>JAZKJV010008325.1:0-1311784 GCA_037367405.1 Ottelia alismoides | reverse complement strand
TTTCCATTAAGTATCGAGTGGTTGTGTGATCAGTGTAGATTGTCACCTTAGATCTCAAGATATGCGACATGAACTTCTCAAGGGCCATACTACATTGAGCATTTCCTTTTTAGTCACGGTGTAGTTCATCTATGTAGGGTCTAATACTTTGCTTGCGTAGTGGATCGCAAATGGGATCCCCTCTCGCTATTGTCCTAACGCAGATCCTATAATGAAATTTGAAGCGTCAGTCACGATCTCAAAGGGGAGAGACGAGCCAAGAGCTTGTAGGATAGGCGAGGCACATATTTTCATCTTTAAGAGCTCAAAGGCCTCAAGACACCTGTGATCTACCACGAACTCTTTGTCTTTCCCTGAGAGCTCAGTCATTTGGTAGGAAATCTTCGAAAAATCCTTAATAAATCTCCTGTAGAATCCAACATGCCCTAGAAAGGACCTCACTGACCTCATGTTGGTAGGTGGATCGAGTTTCTTGATCACCTCCATCTTGGTAGGGTCAACCTCCATTCCCCTTTTAGAAAAGACATGCCCCAACATGATACCCTTTGTAACCATAAAGTGACTCTTCTCTCAGGGTAGTACCATATTCACCTCCCTACACTGGCCGAGGACTCGGTACAAGTGCGCTAAACATGTATCAAAGGAATCACCATCCACCAAGAAGTCATCCACACACACTTCTAGGAAATCTCCCACCATCTCAGCATTTATGGCGATCATGAACCGCTGAAAAGTGTCAGGAGCATTGTATAACCTGAATGGCATGTGCCTGAATGCGTAAGTGCCAAATAGATATGTGAATGTGGTCTTTTCCTGGTCCTCAAGGGCTATAGCTACATGGTTGTAGCCTGAGTACCCGTTAAGAAAACAGAAGAGCATTTTCCCTACGAGTCTCTCCAAGATCTGATCATTGAAAGGCAAGGGAAATTGATATTTCTTAGTCGCAGCATTCAGGCGCCTGTAGTCGACACAGACGTGCCACAACGTGGGTTATCGTGTAACGATCTCTACCCCCTCCTTGTTGGTAACCATCTGAATTCCTGACTTCTTTGGGACAACATGAAGTGGGGCCACCCACTTAGAGTCAGAAATAGGGTATATTTGCACCATTTCTCAATCTCATTCTTCACTACTTCCCATAGATTGGGGTTAATTCTCCTATGAAACTCACGGGAAGGTCTCACATTATCCTCAATTAAAATGTGGTGCGAGCAGAGAGTGGGGTTGATCTCCACGAGATCCGACACTGTCCA
Organism: Ottelia alismoides; assembly: GCA_037367405.1. NCBI lineage: Eukaryota > Viridiplantae > Streptophyta > Magnoliopsida > Alismatales > Hydrocharitaceae > Ottelia > Ottelia alismoides. The sequence goes on along the minus strand of JAZKJV010008325.1, from coordinate 1,310,531 downwards.
GCCTATTGCTTTGCGGCTCCTCGCTAAGACGTCTAACAACCTAGACTCATGTTCTAAAGTCAAGTCTGAACTAATGAAAACATGATATCTCTCTTTGGGTCCCACAAGAAAGGCATACTTCAGTGTAGGAGCCAGTGATTTTAGTCATGGCAATGTGGTATCATCAAGCATTTGTTGAATTGAATCTGAATCTGGTTGCACGTCGCATGAAGGTGGGCTCAAATGTGTAATACTCACCATCAACTCAGAAGTATTGAGAGTGGGATCATTAAAGAGACATGGTAATTCAGCCAAAGCCACATTCGACTCAATATCTATATCCCATGATTATTCCGAAAGGATGGATCTGACATATCATGATGGATATCTATGTCATCAAGGGAATAGGTAGATGCATCTATCAGAAAATCAAACAACACCTGGCAGACTACATCATGCACTATATCCTTTATAGATGAAAGGGCCTCGCTCTGTCCTAAAGGAACCTGTCTCCAAATCCCAACAGTGCTAATAATATGTAATATGCCTATGAATATGAGTATTCTATTCTACTCTCTGAATCAGGTTACTTCCATTTTGTCTGCTTTATCTCAAGTTTCACCTCTTCACCTGGAGAACAAAACTTCATCATTCCTGTACCATAGTCGAAAGCTGCGCTTGTGATCCTAAGGAAGGGCTTCCCGAGAATGATATGAGATTCTCTCCAATGATTGGGGGTCTCCATGTCTAAGATTGTGATGTCAACCTAATAGTCCTACCCCTCAATCAAGATAACAACATTATTCACTTCTCCCTTAGGTCTCTTCATTGAACGATATGCGAATTGGAGTAAAGCTTTGATCTGCTAGATGGTCCCAACTCCAATTTCGTATATAATGCTAAGGGAAGTATGTTGAATGAAGAACCGTTATCTAAGAGAGTGCATGCAAATGCAATATCGTGGATACTACTCTCCACGTAGTGATCATCATGTCTCTATTTTCCCTTGGTAGTTGCTGATTCTTGAGACTATAGGTTGTGGCTAATGACAAGACATGAATCTTCACATATTGGTTCGGTTTCTTCCTGCTAACCCTAGTAGGTGTGCATCTCACCTTAAGGTATTTAGAGAATGCAGGATGGTTAGCCAGATACTCATCAAATGGCACCTTAACTGTGATATTCTCTTTACAAAATCATGCCATCTTGGGGTAATCTTTCTGAATATTTTAGATGCACTTTCGCGTCGTAAGAGCACGGGGGAAAGGATGGAAGCAAGGGAAATAGGAGATGAAGAGTCAGAATCATGAAATGAAAGTTCATTCTTTGAATTAACAGAAATAGAGTTCTTCATACATGAATCTTTGTGATGCAACATGGGATCAAAATATAAACTATCAACTACAGGTTGTGGAAAAGAAGCTGCAGTGATATCTGCCACAATCAGAGGTGCAAGGTCCTCCTTAGAATCCAAGATATCTCCATGCTGCTGATGTTGCACTCATGCTCTCCTTCTCTTATCGGCTCCCTAAGAAAAGATCCTCAAATGGTGCTGGTGGGGCCCCTAAATATGATGCATCTACTCCTCGTCCTCAAAAGACTTCTCAGGTAGAGCTCCAGAGAGGCCTTTCCTCGTGTCCCTCGCCCGGTCAGGTACAATCACGGTCCTTCCGCTCCTGAGTGACATATGGTTAGCCTCGTCACACGAAAGAATCTCATGTTCAGATATAAGAGATGTTGAATAGTATACCTGACCAAGGTGCTGCTAAGAACTAGATTTGTTCAAGCTATTAGGATTAGCCTGAACTTGGGTTGGGATTGAGGCAGATTGCTTGTCTTTCCATCTAGATAGGCAATTGACATCTGCCCGTAAGTTGTGAATTTCATTCTGTTAGGAACGATATGTGTCGAGTATCTGCTGAAACTGTGAGTCCATGGGATCAGACAAAGAAGGAAGTGGAAAAGACTGAGAAGAAGAATGGGAAGACTGGCCATGCTAGCCGAGGTACTGCCTTTGCTGCTGCTAGTGCTGAGGTATCTGCTGAAACCGCGGGCCCTGCTGGCCTGCCTTGTACTGGCCCTGTCGGCCATACTGCTGGTACTTATGCCTATGCTGCTACTGGGTGGCTAAAATCTAGGGCTCTGCTGTGAAGGAGGTAGAGTGAAGGTGAATGAGGTGTTGTGAAAGGTCAGGGGATGTTGATAAACCTATCAGTCCCCCGCACTTCCCTTCCAGTAGGGTCCTGAGTATACCATAATCCATTCACCTCCCGAATTGGTGGAGGCTCATCCTGAACTGTCTCTACGAGTGGAGGCTGCTGCTAGAAAGAATGGGTGTAGGTCTGATCCTGCTCCCACAACTGAGGTTGCTCTGACACCAACTGCTCTTGAACATGATGAACTTGGTATACAGGAGCAATGGGTGCAGCCATGGTAGGTATTTTATCTTAGAAACCTTCTCAGTCAACTCCTCCATCTGTCTGGGAGTCTTGGAGACACTCCTGTCTAACTTGTCAATCCTTCTATCTATCCTCTCGACTGTTATACGCTTGTCCATAAGGAGTTCCATGGTAGGGATCATGTCATGAGAGAGATTGACTACAACTGACTTTCCTCCTCCAGATGAGAGTGAACTAAGGGACAGTGCGTATGCCCTGCTGGCAGTCGGTGAGCGGTTGGTCTTAGCCATATGCTCGAATACCCTCCTGATGGTATCTAGTCCACGTGATGTGTAGCTGCCTCCACAAGAAGTGCTCACTAAACCCAGCATCTCAAGATTGAGACTAGTAAAGAACGACTGGACCAAGATGTTGTCATCTAGATCATGATAAGTACATTTCTGCAGGATGTCCTTATATCTCTCCCAGGCATCACAGAAGGCTTCATGGGGTAGCTGGTTAAAGCTAGTGATGCATGTCCTCATCATGCTAGTCCTACTTAGGGTGTAGATCTTCTTCAGAAAATGGTCCTTAAACTGGGCATAGGTAGTGAATGTTATTCCAAGGTTCTTCACCTAGTAGTCGGCTTTTCCACCCAAGGTAAATGGAAGGGCTGTGAGCCTAATATAATCCTGGCTAACATTAAAATGTCTAATGTTAGCATAAACATGCTTGAGTTTCCTTAGGAATGCATGTGGCTTCTCAGAAGCATTCCCATCAAAGTGTGGTAGCAAGTTCAGAAACTGGGCTTCAACTCAAAATCAACTTCAGGTTCGACCATACTCAAAAAATTCTGAATTCTATACTATTCGGGGTTGTACACCGCATCCATTGGTGGTTCAACCCCATCATGTAGATGTTCTAACTACTCTCAGAGTAAGGTGTATTGCTGCTCAGATGCAACTAATCGTTCTAGTATCATCCTCATGAGGTCCTTAGGGTGTTATTCTTCCTCTTCTTTCTTCTTTGGAGGCATTTTAATTGAATCTTCTTGGAGACCTGGGTCAACAATGTCGTCAAAATTAGAAGATGATTCTTTAATAAGATATTCTTACCGAGGTGAAGGTCTTCCTCGGTGAGGTGGGAGGAGAGAAAGGGAATGGTTTGTGAGTGACCATCCGGAGAGTGAGTGATCCTGAACTCATGAGGGTCATGAGTTTTGGTTCACTGACCATATCCATTTTGAATTTGTTGCTGCTTGATTAGAATATGATCTTCCTAAATCCATACTCAACCATGGCCTTTGCAGTTCGCAGGAATGGTCGACAAAGAATAATCGTAATGGTGCATGAGTGTCCATATCTGGTACCACAAAATTGACAGGAAACTACATGTCATGCACCATTACAACAACGTCCTCCAATAGACCTCGGGATCACTCGATTGATCAATTAGTGAACTGCAGAATCATCCATGCCGATTTGAGTAGACTCAACCCAAATTTGATTAGCAATAAGGATGGCATGAGGTTGATTGACGAACCACTATCAAGAAGGGTTCGCTTGAATATCTGGTAAAAAAACTCGCATTTGATTAAGGGTGATCCTTTATTCGGCTTCTTTTACATGTGATTGCTGATTAATTCAACTGTAGACATGGTGAGGATGTGCTTTTCAACTAGTTGGCGTCTGTTGCAGTCCGATCGATGCTTGCTCGTGCATGCTTCCTCAAGCCCTTCTTTTCAGCGGGCATATATTCCATGGCTTTCAGCGAAGGTAATTCAATAGTCAAGTTCTTAAGGATATACACAACACCTGGATTAGATAATGCATGTTTTCTTTTTGCAATTTTTTAGGATTTTTCAATTGCATCCCAAAAAGGAATATGTACAAAACTGAATCAAATTATTGTTCTTATTTACATCAGAATTCATGTCCAAAACATTTTGTACAACCAGGCTGCAAAAAAGTGTACAGTCGGGAGCTGGGGGTGGACATCCAAAAACTATGGTCTCTTCTCCGTCAGCTGGAACTGGATCGAATGCTGGAGCATGCTCCTCCATGGTTGGCACAACTTCACTTCGATGTGATCATCTTTTTTATCTTTTTCATTTTTCTGATTTTTTGTTTTTTTTCTATGGATGGTGGCTGGTAACTGGTGTGTCTCCTCCTTCTTCTTCTGCACCCGAACCTGTAGCTGGCACGACGGATGCAGAAGACAATGATTCACCAGACAAAGCTTTATTCTTCCCTCTGATAGTGGTAGACGGAGGCATGGTACTATCACTCCTGAGAGTAACAACATTAGATAGAACAAAATCACAATCATCTGACTCTATAGGCACAGATGGGACTTCACATTCTACATGCTCTTTTTGCTTCAAACTTCTGGGTTATTCTCGGAATTGGAGTTTTGGTGTCCATCAGGTCATCCACCTTCTGGGTCATCTCCACTAAGCCCTTTACCAACTAGGCCAAGCAATCAAGGCTCAAGTTCACGAGAACCGCGTCAAAAGGCTCAACGTGTTGACCACTCTATGGTTGATGGTGCGAAGGTTGAGATGGGTTCTGCTAATATTGTTGTTGTTGTGTAGGATGCTGATATTGATGCTGGTAGTAAGGAGGAGGATACTGCTGAAAGTGAGATGCAACCACTTATGGATGATACGAATGTGGCAGGAGGTATTGCAATTGCTAGTACTGTTGGTTCTGTATCCAATTATTGCGATAATGTGGAGACTGATGGTATTGAGGCTGTGAGGACTGGGCAAATCTCTCTCCTTGATGTTGAGGGAATGGAAGAGAATTTGCAGGATGACCTTGCAGAGGTCTGCTTGGTCGGGCCAACTGCATGTCATTAGACCAAAATCCATTCATCTCTTGAATGAGAGTGTTCGAGGGGAGAACGGATCATAAGAAGACTAGATTTCTCATTGGTAAACCACCAACTGTTGTTGTTGCGGTGACTGGTCGGGAGTCTGCATGTAATACAGGTGTTGGACCGTCTGCTAGGTACTTGGCTGAGGCTGATGCAGCATGGGCTACTCTTCTTTCTTCTTAGTAGGAGTCTCGAGCAACGGAGTTATTGACTGGCATGCATTGATGGTACTCACCAGCAACTCTAGTTTCTTGGTGATTGAAAAGCCAAACGTTCACTCGATCTTATGCTCCACACAAGGCGAGAACACAATCGTCGAAGCGACCAATGAGAACCTTATACTAATTCAACAATTACCCCACAATATAATCAAGCAATGAAAAAAAAAGATGTGGAGTTACAATTTATTATAACTCTACAAATGTGTGTATAGGTGTAAGTATGTGTAGAGTGTCGAACACAGGGTGCAAAATAGTTAGGTCGGGAAAATCCAAAATTTATGTTCTTCTTCTTTTTTATGTTTTTGTGTGTGGGTTTTAGATTTTATAAGTTTTTTCTTCATTTTTAGTTATATATTTTTTAATTGTTTTTAATTTTATATTTTTACTTTTCTTTTTATATTTTCTGATTTTCAATTTCTTTTTCTTTTTAAAATATTTATAGAAGAATATATAAAGCTATATATAAAATATAAGCTAATATAATTTTAAATACTATTAAAAATAATCAAAACACATAAAATAAAATGTTTTAGGGTTTTAAATAAATTTTTACTATTTTTACATTTTTTAGATTACTTTGTTAATTTTTATATATATTTCAAGTAAAAATGTCTTAAAACACGGATTAAATAAATAGGTCGAATTGATTTGAAGATAAAAAATAGCAAAAATTGTCCAAATTCTTCAAAAAAAATTAATAAATAAACAATATGATAAAGAAAATTTAGAGATAAAAATAAATAATTTTGGGTTTTTTTAGGAATTTTTCTATTTTTACTGGATTTTAGAGCTTTTTAATTTTTATGAGTTTTCTTTTTCTATTTTCAGGGATTTTTTGTTTAGAGTTAGAAAATAAACTATAGATAAAATACATTTTTAGGAGTTTTCAAAACTTTTTAATACTTTTTGGTATTTTATAAATCAACATGGGTCAAAACGTGCTCTTTTGATTTTTAGAAAATAATTAAATGGCCTAAAATACAAAAAATAGAATGATCTAGATGCTACCAAGCACTTAATCCTATTTTTTGAGATTTATTGGAGCACCCATGATATTTTTAATAAATGGAAAACAAGCACAAAAATTAATGAACTTGTAGTGGCATTAATGCAAATAAAAATAAAGGTGAGGGCTAAAGTGCAAATATCCCAAAGTTTTACAACTCTCAATGGAAGTTTATGGACTAAACTTAAATTAGAAAACTCACAAGCGGTAAGCTGCAAAATCACCATCTCATGTGGGACTACAAGGGTTCCAGTGCAAAATTTCCAAAAATATAAAGCATTTAAAATAAAATACAGGACTAAAAATAAAATAAACAAAGAACAGGGGCTAAATTGCAAAATACCCCCAAAGGTGTGCGCTATCCAACGGTCGAGGACGATTCACTTGACATGTGGCGAGCCGTTGTTGCGTGATGATGCTTCGGATCTAGTAGTGGAGATTATATCCTCAGTGAAGATCCGACTATCGACATGCGACTGGTCCAACGATGACTGGAGCTTTTAGAGAGGGAGCCCCATCAGAAGGCTGTGAGCCTCCTGGAAGAACGAGGACGAACATGGTCATGGGCGAGCTTCGATCGGTTGTTAATCTCTCCTACGACCATCTCAAATGCATGAACGGGTCCCAAAATAGAGTTGGAGTTCCTCCAAACCTGCAAATGGCTTCAAAACATTTCAGGACCCATCAATGAGGTCATGGCGACTTGAGGAAGAAGGGGGGCTCCAGGTACCTTCGACGAACTTAAAAATCGATTATGATGGGTCCTCAACCTATAGAACCTACAAGAGAATCACAAACAAGCAAAACGTTGGGTCTTGGGGGTTTTATTTGATGGAATGGACATGTAGAGAGGTGTGGTGGTGACTGCTCCAGCAAAGGGAGGAGATGGAGCACCGGGATCCTTATCCAGGAAGGATCAGGTTGAGTGGAGCGGTGCGGAGCATGAAGAATCGATAGGGGAAGATAATGAGGGCATTGGGTGAGGTTGAAATGTAGTGAAGCATGGTGGAGAGTGTTGATGCGATTTTACGCAGTTTAAGAAATTGACTTTACCACGTTGTTGTTTTCACACAAAAAACCGTAATCAAACAAATAAAGATACAACCACAAGCATAATAATATGTACAGTGCAAGTAGAGGTTCATATCCGCAGGGACTAAGAAAACTCGCTATTTTGTTCTTCTTTCAAATTTAGTTTGAATCTTAATCCATGGTGACAAGAGAAAAAAAATATGAATTCTTGAAGAGACCTTGTAATCTATGGTGAAAGTACTTCCTATAACCTAGATTAAGCAAATGCGGGTATGAGTGTAACTATGTAAGGAGGTGGGGGATCAATCCAAATTATTATAGAAGAAATAATGTGACACTTGCAATATTTCAAGATGGAATAAAATTGTAAACTTGCAATGCATTTATTCAAAGAAAACTTAGAGTTTGAGAGGAGCTTACAAAATAAGATGCTTCCAAATTCAATTTTAAACTAAACATTAATATAAAAATGCAAGAGTTGCGATAAAAATGAGGAAGGGATTGCTTCTCTACTCGGATACGAAATGAAGAGAGGGTTGTCGGGGGAGAGAAGCTGCGTGAGAGAGATGGAGTCTTGGCGTGAGGAAGAGATGTTGTGAGTTTCCAGCCCTTTGGAAAGGGCCTTGCCTCCCTTTTATATAGGTGTTGTGTGTTATCTGCAAAGAGATAAAATGGGGGGGGGGAGGTTAATTGGTGATGAGTAATGTGCATGGTATAGTTGCATGGGAAATGGGAGAGAGAAATAAAGAGTATGTGCACGGGAATTATGTTGCATGGGGAACGTATGTATGGTACGTGGGGCTCTTGGTACATGGGGAAGTGTTATGCGTATTTTGCAAAAAGTAGCCTTCCAATTTCTTTCCCATATAAAATGTTAATAGAAATAGAGGTTACAATTTGGTTTGAAAGAATGTGATGTTCTTTGATTAATTTTAATGTTGTATATAAATCCAATGGAATTTAAGCTCTTCTTTTGTAACAATTGCACCAATGAATTGTTTAGATTATATTAGATAATCTATTTTGGTGATTGTCATGGATGATTATAAATATTAGTGATAAACCTGATCTCACGATATTAATACATAAATAATATGAAATAGGGAATTTCGACAACATTTTATCCTGACATATAACCATGATCTGTCAATTTACGCTATGATTTTATTAATTATGTGTAATTATGATGGTTTTCTCTACCGTGTATATGACATAAATAACATGTGAATTGTGCACAATTGGAGATTAAATGTCAGATATTAAGGTTGTTCTTCACATAATTTGATCGTATTATATCAATATATAGTGTAGGCATCACACCCCATGCTTAAATCTTATTAGTCTCGAGCAGGAATAAGATAAATAATAATGCAGCACGAGGGAAATGATCAAGATGGAACGGATGAGGGTTTGCAGCAGGCACGCCCACAAATCTTGAGTTTTCAGCTCCCAATCACACAAATACACAAACTTCAATAGAGTCAACCCATGGATTAAAGATTTGTTCGAATTATCGACTTGACTCGAGCTTGTAATTTCAACAGCCTTTCAGTTCCGACAAAATAGCGTGGTTTCAAAAAGTCGATCAAGTCAGCTCAATTCCAATCAACATGTATTCTCTTTGACCTTGAATGGATATAAACAGTGTTAGTGATGTTTTAACTTTCACGAGTCGATAGAACGAGACAACAACACAATCTATTAAGGTATAGAATGATTCTCTCTACATATAGTCTCAGTCATCACTTGAGTTCAAGCATAGTCTCTTTTCACCCAAGTATGTCAGCATTAAAAATGGGCATAATTCATATGGAGAATGTGACTTAATTATCAGGGTCTTCTGTAGACCGCTTTGGTTCGTTGCTCTCATTATTTTCCTTTTGCAGAGCATAACCCTGGGCCTTTTTGGGCCCCTTTTAAGAAATTAGGTAGCATCATTGGGCTGCTACCACGGCTTGTTGATGGAAAAGGGTTATTTGGTGGCCTTCTTCCTTTGCTTTACTTCGCATATCTTTGCATGATTGATGGTATTTGGCATTCTTTTGTATTGTGATATGCCTTTTTGTGGTGTTTCTGCTTTGGGTTTGGCATCAAGGTAGTATTGGCTTAGTATTGACTTTGGGGGCACGATACTAGCTTATTTGCTGACACACTTAGACTAGAGAGATCATGCTGCTCCTGAGTCAAGTTCCTTCATTGACCATAGATAAGGGTCCGGCATTCGCATAGACAAGGTTCCGGCATTCGCACAACCAAGAGGACAATTCCTCATCTCAACTAGATTATAACTATATATCATAAAATAAACTCAATCAAGCTAAGTGGAATGTGCAGTTGTTTAATATCCAGTGAAGAGTTTAAGAGTGCTACTAGTTTCTTAGGTGATCTAGTTAGATACATAAGTTCATTCACTAGTCAAATTAGTGGAACTGAGAGAATTAAGTCCATATGGACCTAAAAAAAGCTTAAAAACTCATGCCTTGTGAAATTCTGATGGATTAAGTGGAGTAGGATCAACTCAACTTCAGTTTATGATGTGATATATTCAATGAAGAGCAGATGTCTCAAAATAGGATTAAAAATATGGAAGAAGGACATATTTTTGGTGGTTTTTGAAAAGATTTTATGATTTTTTTTGGAAAAAATATTTTGAGGGAATTTTGCAAATTTTATATTTATTTATTTTGTATGCAAATGTTTTTTTTGAGAAAATATTTTTCAAAATAAAAAAAATGCATTTTTGAAAAATATGCAGACACCCCCCATGCTTATCAGAAACCATGTCCTCATGGTGAAGTCAATAACTTAGAGGACCAACATATTTGGGCGAGTGATGTGAAAATGCATTTTTGTTTTCTAATGATTTTTTAAGTATAGAGGTGTACTCCCATACTTATCTAATGCAATGCAGTAAAAATAAACACGAGAAATAAGAAGAAAAGATAACTGTGAGGAGAGACTCACGAGAATGCATGATTTAACGCCTCAGCTCGGCGATGTGTAGTGCTCACTATTCCTATAGAAGTTATGTTGCACAAACATGCATGGGACCAGAGGGTTCAATAATGGGCTTCAATCTTTGACCATTAACTCTGAAAGTGGCTTTAGTGTTTGGCTCAGATATTTCTATTAAACCATTGTCAAAAACTTGGGTTACATGTATGGTCCTCTCCACTTTGATCTCAGGTTTCCTGGAAATAGTTTTAATTTTGCAAAAATAGCCACACTTTTTGATTCTCCAGAAATGTTTTCCTTGAAATATTTGCATCATGCCATATTTTGATTTTCTCCTTGTAGATCAAGTTGTTATCATATGCTTGTGATCGTAATTGTTCCAATTCAGCCAAATCTAGTAATCTCCTTTTTACAGCCTCATCATAATCCAAATGACATTTCTTTATCGCCCATTGTGACTTATGGTGGATCTCAACATGTAAATGACATGGTTTTCTATAGATAAGTCGGTATGGGCTCAATCCTAATGGTGTGCGAAAGGCTGTACGATAGGCCCAGAGAGCAGATGGAAAGTGTTAGGCCCGTTGATGGCAAGTGTTGAGACCAGTCCTTGCGAACGGATCGGTCTCCTTTTTACAGCCTCATCATAATCAAAATGACATTTCTTTATCGCCCAGTGTGACTTATGGTGGATCTCAGTAGGTAAATGACATGGTTTTCCATGGATAAGTAAGTATGAGATCATTCCTAATGGTGTGTGAAAGGATGTACGATAGGCCCAGAGAGGAGATGGCAAGTTTTGGGACCGTTGATGGCAAGTGTTGGGACCAGTCCTTGCGAACAGGTCAGACAATTTTCTGGAGTATGGTTTTAATTTCTCGATTCAATAGCTTGACCATTCCATTGGTTTATGGATGGTAGGCGGTAGAGACATAGTGTTCAGCTCCATTCTTTTAAGTAGCTTGTTCATCGATGCATTCAAAAAGTGGGTTCCACCATCACTAATGACCACCTTAGGTAACCAAATCGAGAGAAGTGGTTGGTCAGGAATTTGACAACAGTTGTGTTATCAGCAGCGTGAGTGGGAGTGGCTTCAACTCAACAGGAGACGTAGTCAATGGCAAGAACGATGTGTTGGTAGCCGTGTGAGGTGGTGAAAGGTCCCATGAAGTTTATGCGCCAAGTGTCAAAAATTTCGACTACATGTACTGGTTGGAGGGGAATCATGTTGCATTGTGTCATTGTTCTATTGGTTTGACTGGTGGTACAGGATTGAGCGAAATGATGGACATCCTTAAACAGTGTAGGCAAGTAGAAAACACATTGCAGTACTTTAGCAGTTGTACACTTCCCTGAGTGGTGTCCTCCACACCCAAAGGTGTGGCAGTGAGATAGGACACTAGAGGCTTCAGATTCAGGGATACAACGTCTCCATATCAAATCGTTGCCCTCTTTGAAGAGTAAAGGGTCATCCGAGTGATAATATCAGGCTTGGGCTTTGGTTTTGTCTTTCTTATGTCTCGTCTAGTCATCATGTAATATAGAAGTGACGAGGTAATTGACGATGCCCACATACAAAGGGAGTTAAGAGACAGACAATATGTTATCATCTGGCAAATTATCAGAAATTGGGACCATGTTATGGATTGGTGAAGGTGACGAAGGAAGCCTTGATAAGTGATCGGCTACAACATTCTTTGCTCATGCTTCGTCACGAATTTTCAAGTCGAATTCTTGGAGCAATAATACCTACCTAATGTGTCTAGACTTGGCATCTTTCTTTGTGAAGAGGTATTTCAGAACAGAGTAATCTATGTAAATTATGATGTGGGACCCTAATATGTAAGATCGAAAATTTTCTAGTGAAAACACAATAGCTAGCAATTCTTTCTCAGTCGCAATACAATTCCTTTGGGCGTCATCAAGGGTCTTGTTGGCATAATGGATGGAATAGGGCTTTCTATCCTTACTTTGTCCCAAAACTGCGCCAACAACATAATCAGAAGCATTACACATGATTTCAAATTCAAGGGTCCAATCAGGGGGTTGTAATATGGGTGCCTCAGTGATAATTTTTCTCAAAAGAGTGAAAGACTCGAATGCTTCCTCGATGAACGTAAATTTTTGTTCCTTCTCAAGTAATTTAGTGAGTGGGTGGACAAGTTTTGAGAAATCCTTAATAAAGCATCGTTAGATGTCAACGTAGCCTAAAAAGGACCTAACTCCTTTTATATTAACCGGTGGGCATAGGTGGGTGATGGTCTCAATTTTGGCTGGGTCCACTTCCATTCCATTCTTTGATACAATGTGCCCCAGCACAATCCCCCCGTCTCACCATGAAATGAGATTTTTCCCAAGATAATATCAAGTTTTCCTCAATGCATTTTTATAGAACTCTATCAAAAAATCCAAGTGTTTCCTCAAAGGAGTCTCCAAAAATTGAAAAATCATCCATAAATACTTCCATAAAATCACCGATCATATCAACAAAGATTCCAATCATACACCTTTGAAAAGTTGCTAGGGAATTACATAATCTGAATGGAATGCATCAAAATGTATAAGTCCCAGAAGGACATGTGAAGGTGGTTTTATCTTTATCCTCCAGTACTATGGCCACTTGGTTATATCCGGAATATCCATTCAAAAAGCAAAAGAATCTTTTCTGGCTAATCTTCGATGATTTGGTCAATAAATGGTAGTGTAAAATGATCTTTTCATGTGGCCTTATTGAGTTTTCTATAGTCGACACAGACTCTCCAAGATGATTCTACTCGAGTTGGTATATCCTCTCCTTTTTCATTTTTTACAATTGGTAATCCAACTTTCTTGGGGACGACCTGGAGAGGACCGATCCAAGGACTATTGTCTATTGGATAAATGATGCTGGTAGTCAGCCACTTGTATATTTCATTCTTCGCAACATCTTGTAGACTAGGATTTAATGATCTTTGCATTTCTCGAGAGGGTTTACTGTCATTTTTCAAGTATATGTGATGTGAATAGAATGTCGGGCTTATTCCTTTCAAATCAGTTATTTTCCATCCAATAGCTTGATAATTCCTCTTCAAAACTTTCATGAGTTTGCTTTCCTGATTATGATCTAGGTTGGCATTAATGATGACCGATAGAGTGTGGTCAAGGAAAGGGTACTTCAGATCTTGCGGTAAGGGTTTCAGTTTGACGATGGAGGTCGGTGGGGTTAGAGAGGAAATTTCTTATGATGTAATTATCTATGAAATAGTCTCAAATGGTGGCTCCATCGTGAGCTTGATCATGGCTGAAGTCAATGCAAGTTCAGTGTCCAGTGTTTCCCAAGCTTATCTAACTCGAAATTTTCTCGATTATTGAGAAGGCATGGTGGAGCTTCGATTGTAGAGTTCAGATTGTATGTGGCAATCTGATGAGACATATCCTTATAAGTCAAGTGGGATATTTTTAGACCCTTCAGAGGGTCTTTGGAAAGATGGATAGGGACAAAATCATTTTGTATTTCAAGTACATCACAATTATTTATCCAATCATAGTCTTCTGTCTCAAAATCAATGGGTGTGGGAATGATAAGATCAACAGGGATGATATTGCCAATGATATTATATTGCACTTTCCCATCTTCAAAATCAAAGTGTACCTTAGCAGTGGCTAAGAATGGGTGTCCAAGTATGATGGGTGTTTCACTCAGTGTATTAGCTTGGTCCATATCCATCACAACAAAATCTACTGGGAATTGGTGTCCTTTAACCGTGACTATGACATCCTCAAGTAGTCCTTTAGGTCTCTTCACAGAATGGTCAGCTATTTCTAGAATCATCGAGACAGGTTTCAGTTTCCCTAACTCAAAGTGCTCTAAAATTGCAGTAGGGAGGAGGTTAATTGAGGCACCATTATCTCGCAATGTGCGCTCGAAGGTCAACTCACCAACTGTGCATTTCACTAGAGTTGCTCCCGGATCTTTCTTCTTGATGGGAAGGAATTGGGAAATGGCATTGAATGTTGCTTGTGGGAGTACATATTTTTCAATGTTTTCTTGATCTTTCTTATTATTTCCCTTTGATTTCCGCTTCGTTTTGCATTTGTCTTTCAAAAAGCGGGAGAAGGTTGGGACCTTTTCGAGGGCTTTTAAGAGTGGAATCTCAATGATAATGTCTAAAAATAACTTTTCCAACTCAGTATCGATGGTGGATGATTGGTTGTTTTTCCTGCGAAGGGCTTCAGGAAAGGGGATGGTTATGTTCTGGGAGCAAGGGGGAGGGGTGGAGGTCTCAATTGGTTTCTTTTCATTATCAATGTCCTCTTCCTCTTCAATTTGAGTCTCAACACTCTGTGGTGTGGTGTGAGCAGATGTGGTTATCCCATTTCGAAGAGTTATGGCATTGGCGGATTGGTTGGAACGGGTTGTTGTTTTGAAACTCACTTGGTTCCTAAGCGGTTGTTGTGTGTTCCCTTGAGTTGAATTGTTGGTCTTATTAGCTGTAGAAAATCCTTGATTTTGATGTTAAAATCCAGGGGGTGAAGTGAAGGACCCGATAGGTGGTGGGGTATGAAAAGATCTAGCTGAACTAGCTCTATTGGTGTTGGGGTTCGGTAGAGCATGAGGTGATTGTGATGGGATATAAGACCTGATCTCGGCAAATTGACGACCATTTTTAGCATTGGCTTGTTGTTGGGCTTCGTTTGATTGTTGTTGTGCTGCAGCAAGTTGCTGAATAGCCTGGGTTAGAGCATCAAAATTGATAGCTGAGGGAGGTTGAGTCATTGGAGGTCATGTTTGTTATTTGGGCTAGTTGTGATTTTGGAAGTGATAACTTTGTTGCCCATTCCACACAGTATTCGATTGTTCTCTCCATCCTGAATTTTGAGTGTTTGAGAATGACCCTCCTTGATTTCTTTGTATCCATCTAGCAGTCTCGGGAGTCATTTCTTGGTCATAAGTGAATGGTACATGGCTAAAGTCCTGAACGCTATGATTAAAAGTAACCCCACAGATGTTGTTCGGGACTTTATTCAAAGTTCAAGTTACCGATTGCTTGGGTCATGAGATCCATTTGTTTGGAGATAGTTTTCCATTAATTTTGATTGTGCTTGGATGAGCCACTTATGGATTTCTCATTATCGACTACATTGACTCGTCTCATGTGTTCGCTATATTGTTCAATATAGGAGCTGTTCACCGAATTATCAACCATGTACTCAAATAAGGTCCACTCGAAATGTTCCATAGGTGATATAATTCCCATCACACAAGCCATCGACAACTCTTGAATGATGTGTCTATGCCCTCATAAAATATTTGGACTAATTTCCATTTGGGGATTGTATGATGAGGGCATTTCTTTTGTAATTCTTTAAAACGCTCCCAGGCTTCGTGAATGGGTTATTTGTTCTTTTGGGTGAAATATTATATAGCTTGTCTCAGGCATTTGTCTTTACTATTGGGAAATATTTCTTGATGAAGGCTTCTCTTAAGGCATCCCAGGAGGTGAGAGGGGTTCGCTAATTTCAAAGCCAATCGTTCCTTCAGAGAGTACGTGAAGGATTTCATATAAATGTATTCCTTTTCTACCTCGAGGATGCTCATTGTGTCACAAGCAGATCGGAAGTCTTGTATGTGTAGGAAAGGGTCTTCACTATCATTTCCATAGTATTTTGGTATCAAGGAGAGAGATGCTGGATTTATTTCAATGTTTCCTACCTCAGGCGGAATTTGGATCCAATGGACTAAATCTTCTACAACAGGGTTATAATGTGTACTTATGGGTGATGGTCGTATGAGAGGTTCTATGGTGTGGCGGATTGTTGTATTTTATTCTCTCAGCAGTTGTAATTGTTGCAGAATGAGGTCCATGGGGTTAGGTCGGTTCTCTTCTCCCATGTCTTCTAAGTTAGGTGAATTTTCAGACTTCTCACTTGAACAAGATGGGTGGGGCTTTGTTTTATAGATCGGGTCGTGAGCTAACGGTTGTTGCATTTGTTTTTTCAAAGATATACGACCTAGCATACACAACACAAATGCAAAACAATTTGTTGATTCACCAACTCCACACAAATTACTATAGATGCGGTTATCTTTTTTATTTTAGATTTAGTTATTCAACATATATTGTCAGAGATTTAATGATCCTTGAAGAGGAATTTGTGGTAGATTATGAGAAATCGATGTCCTCATCTGACTGGGGGATCCAGGGTGGGTACCCATATCAAAGATATGTTCTTCCCACAAGAACTTGTGCCCAACGTGTCATGGAGTTACAACTTCTCTCTGCATTCCCACGTGGCATCAGGGATTTTTTGTCTCTATCTTAGTGGACTATGTGCTTTGTGAGTTTGTGTCAATCACCATATGCGATCAAACAAGCATTCGAATCTATCCACTTTCGCTCAGATCACTGCAGTGATGTTTCAAGCTTATCTTCTTATATGATCAAAACACAATTTCAGTGGTCTTTGAATTAGATTGTCGCAGAGGGAGAAGACCACGGAGATGATGCAATCAAGAACTCTTTTTAAAAATTTTTTCGATTTAATTCGATGTGCAAGAAAATGCAAGGAATGTAAATCTTAGAATGCCTAAGTGAGAAAGGAAGCTCACAGTGCATGTACTTCTGACGATATATCTGCAATGTTTTGTCCTGCTGATGGTGAGCTTTTCGAGAAGGAGGGAGAAATTAATCTTAAAAATTTTTTCTACGTAGAAAAAATAACATGTTCGCTAAACAAAAAAATGCATGAATCTTCATTTTTTTTTCTTTTTCAAAGTTCAAGTATCAGAAATAAAAAAAAATACACGGATTAGAATACTGAAAATAAGTTAAAACAAGAAGAAAGCAAATGCAAATGTTGCCTAGTTCTTGGCAATGATGCCAAAATGTTGATGTCATTTTACGTGGTTTAAGAAGCTGATTTTACCACATCGTTGTTTTCCCATGAAAAACCGTAACAAACAAATAAAGTTACAACCACAAGCATAATAAAAAACACACAAGATGTATAGTGCAAATAGAGGTTCGTATCTGAAGGGACTAAGCAAACTCGCTATTTTAGTTCTTATTTCAAATTTAGTTTGAATCTTAATCCATGGTGAGAAGAGAAAAAATATGAATTCTTGAAGAGACATTGTAATCTACGGTGCAAGTACTTCCTAAAACTTAGATTAAGCTAACGCCGACATGAGTGTAACTAATGCGTATATGAGTGTAACTAAGTACGGAAGTGGGGAATGAATCACAAATTAATATAGAAGAAATAATGTGACACTTGCAATATTTTAAGATAGAATAAAAAATGTAAACTTGCAATCCATGTATTCAAAGAAAACATAGAGTTTGGAGGAGCTTAGAAAATAAGATGCTTCCAAATTCAATGTTAAACTAAACACTAATATAAAATTGCAAGAGCTGAGATAAAAATGAGGAGGGGATTGCTTCTCTATTCGGATACGAAATGAAGACGATGGAGGCAGCGACGATGACGGAGACGGACGTGCGGGCAACTAGACGTGTGCGTGAGGAGGGAATCACGTGCAATGTGGTTGCGATGCATGTCGAGGAGGCGACACCGATTGTTAGCATGAGTTGGAGTGTGCGTTGGTGCTCGAGGTGGTGGTTGATTGGCTGAGAGAGACCCGCGTGCATGGTGCACATATGGAGCATAGACAGAGAAGAACCACCGTAGGTGGCTGCTGCATTTTCACGTTTGTGATGTGTGGCTGGAGCAAGGTCGGAGAAGAAGTCGGGGGCGAGATAGCTCGAGGAGAGGTAGCTCGTGAAGAGAGGGATGTTGAGGAAGAAAAGGTGCATGAGAGAGATGCAGTCTTGGCGTGAGGAAGAGATGTCGTGAGTGTCCAGCCCTTTATAAAGTGCCTTGCCTCCCTTTTATATAGGCGTTGTGTGTCACATGCAAAGAGATAAAATAGGGGGTTTATTTGGAGATGAGTAATGTGCATGGTATAGTTGCATGGCACATGGGGAAGTGCTTTGGGTATTTTGCAAAAAATAGCTTCCCAATTTCTTTCCCAGATAAAACGTTAATAGAAATAGAGGTTACAATTTGATTTGAAATAATGTGATGTTCTTTTGATTAATTTTAATGTTATATATAAATCCAATGGAATTTAAGTTCTTCTTTTGTAACAATTGAACCAATGAAATGTTTTGATTATATTAGATAATCTATTTTGGCGATTGTCATGGATGATTATAAATATTAGTGTTCAACATGATCTCACGATACTAATCTATAAATAATATGTAAATAGAGAATTTCTACAACATTTTATCCGGATATATAACCATGATCTGTCAATTTACGCTATAATTTAATTGATTCTGTGTAATTACGTTGATTTTCTTCGATGTGTGTATGTAATAAATAACATGTGAATTATGCGTAATTGGAGATTAAATGTCAGATATTAAGATTGTTCTTCGCTTAATTTGATCATATTATATCAATATATAATGTAATCATTAGAGAGTTCGCTAGAGCGGAGCTCCGACGAACTACGAATCAATGAGTCTACACTAATACAATCAATTAAAAGCTAAAATACAAAAATGGAAATTAAATATATAACTAACGGCTATCTAAAAGCGATAAAAAGAACCTCGACCTGGCCGGAGCAAAGGAGATGGGGACCTCACAATGGTGCTCCACTATAGATGGTGGACTCACCTTCTATACCTCTTCCTTGATGCACTTCAGTGTTGGGCGAACCTCCTGTCACAAGGATCAAGCCTTTGGACACAAGAAGGGAGAGAAATAGGAGTGAATGGGATTCAAAAATTGAATGAATCTTTGGAGGAGGTTTTGTATAGGTGACATGGGTGGCTAGAAGATCGAGGCTAATCGCTCGATTCAGATGATCAATCCCCGAGGAAATGACCAGGCATAATAGAGGGAGAATCGAGGAGAAAAGTGAATAAGAGACCAACCCAAATCGATGACCACATAGATCGAGGAAAAAGGTTGAAGATGCGTCAAATGTAGTCTGATAGGGCTACTTTCCTGGGGAGAAGAGTTGACCGAGGTCAACTCTTGACTCCCCCTTGTTGGTCAACGTGGACTATCAAGAAAAAAAAGCAAGCCAAAATTATTTATAAATTTGATAATAAAAAATAAACGAATTATTTAGTTTTAAGTTATTAAATGAAATTTATTTATTAATTTCTATAGTATTTTTGTATTATTTTTATTTATTCTTATGGGCTTATTTATCAAAAGTTACTTTTTAAGGGTATAGTTATATGTACATTCATCTATGTTATGTATATTTTATTTCTATTTTGAATTATTGATTTTATTATTTCATTTTCATATTTTATATATTTATAACATATTTTTATGTTCATAAACATATTTTTTTATATTTTTTTGATATATTATGTACACATAAATAAATAGGAGTATTAAATATATAGGTATAAGTATATGCATTCCATTTTTGTATTATATATATTATATTATTTTTATATTTTCATTATGATTTTATTCTATTATTAATATGTACATTTATTATATAAATAATATTTACAAAATATAAAAATGTAAAATTATATAAATAATAAAGAATACATAAAAATGAATATTTTGTTCATGTATATTCTATAATAGGGATCCAAAACCTAACTTTCACATGTTTACTCCAAATTGGATGAAACCACCTTTATTAAATAGCTTATTAAAAGTTAAATACAATTAAATGGATTTTAATACATTTTGAGATCATATGGAGAAGATATGGGTTTGGGAAGTTTGGGGTTTGGCTTTTTATTTAGAGTATAAATTGTACAATATATATTAATTTTGTGTAAACTCAATTTTGTATTTTTCTATGTATTTTTATCCACAACTTTCATGTATAAAGTTTCTTTATTTGATGTAAAAATAATAGAAATAAAATAGGTCCCAAGATAGATTTATTTATTAATGAAATAATGGAATTTTTAATGGATTTTTGGCCCTTATCTCCCCCTACTTTATTCCTTGTCGACCCAATCATCAAGATGCCTAGGTCTCGGTGGTTAGGGTCATAAAATAACTTCAGAATTTTATTATTTTTCTTTTATTTTCTTTATTATATAATTTTGGTGTTAAAAACTATATTTTTTACAAATAAATGGAATAAATAATTATTGTTAATTTGTACAAAATAATACTACTAACATGTATTAGCTAAGGTTTTTAAGGCCAAAATGATAGAATAACGGTGATGAAATGGAAATTCATCACCCCACTATACTTTCCTTTGCTAGTCCCTAACAACCACTAGTGCAATAAGTGTAGAAAATAAAACAAAGAAAAGAAAAGAAAGAAATTCGATCGATTTTAATTTTCAAAATTGTCTTCACAAAATCAAAGTTTGCATCTTAAGTGGAATCTTTGGATTTTAGTTGCGGTAGGAACCTTATTCAGAAACGGATTTGAAACACAACAACCTTCAAGAATCACAAGACTGTGCGCAAGTCTCCTCAATAGCCATGTAAGAATAGATCAACTGAATCTATCTTTGACAGTGTGTGAGATATGTCCATTTCCCCAGCTGAAACGGTAAAAGTCAGTCTTCTCAAACATGGTGGTCCTAATTCCCTAATCCAACAGCTCTTTCCTCGAGAAGTGGGGTATTCGCTTCTATGTTCAAGTGACAACCTGCTCAATAAAAGGAGGTGGAGAGAAGAATGGACGGTAGCCAGTGTAGCTAAATATCCTACGATGCCTGGCTAGGTGATGAATTTGCGATTCGTCATCTTTATTCATTTATTTTAGCTTAAAATCCCTTATAAAACATTTGCATATAACACAAACTCCATATTCTTACTAACTTGCATCTGTGTGTAAATATTGTACACTTCTTACTAATTTTAACCTAGAATAAATAAATAAAGAAAGAAAGGAAAAATAGAGAAAAGAAAATAAAAAAGGAAGACTGTATACAGGCTGACCCAAACCCCAAGAGAAGGTCAAGATTTGACCTGATCGACCAGGAATAAAGTAGGAGATAAGGTCCTCAATTAGAAAATCCAAAAAAAATTGTGTTTTGTATATATATATATATATAACTGACACTAATTTATTTGTGCCTTAATTGACCTCAAATCAAGTAACTTTCAAAGCCAAGTTGTAAATAAAAATATCTTCTAATTAATAGAAATAATTGCACAATTAAATCATGTACAGAATAAAAGCAACCACACTTGGAAAAAGCCACTAAAGACTAATTGAAAGACCAATTCCGGCTTCATATGAACTCAAATTTAACCAATCTCACTTCCATTGGATTCTAAATTAAATTATCTTTAAAATGGATGTAGTTTCATAATTTTTGGAGTTACGAGTAAAAAGTTGATTTTTCGGGTGGTTTGTGCAATTTTCCCATGTATTTTGTACATATTATATTTGTATATATTTGTAAATATTTTTACTACTTATTTAAAAAATAATAAAAAATATTTTTTTAAAAAAAACTAATTTCCTCAATTACACTTGTATATAATGTCATATATGTATATAGTATATGTATATAGTTGCTATTTTTAATTAACCACCAAAAAGATAACATTTTGTTATTCAAATAAATAAAGTGATGAAATTCAAAAAAATTAGATAATTTTGTAAATAATTTTATCTCTTTTTATCTTTATCTCATTTCAATTTTCATCTCTCTTATCTCTTCCACTAAAAAATTCCAAAATTCAAATTTAATCTCTATCTTTTCTATCTATATGGCTCCTTCTCCCTCATTCCAACTTGATCAATCTTTAGAGAGAGGAGCCCGATCTTCAAGAGAAAATTTCGTCGAGAAAAGTGCCTAGCCTCCGAGCCGTTTGGTGACAGCGAGTCAGCCTTGTCGAGGCGATCACGGTCCATTTCCGCACCTAAGGTGAGATCCATCATCTTTCTCATTTTTTATCTTAGGTTAATCGTAGTTTAGATTTCGCATTTTAATTCCATTGTAGTATATTTCTCTAGATCTTAAAGAAAATTCTCATCACGATTTGATCTGCTTTGACTTGGTTTTTCATCTCACGATCTTGATCTCTCCGCGTTGATTTTCTATCTTCCACGATCTATCAACTCCAACCATGCACATTGGTCGGAGAATCGAATTCGATCCTTTCATTTTCATCGAATCCCTGTTCATTTTCCAATTTGTAAATAAATAAAAAAATAATACAAAAAATCAATTGTTTTCTTGCTCTCTAATATTTGTTTTGCAGAATAATATAAAAAACAACAAAAAAAGATAAAAAAATTAAAAAAAAACATTTCTTATCTTCGGTTTTTAATTTCTATATTTCGGATTTGCAAAAAAAAGTTTTTTATTATTGTTTTCATTCACTATTTACAAAAGAAATAAAATTTACAAAAAATATAATAAAATAAAAAATAATAAAAAAGAAGAAGAAATGGCAGCAGGGCTGCCACCCCCTGCCACAATCGCCGTCGCCTGGGAGTCCTTCGACGCTAGCCACTCTCCACATCCTCGCGTCGACCATTGCCGCCGACCTGCACATCCCTCGAGCACATAAGGCTCCCTTCATCGATCCATCACCGCAGCCACCTGCGGCTGGTCCTCCTTGAGCCCGCACGCCCACCGTCTCCAGCATCGCCTCTAAAGCCAACCACCGACCGCGGGCCGCTCCCCTCCATCGACATCCACCTCCAGCCGCCGCCTTGAGCCCGCACCACCAACTCGCAGCGCGTCATACCCACTGAAGACCACCTCACTGCCGGCCATCCTCCATTGCACGGGCAAATCTCCGCAGTATCCGCCCCGCTAGCGACAGCTTCGACGTTGCACCTCTTCCACAGGAACTCTATCCACGCGCCCTCTGAAGCGCCACTGTTGCTGCCCCTGTGCGTGGAGAAGAAGAGGGCGGCGGCGACCCTGTGCTCCGACTCCCTCTTGCTTGGTTGAAAACGAAGAAGAAAGAAAGAGACAAAACCCTAAAAGGGGATAAAAAAATTCTTGGGAAAATATCAACTACGCCTTCGAAGTTCTCCAATTTGCAAAGAAGTCCAGCCAGAGCCCAATGCACGTGTCACACATGTGATTTAGTGGTAAAATTGCGCATTCTCTCCTACATCTATTTATTGTTATATTTTGTTGCAAAATTTTAAAATATTTGCATTTTAGTCCCTGTGATTCAGACTTCTTAATTTGCATGATTATTCTATTAAAATAAATATTTTTATTGGTACAAAAATTCCAAAAAAATTAAGTTAGACTTATGTAGTGTGCATCTTCATTGTATAAAAATTGCATTTCATTTTGTCTTCATTTGTTATTATTAAAAAATAAAAAATATCATTTTTAGCAATCTGAAATTCAAAAATTCATAAAAATTCGAAAATAACTCCAAAAATTCCAAAAAATTAGGGTAATGGTATTCCATTGTCTTTTAATTTCTGTGCAAATTTTGTGTATTAATTATTTATAAAAACTAAAAAAGTTAAAAAATACCAAAAATATTAAAAAAATTGTAGAAATTTCTAGAAAAATCAAAAAATATGATCTTGGCCTCTGTTTGTAGATATTTCTTTGTAGTTTATATTAAAAAAAATTGCTAGGACTTTTGGGCACTTAAAATATTTTGAAGTTGTAAATTACTCCAGCCTATGCACATTTTTGTATTTTCTCACTGTTTGATTTTTAGAAAAAATACAAAAACATATGAAAATTTCACAAAAATTCTCAAAAACATTTCTAAACTTATAAAACCCAAAACTTTTTCTATGGATTTTTCTGAGCGTTTTCGATAAATTGAAAAATTACAAAAAGAGTTGGTGTGCATATTTCTTGTGCTTGTGCATATTGTTGGTTAATTGAAAATTAAAAAAAAATGCAAAATCAAAATCACTAAAACTTTAAAAATCAGAAAATAAAAAAAATTAGAAATAAAAAATAAAAAATTTAAAAATATAAAAAACATCACAAAAATCAAGGATAAGTGTCCTTTGAGATTCATGTTTTCTCTTAATTGATTTTTGATTAATTGAATAACCCTTGGGATTTGTAGCCTCCCTGAGTTCAACCCTGTCCGCTATACAGGTTAATAAGCAGTGAAAATAAAAAAAATTGTTTGTCACGGGAGTTTTGGGGATAGCAACGACATATTTCATTCTATATCATTAATTTACCCGATCCATAGAAAATCGTGCTCAACACTAGAGTAGCCAAGTCATTCGGCTGCAGGCTCACAATCATATGATTTAAGCTCGAGCATGCTTATTGGCTATAAAAATATGTACACTCCGGAAGGCATTTTATTTTCAATCAGTCTTGTCCACTTTTTGGATTTTTGGATTTTTTTCATTTTTTGAATAATATATACAACAACATATACATAAGGACTTTTTCTTCTTGAGCCAGTAGACTATCCCACTTTTGAAGATTTATTGCAGCCCACAACTTCTATCTTTAGACGTCGTTGTTATTGGATTGGGTTAGGGTAAAATGGCCACAAATGTGTGACTAACAATGTTTCCATTGCCTTGTGTCTCATGCCTGCAAATCCATCCCTCTACCACTTCAACTGAGGGGAGCAAAGTATAAAGCGTAAGTGTGCATGCTAGGTCATTATCAACAAGAATCATGTGTGTGCTCTGAAATAATCTACTTAGACTGTCAGGATGGCATTGAACTAAGTCTTGTAATCACAAAGAATTAGTCAACTTGACCTGAAGTACCTCAACTCTAGTTCCTATAATGTCCATATGATTAAGTATATTTAAAGTCCAACCAAGCTCCAATCTTCGGATTTTACTTAGACTTATTCAATTATCAAACTAATTCCGAAAAATGCAAATGCTATGCATAATGCAGAAAATATTTTTGTGATGTAATTTTCAATTTTTGAACTTTTTATGGATTTTGAAAAGATTTTGCAAACTTTTATGTACTTTTTGAAAATGTTTTCGCAAATGCTTTTGAAATTTTTGATTTTGCATTTTGTAGGGATTTTCAAAACAAAAGACTTTTTTTTGAAAAGTAGTAGGTACATATATTTACACGGGAGTGCTTCTTATATTTACAAGAGTTAACACTTTTAAGAATTTGTAGAATTATACAAGTTTTATAAGGGATTTTTATTATGCACACAACTATCAAAAGAATTTGAAAAGATTTTTAGGAAAATTCCGAAAACTTTCTTTTGCAAACTAATTTGCGAAATAAGTTTTACAACATTTTATGAATATTGAAAATCATTTTGCAAAGATTTTTCAAACAGTATAAAAAGATTTTTCAAACTATATTTGCAATCATTTTTGAAAAATATTTGCAAATGGGGTTTTAAAAGTTTTTATTTCAAACAAAGAAAGAAAATTTTTACAATAAAAAACATTTTACAAAGTTTGAAAATATTTAACAAAACATTTTTTAATAGTTTTTGAAAGATTTTCTAACTATTTTTCAAATATTTTGCAAAAAACATTTTTTACCTGATTTAGTAATCAACATATACACAAAATTTGGTATATGTATGTATTGATTTTTACTAATTAGTCATATTATTAAAAATAAGCAAGTACGAGTTATGGCTAAAGTATATACGAAGTATATACAATACACTATACTTAGCTTGAGATATGTCCTCATAGATCATATAGAAAAAGAGAAGACATAACTCGTGCTGAGTATTGAAGAGTCTATATGACAACATCAGAATAAAGAATGAAGGAATGAAGGAATGAGAAGTCGAACGTCCCCCCGTATACTTAAGATGAAATAATCCTTAGTATAGCATGATGTATCTACATGCTGGGAAGGTCAAGGGTGGGAACGGATAGATCATAACTCAGATTGTCTCCCCAATACTTAGGGTAAGATATCCCTAAGTATAGATAAGGAAGGGAGACAGTGGAGGGGATAAAATAAGAGAAAATACACGAGGGAAGAATATACACATCATTCCCCCATACTTAGGGTAAACAAGCCATAAGTATTGGCAACGACAAGAGTGATGAAATCGAACGAAGAATGAATACTTCAGGTGTATACCCCTATACTTAGGACAAGTTATGTCCTAAGTAAATCTATGAAGAAGGGGAGACACTTTTTGGAAGAAAAAGAAAAGTGAAAATAAAAATAAGAAAAGAAGAAAAGAAGAAATATCACACATCTCATCTACCTCCCTTATACTTAGGACAGAGTACGTCCTAAGCAAGGCAAAACATATGGAATGAGCTGGATGAGCAAAAACGGTAGATGGAAGGAAGGAAAAGAAAACAAATATACACAAAGGTGGATATAGAAAGATCAAGAAGGCCGAAAGCGAACATTCTTGCGTGGCTACTGAGGAATGGATCTGACAAGGTGCAGGTCGATATAGGGGACATCAACAGACACAAACCGATCATGATCAACTTGATGAAAGTTCTCGATGGTATCAAAGTGGAAAGTCATGAACTAGTTAGTGGAAGTAGTGTGGTCGTGTTCGTCCCGGGAAGTCTTGCTAGGTCATCATCAAAAGGCCTGAATTCCATGATGAAAGCAATAAGGTCTAATTCGGCCTCCACAATCTCTACAAATTTTGCCATCAGCTCTAAAGTGTTCGTATTATAAATACTGTGGATGCCATCGATGCATCGACACTCACTAGAAGAGGGAACTCCAAGGTGTATGCTTTCCGAGTCTTCCTCCCTCGAGAGGAATTCACAAGTCTCAATGTCATTCAGCATACAATAGAACTCTCTGATATCATCATCAAGGTCATAGTCCCCGGGGTTAGCTAACACATGCATTCTCTAATGGGATGTGGGTCTCTGGGCAGAAGTGAGTGTAGTAATCAACACATTGCTCTTGACATCAAAATGGAAGCGAATCTCTCTAAATCCATAGTCAATAACGGCTCTCGCTGAGGCGAGGAAAGGCCATCCCAGTATGATTGGAGGATGCTCCATAGGGTGGAGGTCTCCATGGGCACTGCGACAAAGTCAGTAGTGAAGCTCATGCCCTAAATATGTATGACAACATTCTATAGAATACCCCTCAACCTCTTTATTGATCCATTAGAAAATTGACAAATCATCCGAGTTTTCTTGAAAGACGCTAAGTGAAGAGACTGTACCAGCGAGAAGGGTATTATATTAATCAAAGCATCGTCGTCAAGGAGAGTGTGATCACATGAATAGTCATTGATGGTGCAACTCACAAGAGGTGTGATTGTGTTCCTTTTCCTAATGTTTGGACGATGTGTGATGGCGTAGAAAGTGGCCATGGTCAAAATATGACACTCAGATCTGCTCCTTCACTTTCTCTCCTTGAATTTTGGAGAATATAATCAGGTCATGGCCTGACGAAGTTGGGCCTCAATAATCTCATGAATAGATGCCACCAATTCAAGTTCAATCAACATTTTTTTTAAGATTTTAGATGTCCTCCGTACAAGGAGGAGATTAGAATCATCATCGACACAAGGATGACTAACCGCAGTATGTACAATGTCATCTTTGGGGAAGAAGGTGGGAACTGTTATGTGAGTGTGTGTGGTCAAATGATCTGGCATGTGTGTCCTCTCATACAAGATGACTCAACTATGTGTGTCCCGAAATCTTTTTATATTTTTTAAGTTTTCTCATTTTTGTATTTTGGGTGATTGCAAGCTCTCTTGGGTGTCCTCAAATGAATCCATTAATCCAAAAGGTGAATCATCAATGTGTCTCTTATTTAGGCTAGTGAAGTTGTCAATCCTTGAGTTCATTTTATCTACTAATAGGTCATGTACTCAAGAGCGATTTTCATGGGAGGTGACTCCAAAATTTCTGTATCGAGTGGGTTGAATGAGGGTGGTGATGTGGGAGAAAATCACAATCTGGAGCAAAGTCCTCCTGGAAAAATGGATTATCAAAATGTGAGGGAGCTAGTGGCGTGTCAAACTCAAAATCCATTGCCTGAAATGGATTGGGCATATATGTACAAAAAGAAAATTCAGGGGCAAAATCCCCTTGATAAAATGGTGGTGGACCGGATGGAGGGTACAAGGGATCCGTAAAATTTGGATTAAAATCACTTGAGTCGACCATCTCTGAAATAAAAGAAAATTATCAGGAGAACATGAAGGTCAAGTCAAGACATACAATGAAAAAGGCACAAATTCGCAGAGAAGATCAAGTATGCACAAACACAAATAATTATACAAAATAAACCCCTCAATTCACCTACTCAACACAGTGACGATCATGAAAGTTCGATCTTTTTATCTGTTCATTTTTATAGTTAGGTGAGCAATACAAAGTTTTACATATACATAGGAAGGCCTGGGATTGGGGCACTAATCCATAGTGTGTACATATGAATAAAATGCACAAACAATGATAGGGTTTACTCTCCCCAAGACAAGGATTTTTTTTAAAATGTTACGGTCGAGTATCTTATCCGTCCAGATTTTATTGGTTATCACTTTTTCGTATTTTTAATAGAAATGCACGATCCTAACAAGGAGTCAATTCCTTTAGATCCTAGGTGATAAAATCAGAGGGAGTGAGTCGGAAAAGCAATGCATGCGAAATCGATGATGAATGCTAAGTAGAAATGCTCACCTTTCCTCCATCTCTCTTCATGCAAGGATGCTAAGTAGAATTGAAACCTATCTATATGCAATGCAACTGATTAAATCACCCTAGAATAGTTATTGCTATTAGCGTAAAGCACCAGATGCTAATTACTCAGATATGAGACCAAAAGTTCAGTCATTGGTGCCACTATGTGACAATCACAATGGGTCATGCAATTGTTTTATGTGACCTCTCTATGCACTTAGTCTCAAGTCCAAATAATTACCAATTAGATTTGACTAAGTCCAAAAACAAATATATAGGTACATGCAAATATATTAGGGATTTGGACCTTAATCTATCGAGCATGCAAATCCTGTGATAGAGCAATCACATAAAATAAATAAAAAATAAAATCATGAAACAAATAAATAGAAAAGGTATAGAAAATTTGAGAAAACCAACGAGGCCCTCAAGTGAACAATCACTCGGGTAGTGGACCTCGTGAAGTGTTAAAGTCATGTAGAGTCAAAGTTATTACAATTATATGTGTCTCTCTCACTTTAAACTACTAATGAAATAAAATACAAAAAATGATGTTGTCTTCCAAATTCCTCCAATTCTTCCTTTGTCGCTTTCTCCTGTCGGCTAGGGCATAAAAGTGACTCCACTTCACGTAGGTACACAAGCACTCCTAGGAGAGCCTCCCTCGATTCACAGTCCCTCGCAACAAAGACAAACAAAGAGGGTGGTTAGACAATTCACAAAATAATATGAAATAATAAGAAAATAAATAAAGAGAAAATATATACAAAAGAAACAAGAAGATACAAATAAGGAAATCCAATCTATACGACGTTGCTCCCCAGCAACGACACCATTTGAAAAGCCAAATGTAAACTCGATCTTATGCTCCACACAAGCGACCAATGAGAACCTCAGACTAATTTAATAATTAACCTATAATATAAATCAAACAATGGAAAATAAGATGTGGAGTTAAAATTTATTATAACTCTACAAATGTGTGTATAGGTGTAAGTGTGTGTAGAGTGTCGGACACAGGGAGCAAACTAGTTAGATCAGGGAAAAGAAATCCAAAATTTGTATTCTTCTTGTCAATGCATATTTGTGTGGGTTTTCGATTTATAAGTTTTTTAATTTTAAGTTATATATATATATATATTTACAAAAATGGTCCAAAATACGTCAAATTAATTTTTATATATAAACAATAATATGAAGAAAATTCAGAGATAAAAATAAATATTTTTGGGATTTTTAGTAATTTTTCCTTTTTAATGAATTTTATGGCTTTTTAATTTTTATGAGTTTCTTTTTATATTTTCAAGAATTTTTGGTGTGGAGTTCGAAAACACAATAATAAACAAAATACATTTTTTTGGGAGAATTTTCAAAATTTTTTATATTTGTTTGGTATTAACAATGTCAAAAACGTGCTCTTTTGATTTTTAAAAATACTTTTTTTGCCTAGATGCAAAAATGAAAATATAACATGACTCTAAATGCTAGAAGATACATAATCCTAATTTTTAAAATTTTTTGGAGCATGGATGATAATTTTAATAAATGGAAAATAAGCAAAAAAGTTAATGAATTAGTAGGGGCATACATGAAAATAAAAATAAAGGTAAGGGCTAAAGTGCAAATATCCTAAAGTGTCATAATTATGAATGAAAGTTTATAAATGTAAATTATAAAATCCACAAGGGGTCAGCTACAAAATTGTCACCTCACGTGGGACCGCACATGAGGTAAAGTGGACTAGACCAATTTGTAATATGAATAAAATGCAAGGGTTCCATTGTAAATTTTCTAAAATATAAAACATTTAAAATAAATTATAAGAAAAATAATAAAATAAACAAAAATTGGGGGCTAAGTCACATAATACCCCCAAACGTGCACGCTATCCAATAGTTGAGGACGATTCACTAGACATGTGGTGAGCGCTTGTTACTCGATGACGCTTCGGATCTAGCATTGGAGATTAGACTCAGTGAAGATCTAACGATCGACATGCAACTGATCCAATGACGACTGGATCTCTTAGAGAAGGAGCTCGATCCGACGGTTGTAAGCCCCATGGAAGAACGAGGAAGAACACGACAAGGGGCGAGCTTCGATCGACTGTTGCTCTCTCCTTCGACAGACTCTGATGCTCTCAGGGGTCACAAAATGGAGCTGGGGATCCTTTGCACCTACAGATGGCTTTAAAAAGTTCTAGGACCCGTCGATGGGGTCCTTGTGGTTCGAGGAAGAAGGGGGGCACCAGGTACCTCCGGCGAACTAAAAAATTGACCCTGAAGGGTCCTCAGCCTCTAGAACCTGCAAGAGAATCACGCACAAGAAAAACAATGGTCATAGGGGTTTATCTTGATGGAATGGATGTGGAGAATGGTGTGGCAGCAACTGCTCCAGCGAAAGGAGGAGGTGGAGTGCCGTGATCCTTATCAAGGAAGGATCAAGTTGAGTGGAGCGGTGTGGGGCATGACGAATCGACAGGGGATGAGAGTGAGGGTGTTGGGCGAGGCAGAAACACCATGAAGCACGATGGATAGTTTTCCAGAGCGGAGCTCTGATGAACTACAAATCAGTGAATATAGGCTAGTAATACAATCAATTAAAATTTATAATAAAACATAGAAATTAACTCTACGACTAACGACTATCTAAAAATCGATAAAAAAACCTCAACCTGGCCAGAACCAAGGATCTAAGGACCTCATGGAGGTGCTCCTCCAGAGATGGTGGAATCACCTTCTACGCCTCTTCCGCGATACACTTCATTGTTGGGTGAATCTCCTATCACAAAGCTCGAGCCTTTGAACGCAAGAAGGGGAGAGAAATAGGAGCTAATGGGATTCAAAAATCTTATAAAGCTTGGGCAGAGGTTTTGTACAAGTGACATGGGTGGCTGGAAGATCGAGGCCAATCGCTCGAATCAGACGATCAATCCCTGAGGAAACGATCAAACGTAATAGAGGGAAAATCGAGGAGAAAAAGTGAAGAAGAGACCAACCCAAATCGATGAATACAACGATTGGGGAAAAAGTTGGAAAATTGATCAAACGCAAGATTTGACAAAGCTACTTGCTTGGGGAGAAGAGTTGACCGGAGTCAAGTCTTGACTCCCCATAGTTGGTCCACGTGGACCAACCAGAAAAAAGCAAGACAAAATTATTTATAAATTTGATAATAGAAATTAAATGAATTAATTAATTTTATGTTATAAAATGAAAAATGTTTATTATTTTCTATAGTATTTTAATATTATTCTTATTTACTTTTATGGGCTATTTATTACAAGTTAGTTTTTAAGGGTATATTCATAGGTACATTCATTTATGTTTTGTATATTTTATTTTTATTTTGTATTTTAAATTTTATTATTTTTTTCATATTTTAAATATTTAAAACTTATTTTTTATGTACATAAATATCTTTTTGTTATATTTTTGATATATTATTTATACTTAAATAAATTGAGGTATTAAATATATAGTTATAAGTATAGGTATTTCTTGTATGTATCCATATATACTATTTTTGTGTGTTTTCTTTATGGTTTTATTCTATTCCAAATGTGTACATGTACTATAAATAATATTTACATAATTATAAAAATATAAATTATAAAATGATAAGGAATAAATAAAAATGAATATTTTATTCAGGTATATTCTACAATAAGGGTCCAAAACTTAACTTTTGAATCTTAACTCCAAATTGGATGAAACCACAATCATTAAATAGCTTATTAAAAGTTATATACAATTAAAGTTATTTTGATACATTTTGAGCTCATTTAGAGCAGATATGGGTCTGGGAAATTTGGGTATTGGCCTTTTATTTAGATTATAAATGTACAGTACGTATTATTTTTATATAAACTCAATTTTGCATTTTTCTACATATTTTTATCTACAACTTTCATACAAAGTTTCTTTATTTGAGGTACAATTAATAGAAAATAAAATATGTCCTAAAAAGGACTTATTGATTAATAAAAGAATGGACTTTTTAATGGATTTTTGGCCCTTATCTCCCCCTACTTTATTCCTTGTCGACCCAGTCATCAAAATACCTAGGTCTCGGGGTTTAGGGTCATAAAATACCTTTGGAATTTATAAATTTTCTTTATTCTATAAATTTGGTATTAAAAACTTTAATTTATACACAATAAATGGAATAATAATGAGTGTTAATTTGTACAAAATAATGCTATATACATGCATTAGCTAGGGGTTTTAAGGACAAAATGATAGAATAAGGATGATAAAATGGAGATTCGTCACCCCCCCATACTTGCCTTTTTTAGTCCCTAGCAAACATTTATGCAAGAAGTGTAGAAAAATAAAACAAAGAGTAGAAAAAGAAAGAAATTTTATTGATTTTAATTTTCAAACTTGTCTTCACAAAATCAAAGTTTGGAGCTTAAGTACGACCTTTGGATTTTTGATGTGGTCAGAACCTTATTGGGAAACGGATCTGAAACACAAAAACCTTCAATAATCATAAGACTCTGCTCAAGTCGACTCAATAGCCAGGTCAGAATAGATCAACTCATATGCAAACCCTTATGACTGTGAATCTATCTTGGACAGTGTGTGAGATATGTCGCTTTCCTTGTCTGAAGTGGTACAAGTCAGTCTTCTCTAACATGGTGACCCTAATTTACTCAAGTACTCTTTCTTCGAGAAGCGGGGCGTTTCCTTCTACGTTCAAGTGACAACCAGCTCAAGAAGAACATGTGGAGAGAAGAATGGACGGTATCAAGTGTAGCTACATATCCTAGGATGCTTGGCCAGTGTAGCCAAGTCATCCGGCTCTAGGCTCACATACATATGACTTTGAAGCTCAAACATGCTTATTGACTATACTTATATGTACACTCCGACAGTAATTTTATTTTCAATCAGTCATGTCTACTTTCTTGGAGTTTTTTTTATTTTTTTTCAATTTTTTGAATACTATATGCAACAACATTTACATAAGGACTTTTTCTTCATGAGCCAATAGACTATCCCTCTTTTGAAGATTTATTGCAACCCACAACTTCTATCTTTAGACCTTGTTGTTAATGGATCGGGCTGGGGTACAATGGCCACATATGTGTCACTACTGATGTTTCCATTGGCTTGTTTCTCATCCCAACAAATTCAGCCCTCCACCACTTCAATTGAGGTGAGCAAAGTATAAAGTCCAGGTGTGCAAGCTAGGTAATTATCAACAAGAATCATGTGTGTGCTCCGAAATACTCTACATACGTTGTCAAGATGACATTGAACTAAGTCTCGTGATCTCAAAGAATTAAGTCAACTACACCTGAAGTATCTCAATTCC
Source organism: Ottelia alismoides (assembly GCA_037367405.1). Taxonomy (NCBI): domain Eukaryota; kingdom Viridiplantae; phylum Streptophyta; class Magnoliopsida; order Alismatales; family Hydrocharitaceae; genus Ottelia; species Ottelia alismoides. The sequence continues at coordinate 1,276,224 of JAZKJV010008325.1, read as the reverse complement.
AGTTCCTATAAGGTCCCTGTGATTAAGTATATTTAAGGTCCAACCAAGCTCCAATCTTTGGATTACTTAGACTTATTCAATTATCAAACTCAATCTGAAAAATGCAAATGCTATGCATAATGTAGAAAATGTTTTTGTGATGCAATTTCAAATTTTGAAATTTTTATGGATTTTCGAAAAGGTTTTGCAAATTTTTATGCAGTTTTTAAAAAGGCTTTTGCAAATGTTTTTGGAATTTTTGATTTTGAAAATTTTTAGTGATTTTTCAAAATAAAAGTATTTTTTTTGGAAAAGTAGGTACATATATTTACAAGGGAGTGCTTCTTATATTTACAAGAGTTAAGATTTTTTAAGAATTTATAGATTTATACAAGTTTTATAACGGATTTTTATTATGTACCCAATTCTCAAAATAATTTGAATTTTTTTTACAAAATTTTTGAAAACATTCTTTGGCAAACAAAATCGACAAATAATTTTTACAAACATTTTACAAAATTTGAAAATCATTTTGCATAGAATTTTTATATAGTAAATTAGACTTTTCAAACTATATTTGCAACTATTTTTCAAAATCATTTGCAAATAGGGGTCTAAAAATTTTTATTTCAAATAAAGAATGAAAATTTTTACAATTAAAAACATTTTACAAAGTTTGAAAATGTTTAACAAAACATTTTCCAAATAGTTTTCAAAAGATTTTTCAAAAAGTTTTCATACTATTTTTCAAATATTTTGCCAAAAACATTTTTATCCTGATTTGTTCATAATTATAGATAATGAATTGGGTATATGTATGTATTAAATTTTATTAATTAGCCATATTATTAAAAATACAAAAGTAGAAATTATAGCTAAAGTATATATGAAGTATATACAACCCCTATACTTAGCTTGAGATATGTGCTCATAGATCAGAGAGAAAAAGAGAAGACATAACTCGTACTGAGTATTGAAGAGTCTATATGACAACGACTGAGTAAAGAATGAAGGAATGCATAAATGAGAAGTCGATCGTCCCCCCTATACTTAGGATGATATAATCCTAGGTATAACAGGCTATATCTAAATACAGGGAGGGTCAAGGTTGGGAATGGACATATCAGAACTCAGACTACCCCCTCATACTTAGTGCAAGATATCCCTAGGTATAAACAAGAAAGGGAGACAATGGAGGGGCAAATAAGAGAAAATACACGAGGGAAGAATATATACATCACACCCCATATACTTAGCATAAACGAGCCATATGTATAGGCAACAACAAGAGTGATGAAACTGAACAATGAACTAACACTCGGGGTGGATATCCCCTTATACTTAGGACGAGGTACCTCCTAAGTATTGCAGTGAAGAACGGGTGACACCTTTTGGAAGAAAAGAAAAATGAAAATGAAAAGAAGAAAGATCACACATCTCATCTACCTCCCTTATACTTAGGATAGAGTACATCCTAAGCAAGGCAAAGCACATGGAATGAGGTGGATGAGCAAAAAAATGGTAGATGAAGGAAGGAAACGAAAGCGGATATACACAGAGGTGGATATACAAAGACTAAGAAGGTCGAAATCAAACCTTCTTGCGTGACCGCTGATAAATGGATCTGACAAGGTGCAGGTCGATATCAGGTTTATCAACAGACACAAACCGATTAGGATTGACTTGATGAAAGTCATCAGTGGTATCGAAGCAGAAATGCATGAACTGGTCAATGGAAGTAATGTGGTCATGTTGGATCTGGGAATTCTCCGCTAGGCCATCATCAAAAGGCACGAATTCCTTGATGAAAGTAATAAAGTCTAATTCATCATCTGCAATCTATACTATTCATCAATGCATCGCCACTCACCAGAAGAGGGAACTCCAAGGTCTTTGCTTTCCGAGTCTTCCTCCTTGGAGACGAATTCTCAGGTCTAAATGTCATCTAGCATACAATAGAACACTCTGATATCATCATCAATGTCATAGTCCTCAGGGTCGACTAACACATGCACACTCTCATGGATGCGGGTCTCTAGTCAGCAGTGGGTGCAGTGATCAACACATCGCTCCCGACATCAGAACAAAAGTGAATCTCTACATATCAATAATCAATAACTTCTCTCACAGATGGAAGGAAAGGCTGTCACAGGATGATTGGAGTAAGCTCCACAAGAGTGGAGATCTCCATGGACAATATAACAAATTTAGCAGTGAAGCTCATGCCCTGCATCTGAATGACATTATTCACTAGAATACTGATGAATCTCGTATTCATCACTCTAAATCTCATTTATTAAGCTCAAATCCCTAAAAATCAACAGCATTCTTGCATCTATTTTGCATAATTAGCATTCATGCATGTTTCCATAAGAATGGCATTTTAGCACAAAATTTTGCATAAAATAAGAAGCCAAAAATCCATGCCAAAAATGACCTGTAAATAGCCTAACTTCCCGTATTTTTAACCCATTCATGCTAACTTCGAATATCACAAAACCACCTCCACTGTGTACATATCACTAACAAGAATAAATGAAAAATACAAAAAAAAATAACTAACCCAAATAAGCGGACCAAAAAACCAAACCCTAATTTCAGGATTTTTTGACTAAAAACCTCATATGTTCCTCATCCAGTGTCCGATTTAATCCTACTCACTTTTGAACTAATGTACATTCAATTACCTTCAAAACAAGACCAAGTTCAAGTGAATCGGAGCTCATATGTGAAAGTTGGGTTTTGGGCCTCTTTTGTACATTGTATATTTTAGTCGTTTTTGACCTAACATTTATGTACATATTTTATCAATTAATAAAAATCTAAAATAAATTAGATTAATGTGTCTTTATTTATCTTTGATTTTACCGTAATATTTCCGGATTTTTATCTGTTTTAAAAATAATAAAAAAATTACAAAACCCCAAAATTAAGGTATTCTATGTACATGGGATACCCCAAAAATTCACTTTGTGCATTTGATCGATTTTGGTTTTGATGTCTTCATGAAAGTTGTAGATCTCATCGAGACGAACAATTTTCATGAAGAAAGTTTTTCGATCCGAGGTAATTTACTATTTACTTTTGATTTTGCAAGATATTTATCTTTCGAATTTTCTGGTGCTGACACGTGGCCGCACCTGGTGCCGCCACGTGCCAGTCTTTTTTTGCTATTTATACATTCATTTTTATAAAAAAAAATAAAAAAAAATAATAAATAATAAGACGCACGTGCCGCTCAGGCACGTGCTCCGCAGGTGCCTGCGCCTCACTCCCCAATTGCGTGCCACGTGGCCACTTCTAGGCCGTCCGATCTCGGCCGATCGGACGACCCTGGCTTATCTTCTTCCTCCCCTTTTGAGAAACTCCGCCGCCGCTGTTCTTCCCCGCGTATCGTCCATCGCCGCTGCGAACCTCGCGACTGTATCTCGCGGCGGCTTTTCGAATCGCCGATCACCTCAGATCTCTCCCCACGAATCCCATCAGATCTCCTTCACTCCATCACCGGCCATGCCCGATAACCTTCCATCTCCGGCATGCTCGACCTCCTCCTATTTAAGAACCACCGCCGCCTCCCTCAGGACCCATCCGTCGATTGCACAGTGAAGGGGGGGCTCGATGGTGACAACCCGAGCATCACCCTCCTCGGCGAGATCCGAGCCATCAAGGGCTCGTCACAGCACCGCGCCCCCATGCCAGCTGCTCTAGCTCCGCCCATCGATGTAGAGCCAATGATGATATCTCAACCTTCATCTTCACCTCCAGCAGCTTGGCCTCTTCGCCTCTGGCCAACCCCGTCAACGCCAACCCAGCCTCCTTCGCCGACTTCGCCTTCGACAACGCCACGCCACCGCTACCTCGACGTCCCACGGCCGTTTGTCGGTCATCGCCGACTCGACCTCCGCCGCAAGCGATCAACGCCTCCACCTCGTCAACGTCATCGCCACCGGAGCCCCGCTCCACCAATCTCGCTACCAGAACCTCCGCCCCTACGCCATCGGCGAAGTGCACGACGACCTCGCCACAGCCTTGACTACCAGGCTCCGCCTCTCCTCCGTCGCCCTCGCCATCGCCCAGTGCCTCCGACCTCGAGGTTCTTCTCCGACTCACCGCCGTGTGTCGGCCACATGCAACGACGACTCCCAACGCCTTCGCCGACAATCGCCGACCTCGATCCCACCGCCAAGACCCCCCTGCCTCACCGCCGGGCACGTAACCCAAGGACCCAGCACACGTGAGGCGTGTGCGTGGGTGACTTCATCAGCCCACAGGTCACGTGCGCGGCACGTGACTCGTGGTCATATTGCAGAACCACCCCTGGAGGTCCTCTTATTTGCACGGCAGCCCCACCTCCAGAGGGCATGTGCCTCGCACGTGCCCCTCTGGGAATTTTGCAAGAACGCCCCCATCAGTATCGGTAATTGCAGAAACATCCCTCTATTGCATTATTTATTTATGTTATTTATTTAACTTGCAGTTGTACCCCTATGTTCCCCTGCGATTCTAGACTTCTTCTCTACATTATTTTATTAATCCAAAAATAGCATGATGTTTGTTAATTGATTCTCTACACTTTGACATATTGTGGGCAATTTTGAGATTGATGGTTAATTAATAAATAATTGTTTTGTGGAAATTTGCATATTTTGCCCATCTCTTGCTCTGAAATTCATAGTTGATTAATCATTGCTCTAAAAATCCCCGAAAAATCACATATTGTAGAGTTAATTGTTCTTAACATTTTGCCCAAAAAGATTTGCATTTGCACGCATACTTTGCCCTGTAAAAATCATTTTGCATATTTTAGTATTTAATTTTTAATAGGTATTAAACCCCACATTTTCAAGGTTTAGGATTTTTTTGAGATTCATCACATAGTGATAGATCTTAGATAATTTTATTTCTTGAAAATAAGTAGGTTTAATATTTATTATAATTAAATATTGAAAATCATCTTATTTGTATTTAATAATCCATAAAAAATTCATATTACATCCAAAAATTCCAAAAAAATTACAGTGCACTCATTTCATCATATTTCACATTGTGGCCAAATTTCATATTTTTCGGACATCGTTTGAATGTATTTTATATTTTAGTCCCTAAAATTGGCCAAATTTGCATTTAACACCCCTTATTTGCATTAAAAATTCAAAAAAAAAAGACCACCTCGAAAACCGAACACAAACTTTGATAGACATTTCTCTAGGTTGTTCCTTTACCTCCTTGTGATCGACCTTGGGACTTGCTTAAGTAAAACAAACATAAAATCACGAGATTAAAAATTGAATAAATTATTTGTGGTATTTTCTTGACCGATTCCGATTACCACCTACAACGCACGACAAATCATTCTTTAAACCGAACGATAAAAACACATTTTTAAACCAGGCAATTCCGGATTCGTCAGATGGCGCCGTTGCCGGGGAGGCAAACGTCTTAGTTTTTTGTCTTGAAAATTTTTGTTCGGTTTTCCGCATTCGGGTAGTCTGACCCCCGAAGTTTTCATTGTAAATTTCATTTTTTCTGCAATTTATTTTCCGCATTTATTTTTTTATTATTATTTTTAAGTCACTCTCTTACATTTTCTCTCTTATTTTTCTTGCGAGGAACCCGGTACGTGGAGCGGTTTTTCAAGAACCGACGCAACTTCACCGACTTCCGCAGAAGCCGCAATTAAAATTAAGATCGAGTCGAGTCGTGAGAGGGCGTAGAGAGAAATGCGGAAGATCGAGTCGAGGCGTGTGTAACAAGACCTCAAACTTTATTCTATGGTGTGTCGTGGCCTGTTTCACTCTCCGGTGAGGGTGGGGCCCGGCTTGAGTGGCGAATAGGATAGACCTGCACATACGGCTCTTAGAGCAATTTAATTTTTGATTGTGCTCGTAGGATTAAGCCACACTACACTATTAATTGAGACGCACATAGATCGTTCAACTTAGCCAAATTTAACTCAATTCATTCCCGCTAATAGAACTTTCTGCTTAGGTGCGGTTTTTCATCGGCTTGCATTCCATATAGAATAATTTTAAATTTCTGTCTAGCATCCCATATGAAGATTGCGAGGATTCATTGTAAGTCTTCTAACTGAGCATACATCATTGTTTTCGCGTGCATCGACTTTTCCCGAACTTCTCCCTCCTGTTTTATCACATAATTTTATAAAGGAAATTGGGACTGGACGGTAGACGTGTATTTCTGCTCACTTAATTCTTCAGTGATCACCTAAATAAAATTAGGACTGCTAAATATAGCCGACTCTAAATAACCCATAAAATCAAGAATTTTTGCGGGAGAGCAACCCCGACCTTGGATGCCTTTACTTTGCTGAGTGAGCGAGAGACGACACTTAAGGCTAGATCCCAAACCCGAGTTTTCATATTGACTACTGATTCTGCCAAAAACGATTAGCTACTTCTCAGTGAGGATCTACGGGTAGCTGGTAAACAGTCCGGATTTCCTTAGCAGAGTGGGTGGTTTAGAGGACACTGCGTAAGGCTCCATCCTCAAGTAACAGGTAGCCGTTCTACGGTCCGTACTTACTCCCATACTGGTTGAAAGTAGGTGCAACTAGTCGAAGAATTCAGGCCAGTCATTATGAAAATTTCGGCACCTAACAACTCGCTTAAATATTTTCCAAGATTATTTTGTCACCAATTAAAATTGAAAAGATAATAGCCGAACTCTTACGGCTTCATTGTGTGAGTTGGTGAACCCAGGGTTGATTTGTGTTTGTATTGGTGTGCGTGAACCGATATCGAAGATCAATAGCCGCACATTTGATAAATTTTCTGTCCCATACAATCATCCCTCTCATCTCTTGATTTTAATCTCATCATGGAAATTTTTCCAAATTTCAGATCCAACCCATCATTTCTCTCAACTCCTTCAAAAATGACCGAACACCACTATGAAAATAAATCTGTCTCGGTTAGGCCCACATCAACTACATCCTCTTCTTTCAATAATCCTCCAACATTTGTGGGTAACTTTGAACCGCAAATGAATTCGACCACCTCATTGAATCCTTACTCAAATCATCCAACCGGACATGATCACTTATCATCTTAGACTGAACCGCCTTATTCTCAGTTTCTCGCTAATGAAACATTTCAAAATCAAAATCCCTTTGAATCTCACGACCGATGGAGAAACCAAACCCAGATGGAAAGACACACACTTAATGATCATCAGCGTTGGATTGACCACGACAGACCCCTCGTCAGACATGAGAATCATACAGAAGACTGGATTGACCTCCTAGACACATATAAACCTTGTATGCTGACTCCACAATATCAAGATCTGACCAATCATGATCAAAGGACTGAACTCTACTCAGATCAAATGCACATGCCTGTATCATATGAGCAGCCTCCTTCCATAATTTTTGAGGAGAAATTTTTAAGAAATGATCACATAATGGATATTCCAAGAAACTCTCCTCTCCACACGTACAGAAAAATGGAAGATGAAATAATTGAACAAAAACCGAGTGCTCCCATGATTGATCATGAACAGAATTTTGAGGATAATATTTCAAGGATAAAAACCAGATTCGAATTAATGGAGGATAGATTTCAAAAATTTGCCGACCAAGTAATCTCATTCTATGGTGGATCAGATATAAAACTAAATGAGGAAAGGATTGGATCTCATGATGAAAATTTTGAGGATATTCAAAAACCTAGGGATGATTCTAACATCAATACTTCTGTTCATTATTCCCCTAGGAATTATTATGCCATTGACCCATTCTTTGAATATTAAGGCCCCTTCTCATCTCTGGAAGACACCACATCGCCACACCACACAGAAAATACCAAAAAAATTTGAATATTCAAAAACACCAAAAAAATCGAAAATCCAGAAAATCTCATAAAAATTGAATATGAAGAAGATATGAGGAATTTGGATCCTGCTTTACGGGAAGCACTGGAAAAATACTTGATTTTTGAACTTCCCATTATAAAGGCCATTGAACACTTCCCTGACCTTAAGAAATTTCTAATGGTCAGACTAATCGTCAAAAAGCCGGGAAGGATTAGAACAAAAACTGAAAGACATATCTTGTCAATGGCCTCCTCCTTGGTGTTGAGGAGAAAAACCAAGAGCCACATAGTGAAGCGGTTGCACAGATTTGACTGCGAAATCAAAGACACAATTTTCACCCATGCCCGAATTGATGATGATTCACCGATCAATATCCTCCCGACCTCTGTATTCCACGAACTCAAATTCGGACCAATCAGAAAAATATGAGAGATTGTTCAATTGGCAGACTGAAAATAAAGCGGCCGAGAGGAATCATTTCTGTCATCATGATATTCCAAGGTGCTCCGCTCAAAATGGAATTCACGATCATTGATATTGAGCATCAAGGAGAATTCACCCAGTCTCCAATTATTCTCGGAAAGCCATTCATAGCATTGTCTAAGGCAATTATCAATTGTGAGACCTGGGAAATCAATTTTACGGCATTGGAAACACTTTGATCTGACACAGTCTTTGAGGAACCACGATTTTCTGAGGTAACCCATGAAGTCCCCAACAACCGCAACCATGAAACGGTAGAAGAGCCCTACCCCACTGCTACACCTGAGATTGCGTTTGTTAATAAGACTATTGGTTTAGAAACTCTCCTGAGTATTTCAATTCCCGTGGATCTCAAAATAAACAAATCCTTCTACTACGATCCTGAGACATATGCATGGTCGCACCCAGGGGCAACCTACTCTGATTATCTTGACCAAATCCTCCCAAATCGAGAGTGCACCAACATTCAGGAGACAAAGAACAAACACGTAGCCCAAACACCGACCAAGGAGAAGAATTCCAATGGCTATTCATCTGGGTACTCAAGTGAACCAACATCTTCACGAAACAAGAAAAAGAAAGTCACCTTTGATATTTCGGAAGAGGAATCGGTTGATGATACCTCATCAGGTCCGGAAAAGGTAGTCTACATGAGTGAAGTCTGTTCGGCAGCTCTAAAGCCATATCTTCGCAAGGATCCAAAATTCGATTCTCATTGGACAACTCCCGTTCCTAATTATTACTCATCAAAAGTTGATGCTCCAACCTTCCACAAGTACACTGGAATTATTTCTTATGAGCTGACTGAGACTGGAGCATCTGAATATTCATCTGAGGACAAACCGATTGATCTTAAAAAGGAACGAATCTTGAGGAAACAATTGAAGAAACAAAAAGACATGAATATCTGGAGTATGTCCACTTTCAAATACTATTCCTTTGAGGATAATTCTGATGATGGCTACCTTTCATCTGACTCAAACACTTCGTCCACTATCCATCATGACTTTTCTGAGGATGACACTGATAATAGTTGGGAATCACATGTTTCATCTCCAACTCATTACGATCTCCCACCACAGGCTCACAAGAAGATCAGGCGTAAACCGCCTTAATCATCGGCTACCCACCCTCCCTCCCGACCACATCGGTCTCCTTGTACAGCTTCTTCCTCTACTTAGACCAAGGCCTAAGTATGGGGGGGGGACCGATGCCATTTGTATATTCCATTTTCCCCATCACACTCCATCTCCAGATCGACTCGCCTCCACCCTTCTTTTATATTTAGGCTGACCAAAGCCTAAGTATAGGGGGAACCAACACCCACATGTATATACTCTCCTCATTCACATACCCCGATCGCTTCATTTTCTTTTCTTTCTTTTCCGCTCTTCTTCTACTTAGACTATTCACAGTCTAAGTATAGGGGGGTGATTCTGTAAATCTTGTTCTTTTTCTTTTTTTTTCTTTTTTTTCCCACTCTCTTACGCTTAACTCGAGCTATGTCTTCTTTACGCTTCCTGTGCTCTGAGGACACAACACTCGCTAAGTATAGGGGGGTCTGTATATATACTGTGTATATATTTTATCTATATCTCGTACTTGCGCGTAAGTCTATATGTATTTACGGGGTGGGTAATTAAAAAAAACAACAAAGACAACAGAAAAAGGAAAAAAACGTTTTGCCACTATCACTGACTGTACCCAAATTTTTTGAAAAAATGGCTTCCTATTCATTTTTTGCATTAAAAAAAACACACAAAAAACCTTTGCATAAAAAAAAGAAGAAAAAAAAGAAAAAAGAAAGAATGTCTGCATTCCACACGCCTGCATTTCATCAAGCATCGCATTTGCATATGTGAAAAGTCTTTGGGTTCTGAACCGAGTTATGAGCCGAAACCGAGAGTGGTCTGGACTTGACCTTAATCCACCTAATTTTCGGAGGAACTTCACCGAGAAATAGGATTTTAGAGTCTTCGGGTCTTTGACTTAATTCTATGAGTTCCACATGACAATATGCAGCATTTGACTCTTAGTGTCTAACCTGGTCTCTTCATTCTGGGTACAACTCTGGAATAAGGAATTAATTTATACTCTCACACTATGCACTTAGCTTAACTCAGACGGGATGTTGGAAGACTGTGTGAGTTTCTTTTCTGGTAGCGTGGAAATCTAAAGACCGGAGTACGGGTTGAAATAAAGCTTCGGAAAAGGGATGGACGGCTGGGCACAATTATATCTAATACCCCAAAAAATGTACGGAACAAAAAGATTCTATAACCGTAGGGGCAAAACAAGATCCAAGCAGAACCACCAAAAATTCCAAATACAAAGAAGCATTCTACCAAATAAATATCTGACCAAAAAGGTCCAAGCTTCAAGAAAACCTGCAGATCTTGGTGGAGACTTGGCTACACTGGCCATCTTCACAAGGAGAGGTGACTACACTGGCCACCCTCCAGTTCTTTTCCTCTTCTTCTCTCTTCTCCCCCCAATTCGATTGTGAACACAGCGCGACAGACCTTAGAAGGAAATACCTGACTCCCCGAGGACGAGTTACTGGAGAGGAGGTTCGCGCGGTAGTCCGGCATTCTGGATGGGAAGAGCTAAAACCTTTCACACACATGAGTCGGTTATTCAATGTTCATAGGGTATACTTTGGGAAGAGGATCGATCTAAGATGACTTCTGAGCCGAAGCTGTAGCAATGATGTGCAGAACTCGAGGGCTGTTGATTTTAAAATTCTAAGTCTCACAGAAGTTCCAACACACAAATAATCCAAAGGTTGAGTTTAGGTTCACTTTCACCTTCAGCTCATGGTCTTGGTATGAAACCCAATCTCATTTCACCTCATGGCATTTCTTTTTGATGCTCAGGGACAAGCATGGTTTAAGTATAAGGGGATGATGAATCTCGTATTCATCACTCTAAATCTCATTTATTAAGCTCAAATCCCTAAAAATCAACAACATTCTTACATCTATTTTGCATAATTAGCATTCATGCATGTTTCCATAAGAATGGCATTTTAGCACAAAATTCTTCATAAAATAAGAAGCCAAAAATCCATGCCAAAAATGACCTGTAAATAGCCTAACTTCCCGGATTTTTAACCCATTCATGCTAACTCCGAATAACACAAAACCACCTCCACTGTGTACATATCACTAACAAGAATAAATGAAAAATACAAAAAAATAACTAACCCAAATAAGCGGACCAAAAACCAAACCCTAATTTCAGGATTTTCGGACTAAAAACCTCATATGTTCCTCATCCAGTGTCCGATTTAATCCTACTCACTTTTGAACTAATGTACATTCAATTATCTTCAAAACAAGACCAAGTTCAAGTGAATGGGAGCTCATATGTGAAAGTTGGGTATTGGGCCTCTTTTGTACATTGTATATTTTAGATGTTTTTGACCTAATATTTTATGTACATATTTTATCAATTAATAAAAACCTAAAAAAAAATTAGATTAATGTGTCTTTATTTATCTTTGATTTTACCGTAATTTTTCCGGATTTTTATCTGTTTTAAAAATAACAAAAAAATTACAAAACCCCAAAATTAAGGTATTCTATGTACATGGGATACCCCAAAAATTCACTTTGTGCATTTGATCGATTATGGTTTTTATGTCTTCATGAAAGTTGTAGATCTCATCGAGATGAGCAATTTTCATGAAGAAAGTTTTTCGATCTGAGGTCATTTACTATTTACTTTCGATTTTACAAGATATTTATCTTTCGAATTTTCTGGTGCTGACACCTGGCAGCACCTGGTGCCGCCACGTGTCAGTCTTTTTTTGCTATTTATACATTCATTTTTATAAAAAAAATAAATAATAAAAAAAATAAATAATAAGACGCATGTGCGTCGCACGTGCCCGCGCCTCACTCCCCAATTGCGTGCCACGTGGCCACTTCCAGGCCGTCCGATCTCGGCCGATCGGACGGCCCTGGCTTATCTTCTTCCTCCCCTTTTGGAAAACTCAGCCACCCCTGTTCTTCCCCGCGTATCGTCCATCGCCGCCGCGAATCTCGCGACCGTATCTCGCGACGGCTTTTCGAATCGCCGATCACCTCAGATATCTCCCCGCGAATCCCATCAGACCTCCTTCACTCCATCACCGGCCATCCCCGATAACCTTCCATCTCCGGCATGCTCGACCTCCTCCTATTTAAGAACCACCGCCGCCTCCCTCAGGACCCATCCGTCGATTGCACAGTGAAGGGGGGGGGGGGCTCGGTGGTGACAGCCCGAGCATCACCCTCCTCGGCGAGATCCGAGCCATCAAGGGCTCGTCGCAGCACCGCGCCCCCGTGCCAGCGGCTCTAGCTCCACCCATCGGTGTAGAGCCAACGACGATATCTCAACCTTCATCTTCACCTCCAGCAGCTTGGCCTCTTCGCCTCCGGCCAACCCCGTCAACGCCAACCCAACCTCCTTCGCCGACTTCGCCTTCGACAACGCCACACCGCCGCTACCTCGACATCCCACGGCCGTTTGTCAACCATCGCCACCTCGACCTCCGCCGCAAGCGATCAACGCCTCCACCTCATCAATGTCATCGCCACCGGAGCCCCGCTCCACCGATCTCGCTACCAGGACCTCCGCCCCAGCGCCATCGGTGAAGTGCACGACGGCCTCGCCACAGCCTTGACCACCAGGCTCCGCCTCTCCCCCGTCGCCCTCGCCATCGCCCAGTGCCTCCGACCTCGAGGTTCTTCTCCGACTCACGACCGTGTGTCGTCCGCACGCAACGACGACTGCCAACGCCTTCGTCGACAATCGCCGACCTCGATCCCACCGCCAAGACCCCTCTGCCTCGCCGCCGGGCACGTAACGCGAGGCCTCAGCACGCGCGAGGTGCGTGCGTGGGGGACTTCATCAGCCCACAGGTCACGTGCGCGACACGTGACTCATGGTCATATTGCAGAACCACCCCTGGAGGTCCTCTTATTTGCGCGGCAACCCCACCTCCAGAGGGCACGTGCCTCGCACGTGCCCCTCTGGGAATTTTGCAAGAACGCCCCCATCAATATCAGTAATTGCAGAAACATCCCTATATTGCACTATTTATTTATGTTATTTATTTAACTTGCAGTTGTACCCCTGTGTTCCCCTACGATTCTAGACTTCTTCTCTACATTATTTTATTAATCCAAAAATAGCATGATGTTTGTTAATTGATTCTCTACACTTTGACATATTGTGGGCAATTTTTTGATTGATGGTTAATTAATAAATACTTGTTTTGTTGAAATTTGTATATTTTGCCCATCTCTTGCTCTGAAGATCATAGTTGATTAATCATTGCTCTAAAAATCCCCGAAAAATCACATATTGTAGAGTTAATTGTTCTTAACATTGTGCTAAAAAAGATTTGCATTTGCATGCATACTTTGCCCTGTAAAAATCATTTTGCATATTTTAGTATTTAATTTTTAATAGGTATTAAACCCCACATTTTCGAGGTTTAGGATTTTTCTAAGATTCATCACATAGTGACAGATCTTAGAAAATTTTATTTCTTGAAAATAAGTAGGTTTAGTATTTATTATAATTAAATATTGAAAATCATCTTGTTTGCATTTAAAAATCCATAAAAAATTCATATTACATCCAAAAATTCCAAAAAATTTACAGTGCACTCATTTCATCATGTTTTACATTGTGGCCAAACTTCATATTTTTCGGACATCGTTTGAATGTAATTTATATTTTAGTCCCTAAAATAGGCCAAATTTGCATTTAACACCCCTTATTTGCATTAAAAATTCCAAAAAAAGACCGCCTCGAAAACCGAACACAAACTTTGATAGACATTTCTCTAGGTTGTTCCTTTGCCTCCTTGTGATCGACCTTGGGACTTGCCCAAGTAAAACAAACATAAAACCACGAGATTAAAAATTGAATAAATTATTTGTGGTATTTTCTTGACCGATTCCGATTGCCGCCTACAACGCACGACAAATCATTCTTTAAACCGAACGATAAAAACATATTTTTTAACACATGCATTTACGGACTCGTCAAATACCCCTCAGCCTCTTTATTGATCCTTCATCAAATTGACAAATCATCCTAGTTTTCATGAGAGACCCTAAGTGAAGAGACTGTACGGCAAGAAGTGTATTATATTAATCAAAGCAACACCATCAAGGAGAGTGTGGTTACATGAATAGTTAGAGATGGTGCAACTCACAAGAGGTGTGGCAGTGTTCCCTTTCCTAATGTGTGGATGGTGAGTGATGGGGTAGGCTGTGGCCATGGTTAAAATGTGATGCTCAGATCTACTCCTTTACTTTATCTTCTTGGATTTAGGAGCATATAATCGTGTCATGGCATGGCAAAGTGGGGCCTTAATAATCTAATGAATAGCTATGACCAATTCAGGTTCAGTCAACATTTTTTTAAGATTTTGGATCTCATCCATACAAGCGAGGAGGTCAGAATCATCATCTACACAAAGATGACTAAGAGCAGTCTGTACAGTGTCATCCTTAGCGTCGAAGGTGGGAATTGTGGTGTGAATGTGCATAGTCAAAAGATCCGGCAGGTGTTTCCTCTCCTCACAAGCTTGCTCAACATGGTGTCTCCCGAAATCTTTTGTATTTGTAAAGTTTTCTCATTTTTTTTATTTTGGGTGATTGCAAGCTCTCATGGGTGTTCTCAAATGAATCCATTAATCTTGAAGGTGAATCGTCAATGTGGCTATTACTTAGGCTATTGAGATCATCAATCCTCAAATTCATTTGATCCACTAACCAGGCCATGTACTCAAGAGCGATCTTCAAGGGAGTTGACTCCAAAATTTTAGTATCGGGTGAGTTGAATGAGGGTGGTGTGGGAAAAAATCACAATCCGGAGCAATGT
The DNA here is from genome assembly GCA_037367405.1 of Ottelia alismoides. Taxonomy (NCBI): domain Eukaryota; kingdom Viridiplantae; phylum Streptophyta; class Magnoliopsida; order Alismatales; family Hydrocharitaceae; genus Ottelia; species Ottelia alismoides. The sequence continues at coordinate 1,261,044 of JAZKJV010008325.1, read as the reverse complement.
CCTCCTAGAAAAAATTATCAAAATGTGAGGGTGCTGGTGGTTTGTCAAACTCAAAATCTGATGCCCGAAATAGAGGATTGGGCGGATATGTACAAAAAGAAAAATCAAGTGCAAAATCCTCCCGACAAAATGGAGGTGGACCGGATGGAGAATATGAGGAATCCACAAAATTCAGATCAAAATCACTCCAGTTGGCCATCTCTGAAACAAAAGAAAATGATTAGGAGAACATGAAGGTCAAGTCAAGATATGCAAGGAAAAATGCACAAATGCGCAGAGAAGATCGAGTATGCACAAACACAAATAATTATATAAAGCAAACCCCTCAATTCACCTACTCAACACAGTGATGACCGTAAAAGTTTGGTCTTTTTATCTTTTCATTTTTACGGTTAGGTAAGCAATACAAAGTTGTACAAACACATACAAAGGCATGGGACTGGGCCATTAATCCTTAGCATGTACGTATGAATAAAATGCACAAACAATGAAGGGGATACTCTCCCCAAGACAAGATTTTCTTTTTGATTTTATGGTCGAGTAACTTAGCAAGTCCTAATTTTATTGGTTATAATTTTTTTGTATTTTTAAAAGAAATGCACGATCCTAACGAGGAGTCAATTTCTTTATATCCTAGGTGACAAGATCAGAGGGAGAGAGTCGGAAAAGCAATGCATGCGAAATTGATGATGAATGCTAAGTAGAAATGCTCACCTTTCCTCCAGCTCTCTTCATGCAAGGATGCTAAGTAGAATTGAAACCTATCTATATGCAATGCAACCGATGATATCATCCTAGAATAGTAATTGCTATTAACGTGAAGCACCAGAGTCTAATTACTTAACAATGAGATCGAAAGTTCAGTCTTCGATGCCACTTAGTGCAACCCAAAGTGGGGCTAGCAAGAACTGTTTGCGCCCTCTTTCGGCATGTAATCTCAAGTCCAAGTAATTATCAATTAGATTTGACTAAGTCCAAAACCGAATCTATAGGTACATGCAAATATATTAAGGCTTTGGACCTTAATCTATCAAGCAAGCAAACCCTAAGCTAGAGCTCAATCACATAAAATAAATAAAAAAAATAAAATCTTGAAACAAATAAAAAGAAAAGATGAAGAAAATGTGAGATAAACAACGAGGCCCCCAAGTGAATGTTGATTACATTATATACAGTTATAACATGCTTAAATTATGTGGAGTACAACCTTAATATTTGATTTATAAACTCCAAATTCAAATAATCTGCATCTAGTTTATTCCATGCACATAACAAAGAACACCACTTTAATAAATACAGAAGACAACTAATCAAAGTATAAATCGACAATTCATGGCTATATATCTGGATAAATGATCTCTGATTATCCAATATATCTATGAACTACATGTTGAGAATACGTCCAACACTAAGATTAATAATTGTCAGTGTTCATCATCAAATTATATAACTTGAATTTAGGCTTAATTAAGATTATATTGATAAAAGAGAGAGGGAGAGAAAGCACTAAATAAATATTCAACACATCGGCTTTCATTTGCCATTAACATTTTATGTTGATAAGAAACTGGGAGGTTGATTCTTGCAAATTCATCAAAACCATTTCCCATGTGCAATGAAGACCCATCTTAACTTCTCTCTCCTTCCCATGCATGGAGCCCCCCACATTGACATCCTTCCCCATACATATATTCTCCATGCATGTAATCAATTCTTTTGTCTTTATTTGCATGCTTTCTTTTTTTGTAGGAAGAGGAGACATATGTGACAACTATATAAAGGAGGCTTCCCGACATGAATGGAAGGAAAGAACCCATGCAATCTCTCACCCACGCAAGTCCCTCCATCATGCAAGGCACTCTCTCTCTCTCCCCGATTCTTCATATCTCTCAAGCCAAAGGCAGTCCACCCATTCCCACTCTTGCCCAAGCTCCTCCCCAACGCAGCCACCTTCCATCTCCTTCATGTAGCCGACCCCTCCTCTCCGCACACTACACCTCGTGTGCACGATCAATCCCCGTCGATGTTCCCACCAACTTGCGCGTCCTCCTCGTTGACGTCCTCAGCACGCCATTGCATCCTTGCCCACACATCTAATAGCCCGCGCCTCCGTCGTCGTGATCGTCGTCACCATCATCATCTTCATTCCAAGATTTGGATAGAAAAGACTTCTTTCCCATCTTTATTTACCTCTTGCATTTTTATTCCCTTGGTCATTTTATTTAAGTTGAACTTGAAGGAATCAACTCTTGTGCTATAAGCTCTCTTGCATTTTTTTTATTACTTGTTTTGTTTAAATTGAACTTGGAAGCATTCTTATTTTGTGAGGTTCTTTCTCAACTCTAAGTTTTATTTAATATAATGCAAGTTTACTTTCCATTATATTGTTATGAAATATTGCAAATGTCACATTATTTCTTCTATCTTAAATTACAATTCAACCCCCATCTTCGATTTAGTTGCACTCATACCCTTCATCATTGACTTTAAGTTCTAAGAAGTATTTTCACCATAGATTGCATCGTCTTTTCAAGGTTTCATATTTTTCTCGTGTCGCCATGGATTAAGATTCAAATTAAGCTTGAAAGAAGAATAAATATCGTGAATTGCTTGGTCCCTTTGGATTCGATCCTCTACTTGCTGTGTATGTTTTTTCTGTAATCGATCGTGCTTGTAGTTATAATCGTATTTGTTTGATTGTGATTTTTAATGGAACAACAACGACGTAGTAAAATCATAATCTTAAACTACGCAAAATCGCATCAACAATGAACAATCACTCGGGTAGTGGACCTCATGAAGTTATTACAATTATCTCTCTCTCTTTAAATTACAAATGAAATAAAATATAAATAAAATTCTATTGTCTTCAAAATTCCTCCAAGTCTTCCTTGTTGCTTTCTCCTGTCGGTTAGGGTAGAAAAGCAAATCCGCTTCACGTGGGTGTACATGCACTCCTAGGAGAGCCTCCTTCGATCTGCGGTCCCTCACAACAAAGTCAAACAAAGAGGGTGGTTAGACAATTCACAAAATAATACCAAATAAAATAGAAAATAAATAAAAGGAAAATATAGACAAAAGAGATAAGAAGACACAAATCAAGAAATCCGATCAATACAATGTTGCTATCTAGAAACGAAGCCATTTGAAAAGCCAAATGTTCACTCTATCTTGTGCTCCACATAAGGGGATTCATAGTCGTTGAAGCGACTAATGAGAACCTTGGACTAATTTAATAATTGATTCACAATATAAATTAGGTAATGAAAATAAGATTGAGTTAAAATTAATTATAACTCTATAAATGTGTTTATAGGTGTAAGTATGTGTAGAGTGACAAACACAGGGAGCAAACTAGTTAGGTCTAGGAAATGAAACCCAAGATTTGTATTCTTTTTGTTATGTATTTTTGTTGCATTTTTTACTTTATAAGTTTTTAAATTTTAAGTTATATATATATATATATTAATTATTTTAATTTTATAAAATTTTATTTGCTTCTTATATTTTATGATTTTATTTCCTTTTCTCTTTAGAATATATTATATAAGAATATATAAAGATACATTACAATATAAGCTGATAAAATTATAAGTACTACTAAAAATAATCAAAATATAGAAAATAAAATTTATTTGGGTTTTAAATATTTTTTATTGTTTTTGTGAATTTTGGATAATTTTTAGATAGAAAATAAAAAGCTAGGGCTAAGTTGCAAAATACCCCAAACACGCACGCTATCCAACAATCGAGGATGATTCACTTGATGCGTCGTGAGTCGTCGTTGGACGATGATGCTTCGGATCCAGTGGTGGAGATTAGATCCTCAGTGAAGATCTGACGGTTGATGCGCGACTGATCCAACGACACCTAGAGCTCCCAGAGAGGGAGCTCGATCCTATGGCTGTAAGCCCTTTTAAAAGAATGAGGGAAAAACACGGTCGCAAGCAAACTTCGATCGATTGTTGCTTTCTCCTCCGGCAATCTCTAATGCTCGTAGGGGTAATAAAGATCCTCCGCACCTACTATGTCTTCAAAACATTTTAGGACCCATAATGGTTCTTGGAAGCTCGAGGAAGAAGGGGGCTCTAGGTATCTACAATGAACTCAAAAATCTACCATGATGGGTCCTCAGCCTCTAGAACCTTTAAGAGAAGAACGTACAAGGAAAATAGGGGGGGGGCTGGGGGTTTTATTTGATGGAACGGACATGGGGCGAGGTGTGGTGTTGATTGCTCTGGCAAAGGGAGGAGGTGGAGCACCAGGATCTTGATCCAGGAAGGATCAGGTTGAGTGGAGCGGTGCGGGGCATGAAGAATCAGTAGAGGAAGAGAGTGAGGGCGTTGAGCGAGGTAGAAACATAGTTAAGCACGGTGGAGAGTTTACCAGAGCATAGCTATGATGAAATACAAATCAATGAAATTACACTAATACAATCGATTAAAAGCTAAAACAAAACATGGAAAATAAATCTATTATTAATGACTATCAATAAAGCGATAACAAGAACCTTGACCTGACCGGAACCAAGGAGATGGGGACCTCAAGGTGGTGCTCCATCGAAGATTATGGAATCACCTTCTACACCTCTGCCTCGATCCTCTTCAATGTTGGGCAAACCTCCTGTCACAAGGCTCGAGCCATTGGATGCATGAATAGGAGAGGAATAGGAGCAAATGGGATTCAAAAATCGAATGAAGCTCGGGCAGAGGTTTTGTACATGTGACTTGGGTGGTTGGACGATCGAGGACGATCGCTCGATTCAGACAATCAATCCTCGAGGAAACGATCATGCATGATAGAGAGAGAACCAATGAGAAAAAGTGAAGAAGAGACCAACCCAAAAAATGACTACATCGATCTGGGAAAAAGGCAGAAGATGGGTCAAATGCAAGGTCTGACTGGGCTACTCTCCTAGGGAGAAGAGTTGACCGAGGTCAACTCTTGACTCTCCCTTGTTGGTCTACGTGGACTAAATAGAAAAAAAGGTAATACAAAATTATTAATAAATTTGATAATAAATTATAAATGAATTATTTAATTTTTTTGTTATAAAATGAAAATGACTATTATTTTTTAAGTATTTTAATATGATTTTTATGGGCTTATTTATTACAAGTTACTTTTTGAGGGAATATTTATTGGTACATTCATCTATGTTTGAATATTTTATTTTTATTTTGTATTTTGTATTTTATTATTTTAATTTCATATTTTATATATTTATAACTTATTTTTATGTACATAAATATATTTTTGATATATTTCTGATATATTATGTACACTTAATTAAATAGGGATATTAAATATATTGGTATAAGTATAGGTATTTGATCTATGTTTATATATATACAATTTTATTTTTGTATTTTCTTTATAATTTTATTATATTCTAAATATGTAAATGTGTTATAAATAATATTTACAAAATTATAAAAATATAAAATTAATAAAGAATAAATAAAGGTGATTTTGCATCTCAAGTATATTCTATAATTGCGGTCCACAACCTAACTTTTGCAACTTAACCCCAAATTAGATGAAATCTCTTCATTAAATAGCTTATTAAAAGTTATATGCAATAGAAGATGATTCTGATACATTTTGAGCTCATATGGAGAGGATATGGTTATGAGAAGTTTGGGTTTTGGCTTTTTATTTAGAGTATAAAATGTACATTGCACATTATTTTTGTGTAAATGCAATTTTGTTTTTTTCTACATATCTTTATCTACAACATTCATGTACAAAGTTTATTTATTTGAGGTGCAAATAATATAAAATAAAATAGGTCCCAAAAAGGACTTATTTATGAATAAAAGAATGGAATTTTTAATGGATTTTGGCCCTTATCTCCCCCTACTTTATTCTTTGTCGACCTAGTCATCAAGATGCCTAGGTCTTGAGGTTTAGGGTCCCAAAATACCTTAGGCATTTTGTTCTCATTCTTTTCTTTTCTTTATTATATAATTTTGGCAATAAAAAACAATATTTTATACATAATAAATGGAATAAATACTAATATTAATTTGTACAAAATAATGTTATTTACATGAATTAGCTAGGAATTTTAAGGCCTACATGATAGAATAAAGGTGATGAAATGGATATTTATCAGTGATCCGATCCAACTTGTCCCGATGCTGGGTTCTTTGTTTGATCACAATTAATTTTTGGATATCTTGTGATCGTTTTTCAATGATGTGTACATTGGACAGATGTCCCCAACTGATGTTAAGGTTGGATCTTTCATCTTTGCCCGCTTCCTGGGAAGCTACCATATGAACATGCTTGTGGAGGATCTGAGGTTTCTTTTGGTATGCTCAGGATGAAGAAAGGGAGGCCTCTCCTTCGAACATCTCCTCGAATATCTTCCAAACAACATCTTCATCCTTATTAAAATGTGATCCACCATAGGCTTTGTTAACTAGCCTCTTTTCATAGTCAAGCCCCCAAAAAAGTGTTGGACCAAGCTGATCTTCGGTATGTCGTGGTGGGGGCATTTCTCTTGTGGATATTTGAATCTCTCCCATGCTTCATGAATAAACTTGTGGGTAGCTTGGGAGAAGCTACTAATACAGGCTCGCATATGGTTGAGCCGACTAAGGGGGTAAAACTTGTGGAGGAATGCAAACTTGCGATCCTCCCAAGTTGTCACGACCTTCCATAGATGGTTTACCAAGTAGTGGGCCTTATCTTGGAGACTGAAGGGAAACTCTGTCATCTTGACTACACCTAACGAGATGTTAGGACAGTGCATTGTTTCACGGATGCGGGAAAAGTGCTGCATGTAAATGTATGGTTCTTCATTGGTATTCCTGTTGGACATGTGAGCCCACAGTTAGCCATTATGCAATAAATGTTATTGCGAATATCATTCCCTAATCTAAAATGAAGAATAACTAATTTGCAAAAAAAGGTCCCTTAGTACAATTAGGGTAATGTACCATGGCCATCTTGATGATCATACAACTGTTGATTCAATTACTGAATCATAGAGACTGGTGCTTGGATGAATATCTAAAGAGTTAGATTGAGGACTCATCAAGTACCGTCAAATGATTGCTAAGATATGATCTCCAACCTGAGTAGGAGATGGAAATCATTTCTCACTTTGCTGATATTTGACCGACCTCTTGATGCAGGTCCTCTGCATTAGAATAGAGATTCGGAGGTGTCAGATTAGTTAGGTTAAAGAGTTTACTTAACGAGATTGAGAAAATCAAAGTCCTATGTCGTATGATGTCACGATATATGCATGCATCCTTTGACCGGAGACAGATGTGTTACTATATGTATGAGTATGAAATTTGGCAGACCAATAGGTTGATGACCTAATCAAGGTCTATACACAGACACGCTGCTGTGCATATAAGGGCATATGAGTAATACGATCTCTCAAAGGGATCATAGAGGTTCATTATTGAACCGGAAGACATGAGCTCACTCATGAGATACTGGGAAGAATCAAATTCCGTGCACGGTCGTCTCGCTTTGGACGCTTGACTGAATATGTACGTTTGATATATACTTTTGGAAAGTATATGATCAAAATTGGGTATGATATATGCTTTTGGAAAGTATATGATTGATACCGACTCCCAATGATTGAATGAGAAATTTGATTATAAAACTCTGAAGTAGACAGTTTAAAATTGATGTTATACTTCGGATTTATTCTGGGTCTTCCAGTATGCAGGATGTACAGGTATTGGGAATACCTGAGGGTGATGTGATCATAAAAGATTGTATAACCATGACGCTTTCATTCCGAGGGAGTGATGAAACAGGTCTGGATTTTAGTGACTCCTCTCATAGAGAAGTAATCTGATCTTAGTCCAAATGTTGGACATTGATCTGAATGTGATTCAGATGTAATGAGAAGATTAGATTTGCGGTCTTGAGTTAATCAAGCATCTATGGGAGGTCCGCAAGATCTAGATTTGAGATGTGATCTCAACATCAAGTCACTATATGTGGAACAATACAATTGCCATGTCCTTATCTCCAAGTATCCGTAGAGAAAGTGCATTGTCCTTGAAAGAGTTCATGGATGATTTCATTATTGATATATGTATCCGAGCATTGAGAAAATGGATAATTAAATGTGATTTAATTATCATGAATAATATGGATTTGATTCATATTATAAGGAGAGTTATCTAAGATAGTTAAATGTGATTTAATTATCAAAGATGTGAATAATGTGAATGTGATTCATGTTATTTGGGCACATGAGAAAACAGATCCAAGATGATTAAATGTGATTTAATTATCATGTATATGAATAATGTGGATAGCACTATCCATATTAATCAGATATATTATAAATGCGATTTATAATCTATCGAAGAGAGCATTTTATGATTTATATTTGTTGATTAATTATTAATGTGAATTGGATTCACATTGAATGATTAATTGAAAATATAATTACATTTTGTTTTGGGTTGTGAATGAGATTCACATAATTTCAATATCTTGATTGATGTTTTTCACGTGATAATTATGAATTATTTTTGTGAAAAATATTTACAACAATTGTTGTTGTAAATCTTGGAGATATCATGAGATAATGAGATCTCATGAGATAATGAGATCTCATGAGATGATGGTAGCCGTCCCCCCTATTTTTAGGTGATTGGTTTAGTCTTCTCATTATCTCTTCTCTAGTCAAAGTGATTCAAATTGGATTAATTATGTTGATTCATCAATATACATTAATTCAAATTAAAGCAATTGTTGTTGTGTTTTTTACAACAACATCTTAGCCATTGAAAGAAAGACAAATCAATCTCAACCATTGATTGTGTGTTGTCCACAGATTGAGATCCATGGATTCCCAAAACCCGATATAAGAAGAGGCACCCCTTGCTCTTCAAGATACATTTACAACAACAATGAATGCTCCCTTCCTCTCTCTCTCTCTACACATCATGTGCCTCTCTCCCTCTCTCACTTATGGCCGTCCACCATGGAGCAATTGAGAGAGTCGTCATTGCCGCAGCATCGTCGTTATGCTGCCAAAGTACTTTCTCGTGGATCTCCGTCTCCTTTGGTGCACATCGCTCGTGAAGAATATGTTGGATCTCGTGTGACAAGATTAGGAGATTCGTCGCTTGGATCATCAACATGGATTACGAGAAGGACGTGTCTAATCAACATGCTCGTAAGCATCTCCTCCGTTGAATCGGACTTGAGACAGGAGGTATCTTCGTTTAGAGACTCGATCGCAACAACACTTCAAGAGGAAACCTTAATACATATTTTGGTTTAGATGAAACGATCCAAGAAATGTTCTTGGATCATGTGGTTTCATCACGATAATTTTTTTAAATTCCACTGCCCAGAGCAGCTATTAGTCGCTCTTGATTGCATTCGATGCGATCCACATGCTTCCGTGATGCGCTTGAGGATCTTCCCATATCCATTAATTCCAATATGGGAAGAAGAGTAAGGAGCTATGGCTTGGGCTCAAAGTGAGAATGCACTGGGGGGATGCGAATCCACTCGGTTATTTGGTTGTATCTAGGATTATAAGTCTGTTTGAGCGTGAGCTTAGGAACCCCTGCCCCTCTTCTTACACTCGGTCATCCTGGGGTATTTCTTCCTTTCCCCCTCCTCTTGGTATGTTCCTCAAATCATTCAGCATTTCTTGGAATGCAGTTTGGGTTAGTGCCTTCTTAGTTAGTGACGAGCTGCGGACCTACCCTTTTAATGTCATATAATTGACGAGTGCGCTGCAGTCGGATAGATCCGCGTCGATCAAAAATTAACCGCACAAATCAATGGATCAACAAATGAATTAACGCGTGGTTTTATGTTTGTTTAGCCTGGGCAAGCCCCAGGGTCGACTCAAGGAGGCAAAGGAACAACTCGGGAACAGATTAGAGGGATTAGATTGTAGTTTTCCAAGTGGGATTTTTTTGTAATTTTTTTATGCAATAAAATGCCCAATGCAATGATGCGAATGCACTAGGTTATTAAGAAAATCAACAACTTAGCCTAATTTAATTTAAATCTGAAATTAATCCAAATTGGCCAAGCTATTATTTTTCTGTAAACCTAATACAACAACGAATGCAAAATGGATTTTTTTTGGAATTTTTGGATTTAAAAAGCACAAATGAAAAATACAATCTTTTTTGGGTTTTTATGCAAATTTTCATGCAAATTGTATGCAAAAATTATGAAAAATTTACTGGAAGTTAAATATGATGAATGTAAGCTACACTAATTGTTTTGGAATTTTCTGACACTTTATTCTTTTTTTATGATTTTTTTACTGAAAACAGAGGGACTGCGATTCTTTAATTCCTAATTAATCCACAAAATAAAATTATACAGAGAATTAATTATCTCAAATAGATGTTTTAATAAGGAATCCAGGAGAGTTGAAATTTCTTAAAAATAATCTTTGTGGATTTAATTAAAAATCAATTACAAAAATCACCCTATAATTTATTTTATGCACAAGACAACTCTGAATTGGATGAAATTTGGACTTCAATTAAAGCACACTTAGAGGCATCATTCATAATTTTTTCACAATTTTTGGAGCAATAAATGAATATATGCGAATTTCAGAGCTTAAATGGGTAAAATATCACTGATTTTTAATCTTTGAATTTTAATAAATAATCTAATGCTCACAAAAATGCAAATAAATAGTCAGGAGATAAAGATTTAGTTGCTCTACAAAATGCCATTTTTTTGATTAAAAATTGAGGAAAATGACTGTCTAAATTAATGCTCAAATTCAGGGATGTCAATGCAATACATAAATTAAAACAATAAACTCAAACTGTGCACAGGGGCACTTCTACAATTTCAAAAACTTGATGGGAAAAATATGCAAATGTTCCAAAATAAATAAGCAAAAAAACATGGATTGGACCTTTGCTTCTCAAGCAAGGTGCGGGGGCGGCTAGGGCACAAGGGGCTTCGAGGCGGCACGACAGCGGTTGACGGTGGCCAAAGGCGGTGCGGCTGGAGCTGGGCTGACGGAGGGCGGTGATGGGCTGTGCGCGGTGCAGCCGCGTATAGATCTGGAGGGTTGGGTGTGCACGAGGGCGTCGGCGCTCGCTAGCGGCTACGCGCGAGGGGTGGCACACGTTGAGCGGCGGTGCGCAGCGGCGTGAGGGTGGCCAGTGGAGCGTCACGTGCAGGCTCGCGGCTGCGGCGCGGTTTGGTCGAGGTCAGCGGACGTGTGGCTCCAGTAGTGACAGGGGGGCTGTACAGGCGCACAAGGACGCAGCTGGGAGGCCTAGAGGAGGGCGGCAACTTCGGTCGGAAGGAGCAGCTGCGGGGCGGCCGCCGCGCAGAACCTATGATGCTTGTTTTTTTTTAATTTTTTTGTATTTTTTTGTAAACAATGAACCGTGGTAGATAATGGAATGAAGATATGGTGTGGGTGAGATAAAGGTGATGAAGATAGTGGTGGTGATTGTGATGGTGATGATGATGGTGGTGTAATTGATGTGGTTTGGGTGTGATGAACAAGATAAACAAATTATGTTAGATAAGAAAAAATGACAAAGTTAATATAGAGAATACTTACCTGTAGATTGCCGAAAGTGGAGCCGCGTCATGCGGCTTCCGTCGTGGCCTCGATCTGACTCGGCAAAAATTCGGAGAAGCTATGCAGCTTGGATGCGGCTGCGACGAGGTCGATCTCTCTACCTCAGATCTCGCCAGATACGATGGAAATCGTCATCGCGTCGAAGACTTACTCGATTGTTGTCACCGTCGAGCAGGCTGAGCTGGTGGTTCCCTTTCTCTCTCGATTATGGCGGATAGTGGGAAATGATGGAGATGATGGTGAATAAAAAGGAAGGGAGTTAGAAAATGAGTGGAGAAGGTGGAGAGAATGGTGGAGGAAGTGGGGTAAGTGTGGCTTGGAGTAGAAGGCAAGTAAGGAGGAAGAAGTAAAAGAGAGTAAAATAAATAAAATAATAAAATAATATAGTAGGCTACTAAAAATAATTAAAATAGTAATAATAAAATAATAATAAAAATAAATCTGAAAATAATAATAAAAAAATCTAAAATTATTAAAATAAAGGGGAGACATGTGGCGGCTCCAGGAGCTGCCACATGTCGCTCCTAGAAAATTCAAAAACTAAATGTAAAGAAAAATAAAAAAGAAATAACAAAAGAGATTAAATCAAAAAGTGGTCAACACAAAAGTTGCTCATCTCGATGAGATCTACAACTTTCATGAAGGGCCGAAAATCAAAGGAAATGATCTGTATAAAAATGTATTTTTGGGTGGTACCTTACAGATATAAAATACCACATGTAATTTTTTTGTCATTTTTCAGTAAGAGAAAAATCAAAATAAAGATAGAAAAAATATAGAAAGAATATTTACAACTTAATCTATGTTTTTTGTATTTTTAATGTATAAGTTAATACAAAGATAAAATGAACGGTAAAATGGTCAATATGTACAATATACAAAAGGGGCCCAAAACCCAAGTTTTGCATACGAGCTCCGATTTTAATGAAATTGGTCTTGTTTCGAAGGTCTTTGAATGTATATTACTTTAAAAGTGAGTAGAACTAATTCGGAGGTTGTATGAGAGAGATATGCACATTTAAGGTTCATGGTCTGAAACTTGGATTCGGGTTTTATTGGTCAATTTTACAAGTTAGTTTTTTTTTTGATATTTTTCCTTTATTAGTGTTAGTAATATATATATTATGGAGTTGGTTTTATTGGATTCAGAGTTAGTATAAAATATATACAAATAGGGTATTTTAGCTAATATACAGGTGAATATTTACAATTGAATTTGGCTTCTTATTTAATGCAAATATGAATTTTATGCTTGCATGCATGAATGCTAATTTTGCAAGATAAGTGGAAATATGCTGCTATTTACTTGGGAACAAAGCTTTATTTTTGACTTTTAGAGTGATGAATCACAGATTCATCAACCCCCTATACTTAAACCTAGCTCGTCCCCGAGCAACTAAAATGAAATGCAAGAGTGAAATGATTTCGAGTTCCATACCAAGGTCATGAACAAAAGTTGAAAATGGAGCTTGACTCGACCTTTCGATTAATTGTATGGCGAAACCTTATTGGGACCTGAACGTAAGACCTAACAGACTTCAAGTTCCACAAGTCCTTATTCAAGACTCCTCAATAGTTAGGTCAGAACAAATCCTCAAACAAAAATTTCTGATGACTATGATTCTTACTTGTACTGTGTAAGTGTAAAATTGCTCTCCACATCAGAAATAGCTCAGAAACAGCCTCCTCTAACAAGGTAACTCTAGTTACCCGATCTAGTAACTCTTTCCTCGAGGAGCGGGGTATTCCCTTCTAAGTTTAAGTGCGACCAGCTCAAGAGGAGGGGGTAGAAAAAAGAATGGGCAGTAGCCAGTGTAACTACCTATCCCGGGATGCCTGACCAGTGTTGCCAAGTCATCCAGCTGCATTTTCTTTGCTAATATACATACTCTGACAGGTATTTTATTTTCACTTGAGTTTTTCCTCTTGAGCCAGTAGACTATCCCTTTTTTGAAGCATTATTGCAACCCACAACATCCCATCCTTAGATGTCAACACCATCAGACTAGGTTGAGATGCATTACCCTCCCTAGAGGAGGACAGATGTTTCCACCCGTGTGCTACTCCAAGCTAAAGGATTCTACCTCCTCACCACCTCATCAATGAAGAGCTACGTGCATTGTCCTTATCCAAGTCAGGTCACTATCTATAACAATCATGCGTGTGCACGAGATATCTACTTAGACTGATTAAGATGACATGTGAACATAGACTTGCGGACTCAAAGAATTAAGTCACTTGACCTGAGAAATCTTAACTCTAGTTCCTATAAGATTCCTCTGAAATTCGGTGGATCAAGGTCAAATCAAGTCCATCCTCAATATCTACTCATAACTTGGTTCAGAACCCACTAGCTTTTCACCTTGTATATGCAAGATATGTAGATGAGATGCAGATGACATGCTATGTAGATGAATGAAATGCAAGACTCTCCTTTTTTTGAATGCAAAGATGATATGCAAGAGTAAATAAGAAGCCTATGATTTTTCCATTTTTTTTGTTTTTTCAAAACTTTGGTATACCTCCTATGTTACAACCATTTACAATAGTTTATAAGTATTATACAAATTATACAAGTGTTATATAATATACAAATATACATTTTTTTCAATTTTTACAAAGGTTTTACAAGTATTGTACAACAAGTATACAAAACAAAATTTTTTTACCCACCTATAATTATTGTAAAATATATAAAAAAATACACGAAAATACGCGAAAGTACGAGCTACGGGTAAAGTATATATGTAATATATACACATCCCCCTATACTTAGCAGATGATATGTCCTCAGAGCACGAAAAGCGAGGAAAAAGACATAGCTCGTGCTAAGCGTATGAGAGCAAAAATAACAAAAATCTATAGAAGTTGTCCCGCCCCCCTATACTTAGGCTCTGGCAGCCTAAGTGTAGAAGAAGATCAAAAATGGGGCGGGCGGGGTTAAGAGGGGAAATGGAGGAGTATATACATGATGGGCATCGGTCCCCCTTATACTTAGGCTCTGGTCAGCCTAAGTATAGAACATGAATGAGTGTTAGAACCAATGAGATCTAGAGAATATACAACAAATGGTGAAGAGACTCGGGTCATCACCCCCTATACTTAGGATCTGATCATCCTAAGTATAGCCATAAAATGAAATGATATGGAGTCGGGGTGAGTGATTCGAATCACTGGGGAGGGAGGGAAACATAATACATAGAAGGAGGATTGAGAGTATACAGAGATCAAGAAGGTTTGTTACGAACCTTCTTGCGGGCGCGAGGAGGTGGGTAATATACAAGTGTGTCACTGTCGGAATCGTCCTCAGATGAATAGAAATGCGGTGAGGGGATCGTCCAATGTGGGTCGACACACGGCTGCTTACTTAGATACGGCTTGAGAATAGTCGAACTAAGCTCACTCATTTAAATCACCTTTTCTGGACCCGATGAAGATTCCTCTGAATGTTCCTTCTCCGGAATGTTGAAGGAAATTTTCTTGGTCGGTTTTCTAGAACCTGAATCATTGAGAGGGAGATGAGAGCGACGCGCCTTGAGAGGTTCGGGGGAACACCTTGAGGAATCAATTCTCGACTTCTTCTCACTAGATAGCTGACTAGAAGAGGGAACAACCGTGTTTTTATGTGGATTCAATTTAGTCTTGGTTGTTTCCTTTGGAGGTCCAGTATGTGGTGCGGTGCTGACCATGGGTTCCTCATCAGACGAGTCACCATATAGATTAGCATATTCCTGAAGGGTTAGCATGCATCTCGAGAAGGTGCCAGTGATCTCAGTTGGCTTGACATTATTGGGCTCTTGTGTCGGATCATCAAAATGGTTAAGACAATCAGCAAAAAACATGTCCGACTCAATGTCAGCTTCTGCTCGTGAGCCCTCCATAGAAGGTGTCACGATGGTGGTGCAAGCAGTTGAGGAGGTGTGGGGAGTCTCTGAACCAATAGTCGTCCGGACAATCGGTCTCTCAGGTGTAGTAGAGAGGTGGGACTCATCTTCCTCTCGATGGTCACGACTGTCAGCGGATGTGCGGGTCACCTTAGAGTAAAGTTTATCAAAGAATGGATGAGGTCGAAGCGCTCCCAATGCTGTAAAATCGATTTCCTGAGTCTCGCAATCTATAGTCACCTTAGCCAAGCTAAGAACGGCTTCCCGAGAATAATCAGAGACTGAGAAAACTCTCCTCGGTGCTCAATGTCAATGATCGTGAAGTCCATCTGGAGTAGAGCACCTTGGAAAGTAACGATGACTGAAATATTTCCTCTTAACCGTTTGATGGAACGATGTCTCTCGACTTCCTAAGTGGCCTGAGTTTGAGCTTGTCAAACACAGAGGTCAGGAGGATATTTATTGGTGAGTCATCATCGATTCTTGCATGGGTAAAGATAGTGTCTTTGATTTCAAATTCAACTCGGGGCAACCGCTTCACTCTGCGGCTCTTGGTCTTTCTCCCTATCACCAAGGAGGTGGCCATAGACACTATGTGTCTTTCAGTCCTTATCCTCTTGTTGCCCGACCTCTTGGGCATCAATTTACTTCTCACAAATCATTTGAGGTCGGGAAAATGATCTATGGCCTTTATTTAGGGAAGATAAAAAATCAGTTCTTCATCGAGTGCCTCCCTTAGGGCAGGATCTAATTTTTTTAGGTCTTTTTCATTTTCAATTTTTATGTGATTTTTTGGTTTTTCAATTTTTTGGTGTTTTGGATAGATGAATGATCAGACTCAATATTGGAAGGCAAGGGGTTAGTAGAAGAGGGAGATAGAATGGACTCCAGCTGTACATGATGTGTGGGTCCCCAAATGTTCGCTCTATTTTCAACCTCAAAAATACTCATGTCCTTTTCCACTTTCTTTCCCAAGCTGGCAGAAATTGAGTGCAAGATTTCCATGACATCTCTCAATTTGTTACCAAATGATTCATTTTTCGCGATAAGTCTGGAAATGCCATCCTCCAAAATGTTCTCATAACAAATCATGAGAGAGTTCTGCTCAATTGGAGGATACTGCTGAGATATTGGGGTCTCATACTCAACATACCTAGACTCTGGCATGTAATGTTGGGTCGAGTATGGACCATCCAAATGACGAATATTGGTCGGAGCCTCATATGATGAAAAGGGGACTGATAAGTCTAGCTCATGAGTCCAATCTTGTGAATGTATAGGCTCTCCGAATGAAGGCTGGTTAATGAAAACTTGATCACTAAAGTCAATCAAGTCTGGGAAATCATGATGTGCAGGCCTCTCCATTTGGTATGTTCGATCGACCATTTTATGCCCTAAGGTCAAGTCGGGATGTGTATATGTAATTTGTTGTCTGGTCCCTACTTGATGTGAGAATGAGGGCATATAATTTTGCTAATCATCTGTCTCAACAGTGGCTTGCTCTTCATTCGATTCTTTGATTCCTGCAAGCTCTCGAGAATAAGGACAGTCAACCCAAGATGGAAGTGGATCCGGAATGTTAGAATATGGAGTAGGTGAGAAATGCGAAGAAATGGAGAAGTCAGTTGAAGTTCTGACTTCATAATCGGGTTGAGGTGTAACCGACCACGGGTAAGGGTCTCTCGTGGATGGCGGAGGATACATGGAAGAAGGAGAAGGCGAAAATGAATGGTATATGGTCGAGGAGGATTGACCAGAGGTCACAGGGTATGGGGACCAATATCCCGATATTTTAAAGAGGAAAGGTGAATGTAAGACGATTGAGGTAGAAAACGTGCAATTACACAGGATAACACACACGGACAGACACAAAGACAAACGCAAGAGCAAACCCTGAGTTCACACTCAACATGGTGAAGGACCCGAAACTGAGTCCGATTGATCTGGTTGATTTTAAGTGTGAGTTTATCAGACAAGAAAGCAAAGGTTACATGGCCTAGAGGGAAGTCGGCTCAGAGCCGGATGCGTCTTCCCTGTTTAACCTATCGCCTAAGATATCGATGGTCCTTCCTTTCTTCGCTCCTATCCTAAGTTGATGGATTCAAAGACCTGCCCCTATCTACCTGCAAGCAGGTGGAGGCTGACAAGGCTGGAACTTCACCCTGGGGGGTTACTGGCAACTTGTCGCGAAGTACCGCAATTTCACCCCTATCTACCTGAGACAGGCGAAGGCTACTTGGTACTAGTTAGTGAACCTGAATAATTCAACTTGTGATATTTGCTAGGATTAGTCGGAACGTGATATGGAATGCGGGGATTTGGGCTCTGCCTTAAGGTGTTCACACACACTCATGTACCCTCGCTTAGCTTGAAAACAAAGGCGGGGTTAATCTCTCGCAAACAAGGGTTAATTTCAGTCAATTTTTTTGGTCCAATTTAATTAACAGTCCTGATTTTAAAGATTAGTTGTCACTGCTATTAATCCACACAAGAAATCACATCAACCGTCCAGTCTCAATTCCTTTATCCTTGGATTAGAAAATTGAGAGAGAGAGAGAGAATCAGAAAAAGCCGATGCAATCGAGAAAACGATGATGAATGCTTGAGTAAGAATACTTATAGTGCCTCCAGCTCTCTACAATGCGGGATGCAAGACTGAATTGAAATTTTACACTAAATGGAATGCAAGCGATGAAAAGCCGCTCCTAGACAGGTAGTTCTATTAGCGAGTGAAGAACATATTTGATTTGACTAGATCTGCGGTTTAAGTGTGTCTTCTAAGTGCAATGCGTGGTCCTAAAGAATTATGAGCACAAGAAAATCCTAGAGTGGCTCGAGGAGCCGCTAGTGCAAGCCTAGTCTAAAATTCAATCCACACAGCACACAGGGGACACGGTTCCACTATCTTTACACACGCGAGAACTCTAACGGGAACCGCTGTAAATGTAGACGCTTTTTACAAGTTAACAAAAAAATGAAAATCTTTATGGCGTCTCAACAGTCGACTTGATCCACGAATCGTCGGCCTCCGATGCACTTGGAGATGCGTCGACTTCAAGAAAGCTGCTCCAAGTCCACCGAGCCCTCGCACAAAAAGATACAAAAATGTCAGAGATAGAGAGAGAAAAATTAATAGAAAAATAATTGAAAAAAATGAATAATTACAAGGTAGTTCGGGGATCAGACTACCCGAGTGACTGGAAAACATAAATCTAATTTTCTAAAATGATCCTAAGTCGTTTGCCTCCCCAGCAAGGGTGCCATTTGACGAGCTGCAGACCAACCCTTTTAATGTCGTATACTTGACGAGTGCATTGCAGTCAGATAGATCCGCGTCGATAAAAAATTAACCACACAAATCAATGGATCAACGAATGAATTAACGCGCGGTTTTATGTTTGTTTAGCCTGGGCAAGCCCTAGGGTCGAGTCAAGGAGGCAAAGGAACAACTCAGGATCATATTAGAGGGATTAGATTGCGATTTTCCAAGTGGGATTTTTTTTGTAATTTTTTTATGCAATAAAATGCCAAATGCAATGATGCGAATGCAATAGGTTATTAAGAAAATCAACAACGTAGCTGATGATCATAGAAATCGAGGGTCGTACGATTTCACAAGGCGAAACCGCAGTTGGTGTCTTTACAGCTCAAAAATCCCTAATTAATCAACAATGAACCCACAATCAAATATCAAACAATGATAAACAAATGTGGAGTCAAATTTATTTTAACTCTACATAAAAGATGTATAGATGCAAGTATGTAGAGAGTTCGAACACAGGGAGCAAGGTAGGATAGATCAAGCAAGTGTGTGTGTGAATGTGATGTATTGTCTACACTATGCAAATGTAAATGTTTTTATGGGTTTTTAATTTTTATTTTTTTTAATTTTTAATTTTGTATTTTGATTTTTAATTTTCTGATTTTATATTTTCTTTTTATATTTTATATTTTTTTATTCTTTTTAATATTGGAATATATATAATATAAGAAAAGAGGTGATAGGCTATTTATAAAAATAGGGAAAAATAGTCAAAAATTAGGGAATAAAATATTTTTGGTCTTTTTATGATTTTTTTTACTGTTTTTTTGATTTTTGGGTATTTTTCAGAATGTTTTTGGTATTTTTAAAAGTCAAAATAAAGAAAACAGTGAATATTAATGTTGGTTGAAAGTAAAATAGGAATGAAAAATATCAAACAACTACAAAAGTTTTCCAAACTAATTTTAAAATAAAGGTAATAAAATAAGGAATCTACAGAACCTAAGTTTTCATTTTTTGGAGTTTTCTATGATTTTATAGATTTTTTTGAAGTTGTTAGGTATTTTCTTATTTCTAAGTTTTTGTTTTGAATTTTTAGGGATTTTTGGATTGGTACTAGAAGAGACTAAAATACACAGTAGATAATTTTTTTGGAATTTTTCAAGGTGTTTTAATATTTTTTTGGTATTTTCTAAGATAGACAGTACTAAAAAAGGGAATTTTTGATTTTTTTTATAAACATTAAAATGCAAAAAAATGCAAAAAAAAGATGGCATGAAACTACAATGTAGCAAGAACTTAGATTAATTTTTGGGATTTTTAAGATGTTGATAGATGCATGAAAAAATTATTAGGAACAAATGGAAACTACACACGGCCAGGGGTATATTTGTAAATCTAGCACAGTTGAAGGGCCTGTATGTAAATGTTCCAAAAAGTTATAACTAATTAACGCAGTTAATAGACTAAACATAAAAACCTAAAGCCGTAAAGGCTTGTCTGCAAAAAGCCCAAGGTCACGTGCGCACGCACGCACTTGGCAAGGGCACAAATGAGATTATCAAAAACTTCGGGAGTATATTGCAAAATGCTCAGGAAGTTTACAACTACAAGTTGGAGTTTTAAGACTAAAAAAATGTTCAGAACCTCGGGGGGGTAGCCTGCAAACATGCCAAGTCACGTGCTTCGAGGCACGTAACTGGCAGGGGGTAAACTTAGATATTACAAAAAGCCAAGGGCTGATGCGCAAATGTTACAAAAATTAATAAAGGCAGATGAAAGTTTTAGGTCTTAATTAATAAATACACAAAAACGCTGGGGGAAATACGCAAAATACCCCAGCAAGGGTGCGATCCGTCGGCTGAAAAACGGTCACTTACCCCACGTGGCGCTCCCACAAGAGGCGATACCTTTTCGCTGCAACGGCTGCGATTAGATGGGACGATGTAGATCAACGACGGGGGATGCGCTTCATCCGACGGCAGCTGTGCCACGCCAAGAACATGGGAGGAACGAGCGGCTCTGGAGCGTGGAGGAAGAACACACTAAGAACAGTCTCCGGGCGACCTTGAAGTGCCAAAATCTCGACGCCAAGAGCTCTCTCGTCCCCTTTGAAGGATCACGACGCCAACTGGGAGCTCCCTCAAGTGATAGGAAGCCTCAAAATGGCTGGGGGACAGCCGGAACGCTGCCGCGAGGTTGGCGGAGGAGGGTGGCTTCAGGAGTTCGTGCTTCCGCAAAAAGACAACCCCAGATGGGTCCTTTGGCCCTGGGACCTGAAAATGAAGAACAATAATCACAATAGAGGGTCCCAAGGGCAAGCATGTGGAGTGGAGTTGGTGGCGGAAATGGCTAAAGTGGCTAGAGCTCGTGGAGCTCCGACGAGGTGTCTGATGGTGAAATCGGGGTGATTGAATCGAAAGAATGATCAACTAAATGCACGAATTCGAACCTAAACCTAACAGCTAACTAAAAAACACAAAGATAAACACAATACAACCTCATGTTGGCTGGAACACCAATGAGATGGGACCTCACGACCACTTGGCCGGAGATGGGGTGGACGCACCGATCTCCTTCGCCTAACGCCTCCGCAAGGAGGCTGGAGAGGAACTATCACTTCCTCGATCTAGGTCCTGCAAGAAGGAGACGTTTAGCTAGGGCAAAAACGGGTTCAAAAGTCGAATGAAGCTTTGGGGCTGATTTTGAAAAGATGGTGATGGCGGGATATCCAAGAAAGGATCACGGACGAATCTTCGATTCAATCGCCAAAGCAATGCATGGGTGTGTATCCTTGGTAGTATAGCTACAAAAATCATGAAGACATCGACCTCAAACGGTGAAAGACGAGGCCTAGAAAAATCCAAGAAGATGGGACAAAACCCATTTCTGACAGGCTTCAGACCTCGGTCAGAGAGTTGACCGAGGTCAACCAAGGGAGAAATCTGGTTGGTCCACGTGGACCAATCCAAAAAAACCTTGGAAAAAAGGTTTCTAAATTCAATTAAAAATAGATAACAATTTTATTAATTTTCGATTATTAAACAAAAAATGTTTATTATTTTATAAATTATTTTATGGTAATTTTTAATTATTTTTATGAGGTGTATTTTTATAACTTACCTTTTATAGCCTTATAGGTATATTACCTATATATTTTATTAATTTATTTTTATTTTGTGATTTTAATTTATTTAATTTTGTTTATTATTTTAAAAAATTATAAAATACTTTTATACACTTAATTATATTTTTATTTTATTTTTCTAAAGTGTTTTATATATTTAATAAAATATAAGTATGTATTACTATATGTATGTATATAGGTGTTTTACCTATGGATGAAATATACAAGTATTTTATTTGAATTTCTTTTGCATTTGTATTCTGATTTTAATGTACATATGAATTATAAATATTAATTAGAAAATTATAAAAATATAAAGATACAAAAATAATGAATAAATAATAAATTGAATATTTTAATCAGTATAATTATGCAAGTAGGGTCCAAAACTCAACTTTCAAACCGTAGCTCCGCCAAATGCAAAACCACTGCCATTAAATAGCTTATTTTATTCTATATACAATTAAACATGAGTTTGATGCATTTGGAGTTTTCATTTGTGAGATACGAGTATGGGAAGTTGGGATTTTGGATTTTTATTCTGATCATAACTTTTTATCTGTATATTATTTTTTAGTGAAATCAATTTTGTATTTTTATTTATCTAATTATCTACAACTTTCATGTACAAAGTTTCATTATTTGATGTATAAAAAGTGGAACCAAAAATAGGTCCCAAAATGAATAAAGAATAAATGCAAAACATTGTAATCTGGCCCTTATCTCCCCCTACTTTATTCCTTGTCGACCTATTCATCAAGATGCCTAGGTCTTGGGGTTTGGGTCATAAAATATTTACAATATTTTATTCTTTTTCTTTTCTTTTATTTATTTTATAATTTTGGCTTTAATTACAGTAATTTATACACTATTTACATGCACATGCATGAATGCTAAGATGATGGTTTTAAGGGTATTTACACGCATTTACTAGGGTTTTTGAGGCCAAAATGATAGAATAAAGATGATGAAATGTGGATTCATCATCCCCCTATACTTTACCTTTGCTAGTCCCTAGCAAACACTTTTGCAATAAGTGCAAAAAGAAAAAGAAGGAAAAGAAAAAGAAGAACTTAGATTTAGTTTAATTATCAAACTTGTCTTCACAAAATCAAAGTTTAGAGCTTAAGTCGGACCTTTGGAATTTTAGTGCGGGCGGAATCTTAATGAGAACTGAATTTGAAATCCAACAGCCTCTGAGAATCCCAAAACTCTGCCCAAGTCTCCTCAATAGCAAGGTCAGAAATATCTCAATTCATACGCAAACTCTTACGACTATGAATCTGACTCGTACAGTGTAAGTGATGGTGGCTCTCCTCAACTAGTATGACAAAGAAACTGACTTCTCCAGTACGACAACACAATGATTCCCCAATCCAATGACTCCATCCTCGAGGAGCGGGGTATTCCCTTCTAAGTTCAAGTGGCAACCAGCTCAAGAGGAGGGGGTGACGAGAAGAATGGACGGTAACCAGTCTAGCTACCTATCCTGGGATGCAAGACCAGTGTAGTCAAGTCATCCAGCTGCAGGCTCACATATTTGACTTTGGAACTCAAGCTTGCTTATTGACTTTACAACATATTCACCTACTTTGCAGGCATTTTATTTTTGTACAGGCCTGTCTTTTTTTTCCTTTTTTTTTCTTTTTTTTTGAAATACTATTCACAGCAGCATTTACATAAGGAGTTTTTCCTCTTGAGCCAGTAGACTATCCCTCTTTTGAAGCTTTATTGCAACCCACACTCTCCTGTCTTTAGAATTCCTCATCACTGGACAGGTTGGGGTGCACATCCCTCCGTAGAGGAGGACAAATGTTTCCACTTATGTGCGTCTCATACCGGCAAATCCAATCCCCTCACCACTCCAACTGAGTTGAGCCATGTGGAAGGTGCAGGTGTCCAAGTTAGGTCATTATCAACAAGAGTCGTGCGTGTGCTCTGAAATACTCTACTTAGGCAATCAAGAATCCATTGAACCAAGTCTCGTGACCCTCAATGAATTAAGTCAACTAGACTTGAAGTACCTCAAACCCAGTTCCTATAAGGTTCTTGTAATTAGGTAGATTTTAAGGTCCAATCAAGCTCCAATCTCCGGATTTTACTTAGACTTGTTGAACCATCAAACTCAATCCGAAAAATGCTAATGCTATGCAATGCGATGAAGAAAATATTTTTGTGATGCAATTTTCAAAGATTTTGAACTTTTTATGGATTTTTGAAAAGATGATGATGATGCATATGCATTTTTTTTGTATTTTTCACAAGATTTTTCAAATGTTTTTGGATTTTAATTTTGCAAATGTTTTTGGGATTTTTGAAAACAAAATTTTTTAGCTGAACACTAGGTTAAAATATTTACACGGGAGTGCTTCTTATATATACAAGAAGTGGATTTTACGAATTTACAAGGGTAAGTGATCAATTTTATAGGTATAAATAGTGGATTTTGGTGAGATGTATGTATTCCTCAAACTTATTTGACACAGGTTTTTCAAAGAATTTTTGAAAACTCTAGTCCAAAATATTTTTTACAAACATTTTACAAACATGTATACACATTTGAAAATCAGTTTGCAGAGGTTTTCAAAACATTATATATAGATTTTTCAAAATATTTTTGCAACCATTTTTCAATCCATTTGTAAATCATTTTTCAAACATTTTATTTCACACAAAGAAAATAAATTTTTTACAAACTGCACATTTTACACAGGTTGAAAACATGTAACAAAACATTTTCAAAATAGTTTTCAATAAATGTTCACATAGATTTTCAAACTATTTTTCAAAAATTTTGCAAAAAACATTTTCACCTGATTTATTAATCAGTAGATACAAAAGGAATTTGAGGAACAAAACACCTTTTTATTAGGGTTTTTAATGAATTTTAAAGAATTCTTAGCCATATTATTAAGAAAATACGAAAGTACGAGTTATGGCTAAAGTATATACATAGTATATACGACCCCCTATACTTAGCTTGAGCTATGTCCTCATAGATCAGAGATAAAAGAGAAGACATAACTCGTACTAAGTATAGGAAAATCTAAAGAATAAACGAATGAAGAAATGAATGGATCAATGAGAAGTTGACCGTCCCCTCTATACTTAGGATCAAATAATCCTAAGTATAGCTGACTGTACACAAAGCAGGGAGGGTCAAGGGTGTTAATGAACAGATCGTACTCAGATTGTCTCCCTCTATACTTAGGGTAAGATATCCCTAAGTATAGACAAGAAGAGGAGACAATGGAGAGGATCAAGAATAGAAGAAACTTGGGGTGCTCACCCCCCTGTACTTAGTACAAAGTACGTCCTAAGTATAGAAAACTATCTACAAGGGGCGACACCTTTTCGATAGAAAAAGAAGATAGAAAAGGAAAAGAAGAAAAGAAGAAAAGAGGAGAAGAAATCAGAAGATGGAAGAGATGAGATCGTGAGGATGTACACACCACTCCCCCTATACTTAGGGTAAAAGAAGCCCTAGGTATAGGCAACAACAGAAGTGATGACATGGAACGCCGACTGAACACTCGGCTCATCCACCCCCCCTATACTTAGGACAACATACGTCCTAAGCAAGGCAAACACGAGAATATGTGGACGAGCAATACGGAAGAGAGAACCGAGGTACACACAAGAGAATATACAACAGAGGTGAATGTATACGGGATCAAGAAGGTTGAAAGAGAACCTTCTTGCGGGACCGCTGAGGAATGGATCTGGTATGGTGCAGGTCGACATCAAGGTCCACAGTGGACGGAAGCCAATCAGGGTCGACATAGTGTAGGTTCTCAATGGCCCTACGGTGTGAAGGCACATACGGGGTAGTGGAAGAAGTATGAATAGGTCCGGCCTTGGGAGTCTCGCTAGTGTCAAAGTAAAATGGGACGAACTCATCATCATCGGAAGAAGTATACTCGGAGTCGTCCTGCGAGGTGTCGTCCGGGTGAAACCAAAGGAACGAACTCACCACTGGAAGTAGTCAAACTCTGTTCGTCCTCTATAATCTCAACCGGATCATCTTTCTCATCAAAAGGCCCGAATTCCCGAATAAAAGCTATCAAATCAAATTCGGCCTTTGTCTTATCTGAATCTGAGTGAACATGCACATACTCATCAGTGAAAGTAGTCAAGTCATGTCTGTCCTGTCTAGTATCCCCATCTGCCCTCTGCTCAATGGTGTCAATCGTGTAAATCCCGCGGATGTCATCAACACAACGCCAAGTCCCAAATGAAGAAACTCCGAGGTCCATGCTTTCCGAGTCTTCCTCAACAGGGAGGAATTCTCAGGTCTCAGTGGAATTCAATAAACAACAAAATTCTCTGATAGTATCATCAAGGTCATGGTCTTCATGGTCAACCAGAACAGGTGTATTCACATCAGGTGCAGATCTCTGGTCAATTATGGCTGAGGTGATCGACACTTCGCTCACGTCAGCAGGACAGAAGCAAATCTCTCCTGATCCGTAATCAATAATGACCCTCACAGAGGCAAGGAATGATCGTCCCAAGATGATTGGAGAGTGCTCCCCTGTGGAGGTCTCCATGGGCAATACGACAAAGTCAACATGGTAGCTCATGCCCTGAATCGATATGACGGCATTTTCTAGGATACCCTTCGGCCTTTTTATTGATCCATCAGCAAACTGTACGATCATCCTGGTTTTCTTGAGAGGTCCTAAGTGAAGAGACTGTACCAGCGAGTAGGGTAATATGCTAATCGACTCACCACCGTCGAGGAGAGTGTGATCACATGTAAAGTCGGAGATGGTGCAACTAATAAAGGTGTGGCAGTGTTCTTCTTCCGAGGAATGGGACGATGTGTGATGGCGTGGGCAGTGGCCATGGTCAGAATGTGATGCTCAGATCTGCTCCTCCGCTTTCTCTTCTTGGGAAGAGGAGCAGATAAATCAGTCATGGCCTGCTGAAGTGGAGCACGGATGATCTCATGAATAGTGGCCACCACCTCGGGTTTAGTCAACATTTTTTTGAATTTTTGGACCTCCTCCATACAAGGAAGGAAGTCGGTATCATCATATACACGAGGAATGCCAAGAGCAGTCTGTACAGCGGCATCCTCGGGGTAAAAGGTGGGACTAGGTGTGTGAGGTTGTGTGGTCAAAGGTTCTGGCAAGGGGTACCTCTCCTCACAGTCTGACTTGATCATGTGTCTCCCAAACTCTTTTTGTGTTTTTAAATTTTTCTCATTTTTTTGTATTTTGGGGATTGCAAGCTCTCATGGTAATCCTCAAATGATTCCAAATCCTCAAGGAATGGAGTGACATTCTGGTTCTTATTTAAACTAGCAAGATCAATGATCCTCGAATTCATATGCTCCATCATCTGATTCAAGGTCTCAAGTGTGGATATCATGAAAGGTGACTCCAAAATCTCAGGATCGGGTGTGTCGAATGTGGGCGGTGGGTGTGGACAAAAATCACATTCCGGATCAGGATACGCAAGGAAGAGCGGGTTGTCGAAATGTGAGGGTGATGGTGGTGGAAATGAGTGGTGAAAGTCAAAGTCCGAATCCTGAAATAGTGGGTTGGTCGGATATGTACAAAAGTCAGGAGCAAAGTCCTCCTGGAAAAAGGGAGGTGGACAGGCTGGAGCGAACGAGGGATCCGCAAATTCTGGATAGAATGTGCTTTAGAGGTCCATCTTTAAAACAAAAGGAAAATGATCGGGAGAGCAAGAAGGTCAAGTCAAGAGACGAGTGAAGAAAGAGGCGCAAATGCGCAGGGACGATCTAGAATACACACAAAACAATCACAAGCAAAAATGAAATAAGACAAACCCTCAATTCACCTACTCAAATCGGTAGAGACCGCAAATGCGATCTTTTTATCATGTCTGTTTTATAGTTAGGTGAGAAGTCCAAAAGTTTCACACACACTTAGGGGCTGAATCGGAATTAGGCACTAATCCTTAGCGTGCGCGCGAGCAATGTAAAACGAAGACAATGAGGGGATTACTCGCCCCAAGAGAATTATTCTTTTTTGGTTGATTTTAGGGTCGAGTAATATAAGCAGTCCCAATTTTATTTGATTGTCATTTTTTTTGGATATTTAATAAGAATGCACGATCCTATCGGGGAGTCAATTCCTTTAAGCTCTTAAGTTGGCAAAATCAGAAAGAGAGTCGGAAAAGCAATGCAAGCGACAAACAATGATGAATGCTAAAGCGTAAATGCTCACATTGCCTCCAGCACTCTACATGCAAGGATGCTCAGCAGAATTGAAACCTATCTATATGCAAATGCAAACGATGAAATCGCCCTAAGTTTCGTAAATTGCTATTATCGTGAAGAACCACAAGTCGGTCATCGATTTTCAATCCAAAAGTCCGGTCTAGGATCACCCCTCCTCCTCTCGACAAATCGAGTTCAGGAGCAGCGCTTGGCAGGGTGGGCTCGCGGCACGTAGGCTCGAAGATGATGATGCAACTGTTTAAAATTTTGATTAAGTCCAAACGAGACTATAGGTACATGCAATATATTAAGTGTTTGACCTTAGTCTATCGCAAGCAACTCCTACGGCTATGGGCTCAATCACACAAAGTAAAGAAAACAAAACTGAAAAACAAAATAAAAAATGCGAAGGAAAAGCCGACAAAACCGCGGTGAGCCCCCAGGTGTACAAGCACTTGGAAATTAAGCTCGAGAGTCCAATGTTCGAGGGTACCTGTATTTGTACAAATAAAGAGTCTCTCTCTCTCACTAAAATTACAGAAATAAATACAAGCAATAAATGCTATGACTAAAGGTGGAGCTCGGTCTTCAAAATTCTCTTCTCGTCTCCTCGGTGCTATGCTGGCAGATGCCGGCTTCACGTGGGTGCTCAGGCGCCTAGGATGGAGTGCCTCCCTCGATCCATGGTTCCTTGCACAAAGTTAACAAGAGAGAGGTTAGGCGGCTCGAACAATAATATCAAAAATAAGGAAAATCAAATAAACATAAAAAGTCGTGAAAATAGACAAATGATCACAAACACAAACAAAAACCGAACTGCGCGATGTTGCTCCCCGACAACGGTGCCATTTTATAATCAGAGAAATCGAGGGTCATACGGTTTCACAAGGCGAAACCGCAGTCGATGTCTTGACTGCTCAAAAATCCCTAATTAATCAACAATGAACCCACAATCAAATATCAAACAATGACAAACAAATGTGGAGTCAAATTTATTTTTAACTCTACATAAAAGATGTATAGATGCAAGTATGTAGAGAGTTCGAACACAGGGAGCAAGGTAGGATAGATCAAGCAAATGTATGTGTGAATGTGATGTATTGCCTACACTATGCAAATGTAAATATTTTTGTGGGTTATTAATTTTTAATTTTTTTAATTTTGAATTTTGTATTTTGATTTTTAATTTTCTGATTTTATATTATCTTTTTATATTTTATATTTTTTTCTTTTTAATATTGGAATATATATAATATAAGAAAAGAGGTGCTAGGATATTTATAAAAATAGGGAAAATTAGTCAAAAATTAGGGAATAAAATTTTTTTGGTCTTTTTTTGATTTTTTACTGTTTTTGTTATTTTTGGGTATTTTTCAGAATGTTTTTGGTATTTTTAAAAGTCAAAATAAAGAAAACAGTGAATATTAATGCTGGCTGAAAGTAAAATAGGAATGAAAAATATCAAACAACCACAAAATTTTTCCAAACTAATTTTAAAATAAAGGTAATAATATAAGGAATCTATAGAACCCGAATTTTCATTTTTTGGAGTTTTCTACGATTTTATAGATTTTTTTTGAAGTTGTTAGGTATTTTCTAATTTCTAAGGTTTTTGTTTTGAATTTTTAGTGATTTTTGGATTGATACTAGAAGACACTAAAATACACAGTAGATAATTTTTTTGGAATTTTTTTAAGGTGTTTTAATTTTTTTTGGTATTTTCTAAGATAGATAGTACTAAAAAAGGGTATTTTTGATTTTTTTATAAATCTTAAAATGCAATGAAATGCAAAATAAAAAAGATGGCGTGAAACTACAATGCAGCACGAACTTAGATTGATTTACGGGGATTTTTAAGAGGTTCATTGATGCATGTAAAAATTACTAGGAACAAAAGGAAACTACACACGACCAGGGGTATATTTGTAAATATGGCACAGTTGAAGGGCATGTATGTAAATGTTCCAAAAAGTTATAACTAATCAACACAGTTAATAGACTAAACATAAAAACCTAATGCCACAAGGGCTTGTCTGCAAAAAGCCCAAGGTCACGTGCGCACGCACACGCTTGGCAAGGGCACAAATGAGATTATCAAAGAATTCAGGAGGATATTGCAAAATGCCCAGAAAGTTTACAACTACAAGTTGGAGTTTTAAGACTAAAAACAAACGTTCAGAACCCTGGGGGGTTAGCCTGCAAACATGCCAAGTCACGTGCTTCTAGGCACATGACTGGTAGGGGGTAAACTAGATATTACAAAAAGTCAGGGGCTGATGCGCAAATGTTACAAAAATTAATAAAGGCAGATGAAAGTTTTAGGTCTTAATTAATAAATACACAAAAATGCTGGGGGGAAATACGCACAATACCCCAGCAAGGGTGCGATCCGTCGGCTGAAAAACAGCCACTTACGCCACGTGGCGCTCCCACAAGAGGCGATACCGCTTCGCTGCAATGGCTGCGATTAGATGGGACAATGGAGATCAACGGCTGGGGACGCGCTTCATCCGACAGCAGCTGTGCCATACCAAGAACAAGGGAGGAACGAGCGGCTCTGGAGCGTGGAGGAAGAACACGCTAAGAACAGTCTTCGGGCGACCTTGAAGTGCCAAAATCTCGACGCCAAGAGCTCTCTCGTCCCCTTTGAAGGTTCACGACGCCTCTTGGGAGCTCCCTCAAGTGACAGGAAGCCTCAAAATGGCTGGGGGACAGCCAGAATGCTGCCGCGAGGTTGGCGGAGGAGGGTGGCTTCAGGAGTTCGTGCTTCAGCAAAAAGACAACCCCAGATGGGTCCTTTGGCATGGGACCTGAAAATGAAGAACAATAATCAAAGTAGAGGGTCCCAAGGGCAAGCGTGTGGAGTGGAGTGGGTGACGGAAATGGTTAAAGTGGCTGGAGCTCGTGGAGCTCCGGTGAGGTGTATGATGGTGAAATCAGGGTGATTGAATCGATAGAATGATCAGCTAAATGCACGCATTCGAACCTAAAACTAACAGCTAACTACACAACACAAAGATAAACACAATACAACCTCAAGTTGGCTAGAACACCAACGAGATGGGACCTCACGACCACTTGGCCGGAGATGGGGTGGACGCACCGATCTCCTTCGCCTAACGCCTCCGCGAGGAGGCCGGAGGAACTGTCACTTCCTCGATCCAGGTCCTGCAAGAAGGAGACATTTGGCTAGGGCAAAACGGGTTCAAAAGTCGAATGAAGGTTTGGGGCCGATTTTGAAAAGATGGTGATGGCAGGATATTCAAGAAAGGATCACAGGCGAATCTTTGATTCAATCGCCAAAGCAATGCATGGGCGTGTATCCTTGGTAG
This sequence comes from Ottelia alismoides, assembly GCA_037367405.1. NCBI lineage: Eukaryota > Viridiplantae > Streptophyta > Magnoliopsida > Alismatales > Hydrocharitaceae > Ottelia > Ottelia alismoides. The sequence goes on along the minus strand of JAZKJV010008325.1, from coordinate 1,229,665 downwards.
TAGGGCTACAAAAATCGTGAAGACATCGACCTAAATGGTTTCTAAATTCAATAAAAAATAGATAACAATTTTATTAATTTTCGATTATTAAAAAAATGTTTATTATTTTATAAATTATTTTATGGTAATTTTTAATTATTTTTATGAGGTGTATTTTTACAACTTACCTTTTATAGCCCTTATAGGTATATTACCTATATATTTCATTATTTTATTTTTATTTTGCGATTTTAATTTATTTAATGTTGTTTATTATTTTATAAAATTATAAAATATTTTTATACACTTAATTATATATTTATTTTATTTTTCAGAAGTGTTTTATATATTTAGTAGAATATAAGTATGTATTAATATAGGTATGTATATAGGTGTTATACCTATGGATGAAATATACAAGTATTTTATTTGAATTTCTTTTGCATTTTTATTCTGATTTTAATGTACATATGAATTATAAATATTAATTACAAAATAATAAAAATATAAAGATACAAAAATAATGAATAAATAATAAATTGAATATTTTAATCAGTACAATTATACAAGTAGGGTCCAAAATTCAACTTTCAAACCGTAGCTCCACCAAATGCGAAACCACGGCCATTAAATAGCTTATTTTATTCTATATACAATTAAAGGTGATATTGATGCATTTGGAGTTTTCATTTGTGAGATACAGGTATGGGAAGTTGGGATTATGGATTTTTATTCAGACCATAACTTTTTATCTGTATATTATTTTTTAGTGAAATCAATTTTGTATTTTTATTTTTTTAATTATCTACAACATTCATGTACAAAGTTTCTTTATTTGATGTATAAAAAGTGGAACCAAAAATAGGTCCCAAAATGAATAAAGGATAAATGCAAAACATTGTAATCTGGCCCTTATCTCCCCCTACTTTATTCCTTGTCGACCTATTCATCGAGATACCTAGGTCTCGGGGTTTGGGTCATAAGATATTTACAATATTTTATTTTTTTTCGTTTCTTTTATTTATTTTATAATTTTGGCTTTAATTACAGTAATTTATACACTATTTACATGTACATGCATGAATGCTAAGATGATGGTTTTAAGGGTATTTACACGCATTTACTAGGGTTTTTGAGGCCAAAATGATAGAATAAAGATGTTGAAATGTGGATTCATCATTAGCCTAATTTAATTTAAATATGAAATTAATCCAAATTGGCCAAGTTATATTTTTCCTGTAAACCTAATACAACAACGAATGCAAAATGGATTTTTTTGGAATTTTTGGATTTAAAAAACACAAATGAAAAATACAAACTTTTTTGGGGTTTTTATGCAATTTTTTCATGCAAATGATATGCAAAAATTATGAAAAATTTACTAGAAGTTATAATGAAAGTAAGCTACACTATTTTTTTTGGAATTTTCTAACACTTTACGATTTTTTTATGATTTTTTTACTGAAAACAGAGTGACTGTGAGTCTTTAATTCCTAATTAATCAGCGAAATAAAATTATCCAGAGAACGAATTATCTCAAATAGATGTTTTAATAAGAAATCGAGGAGAGTTAAAATTTCTCAAAAATAATCTTTGTGGATTTAATTAAAAATCAATTATAGAAACCACCCTACAATTTATTTTTGCACATCACAACTCTGAATTGGACGAAATTTGGACTGTAATTAAAGCACACTTAGAGGCATCATTCATATTTTTTTCACAATTTTTGGAACAATAAATTAATATATACGAATTTCAGATCTTAAATGGGTAAAATATCACTGATTTTTAATATCTGAATTTTAATAAATAATCTAATGCTCACAAAAATTCAAATAAATATCTAGGAGATAAAGATTTAGTTGCTCTACAAAATGCTATTTTTTGATTAAAAATTGAGGCAAAATGACTGTCCAAATTAATGCTCAAATTCAGGGGTGTTAATGCAATACATAAATTAAAACAATAAACTCAAACTGTGTACAGGGGCAATTCTGCAATTTCAAAAACATGATGGGAAAAATATGCAAATGTTCCAAAATAAATAAGTAAAAAAACTTGGATTGGACCTTTGCTTCTCATGCAAGGTGCAGGGGCGGCTAGGGCACAAGGGGCATGGAGGTGGTGCGGCGGCGGTTGACGGTGGCCAAAGGCGACACGGCTGGAGCTGGGCCGACGGAGGGCGGTGAGGGGTTGTGCGCGGTACGGCAGCGTGTAGATCTGGAGGGCTTGGCATGCACGAGGGCGTCGACGCTCGCTGGCAGCTACGTGCGAGGGGCGACGCGCGTTGAGCGACGGTGCGCAGCGGCGTGATGGTGGCCGGTGGAGCGTCGCGTGCAGGCGCGCGGTCGCGGCATGGTTTGGTCGAGGTCGGCGGATGCGTGGCACCAGCAGCGATAGGGGGTTGTACGGGCGCACGAGGATGCGGCTGGGAGGCCTGGAGAAGGGAAGCGGCTTCGGTGGGAAGGAGCAGCCGCGGGGCGGCAGCCGTGCAGAATCTGTGATGCTTTTTTTTGTATTTTGTTTGTAAACAATGACCCGTGGTAGATAATGGAATCAAGATATGGTGTGGGTGAGATAAAGGTGATGAAGATAGTGGTGGTGATTGTGGTGGTGATGATTATGGTGGTGTAATTGATGTGGTTTGGGTATGATGAACAAGATAAACAAAATATGTTAGATAAGAAAAAATGTCAAAGTAAAGATAGAGAATACTTACCTGTAGATTGCCGAAAGTGGAGCCGCGTCGTGCGGCTTCCATCGTGGCCTCAATCTGACTCAACGAAAATTCAGAGAAGCTATGCAGCTTGGATGCGGTTGCGACGAGGTCGATCTCTCTACCTCGGATCTCGCCAGATACGATGGAAACCGTCGTCGCGTCGAAGACTTACTCGGTCGTTGTCACCGTCGAGCAGGCTGAGCTGGTGGTTCCCTTTCTCTCTCGATTATGGCCGATGAAGGGAAATGATGGAGGTGATGGTGAATAAAAAGGAAGGGAAGGGAGTTAGAAAATGAGTGGAGAAGGTGGAGAGAATGGTGGAGGAAGTGGGGTAAGTGTGGCTTGGAGTAGAAGGCAAGTAAGGAGGAAGAAGTAAAAGAGAGTAAAATAAATAAAATAATAAAATAATATAGTAGGCTACTAAAAATAATTAAAATAGTAATAATAAAATAATAATAAGAATAAATCCGAAAATAATAATAATAAAATCTGAAAATAATAAAATAAAGGCGTGACATGTGGCGGCTCCAGGAGCTGCCAGATGTCGCTCCTAGAAAATTCAAAAACTAAATGTAAAGAAAAATAAAAAAGAAATAACAAAAGGGATTAAATCAAAAAGTTGTCAACACGAAAGTTGCTCACCTCGATGAGATCTACAACTTTCTTGAAGGGCCAAAAATCAAAGGAAGTGATCTGAAAAAAAATTTATTTTTTGGGTGGTACCTTATAGATATAAAATACCGCATGTAATTTTTTTTGCCATTTTTCAATAAGAGAAAAATCAAAATAAATATAGAAAAAATATAGAGAGAATATTTACTACTTAATTTATTTTTTTGGATTTTTAATATATAAGAAAATAAAAAGATAAAATGAAGGGCAAAACGGTTAATATGTACAATATACAAAAGGGGTCCAAAAACCAAGTTTTGCATAGGAGCTCTGATTTTAATGAAATTGGTCTTGTTTCTAAGGTCTTTGAATGTATATTACTTTAAAAGTTAGTAGACCTAATTCGGAGGTTGTATGAGAGAGATATGTGTATTATAAGGTTCATGGTCTCAAACTTGGATTCGGGTTTTTTTGGTCAATTTTACAAGTTAGTATTTTTTGATATTTTTCCTTTATTAGTGTTAGTAATATATACATATGGAGTTGGTTTTATTGGATTCAGAGATATTATAAAATATATACAAAATAGGGTAATTTAGCTAATATACGGGTGAATATTTACAAGTGAATTTGGCTTCTTATTTAATGCAAATATGAATTCAAAAATGCAAATATTATGCTTGCATGCATGAATGCTAATTTTATAAGATAAGTGGAATATGCTGCTATTTACTTGGGAACGAAGCTCTATTTTCCACTTTTAGAGTGATGAATCACAGATTCATCAGTTAGTTGCTGCTGGATGGCTTGGTTAAAGTAAGCAGCTGAGCACTCACTTGGTTTTGATATGGTATTGGGCCCTGCTGCATATGTGGAGGTTGTTGTCCCGGTCCTTTCCCTTTCCACGGGGAGGAGCCATCTCAAGGTCCGAGTCTAATGAAATGAACTTCGCACTAGGATCTAGGTCTGGCTTCTTTCTACAATACAAGAGGAATCCCAATCAGATCAACTGTGAAACTGAATACCAGCTCTAGTAATAAATCTGATATTAGGGTCAATCCCAGATAGTTGTGAATGGAGTAAAATATGTAGAATGAAATCGACTTCCATTTGCAACGGGCAGACATGGGACAAGATTGGTCATGGTTTATTAACAAATAGAAAGAGAGTGGAAAGAAGATGATTAGTCTGGATATTTATTCGTAAGGTCTGAATCGGGCTCTCGGGAATTGCCTCAAATTATTGATGATGTCGAGTGCATGGAATCGATGTATGTGTCGATGGAGTCCCGACTGACCATCCACGTATCGACATCGTGGAGGAAAAGAACGATCGATGTAGGAGGAAGGATATGATGTTCAATGAGGAATAAAAGGAATGTAAAATAGTAGAAAGGCTCCAAATGAGCATGGGGTCAAAGAGGAAACACATAAGATAAAATTTACGCAAGTGCACAGGACTTGATCTTTGAACCATAATCTAGATCTATAAAATACACAATAAAAAATTGGGTTCACCAACTCTACACTTGTGAAGTTGTAAGGGATTGCCTATTTTTATATTTTCATTTTTAGAGTTGTTGTTTTATGCATGTCTTTTAGCGAGTCCTTGGGTGCTAACTCTCTAGGAGAGAGAGTACTGCTGGAAAAGTATCTTGTACTTGTCCTCCTTCTTCATAACCTATAGTCTTTAATTTTTGAAGTCCTTGTAACCCCTTCCTGGATCCATACTCAGCCAATGAATGAGAGCAAGAAATCCAATATGAGAAACCACTACCTCGGACCATGCTCACAATGGAATCACCCGTGAGCGTGCAAGGCCCTACTCGGACGCGAGACAATGAGAGAGACATATCCTTGAGGGTGTGGCCTATGCTTATTACTTCAGAAAAGGTCGACGTTCTACACAAGGTGAGAACATCAGTGTTTACTAGATCCTACTCATCCACGTAAGATAGAAGCACCAATACTTTGGAAATCTAGGTGATACACAAGGCAGTTATAGGCTGGGTTTTGGGCTCTAATCCTAAGCAGGTCATGCCTCGCTCACGGGAGGGGTTTATGTCCCCTCCTAAGGTACTTGAAGACAATGAGGGCTTTATGAATCCCAAACAATGCAATCCATTACAGATTTTAATTAAGGTCAAAGTTTATTTAGCAATTCCCTTGTTTTAGTTTTTAGGTTCTCACATTTTTATATTTTGCATTTAAGTTCCTAAAATTTTTTTGAATTTTCATTTAAGTCCTAAGTGCTCAAAATCAGAGGGAGATAGCGAAAAAGCCACGCAAGTTGATTCAATGATGGAAATCTCACCATAGTATCTAGTGTTGCATGTAGAGTTAGAGGACTTATAGTGCTTCCAAACTCTCTCCATGTGATATGTAAAATATAATTTTTAAACCTACCTACATTGTGGTGTGCAATCTATAAAATCGCTCTAAACATTAACTGCTATTAGTCGTGAAAAACCAAATATCAATTATTTAGAAATGAACCATAGAATTCGGTCTTGGAGGCACCTCAGTGCCCGCCACAATGGGTTTTGCCAGCTTTGTTTGGTGCCTCTCTCAGTGCGTGGTTTCTAGTTTAAATATGTGACAATTATTAATTTGACTATATCCAAATGTAGAAGACTATAGGAACATGATTCTTATTAGGGTTTGGACCTAACTACCGATATAAGTAGTCCTAAAATCTTGTGGCTTCATGCACACAGAAAATAGAAACAAAGGCAGAAAACTCAAAACACCGAGAAACACATAAAAATAAAGGGGAAAATAGGGAGAAATAAAGTGAGAAGGCGAAGAAAACCACAAGGACCCCTAAGTGAACAGACACTTGGTAAAATAGGTCCTAGAGTCTACTGTCCAAGCCCATGTATTATTACAAATAATAATTAATAATAAATCACTCTCTCTATATCTATGTTAAGCATTCTCCATGTTATGCTTGCTTCCTCTCCTACTTGACAGGGTAAGAAGGCCAGTCTCCGCCAAGCTTGTCTGCATCGACCTCCGAAGAACTTGTCCTCGTGTAGCGAGCCCTCGCATCAAACACAACAAAGAGAGGTATTAACATATATGATAAAATATGTTCAAAGAAACAGAAGCTGAAATATGTACAAGTCAGAAAAAGATAGAAAAATATGTATAAGAAAATACAAGAAAAGACACCTAAGTACAAATTAGGCTACAACACGTTGCTCCCCAACAAGGACGCCATTTGATAGAGCGAGTCCTGCGAGGGTCTTCTCAATCCACAAGGCGGATCAACATTAATTGAAGCGACCGCTCATGGGAATCTCACTAATTCAACAAGTACCAACAACATATGAATAATCAATAAATAGTAAAAATACGAAGTACAATTTATTTTACTCTATAAACAAAGGTGTATAATGTGCAAGCATGTAGAGATCAAACCACTGAGACAAACAAAGGTAGCCTAACGATTATTTCTAATCAAAGAAAATTATGTACACAAGTGTCCTCTTAGTCTTTTTGTTTGGGTTTTTGGTTTTTAAAATTTTTATTTGATCTTATTTATTTATTTATTATGTTATAATTTTTTATTTCCTTTTTTAAGTTTAATCATTATATGATGTTATATAGATATATATACATAATAGTATATATATAAGATAATGTATATATAATATAAGGTAGAAATTTATAATATATATCATAAATATATAAAAAATAATAAAAGTACCGTAAGGTAAAATCCTATATATATTTTAGCTATTAGAAATATATATTAGGTATTAATAATAGTTAATAATAATATTAACCATATATAAATATATAATTCAATATAAGTTATGACAATTATAAATATAAAAGAATAATAACCACAATTTGCAAAATAAAATGCTTCTAGGTTTCTAATACTTTTCTACTATTTTTTTATTTTTAAAGAATTTTTTTATAATTTTTAATTATTTTATGTCCAAATTATACAAAATGAAGGACTTACTAAATAGGCTGAATTATTTTGAGATTTAAAAATACTAAATAAAGTCAAAAGTTCTAAAAACTAATTCTAATATGTAATAATATATATAAATAAAATTATTAAACAAAAACTTAAATTTTTAAAACTTGTGAAGAATTTTTATATTATTATAGGAATTTTAAGCTTTTTAATCTTTTGTCATTTTCCCTTTCTATTTTAGGGATTTTTGGTTTGAACTATAATAAACTTAATACAAATTTTTTTTGGATTTTTTCAAAATATGTTTTATAATTTTTAGGTATTTTCAAAGTCAAGAAAGGGAAAAATGTGCTATTTTTGAATACTATTAAATATGAAATGTGAATAAAGTGCAATACAAAATATATAGCATGAATGAGCATGCAATTATGTACTTATCCTTTTTTTACATAAATTTTGGAGAATGGATGATAATAGTAAAAATTGGCCAAACTTGCACAAAAATGAATAAGCTGACTGCGACCAATTTGCAAATAAAAATAAGTTTCCATACATTTACGAACCCTAAAACAAAATATAGGGGTTTGATTACAATTTATACACAAATATTTATAATATACGTGCCTAGTAGGGGCATAAATGCAATATACAAAAACTTCAGGTCCTCTTTACAAATTATCCACAAAATTAGACACTGAATATACAAAATTTTGGACTAATTACAAATACAAAATTCCATGAGGTTATGGTTGCAAAATTCCCTCCTCATGTGGGAGGCGGAGGGGGGCACGTAAGGTGAGATGGCATGGACACAACTGTAAATACATGGTAAGGAAAGGGGTCCATGCAAATTAACCACAATTATTTACACTTCAGATATAAATTTTAATATTAAATTTTAATATACAAAATTACGGGAGGCAGATGTGATGTTTTCACAATACTTGTGCGTATAGTGCGGCTCTGAATCTTCAACTTGACGCATAGAAGCACAAGGTGGTGTGATGACGGTTCGAAGACGACGTCTAGGATTAGATCTGGCCCTAGATCTGACGGTGTAGAGGGTCCAAGATTGGACAACTGGTGTATAATCTAGGGTGAAGGCCCTATCGGACGACTCTATTGTACTTCCCAAGAAAAGGGAAGAACACAAGTGTGTTTTTCCTTGTTCCGTCGATTCCACGAGTTCCAAGGCAGCTCCCGTAATACTATGGTGATCTCCATGTTGTTGTTGATGATCTGCATCCGATGTTGTCTACAGATGAGTCCATGATCTAGTGATGGAGTCCTGGCGAGTTAATGAAGTTTAGGCGAGCTGGGAATGACTCTTGGGGTCGAATAACCCTCCTTTGGCTTGTCTCTGTCGAGGACCTGCATGGCTAGATAGAGGAGGCTCGGTCAGAAGGTCCTCGAGCTGTTATTGTGCGAGATAATTGAAGATGGGGTGAGGCGGTGACATAGGAAGAGGTAGAAGAGCGAGCACCGATTCATTGATTTGGAGATGATCAGGTTGAGTCGAAAGGTCGAGTGGGTGGAGCAGCAATAGGGGAGGCTAATGGAGCGAATAAGGGTCAGAATAGTAAGGTGTACAATGAGACAGAGGTTAAATGTCAGAGCTCTAGAGCTCTGGTAAAGTTAACTAACGTAATCTAAGCTAAAACAATAACTAAAATTGAAACTAAAATATGGAATCAAAATACAATAACTAAATCTACCTAGAAATAGGAAGGGCACAACTCGAACCTGGCTTGCATGCTAAGGAATAGGACGACAGTAGAGCACAGCTGTTGGTCGCCTCCTCTCCTCCATTCTCTGCTCTAGCACTGCATAGGATCACCTTCTGTCACTAGGTGTCACGCTTGGCCAAGGGTAGAAGGATTGAGGGCTTGAAAAGGGACCAAATAGGGGAAGGTGGCTGGAGATAAATATTTTTTAGGCTAAATATGATAGATCTTGCAAATCGATTCAAGGATAATACAGAGGAGATCAATGGGATATATGTATCATGCATGAATCATGGAAATCATGTCTACAAATATCGTTCAATGCTGGAGGCGAGTTGATCATTATATTGTTAGGGGAAATGGAGAGAAGCGGGCGACTCAAGGTTCTGATAGAGGTCAGAGGTGCCTGATGAATACCCATTCATCACTCTTTATTCTTTTAATTTAGCTACAAAACCCATGCAAAACACATGTATATTCTTGTAATTAGCAATAATTTTCAAATAGCATGCATTGTGTAAATATTCATTTTTAGCATGTTTTGTGCATAAATAAAAAATAAAGAAATAAAAGAAAAAGAGGGAGATATTTAGAATAAATATTGAGCGACCTAATCCCAAGGGAGGGCTCAGCATGGGCCTGACCACATAAAAACCCAAGTAGAAAGAGATAAGGAAGCTCATGTGTGTACATATATACCTGTAAATAAAATAAAATTTATTTTCCTCTTATTAAAATAAAAATGGGTATGTATTTATATGTATATAGTTGTAAATATAAAATTAAAACAAAAATGAGAAAATTAAAAAGAAATTAAAAATCCCTTCATCATTGTATACATGCCATGTACATAGAACCCTTTATCTATTTATTTATCCCTATAAATAAATAAATAAAAATCCAAGAAAAAGTGTACATATTCTATATTCCATAATGTAAATAAATAAAATAAAAATCACAAAAACAAAAATAAAATAAAAAAAATAAAAATAAAAATCAAAACCTTCATTGTATATATACCCTGTACATATTCGTGTATATCTAATTATTTAGCCCTTGTAAATAATTAATAAAAATAAAATAAAAATACCAAATTATTCCAAATTTTATTTTCTAAATAAATAAAATATAAAATTGGAATAAAATTTACAAAAATAAACAATTAAAAATTAAAATTAGAAAAACAATATTGTATATACCTATATATATTAATACTATATTGTACATACCTAATTTTTATTTCAAACAAATAAATAAAAATCACAAAAAAATATTTTATAAATAAATAAACATTTTTCATGTTTTAACTTTTTCGAAATTCGGCCATTTACTATTTTAAAATGAATTATCTTAAAAATTAATAAGTGGCGCTTTCTGATTGGTCCACGGGGATGTTGACCCCCGGTCAACTCCCCCCGCGGACCTACTTCCTCCGCGGATCCAGCGCCGGACCCGATTTCTCCTTATTTTCCTCGCTTGATCCGACCACTAAAACCCTAAACACCGGGTCCTACTCCTTTCCTACAGATCTGAGACCCACGCCCGGGGTGGATCTTAGGGGTCCGTGCCTCGACGTGCGTGCCCGACTCCCATCTAACCGGACCCCTAGCCATATAAAGCTCCAGCTCCGCCACACAATTCACGCCATCTTTGGTGCTGCCCCTTCTTCCTGTGACCTCTACTAGACTCCCCAGAGTGACAGCTGAGCGAGGCAAGTGTCGCAGAGAGGAGAGGACCGCTGTGCCACTGATCCGGTAGCTTCTCGCCGTCGTGCGCCGCCCAGAGCTGCGCCCGAGCCTCGGGCCCTCGACGACCCTTGAGGCGAAGACCAGAGCTCCAAGAGCTCACCCCCAGTCGAATCCAATCATCCGGTAAGCCTAATTCCTCTTATTTTTTGCCAATTTCCATTTTCGCCCAAATCCTCTGTTCGTCGTCGTTCGCTGATTCCGACCACCTCAGCCACCCTCTCGATCATCGGACTCGACCCTCACACCCACGAGACTTCTCCGCACCTTCTGCACCCACTCACACCCCCTGACTCGCCCCGGAGCAGGGACTTCGATCTTCACCACCGTCGCTTCGCCGGAAATCGACCATCTCGCCTCATCCGACCACCACACCACCCCTAACCGGGTCGAGGCACTTTGCCCTCGACCTAGCAAGCTTCCTGTATCATTTTCCAGGTTGGACGAGGCCCATCTGGGGGTCTTCACGTTCAGGCACAAGAGCCCTAGCTCCGCCTTCGTCGCCGGAGCTCCTCGGAGCCTCCCGGCGTCATCGGAGGAGCTCGTCAGTTGCGGAGCGTCAAGGCGGAGCTATTCCGCACCTTAGTAGCAGCAGAGGAGGCCCAGCGCAGCCGCGGTGCTCCGACGAAGTTCGCTAGAGCCAAGTTCTTCCAGGAGTCTCCAGAGCCGTTCGATCCCTCTCGCCGCTCCAGTTTTGATCCGCGAGGAGTCATCCTTCACCGTCAGATCAGGCTGAGGGTTGATCTGGACCGTCCGAGCCAACGAAGGGGTGCCCTTGATTCTAGAGCGTCAGATCAGGCACGTGGGTACACCCCCGCCGTTCGATCCGAGCCGAGGATCCTTCGTTAAGGCGTCGCCACTTCCAGCCGTCAGATCTTCCCCGTGGCGCCACTCCAGCCCTCAGATAATAAGGGGTAAATATCACTTAGGCCCCCTTCTATTTTGTCTTTATTGTTTAGTCTTGTAAATATAGAATATAGTTCTGTTATTTTTGTAAAAATTGCACTGAAGACCTGGTTGTTTATTTTATTTGCATTTTCATCCCTGCGAACCTTGGACACGTGCATCGTCACGTGATTTATGTGAAAATTGCATGATATGGGCTTGTAGATTCTGTGTGTCAAGGAATGAAAAATTTTGATATTTGCACTTATGCCCCTATGAATGGTTTAATTCGACATGTGTTGAATATTTTGGGTATTTTGCAACTTCGACCCTAGACTTTTAGCATTTGTTGCTAATAAGTCCGGGGAAGTAAGTTATTTGCATTTGGGTCCTTCTGTGCCCAGACCACGTGCCTCGCGTGTGGGGACCTGGAGAAATTGCACGAGGACCCCCTCAGTTTCTGATTTTGTTACTTTTTGGCCCCTGGACTATACTTTCATTGCAACTAGGTCCCTGTACACTTTTTGTTTGTTATTGATTTTAATAAAATATCAAAATTAATCCAAATTGAGTGAAAATTGGATACGTGGATCCTGCCACTGTGTAAAATTTTCATCAAATTTTGGGTACAGTTTTGAGCCTTTTCATTATTTTTAAAAATTCAAAAACACCACTTTTTGTCTCTATTCAGATTGAAAATTAATAAAAAAATATTAAAACCCATTCAAAAATTACCAAAAAATTAGGTTTTGCGTATTTTTGTGTGTTTGATTTTCTGGTCATTTTTTATTATTTTTGGAGATAAAAACTATAAAAATTAAAAAAAACCTTAAAACCCCATAAAAAATTATAATAAATCAAAGAAAATTCAAAAATTCAAAATTCCTATTCCTGAATTTTCTTCTTTGTTCATAATTTACATGAAAAATACCTCCAGGCTTTGATATTTTATTGTGGCCTTTAAAGCCTGGCTGGACAGTGTTCATTGATTTCATCGTTCTTTTATTTTTAGAAAATTCTATAAAAATTATAAAATTATCAAAAATTCACCAAAAATAGTAAAAAATCCATAAAACATAAAAATAATTTTTTTGAATTTTTGGAGCTTTTTAGAGTAGTTAAATAAATTGTTGTTTGTGCTTGTTTTTACCTTTTTATTATTTTTCTTCATATTTAAAAATCCAAAGAAAATATAAAAATATTAAAAATCCACCAAAAAATATTTGTTTATATTATATTTATTTTTAGACTACTTCGTAGGCCGCGAGGCCATCTCGTGCTCCTCAAGTTCGACCCTGGGTGCTATACCAGGTTAATATCATAGCGAGACCACTATTTTGATTTTTATCGATTGTTATCTTTGATTGGTGGTCTGATTCTTTTTTCTTGATTGGGCTCTGAGTCCAAAATGGCACCGTTGCCGGGGAGCACGGCTTAGTAGTCATTTCTTTTTATTTTATTTTCTTTCGATTTTTCGCGGCTTTCTGCAGCTTTTCTTCGTCCGTGGCTTTTCGTGGCTTTTTGTTTGTCTTTGTTTTTCATTTTGTTTTATTTTCATTTATTTTATTGTCTTCTGTTTTTGTTTGTTTTGCTTGTTTATATTCTATTTCCATTTTTGCATATATATACCTTGTTTTCTTTTATTTGCTTTATTTTATCTGGTTTGACACTTTGTTGCTTGCTTGCGAGGGCCCGAGGACCGAGGCGGCGACTTTCGAGAAGCCGACGCAACCACGACAATCGGAGGCGGCTCCCTTCTGCACGGAGCCGCATGAGAGCGCGAGGAGGCAACCGAGTGCGGGCTTAGTTTAAACTTAGAGTAGTTTTTATTTCTTGCAATATTTGAACTGTTGTAATAACACAGGGACAGAACACTCAGCATGACACTTAGACTCTCGGGGTCTTTTTCGCCGAGCACCGGTGTGCTTGGGGGACCCCTCGGCTTTTTCACGCTTTTTACGCGGTTTTCTTTTATTTTCTGCCTTTCTGATTATCGCGGATTTCAGCCCCTAGCCTTAGGATTTTTGCATGACTGTGACGTAAATAAGTAGGTCCACACACCTTACTAAGCTTGCCTGTACCTATAGATCGAATAATTGGACCAAGAATAAAAATCTAAAAAATAGTCGATCCACTACCTTCGAGCCTACGCGCCGTGAGCCCACCCTGCCAAGCGCTGCTCCTGAACTCGATTTGTCGAGAGGAGGAGGGGTGAGCCTAGACCAAACTCTTGGATTGAAGGTTGGTGATCGACTAGCCGTTCTGTCGAGTAGAACTGCTTGCTTAGGGCTCGGATTTTCGCCTGCATCATTTAGGTACTTTATTTTTGTCTTTAAATTCTGCGTGGATCATTCTTGCATGTAGACTGCTGGAGTCACGTACGCATCTCTTACTCTGCATGCATCATTGATTTTATCGCGCATCGGCTTTTTCGACTTCTCCCCCTGATTTTTGGACTTAAATAACCAAGAGAACCAAAAAATTCATTAGGCATTTGTCTTTTATTGGAAAACATCTAAAAAGAAAAACAATAAAATTGGGACTGGTTAACTCTATTGAACCTAAAAGACACTCATCATAAAAAACTTGTCTTGGGGAGAGCAACCACCTCCTTGTCTTGTTTGCTTGCGCGAGAGAGTGACCCGCACACTAGGCTAGAGCCATATCCGAGCCCCGATCAGACTACCGACCTTTTATACGGGACAGTATGGTTGGCGGATTGGATTCCTAACAGGTCACGTTAATCGCTCTACTATCTTGACTTGATCACCTAATAAAAATTGACAAGATAATTGACCAAACCTTTACGGTCTTTAGCTCACGTTGCGCAGGTGAATCAGGGGTTTGCTTGTGATCATTGTTGTTACCAGATTTCATCCGCGCGACTCGCCAGATCAAGATGATGGGCAGAAGGTCTCATAGGCAGCCTCTGGCTGCACCGCTACCCAGCACTTCTGCCCACTCATCAAGGTTGGTTCGCGAGAGCCGAGACCCGCTCTCCGAACCCGAGTTCGATTCCACCCTGTTCCCCCTCGACCCCCTTCTACTAGTTCTGAGATGCCAGTGCCAGATGAGAGACTATCAGATGATTTATCGGCACCTGAGTTTGGGTCTTTTGCTTTTGCAGAGACCATGGCCGGCAGCAGTGACGATCACACCCGAAGTCCCCAGCCAGAGCAGACTATCATCTTGGACTAGGGTGCGATCAACTCCACCCTGATCGCCTCCCTCGAGACAGTTCAACAGCAGTTGAGGGATCAGGGAGCTTTTATGATAGAGATGAGGCACGAGATGGAGCAGATGAGAGCCGACCGAGCCCAGCACGACCCAGGAGACGGGCCGAGGATACCCGATGATGCGGCAGCAGCCGCAGCAGCCGCAACAGCAGCCGCAGAGCCACCGAGACCGATGCGGGAGTTACACAACCCCGGATCGACTTTGATGCATCATTGGGTCGTTCTTCCAGCCATCGTGGGGGACTTCAAGTTCCCCCCGAACACTTTGCAGCTTCTCTCCCGGTTCCATGGGCTCGCCACAGAGGAGCCCCATCTCCACCTTCAGGAGTTCTTGATGATCTGTAGCACAGTCCATGACAGACAGGTGGACAAGGATACCATCCGCATGATTGCCTTCCCCTTTTTCACTATCAGACAGAGCAGCCACCTGGCTGAAGCACTTGGGGAAGTTTGTCTACACCTGGGAGCAGCTCCGCATCGAGTACTTGAACAAGTACTACCCACTCGGGCGGACGAATGCTGTGAGGGCCCTGATCAGCAACTTCTCCATGCTCCGCAATGAGCAATTCCACGAGGCATGGGAGAGGGTTAGAGAGTTGACAGACATATGCCCGCACCATGACATCTCGAAGCCGAACCTAGTTCAGAGCTTCTTATGCTGGCTGACACCAGAGCTACAGGGCCTGGTGAATGCTTCTTGTGGCGAGTCCTATTTCGCCAAGGATCACGATCAGGTCTGGTCCATCTACAAGGAGATGGCTGAGAACTATATGGTGATGTCCCAGACCCGACTCTACACACAGGGACGACCCTAGCAACAGACCGTGCAGTACCAGAGGATAGCATGGGTTGACGCTGGTCCATCCACTTCATCAGCGGCAGCAGCACATGCCAAGTCCACAGCCACCGACATGGGTATCATCAGTGAGAAGCTGGACCAGATGGAGATCATTGAGAAGAAGCAGTGCCAGGGCATCACGCAGATGGAGCAGATGGCACAGACTCTGAGGGACCTGAAGACACAACTCATGTGTCTTCAGGAGGCACAGACGGCTTCCCAGCCCTATCTTCAGGCACGAGGCGATCCGTGTAGCACCGACAACTCGTCCCAGCACTCCAGCCACCAGTAGCCTAGACAGGTTCACCTTGTACAGGCGGAGCCGTACCAGCAACCGCAGCTTCCTTACTAGTCACCACCATCCCCGAACACACAGATGGTGGTATACCAGCCGGATCAGCCTCTGGCAGTACTCCCGCCAACCCCTTACGAGTCAGAGTCGTTGATGGATGTCAACGGGATTTGGTACGACCGACCCCAGCCTAGTATCCGACGAGACCATCCCGGATTCCATTGGTCGGCCGGAGGTTCCAGCTCCCAGCAGTAGCCATCAGGACAGGGTGTCCAGTACAGCCATCAGAGAGATCACCACCAGCAGCAGCCCCCAGCGTATCAGCAGCAGCAGCACCAGTCACAGCAGTTTGGTCCTCGTCCCTATCAGCAGGGACATTCTTGGAGGCGTGATCAGCCTCAATAGCAACATCATCCACAGTCATACCCCTCTCACCCACAGCACCAGCAGCAGCAGCCTCACTACCAACGAGGCTACCCGTTAGGTTCTCATGGGTCATCCTATGAGAACCCCGCCTTGGATGATATAGCCTGCCTCCTTACCGATGAGCAGGCTACCTTCAAACGGGAGATGGATGAGTTCCGCAAGGAGATGTGGGACATTGTGAGAGGGAAGGCCGCCATCCCTGCCCAGATAGAGCCCAATCCGAACAACCTCAAGAGGAAGTCTGAGCAGGAAGATTTCACAGAGTATGCCACTCCTAGTGATACATTTGGAGATATGTCTGCATATTTGTTTGATTGTCACACTTAGGAGCGGTAGGATGCCAGCAGGCGGTGCTTCGTCTAAGCGACACCTCGAGGCCACTTCTAGAGCGCCCGACGAGGAGGAGAGCGTTGCTGATGCCACTAGAGATGATGACGGTGGTACTGATGCCACCACGGATGCTGATCCCCCGGCGGTACTGAGGCTGTCATTTCACCATATGGAGGAGGTGGTACTGACGCCACCAGAGTTGCCAAGCAAGAGCGCGGTACTGATGCTTCACGTCTACCAGCCGAGGGTGGTGCTGATGCCACCATTTTCACTTCTGAGAGTCCTATAGTTTTTCCTTCTGTGCATGTATCTCAGAACTCTTCTGGCAATAAAGGAAAGGGTTTGTTTTCTTCTGGTCCACCTGTGGTGCTTGATGTATGTGTGGATCCTACCGTCGAGCAGCCTAGACCCTTTCCTAGCCCTTCATCTGAGGACCCTGTGATCCCCTTCCCTAGAGCTCTTCACCTGGGAAAGGGGAAGAAAATAGAAAATCCAAAAAAAAGGCAGCAGGAAGAGTTCACCCAGCAGATGATCGACCGTTTCCACATTTAGCTGACTCTTCAGGAGGCTTTGCAGCACATCCCTCTACTCTAACGTTCACTCAGAGAAAGGACCACAGTTAGGAGGAAGAGGAGGAACCACCAGTCCGAGATCCATGTGCTGACCAGAGCTACTTGTTTCCCGATCGAGAACCGTCTGCCGGCCAAGAGGCCAGACTCAGGAGCCCCATATGTCGGATACCACCTCAGAGAGCAGAGGTTTGACCGTACTCTATTAGACAGTGGTTCATCGATCAACCTACTTCCGGCAGCTCTTCTCGATCGCTTCGAGTTGGGCACTCTTCGACAGAGCAGGATAGTCCTTCAGTTTGCTGATCGATCTATCAAGAGGCTGAAGGGGTTGCTGAGGTACGTTGTCATCACGATTCAGGGCCTGCAATTCCCGTGGACTTCGTAGCGTTGGACATGGAGATCCCTGAGTCAGTGACCGATACCCCCATCATTTTAGGTCGCCCGTTCTTGGCCACAGCCAAGGCAGGGACCGACCATGATAGCGAGAAAGGTATACTTTCGCGTAGAGGGTGAAAGTGTACAAATAGAGATGATCGAGGACATCAGAGCCAGAGATACAACATGCTCAGAGATTACTTCCAATACAGAGCAGATGACAGATGCAGGGCCATACATCCACCAAGACTATGACTTCGTGATTATAGATGATGAGGCAGTTTGGGCAGATCCAGACGCACAGGCTATCCTCTCACCTTCAGTGTCCGCTGATGCAGAGACACCAGCAGAGGAGAGCTTGGAGAGCACATTCCTGGTCCAAGATACCGTTCAGTCGGCAGAGCCGGTTCTCGACCGCGAGACAGATTTGCTTTGTAATGACGGTGGTACTGAGGCTACCACTGATTATACAGATCCCTCGGAGTCAGATTTTGACTGGGCAGAGTTTGAGGATTTTATACCAGATGACTTCTACTGAGCCTGCAGCTAGGGAGGAGGTAGATGCCAAGCAGAGCAGAGACAATCCAGCAGGGCAACCTTCTCCAGATTCAGAGTGTGATCGAGAGTTTCAGTTTTCCCATGCATATTTGGCAGCTTTCACACAGAGTTTTCAGAGGCCAGATCCTCTAGGACCTAGTTGTCCAGAGCTGAAGCCACTCCCTGCGTCATTGAAGTATAGGTTCCTTGCAGGTGAGCATGAGATGTACCCAGTCATTATCTCCGCTGATTTGACTGGAGAGCAGGAATCCCGTCTGATGGGGGTTCTTGAAAAGAACCGCAAGGCAATAGGATGGAGCGTAGCAGATCTCCAGGGGATAAGTCCGGCCCTGTGCTCCCACCATATCTATCTCGAGGATGAGGCGAAGCCGTCGCGTGAGTTCCAGCGGCGGCTGAACTCGAATCTGAGAGAGGTTGTCATGAAGGAGATCTCGAAATGGTGGAGCGTCGATTTTATCTACCCCATCTTCGACTCCAAGTGGGTCAGTCCGTTGCATGTGGTGCCCAAGAAGACGGGAATCATTACAGTTGTCAGCGAGTCTGGAGAGGAGATCGCTACCCGGGTACCCACTTCTTGGCAGGTCTGCGTGGATTACAGACGACTCAACCAGGCCACCAAGAAGGATCATTTCCCCCTGTCCTTTATAGATCAGATCATTGAGATACTGGCAGGGAAGAGCCATTACTGTTTTCTGAATGGGTACTCCGGCTACAACCAGGTGGCCATCGCTCCCGAGGACCAGGACAAGACCACCTTCACCTGTCCCTTCGGCACATACGCCTTCAGACGCATGCCATTTGGGCTATGCAATGCCCCTGTGACTTTTCAGAGATGCATGCTGTCTATCTTTTCGGACATGGTGGGGGAGTGCTTGGAGGTCTTCATGGATGATTTCTCGGTCTACGGCGACGGATTCGACTCCTGTCTTGACTGCCTAAACCGAGTCCTTCAGCGATGCATTGAGGTTCACCTTGTGCTATCTTGGGAGAAGAGTCACTTCATGGTGACTCAGGGGACTGTGCTTGGCCATATCATCTCCAACAGGGGCATGGAGGTTGATCCAGCCAAGGTAGATGTCATTAGAAAACTCGCACCACCGTCCAACTTGCAGCAGTTACGGTCTTTTCTGGGGCACGTTGGTTTCTACCGGTGCTTCATTCAGGATTTCAGTAGGATTGCCCGACCGTTGACTGACCTGCTGATGAAAGACACCGAGTTCCTTGTCGATGACAAGTGTCTTTTGTCGTTCGAGACTCTCAAGACATGTGTTGTTGAGGCTCCTATTCTCCAGCCGCCTGATTGGTCTCTCCCATTCGAGATCATGACGGATGCCTCCGATTTTACCGTAGGGGCCGTGCTGGGACAGAGGAGGGATGGAGTCCCATTTGCCATTCACTATGTTAGTCGTACATTGGATGCCGCACAGCGGAACTACACTGTCACTAAGAAGGAGATGCTAGCCGTAGTTTTTGCCCTAGATAAGTTCAGATTGTACATTATTGGATCTAGAGTGACCTTGTACACTGATCATACCGCCATCAGGTACCTCATGGCAAAGAAGGATGGCAAAGCCAGATTGACCAGATGGATCCTTCTACTCCAGGAGTTTTACATAGAGATTAAGGATAAGCCAGGAGTCAAGAATGTGGTGGTGGATCATCTCTCCCGATTAGAGCATCTTGAGGATTCTGAGCAGACTGAGTCTATATGTGAGACCTTCCCAGATGAGGCGATCCTTGCTGTTGCCTCTCTCCCGTGGTATGCCGATATTGTGAACTTTCTTGTTGCTAAAAAAGTTCCACAAGATTGGCCCAGGTAGAGACTTGAGACCTTCCTCGCGAAGGCCAAGTCCTACCACTGGGAGGATCCCATCCTTTACCATGAAGGAGGGGATAGCGTCTGGCGTAGGTGCATTCCTCAGGAGGAACACCATAGCGTCCTCACTTACTGCCACAAGCTTGAGGGAGGAGGACAACACTCTGGGAGGAGAACGACACAAAAAGTGCTCCAATCCGACCTATGGTGGCCTACCCTTTTCAAGGACTCTGATGAGTTCGTGAAGAGGTGTACTGACTATCAGAGGATGGGCACTTGTGGACAACGTGATATGATGCCGATGCAACCCATTCACTTCTGTGAGGTTTTTGACGCATGGGGCATCGATTTCATGGGTCCATTCCCTAAGAGTCATGGATTCGAGTACGTTCTGTTGGCCGTAGATTATGTTAGTCGTTGGGTTGAGGTCATCCCCGCCCGAACCACAGATGCTAGGACTGTTTGCAGATTTTTGAGGAAGCATATCATTTCACGGTTCGGGGTACTTCGAATGTTGATATCTGACGGGGGGTCTCATTTCGTCAACGACCAGGTGAAGGCCCTTTCTAGCGAGTTTGGCATAGACCATCGAGTTGCCACTCAATGATAATCCCACCGGAGTATGTATATAGTGCAAATAAGCAAAGCTTGAGACTTATGGTTCCATCTTATGTAGCTTGCAGCAGGGAGACTCAGCTACACTGGTTGAGCTCCCAAGGATACATGGCTACACTGGCCATGGTCCATTCTCTTCTTTCCCCTCTTCTTGAGCCGGTTGAACTTGAACTTAGAAGGGAATACCCCGCTCCTCGAGGAAAGAGTGGCCAGACTAGGGTCATAGAGTTACCTTGTTGGGGAGGGTTGTCAAGTTACTACTTCTGAGGTGGAGAGCTATATAGCACTTATACAGTATCAGGAAAGATTCATAGTCTTCAGGGTTTGTGTATGTAGACTTGTTCTGATGTAGATTGTTGAGGAGTCTTGATTATAGAATAGTGGATCTTAGAGGCTGTTAAGTTTTAAACCGAAATCCAAATAAGGTTCCGACACATCAATAATCCAAAGATCTGATCGAGCTCCATATTTCAATTTAATGAAGGCAAGTTTAATTATTAGCATTAATCCATGCATTTTCTCCTCTTTTCCTTTTTCTTTTTCTTTTTCACTTCTTTTTTAAATAAGTGTTTGCTAAGGGACTAGCAAAGTTAAGTATAGGGGGGTGATGAATACCCATTCATCACTCTTTATTCTTTTATTTCAGCTACAAAACCCATGCAAAACACATGTATATTCCTGTAATTAACAATAATTGTCAAATAGCATGCATTGTGTAAATATTCATTTTTAGCATGTTTTTGTGCATAAATAAAAGAATGAAGAAATAAAAGAAAACGAGGGAGTTATTTAGAATAAATATTGAGCGACCTAATCCCAAGGGAGGGCTAAGCATGGGCCTGACCGCATAAAAACCTAAGTAGAGAGAGATAAGGAAGCTCATGTATGTACATATATACCTG
This sequence comes from Ottelia alismoides, assembly GCA_037367405.1. Lineage (NCBI taxonomy): Eukaryota > Viridiplantae > Streptophyta > Magnoliopsida > Alismatales > Hydrocharitaceae > Ottelia > Ottelia alismoides. The sequence continues at coordinate 1,208,105 of JAZKJV010008325.1, read as the reverse complement.
TAAATAAAATAAAATTTATTTTCCTCTTATTCAAATAAAAATGGGTATGTATTTATATGTATATAGTTGTAAATATAAAATTAAAACAAAAATGAGAAAATTAAAAAGAAGTTAAAAATCCCTTCATTATTGTATATAAGCATGGTACATAGAACACTTTATCTATTTATTTATCCCTATAAATAAATAAATAAAAATCCAAGAAAATGTGTACATATTCTATATTCCATAATGTAAATAAATAAAATAAAAATTACAAAAACAAAAATAAAATAAAAATAAATAAAAATAAAAATCAAAACCTTCATTGTATATATACCATGTACATACTCGTGTATATCTAATTATTTAGCCCTTGTAAATAATTAATAAAAATAAAATAAAAATACCAATTTATTCTAAATTTTATTTTCTAAATAAATAAAATATAAAATTGGAATAAAATGTACAAAAATAAACAATTAAAAATTAAAATCAAAAATACAATATTGTAAATACCTATATATATTAATACTATATTGTACATACCTAATTTTTATTTCAAAAAAATAAATAAAAATTACGAAAAAATAGTTTATAAATAAATAAACATTTTTCATGTTTTAACTTTTTTTGAAATTCGGCCATTTACTATTTTAAAATGAATTATCTAAAAAATTAATAAGTGGCGCCATCTGATTGGTCCACGGGGATGTTGACCCCCGCGGTCAACTCCCCGGCGGACCTTCTTCCTCCGCGGATCCAACGCCGGACCCAATTTCTCCTTATTTTCCTTGCTTGATCCGACCACTAAAACCCTAAACACTAGGTCCTACTCCTTCCCTGCAGATCCGAGACCCACGCCCGAGGTGGGTCTTAGGGGTCCGTGCCTCGACGTGCGTGCCCGACTCCCATCTTGCCGGACCCCTAGCCATATAAAGCTCCAGCTCCGCCGCACGATTCACGCCATATTTGGCACTGCCCCTTCTTCCTGTGACCTCCACTAGACTCCCCAGAGTGACAGCTGAGCGAGGCAAGTGTCGAAGAGAGGAGAGGACCGCTCCGCTACTGATCCGGTAGCTTCTTGCCGCCGTGCGCCGTCCAGAGCTGCGCCCGAGCCTCGGGCCCTCGACGACCCTCGAGGCGAAGACCAGAGCTCCAAGAGCTCATGCCCAGTCGAATCCAATCATCCGGTAAGCCTAATTCCTCTTAGTTTTCGCCAATTTCCATTTTCGCCCAAATCCTCCGTCCGTCGTCGTTCGCCGATTCCGACCACCTCAGCCACCCTCTCGATCATCGGACTCGACCCTCACACCCACAAGACTTCTCCGCACCTTCTGCATCCACTCACACCCCCTGACTCGCCCCGGAGCAGGGACTTCGATCTTCACCGCCGTCGCTTCACCGAAAATCGACCATCTCGCCTCTTTCGACCACCACACCACCCCTAACCGGGTCGAGGCACTTTGCCCTCGACCCAGCAAGCTTCCTGTGTCATTTTCCAAGTCAGACGAGGCCCATCTGGGGGTCTTCACGTTCAGGCACAGGAGCCCTGATGAATCTCCCTTTCATCACCTTTATTCTATGATTTTGGCCTTAAAAACCCCAGCAAATGCACGTAAATAGCATCAATTTGTTCATAATAACATTCATTATTTATTGTACTAAGTGTACATAAAATAAGGTTTTTAATGCCAAAATTATAGAATAAAGAGAAGAAAAGAAAAAGGAATAAAATATTGCAAATATTTTATGACTCGAACCCCGAGACCAAGGCCAGCATGGAACTGGTCAACAAGGAATATAGTAGGGGGAGATACGGGCCAATAGTACAATAAATACTTCATTTATTTATGCATTTTTGACGCCTATTTTGCATATAATTATTCATTCATCAAATAGAGAAACTTTGTACATGAAAGTTGTAGATAATAATGTGAATAAACTTACAAAATTGAGTTTGTACAAAAATGATACACAGTGTACATTTTATACACAGAATAAAAAGCCAGAATCTCATTTTCACAGCCCATATCTTGCAAATAAAAACTCGAAATCACCTTTAATTGTATATAGCTTTCCAAGAACTATTTAATAAAATTAGTTTATTAATTTTTGGAGTCCATCTGTGAAAGTTAGGTTTTTGGCCCTCATTGTATATAGTATTGATTAAAATATTCATTCTATTCATTATTTATTATTTCTATAAATTTATAATTTCAGAATCTTGTAAATAATATACATAATACATATACATACTGAAACTAGAATTAAAACCAAAAAGAATTTGTAAAATTAAATAAGTTTATGTAATACATAGGCAAAATACCTATGTTATAGATATAGATGAATAAAAGGGAAACACATTCTTTTATTATTTTATCCTTTCATATTTTATTAAATTGTAAATATTACATCTAATTTCTTAAAAATACAAATCCAAAATAAAAACAAATAAAATACATTAAATAAATAAAGTATATATAATATATAGGTAAAATACCTATAAGTATACCTACAAATACATATACCTATTTATTTAGATATGTAAATAAACTCATAAAAATTAAACAAAAATATATCTACCCTCACAAAAATAAGTTATAAATTTATAAAATAAGAAAATAAAATAATAAAATAAATTGTACAAAATAAAAATAAAATACACAAAATACATGTAAATACACGTATAAACACATTATTAAAATAAAACCATAATAAAATACATCAAAAAATTAAATAAAAAACATAAATAAATACTACATTAATTTATACACATTTTTTATTTTATAAGTAAAAATTTAATAAATTCATTTATTAGGTTAAAATAATGAGTCAAATTCAGGCTAACATGGACCAATCACAGCCCTACCAATGTTAATCGCGGACAACTGTCCCCTCAGCCTCTGCAGCCCGTCAAATCTGTCCAGCCTTGCGTTTTCGCCAAATTTTCCTGATCAACCCGTCGCTCCAATGACATCGGTCCCTTCATGGAAATTACTCCCAAAACATTGTTCATACACGCCCATGGCTTGTTTCCTTTGTATATAGCTTTTATTCCTTATTTTTGGCCGGTCAATAAGGGCTCCCATTATGTTCATAAATAATTCAGCCACCAGCCCATCAAATCTGTCAGAACCCCCGTCTTCTCCCATTTTTCCCGGCCGCCCCGTCCATCGATCGCAATTGATTCCTTCACAAGAAATGTTCCTGGCATATTGTACATCCACGCCCAAGGCTTCCCTTGTATATATCACTGATTCCTTTTTATTTGACGGTCAATAAGGGCACATACACATGTTTATAAATAAGTTCCCCCTCCTCCTTGGCCAAATTTGGCCAACTTACTTCCCCCAAAACACCTTGAATCCGGTCCTAGACGAGCCCTTGTGACAGGAGGAGCTCCATAGCACCGTGAATCGGCTGGAGGAGGAAGAAATTTTGTCGCGGCGGAGCTCCGACGTCCGTCCTGCTCCCTGGAGGCCCCCACGTAAAATAGCTGCTCATTTACTCATTTTAGTTAGAATTTTACGTATCTTTTTATTCGTGCATTTAGATTAGTGTTTAGCACTTAGGTGTAGCGTAAAATCGAGTACCCATAGTTCGCCGTAGCTCCGCTCCGGCGAGCATTTCACGGTACCCCCAATGTTTTCCGACCACCCTCTCGCCTCCATTTTCCTGCCCTTTCATTTTCCCACGCCCCAGGCACCTTCACTCACCCAGATCTTCACGGATCTGGAGATCCGATCTCCATCCCCCACCCGTCGCCGGAGATCTTCACCTGAATCCCCCCCCATCCATTTTCAGTTCTAACGGGACGAGGCAGTTTGCCCTCGTCCCTTGTTTCATTCTGTGCAGGTACAAGGTGCTTTGAGGCACCTGGAGGTGTTCTTTGACGCTCGCCGAAGGTACCTGCAACGCCATCTCGACATCGACCTGGTGGCAGCACTCCGGTGACCTCCTGGCCAATCTGAGGCTTCCTGCGGTTAGCTGGAAGCACCTGCGTTGTGTTGGGATCCTTGGGAGCAGCAAAGAGTGGCAGGGGAGGGAGAAATCGTCGGAGGAAGTTCGCCCAGGCGAACCTTCCTCCCTGTTCTTCCAGATGCCCTCCCCACCGTCGGATGAAGGAGGAGTCCCAGGAGGAAGCTTAGTCGTCTGATGGACGAAGCCTTCACCGTCAGATCAGCCCGGCTGATCTAATCTCCAGCGTTCATCGTCGAAGCGGCATCGGCAAACGTGGAGGCGCCACGTGGATAAGTCACGCGTATCAGCCATTGGATCAAGCGCCTTTGGGGGTAATTTTCATATTTAGCCCCCGCTCTTTTTGTAATTAATTTTTAATATTGTAAAATAAATGCCGCATTGTAAATAAACTGTAATTTTTGCTGAAGGGACCCTGAAGTTTATAGAATTACAAATAGGTCCCTCCGCGCCTCACGTGCAGTCCCACATGAGGCGCGTGATTTTTGCACTATAGCCCTAACGTGTTTTGTAAATTGTAATCTAGTTCCAAAATTTTAAATAAATATTTATTCTGTTGGTATTTTTGCACAGAGACCCCTGTATTTATTTTATTTGCAAAAATGCCCCTGCCAAGCTGTTTAATTTTTATGTCTTTTATCTAATTATTAAAAATACATATGTTGCTCCAAAAAATCCACAAAAATTAGGTTAGATGCTTCATGTAGTGTACCTTCACGCTACATGTCCATTCTGCATTTTTTGCATTTAACCTAATTATTAAAAATGAAAAAGGAGCCCTTTTTGTACTGTGTAAATTAGAAATTACAAAAAAAAATATAAAATGTTTTTGAAAAATTACAAAAAAATATTATATATGGTATATTTATATATCTCTTGAGTCCAAAAAATTAAAAACCCTAAAAATAATAAAAAGAAAAATATAAAAATCACGAAGCTCCAAAATCCAACAAAAAATAGAAAAACCCTTAAAAATCCCAAAATTATATTTTTCTCTTTTATAATTATTTATATATTTTTATTAATGTATTAAAATTAATTTGGGTAATTTTGGGAATTATTTTATATTTTTAAAACCCAAATTAATTTCAGCTTATTTAATTAGTTCATATTAGGGACATTTTTGAAATTAAAAATACGTAAAAATTAGAAAAATTTCAGCAAAAATAATAAAAAAATATATAAAAATAAAAATAAAAAATATATATTATATGTAATATGTTTTGAGTATCTATATATATATATATATCCATATTTCATATTACTTCTCTCTCTCCTTATATATATCTCTTTATATATATATACCTATATTCATATAATTAAAAATATACAAAATAATATATAATAAAAAATGAAAATATAAAAATCAAATAAAATATAGAAACAAAAAATATATATAAAAAAATAAATACCCACAAAAACAATAAGAAATGGACATGATCATTGAATTGAATAATTGTACAACCAAGTTCACCACATCACCATTCGTCTCCCAGTGTTCGACCTCTACTTGTGCTTACACCAATACACACTTGCATGTAGAGTTATAATAAATTTTAACTCCACATTTTTGATATGCGTTGCATATATTTTATTGTGGGTTAATTGTTGATTGATCTGGGATTTTGTGAGCGGTCGCCTCAGCGACATTGTGATCCCGCCTTGTGTGGATTACTCTAGACCCTCGCAAGATGCCAGTCATCAAATGGCACCGTTACCGAGGAGGCAACGGATTTTGTGTGGTTATTTGTTCATTTATTTAATTCTTTGCTCATGTCCATTATTTATTTGTTTATTTGATCTTTATTGAGATTATTGATTGACGGTTTTGACCCATCTCTTTTATTTATCGTTGATGCGAGGGACCGCCAAGCGAAGAGGACCTTCTAGGAGGACCTATGCACTCAAGCAAGGCGGAGTTGGCCCTTCTACGCCGGCCAACAAGAGAGAGCATCAAAAGCAGATGAAGGAAAATTTTTGGATGGCAGTCTCATTTTATGCATTTTATTTTAATATGTATATTTATGTGAGGGAGTGACACTTGGATTGTAATAAAACAAGACTCTCACATGTACACTCCGATTCCCAAGGTCCAGTGCTCGAGGGATTGTTCCCTTGGGGGCCTCGATGGTTTTGACGCTTTTCCGTTCTTTATTTTATGTTTATAATTTTGTGTGAATGAGCCTTAGATATAGGATTTGCTTGCTCGTAGAGTTAGGTCCAAACACCCTAATATATTTGCATACACCTATAGTTCTCTTTGGACATAGATCAAACTCTAAACAGTCGTCTCGCCATCTTCGAGCCTACGTGCCGTGAGCTCACCCTGCCAAGCGCTTCTCCTGAACTCTATGTGTCGAGAGGAGGAAGGGTGAGCCTAGACCGGACTCCTAGCTTGAAGATCGGCGAGCGACTTGTGGTGCTTCACGATAATAGCGATTTCTGAACCTAGGGCTATTTCTTCGTCTTGCATTTGCATATCGCTTAGGTTTCAAATTCTGTTATGCATCCCGCATGGAGAGAGCTGGAGGCATTGTAAGTCTTCTTACTTAGCATGCATCATCGATTTCTGACTTGCATGGTTTTTCCGATCTTCTCCCTCTATTTTTGCCAACCTAGGACGCTTAATGGAAATTGGAACCTCGATAGGCACGTGCATGGAAAATACCCAAAAAAGTGATAACCTAAATAAAATAGGGACTGTTAACTCTATTGGACCTAAAAATAAAATGTAAGGGATTCCTTGTCTTGGGGAGTGAAACCCCCTCATTGTATGCGTTTTAAGTTGCTCACGTACACACTAAGGAGTAGAGCCTAAATCCCATCAAGCCTCCTAAGTGTTTGTACAACTTTGTGATTCACACCTCACTCTAAAACTGAAAAGATAAATGACCATCACCTGACGGTCTTTACTGTGTTGAGTAGGTGAATTAGGGGTTTGGCTTGTGTCTTGATTGTGACTTGGAGTCCATTGTGCTTTTCTTTCATTATTAGAGTAGTAGGTCCCATCGTGTGAGTCATGCATTTCTCATCTTTGAGTCTCTCTACCTCTCTTATACATATACCTCTTTATATGCATCGAGTCGTGATATTGGCGCTTGAGCTCAATCATTCTTCGCCAAGTCCTTCGTGTCCCTCTTCTTCATCACCTTCCTCTTATCCACCGTACCATCCCCATCTTCTCCGGTTCGAGGAGAGCCTGCTCTTCGGACCACCATTTTGACAATGTTCCCGCCCTGGGTAGAACACCCAATTTTGTCTATGTCCCGATCTTCTCGCCCGCCCTCCTCGTCCTCTCTGTATCACCCTTCTTTCACCCATGATAGTGGCACGTAAGCTCAATCAGCTTCTCCACTCCAGTATGTTATTCTTCTGATCCACCTTCCTTGTGTCCCCCGTATCATTTTTCGATTACCCGAGAATGTTGTGCACATCAAGGAGGCCCGCTTCAAGGCTTTTATGATTACCCTGATTATTCGTGAAAGCCGGGCCGATGATTGAGGATGCTGCGATGGATATATACTCTTGGTGGATTTGACTTTGGATACGAGCATATGAGCTTATTGAGGGTTTTTGATGATGCATGATCATTAGGTGTGATGCATTTTGAGGAATTTTAGTTCTCGCACACCGGATTGAGGATGTGATATGATGCGATGATTTGGTGGTGATTTCATGAGTATTGATTGATCTATCTTTCTTGAGGTTGCAGCCATCTGGATTTTGAGGATTGACTGCTTATTCTGATATGGACTGCCTGATAAAGGTGTGCGGATCCTGCATGATCTCTCATCTTCCTGATTAAACCATCCTTGATCTCCTGACTCTTTGATCCACCATGGCACTTTGAGGATTTATGATTATCTTTCATGCCATCTCAGCCAGATTGGATTGACCTGAGGGATATCTTGTGAATGACCTGATTATTTGCTCCCTCGTCCGATCTTATGCCCTCCGAATGATTAATGATTGATTGCTTGTGAGGACCTGAGATTTCATTCCAGCATTCCCTTGACCTACATCGATATAGCTCGCATTCCTCCCTGAGGACTATCTGCGGGAGAATGTGACAATTCTAGGACTATGGTTTCATCCACTGCTTGGGTTGCCATTGTGATGGGACCCAGAACCGAGTCATATGATATGCCTGATTGGCCTCCCCCTCTGCGTATGTACCCGACCTATCGATACCTGAGGCCAACCGTCTGACCGCTCACCTTGACGGTCCTCGCAAGGATGAGCCTTGATCTTATAATTATTCACCGTGAAGTTAATAGCTCTCCGAGGGTTATCTGCGAGAGGCTAGGACACATTATAGCTCTCTTGGTCTCTTCTGCTGTTAGATGGTCTACCGTCTTTCGAGACCACATTATATGTGGATCCGTCTGATGGATCTGGCTCCTTTGAGCCTCTTTCTCTCCTTGACGACCCTCGCAAGGATGAGATGTACTCTGATTATACAATGTGTAGCTCACGTCACTTTCCGAGGACTATCTGCGAAAGGATGTGACACTTTCTTTACGATCGACTTCACTCACTTCTGGTGCCTCCATTTATTGGGGCACATTGCTGATTCGTCTGATATGGGCAGTCAGTCGCCCTCTCTGATTAGGCGCCCGATCTGTTGGGGCATGAGACCGACTCGCCTTGACGGTCCTCACAAGGATGAGCTCTTCTCTGATTATTCCTTGACTAGCTCATAGCTCCCCGAGGGTTAACTGCGGGAGACTACGACATATTTATGATCTGATTGGTCTCTATTGCTGGTAGCCGATTTGTCGACTACCGAGACCCCTATGTGGGTCCGTCTGATGGATCCGGCTCCTTCGAGCAGTTTTCTCTCATTGACGACCCTCGCAAGGTAGAGACACATTCTGATTATTCCTTGCCTAGATTGCATTACTCTCTGAGGACTATCTGCGGGAGACTGCGACACTCTCTTTATGCTCGGTTCCCACTGCTGACTGTGTCTCCGATCTGCAGAGCACGGAATCGAGTCATCTAATATTTATGGTTTTGGTCCCATCCTAAGTTGCATATTCGATCTGTGGATCATGGGACCCATCAGTTTAGACTCCTTTGAGTCTGCTTGCCTTGACGGTCCTCGCAAGGTTGAGCTCCTGATATCCGCAAATTCCATGTCTAGCTGGCAGCACGTACCCCGAGGGTTATCCGCAGGATGTTGCCACATTCTCTTGATTCTCTGGTCTCTTCTTCTTGTAGACGATCTGTCACCTACTGAGACCGTACCTGATGATCTGTCTGATAGATCAATGACGCCTTTGCGTCCGCTCGCCTTGACATCCCTCGCAAGGTCGAGTCTTTTTCTGATTATTCGATGATTAGCATGTACTACTTCGCGAGGGTTATCTACGGGAGGGTACATCATTTTCTAGGTATTCGGCTTCATTTCTGGTGTCTCCTGTCTGTTGGAGCATGAAGCCGAGTCTTCTGATTTGTGTACTCGGTCTCACTCGGATTGTGTCTCCGACCTGCGGAGCACGAAGCCAAGTCTTCTGAGTTGTGTACTTGGTCCCCTATCTGATTGTGCATCCGATCTGCAGATCACTGGACCAAGTCTTCTGATTATTCTGTGATTCCCAGCTCCTTTGAGCCTGCTCACCTTGACGACCCTCGCAGGGTTGAGCTATGAATTACGGTATTCGGTGTGTCTCTTGTGATCTTCCGACCTCATGACCACCGAATGCCACGATGTCCCTTGTTCCTTACCTTTCTGTATCTTGTTGAGACTCTGATTGACCGAAGGAGTCTGTACTATTCCCTCTTCCTCCCGGTCTTATAGTTTCGGCTCTGTTCCTTCATGCTGACCCAATGAGCTGATTGACTGCTTCACGCTACCGGTCCCCTCTTTACTTTCTGATCTGATTGTCCCCGGTATCCCACACCCACATGACTGTATATCAGGGTATCTTTTCACCTTCTGACTGCGTCCTCGTTCTCACAAGGAGGCGACGATGAGAGTACGGTATTCACTTGTCAGATACCGTCCTGTACTCCACCAGTTTTCCACAGCTTGTATATATGTGTGCCTTTTTTATTCTTTCTCCCGTATGTTTTAGTGTGCCCCAGATCTATCGCCATATCTTTGTGTCTACACTTAGGACGTACCTTGTCCTAAGTATGGGGGGGTACACACCGCATTGTTCTTTCGTCGTTCAGTTTTGTCACTCCGGTTGTTGCCTATACTTAGGGATATCTCACCCTAAGTATAGGGGGAGTGATGCGTATATTCTCCACGATTGTTTCATCTATCTGTATATATCTATCTTTTCTTCTTTTCTTCTTTTCCTTTTCATATTTCTTGATCTAATTAAAAGGTGCCGCCCCTTTGTGTCAATTTTCTGTACTTAGGACGTACTTTGTCCTAAGTATAGGGGGGTGCACCCCTGATTTGATTATTCTTTGATCTGTTTATTCCCACCCTTGACCCTCCCTGCTTTGTATACAGTCTGCTATACTAAGGATTACTTGATCCTAAGTATATTGGGGACGATCAACTTCTATTTCCTTCATCTCTTATTCGTATATTCTTTAGACTTGTCTATACTCAATATGAGTTATGTCATCTCTTTCTCTTTTCTGATCTATGAGGACATAGCTCATGCTAAGTATAGGGGGGTCGTATATATTCTGTATATAATTTAGCCATAACTCGTACTTTCGTATTCTCTTAACAATATGGCAAATAATTCTATAAACCCTAATAAAAAGATGTTATTATTCCTCAAATTCTTTTTATATGTACTGATTAATAAATCATGTGAAAATATCTTTTGCAAAATGTTTGAAAAATAGTTTGAAAATCATTGTGAAAATCTTTTGAAAACTATTTTGAAAACGTTTTGTTACATATTTTCAACCTTTGTAAAAACATTTTGGTTTGTAAAGTTCATTTTCTTTGTGTGAAATAAAATGTTTGAAAAATTCTTTGCAAATGGTTCGAAAAATGGTTGCAAAAGTATGTGAAAATTCTATATATGCTATTTGGAAAACCTTTGCAAAATGATTCTCAAATGTGTGTACTCGTTTGTAAAGTTATTGTAAAAATTATTTTGGACTATAGTCTTTCAAATTGATTGTAAAATAATTTTCAAATAAGTTTGAGGAATAGATACATCAAATCAATAAAATAATTGATAACATAAAATTCTTTAAATTGTATATATATATACCCATAAATAAAAACTAAACTACAAATCCTTCATTTTTTGTAAATAAAGCGGCATGCCCGTGTAAATAATTGTATGTACTTTTGTATGTGTCAAGCTTTTTATTTGCAAAAATTCTTTGTGTAAAAAAAAGATTTTTTGATTTTTGTAAATTCTTTGTGAAAAATTGCATCATTCATTGTGCATAGCATTTGCATAGCATTCATATTCTTTCATTGAGATTGATGATTGAACTAGTCCAATAAAGTCAAATATTGGAGCTTAGTTGGACCTTACCACACCTAACTGCATTGGAACCTTATGGGAACTAGGTTTAAGGTACTTCAGGTCTATTCAGACTTAATTCTTTGAGAAATCAGGGCTGGGTTCAAGTCACCTCAACTGACTAACTAGAACTTTTCGAGACACACGCATGACTCTTGCCGACCGTAACCTAACTTGGACACTTGCACCTTTCACTTGGATCAACTCAGTTGGAGTGGTGAGGGGGTTGGATTTGCCAGACTAAGACGCACACGGGTGGAATCATTCGTCCTCGTCTAGGGAGGGAAGTGCACCCCAACCTGATCCAGTTTCAATGAAGTCGAATGACAGGAGAGTGTGGGTTGCAATAAAGCTTCAAAAGAGGGATAGTCTTCTGGCTCAAGAGGAAAAAGTCCTTATGTAAATGTTGTTGTAAATAGTATGTTTGAAAAAAAAACTCCAAAAAAGTGGGCAGGCTTGAAAAAAAATAAAAGTGCCTGCCGGAGTATGTATATATGTTGTATAGAAAAAAAGCAAGCTTGAGCATCAAAGTTATACCATGTGAGCCTGCAGCTGGATGACTTGACTACACTGGTCTTGCTTCCCAGCATAGTAGCTACACTGGCTACCACACATTCTCTTCTCCACCTCCTCCTCTTGAGTTGGATGTCAGTTGAACTTAGAAGGGAATACCCCGCTCCTCGACGTTAGAGGGCTGGATTGGGGAATCATTGGGTTGTCATTCTGGAGAAGTCAGTTCCTTTATCATTTCAGTGGGGGAGAGCCACTATCACTTACACTGTACAAGTCAACTTCATAGTCATAATGGTTTGCGTATGATGTAGGCTAGTTCTGACCTGGATATTGAGGTAATTTGAACCGAGTTCTGTGACTCTTGAAGGCTGTTGTGTTTTAAATTTGGTTCCCGCTTAGGTTCCACACACATTTTCACACCAAGGTCTAACCTGAGCTCCAAACTTTGATTTTGTACAGATAAGTTTAATAATCATGATCAATTCAATCTATTCTTGTTATTCTTTATTTTTGCTTTTTCTTTTCTTATTATTCTTGATTCTTTCTGAACTTATTGCATAAGTATTTGCTAGGGAATAGCAAAGACAAGTATAGGGGGGTGATGAATCTCCCATTCATCACCTTTATTCTATCATTTTGGCCTTAAAAACCCCAGCAAATGCAAGTAAATAGCATCAATTTGTTCATAATGGCATTCATTATTTATTATACTAAGTGTACATTAAAATAAGGTTTTTAATGCCAAAATTAAAGAATGAAGAGAAGTAAAGAAAAAGGAATAAAATATTGCAAATATTTTTTGACCCGAACCCCGAGACCAAGGCCAGCACGGAATTGGTCGACAAGGAATAAAGTAGGGGGAGATACGGGCCAATAGTACAATAAATACTTCATTTATTTATGCATTTTTGACACCTATTTTGTATATAATTATTCATTCATCAAATAGAGAAACTTTGTACATGAAAGTTGTAGATAATAATGTCAATAAAATTACAAAATTGAGTTTGTACAAAAATGATACACAATGTACATTTTATACACAGAATAAAAAGCCAGAATCTCAACTTCACAGACCCATATCTTGCAAATAAAAACTAAAAATCACCTAAAATCACCTTTAATTGTATATATCTTTCCAAGAACTATTTAATAAAATTGGTTTCATAATTTTTGGAGTTCATCTGTGAAAGTTAGGTTTTTGGCCCTTATTGTATATAGTATTGATTAAAATATTCATTCTATTCATTATTTATTATTTCTATAAATTGTAAATTTTTGAATCTTGTAAATAATATACATAATACATATACATACTGAAATTAGAATTCAAACCAAAAAGAATTTGTAAAATTAAATAAGCTTATGTAATACATAGGCAAAATACCTATGTTATAGATATACATGAATAAAAGGGGAGCACGTTCTTTTATTATTTTATTCTTTCATATTTTATTAAATTGTAAATATTACATCTAATTTCTTAAAAATACAAATCCAAAATAAAAACAAATAAAATACATTAAATAAATAAAGTATATATAATATATAGGTAAAATACCTATAAGTATACCTACATATACATATACCTATTTATTTAAATATGTAAATAAACTCATAAAAATTAAACAAAAATATATCTAATCTCACAAAAATAAGTTACAAATTTATAAAATAAGAAAATAAAATAATAAAATAAAATGTACAAAATAAAAATAAAATACACAAAATACAAGTAAATACACGTATAAACACATTATTAAAATAAAACCATAATAAAATACATCAAAAAATTAAATAAAAATCATAAATAAATACTACATTAATTAATACACATTTTTTATTTTATAAGTAAAATTTAATAAATTCATTTATTAGGTTAAAATAATGAGTCAAATTCGGGCTGACATGGACCAATCACAACCCTACCAATGTTGACCACGGTCAACTGTCCCCTCAGCCTCTGTAGCCCATCAAATCTGTCCAGCCTTGCATTTTCGCTAAATTTTCCTGATCAACCCGTCGCTCCAATGACATCGGTCCCTTCACGGAAATTACTCCCAAAACATTGTACATACACGCCCATGGCTTGTTTCCTTTGTATATAGCTTTTATTCCTTATTTTTGGTCGGTCAATAAGGGCTCCCATTATGTTCATAAATAATTCAGCCACCCGCCCGTCAAATCTGTCAGAACCCCCGTCTTCTCCCATTTTTTCTGGTCGCCCCTTTCATCGATCGCAATTGATTCCTTCACAAGAAATGTTCCTGGCATATTGTACATCCACGCCCAAGGCTTGTTTCCCTTGTATATATCATCGATTCCTTATTATTTGCCGGTCAATAAGGGCGCATACACATGTTTATAAATAAGTGCCCCCTCCTCCTTGGCCGAATTTGGCCAACTTACTTCCCCCAAAACACCTTGAATCCGGTCCTAGACGAGCCCTTGTGATAAGAGGAGCTCCATAGCACCGTGAATCGGCCGGAGGAGGAAGAAATTTTTTCGCGGTGGAGCTCCGGTGTCCGTCCAGCTCCCTGGAGGCCCACAGGTATTAGAGTTGCGCATTTACTCATTTTAGTTAGAATTTTATGTAGCTTTTTAATCGTGCAATTAGATTAGTGTTTAGTTCTTAGGTGTAGCGTAAAATTGAGTACCCGTAGTTCGCCGGAGCTCCGCTCCGGCGAGCATTTCACGGTACCCCCGACATTTTCCGACCACCCTCTCGCCTCCATTTTCCTTCCCTTTCATTTTCCCACGCCCCAGTCACCTTCACTCACCCAGATCTTCACCGGATCTGGAGATCCGATCTCCATCCCCCACCCGTCGCCGGAGATCTTCACCCGAAGCCCCCCTCCATCCATTTTCAGTTCTAACGGGATGAGGCAGTTTGCCCTCATCCCTTGTTTCATTCTGTGTAGGTACAAGGTGCTTTGAGGCACCTGGAGGTGTTCTTTGACGCTCGCCGGAGGTACCTGGAGCGCCATCTCGACATCGACCTGGTGGCGGCGCTCCGGTGACCTCCTGGTCAATCTGAGGCCTCCTACGGTTAGCTGGAAGCACCTGCGTTGTGTTGGGATCCTTGGGAGCAGCAAAGAGCGGCGGGGGAGGGAGAAATCGTCGGAGGAAGTTCGCCCAGGCGAACCTTCCTCCCTGTTCTTCCAGATGCCCTCCCCGCCGTCGGATGAAGGAGGAGTCCCAGAAGGAAGTTCAACCGTCCGATGGAGCGAAGCCTTCACCGTCAGATTAGCCTGGCTAATCTAATCTCCAGCGTTCATCGTCGAAGCGGCATCGACAAACTTGGAGGTGCCACGTGGATAAGTCACGCGTATCAGCCGATGGATCAAACGCCTTTGGGGGTAATCTTCATATTTAGCCCCCACTCTTTTTGTAATTAATTTTTAATATTGTAAAATAAATGTCACGTTGTAAATAAATTGTAATTTTTGCTGAAGGGACCCTGATGTTTATAGAATTACAAATAGGTCCCTCCGCGCCTCACGTGCAGTCCCACGTGAGGTGCGTGATTTTTGCATTATAGCCCTGGCGCGTTTTGTAAATTGTAATTTAGTTCCAAAAATTTAAATAAATTTTTATTCTGTTGGTATTTTTGCACAAAGACCCCTATCTTTATTTTATTTACAAAAATGCCCCTGTCAGGCTATTTAATTTTTATGTCTTTTATCTAATTATTAAAAATACCTATGTAGCTCCAAAAAATCCATAAAAAAATAGGTTAGATGCTTCATGTGGTGTACCTTCACGTCACGTGTCCATTCTGCATTTTTTGCATTTAACCTAATTATTAAAAATGAAAAAGGAGACCTTTTTGTACTGTGTAAATTAGAAAATACAAAAAAAATTATAAAACATTTTTGAAAAATTACAAAAAAAATTATACATGGTATATTTATCTATATCTTGAGTCCAGAAAATGAAAAACCCTAAAAATAATAAAAAGAAAAATATAAAAATCATAAAGCTCCAAAATCCAACAAAAAATAGAAAAACCTTAAAAAATCCCAAAAATATATTTTTCTCTTTTATTATTATCTATATATTATTATTAATGAATTAAAATTAATTTGGGTAATTTTAGGAATTATTTTATATTTTTAAAACCGAAATTAATTTTGGCTTATTTAATTAGTCCATATTAGGGACATTTTTGAAATTAAAAATACATAAAAATTAGAAAAATTTCAGAAAAATTAATAAAAAAATATATAAAAATAAAATATATATATATATATTATATGTAATATGTTTTAAGTATCTATATATCCATATTTCATATTACTTCTCTCTCTCCTTATATATATATCTCTTTATATATATACCTATATTCATATAATAAAAAAATATACAAAAAATATATAATAAAAAAATGAAAATATAAAAACCAAATAAAAATATAAAAACAAAAAATATATATATAAAACAAATAAAAACCCACAAAAATAATAAGAAATGGACATGATCATTGAATTGAATAATTGTACAACCAAGTTCACCACATCACCATTCGCCTCCCAGTGTTCAACCTCTACTTGTGCTTACACCTATACACACTTGCATGTAGAGTTATAATAAATTTTAACTCCACAATTTTTATATTCATTGCATATATTTTATTGTGGGTTAATTGTTGATTGATCTGGGATTTTGTGAGCGGTCCCCTCAGCGACATTGTGATCCGCCTTGTGTGGATTACTCTAGACCCTCGCAAGATGCCAGTCATCAAGCCCCAGCTCCGCCTTCGTCGCCGGAGCTCCTCGAAGCCTCCCGGCGTCATCGGAGGAGCTTGTCAGCTGCGGAGCGTCAAGGCGGAGCTATTCTGCACCATAGTAGTAGCAGAGGAGGCCCAGCGCAGCCGTGGTGCTTCGGTGAAGTTCGCTAGATCCAAGTTCTTCCAGGAGTCTCCAGAGCCGTTCGATCCCTCTCACCGCTCTAGTTTTGATCCGCACCATCATTTGAGGAGTTGTCCTTCATCGCCAGATTAGGCCAAGGGTTGATTTGGGCCGTCTGAGCCAACGAAGGGGTGCCCTTGATTCCAGAGCGTCAGATTAGCCACGTGGGCACACCCCCGCCGTTCGATCTGAGCTGAGGATCCTTCGTTGAGGCGCCGCCACTTCCAGCCGTCAGATCTTCCACGTGGCGCCACTCCAGCCCTCGGATAATAAGGGGTAAATATCACTTAGGCCCCCTCCTGTTTTATCTTTATTGTTTAGTCCTGTAAATATAGAATATAATTCTGTTATTTTTGTAAAAATTGCACTGAAGACCTGGTTGTTTATTTTATTTGCATTTTCATCCCTGTGAACCTTAGACACGTGCATCGTCACGTGATTTATGTGAAAATTGCATGATATGAGCTTGTTGATTCTGTGTGTTAATGAATGAAAATTGTTTTTTGATATTTGCACTTATGCCCTTGGGAATGGTTTAGTTCGACATGTGTTGAATATTTTGGGTATTTTGTAACTTCGCCCCTGGACTTTTAGCACCTGTTGCTAATAAGTCCTGGGAAGTAAGTTATTTGC
The DNA here is from genome assembly GCA_037367405.1 of Ottelia alismoides. Classification (NCBI taxonomy): domain Eukaryota; kingdom Viridiplantae; phylum Streptophyta; class Magnoliopsida; order Alismatales; family Hydrocharitaceae; genus Ottelia; species Ottelia alismoides. The sequence goes on along the minus strand of JAZKJV010008325.1, from coordinate 1,190,635 downwards.
ATTTGGGTCCCTCTGTGCCCAGACCACGTGCCTCGCACGTGGGGACCTGGAGAAATTGCACGAGGACCCCCTCAATTTCTAATTTTGTTATTTTTTGGCCCCTGGACTATACTTTCATTGCAACTAGGTCCCTGTGCACTATTTGTTTGTTTTTGATTTTAATAAAATATCAAAATTAATCCAAATTGAGTGAAAATTGGATACGTGGCTTCTGCCACTGTGTAAAATTTTCACCAAATTTTGGGTACAGTTTTGAGCCTTTTTATTATTTTTAAAAATTCAAAAACGCCCCTTTTTATCTCTGTTCAGATTGAAAATTATAAAAAAATATTAAAACCCATTCAAAAATTACAAAAAATTAGGTTTTGTGTATTTTTGTGTGTTTGATTTTCTGGTCATTTTTGGTTATTTTTGGAGTTATAAAAACTAAAAAAATAAAAAACCCTTAAAACCCCATAAAAATTATAATAAATCAAAGAAAATTCAAAAATTCAAAATTCCTTTTCCTGAATTTTCTTCTTTTTCATACTTTACATGAAAAATACCTCCAGGCTTTGATAGGGTCATTTTATATTTTATTTTGGCCTTTAAAGCCTGGCTAGACATTGTTCATTGATTTCAGCCTTCTTTATTTTTATAAAATTTTATAAAAATTGTAAAATTATCGAAAATTCACCAAAAACAGTAAAATATCCATAAAACATAAAAATATTTTTGTTTGAATTTTTGGAGCTTTTTAGAGTAGTTAAATAAATTGTTATTTGTGCTTGTTTTTACATTTTTATTATTTTTCTTCATATTTAAAAATCCAAAATAAAATATAAAACTATTAAAAATCCATCAAAAAATATTTATTTATATTTTATTCATTTCTATACTACTTCGTAGGCTGCGAGGCCATCTTGTGCTCCTCGAGTTCGACCCTGGGTGCTATACCAGGTTAATATCATAGCGAGACCGCTATTTTGATTTTTATCGATTGTTATCTCTGATTGGTGGTCTGATTCTTTTTTCTTGATTGGGCTTTGAGCCTCGAGTGACTGAGGTCACAACGACCTTAGTGACATCTGATTTACCTTAGTCGTTCGGGCGACTCATCAGTGCTAAAGGGCTAGTTCACTTGGGTCAATAGGGGAATGAATCTGGTTGGTCCACGTGAACCAACCAGATAAATGCAAGGCAAAAATACCTTGTAAAATGAATGATAATTACTCAATGAATTAATTAATTTTAAGTTTGAAAATATTTTTTTATTATTTTATGTAGTCATTTATTCTTATTTTTATTTTTTATGAGGCTATTTATTACAAGTTATTGTTTACATGTATAGTTATAGATATATTTACTTATATACTATGTATTTTATTTTTATTTTGTATTTTATTTTTTATCATTTACTACACTTAAGTTAAAGATTTATAACTTCTTTAGATGTACACAAATATTTATTTTATTTTATTTTCTACTATTATTATATACTTAAATAAAGAGATGTATTTGTTATATAGGTATGAGTATAGGTAATTCATGTATATATTTTATACACTTATTTATTTTAATTTATTTTAATGGTTTTATTGTATTCTAAATATTTACATATACAATAAATAATATTTAAAAAATTATAAAAATATAAAATTATGAAAATTAAAAAAAAATAAAATGAATATTTTATTTTGGTATATTGTATAATAGGGGTCCAAAAGCTAACTTTTGTATCCTTATTACAAATTAATGAAACTACCTTCATTAAATAGCTAATTAAAAGTTCTATACAATTAAATATGATTTCGATGCATTTTGAGTCTATTTAGATATGAGTTTCAGAAGTTTGGGTTTTGGCTTTTTGTTCTGAGCGTAGAAGGAAAATGTATATTATTTTTGTGTGAAATCAATTCTATAATTTTATTTGTATTTTTATCTACAACTTTCATGTTGAAAGTTTATTGATTTGATGTATAAATAATAATGAATCATACTGGTCCCAAAAATGCATTAGTGAAGAATAAATAATAAGGGTTTTATTGTGTTTTTGACCCTTATCTCCCACTACTTTATTCCTTGTCGACCTAATCATCATAATGCCTTGGTCTCTAGGTTTACAGTCATAAAATACCTTTAGCATTTTATTTATTTTCCTTTTATCTTCATTATTATTTTATTTTGGTTTGAAACAATGTATTTTATATAATATTTATACAACAAATAAAGAATGTTAATTTATGCAAAATAATGGTATTTACATGCATTTAGCTAGGGAAAGAAGGTATAAATGAATGAATAAAGGTGACAAAATGGAGATTCATTATCTATTTATTTATGCCCGACCCAAAACCATGGTCGGGCATCTACCGTACTTCATAGAGAGAGAGAAGATGGATGAAGCTAGTGACAACAACATCATTTCATGCCGCCACCATCCTCCATGCGAGATCTGTGGTGGGTTTCATCATGTTGCTAAATGAGTATATTGTGTATCCAACCTGACATCATACGCCACGAAGATTGAGCCATCACAGGAGTCCATCTCGGTCTTCCAACCCATTAGGCACACAGGTAACCCCTTCTCCCTCAGTCCTCTCCGTTCTTCTTCTTCGTATTCCTTCCCCCTTCATTCTCTCTAATTTTTTATTTCTTATATTCATCATCGATTTATCTTGTGTTGTTACATCCAAGTCGACCGCTGATCAAATCACCTCCTTAGCCCCTCCGCTTCTCTTGTATATCTTCCATGACCTATCATCTTCGACCGATGTTGCGACTGGAGCAATGCTCTGAAGGATATTGGATAGATCCTTAAGCGCATCACGGAAGCGTGAGGATCGCATCGTATGCGATCGGGAGCGACTAGTCGCACTAGTTGCTCGATGCAGCGGAAATTAAATTTTTTTTATGTGACAAAACCACATGATCCAAGAACATTTCTCGGATCGTTTCATCTAAACCGCAAACTAGTAATAGGATTACCTCTTGAAGTGTGGTTGCAATTGAGTCTCTAAATGAAGAGACCTCCTGTCTCAAGTCCGATCCGTCGGAGGAGACGCTTGCGAGCGTGTTGATTAAACACGCGCTCCTCGCAATCCTTGTTGATGATCCAAGAGGCGAATCTCCTAATCTCGACACACGAGATACGATGTCTTCTTCACGAGCGAGGCACACCGAAGGAGACGGAGATCCACGGGCAAACGGTCGGACAGCATAACGACGATGCTGCGGCGATGGAGAACCTCTCTAGGGTACCCATGGTGGATGGCCACATGAGAGAAGAAGAGAGGGCGTGTAGAGAGAGAAAGAGAGAGAGAGACTTATGTTCTCATGTGTGTAAAGAAGAGCAAAGTGGTGCCTCTCCTTTTATAAATTTTGGGATCCATGGATCTCAATCCATGGGCAACACAAATCCAATGGCTCTCATTGATTTGTGCTTCTTTGAATGGCTAAGATTTGTGTTGGTAAAAACCAACAACAATTATTTTTATTTGGATAAAATATATATTGATAAATCAACATAATTTAATCGTCAAATTAAATCACCAAATCTTTGACATAATGGAGATGGAAATCTCCATTCCATATGGGAGAGGTGGACGACCAGCCTTTCCATATTGGAATTGGTGGTCGTCCCTACTCCTAATTGGAGTAGGAGATTTACAATGAAATCTTGGAAATCTCCAAGATTCCATGTATCTCCAATATTTACAACAACAATTATTGTAAAATATTCTACAAAAATAATTATTTTGAGAATATTGCAATCTTGTCTTTGGAATTTTGTGAATCACATTCACAACCCAAAATAATATGTAAATTACATTTTTAATTTAATGTCCAATGTGAATCCAATTCACAACATCATCTAATTAACAAATGTAAATTACAAATAGCTCTCTCTTAAATATTATAAATCACATTTATAATATATGTGATTAACATGGATAGTGCTATCTGCATTATTCAATATCCATGATAATTAAATCACATTTAATCCTCTTGGACCTCTATTCTCATGTGCCCAAATAATATCAATCACATTCACATTATTTACATTTATGATAATCAAATCCCATTTAATTATCTAAGATAGCTCTATTTATAATATGAATCAAATTCATATTAATCATGATAATTAAATCATGTTTAATTATCCATTTTCTCAATGCTCGGATACTTATATCAACAATGAAATTATACTGAACTCTTTCAAGGATAATGCGCTTTCTCCGCAGATACTTGGAGATAAGGAGATGGTTATTGTATTGTTTCACAAATAGTGACTTGGATATTGAGATTACATCTCAAATCTAGATCTCGGGCCTCCCATTGATGCTTGATTAAATCAAGATCGCAAATCTACTCTTCTCATTGCATATGAATCACATTCAGATCAATGTCCAACATTAGGACTAAGATTAGATTACATCTCTACTGAGAGGAGTCACTAAAATCCAGACCCATTTCATCATTCCCAAGGAATGGAAGCGTCATGGTTATACAATCGTTTATGATCACATCACCCTCAAGTATTCCCAATACCTATACGTATTGCATACTGGAAGACCCGGAGAAATCTCGAAGTATAAGATCAATTTTACACTGTCTACTTTAGGGATTTATCATTAAGTTTCTCATTTGACTATTGGGAGTTGGTATCGATCATATACTTTCCAAAAACATATATCATAAGCAGGTGTTGATCATATACTTTCCAAAATTATATATCAAACCTACAAATTCAGTCAAGCTTCCAAAGCGAGATGACCGTGCACAGAATTTGATTCTTCTTAATAACTCATGAGTGAGCTCATGTCTTCCGGTTCAGTAATGAACCTGTATGATCGCTTTGAGAGATCGTACTACTCATATGCCCTTATATGCACACCAGCGTGCCGGTGTATAGACCTTGATTAGGTCATCAACATATTGGTCTGCCAAATGTACATACTCAGACATATAGTAACACATCTGTCTCCGGTCAGAGGAAGTGCGCCTATATCATGACAACATACGACATAGGACTTTGGTTATCTCGATCTTGTTAAGTCAACTCTTTAACCTAACTAATCTGGCACCTCTGAACCTCTTTTCCTATGCAGAGGACCTGCATCAAGAGGTCGGTAAGATATTAGCCAAGTGAGAAAGGATTGCCATCTCCTACTCAGGCTGGAGATCCAGTTTTTAACAATCATTTGACGGTACTTGATGAGTCCTCAATCCAACTCTTTAGATATTCATCCAAGCACTATACTCTATGATTCCATAATTGAATCAACAGTTGTATGATCATTAATATGGACAAGGTACATAACCCTACTTGTACTAAGGGTCCCATTATGCAAATTATCTATTATTCATTTCAGATCAGGGAATGTTATTCGCATTAACATTTATTACATAATGGCTCGTCGTGGGCTCGCGGCCGCCCTTCGTCAGAGATTCCTGAAGAGCGAGAGTTCTCCCATGCAGACTTGGTAGCATTTACACAGACATATCAGAAGCCAGATCTGCCACCTCCCAGTTGTCCAGAACGGAAACCTCTGCCACAGTCTATGACATATAGATTCCTTGCGGGTGAGCCAGAAATGCACCCAGTCATTATCTCAACATATTTGACTGGAGAACAAGAATCTCGTCTGATGGAGGTTCTTGAAAGAAACCGCAAGGCAATAGGTTGGAGTATAGCTGATCTCTAGGGGCTGAGCCCAAATCTTTGCTCCCACCAGATTTATCTCGAGGATAACGCTAAGCCGTCGCGTGAGTTCCAACGACGGCTGAACCCGAATCTTCGAGACGTAGTCATGAAAGAAATTTCAAGGTGGTGGAGCACCGATTTCATCTATCCCATCTCCGACTCCAAATAGGTAAGTCCTTTACATGTGGTACCCAAGAAAACGGGTATCACTACAGTTGTCAATGAGTTTGGAGAGGAGATCACTACCAGAGTGCCCACTTCTTGGAGGTTCTATGTGGACTACAGACGATTGAATGAGGCCACCAAGAAGGATCACTTCCCGCTACCATTCATTGATCAGATTATCGAGCGGCTAGCCGGGAAGAGTCATTATTGTTTCCTTGACGGGTACTCTGGATATAATCAAGTTGCCATTTCGCCCGAAAACCAGGAGAAAATGACATTCACCTGTCCGTGTGGGACCTATGCTTTCAGACGGATGCCCTTTGGTCTATGTAATGCTCCGGCTACATTCCAAAGGTGAATGTTGTCCATCTTCTCGGACATGGTGGGTGACTATTTAGAGGTCTTCATGGATGACATCTCGGTCTATGGCGACGGGTTCGATGCTTGTCTTGACTGTCTAGACCGTGTGCTTCAGCGCTGCATTGAGGTCAACCTTGTTTTATCCTGGGAGAAGAGACACTTTATGATGACTCAAGGGACGGTCCTCGGTCATATCGTCTCCAATAGGGGCATGGAGGTCGATCTGGCCAAGGTGGATATCATCAGAAAACTCAATCCACCGTCCAACTTGCGTCAGTTGCGGTCTTTTCTGGGGCATGTCGGTTTCTACCGACGGTTCTTTCAGGACTTCAGTCGAATTGCCCGACTGCTTACTGACTTGCTGACAAAAGACACCGAGTTTATTGTCAATGATAAGTGTCTTGCGTCTTTCGAGACTCTCAAAGAGATGGTTGTTTTCGCTCCTGTCCTTCAGCCACCCGATTGGTCTCTCCCATTCGAGATCATGACGGATGCCTCAGATTTTGCCGTTGGGGTTGTGCTTGGACAGAGGAGGGATGGTTTACCTTTCACCATTCACTACGCCAGCCGGACTTTGGATGCTGCTCAGCGGAATTACACTGTGACTGAGAAAGAGATGCTGGTCGTATTCTTCGCTCTTGATAAGTATCGATCGTATATTCTCGGATCTAGAGTAACCATCTACACTGATCATACCGCCATCCGGTACTTAATGGCTAAGAAGGATGCCAAAGCACGTCTGACCAGATGGATCCTTCTGCTCCCGAAATTTGACATTGAGATTAAGGATAAGCCTGGAGTCAAGAATGTGGTGGCAGATAATCTCTCCAGATTAGAGAATCTTGAGGAATCTGAGCCCAGTGCACCTATCACTGAGACATTTCCAGATGAGGCGATCTTGGCGGTTAACTCGCTCCCGTGGTACGCCGACATTGTGAACTTTCTTGTAGCCAAGATAGTCCCACAAGGTTGGCCCACGCAGAAACTCGAGACCTTCCTAGCGAAGGCCAAGTTTTACCATTGGGAGGATCCCGTCCTTTATCATGAAGGAGGGGACAGTATCTGGAGGAGGTGCATTCCTCAAGAAGAGCATAATAGCGTCCTCACATACTGCCACAAGCTTGAGGCAGGAGGACATCATTCTGGAAAAAGAACAGCACAGAAGGTGCTTCAATCCGGCCTATGGTGGCCTACTCTCTTCAAGGATTCTGATGAGTTCGTGAAGAGATGTACTGACTGTCAGAAAATGGGAACCTGCGGACAGAGAGACATGATGCCCATGCAACCCATTCACTTTTGTGAGGTTTTTGATGCATGGGGGATTGATTTCATGGGCCCATTTCCTAAGAGCCAGGGATTCGAGCACATCCTGCTCGCTGTTGATTATGTCAGGCGATGGGTTGAGGCCATCCCCGCCCGAGCCGCAGATGCTAAAACCGTGTGCAAATTCTTGAGGAAATATATCATTTCACGGTTCGGGGTACCTAGAGTCTTGATTTCAGACGGGGGGTCTCACTTCATCAATGACAAGGTTAGGTCCCTTGTAGACGAGTTCGGCATTGACCATCGGGTTGCCACACCGTATCACCCTCAGACTAATGGTCTTGCCGAACTATCGAATCGGGAGATAAAAACAATATTGCAGAAAGTTGTCCGCCCAGACCGAAAGGATTGGTCACAACTTTTGGACTCGATCTTGTGGGCCTATTGGACTTCTTTCAAGAATCCATTGGGGACATCTCCCTTTCGTCTCGTCTATGGCAAGCCATGCCATCTGTCAGTGGAGATCAAGCACAAATCTTTTTGGGCAGTCACTGAGTTGCTTTTATATCCCGAGAGTATAGGAGACCAGAGAAGAGCAGAATTGGCAGCCCTGGAAGAACTGAGAGATACAACCTTTTCCAACAGCCTACAGTACAAGGAGAAAGTGAAGACATGGCACGATTCGCATATCAGCCATAAACAGTTTGAGCCAGATCAGAGAGTATGTTTGTTTGATTCCAGGCTGAAATTATTCCCAAGGAAGTTGCAGAGCAAGTGGAAAGGTCCTTATGTGGTCAGGAAGGTATATGACAATGGCAGCATCGACATATGCGAACTGTCATCTTCCTCTACCTTCTGCGTCAATGGTCAACGCCTGAAGCTATATCTAGATCATGATCCGCCGACCATTGACCTTGCCTCCATTCTTCTGGTATGAGATGTGTCCTTTGACTCATATCATCTGCATCTCATACATGGTGATCACTTCTATCTTCCACTGTGCAGATCATCTGTCCATATCACTCTTTCATCTGTTGATTTATTTTCTTCTTTTCTTCTTGTCTTCTTTTCCTTTTCTATTTTCTTTATCTATCAAGAAGGTGCCGCCCTTGTAGACAGTTTTCCATACTTAGGACGTACTTTGTCCTAAGTATAGGGGGGCGTGCACCCCGAGTTTCTCTATTTTTATATCCTCTCCATTGTCTCCTCTTCTTATCTATACTTAGGGATATCTTACCCTAAGTATAGGGGGAGACAATCCGAGTACGATCTGTTCATCCCCAACCTTGACCCTCCCTGTGTTGTGTACAGTCTGCTATACTTAGGACTACTTGATCCTAAGTATAGGGGGGACGGTCAACTTCTCATTCATTCATTTGTTTCATTCGTTCTTTATTCTTTAGACTTGTTTATACTTAGTACAAGTTATGTCTTTTCTTTTCTCTCCGATCTATGAGGACATAGCACGAGCTAAGTATAGGGGGGTCGTATATACTACGTATATACTTTAGCCATAACTCGTACTTTCATATTTTCTTAATAAATATGGCTAATTATTCTTTAAAAATTCATTAAAAATCATTAATAAAAAGGTATTATCATTCCTCAAATTCTTTTGTATTTACTGATTAATAAATCAGGTGAAAATGTTTTTTGCAAAATGTTTGAAAAATAGTTTGAAAAACTTTGTGAACATCTATTGAAAACTATTTCGAAAATGTTTTGTTACATGTTTTCAACCTATGTAAAAATGTGTGGTTTGCAAAATTTATTTTCTTTGTGTGAAATAAAAATGTTTGAAAAATGATTTGCAAATGGTTTGAAAAATGGTTGCAAAAATGTTTTGAAAAATCTATATATACTGTTTTGAAAAACCTTTGCAAAATGATTTTCAAATGTGTGTACATGTTTGCAAAAATGTTTGTAAAAATTACTTTCGACTATAGTTTTCAAAAATTATTTGAAAAGCTTGTGTCAAATAAGTTTGAGGAATCTTTACATCTCACCAAAATCCACGACCTATATATATATGTATAAAGATGACCACTTATCCTGTAAATTCTGAAAATCCACTTCTTGTATATATAAGAAGCACTCCCGTGTACATATTTTCAACCTAGTTTTCAGCCAACCCCTTTTTGTTTTCAAAAATCTCAAAAACATTTGCAAAATTAAAATCCAAAAACATTTGAAAAATTTCTTAGAAAAATACAAAAAAAATGCATATGCATCATCATCATATTTTCAAAAGTCTATAAAAAGTTCAAAATCTTTGAAAATTCCATCACAAAAATATTTTCTGCATTCTGCATCGCATTTGCATGGCATGAGCATTTTTCGGATTGAGTTTGATAGTTGAACAAGTCTAAGTAAAATCCGGAGATTGGAGCTTGATTGGACCTTAAAATCTACCTAATAACAGGAACCTTATAGGAACTGGGTTTGAGGTACTTCAGGTCTAGTTGACTTAATTCTTTGAGGATCACAGGACTTAGTTCAATGGATTCTTGACTGCCTAAGTAGAGTATTTCGGAGCACACGCACGACTCTTGTTAATAATGACCTAACTTGGATACCTGCACTTTTCACATGGCTCAACTCATTTGGAGTGGTGAGGGGATTGGATTTACCGGTATGAGACGCACACAAGTGGAAACATTTGTCCTCCTCTAGGGAGGGAAGTGCACCCCAACCCGTCCAGTGATAAGGAAGTCTAAAGACAGAAGGCTGTGGGTTGCGATAAAGCTTCAAAAGAGGGATAGTCTACTGGCTCAAGAGGAAAAATTCCTTATGTAGATGCTGCTGTATACAATATTCAAAAAAAAAAGTTCAGGCATGTACAAAAATAAAAAAAGCCTGCAAGTATGTACAAATGTTGTAAAGCCAATAAGCAAGCTTGAGTTCCAAAGTCATATCATGTGAGCCTGCAGCAGGATGACTTGACTACACTGGTCTTGCATCCCAGGATAGGTAGCTACACTGGCTACCATCCATTCTTCTCTTCATCCCCTCCTCTTGAACTGGTTGCCACTTGAACTTAGAAGGGAATACCCCGCTCCTCGAGGATGGAGTTATTGGATTGGGGAATCATTGGGTTGTCGTACTGGAGAAGTCAGTTTCTTTGCCATTCTAGTTGGGGAGAGCCACCATCACTTACAATGTACAAGTCAGATTAATAGTCGTAAGAGTTTGCGTATGAGTTGAGATATTTCTGACCTGGCTACTGAGGAGACTTGAACAGAGTTTTGGGATTCTCAGGGACTGTTGGATTTCAAATATGGTTCTCATTAAGGTTCCGCCCGCACTAAAATTCCAAAGGCCCGACTTAAGCTCCAAACTTTAATTTTGTAAAGACAAGTTTGATAATCAAATAAAATCCAAGTTCTTCTTTTTCTTTTCTTTCTTGTCTTTTTGCACTTATTGCATAAGTGTTTGCTAGGCACTATCAAAGGTAAAGTATAGGGGGATGATGAATCCACATTTCATCATCTTTATTCTATCATTTTGGCACCAAAAACCCTAGCAAATGCCTGTAAATATCATTAATATCATCATCTTAGCATTCATGCATGTGCATCTAAACAGTGTATAAATTACTGTAATTAAGGCCAAAATTATAGAATAAATAAAAGAAAAGAAAATTAATAAAATATTGTAAATATTTTATGACCCGAAACCCTGAGACCTAGGCATCTTGATGAATAGGTCGACAAGGAATAAAGTAGGGGGAGATAAGGGCCAAATACATATATGTATTAATTCATTCTTTATTCATTTTGGGACCTATTTTTGGTTCCACTTTTTATACATCAAATAAAGAAACTTTGTACATCAAAGTTGTAGATAATTAAATAAAGAAAAATACAAAATTGATTTCACAGAAAAATAATGTACAGATAAAAAGTAATGGTCTGAATAAAAAGCCAGAATCCCAACTTCCCAGACCCGTATCTCATAAATGAAAACTCCAAATGCATCAAACTCACCTTTAATTGTATATAGAATAAAAAAATCTATTTAATGGCGGTGGTTTCGCATTTGGCGGAGCTACGGTTTGAAAGTTGAGTTTTGGACCCTCATTGTATAGTTGTACTGATCAAAATATTAAATTTATTATTTATTCATTATTTTTATATTTTTATATTTTTATAATGTTGTAGATATTACTTATAATAATTATGTACATTAAATTGGAATAAAAACCTAAATAGAACTTAAAATAAAATACTTACATATTTGATACATAGGTATACTACCTATACCCATACCTATACATTATACCCTTATATTTTATTAAATACACAAAACACCTCAATAAAATAAAATAAAAATATATTTGTGAATATAAAAGTATTTTATAATTTTATATAATAAGAAATAAAAATAAATAACATTAAAATACACAGAATAAAAATAAAGGCTAAAATACATAGGTACTATACCTATATAGGGCTAAAAAGTAAACTTATAAAAATACACCTCATGAAATAAATTAAAAATCATAATAAAATACTACATAAAACTACGAATATTTTTTATTTTATAATTATTATTTAATTCGGCCTATTATTTTTTTAAATGAATTAACAAAATAATAAATCAGGGTTTTCCTGGTTGGTCCACGTGGACCAACCAAGAGGCGTCAACAGTAGACTTCGGTCAACTGGTCAGCCTACCCCTGTAGCTCCTGACAACCTCGTTTTTGACCCACGTTTGTGGATTTATCGAGGCTAAATCTTTCACCTTTTTGTATTGCATCCTTCTGCAACATTGTTCACCAACCATCTATCTAGCTCGCCCGAGCTTAATCTTGGTCTTTGGACCCAAGATTTGCTAGATGCTCGTCGATCTTTGGACCCCTGTCACCTCGGGTCAAACCCAATATAAGCGACCCCCCTACTTTGAATTCAAATCGAGAACCCTTGGTCCACCTCTCGTCGCCACCTTCGTGCTCCCGTGCTCCCTGGAGGTGACAGCTCCACCGCGAGGCCGTCAGCCAAGGCGATCGAGGTCGAGGGCGCCTCTACCACCTCCTGCAAGACCGGCGGTCGAGGTACCCTATTCCCTATGGCTCCGGCCATTGAGGGTCTTCCCCCTTTTATTTTTCTTCTGCATTTAGTTCCCGTTAGTCTTAGGATCGAAAACCCCAAAAAATCTTGAGTTCCATCGCCTATTTCACCCAATCGGTCATCTTGGCCGGAGCGCTCCTCCGGTCGTTCATTGCCCCATCGTAGCACGCATCCCCACGCCCATCCAAGGGTCCAAGCAGTTTGCCCTGGACCCCTTGACTCTTTTTGCAGGTCAAAGCAAACTTGAGAGTGCCCGGAGACGATTTTTGAAGCTCGCCGGAGCTTCTGGAGCCCCGTAGCTCCGCCAGCTACCTGTGAGCACCACGACCCTCGCCGTGGATTTTTAACGCTTCCAGGAGGAAGACGAGTACCCAGGGACGCTCCACGTCCATTTTGGAGCTCTGAAATCGCCGGAGGACTGAGATCGGGGACGACGAAGTTCGCTCTCACCAGCGGCCGACGTTGTTCTTGGTCTTCACTTCCTAGTCGTCGGATCGTGGAGCGCCGCCAGATTGCACAGCCAAGATTGGATCGCCTCCTGCCTCGACCGTCGATCGTCAGTGGAGATCTGATCTCAGCCGTGCATCCAGCGAAGCGTCATCGGCCGTTCTTCGTGTGCCACGTGTTCAAGTGGCATCTCATCCGCCGTTGGATCGCGCGCTGAGGGTATTTTGCATCTAAACCCCCGTGCATTTTGTATTTATATTTTAGTCCTAAAACTTTCGTCTGTAGTGTAATATTTTTGTAAAATTTACAAAAAGACCCTCGTCTTTATTTTATTTACATTTAGGTTTTTGCCACGTCACCTTACGTGACATGTACACGTGAGGTGAGGGCATTTTGCACCGATGCCCTCGGTCTATTTGGTATTTCGTTTAGGTCCCAGAACTTTTATATTAAGTGTTATATTTTTGGAAATATCGCAAGTTAGCCCCTGGGTTTTGGAATATTACTTTTCGGTCCTTGCCAGGTGCGTGCAAGTCACGCGCCCTGGTGGGAAAATTGCCAAGATACCCAGGCGGGTTTTTGTAATTGGTGTTTGTACTGAAAATTGAATATTAAGTGTAAACCTTTGTGGAAAATTGCATGTTTGCCCCTGGATGTTTGAGAAATTGCATATATAACCCTGCCAGGCCTGATTAATGTTTGGATGCTTGTTCTAGTTATTTAAATTATCATTTGGCCTCCAAAATTTATACAAAAATAGGGTTAAATTCCTGTAGGCTTGTTCTTTGACGCCAACATTTTAGTTTTTGATTTTATTTCATTTTTCTATTTATTAAAAATAAAAAACATGCTTTTTATTCACTGTCTATCTTAGAAAATACCAAAAAATATTAAACTATCTCGAAAAATTCAAAAAAAAAGTCCCTAGTGTGTCTTTTAACCTATTTTAGTGTCAGTCCAAAAATCACTAAATCTCAAAAGAAAAACCTTAAAAATTCAAAAATACTCAAAAACTTCAAAAAAATATATAAAATCAAAGAAAACTCCAAAAATTACAAACTCAGTTCCTGTTTACTCTATATTTTATTAACTTTATTTGAAAAACAGTGTGGAAAACTTTTGTAGCTGATTGCTATTTTTAATCACGATTTTACTCACAGCCAGTGCCTTATTCACTGTTTTCCTTTATTTCAGCCTTTAAAAATACCAAAAACAATTAGAAAAATACCCAAAAATCACAAAAACAGTAAAAAATTATAAAAATCTCAAAAACATTTTATTTCTGAATTTTTGGTTATTTTTTCACATTTTTATAAATCTTTTACCTTATCTTTTATTACATTGTTTTTATATTCCAATCTTGAAAAAAAAGAAAAAAAATTCAAAATATAAAATTATAAAAATTAGAAAATTCAAAATCAAAATACAAAATAAAAATTAAATTAAAATAAAAAATAAATAAATAAAAATTAAAAACCCACAAAAAATTCTTTGCTTGCTTGCTTAGTGTAGACACACTTCACACTCACTTGTGCACATTTATTTGAATTACCCTGTTTGCTCCTTGCGTTCGAACTCTTTGCATACTTGTCCCTATACATCATTTGGGCAGAGTTAAATATAAATTTTAACTCCACATTTATTTCTAATCATTGATCTTTAGTGTGGGTTAATTATTGACTTTAGTCCAGATTTCATTGTGAGTCGTCACAGCGACAATTGTCTCCGCCTTGTGTGAGATACCATTTTATACTCCGTGAATTTTGGCTAAATCACTCGCAGACTTGGTCGAAAATGTCAATCTGTTTAAAGATGCTCCTTTTTCTTGCTTCTTCTGTGGGAGATTGTTGATGGTTGCAACAACGGCCATGATAAGGTCATACCTCTCAACTTGTTGGCATTTGTTGTTCCGGTTTGGTTGACGCTTGTTTGTACATGCCTCCTTTAAGCCATTCTTCACAACAGGCATGTATTCCATCACCTTCGTCAATGGTAACTCAACTGTCAACTTGTTAAGAATATCTACAACTCCAGGATCAAAAAATGCATTTTACGTTTGTAAGTTTTTAGGATTTTTGTATTGCATCTGGAAAAGGAATATTTACATAACTGAAATAAGAAACAATATTCTTATTTACAACTTGTCCACAATGTTATATACATACAGATTACAAAAAGGTGTACATGTTGGAGGTGAAGGTATTGTTGCTTGCAAAAAGCACGGTCTTTGCTCCATCGACTAGCACTGGATCGGCTACTGATGTTGGCTCTTCTGTGGCTGGCATGGCTTCATGTTTATATTCATTTATTTTTGCTTTTTTTTGTTCTTTTTATTGATGGTGAGGGTGGTGGGTGACAGTAGCATGGCTCCTCCTTCTTCTTCTTCGTCACCCGAACCTGTAGTTGGTACGGCTGATGCAAAAGATGATGATTCACCTCTCAAAGCTTTATTCTTACCTTGCTTGTGGAAGATGGAGGCAAAGTCCCACCACTCCTGAGAGTGACAACATTAGATAAAGTAATATTACAAGCATCTGACTCTACATGCACATAGGGGACATCACATTCTACATGATCTTTCCTTTTGAAATTATTGGGATTTGCTTTGACTTGCATTGGAATAGGGGTTTTAGTAGTCGTCAGGTCGTTTAGCTTCTTAGTCATCTCTGCTAGACTCTTCATGAGTTGGGACAAGCAATCCAGGGTGGGGTTCACTAGAACCGCCTCAGATGTTTCAGCATGCAGACTAGGATGTTGCTGATGGTTGGGAGGCAGAGGCTGGGACTGTTGATGTTGCTATGGAGGAGGAGGAAGCTGATACTATTGATATGAAGGAGGGGTATGTTGGACATGCGAGCCCACGGTGAGCCATTACGCAATAAATGTTATTGCAATTCACTCCTTAATCTGAAATAAAGAGTAAATAATTTGCATAATAGGTCCCTTAGTACAATTAGGGTTATGTACCATGGCCATCTTAATGATCATACAGCCGTTGATTCAATTATTGAATCATAGAGGCTGGTGCTTGGATGGATATCTAATGAGTTAGATTGAGGACTCATCAAGCACCGTCAAATGATTGTTAAGAGATGATTTCCAGCCTGAGTAGGATATGGCAATCCTATCTCAGTTAGGTTGATATCTGACTGACTTCTTGATGCAGGTCCTCTACATAGGAATAGAGATTCGGAGGTGTCAGATTAGTTAGGTCAATAGTTGACTTAACGAGATCGAGATAACCTAAGTCCTATATCATAAGCTGTCATGATATAGGCACACATCCTCTGACCAGAGACAAATGTGTTACTATATGTCTGAGTATGTACATTTGGCAGACCAATAGGTTGATGGCCTAATCAAGGTCTATACACCGGCGCGCTGGTGTGCATATAAGGGTATATGAGTAATACGATCTCTCAAAGGGATCATACAGGTTCACTACTGAACCGGAAGACATGAGCTCACTCATGAGATATTGGGAAGAATCAAATTTCGTGCGCACGGTCGTCTCGCTTTGGAAGCTTGACTGAATTTGTTGGTTTGATATATACTTTTGGAAAGTATATGATCAAGACCTATGTATGATATATGCTTTTGGAAAGTATATGATCAATACCGACTCCCAATGATCGAATGAGAAACTTACTGATAAAACCATGAAGTAGACAGTATAAAGTTGATCCAATACATCGGGTTTAATCTAAGTCTTCCAGTATGCAGGATGTACAGGTGTTAGGAATACCTGAGGGTGATGTGATCATAAACGATTGTATAACCATGACGCTTCCATTCCCAGGGAGTGATGAAACGATTCTGGATTTTAGTGACTCCTCTCATTTGAGAAGTAATCTAATCTTAGTCCAAATATTGGACATTGATCTGAATGTGATTCATATGCAATGAGAAGATTAGATTTGCGGTCTTGATTTAATCAAGCATCTATGGGAGGCCCGCGATCTGGATTTGAGATATGATCTCAATATCCATGTCACTATACGTAGAACAATACAATCGCCCTGTCCTTATCTCCAAGTATTCGCGGAGAAAGCGCATTATCCTTGAAAGAGTTCATGGATAATTCTATCGTTGATATATGTATCCGAACATTCAGAAAATGGATAATTAAATGTGATTTAATTATCATGAATAATATGAATTTGATTCATATTATAAAGAGAGTTATCTTAGATAATTAAATGTGATTTGATTATCAAAGATGTAAATAATATGAATGTGATTCAATATAATTAAATGTGATTTAATTATTATGGATAAGAATAATGTGGATAGTAATATCCAATTATTTATTAAATATTACAAATGTGATTTATAATGTATTGGAGAGAGTTAAATATAATTTATATTAGTAGATTAATTATTAATATGTATTGGATACACATTGTCTAATTAATTGAAAATGTAAATTACATTTTGTTTTGGGTTGTGAATGTGATTCACAATTTTCCAATGGCATGATTGCAATGTTCACAAAATAAACTAGATTTATTTTTGTGAAATAATATTCAACAAAAGTTGTTGAGAGATATTAGAGAGAATTATGAGATAATACAATCTCATATAATAGGAGAGGCATCCACCTTCCATATAGGAAGAGTGGACGGCCACAATTCCCACAAGGAATGTGGTGGTCGTCCACCCTTCTTATGGAAGGAGGCTTGCCTCCTTTCCTATTTCTCTAATTGAGATTGATTTAATATAAATCAAATTATATTCTACATATATTTGATTTTTATTAAATTAATAGTTGTTGGTTTTTACCAACATAAATCTTAGCCATTGAAAGAAACACAATCAATGAGAACCATTGGATTTGTGTTGTCCCATGGATTGAGATCCATGGATCCCAAAACCCTATATATAGAGAGGCATACCCATGCTCTCTCTTTACACAACATGTGCTATTGTAGCACATCTCTCTCTCTCTTTCTCTCTAGAGGTCAGCCCTCTCTCTTCCTCTCATGGCCGTCCATCATGGATGCCATGGAGAAGTTCTCCATCGCCGTAGCATCGTCGTTATGCTTCTCGTTCGTCTGCTCGTGGATATCCGTCTCCTTCGGTGCGCCTCGCTCGTGAAGAAGATGTCGGATCTCGTGTGTCGAGATCAGGAGATCCGCCGCTTGGATCATCAACATGGATTGCGAGAAGCACGCGGTTCATCCCCGCGCTCGCAAGCGTCTCCTCCGTCGGATCGAACTTGAGATAGGAGGTCTCTTCGTTTAGAGACTTGATCGCAAACACGCTTCAAGAGGTAATCCTATTACTTGTTTGTGGTTTAGACGAGACGATCCGAGAAGTGTTCTTGGATCATGTGGTCTCGTCGTAATAAAATTTTTAAATTCCGCTGCATCGAGCAACTAGTGCGACTAGTCGCTCCTCGTCGTATTCGATACGACGCTCACGCTTCCGTGATGCGCTTGAGGATATAACCATATCCTTCAAGTGGTATCAGAGCCAGGTTGACGGTTTCGAATATGATTCGCTAACCGAGGACGATTTGGGTTCGTTAAGGTCGCGAAATTTTTTATCGCATTTGATTTCGCAGATCTGTTTGGTGTAATTTTTCGGCCATGTTTAAATTGTTTAAATACGAAAATAGCACTTGGATTTTGTTTCCCATTAAATAAGGAAACCATAGGATCTTAGTTTGCGTAAATCGGATTTCGTATGCTCTAGATATGGTAGTTTTAATGAACATGAATTCACTGTTACGGGAACTGCGAATCTTAACGTAATTAAAGAGTTAATTACTGTATAGAGACGCCTCGAAATGCGTGAAACATCACTTGGTTTCTGTTCTAAATCAAATTAGCAAACTATAGAAATTGACTTTGCTTAATTTGGATTTAAATTGATTGAGATATGCTAATTTTAGTAAGTAGGGGTCACTGCTGAAATTACTTTCCTAATCAAGACCATGTGATTGTCAATTAATGAAATTAATTGTTAATTTCGAGAAATAATTATGGAAAATATTTGTGAAATATTAGAGAATGATTATTTTCTTAATTGACTTGGCCCCAATCAATTAATTCATTAGATTTGATCTAAATCATAATTGAAATCACAATCATCAAACTCTTGCTTGAGTAGGATTGGGAATTTGTCTAGCAAATTTCCTTATAATCAAAATTGTTTTGATTACTATATGGTATAATTTCGGTTGAAAAACCGATGATCATCTCAAGTACAAATTAATCAATTTGGCATTATCCTTTCCCGAGGTGGATATGGTGTCTAGTCGGGGATCGCTGGGGTAGCGGGTTGCAACGTATGCGGTGCGTCCCACTCCCGCCGGTACTGGCCATGACAGCGGGTAAGGCCGGGATAATGTCCAAGGGATTAAGATGTATTTTTCTAATTATTAAAATACGAATTAATACGTACTTTTAGACTAATACCATATATATTCAAGCATAAAATTAAGTTTGATTGATTGAATTGGATTGATAATTAATTTAATATGATTAAGTTAATTATGTCCAATTAAAATACTCTAATATGATTGGAGTTAAGAATTCCATTGGAATAATTAATTATATGAATGTGATTCATAGTAATTAATTAAATTTGAATAAGAGATGGAGGATCACATAAGTGACATCCATGGTCTCCCGTCAAGGCGAAGGGTTTCGTCGCCAGATATTATATGTGGGAGACGCCTGTCCGAAGTGACAGCTCCTGCATATGATCCATTTGGATCGGGCTCGTCGCTTCTCGAAAGAGTAAGGACGTATGCGTAGTGACCCCAATATCGGGTCCTCATATTATTGGGGCGATATTGGATTGCGCATAGCGAGTTGTATTCCTGTTGACGGTTGGTTCAATTAATGGCGGGTCAACATCACCTTAGGGGTGGTGGGCCCGGGTGTTAAAGACCGAATTGGGAGATGCAAGTTGGACTTGCAAGGCGGAATGTGTTCCCGCTTCTTTTTATCCGAGTTGTAGGTTCTCATATTATTGGGATGCAACAAAGATAAGGAAGGAGATCCCAGATCTTGCTTGAGATATTATGGTAAGTATATCTCTTACATTGAAAGTGATTAAGGGAATGAACTTTCATTGTTGACATGGCAAGACAACTTTGATATAAAATTCCTAAATCAAAGTAAATTATATATTTATATATATATTTATGCAAATTTCTTATTTCAGATAATACTTCATTAAACCCACTCAATATTATACTCAATAATAACCAGTAAAATATCGTGGATTGGACCCTATGATCCAGATATTGTACTTGCAATTGGACACACAATGTATGTGGTTGCAATATGCAAGTTTCCTCATAATAATGAGAAGTGATAATTAAATAGACAATAGGACTAAAACCCTAGGGTTTGTATGTCTCTATAAGTCTTGATCTCATCGAATGTACTTTGGAAGTGACATGTCAATGATGATCATAATTATCAAATAATCCTTATAAAATCAATAAAGATTTTCTGGCATACATATGTGCTCTTGACATTTAATCATGAATGATATGGTTCTCTACATCATGTCGAATAGTAGCTCTATAAGAGATGATGTATTCAAATTGTTTGAGTACCTACCTGAACCTATGTTTTAAGAGTTTAGATGGATGTAGATGATGAGTGTCATCATTCTATTGTCTATACTCTAGTCATTCATGAAGCTTCATAATATTCATATTATATGAATTAGGTAAAGCATGTATAAATGTTGAAATACTCTTACATTAAATTCTTTTGAATTTAACATAAGAGATCCTTAGTCTTAAGTAATGGTTGCTTATAGATAAAGGGAGCGCAGTGGAAGCATGGGTTGGACCCAAGTAAGAAATATAGTCAAAAGGTTGACTGTATTTCTGTAACTTCCATATGACATTCAAAGAGTTGAATGAATGCCAATACTGCAATAAGTTGATGTGTTGATAGTATGACTATCAAATCTATCTAGAATCCTTAGAGAAGGAATAAGATAGTGCATCAGATTAATCTACATATAATCATTGATATTGACTTACTTATTTGATAAGATAAAGTCTAATAATTGTATCTCAATTTTCTAATGACACTTGCAATTGGTTGCATATGTATTAGAAATTTGATCTTAAGGTTTATTGGTCATCCATGTTGAAAGTGATGCAAGTGTTGCAACGATTTCCATGAGATCAATAGACTTCATATTTTCAGTGGGAGCCCTTAGTCTTAGAGAATGTCTCTATGACCTAGATATTAGAATACACTCATTGTTTATTTCTAATTGTTGGATATAAACATGAATTCTGTAATAAATCTATCATAAAGAGTTATGATGGAGATATTTCAGATAGTAATCTAAGATCTAGTGGACTTATTTTAAATTAGAAAATTAATGAATGGTTCATTAAGTTTTTTAATACTGAGAATTAAAAAGATCAATAGGAGGATAAAGATCATTTGATAATGATCTGACATCAAATTTTGGACATATGTCAGTTGATGAGATCAATGGACTAGTAAGACATGAAACTTTAGATTGTCTAAAGATTCAAATCTCACATACTTGTGAATATTGTATTCAAAGTAAAATGTCTAATACATCCTTCCTTGGGAAAGGTGTAAGATGCCAAGGTATTAAGGATCTCATACATATTGATGTATGCAGATCATCTATATCATAGTAAACATTATGGATATGTGATATCTGTTAACGATTATATATGATATGAGATCTCTTCTCTTCACCTAAGAAACCTTTGAAATGTTCAAAGATTTCGCAATTTTGGTTTAGAACCAAAGTTTGAAGGAAGATGAAATGAATTTGATCTAACCAAGGTAGCCTGTACCTATTAGATGAATTCAAGAAATACCTTATGGAGATATGAATATCATTCCTATATCAATTCTCCTAATGAACCTTAACTCAACGGAGTTGTAGGGAGATACAATTGATCATGTGTGACGTGATTCAATCAATGATTTATCCTAGCATAATTATCTCTTAAGTTTCCAAGGTATATATGTAGTAGAGACTACATTATATACTTAATAAGGTTCCATGCATGTAAGCTGGAATCTAACACTAGAGAGTGATACTTCATTAGGAAAATAAAGGATGGTATTGGATACCTACTTTATGACCTTGAGATTCTTAAAAGATCTCATCTTTGAGAATATGATTCTTATAGGATGACTCTCTTGAGAATCAAGATGAAAATGAAGTAAAGGAACTCATTTAATCTTGAAAAGATAATGAAGCTCCTGAAATCGGAAACTAAAATAGATAATTAAAGATGAAACATTAATACCTCTTCAAATAAGTTTAAGGATGAATTCCATGTGTCAGTTAAATCTGAAAATGATCGGACTTCATGTGATGAAGCTCCTGAGGATCATGACATGGAAAGATGGATGTTAGCAATAAAAGTCTAATGTAGACTTCATATACAAGTGTTTGTATATGGACCCTCGAAGATCCACCTATATGGGTCAAACGCATTAAGATGTAAATGGATCTTTAAGAGAAAGAGGGAACCTGATGATAAGGTAGAGACCTTCAAAGCACGGTTCGTAGTCATGAGCTACACACCGAAGAGAAGACATCGCTCGCGATGAGACTTGCTCTCCAATGACCTTGCTTTAACCCATCAGAATATTGCTAACTGTAGCTACACAACTTGACTATGACTTCTTCATGATGTGAGTCAAGATTGCTTTCCTCTATGAATACCTCTCTAAGGATATTCATATGAAGTAGCCCCAGGGCTTCATGGTTGAGGAAAGCAAGGTGTGTAAGCTATAGAACTCCATCTTTTGGACTCAAATAAGCTTCTTGTATTTGGAACATAAGATTTGATGAAATTATAAATGTTATGATTTCAGATAGAATCTTGATGAACCATGTAAAGCTTAGTGGGAGTACCATTGTGTTCATCGTGCTAAATGTAGATATTATTTTAATCATTTAGAATGATATAAGAATAAATAATAAGTGTTTTAAAATTGGGTTGTTCCATACTTTGAGATATGATCTCAAGGATACCTCTTAGATCTTAGTTCTGAAGTCATTCAGAAGCAAAGAGAAGAGGGTATTGGGACTATCGCATTAGTAGTACACCTTGGACTTATTCCTTTTTCTGGACAATTCCAAGAAAGGCTTCCTTCCCTTAAGATGTGGTAGTGACATGTCTAGAGAGATAGCACCTCAAAGAGTTGAGGAAGTGAATGCTATAACTGCTTGCACTTGTGCATCAGTTATGAGAAGCTGAATGTATGCTAGATGTGTACAAGAACCAGATGTCTACCATGCAGTGGGAGTAGTAAACAGTTACTAATCCTACTATGGAAATAAAACACTTAATTGCAGTAGTAATAATATCTTCAAAGATGATGAAACTTAGAGATAGTGATCTCAAAGTCTTATCTTCAAAGGTTTAAGACCTTGTAGATAGTGATCTATAAGGGTCTTAACTGTAGATACCTTAGGAGATAGAGATCTCCAGAAATGAAGGTATTCTAATAAGGATTATGGGAATACTGGTTATGATAATTAATAAGATGTAGTGTCAAGGACACTATAACCAACAAAATTGAGTATCAGTTGCATGAGATGCAACAATCGCATTGGATGCGAGCACTATTACTAGGAGATATGCAAGTGCCGTAAAAGGACTTGGCATAGTCTCTTGGGAACGGAGTGACTGATCAGCTTACCTAGCTATTTTCTAAATAGCCTATGATTGTCACATGAGTGTGGGTTTAAATGATTAGCCCATTAATGGCTCTTTGGGCTAGTGGGAGATTGTTGGACATGCGAGCCCACGGCGAGCCATTACGCAATAAATGTTATTGCAATTCACTCCTTAATCTGAAATAAAGAGTAAATAATTTGCATAATAGGTCCCTTAGTAGAATTAGGGTTATGTACCATGTCCATCTTAATGATCATACAACTGTTGATTCAATTATTGAATCATAGAGGCTGGTGCTTGGATGAATATCTAATGAGTTAGATTGAGGACTCATCAAGCACCGTCAAATGATTGTTAAGAGATGATCTCCAGCCTGAGTAGGATATGGCAATCCTATCTCAGTTAGGTTGATATCCGACTGACTTCTTGATGCAGGTCCTCTGCATAGGAATAGAGATTCGGAGGTGTCAGATTAGTTAGGTCAAAGAGTTGACTTAACGAGATCGAGATAACCTAAGTCCTATATCATAAGCTGTCATGATATAGGCACACATCCTCTGACTAGAGACAGATGTGTTACTATATGTCTGAGTATGTACATTTGGCAGACCAATAGGTTGATGGCCTAATCAAGGTCTATACACCGACGCGCTGGTGTGCATATAAGGGTATATGAGTAATACGATCTCTCAAAGGGATCATACAGGTTCACTACTGAACCGGAAGACATGAGCTCACTCATGAGATATTGGGAAGAATCAAATTTCGTGCGCACGGTCGTCTCGCTTTGGAAGCTTGACTGAATTTGTTGGTTTGATATATACTTTTGGAAAGTATATGATCAAGACCTATGTATGATATATGCTTTTGGAAAGTATATGATCAATACCGACTCCCAATGATCGAATGAGAAACTTACTGATAAAACCATGAAGTAGACAATATAAAGTTGATCCAATACTTCGGGTTTAATCTGAGTCTTCCAGTATGCAGGATGTACAGGTGTTAGGAATACCTGAGGGTGATGTGATCATAAACGATTGTATAACCATGACGCTTCCATTCCTAGGGAGTGATGAAACGGGTCTGGATTTTAGTGACTCCTCTCAGTAGAGAAGTAATCTAATCTTAGTCCAAATATTGGACATTGATCTGAATGTGATTCAGTTGCAATGAGAGGATTAGATTTGCGGTCTTGATTTAATCAAGCATCTATGGGAGGCCCGCGATCTGGATTTGAGATATGATCTCAATATCCATGTCACTATACGTGGAACAATACAATCGCCCTGTCCTTATCTCCAAGTATTCGCGGAGAAAGCGCATTATCCTTGAAAGAGTTCATGGATAATTCTATCGTTGATATATGTATCCGAGCATTGAGAAAATGGATAATTAAATGTGATTTAATTATCATGAATAATATGAATTTGATTCATATTATAAAGAGAGTTATCTTAGATAATTAAATGTGATTTGATTATCAAAGATGTAAATAATATGATTGTGATTCATATTATTTGAGCACATGAGAATAAGTTATCCAATATAATTAAATGTGATTTAATTATTATGGATAAGAATAATGTGGATAGTAATATCCAATTATTCATAATATATTATAAATGTGATTTATAATGTATTGGAGAGAGTTAAATATAATTTATATTAGTAGATTAATTATTAATGTGTATTGGATACACATTGTCTAATTAATTGAAAATGTAAATTACATTTTGTTATGGGTTGTGAATGTGATTCACAATTTTCCAATGGCATGATTGCAATGTTCACAAAATAAATTAGATTTATTTTTGTGAAAAAATATTCAACAAAAGTTGTTGAGAGATATTAGAGAGAATTATGAGATAATACAATCTCATATAATAGGAGAGGCATCCACCTTCCATATAGGAAGAGTGGACGGCCACAATTCCCACAAGGAATGTGGTGGCCGTCCACCCTTCTTATGGAAGGAGGCTTGCCTCCTTTCCTATTTCTCTAATTGAGATTGATTTAATATAAATCAAATTATATTCTACATATATTTGATTTTTATTAAATTAATAGTTGTTGGTTTTTACCAACATAATCTTAGCCATTGAAAGAAACACAATCAATGAGAACCATTGGATTTGTGTTGTCCCATGGATTGAGATCCATGGATCCCAAAACCCTATATATAGAGAGGCATACCCATGCTCTCTCTTTACACAACATGTGCTATTGTAGCACATCTCTCTCTCTCTTTCTCTCTAGAGGTCAGCCCTCTCTCTTCCTCTCATGGTCGTCCATCATGGATGCCATGGAGAAGTTCTCCATCGCCGTAGCATCGTCGTTATGCTGCCCATTCGTCTGCTCGTGGATCTCCGTCTCCTTCGGTGCGCCTCGCTCGTGAAGAAGACATCGGATCTCGTGTGTCGAGATCAGAAGATCCGCCGCTTGGATCATCAACATGGATTACGAGAAGCACGCGGTTCATCCCCGCGCTCGCAAGCGTCTCCTCCGTCGGATCGGACTTGAGACAGGAGGTCTCTTCGTTTAGAGACTTGATCGCAACCACGCTTCAACAGGTAATCCTATTACTTGTTTGTGGTTTAGACGAGACGATCCAAGAAGTGTTCTTGGATCATGTGGTCTTATCGTAATAAAATTTTTAAATTCCGTTGCATCGAGCAACTAGTGCGACTAGTCGCTCCTCGTCGTATTCGATACGACACTCACGCTTCCGTGATGCGCTTGAGGATCTAACCATATCGTTCAGGGTACTACTATTGTCCAGCCACGTACTGATGATACGGTTGTGGATTACGGTACTGCGACTGCGGGTACTGCTGAGATTATCTCCAATTTCATTGGTGCTGCGAAGACGGGTGATGCTGGTACTGATGCTAAGATTGAAAGGACTGAGCAAAACGACCACATTGAGGTTGGTGGTAAGGTCAGTTGCTTGTTACGCGACCCTGGTGTTGTCCCGTAGGATGGGTCAGTTGTGCATCGTTACTCCATACACCATTGACTTCTTGGATCAGTGGTGGCAGTGGAAATGTTGGATCAGAAGATGGGAAGTAGTCTAGCTGGTAGATCACCATCTATTGTTGCGGCGAGGCCTGTTCGGGTGCCAGCACGTAGTACACGTGCTGGATCGCGTGTTCCTACAGACTCGGCTGAGGTTGTTTTGGTGGTGAGGGCTTACCTTTCCTCTCAACAGGAGTCTGAGTGATGGTGTCGTCATCAGACATGAACTAATGGTGCTTACCTGCAATTCCAACTGCTTGGTGATTTGGTCTAGCTTGTCCAAGTTCTGTGTCCTTTGTTCGATCACAACGAGCTTCTCACAGTCTTCTGACCACTTCTTGATGATATCAATCTTTGATAGATGGCCCTCGATGATGCTGAGGTTGAAGCTCTCATCTCCCTCTACATCTTGGGATGCTGCCATGTGAACTGACTTCTGGAGGACATGCAACTGTCTATGATAAGCGTGTAATGAAGATAGGGCAGTCTCTCCCTCGGCAATCTCTTCGAAAATCTGCCAAACTACATTTTCATACTTGTTAAAATGGGATACTCCACATGCAGCATCCACTAATCTCTAGCACTCTATATTGAGGCCCCTGAAAAAGTTCTGGATCGGGCTGGTTCGCGGTATATCATGGTGGGGGCACTTGTAAATCACTCCCAGGCTTCATGGATAGACTTATAGGTGTCCTAGGAGAAGTTGGTGATCCTGACTCGCATCTGGTTGAGCCAACTGAGAGGATAGAATTTGTGAAGGAATGCAGATTTGAGTTCCTCCCAAGTCATCACGAACTTTCCCAAATGATAGACCCAATAGAGCACCTTGTTTGGTAAGCTGAAGTGGAATACAGTCATCTTCACTACACCCAACAAGATGTTAGGTAGTGGGTCGTCTTGCAGATGCGAGAGAACTGCTGCAGGTGAATGTACGACTCCTCTTTGGTGTTCCCATGAAATGAGGGGAGGAGCACAAGGAACTGGATCTTGAGGTTGAAGTGAGCATGGATTGGTGGGATGCGGATCCATTCTATCATTTGGTTGTCTCTAGGATTGTATGTCTCCTTTAATGTAGGTTTTGGGTTCCCATTCCTTGATCTATCCTCTTGGTCTGGCTCATCACTGGGAATTTCTCCACCTCCTCTTCCTTATGCCGGTCTGTGGCGTAGATGATTCAGCATATCCTGGAATGCAGATTGTGTTAGGGCCTGCTCAGAAATTTTTTGTTGTATGGCTTGGATGGAAGCCAGCAACGGGGCATTCACCAGATTCTAATCTAGCATCTGATTCTATTCTGGTTGGGCTGGCTATTGCCCCTTACCATTCCCTTAGGGAGCCATCTTTCGGTTTGAGATTGACGAAATGATTTCTAGATTGGGATCCAGGACTGGGGTTGACTTCTATCTAGAATATGATAGAATCCCAACAAGACCAATTGAAATTGAATTCCAGCTATCCAGACGAGTATGAGATTAGGGTCAATCCCAGATGGTTGTGAATGGAGTAAAAGATGTAGATTGAAATCGACCTCTATTCGCAACATATGGAGGGTGGGGCAATAGTGGTCCCTAATTTATTGGAAGATCAAGACATTAGAAAGAAGATGAGGAGTCTAGAGATCGGCCTGCAAGATCCAAGTCGAGTTCTCGGGAATCACCTCAATTGTTGATGATGTTAAGTTCATGGAATTGATGTATGTATTGGTGGAGTCCCGAATGAACCATCCATGGAACTCCATCGTGAAAGAACAAGAGGAAGATCGATGCAAGAGAAAAGATACGTGGGGAAACAAGGAATAAAAAGGAGTGCAAAATAATAGAAAGTCTCAAAGCGAGCAAGGGGTCAAAGAGAAGACGCATATGACCAAATTTGGACAAATGCACGTGACTTGATCTTTGAACCTTAATCTAGATCCATACAAATGATATATAGAATCCGTAAGAGATTGGCTATTATCTTCTATTCATTTTTAGAGTTTTCATTTCAGGTATATTTTATAACAAGTCCTTAGCATGATAACCCTATAGGAGAGAGAGTATCGACATAAAAATATCTCGTACTTGTCCTCATGCTTTGTAACTTGTAATCTGTACTTTTTGAGGTCCTTGTAACCATTCCTGGATCCCTACATATCCAAAGAAATAGCAGGAGGAAGCTGATAGGTGAAACCACTACCTCAGACCTCGCTCACAAATGAATCACCCATGAGCATGCAAGGACCTACTCAAGCATAAACCGATGAGATAGACGCCCCCATGAAGACGTGGCCTAAGATCAGTACTTTTAACCAAGTTGATGTTCCACACAAGGCGGGAACACAATTGCTGACAAGGCCCTACTCGGTCACGTATGATAGAAGTGCCATTACTTCGGAAATCAAGGCGATACCCAACGTAGTTAGAGACTGATTTTTGGCTCTAATCCTTAGCAGGTCATGCCTCACTCATGGGAGGGGTTTTGGTCCTCTCCTAAGGTACCTAAAAATAATGAGGGCTTTATGAACACAAGGCGATGATGTCCATTACAGACTTTAATTAAGGTAAAAGTTTATTTAACAATCCCCTTGTTTTAGTTTTTTGGGTTTTCACTTTTTTGGGTATTTTGCATATAATTGCCTAATGACTTTATAGATTTTCTTAAGTCTTAGCTGCTCAAAATCAAAGGGAGATAGTGAAAAAGCTATGCAAGTCGACTCAATGATGGAAATATCATCATTGAATCGAATGATGCATGTAGAGTTAGAATACTTACAAATCTTCCCAGCTCTCTCCATGTGGTATGCAAAACAACATTTTTAAACCTATCTACATGGTGGTGTGCATTCAAAAAAATCACCTTAAATATTAGCTGCTATTAAACGTGAAGAACCATATGTTAATTATTCATAAGAAAGACAAAAGTCCGGTCTTCAATGCTACTCGGTGCCCGCCATAATGGATCCTGCAAGCACTGTATGTGACCTCTCTCAGCATGCGGTCTGAAGTCCTAATAATCAACATTTATTTATTTGACTTGATCCAATCGTAAGAGACTATATTAGCATGCAATTCTTATTAGGGATGTGGACCTAATTACTGTTACAAGCAACCTACAGGCTAAGGACTCATGCATACAAAACAAATAAAATAAGGTGAAAAACTCAAAACATCAAACAAAATAAAAGAAGGCACTGAAAATATGGGAAAACTACAATGAGGCTCCCGAGTAAACATACACCGAGGCACTGGACCTCGTTGTGTAGAGTATTGTCCAAGTCTTTAATTATTACAAATGAATGAATAAATCTATTTCTCACCAATAAATAAATCTAATCTAAATCTATGTTAAGTAGCCTCTCCTTGCCACATTTGTTGCCTCTCCAATTGGTCAAAACCGAAATACCAGTCTCCACCAAGCTTGGATGCATCAGCCTCCTAAGAAGCCGTTCTCACGTAGCGGCCCCTTGCAACAAAGACAACAAGAGAGGTATATTAGCGCAGATGATCAAATAATCACAATCAAATAAATATATCAAAATGACTTATGAACAAGTAATAAATGAATAAATAAATATGCACAAAGAAATGAAAGAATTATTGGATCGATAAACGAATAAATACTTGTACACAAAATAGTCTACACACATTGCAACCCGACAATGATGCCATTTGATGTGAAGGATTTCCACAAGGGTCGCACGGTCTAACAAGGCGAGACCACAGTCAATGCATTGACCGCTCAAGAAACCCAAGTCAATCAATATTAACCCACGATAAAATAATAGCAATGAATCAAAGCCAAATAAAGCGATAATTGAAAGACGAATTCCAGCTCCATATGAACTCAAATTGAACAAACTCACTTCCATTGTATTCTAAATTAAATTATCTTTAAAATGGTTGTGATTTCATAACTTTGGAGTTACGGTTGAAAAGTCAGTATTCTGGGGTGGTTTGTTCAATTTTACCATTTATTTGAACATATTATATTTATAAATACTTGTAAATATTTTTAATAATTATTTTAAAATGAAAAAAATAATATCAACATTTTAAAACAAAAAAACTAATTTCCTTGTTTAACTATGTATATAATGCATCATATGATATAGTGTATGTATATAGTTGATATTCTTAAATAATCAACACAAAAAAATAAAAAAATAACATTTATTATTCAATTTAATTAAGTGATGAAAATACAAAAAAAATTTGTAAATAATTTTAACACAAATTTCCTTTCTTATCTCTATCGCATTTCAAATTTATTTCCTTATCTTTATCTCATTTTAAATTTTGAATTTCAACTTCTTTTCTTATCTATTTATATAGCTCCTCCTCCTCATTTCAATTTGATCAATCTTTTGTGAGAGGATCCTATTCTCCGAGAACTATCTTGTCACAAAAGGGTGCCTAGCCTTCAAGCTGTCCGATGATAGCGAGTCGGCCTTCGTCGAGGCGATTATGGTATTTTCCGCTCCAAAGGTGAGGCTCATTTTTCTTTAATTATTTTTAACCTAGGTTAATCGTAGTTTAATTTTTTTAATTTTATTTTGTTGTCATTTTTTTTGCTAGATCTTAGAATCCATTATCACGATCTGGTTCGTCAGATTCGATTTTTCACCTTCACATCTCGATATATTCGTGTTCTTATTCTAACTCACAATATCTTCCAACTCTGGTTGCGTACGGTGGTCGGAGACACGGATTCATTCCTTATTTTTCGTCAGATCCTCGTTCACATATTTTGTTTTGATTTTGGGATTGAGCCGTCGTGCTCGCATCCTAATTTATTTATAATTTAAAACTAAAAAATAAAAAATATATATTTTTCTTTCTAGTATTTGTTTTGCCGGATCAAATAAAAAAATACAAAAAAAATAAATAAAATTAAAAAATATTAAAAAGTAAAAAGGGGTTTTATGTTCCTTTTTTACAAAAAAGAGAGTCACGACACATGCGTGCACCATCGCTCATCCACCAGCGGCGCCCGCCGCCCCAGCCTCTCCCCCACCACCGCATCCATTCCTGACAGCCGCTCATCCACCAGTGCCGCCCACTGCTCTAACCTCTCCCCTACCACAACATTCATCCCTGACAGTCGCCATCTACGGAAGCCACCACGGGCCACCACAGGTCCTGCCACCAGGAGAGGAGAACCACGCGAGCCACTACATCAAGCCACCGTCCATGCGAGGTAAGCCTACCGCCAACTGCAGATCTCGGTCCAGCTTGTCGCAGGTCCTGTCGCCTGGAGAGGAGAACTGTGCAAGCCACTGCATCTAGCCATCGTTCGTGTGAGGTCAACCCACCGCCAACTGTAGATCTCGGTCCAGCCCGTCGCTGTCATTCCTCATCGACACCACCCAGCAACCATCGTGCCCACTTGTGTCCCCATTAGTTTGGATACGAATAAAAGAGTGCAGAACCCTAAGTCAAATAAACATTTTTTGGAAAAAAATACATTCACATACATAAGGTTCTACAAATTTGGCAATATGCCCCTGCTCTCCAGCCTTCATATCACGTGTTGTGCACGTGATTTGTTGGGTAATTTGTGAAATTTCCCTCTCAATTTATTTATATTATTTATTCAATTCAAAAACATTAATAATTTACATTTCAGTCCATGTTTCCAGACTTTAAAATGTATGATCTTTTCATTGAAATAAATGTTTTTCTTGCTCTTTAAATTCTACAAAACATTGTGTATATTCTAGATGTCTGTATCGTTCTAGAATAAATTTTTCGTTGCATTTTATCATCATTTGTTATTATTAAAAAAATAAAAATCAGTGTCATTTTCTCTATTTGAAATTTGAAAACTCATAAAAAATTCAAATATTGTCTAAAACATTCCAAAAAAATAGAGTAGTTTTGTTTTTGTGTGTTTAATTTCCTGTCCAAATCATTAATTATTTATAAAACCCAAAAAAATGCAAAATAGTAAAAATTTAAAAAAAACAAATAAAATTTTAGAAAAATAAAAAATGTGATTTCTGTTCCTTTTTGTAGATAATTTCCTCCAGTTTTTCAAAAAAATAATTTTCGTAATTTTTGATTGCATTTAATATTTTTAAATTAAAAAATCAACTTGTTTATTCACTGTTTGCATTTTCTCTTGTTTTTATTGACTTTAAAAATCCTAAAAAATCTGAAAATCCCTAAAAAATTACAAAAATTAGAAAAAAATCATAAAAACACAAAAAGATTTTCTTTGGATATTTTAAAACATTATTGTTATAGTTGAAAAATAAAAAAATGCATCTCTTTTGTGCATGAATTTGCTTTGAAAATCATATTTTTGAAAATAAAAAAAATTGCAAAATTAAAATCACTAAAAATTTGAAAATCAAAAAATAAAAAATTAAGAAATAAAAAGTTAAAAATTTCACAAAAACCAAGGTAGTTTGCATTTGAGATTCCCTTTTTCTTTTAATTGAATTTTGATTATTTGATTAACCCTCGGGAATTGTAGCCTCTTTAAATTCGATATTGTTGTTATACAGGTTAATTAAATAGCAAAACTTTCTCTCGCACAATTTCTTTTGTAGTTAATTCAAATTTAGCTTGAAAAAAATAAATTTGTTTATTGATGCTTGATTCGATTGCAATGATATTCATAAATAAATAATTTAAAAACCCGTGAAAAGCTTATCAACAGCGAGATGATTGGTCCACAGGTACACTACAGGAAAAAATAGTCCTTATTATTCGAAAAAATTAATTAAATATAGTAAATGAGCTTATTAATTTTTGGTTATATAATAGAAATAGTTTATTATTTTATGTAGTATTTTCTTATGATTTTATTTATTTTTTTGGGTTTGTTTTTTTAAGTTAATTTTTAAGGGTATATTTATATGTATGTTCATCTATGATTTGGGTATTTTATTTTTATTTTCCCTTTTATTTTATTTTTTTATATTCTTATTCTATATATTTACAACTTATTTTTATATAGACAAATATATTTTTTATTATATTTTTATGATTTTTTTATATACTTAAATAAATAGGGGTATACATTATATAGATATAAGTATTGTATATTCATCAATGTATTTATATATACTTATTTTATTTTGTCTTTTCTTGATAGTATTATTATATTATAAATATGTAAATGTATTATATATAATATTTAAAAAATTGCAAAAATATATAATTGTAAAAATAATAAAGAATAAATAAAAATGATTATTTTAATCAGGTATTCTATATAATAGGGGGTCCAAAACCTAACTTTCACATCTTAATTCCAAAAATATGAAACCACCTTCATCAAATAGCTTATTAAAAGTGATATACAAATAAAGATGATTTTGATACATTTTGAGTTTTTTGAGAGATATTAGTCTGGAAGTTTGGGTTTTGGCTTTTTATTTAGGATATAAAACGTACAATGAGTGTTATTTTTCCGCACACTTAATTTTCTATTTTTCTATACAATATTATCTACAATGTTAAGTACAAAGTTTCTTTATTTGAGATATAAATAATAAAGAATAAAATAGATCCCAAAAATGCTTTATTGTAGAATAAATAAGTAGTTTTTTATTGTATATTTGGCCTTTATCCCCCCCTTTATAATTCCTTGTAAACCAGATCAAGCATTGACTTCGTCTCGGGGTTTAGGGTCATAAAATACCCTTGGTATTTTATTCTTTTTCTCTTCTTTCCTTTATTCTATAATTTTGGCATTAAAAACAGTGTTTTATATACAATAAATAGAAAAAATAATGAGTGTTAATTTATACAAAATAATGATATTTACATGCATTAGCTAGGGTTTTTAAGGCCAAAATGATAGAATAAAGGTGATGAAATGGGTATTCACCAGCGAGGCGAGAATCCGGAGGCGCGAAGGAGCAGCCCAATAGGGCACGAGGAGCAGCTCGAAGGGGCTCGAGGAGTAGCTTAGAGGGGTACGAGGAGTAGCTCGTAATATATCTTTTTTTAGCATGAGCTTCGCGAGGGTATGAAAATCCTCGCTGAAAAGCTAAGATAGAGTGTCGTTGAGGCTATTGCTCACGAATCATGGTTCAAACAACAAGTAACCATAATATAAATAATCCATGAATGACAAACACGTGAAGTACAAAATATTATACTATACAAACAAACATGTATAGTGTATAAGCATGTAGAGGTCAAACCACTGAGAGCAAACTAGGTAGACTAATGATTATTGTTAATCAAGAATGAATTATGTACACAAGTATCTCTCTTTTTTATGTGGATCTTTTGTTTTAAATTTTTTATTTGATTTTTCTTCTATATCATTCTTAAATTTTAACTTTTTAACTTCTTATTAAATTTTTTTATATTATAAAATATATATATAAGTGTACACGAATATATGTATATAAGATAATGTATATGGGATACAAAATATATATCTATATATATATTATAATATAAATACAAAAATTAAGAAATATAATACATATCATATTATATTACTAATATATGATTTTAAAATATTTATAAGGTTTTTATAATAAGTACTAATAATATAAACGATATATAGGTATATATAGTTATATAAAACAATATAGGGTATTATAACTAAAAATATGGCTTAAAATTATCAAAAGTTGTAATATAGAATGTTTTGTATTTTTCATATTTTTCTCATGTTTTTTTGGTTTTTTCGATATTTTGCTAAGTTTTATGTTTTTTAAAGTCCGAAATAGTAAAAAAGAGTGACTAGTCAAATAGATTGAATTGTTTTGGGATTTAAAAAATAATAAATAAAGTCAAAAATTCCCAAAATTATTTTTCATATGTAATAATATTTATAAAATCACCAAATAGAAATAAATATTTTTTGGAATTTTTAAGAACTTTTTATAACTTTTATAGGATTTTGGAGGAAAATGGAATTTCCTAACTCTTTTTTTCATTTTAAATTTTTACCATTTTTTTCTATTTTTAGGGATTTTTGGTCTGAAGCTATAAAATACTATAATAGACAAAATGTAATTTTTGGTAGATTTTTCAAAAAGGTTTTATATTTTTAGGTATTTTATAAATAAAATAGGGGCAAAAATTACTTTTTTTGAATTTTAGTTAATTGGAAACGTGCATAAAATGCAAAATATATTATACAATTTGGAAAAGCATGCATCCAGGTACATTGTCCTATTTTGGCATAATTTTTGGAGCATGGATTATAATTTTATAGAAATTAAGCAAACATGCATAAAATTGAACACTAGAAGGGAACTTTTATGCAAATATTATAAAGTTTACATGTATTACAGAACCCTAAAGCAAAATCCATGGGTGAATAAGAAATTTAACCATGAATTTTTAAATTAGAAGTCCCTAATAATGGCATATTTGCAATATACAAAAAATTCAATGTCTCTTTACAATTTATCCATAAAAGTTAGCACATAATATACAAATTTTTGGACTATTTATAAATACAGAAACCCAAAGGGGTATAGTTGCAAAATACCCATTGACATGGGGACACACGTGGGGTGAGTTGCCATGGACATCAATGCAAATACTTATTATGGGCTCCATGCAAAATTACCACTATTAATTACACTTTAGACCGAAAATTGAATACTAAATAAAATATACAAAATTTGTGGAGGCATATGTGATATTTACCCATTAATGAGCACCCAAGGATAATTGTGGTGGTGCGACGTAGGTACCACTTACTCTATCAACGGCTGGGAATGAGGTACTGTTTCGTCTGGAGTGAATGCTCTAGAGGGGGGGAGGGAAGAACACCTCCCTGTACCTCCTTCAATCGTGCTTTTCTCCTTGTCCCGACCAACTGGTAGCTCGTTGGAGGCCTCTTGAGCTTCCTGGAGGCGTCCCGCATCGAATGGTGCTGTTAAGAAGGTTTGATCCTCGCTGGGGAGAGGCCTGGAGCTCGAGGAAGGATGGTACACCTAGGAACCTCCTCCTTCTATTAAATTTACTCTACAAGGGAACCTAGCATCGCATACATGTGGGGAAAAAACTCAGGGGCTCGAGGTGAGTCTCCTCGAGCCAGAATGAAGCTGATGCGCAACAAGAATGGGTGAGAAGGAGGAGCTCCAATGAGAGCCGGAGGAGGAACTCCAATTCGCTGATTCATAGAGAACCAGGTTGGTTCGAAGCGAGGAAAAATGTAGCATGCGAAGTGGATGGGATTGGACATGAAAAGAGGAATGGAACTTAACAAAGTCACGGTGAAACATGGCTGGAGCAAAGAGCTCCGATGATCCAATTTTTTTTATTTTATGCTAAACTAAGAATATACGTGCGAATTAAAGGATAGAAATAAACTAACACTAATTAAATCTACCTAAAATTATAGAAAATAAACATCTCATACCTGGGAATTGAGGGAACAAGGACCATGCTAGAGATGGCTTTCTCGACGATGGTGGACCACCTCTCCTCCTCCTTTCTCCTCATCGACACCTTGAGGTACTCCTACTATCATCAGGAACACAATCACGCACAAGGATTGGGGTTACTGGCCTTGAAGAGGAATCAAAATCAAGTTTGGAGGAAAAAGGATGTATTTATAGATACGATTTAGGGCCGAATTTGATCGAGGTTATTTCATGGCTCGATGGAGATCAATGGGATCTAATGATGGCATGTAAAGAACAATCATGATAGGAAGATGATTGAAGAAGAGATCGAGGCGAGTTAATGATCAGGCGGCCCGGAAAAATCAAGGAAGTGGGATGCTCGAGGCTTTGACAGAAATTAGAGAGGTGGGTAGTATAGTTGACCTAGGTCAACAAAAGAGTGAATCTAGTTGGTCCACGTGGACTGACTTGAAAAATGCAAGGCAAAATGCCTTATTAAATAAATAACAATTAATAAATGAATTTATTAATTTTAGGTCATAAAGTTAAAATATTTATTATTTTTTGTACTATTTTATTCCGATTTTTATTTTTTTGTTTCACGATATTTATTACAAGTTATTATTTACTTGTATAGTTATAGGTATATTTACCTATATATGTGTATATTATTTTATTTTATTTTTTTATTATTTATAGACTTAATTTATATATTTATAACTTATTTATATGTACACACATATATTTTTATTGTATTTTTCTGAATTCATTTGTACACATAAGTAAATGGATGGTTTATTATATAGGTTTAAGTACACATATTATTTATTTTAGTTTATTTTTATGGTTTCCTTTTATTCTAATTATGGACATATCATATAATTAATATTTACAAAATTATAAAAATATAAAATAATTTAAAATATGAAGAATAAATAAAATGAATATTTTATATATGTGTATTATACAATATGGGTCCAAAACCTAACTTTTACATCTTAACTCTAAATTAAATGAGACCACCATTATTAATATCTAATTAAAGGTGATTTTGATGCATTTTGAGTCTTTATGGAGAAGATATGGGTCTAGGAAGTTTGGATTTTGGCTATTTATTCAGAGTGTAGAATGAACACTGTATATCGTTTTTAGATGAAATCGATTTTGTATTTTTCTTTTTATTTTGATCTACAACTTTCATGGACAAAGTTTATTGATTTGAAGTATAAATAATATATAATAAAATGTATCCCAAAATGGGATTATGGATAAATAAATGAATAGGGTTTTTATTTTAGCCTTTTATCTCCCCAAACATTATTCCTTATCGACCTAATCAACTCTTGACTTGGTCTCAGGGTTTAGGGACATAAAATACCTTTGCCATTTAATTTATTTTTCTTTTCTTTACTATTTGTTTTAGCGTTAAATAATGTATTTTTTACAATATTTATTCTATACATAATGAATGTTAATTGATGCAAAATAATAATATATACATGCATTTAGCTAGGGTTTTAAGGCCAAAATGAAAGTATAAAG
The DNA here is from genome assembly GCA_037367405.1 of Ottelia alismoides. NCBI lineage: Eukaryota > Viridiplantae > Streptophyta > Magnoliopsida > Alismatales > Hydrocharitaceae > Ottelia > Ottelia alismoides. The sequence goes on along the minus strand of JAZKJV010008325.1, from coordinate 1,152,110 downwards.
GTTATGAAATGGAGATTCATCACCCCCTATACTTGCCTTTGCTAGTCCCTAGCAAAGACCTATCTATAAGTGCAGAAATAAAAAATAAAAATGGAGAAAAGAAAAAGAAAGAACTTGGATTGATTTTAACTTTCAAACTTGCCTTCATAAAATCTAAGTTTGGAGCTTAAGTCGGACCATTGGATTTTAGGTGCGGTCGGAGCCTTATTGGGAATTCGATTTAAAACACAACATTCTCCAAGAACCACAAAACTCTGTTCAAGTCACCTTAATAGCCAGGTCCGAATAAGTCAACTCATATATAAACCCTTATAACTGTGAATCTACCTTGGATGGTGTGTGTGATATGCAGCTCTCCTTTCTTGAAGCAGTAAAAGTCATTCTTCTCCAACATTGTGACCTAATTCCCCAATCCAACAACACTTTCCTCGAGAAGCGGGGTATTCCCTTCTAAGTTCAAGTACAACTAGCTCAAGAAGAGGAGGTGGAGAGAAGAATGGACGGTATCCAATGTAGCAACCTATCTTAAGATGCTTGACCAGTGTAGTCAAGTCATCCGGATGTAGTCTCACATATATATGAATTTGAAGAACAAGATTGCTTATTGGATATACAAATATATATATACTCCAGCAGACATTTTATTTTCATTCAGGCCTGCCACTTTTTTTGGAGTATTTATTGCATTTTTTAATACTACATACAACATCATTTACATCAGCAGTTTTTCCTCTTGAGCCAGTATATTATACTTCTTTTTAAGCTTTATTGAAACCTACAACTTCTATCTTTAGACCTCGTTGCCACTGGATCGGGTTGGGGTACAATGGCTGCAGATATGTGACTTTCCGATGTTTCCACTAGCTTGTGTCTCTTGGTAGCAAATCCAACCCTCTACCACTTCAACAGAAGTGAGCAAGGTTTAGGGTGGAGGTGTTAAAGCTAGGTCATTATCAATAGTCGTATTTGCATTCCGAAATACTCTACTTAAGCAGTTAAGGCGACACTGAACAAAGTATCATGTTCCCAAAAAATTAAGTCTCGCAGACCTGAAGTACCTAAATTCTAGTTCTTATAAGGTTCCTGTAATTAAGTGGATTTAAGGTCCAACCAAACTCCAATCTTCAGATTTTATTCATACTTGTTTAATTATTAACATCAACCCAAAAATGCAGATGATATGTACAATGCAAGGAAAATATTTTTGTGACGCATTTTATTATTTTGATCTTTTTATAGATTTTTGAAAGAGTTTTGCAAATTTTTATTCAAGTTTTTTAAAAGATTTTTGCAAATATTTTTGAGATTTTTAATTTTGCAAATTTTTAGCGATTTTCAAAACAAAAAGTTTTTTTAGAAAAGAAATATGTGGAGATATTTATATGGGAGTTCTTCTTTGCTATTTGCAAGAATTAGGATTTAAGAATTTACAACAATTGGATATACAGTTTTTGTAGAGGGTCTTTATTTACTTAAATTATGTTCATAGTTCTCAAAATAATTTGAAAATATTTTTACAAGCATTTTGAAAACTTTATTTTGAAAAATAATTTGACAAATAATTGTTACAAACATTTTACAAAATTTGAAAATCATTTTGCAAAGATTGTTAAATAGTTTGTATAGATTTTTCAAACTATTTTTGCAACCATTTTCCAAACCATTTGCAAATATATTTTAAAAACATTTTACTCACATAATGAAAAGGATTTTCTACAAACAAAACATTTTTACAAAGGTTGAAAACATTTTAAAGAATATTTTCTAAATACTTTTCAAAAGATTTTCAAAGAAAATTTCTAGCCGTTTTACAAACATTTTGCAAAACATTTTTACATGATTTATTAATGAGTGTATACACTGAATTTTAATGAATTTCATGCAAATGTGTTATTTACAATTAATTAATTCTATTTTAGCCAAACTTATTGAAAATATGAAAGTAGGAGTTATGGATAAAGTATATACAACATATATACGACCCCCTATACTTAGCTTGAGCTATGTCTTCATAGATCGAAGAGAAAAGAAAGGACACATTCGTACTAAGTATAAAAGAGCCTATACTACAATGACAAACGAATAAATAATTAATGAATGAGAAGTCAACCATCCCCCCTATACTTAGAATCAAGTAATCCTAAGTACAGTAGACTGTATCTACATGCATGGAGAGTCGAGGGTGGGATTGAACAGATCAACAAATCATCCTGTCTCCTCCTATACTTAGGGTAAAATATCCCTAAGTATAGACTGGAAAATCAACAAGAGAGGAGAGTGGTGAGGGATCAATGAATTAACAACAGTGCTCACTCATCCCTACATATACTTGGGATGAAGAATATCCTGAGTATAGCAGTGATGACTGATAGGAAGGAAATAAAGAATAAGAAGAAAGAAAATAAATAGAAAAAAATAAAAGAAGAAAAGAAGAAAGGAAGAAAAGAAGAAATACTAAAGAAAGAGTTTCATAAGAGCATTATCTGAATCTTTCGATGCGGTTGGAGTTCTGGAGGATGCATCATTGCAGATCACTCAAGATGAGTCTACAACGACCAAGAAAGTATTGTGCTCGAGGTAGTAACTGGCCATTGACGACGAACGATTGTGCATCAGATGAGAACTCTGATATCACAATACTTCCTTTGTCATGTACTTCTTTCACTTTGAATGGTCATGTCCATTACTTTTCAATTTGCCTGAGAATATCTTCAACTTTACGTCTAATAGACATACTTTCTATCTAGTCTTGAAGGTCTTTTGTCTAATGTCTTTGTCATGCCAACGTTTAACCTTCTCCTTGTACATCAAGTTGTTATCATACATATACTCTCGGAATTGGAGGAGTTTGTTCAGATCCACTTTTCTTTGCTGAACACCTTTCTATGAGTCCAAATTGCATCTATTGACTGCCCATAGTGATTTATGAATTAGTTCAATGGGCAGATGACATGGCTTTCCATATACAAGATAATAGGATGACATGCCCTACGAAGACTTGTAGGTGGCCTTGTATGCCCAAAGGACGGAGTCCAAGAGTTGGGACCAGTTCTTTCTGTGTGGCCACACAAGCTCTGCAAAATTGTCTTGATTTCTCTGTTCGATAGCTCTGTCATGCCATTGGTCATAGGATGATAAGGAGAAGAGACTCGATGCTCGATTCATACTCCTCCGTTAATTTCTTGACCACTTTATTTATGAAGTGACTACCCTCATTTGATATCAGAATCTTTGGTATCCCGAATCGTGAAATGATGTTCTCTTTCAGAAACCGATAAACTATAAAATTATAAGCAGCTCGAATGGGAATTGCTTCAAACCAGCGACTCACATAATCAACAGTAAGAAGGATGTTCTCGAATCCGTTATTGTTGACAAAGGGTCCCATGAAATCGATGCCCCAAGCATCGAATACATCTGAAATCTATATGAATTTTAGTGGCATCGAGTCTTTAGTTGTGAGGGTTCTGATGAATCTACGTTTCATCATCTTTATTCTATCATTTTGTCCTTAAAAACCCTAGTAAATGCGTGTAAATAGCGCTAATTCATGCATTTTATCATCCACGCATTATTGTGTAAATATTATATAAAATAATGTTTTAATGCCAAAATTATAGAATAAAGAAAGGAAAAGAAAAAGAATAAAATATTGTAAATATTTTATGACCCAAAACTCTGAGACCTAGGCATCTCAATGGCTAGGTTGACAAGGAATAAAGTAGGGATAAGGGCCAGAACCAATAAAGAGTCCTTTTTATTTGATTCATTCTTTATTCATTTTGGGACCTATTTTTGGTTCCACTTTTTGTACTCCAAATAAAGAAACTTTGTACATGAAAGTTGTAGATATTTAAATATAGAAAAATACAAAACTGATTTCACATAAAAATATTGTACAGATAAAAACTTCTGATCTGAATAAGATTCCAGAATCCCAACTTCCCAGACTTGTATCTCTCAAATAAAAACTCAAAACGCATCAAAATCACTTTAATTGTATATAATTTTTAAGCTATTTAATGAAGGTGGTTTCGTATTTTGCGGAGCTATGGTTTGAAAGTTGAGTTTTGGACCCCGATTGTATACTTGTACAGATTAAAATATTCATTTCATTTATTCTTCATTTTTTTATATAATTTTGTATTTTTATAATTTTGTAAATATTATTTATATTATATGTGTACATTAAAATCAGAATAAAACACTAAAGAACACATAAAAATTAAATACATGTATATAATACATAGGTATAATACCTGTAAAGATACCTATATAATTACTATTTCTATTTTATTAAGTATACAAAATACATCAGAAAAGTAAAATAAAAATATATTTAAGTGTATTAAAATAACTTATAAATATATCAAGTAATGAACAAAATTAATACAATCAAATATACAAAATAAAAATAAAATATTACAATATATTTATATGTATACCTATATAGGCTATAAAAGGCAACTTGTATTTTTATACCTCAAAAAAATAAATAAAAATCGTAATAAAAAAATTATAAAATAATAAATATTTTTCATTTAATGACCAAAAATCAATAAATTCATTTACTATTTTTAAATGAATTTTTGCATGATTTTTGTAGGGTTTTTCCTGGTTGGTCCACATGGACCAACCAGGAGAGTCTGAGAGTTGACCTCACCCAGAATACCCATTCTCCTGAATGCATAGGTGTCGAATGGGCAAGTGAAGGTAGTCTTCTATTGGTCCTCTAGGGTGATTGCCACTTGGTTGTACCCAGAATACCCATCCAAAAAGTAGTAGAACTGCTTGATGGCCAACCTTTCTAGAACTTTATCAATGAATGACAAGGGGAAGTGGTCCTTCTTTGTTGCATCATTGAGGCGACGAAAGTAAACACACATGGTGAGGTGCAATCACATACCGATGGTACGACTGATGCTAGTGGTACGACGGCTGCGAGTATAGCTGATTATTATGGAATTATGGAGACAGGTGGTACTGAGGCTGCTGAGACTAGGAAAATCTCCCTCCTTGATGCTGAGGGAATGGACGTGAGTTTATAGGCTGACTCAACTGAGGTCCGCCAGGACGGGCCAATTGTGGGTCACTCGACCAAACTCCATTCACCTCTTAAATAAGAGGCAGTGAAGGAGGGAACGATCATAGGAAGACATGAGCTCTGGTTGGTATACCACAAATTGCTAATGTGGTGCCTGGTTGGGAGTATGCACATAATACACATGCTGGACTGTTTGTTGTTGCTGGTTGGTCAGACATGACAAAGAAACAACCTCCCTCAACAACGTAACTCTAATTCCCCACTCTAGAGCTCTTTCCTCGAGGAGGGGGGTCTTCCCTTCTAAGTTCAAGTTCAACCAGCTCAAGAAGCAGGGAGAGAAAAGAATGGAATGTGACAAGTGTATCCATGTATCCCATGGAGCGAAGCTAGTGTAGCTAAGTCTCCAGCTGCAAGCTTCCATGAGATGAGAAAGTGGAATACATAATCTTTACTTATTCACTATATACACTCCGATAGGCATTTTTTTTTCAATCAGGCATGCCACTTTTTTGGAGTTTTTCTTGGTTTTGCACATTTTTTTGATGTGCATATATACAACATATTTACATGGTGCAGCATGTACATAAGGAGTTTTTTCGCTTGATCCAGTAGACTATCCCTCTTTTGAAGCATTATTACAACATACAGACTTCTGTCTTTAAACCTCAATGCCACTAGACCAGGTTGAGATGCACATCCCTCCCTAGAGGAAGACGAGAGGTTCCGCCAACAAGTACTACCCTCGTATGCTGCCCCAAGCCAAAGAATTCTGCCTCCTCACCACCTCATCCGTGATGAGCTACGTGTAAGGTGCGTGTCCAAGTCAAGCCATTATCCTTGAGAATCATGCGTGCGTTGTTAAGTGTCTACTTAGGCTCATCAATATGACATGTGAACATAGCCTAGTGGACTCATAGAATTAAGTCACTAATGGACTTGAGAAGTCTTAACCCCAAATCCTGTAAGGATCCTATGAAGTTAAGTGGATTAAGGTCTTACTCCATTTTTCTAGTTTAAATGTCAACTATGATTCGGAAGAATATACAACCAAATATGTACAAACTCTTTTTATGCAATTTTTCAAAATATGCAAATTTTTATGAAAAATTTTTAAATGCAAAAAGGAAAAAGGTTTTGCAAAAACATTTACAAACAAATTTTTGCAAACTTTTATTTTTCAAACATTTTTCGAAAATTTTGTGCTATATACATAATTTTGATAAAAAAATCTTTACAAACATTTTACAATGAACACATTTTTTCAAACATTTGTACAAATTAGTTTTTACAAAAGGCTATTTAAAAACATTTATGTACAAGAAAAAAATTAAAATTTTTGTGAATTTTAGTTTTGTGATTTTTAGCCATTTTATATATTAACACACTCACACAAAGTACGAGTTATGGCTCAAGTATATATACCTTATATACGACACCCCCTATAATTAGCTCGAACGATGTCCTCAAAGTGATCAAAGAGCGATGAAAGGAAGACATAACTTGTGTTGAGTGTTGGGAAGTGAAAAGAAGTCTATACTACAGCGACGAATAAAAGACTATACCTAGGAACAAGTAATCCTATGTATAGAAGTCTGTACACAAGGGGAAAACTGATTGTTAGGATGTACAGGTATTACCTTCCCTATACTTAGGGTAAAATATCCCTAAGTATATGTAGCAAAACAGAGGTAATGAACTCCAAAATAAATAATAACAAGTCGGACACCCCCTATACCTAGGGTAAAGCACACCCTAAGTATAGCATAATCATAAGATGAAAGTGGGGTATTAGATAAAAAAATAAATGATATGGACAACTGGATCTATACAACTACGAAAAAGTAGTGAAAATCATGCATGAGATGCAATTGATGTGAGTCAAAGACCACATCTCATGCAAAATGAATAGGGGAATATCAATGACCAGCGGATCATGATCAAGATATGGCTTATGGCGCTGACCGTTAATACGAAAGGAGGAATCAGATGATAACTTAGATATATCAATGTTTCTGTTGTCGTGCACCTTTCGGACCAAGTATGGTCCCTTCCATTTGCTTTGTAATTTCCATAGAAATAATCTCAACCTAGCATTGAATAGTCATACTCACTGATCCGACTCAAATTGTTTACGGATGATATGAGAATCATGCCATATCTTAACTCTCTCCTTATATTGTAAGCTACTCAAAAAGGTTGTATCTCTCAACTCCTCCAGGGCTGCCAACTATGCTTTCCTTTGATCTCCTATACTCTTGAGATCCAACAATAACTCAATTACTGCCCAAAGTGACTTGTGCTTGATCTCCACAAGCAAGTGGCATGGCTTGCCATAAACGAGACGAAAAGGAGAAGTACCCAAAGGTGTCTTGAAGGTGGTCCGATAGGCCCACATGATCGAGTCCAAAAGATGTGACCAATCCTTTCGGTCTGGACGAACAACCTTCTTCAGTATTGTCTTAATCTCCCTGTTCGATACTTCAGCAAGACCTTTGGTATGAGGGCGATATGGAGTGGAAACTTGATGGTCAATGCTAAACTCATTAGCAAGGGCCCTTACCTTATCGTTGATAAAGTGAGTCCTCCTGTCAGATATCAAATCTCTTGGTACTCAGGCAGGAATGGCCTCAACCCAACGACTCACATAATCTAAAAGAAGCAGAATGTACTCGAATCCCTATCTCTTAGAGATTGGAACCATGAAATCGATGCCCCATGCGTCAAAAACCTCACAGAAGTGAATGGGCTGCATCGACATCATATCATGATGTCCACAAGTGCCCCTCCTCTGACAATCAGTACACCTCATCACGAAATTCATCAGAATCCTTGGAGAGGGTAGGCTACCATAGCCGAATTGGAGCACTTTCTGTATTGTCCTCCTCCCAGAATGATGTCCTCATGCCTCAAGCTTGTGGCAGTATGTGAGGATGCTGTGGTGCTACTCATGACGAATGCACCGACGCCAGACACTATCCCCCCCCCCTTCATGATAAAGGGTAGGATCCTCCCAATGGTATGAGTTGGCCTTCGCTGGGAAGGTCTCAAGTCGTTGCCTGGGCCAACCTTGTGGAACTCTCTTGTCAACAAGATAGTTCACAATGTTAGCGTACCATGGCAGCAAGGTGATAGCAAGAATCGCCTCGTCTGGGAAGGTCTCTGTAATAGGTGCAATCTGATATGAATCCTCAAGGTTCTCTAAACAGGGGAGGTGATCCGCCACCACATTCTTGACTCCAGGCTTATCCATAATCTCTATATGATACTCCATGAGTAGAAGGATCCATCTGGTCAATCTGGCTTCGGCATCCTTCTTTGCCATGAGGTATCGGATGGCGGTATAATATGTAAATATAGTCACACGAGATCCAAGAATATAAGATATGAATTATACAAAGCGAAGACTACGGCTAGCATTTTTTTCTCAGTCACTGTGTAATTCCACCAAGTAGCATCCAAAGTCCAGCTAGCATAGTATATGGAAAAATGTAATCCATCCCCCATCTATCCTAACACATCCTCTATGGTAAAATCAGAAGCATCCGTCATGATCGTGAATGGGAGAGACCAATCTGGTGGCCGAAAGACAAGAGCCTCAAAAACTAGTCCCTTAAGAGTCTTCAATGATGCCAGACACTTATCATCTACAATGAACTCGGTGTCTTTGGACAGCAAATCAGTAAGTGGTTGGGCAATACAACTAATATCCTGAATGAATTGTTGGTAGAAACCGACATGCCCCAGAAAAGACCGCAACTGACACAAATTAGACGGTGGATTGAGTTTCTTGATGATATCCACCTTGGTTGGATCGATCTTTGTGCCCCTGTTGAAGATGATATGGCCAAGCACTGTCCCCCGAGTCATCATGAAATGACTCTTCTCCCAAGACAATGCAAGGTTGATCTCTATGTAGCGTTGAAGTACACAATCTAGGCAGTTAAGACAAGCATCAAACCCATCGTTGTAGGCTGAAAGTCATCCATGAAGACCACTAAATAATCATCCACCATGTATGAAAAGATGGAATCATGCACCTTTGGAATGTAGCCGGAGCATTACATAAACCAAAGGGCATCTGTCTAAAAGCATGCGTCCCAAACGGATAGGTGAATGTCGTTTTCTCCTAGTCTTCAAGCACTATGGCCACCGGTTTGTATACAAAGTACCCGTCAAGAAAATAGTGATGACTCTTCCCAGCTAGACTATCGATAATCTGATCAATAAATGGCATTGGTAAAGGATCCTTCTTAGTGGCATGATTCAAATCGTCTGTAGTCTACACAGAACCTCGAAGATGTGGGTACCCAAGTAGCTATGTCCTCTCAAGACTCGCTCAAAACTGTAGTGATACCCGTCTTCTTGGGTACCACATGTAATGGATTAACCCACTTGGAGTTGGAGATGGGGTAGATAAAATAGAGGACACACTACTTCGATATTTCCTTCAAGACCACATCTCAAAAATTCAGGTTCAGCCATCGCTAGAACTCACGTGATGGATTCCCCTGGAGATCATCTATGCTCCATCCAACTGCCTTGCGATTTTATTCAAGAACCTCTAGCAAACGAGATTCTTGATCTCTAGTCAAATCCGCTAAGATAATGACTAGGAATATATTTGCTCACCTGCAAGGAATCTATACTTCATATTTTGTGATAAGGTCTTGAGTTTTGTACAAGTGGGATCTGGCAAATCTGGCTTCTGAAATATTTGAGTGAAAGCTACCAGATCTGCGCGTGAGAGCGCACTACATCTATGAATCTGATGAAGGCGGCCCTGCTGGTGTATCTATAATCTTAATTGGCTCGCTCTTCGCCCTAGCTATTGGCTCTGAAGGAATTAGACATGGAAAATAATCATCAAAGTCATCCCAATCAATGCTGAATCCGAGGGATCTGGATTGGAAGAACATGAAATATACTCTGCTTTGTATCCAGACCATGATCATCAGCCTCAAATGTGTCATGTGTCAAGAGTGTGCTCTCCGAACTCTCATCATCCTTAATATGTAAGTGTACAGTGTCTATAGGTGCAACAAGATCTCGTTATGCGAGGTCTGACTAAACTGCTTCATCATCTATGATCACAAAGTCTCACTCCCGGTGGACATCTTCTCTACATCTGTCATCTATTCTGATTCACTCGACTGCTCGGAGCAGGCTGAATCTCTCACTCTGGTCCCTCGATCGTCTCTATTTGTACACTTTTACCCTCGACGCAAAAGTATACCTTCTTGCTATCATGATCATATACCGCCTTGGCTGTGGCCAAGAATGGACGTCCTAGGATGATGGGGGTATCAGTCACAGACTCACGGATCTGCATGTCCAATACAACAAAGTCCATAGGGAATTTCAAGCCATGAATTGTGACGACCACGTCCTTCAATAACCCCTTCGGCCTCTTGACAGATCTATTAGAAAATTGAAGGATTGTCCTGCTTTGTTGAAGATGTCCAAACTCGAATAAAAGTCGAGTAAGGTAGCCAAAAGAATGTTAATTTAAGACTCGTCATCTAATAGGGTACGATGAACCGCTGCTCATGGATATGACATCTAACATATGGAGCTCCTACATTAGGTGTCTTGGCTGGCAATCAGTTCTGAATGGCGAAGCAAGTGGCACGAGTAAGCACATGGATCTCTGCATTTTGGTTCCTTCTCTTCCTGTGGATGGTGGTCTTCTCTCTTAAGTTCTTCTGGAAGAAAGGGATGTGCTCTAGTGCCTCCTGTAGAGTCAGCTGTATCTGGAACCGATCAATCATCTGCTGGTTGAACTCTAATTGGTGTCTCTTTTTGGGGTTTTCATTTTTTGGTCCTCTTTCCTAAGAGCAATGCTTGAGGGAAGGGGATGGAGGGACCCTCTGCAAAGAAATGAGGGTCAGGTATAGGTTCCTGAGCATGTAGTAAACTAGAATCCATACTAAGATCATCATGCAACACAGATGGACTCACAGGGGATACAAAAACCTTTCCTTTATTAATATTTTTGTTCTTTTCTATTTTTCCATTTTTTTGTATTTTTTGTCCTAGTATACAAACTGAGGTAACACAACTGAAGGTAAGTTGGTTGTATCGGCACCACCGACTGCATCTGATCATGCGGCATCAGCACCGCACTCTAGCCAAGCATCTCTCATCAAGGTGGCATCATCACCATTGTATGCATCTAGAATCACGACGACCTCAGTACCATCAATTGGGTCAACATCCTTGGTGGCTTCAGCACCATCGTTGTCATCATCATGAGCAACATCAGCACCATTACCATCCTCGTATGGCGCTACAGAATCTCCATGTGGCCGTCGCTCAGATGAGGCGCCACCAGTTGGCATCCTACCGCTCCTAAGTATCCCTAAATCAACATCAAATACATAGGAAGAAATATCACCCAAGGTATCACTAGGAGTTGTAGTCTCTGTAAACTATACCTACTTAGAGCTTCTCTTCAGATTGTTCAGGGTAGGTTTAATCTGAGCGGGTATGGTAGCCTTGCCCTTGATAATATCTCTCATCTCCCATCAGAACTCATCCATCTCTTGCCAGAAGGATGTCTGCTAGTCAGAAAGTAGGCGGGCAAGGTCATTAAGGGTTGGGTTCTCAAACACATGTACATGAGAACCGGACAGGTTGCCTCGTTGAAATGAGGCTGACACTGCTGGTGATGGTGGTGGTATTGAGGAGGAGGCTAGGAATACTGTTAAGGCAGTTGCGGATGCCTCCACTATTGTCCCTGATATGATGGAAGAGGGCACTGCTGGTGTTGTTGGTGGTACTATTGGGAGTGATGGGGCAGCTGCTGTTGGCTTCTCTACCCTTCCTGAGCTGGAGGCTATTGTTGAGAAGAGTTGCCTCCAGTAGACCATCAGAAGTCAGGATGGTCACGACGAATCACGAGTTGAGGTTGGTACTGGGAGTACAAGATATCGTTGACTTCCATCAACAACCCCTACTCAAGGTGTGGATGGGGAAGAGCTGCCAAAGGATGATTCGACCGGTAGATCACCATCTGAGTGTCTGGAGATGGCTGCTGGAAGTGTTGGAGTTGTTGAACTGGTTATGCCTGGATAAGGTGGACCTGGCAGTACAAGGCAGATGGCTAGCTGGAACTGCTCCCTAGATTAGCCCGTGACCTGAGATGGGGTTGATAAGCCGTCTTCGCCTCCTGCAGACACATGATCTGGGTCATTAGGTCACTCAATGTCTGTGCCAACTGATCAATTTGGTTCAGGCCCTAGCACTGCTTCTTCTCTATGATCTCGATGTGGTTCAACTTCTCGCTGATGATACCCATGTCAGCGGCTGAAGACTCAGCATGTGTTGTTACAGACGACGAAGTGGAAGGACCAGCATCGATTTATGAAATCCTTTGATAAGACACGTCCGGTGGTAGGGGCTTCCCCTGAGTATAGACCCTAGTATGGGACATCATCGTGTAGTTTTCTTCCACCTCCTCGTCGATGGTCCAGACTTGGTCCTCGTCCTTTGCAAAATATTACCCTCCACACGAGTCATTTACTAACCCCTACAGCTATGGTATTATCCCACAAAAGAAACTCTGAACAAGGTTTGGCTTGGATATCTTGTGATGTGGACACCGGTCAATGAGATCTATAAATCGAACCCAATCCTCGTGAAACTGCTCATTTGGGATCATGGTAAAATTGTTTATCATATCTTGCGCTATGTTGGTCCGGCCGAGTGGGTAGTACATGTTCAAGTACTCGATCCGGAGCTGCTCCCAAGTGGTGACATACCTCCCCAAATGCTTCACCAAGTAGGTTGCTCTGTCAACTAAGGAGAATGGGAAGGTGATCATATTGATAGTGTCCTCTCCACGAATCTGTCGTGGACAATCCTCAAATCATCTCAAATTCTTGCAGATGGAGGTGCGACTCCTCGGTGGCTAGCCCATGGAACTTGGGCAGTAACTGGATGGTCTGTGGAAAAGCTCGAAGTCATCCAGGACGGTGGGTGAGGGTTGCACCAGGGTTGTGCAACTGCCTTATCGTCCATACTGACTAACTAGCTCATGCTAGTTATCCTGGCATCCGTCTCCTACTCCATCTGCTGGTTTCTATCCACCGGATGGTCTCTGTAGCTCTGCTCTGCCGGCTCTTATCTGTGTCAGCTCTCGTCGCACCTCCGCCATAAATTCTCCCTGGTCCTTGATCTGTCGTTGCATGGTCTCGAAGGAGTCTAATAGTGTGTTGTTGATGTCATCCGGGTCAAGTACATATGCTGATCCATGTGACTGCTCATCGGTGCATCCCTCGCTGCTTGCCATCTCTTAGGTCTCTGTAAAGGCAAAAGACCCCAACTCAGGTGTTGTCAAGTGAAAAAAAAATTGTGCTCACCTCTGCTGTGGCACCTCAGGACTGGTAGATGGTTGGTAAATGGGGAACATGGTGGTAGCAAACTCAGGTTCAGTGAGCGGGTCTAGGCTCTCTGAATCCGTCCTAGATGAATGGAGAGGAGTGCTCGAAATCGGTGCTATCAAAGGCAGCCTAAGGGACCTCCTTCCCATCATCGTAATCTGGGTATTTATGAGGATTGGATCTAGAATGCAAATAAGATAAGAAGTCAACCCCCAAGTTCACCTACTCAACACGAGTTGATGACAATGAAAGGTTGGTCGTTAATCTTGTCAATTTTTATTAAGGTGACAAATCAATCTATCAGAGTGATTAAGCGAGTTGTTAGGAGCCCAACACTCTCAGGATACTGTCCCAATCTCACAGCTAGTTTTTCCCAGCCAATATGGGTGAGGACCGTTTATCAGCTACCCGATCTGCCCAATATGCTAAGGAAGTCCCGGACCGATTATCTGCTACCAGATGGAATCCTCACTTGATAAAAACCAACCACAAGACAGTATTTTGAAAAGAGATCAGGCGTGGCTCTACCTAGTGTGAGGGTCACTCTCTTGTTGTAGATAAATAAACCAATGAGGGAGTGACTCTCCCCAAAACAAGAATTTTTAAGAGAAGTTGGTTTTAGGGTCAAGTTTGCATTAGCAGCCTCAATTTTATTTGGTTATCTCTTATTTTAGGTATTTTCTGAATAAGACAACACCTAACAAATTTTCCGATTTCCTTGGTTATTTTGAGTCCACTTAAACAGGGGGAGGAAGTCGGAAAAGCCGATGCGCGATCAAACACAATGATGCATGCAGAGATATAAATGCATACTTGACTCCAGCACTCTAAATGCAGGGTGATCTGCACATAAAAGCAAAGACATGAAATAAACTATCTATATGATGCATTAGGAAATCGGCCTTAGACGAGCAACTTCTATTAATCGTGAAGAACAAGTAGCTAACTATCGGGAAGAGAGATTGGAGTTTGGTCTTAGATGTCGATCGGTGCCCACCACAATGGGTCATGACAGTGATGTATACGACCTCTCTCAGCACGTGGTCTCCAATACCAATAAACTAACTTTTTCAATATTATTTTTAGCAAAGTCCAATTACGATCTATAGGCATAGATAAGCAATTAGGTGTGGGGACCTTAGCTAATTACGTCACAATCAATAAAAATTTCAAAGTCTAAGCGAAAAAGCCTCGTGAATCAAATAGAAAGACAAGCGAGAAAAACAAAACCATGAAAAATCATGGTGAGTTCCCATGAGTACATTAGTACTCGGCAAAATAGATCCAAAGTCTATGTCCGAGAGTGCCTCAAAATCTACAATTATTACAATAATAAAATGAGGTTTCTGCAAAAATAACTATCTATCTAATATAACTAAATCCTCCTACTATTCTGCTCCTCCTCAGGTACGGGTTCCTCCAACAGAAAGCTGAGGCGTCCCTCGGGCAGTTCCTCGCATGAAAAGTAAAACAGAAAAGACGTCAGAAATAGATATAACAAATAGATAAGAGAAAATGAGCAAAATGAAATAAGACTACAAAGCCGTGCTCCCCGACAACGGTGCCATTGTGGTGATGCAATTTTCCGGATTAGTTAAGGTGGATTATTTATGCAAAGATCGTTGTCCCTAATCAATCAAATTGATCATGAGAAAAATAACCACTAAGATAGATCAATCAAGCAATCAAAGCAAGTAAGCAGTTTGCTATTTTTATTTACCAGGTATAGCCACCAGGGTCGAACACAAGGAGCACGAGAAAAGTACGAAGTATTTAAATTTTGAAAATAAAACTATTTTTAGTGGTTTCAAATTTTTCAAATTTTTAATTTTTTAAAAGCAAGCACAAATATTTAAAACATACACCAAACACTCTTTTTGTAATTTTAAAACTACTCAAAAATATTCATAAAATAAAACTAAAAATATTTTAGGGTTTTTTGGTTTTAAAAGTGTTTTCGATAATTTTCTTGGATTTTTCAAATATTTTGTGATTTTATAAAAATTAAATAATGCTCAAAACTCAAAATAGTGTACGGTCAGGACAAATTGCAAACTAAAAATATCTAAAGTGTCCTAAGGTCCTTATTAGCAATTTTATGATAAAATAGATATAAAAGCAACATACAGGGACTGGAAATTGAACTTTTGGAATTTGCTTTGATTTTATATGATAATTTAAATATTGTTGTTGTTTTATAATTTTTAAGGTTTTTATAGTGGATTTTTAAACAAAATTAATATAAAATTAAAACACAATAAAAGGCACATACACTATTTTTTCAGGAATTTTTAAAGCATTTTTTAAATTTTTTCGATTTTTATAGAGCAAATAGGAACTTTTTAAGGATTTTTGAATTTTTAAAAATAGAAAATGCAATAAAATAAATCAAACAAAATAACAATAAAAACTACACACTAGCAGGAGCTAATAGTAATTTTTAGGTAATTTCTAGAATTAATTTAATAATTATTAAGTCCAATAAAAAGCTTAATCACAGTGCACAGGGACCTATTCGCAAATATTTTAAGGTCCTGGACCAAATGAATAACACTCAAGAAAAGCCTAGGGTTGATATTGCAAATAGCCCAATTAATTCACGCACATGCTCAATTTCCAACGCATATTGGAATAAATGTAATTTCTCAAAACTTAATATTCAAGCAAAACAGTATTAAAGTTCAATGCAGAAACTGCAAATTACCCAAAATACATGTGAGCACACATGTGCTTCAGACTCGAAGGGATTAAAGTGGAAATACCACAAAATACGAGGTCCAAACTGTAAATGTACTCAACTACATATTTTTATTTAAAGGACTAAATATAAAAGCAAAAACATGAGGGATAAAATGTGAAATATACCCTAAAGACACGTGGCACCCGCACAAGAGGGCGGAGGTGGATGCCTTTGATATTCCCTAGCAGAGGGATCTGATGACTCAGGAAGGTGGCACAGGTGTACGGTATGATCTGACGCCTAGGCGGATCTGACGGCTAGAGAGAATGTCGTGGACGTGCAAGGCAGATGCGTTAGAGGATCTGATCCAACGACCCAAAGGTTACCACTATCGTGTAGCTCTGATCTAATCATTCACGAGGGTGCTCATCCAACGGTGGGAGAAGGGTTAGCAAGAACACAACTAGGGGAACTTCAATCGAGCGAAGAAAGGAATCCATCAACCCGATGAAGGATCTGAGGGCTCCAGTAATATCGTGAGGATGTTCTACGTCCGATGGAGGGGTCAGATAAGGAGGTGTCAATCCGATGGGCATCTTGATGACGGTGCTCTTGGAGATGCTCCACTTGAGAAATTGAGTGTCTTAATGGCGGTCATCGCACGCGTCGAGGCCTGCAAGGGATACTATGCTCGGAGACGGAGCCCGTCATAGGTTATTGAAGCAGAACAACAAGTAAAGCGGTTTGGAATAATGCTCGGTCTCCGGGTAGGCAGGGGAAGGAGACCTAGCCCTAATCTCGACCGGATGGTGGAGGCTTAGGATGATCAGGTTGTGCGGGAAGATGTGTGGTGAATAGGCATGTCGATCATTGCGGACGGAGGGGGGTAACGGAGCTCCGACCAGCTAGTCGGAGCAGCGGATTGACGATGGTGATGAAATGGAGAAATGGAAGTGAGCTGAAAATGCGAGGGGTGAGGGAGCTACCTGAGGACTCTGATGAGTTCAGCATCTCCAGGCGAACCGGAGAAGGGGGGTTATGGCCTCAACTCGGGTGTGGCTGGCCGAGGAGGCTTCTCGTGGCGGCTCTCCGGCGTCGTGACGAGCTGCATTCAAGAAGACCGCCAAACAACACTCCAAGGGCACCTCTGGGAAGCTGTCACCTTCCTGAAGGAGGATAGGGGTCTGTGGTGGCTCGAGGAACGAGTTGTTATGCTGTGAAGGCAAGAGAGGACTACTTATAGGCTGTAAATGGGTCCTAAAAGATAGGAGTGTTTCAGGAACCGTAGGCAGATCCGGCTGCGCTTAGGGATCATTGAGGATCAAGGAAGTTGAGGCAACAATCAGGCATAGGGATCAAGTAAATTGGAGGATGATGGGTCGGGCACTAAAAAGTGGAGAAAATGCTCCAGCGAGGCACGTGCGACCCGACCCAGTCTGGAAGAGATAGTTGACCGAGGTCAATGGCCCGATGTGCACTAATCAGAAAATAGAATTTACAAAAATAAAATAAAATAGAATAAAAAATAGTAATTGAACTTAAATCAAAAGTTTATAAAATATAAAAATGTCTATTATTTTATAAAGTATTTTTTTGTGATTTTAAATTATTTTTATGAAAAATAAAATATTGTATATACTATATATAGTATTATATACAGGTATATTATACCTATGTATTATGCACAAGTTTTTTTTTATTTTTACGAAAATAATTTTATTTTATATTTTTTTTTACAACAAGATTTTAGGAGTATAAAATAATTTTTATTTTATTTTTATAAATTATTTAAAGGTATAAAACAGTTAGTGAATGTAGCACGTATATTTCTATTTTATACAAGGGTTGGATGTTTTTATTTTTATTTTTATTTTATCTTTCAGATTTTTATTTTATTTTTATAATATTTTAAATCTCTATACAAGGGTGTGTTAAGAATAAAATAATTTATTTTGCCAAAAATAAAAAAATAAATATTATGTATAAGTACAGATGATATATATATACATAATGAACCCTTATTTGTCTCTACTTATTTTCTTTTGCGATCATGTTAAGACTTGACCTTCTCTTGGGATTTGATTCACTCTATATTTATTCTAAATACATCATTTTCTTTCTTTTTATTTATTATTTTATTTTTGCAAAATACATGCTAATTATGCATTATTAACAAAGGCATGCATCAATCTAAGTTATTGAATTTACAGGTATTTACATGTGGTTTTGCTAAAAAGAAGAGCTAAATAAAAGAATAAAGAGTGAGAATTATGTATTCATCAATCACGCCGCTCCTTATGGTTGCTCGACACGAGGAAGAGACCGCCTCTGTCACAAGCCCACTCACTACCGGAGCTGTGGGATAAAGGAAATGTCATATCACCGACGATGTGGGGATCTAGGACTATTTATAGCCAGGAAAACTTGGGGAACACGGCTGCGGGTGGCGTAGACGGCAAGGGGTGGCATCATTGCAAGGTTGTTGGGTGAACGACCGGCCAACAGCCGGCCACTGGGTGTGTTGGAAGAGAAGGCGGAGAAGGAAGAAGGGAAATATGCGGTGTTCGGCGCTGGAGGAAAGATGGAAGAAGAAAAGGGTGACCGGGGAAGAGAGGAGAAAGAAAATAAAATAAAATAATAAATAAAAAAATAAGTTAATTAAATATATAATTATTTAATTTGATAGATAATTACGTAATTAAGTAAGTACTTAATAATTAAATAATTATTATATATATAATTATTGAAATAAGGGTTTTCATCAGTTGTGCCCCTCTAAGATATTGTAATATCAGCTATGCCCCTCCCTTTTTGGGAATATCAGTTGTCCCCCTGACTTCTTGTCGTTCTATTACTTGTGCCCCTCAGATTAGTTGCCATCCATCCCCAATGCAAACAGATGTTAACTTCGGGGACACAATAGGAGTTAAATTTAGAAAAAAAAAGACTAAAAGTCATAGTCTCCCTCCCCTCCTCCCAGCTCCTCCCACTCCGTCGTCGTTCCTCCCGTCTGCCTAGTTCCTCTGGCACACTCCTCTCCCTTTCCATGGCTCCTTCTCCTCTGCCCCTGCTCCTCCCCTACGCCCAACTCCTCTGCCCATCTCCTCCCCCTCCGCCCAGCTCCAACCTCTCCACACATCTCCTACTCCCAACCCCTCTCCCTCTGCCTGGCTCCTCCAGCTCTGACCCCGCTCCTCCCCCTATGCCCCGATCCTGCCCCTCCGCCCCTTTCCCTCCGCCTAGCTCCTTCCCCTCTACCATTGTTACTCCCCTCCATCCGACTTATCCCCATCCTCCCAGCTCCTCCCTCTTTGCACAGCTCCTTCGCCCGACTCCTCCCACTCCTGCCCCGCCCCTTCGCCCGATCCCCCCCCTCCACCCCTCTCCCTCCACCCAGCTCCTCCTACTCAGCCCTACTCTCCCCTCTCCACCAAGATTCTCTTCTCTTATCCTCTCCCTCTGCCCAGATCCTCCCTCTTAACCCTTGTTTCTAACTCAGTCCACCTCTGCCAAACAGGAGCTTCACCCTCTCCAACGGTGTCACCCCGCTCTTTGCCACCGTTGTCGCCACTCTCCCCATCACGAAGTCCACCACCATCCTCTTAGAAGCTGGCGTCGACCAACATCTCTCTCCTATCATTTCCCCCTTGCCACTGGAGAGCAAGAGAGGGTCCCCAATGCAGATAAAGGAGGAGTAAGAGGAGGAGGATGGGTGGAAGAAGTTTTTGGACGGTTATGCCCCTCTTAACTTTACCATGGTTTGAGAAAACCATGGTTAAGTTCAACTCATTGATAATTAAAGTAACTGAGGGTCACAAGTGATAGAATGACAAGAAGGCGGGTGCACAACTGATATTCCCAAAAAGGGAGGGGTATAAACGATATTGCAATATCTCGGAGGGGCACAACTAATAAAAACCCTTGAAACAATTGAACAACTTCATGACTTATTAAATAATAATTAGTAATTAACAAATAAATAAATAAATTAAATAAATAATAATAATAAATATTAATAAAGTATATAAATATAACACATATTAAATAATATAAATTAAGGTACATTGTACAATATATATACCAATACGTTCCCAAAACTCACATTTTGCATATCAACTCCGATTTTAGAGAAATCATTATCATTTGAGAGATAATTAAATAAAACGGATTTTAAAACTGAGTTTGCCAAATTCGGAGTCCATATGGTCGAGTTATGGGGTCCGAAATTTAGGTTACGGCTTCGTGGCTTCACGATTTATTGGTATTTTGGATTATTATTTTTATATATTTTTATATTGATTTTTAGAAATATTTTAGAAAAGAAATTAAGTTAAACAGAGTTACGGATAATTAATTAAAAATTCGAGAATTTTCTACATATAGTACATATATACAACGGGGCCCAAACGCCAAAACTCACCTGTTTTATTCTAATATTTTTTTGATATTTTTTAATAAATAGTATTAAGTATAAAACGAAGTTTAAAGTGAGTTTGGTCAATTTGAAGTTTTCTATAAATAATTATGAACTTAAGAAGTCAGCTTTCATAGCTTTTTCGGTCCATGGTAATTATTTATTTTTGTAATGAATTATTTTTTGATATTTTTATAAAAAATATATATTTTTATTAACAACTTTTATAAAAAAATATTTTCGTTTGAGATTTTCTTGATGATAAATAAATTAGGTGAAATATTTACAAGATGGATAATGTGTTTAATGTATTTTTGGTCTTGATTTTCTATTATTTTTATAGGTCGGGATCCTTATCTCCCCCTACTTATTTATTTTGTCGACCATGTCAATATTGACATGCTCTTAGGGTTAGAATCAGTCTGTATATATTACATATATACACCCTTCTTTTTCTTTTATTTTTCTTTTTCTCTTTATTATTTTATTTTGGATAAAATAAGTGTTAAATATATAATATTAATATTTGTGGTTAGAATGTTAATTAATGGGGATTAGTGATTATTTACATGCAATCTACCAAGGATTGTATCTAAAATGAAAGAATAAAGGCGATGAATCATAGATTAATCATTCCCCTATACTTTACCTTTGTTTGTCTGTTAGCAAACACTTAGTCTATAAACAAGTACAAGCAAAAAGAAAAAGAACAAAGAAAATAAAAGAACTTAGAACATGATTGTTTCTTTAAATCGAATCTCACTTAACCCACAATTTAGAAGTTGGATTTGGCCTTTGGATTAATAGAGTGTAGGGACTCTAGTAGAATTAGGATTTAAGCATTGACAGCCCTAAAGTTCCACAAATCCTTATCCAGGTTCACCTCAACACCCAGCTCAGATCCACCTATCCATCACGCAAACTTTTTGGCCTTGAAATAAATTTGTGTTGTATGTGAAAAGTTGTAGCTCTTCCCGCTTAGAAAAGCTAAGAAACTGCTCATCCCAGTATTACACTCCCATTAGATCCTCATACAGCTACTCGATCCTTGAGGAGGGGGTATTTCCATCTGAGGTCAGGTCGTGTTGTGTCCATGTTTGAATATAGAAAGAAGTAGAATAATGGGAAGAGAACTGGAGTGTGATCAGTATAATCACATCTCCATGTGAAGCCTGGCCAGGTTAGCCAAGTCTCCATTATGATAATGCATGCTTTTCTGATGCTTGGACCATTGTGGTCATTTTGGTATTTGGTGTATGGCTTCTTTTTGGTAGACATGATTGTTGCACTGCATAGATCTTTTATGCCCCGATGGTTATAGCATATTTTCTTTTTGTTCATTTTTGGGGGGGGCATGGAAAATTGTGCCAGCAGATCCTTCCCTCATCTGAAGCATTATTTCAACCCCAATCTCTCCTGTCTTTAGACATCGGTGCCACTAGAAAAGGATGAAAATGCACCACCAAGATGAATTTCCCTTCGCATCCCCATGCATGTTGAGATAAGTGTAGAGTGCATGAGTTCAAAATTGGTTCAAATGGAGAAGAGTTAAACGGATGACACCAAGTGTCCTACTTGGGCACATTGAAGTTGAATTCCGAACATGGTCTCATAGAACTTGAAGAATTAAGTCTAAAAGACCCGAAGAGTCACAATTCTAGTTCCTAATAAAGTCCCTTTTGAATTAAGTGGATTAAGTCCTAAACCAAGCTCCATCTCTCAGACTTAGATCCATTCGTTTCAAGAATCAGACTTGTTCTCAAAAATGCAAATGAATGCAACAATTTTTTTATGAAGTAGATTTTTCAGATTAAGCTCTTTAAGTGGTTTTTATGAATTATAAAAATTTTTATTGAATTTTAAAACTATTCAATTTTATAAACTTTATTGAAAGAGTTAGTGGATTAATTACATTTACAAAAATTTTACAAGAATTACCACATTTTACAAATAATTTTATATAAATTTTATACACATAATTATACGGCTTTTATACAAGATTTTATAAAGACTTTATAAATTTAAGTAATTAAGGATTTTATACAAGAATTTTACAACATTATATGTATATAATTTTTAAGACATTTTTTATTAGTTAAATTTACGATTTTCTTGCAGCTTTTAGATACCCAAAATATACACACATACTTTTAGAGAGTCATATTATTAAAAATATAATAAAGTACGAGTTATGGCTTCTAAAGTATATATATAGCATATATATATATATATGACACCCCATATACATAGCATGAACTATGTCCTCGTAGTGATTAAAGAGCGATACAAGGAAGATATAACTCGGGATATGTATATATTGTTGAAAATACTTCTATACTACAACAACTCAAAGAATAACAAATAAACAAATAGAAGTCAATCATTCCCTCTATACTTAGGATCAAGTGATCCTAAGGATAGCAGACTCAAAATAGAAGATGAGCGAGGTCAAGAGAATGTACACTATCAACGACTCAGCTTGTCCACCCTACACTTAGGGTAAAATATCCCTAAGTATAGAGAAGAATATCAAGAGATGAGGGACAAGCGAGAGAGCAGACAACACGAATCGAAAATGATCAAAAAACGATATGAGTGATATTCCCCCTTATACTTAGGGTAAAGTGCACCCTAAGTATAAGCAACGCCAAGGGTAATAGAATAGAATGATGTGAAAAACATAGTGTCTACACCCCCCTATACTTAAGATAAAGTACATCCTAAGTATAGCAAAAATTCTAGATGAAACCTAACGATGTAAGACAAATGGAAGGAAGAAAGAGTAAAATCAATTATATATACAAAGTGAGCGTGAAAATCAGGTATGAGATACAAAGTGTAAAGAATGAAGAGAACATCTCATACAAAATGAATGGAGACAACCTCAATGGTCGGCAGCTCATGATCAAGAAAAGGTTTCAACCGCTGACCATTAACTCGAAAGGTGGAAACAGAAGACAACTCAGATATGTCGATGCTACTATTATCTTACACCTTTCATACCAGATATGGGCCTTTCCACTTGCTCTGAAGTTTCCCTGGAAATAACTTCAGTCTCGCATCGAATAACCAAACTTTCTAGTTTGGCTCAAACTGCTTGTGGCTGATGTGAGCATCATGCCACTCTTTCATATGCTCCTTGTAATGTATGCTGCCCGAGAAGGCTTCGTCTCTCAATTCTTCCAGGGTTTCCAATTCTGTCTGCCTCTGATCTCCCACATCATCTAGACCAAAGATAACCTCTTTCGCTGCCCACCATGAACTGTGCTTAATTTCAATAGGTAAGTGGCATGGCTTGCCATAAACAAATCAAAAGGGAGATGTACCCAATGGAGTCTTGATCGATGTTCTATAAGACCAAAGAACCGAGTCCAAAAGTTGTGACCAATCTTCAGGTCTCGGCGAACAACCTTCTGTAAGATCGTATTGACCTCCCTATTCAAGACTTCGGCTAGACCATTTATCTGAGGATGATACGGAGTAGCAACCCGATGGTCTATGTCGAACTCGTTAGCAAGTGCTCTTACCTTGTCATTGATGAAGTGGCTACCCCTGTATGATATTAGAACTCAAGGGACACCAAACCGCGTAATAAGATGCTTTCTCAGTAACTTGCAAATCGTGTTCACATCAGTGGTTCAGGCAGGAATAGCCTCTACCCAACGACTCACATAATCTACGGCCACAAGTATATAATCAAATCCCTGAGCCCATAAAGTCGATACCCCATGCATCAAACACCTCACAGAAGTGAATCGGATGCATCCTCTAATATCTCTATGTCCACAAGTTCCCATTCCTTGACACTCAATACACCTCTTTAGGAAAGCATGGGCATCCGCAACGAGTGTAGGCCACTAAAAATCGGATTGAAGCTCCTTCTATTTTGTCCTCTTCCTTTAATGGTGTCCTCCATCTTCTAATCTACAAAAATACATGAGGACACTCTGGTATTCCTCTTCAGGAATACATCGATGCCAGACAGAATCCGCTCCTTCATGATAAAGGATCAGATCCTCCCAATGGTAAGACTTGGCTTTCACGAGGAAAGTTTCAAGACTCTGCCTAGACCAACCTTCTGGGACTTTCTTAGCAACAAGAAAGTTCACAATGTCGGCATGCCATGGGAGCGAGGCGACAACAAGAATCACCTCATTGGGGAAGGTCTCGGTAATTGGTGCATCGAACTCAGAAGTCTTGGGTGATTCTTGTCGGGAGAGGTGATCCGCCACCACATTCTTGACTTCAGGCTTATCCTTGATCATGATATCAAACTCTTGGAGTAGAATGATCCATCTTGTCAGACGAGTCTTGGAATCCTTCTTATCCATTAAGTACCTGATGGCGGTATGGTTAGTAAATATGGTTACTCTTGACCCTATGATGCAGGATCTAAATTTGTCTAAGGCAGATACTACGGCTAGCATTTCTTTCTCAGTAACTGCGTAATTATGCTGGGCGGAATCCAAAGTCTTGCTAGCGTAGTGTATGGCATGAGGTAGGTCATCCCTCCATTGTCCCAACACAACCCCAACGGTGAAATTAGAGGCATCCGTCATGATCTTGATGAATCTGCGATTCGTCATCTTTATTCATTTATTTTAGCTTAAAATTCCTTATAAATCACCTACATATAACACTAACTCCATATTCTTACTAACTTGCAACTGTGTTTAAATATTGTACACTTCTTACTAATTTTAACCTAAAATAAATAAATAAAGAAAGAAAGGAAAAATAAAGAAAAGAAACTAAAAAAAAGGAAGACAATAATAGATACAAGCTGACCCGAACCCTGAGAGAAGGTCAAGACTTGACCTGATCGACCAGGAATAAAGTTGGGGGAGATAAGGTCTTTAAGCAGAAAATCAAAAAACAAATTGTGTGTGTTGTTGCAAATACGTCTCACTTATATTGTGTATATCTATATAAAACTAACACTAATTTATTTGTGCCCTAGTTTACCTCAAATCAAATAACGTTCAAAACCAAAGTTGTAAATAAAAATGTGTTCTAATTAATAAAAATAACTGCAGAATTAAATCATGTACAGAATAAAAGTAACCACACTTGGAAGAAGCCACTAAGAACTCATTGAAAGACCAATTCCAGTTCCATATGAGTTTAATTAAATCAATCTCACTTCCATTTGATTCGAAATTAAATTATCTTTAAAATGGCTGTATTTTCATAACTTTTGGTATTACAGTTGAAAAGTTGGTTTTCTGGGGTGGTTTGTGCAATTTTCCATGTATTATTGTAATATTATATTTGTATATATTTGTAAATTATTCTTACTAATTATTTAAAAATAAAAATTAAAAATAAAAAAAGAAAAAAAATTCTTAAAACAAAAGTTAATTTCCTTATTTACCTTTGTATATAATGTCATATATGTATATAGTATTTGTATATAGTTGCCATTTTTTATTAACCTCCATAAAAATAAAAAAATAACATTTTTTAATTCAAATAAATAAAGTGACGCAAATTAAAAAAATAGATAATTGTGTAAATACTTTTATCTCTTTTTATCTTCATCTCTTATCAAATTTCATCTCTCTTATCTCTTCCACCAAAAAATCAAAAATTCAAAATTCAAATTTCATCTCTTTTCTATTTATATGGCTCCTTCTCCCTCATTCCAACTTTATCAATCTTTAGAGAGAGGAGCCCGATCTCCAAGAGAAAAAAATCGTCGAGAAAGTTGCCTAGTCTCCAAGCTGTCCGGTGACAGCGAGTCGGCCTTGTCGAGGCGATCACAGTCCTTTTCCGCTCATAAGGTGAGATCCACATTTTTCTTATTTTTATCTAGGTTAATCGTAGTTTATTTCTCGCATTTTTATCTAGTTGTCATATTTTGTTTATCTATATCTTAAAATCCGCTATAATTTACCCGGCCACTGACTTGATTTTTCATCTCACTTTCTCGATCTCCACGCGTTCTATTTCTATCTTCCACGATCTATCAACTCCGACCACACACGGTGGTTGGAGAATCGGATTCGATCCCTTCATTTTCCCCGAATCTCCGCTCATTTTCCGATTTGTAAATAAATAAAAAAATAAAAAAACCATTTATTTCCTTTATCTCTAACGTTTGTTTGCAGGACCAATAATAAAAAACAACAAAAAATAAAAATAAAAAAAATGAAAAAATCTATATTTTGTTTTTTATCCCTATTTTCGGATTTACAAAAAATATAATATAAAAAATGTTTTTCTTTTTTTATTATTATTTACATCACAAACAACAAAATAAAAAAAATAAAAAAAGGGACGGTAGCAGGGCCGCTACCTCCTGCCACCTCGCTGCCCTCTGACGCCACGCTCGGCCGCGACGTGCCTCCAGCCAGTCCAGGCAGCCGACCTCAGTGACCCCCGCCGTGAAGACGTGCCTCTGCTCCTCCGTTGCGCACAACCATTGACGCCTCTAGCCGCTCGTGCCTTGCGTCCCGCGCTCGTCTAGTACGCCTGCAGCACCTCCGTGCGCGGAAGCCTAGCCGACCACACTGCAACCGCTCCAGGCGGAATGCCAGTCCGCAGACCATATCACTGCACCGTCTGCGCACCTCGCCAGACCGCGCGCCATCCGCGAACCGTGT
Organism: Ottelia alismoides; assembly: GCA_037367405.1. Lineage (NCBI taxonomy): Eukaryota > Viridiplantae > Streptophyta > Magnoliopsida > Alismatales > Hydrocharitaceae > Ottelia > Ottelia alismoides. Next base: position 1,124,986 of record JAZKJV010008325.1, on the reverse strand, counting down.
TGCCCCTCTTCCCGGCACTCCGCCCAGCGCCCCAGCGGCGTCGCTGCCGCCTCGCCGTGCACAACCCAGCTCTAGACGCCGCGGTCGCCCACGCCTCTCATGATGAATCCAGTACCGTTGTTCTCCAGTAGACCCCTGTGGCCACCATGCGAGCCCTTCCTCCTGGCTAGCGGTGCCGCCCGCACGCCACCAAGCATCCAACAACTACCGTCCGCGTTGCCCCCTCCGTAGATCGCGCGTGTGGGGAAGAAGAGGAGGGAGGCAGCGGCCATCCTCCTGGCCCCTCCCTCTTTTTGTTTGGTGATTGAAGAAATGAAGGAATCTAGGGTTTGAATAATTTATTGGGAAATTTGCGACATTGGTCCCAGACATTTTTGAAATTACGAATAAGCCCCTACCAGCCTCCAACACATGTGATGCGTGTGGTATATTGGTAAAATTACGCTTTATCCCTTGTGCTTTATTTCTATTATTATTTGATGCAAAGACAGAACTTATTTACATTTAGTCCATGAACTGCAGAACAAAAACTTGCGTGCTCTATTTGAATGAAATAAATGTTATTTGTGATCTAAAAATCTTGCAAAAAGTATGCTATGCTTCTGATGTGATTATCTTCTTAACATAATTTTTTATTACATTTTGATTTCATTTATTAATTTTAAAAATCAAAGACAGTGTCATTTTGTCTTGCAGAGATTTAAAAAATTCATAAAAATTCAAATATTATTCCAAAAATTCCAAAAAAACTTAGGGTAGTCTTATTTCATTGTCTTTTAATTTATGACTAATTTTAACCCATTGATTCTTTATAAAACCACATAAAAATGAAAACATTAAAAATCTTATAAAAATCATGGAAAAATCTACAAAAAATCCAAAAATTGTGATTTCAGTTTCTGTTTGTAGATAATAGCTTCTAGTTTGTCTTAAAAATAATTGTCAGGAGTTTTGGGCATTAAAATATTTTTAATTTGCAAATTACTCCAGGCAGTGCACAATTTTGTATTTTCTCATTGTTTGATTTTTAGAAAAATACAATAACATCGGAAAAATTCCACAAAATTCTCAAAAATATTTCAAAACTTTTAAAACCAAAAATTTTTTCTTTGGATTTTTCTGAGTATTTTTGATTAATTTAAAAATTACAAAAAGAGTTGGTGTGCATATTTTTGATCTTGTGAATATTGCTTCGTGCTATTTTTTCGAAAACAAAAAAATTAAAAAAGATAAAAAAACACAAAAACCAACGATAGTTGTCCTTTGAGATTCTTGTTTTCTCTTAATTAATTCTTGATTAATTGAATAACCCTCGGGATATGTAGCCTCCCTGAGTTCGACCCTGTCCGCTATACAAGTTAATAAGTAGTAAAAATAAAATCAAATTGTTTGTCACAGGATTTTGGGGATAGCAACGACTGTTTACCATTAAATTTTCTGATCCATAAATTTTCGTGCACCAATAAAATGGCGTCGTTGCCGGGGAGGCACAGCGAGGGTAGTTAGGTTTCTCTTTTGACCTACTATTATTGGTTGTAAATATCTGTCTACGTTTTTTGCCATTCACTTCATTGTTTATATCACTACATTTGTTTCATTTTTTTCTCTCATATTTGATAATTGTATTTCTTACACATTATCTTTTTTTTTCTTGTGAGGGCCTGCGGAGCGAAGGAGGTGATCCTAGGAGAGCCAAAGCACCCAAGCAATGTGGAAGCGGCTTGATTCTTCACCAAGCCGCAGGATAGCGTGAGAAGAGGAGAAAGAATTAAAAAAAATAAAGAGAGAGAGAGAGTTTTTCTTTTCTACCATTTGAACTCTGTAAAAGGACATTCATTTGTTGTGGGGTCTGTTTCGCCAAGTGCCGATGCACTTGGGGGACCTCACCGATTTTGTTTTCATCGCCTTTTTTTTTCTTTGTTTTCTGCGGATTTTGTGATCTACCTCTTGATTGCTTTAATTAATTTGTTTGAGTCAGGTAATTAATTAGGTCCAAACATCATAAACAAGAAATTTCTGTTCCTATAGAGTAGAGCGTAATTTGGACTTAGTCAAATTAACTTGTTCTTGCCCGTTAATAGAAGCTATCATCTAGGACGCTTCACTTGCATTTGCATATAGGGTAGTTTATTTAAATTCTGTGTGGATCACTTGCATGTAGAGTGCTGTCGACAAGGTACGCATCTCTAACCCCTGCATGCATCAATGTTTTTAATCGTGCATTGGCATTTCCGATTTCCTTCCTTGTTTTCACTCACATAAGTTAAAAAGGAAATTGGACACTCGGTAGGTGATTCTTTGAAAATATTTTAACCAAGTGATAACTGCTAAAACCAGGACTGTTAAAGAAAACTCGACCCTAAAAAATACAAAGAAAAATCATTGTTTTGGGGAGAGTAACCCCATCATTGTTTGGTTTGCTTGAGCGAGAGAGCGACCCGCACACTAGGATAGAGCCATGCCCGAACTCTTTCCAGACTACTATCTTGGGTTAGTCGGTCTCTAGTGAGGATCTCTCCAGTAGTCTGTAAAACGACCCGTGACGTCCTTAACAGATTGAATTGATCGGGTAGCTGGTAAACGGTCCGCAATTCATACTGGCTGGGAAAGATCTAACTTTGAGATTAGGCCAGTCTCCTGAGAGCATTGGGTTCCTAATAGCTCGCTTTTAACCACTTTAATATATTGTATTCTCACTAAACTCTAAAATTGATAAGATAATTGACCGAACCTTCGCGGTCTTCACTTTGAGTTGAGTTGGTGAACTAGGGGTTTGTATTGCGTTTGATTGCTTGTGTGCTTGCTAGATCCTTCTGTGCATTTGTGCCTTTTTCTCCATATCTTTTGACTTGACCTTCGTGCTCTCCCGATCCCGCCTTTTGTTTTGGAGATGGCCGACTGGAGTTATTTTAATCCGATCTTCGCAGATACCTCGTACTCTCCATACGATCCACCTTCCTTTTTTAGGAGGACTTTCCTCCTGATTTTTGTGCATATCTGCCTAACCCATTATTTCAGGAACCGAAGGACTTTGATTTTCACCCACCCTCATTCAACCCACCCGATCCTGTGATTTTGGAGTCACCTTTCATTATTTCCACACTTGAGACACTGAATCAGATTATGGAGCTTATGAATTCGAGGATTAGCAATCTTGGTCGATCCTACTCAGTTTATAAATACGAGCAGAACGCTGCTCCACTATTTGAGGATATGGATTCACTTGAGGATAATCATGAGAGATTGCAATCGCCCAAAATAAAAAAAATGAGAAAATTTTGAAGATCCAAAAAGATTCTAGGAGAAACATTATTGATTCATTTTGTGAGGAGAGGACCCAAATGCCTGATCATTTACCCACACATCTATTCACATCATGTCCCAACCTTGACCCTGAGGATTCCATTATATAGACTGCTCTTGGCAATCCTCGTATAAATGCTTATTCCGACCTACTCCCTTGTATGAATGAGGTTCAAAATTTCAAAAAAATGTTGACTGAACCTGAAGTGGTAGCCACCCTTCAAGAGATCATTAAAGCTCCACTTCAATAGATCATGACAGATTTATCTACTCATGAACACAAGAAGAGAAAGCAAAGGAGAAGATCTGAGCATCACATCTTGACCATGGCCACTGCCTACGCCATCTCTCACCGTCCGTATTTTAAGAAAAGTAACACTGCCATACCTCTTGTGAGTTGCTCCATATCTGACTATTCTTGTGATAACACTCTCCTTGACGGTGGTTCGTCAATTAATATAATACCCTTCTCTAAGGTACAATCTCTTCATCTTGGGCCTCTAAAGAAAACAAGGATGATAGTTCAATTTGCTGATGGATCTAACAAGAGGCCGAAGGGTATTCTAGAAAATGCTATCATTCTAATAAGGGCATGAATTTTACTTCAGATTTTGTTGTAATGTCTATGGAGACCTCCACCCCTGTGGAGCACCCTCCAATCATCCTGGGACGACCTTTCCTCACCTCTGCGGGAGCCGTTATTGACTATGGCTCAGGAGAGATTCACTTCCATTCTGATGTAGGGAGCGATGTGTTGATCACTACACCCACTACTGACCAGAGATCTGCATCCCATGAGAGCACGCCCGTGTTAGCCAACCCCAAGGAATTTGACCTCGAGGATAATATCAGAGATTCTTTTTATATGTTGGATGATAAGAAAACTCAGGAATTCCTCTTTAACGAGGAAGATTCGGAAAGCATAGACCTTGGAGTTCTCCCTTCTAGTATGTGGAGATGCATTGATGACATCCGCGGAATTTACACGATAGACACCTTAGAGCGGAAGGCAGAATCTGAGACTAGACAGGATGGACATGATTCGACTACTTCCACTGAGGAGTCCATTCCTATTCACCCTGATTCAGATGAGACCTATCATGCCAAATTTGATTTGATTGCGTTTATAAAGGAATTTGAGCCTTTTGCTAAAGATGATGATCCGGTAGAGGCTCGCCAGGCTAAAATTGATCCTACTTTTTCTGATAATGATTTTGAGCCATTTTACTTTGATGTTTGCGAAGCTTACCAGGCCGGACATGACTATATTACTTCCAATAACCGGTTTAGGCATGCACAATGTGAAACCGCTGAGGATACATTCTCGGTCGATCCTACTCAGTTTATGTCTAATGATGATCCCAATATCGACCTACACCTTGTCAAATCCATTCCTCAACGGTCCCGCAAGAAGGTTCGTTTTCGACCTTCTTGTCCTTTGTACATCCACTCCTCTTGTATATCCTTTCGTTTCACTCTTTCTTCTCCCATTTTATCTTTAATCCCTTTTCCATGTGTGTATATATGCTATACCTAGGATGTGCTTTATCCTAAGTATAGGGGGGATGAACGATTTGTGTTGTTCATATTCGTCTTGTTCATCACTCTTGTTGTTGTCTATACTTAGGGATACTCTACCCTAAGTATAGGGAATAATGTTGTTCATACCGTGTCTTTTTGTTTTTGAGTCCGTACATTCTCTCCATCAGTTTTCCCCTTTTGTACCCTCCACTATACTTACGATTACTTGATCCTAAGTATAGGGGGATCACCAACTTCTCTTCTTTTTATCTTTTCTTTGAGTCGTTGTAGCATAGGAGTCTTTTCACTTTTCTATACTTAGCACGAGTTCTGTCTTCCTTTTTTGCTCTCTGATCACTTTGAGGACATAGTTCGAGCTACGTATAGGGGGTGTCGTATATATTTTTATATATACTTTAGACATAACTTGTACTTTTAAATACATTTATTTGGGGGGTTATGTGTATAATTTTGTAAAATCCACGTGTGTACAAAACAAAAAAATAAAAAAAACAAAACAAAAACAAAAACAAAACAAAAAATCAATAAAAAAATAACAAAAAAACACATACATAAAAAACACAAAACAAAACAAAAAAATAAAAACGAAAAAAACAAAAAAAAAGTCTTGTACATACTTGTACTTCTTTATTACTAGCCCTTTTCCTTTAAAAAAACTACAAAACCAAAAATCTATAAAAATTTGCAAAATTCAAAAAAAACCTTTCTTTCACATCTGCATTTTTCCTCCAACAATCCATAAAAAGTTCAATATTAAAAAATTATTTAAAAAATGTGTTCTTTTCACATGAGCATCATTTCTTTTCAAAAAAAAACCCTTGCATTGTTCATATGTTGCATTTGCATGTGCATTTTTCAGGATAGTATTGACATTTAAACTACGTCTGGAATAAAATTGAAGAATGGAGCTTAGTTGGACCTTAATCCACCTAATTCTCAGAGGAACTTCATCGAGAAATAGGATTTTAGAATTTTCAGGTCTTTGACTTAATTCTTTGAGTTCCACATGACAATGTGCAGCGTTTGACTCTTAGTGTCTAACCTGGTCTCTTCATTCTGGGTATAACTCTAGAATAGGGAATCAATTTGTACTCTCGCACTATGCACTTAGTTCAACTCAGATGAGATGTTGGAGATTGTACGAGTTTCTTCTTTGGTAGCGTGGAAATCTAAAGATCGGAGTACGGGTTGAAATAATGCTTTGGAAAAGGGATGGACGACTGGGCACAATTTTTTTCTAAGAGCCCGAAAAATGTACGGAAACAAAAAGATTCTATATCTGTAGGGGCACAACAAGATCCAAGCACAACCACCAAAATTCCAAATACAAAGAAGCCAATACCAAATAAATATCTGACCAAAAAGGTCCAAGCTTCAAGATAACCTGCAGATCTTGGTGGAGACTCGTCTACACCGGCCAGCTTCACATGGAGAGGTGACTACACTGGCCACCCTCTAGTTCTTTTCTCCTTCTTCTAACTTCTCCTCCAATTCGATTGTGAACACAGCGCGACAGACCTTAGAAGGAAATACCTGACTCTCTGAGGACGAGTTACTTGAGAGGAGATTTGCGTGGTAGTCCGACATTCTGGATGGGAAGAGCGAAAACCTTTCACACACATGAGTCGATTGTTCAATGTTCATAGGGTGTGCTTTGGGAAGAGGATTGATCTAAGATGACTTCTGAGCTGAAACTGTGGCAATGATTTGTAGAACTTAAAGGCTGTTGATTTTAAAATTCTAAGTCTCATAGAAGTTCCGACACACTAATAATCCAAAGATCTGATAGAGCTCCAAACTACAATTTTATGAAGATAAGTTTAATACTTAATATTGTCCTACTTTCTTTATTTTCCCTTTCTTTTTCTTTTTCTTCACTTATTCTTTCAAATAAGTGTTTGCTAAGGGACTAGCAAGGGTAAAGCATAGGGAGATGATGAATCTGTGATTCGTCATCTTTATTCATTTATTTTAGCTTAAAATCCCTTATAAAACACTTGCATATAACACTAACTCAATATTCTTACTAACTTGCATCTGTGTTTAAATATTGTACACTTCTTACTAATTTTAGCCTAAAATAAATAAAGAAAGAACAAAAGGAAAAATAAATAAAAGAAACTAAAAAAGGAAGACTATAATAGATACATGCTGACCCAAACCCCGAGAGAAGGTCAAGACTTAACCTGATCGACCAGGAATAAAGTAGGGGGAGATAGGGTCCTTAAGCAGAAAATCAAAAAAAATTGTGTGTGTGTTGTTGTAAAAACATCTCACTTATTGTGTGTATATATGTATAAAACTAACACTAATTTATTTGTGCCTTACTTGACCTCAAATCAAATAACGTTCAAAACTAAAGTTGTAAATAAAAATGTGTTCTAATTAATAAAAATAATTGCACAATTAAATAATGTACAGAATAAAAGTAACCATACTTTGAAAAAGCCACTAAGCACTAATTGAAAGACCAATTCCAGCTCCATATGAGCTCAAATTGAATCAATCTCACTTCCATTGGATTCGAAATTAAATTACCTTTAAAATGACTATATTTTCATAATTTTTGGAGTTACGATTGAAAAGTCGGTTTTCTGGGGTGGTTTGTGCAATTTTCCATATATTTTGCAAATAATATTTTTTTATATATATTTGTAAATTATTCTTACTAATTATTTAAAAATAAAAATAAAAAAATAAATTCTTAAAACAAAAAAAGCTAATTTCCTCATTTACCTTTGTATATAATGTCATATATGTATATTGTATATGTATATAGTTTCTATTTTTAATTGATCACCATAAAAAATAAAAAAATAGCATTTTTTAATTCAAATAAATAAAGTGACGAAAATTCAAAGAAATTAGATAATTGTGTAAATACTTTTATCTCTTTTTATCTTCATCTCTTTTTAAATTTCATCTCTCTTATCTCTTCCACCAAAAAAATCAAAAATTCAAATTTCATATCTTTTCTATTTATATGGCTCCTTCTCCCTCATTCCAACTTGATCAATCTTTAGAGAGAGGATCCCGATCTCTGGGAGAAAATTTCGTCGAGAAAGTTGCCTAGTCTCCAAGCCGTCCGGTGACAGCGAGACGGCCTTGTCGAGGCGATCACGGTCCTTTTCCGCTCCTAAGTTGAGATCCACATTTTTCTTATTTTTATCTAGGTTAATCGTAGTTTATTTCTCTTATTTTTATCTCGTTGTCATTGTTTACTTATCTAGATCTTAAAATCCGCTATGATTTATTCCGCCACCGACTCGATTTTTCATCTCACTTTCTCGATCTCCACGCCTTCTATTTATATCTTCCACGATCTATCAACTCCAACCATGCACGGTGATCGGAGAATCGGATTCGATCCCTTCATTTTCGCTGAATCCCGCTCATTTTCCGATTTGTAAATAAATAAATAAATAAAACATTTATTTCCTTTATCTCTAACATTTGTTTTGCAGGACCATTAATAAAAAAGAACAAAAAAATAAAAATTAAAAAAATTAAAATAAAATCTATATCCTGTTTTTTATTCCTATTTTCGGATTTACAAAAAATATAATATAAAAAAAGTTTTTCTTTTTTATTACTGTTTACATCACAAACAACAAAATATAAAAAAAAAAGGGACGGTAGCAGGGTCGCCACCTCCTACCACTGTCGCTGCCCTCTGACGCCGCGCTCGGCCACGACGCGCCTCCAGCCCGTTTAGGAAGCCCGACCTCGGTGACGCCCACGGCGTACACGTGCCTCTATTCCTCCATTACGCACTCCTGTCGACGCCTCCAGCCGCTCGCGCCTTGCGTCCCGCGCCCATCCAGTCCTCCCGCAGCACCTCCAAGCACGGAAGGCCAACCAGCCAGACCGCAACCGCTCCAGGCGGAACGCCAGTCCGTAGCACCCTAGACCATCGTGTCGTCCGTGCGCCTCACCAGAGACCCTGCTGCCCGTGAACCATGTCGCCATTCCGCCCAACGCTCCGCCCAACACCCCAGCGGCGTCGCTGCCGCCTCACTGTGTGCAGCCCATCTCCAGACGCCACGGTCGCCCGGGCCTCTCGTAGTGAATCCAGCACCGTCGTCCTCTAGTAGACCCCTGCGACCACCACGCGAGCCCTTCCTCCTGGCCAGTGGTGCCGCCCGCACGCCACCAAGCATCCAGCAACCGCCGTCCGCGGTGCACCCTCCGCCGATCGCACGCGTAGGGAAGAAGAGGAGGGAGGTGGCGGCCATCCTCCTGGCCCCCTCCGTCTTTTTGTTTGGTAATTGAAGAAACGAAGGAATCTAGGGTTTGAATAATTTATTGGGAAATTTGTTCCATGACATTTCTGAAATTACAAATAAGCCCCTGCCAGCCACCAGCACATGCCATGCACGTGGTATATTGGTAAAATTACGCTTTCTCCCCTGTGCTTTATTTCTATTTTTTATTTGATGCAAAGACAGAACTTATTTACATTTTAGTCCCTCAACCGTAGAACAAAAACTTACATGTTCTATTTGAATGAAATAAATGTTTTGTGATCTAAAAATCTTGCAAAAATTATTTTATGCTCTTGATGTGATTATCTTCTTAGCATAAATTTTTAATTGCATTTTGATTTCATTTATTATTTTTAAAAAATAAAAAACAGTGTCATTTTTTCTTGCTGAAATTCAAAAATTCATAAAAATTCAAATATTGTTACAAAAATTCCAAAATAAATTAGGGTAGTTTTATTTCATTGTCTTTTAATTTTTGACAATTTTCACGCATTGATTTTTATAAAATCACAAAAAATTTAAAAACATCAAAAATCTTATAAAATTCACAGAAAATTCTACAGATATTTAAAAATTGTGATTTCAGTTTCTATTTGTAGATAATTGCTTCTAGTTTGTCTTAAAAACAATTATCAGGAGTTTTGGGCACTTAAATATTTTTAATTTGCACATTACTCCAGGTTGTGCATAATTTTGCATTTTCTCACTGTTTTATTTTTAGAAAAATACAATAACATCTGAAAATTCCACAAAAATTCTCAAAAATATTTCAAAACTTTTAAAACCCAAAATATTTTCTTTGAATTTTTCTGAGTATTTTTTATTAATTTAAAAATTACAAATAAAGTCGGTGTGCGTTGGTGAGCCTCCCGCACCCTTAGTTAATTCGGGCAAATTAATGGTCCAAATTAATTTTAAGTGTTCGTTGTAGTCGGATACGAGAGGTTGATCAAAAACCACTTAAGTCAGATTTTGGTCAATTTTAAGCGGTGATATATTTTTTTACTTGGTGGAGTCCAAGGTCGATCTCAGGGAGGCAACTGTCTCCTTAGGTGGATTACAGCAATTTTCAAGTGTTGATATTCGAGGGTCAAATTTTTTGGTAATTTTTATTTCTTATGAAGACATATGCAGACAAGTCTTAGCCAATTTAAAGTCAAATTTAATTGATGTGTCAAACGAAGTCCAAAAATAATGAAAATTGGCCAGAAGATTATTTATGATGAAAATGACCTACACTAATTTTTTTGGAATTTTTCGACTCAAAATAAATTTTCTGTGAATTAACTAAACAGACAGAGTGATTTTCAGTGTTTAATTTTTAATAAATATCAAATCACAATTTTTCCAAGAACTAAAATTATCCTAGGAAGGTCTAATGATTAGGGACCTAGGAAAATTAACAGAACTAAAATTCACTGTGAAATGAATTAATTAAAATTAATTAAAGAAAATCACTAAACTATTTATTTAGGCCTCGTTATGCGTGCAAATGACATGAAATTTTTATGGAGTGTTGAAAATGGTGTCCTTAAGCTACTGTGAATTTTTGGTGATTTTTGAAGGCACTGATATTTAATTAAAAATCAAAAGGCATCACTGGGCAAAATATGACACAAATGAACCAATTAATTCATTGATAATTCAATTAAGCCAACAAAAATCAGACACGTGTACAAACTGATAGAGGACAAAATTCTCAACAACTTGCAATTTTTAGAATTTCAAAATGATGAAAAATGCATGCTATGGACACGTGCAAACACAAGGGTATAAATGCAATACTGGAAATTAAAATTTCAACAATTAACTATGCTGACAGGGACTAAAATGCAATTACCGATAATATGCAGGACTTCTATGCAATTTTTCCACGAAGCACGTGCTCCTCACGTGATGTCTGCTTCATAGGGACCTCTTAGCAATTTCTGAAAGCTCCAGGGGCGTTGATGCAAATAACCCAGGTCGCACGTGCTCCTCACGTGGGGCGACCTAGGTTCGGAGGGCGTCTGAGGCTCGGAGTGAGGCTCGGGCCTTCTGGAGGTTCGGCCCAGCCTCGGTGCTGCTTCGGTTCACCCGAGCCTAGGCTTGGACGCCGAGGCTCGGACAAGGCGACGTGGCGGCCTGAAGGCCCTTGGATCAAGATGATCCAAGGGATGTTGATGAAGACGCGTGGCGGCTGGTGAGGCGTCCGATCCGAGGGGTGATCAACGGTCGAGGCTGATGGCGGCGAAGGGACGCGTGGCGAGGCGAGTACCGTTCGATCAGATGATCGAACGGCTGCTGCTCCTTCTTCTCTAACGATCCTCCGCCGCCTGCGGAGGAGAGGGCTGCGCTCCGGTGAAGGCAGCCGAGCTCCGCCTCGGTGGCCAAGCTCCGGTGATGAGCTTCGTCAGCTCCCACCTAGCTCGGAAGAAGCGGAAGAGCACGAGGAGGCCTCCGGTGGTCTCTGGATCCCTGGAGGATGGCTGGAGCTCGGTGTCGATGAAGCTCGAGGAGAGCTCCGGCGAGGCTCCGGCCAATGATGAAAGTAGCACCTGCAAGTGTTAAATAGAGAGCCGGAGCTCGTGCGTGCGTTTGTGGAGACGTGATACTGGTTGACGAGGCCTAAGGCGACGTGAGGTGGTCAGGCGGCGTGGCTCCGGCCAAGGGGCGGAGCTGGGGATCGATGGACGGTGGAGTGGAGCGTCTGAAGGTGCGGAGGGGTCAGCGAGGATGAGAGCTCCGACGCGGAGCTCGGCGGAGTGATTGGAAGGCGCGAGGATGGTCGTGGGTGGCGAATAAAATCGGAGAAGATGAACACGAAAATAAAGGCGAAGATCGGAGGAGATGAAGGAGGTTACCTGGGGATTGGAGCTCTGCTGGGAGTTCCAGGGTCGTCGCTCGAGGGATCGGTAAGGTCCCGAGCTCGTGCAGCTGCTCGGAGGAGTGGCTGCGACACGGCGGTGGGCCGAGGATCTCGCCGGAGTTGGATCGCTGTCGTCGCTCGACAAATCAGCCGATTGTTGTCACCAATAGGAAGCTTGGAGCTCGAGGGATCTCTCTGGAGTGGCGGATAGAGATGAAGGTCGCTGGTGATGGCGTATTTATAAGGTGGAGTTGATGGGTTAGCTGGTGGATTGGTGAAGTTGGTGGTCGTCGTGGGGCGAATATGGTGGAGGTGGTGGCGATTGAGGGTGCTGGCGAGGGAGAGGGACGAGTGGGGAGCGTCGTGGCGAGGTCAGCGGCCGGAGAAGATGGCTGACGTGTGCCCAGAAAAGGAAAGGGGGTGCCCCTCCCGCAAGGCAAGGAACGTGGGGGAGAGGGGCGCCTGGAGGTAGGAGACGAAGTCTTGGCCGTTGGATCTTGTGATCCAACGGCCCAGATCCAATCACTAGGGAGCGGGCGAGATTAGATCGAGGGGAGGCGATCTGAGGGTCGTGGAGCCACCACGTGGCGTGATGTGAGCGAAGCGTGTGCGAGCGGTGTGGATGAGATTAGGGTTTAGATCGGAGGGTCGGAATGCAAGGTGGAATGAGAGGTTGCGATGGACAGCGGCGTGCGTCATCCAAGGGCGTGGCGTGCGACGCGTGGCGCGCTGAGGGCGAGGCGGGGGCGTGCGGTGTAGATGAAGAGCGGAAGATGATCAATGGCTGTGGATAAGGAGCGGCGTGGGAAGATGGGGGCCGTTGGATCTGAAGCGAGATCCAACGGCGGAGGGCGCGGGCGGATCAGACAAAGGGCAGCGGGCCACGTGGCGCAATCAAAGGGCGCCACGTGGCCTGCTGTGAATGGCTGGAGGAAGAAATATGTGTAGAGAGAAGAGGAAGCCGAATTTGGAAAAACTCAAAACATGAAAGTTGTAGATCTTGATGAGATCTACAAGTTTCATGTTGACCAAAGACGGAGATAAGGTCACATATGGTACATAAATACAAGGATACATAAATGTACATATGTAGTATACAAAATGACCAAAAACCCAAGTTTCTCATACAAGCTCCAATTGTGATGAAATTAGTCTCATTTTAAAGGTCTTTTAATATGTAGTATTCTAAGAGTGAGTAGACCTAATTAGGGGTTTGTATGAGGGCTTTATGTATGTACAAGGGTTCCCAGGATGTTTGGGCTATTTTACAAGGGTGGCTTTTTGGCATTCTTCCCTCTATTATTAAGGAATATACCCATATATTATAGAGAAGAAGTTATTTGATGAAGGGATATTTTACAGGGGATTTGTGGCTACTTATTTAAATGCAGATGAGCTGTTATAATGCATGAATTATGGATGCATGCATGAGTGTTATTTATGCAAGATAAAAGGAAACATGCCTCTATTTTCTCGGGAACAAGGCTCTATTTTTGACTTTTGATGTGATGAATCACAGATTCATCAACCCCCTATACTTAAACCTTGCTCGTCCCCGAGCAACTAAATGAAATGCAAGAGTGAAATGATTTTGGGTTCCATACCAAGGTCATGAACAAAAGTTGAAAATGGAGCCTGACTCGACCTTTGGATTAGTTGTGTGGCGGAACCTTATTGGGACCTGAACTTAAGACCTAACAGACTTCAAGTTCCACAAGTCTTCTATTCAAGACGCCTTAATAGTCAGGTCAGAACAAATCCTCAAACGCAAATTTCTGATGACTATGATTCTTACTTGTACTGTGTAAGTGAGATGTAACTCTCCACATCAGAAATGACTCGGAACCAGCCTCCTCTAACAAGGTAACTCAATAACCTGGTCCAGTAACTCTTTCCTCGAGGAGCGGGGTATTCCCTTCTAAGTTCAAGTGCGACCAACCCAAGAGGAGGGGGTAGAGAAAAGAATGGACGGTGGCCAGTGTAGCCACCTATCCCGGGATGCCTGACCAGTGTAGCCAAGTCATCCAGCTGCATTTTCCTTGCTAATATACATACTCCGACAGGTATTATTCTTTTTCTTGGACCTGTCTGATTTTTTGGAGTTTTTTTTTTCTTGCATTTTTTTTTTTGGAACTATATTCAAGGTGCAGCATATACATCAGGAGTTTTTCCTCTTGAGCCAGTAGACTATCCCTCTTTTGAAGCATTATTGCAACCCACAGCATCCCGTCCTTAGCCTTCATCACCACTAGACCAAGTTGAGACGCACTTCCTTCACTATAAGAAGAAGAGAGGTTCCGCCTAGAAGTACTACCCTCATATGCTACCCCAAGTCAAAGGAAACTACCTCCTTACCACCTCATCAATGAAGAGCTACGTGCATAGTGTTTGTCCAAGTTAGGTCATTATCTAAAAGAATCCTGCGTATGCACGAGATATTCTACTTAGACTAGTCAAGATGACATGTGAACATAGACTTGCGGACTCAAAGAATTAAGTCTCTTGACCTGAGAAATCTTAACTCCAGTTCCTATAAGGTTCCTCTGAAATTAGGTGGATTAAGGTCAAATCAAGTCCATCCTCAATATCTACTCATAACTTGGTTCAGAACCCACTAGCTTTTCACTTTGCATATGCAGAAATATGCAGATGAGATGAGATGTCATGCTATGAAAATGCAGGACTCTTTTTATTATTTTTTATGCAGGGATGATATGCAAGAGTAAATAAGAAGCCTTTATTTTTGTTTTATTTTTCTGGTATACAACAATTATTTACAAAAGTATGTTTTACAAGAATTTTACAACTTTTTATACAAGTATTATACATATAGTACATATTATACAAGTGTACAAAAAAATTTTTTTTTTTTTTTGTTTTTCTATTTTTACCCACCCGTAATTATTGCAAAATATATACAACAATACGCGAAAATACGAGCTATGGGTAAAGTATATATGTAATATATACACGCCCCCCTATACTTAGCGTGTGCTATGTCCTCAGAGCACGAAAGCGACTAAAAAGACATAGCTCGGGCTAAGCGTAGGAGAGCTAAAATAACAAAAAAGTATAGAAGTCGTCCCGCCCCCCTATACTTAGGCTCTGGTAGCCTAAGTGTAGAAGAAGATCAGAAATGGGGCGGACGAGGAAAAGAGGGGAAATAAATGAATATATACACGGTGGGCATCGGTCCCCCCTATACTTAGGCTCTGGTCAGCCTAAGTATAGGACAGGAGTGAGTAAGAGGACCAATGTGATCTGGAGAATGTACAATGAATCGACTCGGGTGACCCTTTCCCCCTATACTTAGGATCTGGTCATCCTAAGTACAGTCCGAGATAATGATTCGATGATGTGGGGACGGGTTACTAGAATCGTGGAGGTAAGGATAGGATATACAGGAAGAATGATATATATACAGCTGAGTCGGTCTGAATCTTCTGAAGATGCTGCTGATGGCTGGAGTTCATTGCTGCAAGGTCTCATACGCGGCTGGAGTCGTATCTGCTGTATCTGTCTCGCATATGAATACAATCTCCTCCACATGGACTAACTGTTCATTGGATTCGACGAAGTGCTTCAACAGCTGCCCATTTACTAGGAATGTCGGTGCGTTATCTGCGAGATCTGAGATCTCGACACATCCACTATCATGCACCGTTCGGACAACGAATGGTCCCGTCCACTTAGACTTTAGTTTGCCTTGGAAAGTCTTCAGCCTGGCATTGAACAACCATACCTTCTGTCCAGGAACAAAGGTCTTTCGTCTGATATATCTATCGTGCCAACGCTTTACCTTGTCCTTGTACACCACACTGTTGTCGTATGCTCGGTTTCTGACTTCCACAAGCTCATTCAGATCCATGTCTCTTTGTTTCTGTCCTAGGTGTGTGTTCCAGTTGACCTTCTTTATTGCCCATTCTGATTTGTGCACTAACTCTGCGGGCAAATGGCACGGCTTTCCGAATACCATTCGGAATGGGGAGGTGCCTAACGGAGTCTTGTAAGCCGTCCTATACGCCCAGAGGACTTGATCCAAGATCTGAGACCAGTCCTTCCTGTCTGGGCGGACGAGCTTTTGCAATATGGTTTTCACCTCCCTATTCGACACCTCAGCCATACCATTGGTTTGTGGGTGGTAAGGACTAGCGACACGGTGTTCGATGCCGTAATCCTTCAGGAGTTTCTTCACCTCCCGATTTACAAAGTGGCTACCCCCATCTGATATCATCATTTTGGGGATCCCGAACCTAGAGATTATGTGCTCTCTGATAAATTTACAGACAGTCCTGCTGTCTGCGGCTCGGGTCGGGATAGCTTCCACCCATCTGGACAGATAGTCAACCGCAAGGAGGATGTATTCAAACCCGTGGCTGACAGGGAATGGGCCCATGAAATCGATGCCCCAGGCGTCAAAGACATCACAAATGATGACTGGCTGCATTGGCATCTCATCCTTGGAACCAACGGTTCCTCCCATTCTCTGGCAAACTAGGCACGACTTCGCGAAGGCGGTGGCATCGCGAAACAGAGTCGGCCAGTAGAAGCCACATTGAAGCACCTTCCATGCGGTCCTCTTCCCGGAGTGGTGTCCTCCTGCCTCTAAGCTATGGCATAAAGAAAGGACACTCTGGTATTCCTCCTGAGGAATACAACGTCTCCAGACACAATCCGATCCTTCAAAGAAAAGGATCGGATCCTCCCAATGGTAGTGTCTAGCGTCCGACTTTAGTCGGTCAATTTGGCTCTTGGGCCAATCCTCGGGAACTTTCTTGGAGACAAGATAGTTCACGATATTGGCATACCATGGGAGCGAGTCGATATCAAAAATCGACTCGTCGGGGAAGGAGTCTCGAATCGGGGAAACCTCGGAAGTATTAAGATCTTCGAGACGAGAGAGATGATCGGCTACTACGTTCTTCTTTCCAGGTTTATCACGAATGTCCAAATCAAACTCCTGGATAAGTAAAATCCAACGAAGAAGACGCGCCTTCGCGTCCTTCTTCTCCATCAAATATCGTAGTGCCGTGTGGTCTGTGAACACAGTTACCTTGGATCCGATTAAATGAGATCTGAATTTGTCCAAGGCAAACACTACCGCAAGCATTTCCTTTTCGGTAACTGTATAGTTACGCTGAGCAGCATCAAGCACTTTGCTTGCGTAGTGAATTGCAAACGGGACGCCGTCTCTTCTTTGTCCCAATACAGCCCCAACAGCATAATCTGAGGCATCCGTCATGATCTCAAAAGGAAGAGACCAATCTGGGGCTTGTAAGATGGGTGCGTCCATGATCATTCCTTGTAATCGCTTAAAGGCCTCAAGACACTTGTGATCGACAATAAACTCCGCGTCTTTGCCTAAAAGCTCAGTTAGCGGTCGGGCAATCTTAGAAAAATCCTTTATAAATCTCCGATAAAATCCAACATGCCCGAGGAACGACCGCAACTGCCGTACGTTGGTTGGTGGCTGGAGTCGTCTGATCACGTCCACCTTGGCAGGGTCAACCTCCATTCCTCTCTTGGAGATGACATGCCCCAACACTATGCCCTCCGTCACCATAAAGTGACTTTTCTCCCAGGAGAGCACCAGATTGACCTCACAACATCTTTTGAGGACTTGGTCCAGATTCCTAAGGCAGGAATCAAAAGAGTCGCCGTGGACCGAGAAGTCATCCATGAAGACTTCCAGGAATTCGCCGACCATTTCGGCGAATACAGCAATCATACACCTTTGAAAAGTACCTGGAGCATTGCATAACCCAAAAGGCATGCGCCTGAAAGCATAGGTACCAAAGGGGCATGTGAACGTGGTCTTTTCCTGGTCCTCTGGAGCTATGGCTACTTGATTGTAGCCCGAGAACCCATCAAGAAAACAAAAGAATTCTTTCCCCGCTAGTCTTTCTAAAATCTGATCAATAAATGGTAGGGGGAAATGATCCTTTTTCGTCGCGGCATTCAGGCGTCTGTAATCCACACAGACGCGCCACGACGTGGGTACTCTTGTCACGATCTCCTCTCCGTCCTCATTGGTGGTCGTCTGAATTCCCGACTTTTTCGGGACAACATGGATTGGGGCCACCCACTTAGAATCGGAGATTGGGTAAATGAAACCCGCGTCGCACCATTTTTCTATCTCTTTCTTCACTACCTCTCGTAGATTTGGATTCAACCGACGTTGGAATTCACGAGAGGGTTTGGCTTCGTTCTCCAAATATATATGGTGCGAACACAGAGCGGGATTTATCCCGTGGAGATCAGAAATGCTCCAGCCTATTGCCTTGCGGTTCTTCTCCAGGATCTCTAGCAAGCGAGACTCCTGCTCCTCGGTCAACTGCGAACTGATAATGACCGGAAATTTCTTATCTTGGCCCGCAAGGAAGGCATACTTCAGAGTTGTAGGTAAAGGTTTGAGCTCAGGGATGGTATGATCGTCTAAGAAGTCCGGCTCAATCCGATCTGGTTCAGTGTTGGGAGTGGCTGGATCCTGTTCTGCATTGGCTTCCACCAAGCTCGGCTCTGGAGTCGGATCGTCAAAGGTCTCCATGCAATCGGCAAACGCCTCGTCCGACTCGTCTTCCTCATCTTCCGATTGTCCTAAGGATGTAAGGACTGACAGGCCCACTTGGGCCTCTGTGTCATCGAAGATGTAGGGCGATGCAGGCTCTGAGCTGTACTCGTTCCTGAGGATCTCGCAGACTGACTCATGTACTGGATCATCTTCAAAGGAGATGGACACATCGGTGCTGGCTGGGTTCTGTCTCCATGGCCCAACTAAGTCTACATGTTCACGGTCTGTTTCGAGAGAAGAGTACTCGGTGCTGGATTCGGAGTCTGGTCTCTGCCATCTTGTCTGCTTCATCTCTAGTTCCTCATCTCCGCCTGGAGTTTGGAACTGAATTCTCCCATTCTTATAATCGAATAGGGCCCCTGCTGTTCTGAGGAAGGGCCTACCCAAAATGATCTGGGAATCTCTCCAATTACGAGGGGTTTCCATATCGAGGACAGTGAAGACCACCATGTATTCCTGCCCCTCGACTTTGATCACAATGTTCCTTAACTCTCCTTGGGACTTCTTAGTGGATTTGTCCGCGAACTGAAGAATAGCTCTAGACTTCCTAAGAGGTCCGAGATTGAGCCGCTCATAGAGGGCTGTGGGCATTAAATTGATCGAGGAACCATTGTCCAGGAGAGTGCGTGCAAACGCGATGTCATCAACATGACTCACTACATAGTGTGCACCCATGTCTCTTCGTTTCCGAGGAAACGAGTTCTTTATTGCACAAGTCGTGGCTACTGATAGAACGTGTTTCTCAACACGGCTTTTGGTCTTCCTGCTAACCCTAGTAGGTGTGCATCGCACCTTAAGGTATTTTTGGAATGCAGGAGTCATTTCCACGAACTTGTCAAAGGGGATTGTGACCTTGATATGTTTGTTACAAAACTCAGCCATCTCAGGGTCATCTTTTGGGATTTTTTTGTTTTTCTTCTTCCCACCCTTGAGAGCTTGGGGGAAAGGGATTATTAACTCAGGTTCTGGAACTGAAATATCTTCATTAGCTACTGAAACTGAGTTCTGAACAAGACTCTGACTCGGACTTTTATACAGACTCTGACTCTGACTCTGACGAAAAGGGAAATGCTTGGGCGAAACCGGTGATGCTTCTTCCGCTTCTTCTGGCTGGTCCTCCTCAGATGGAGGTGCGGGCTCATCGGTGTCGTCGGACTCTGGATGACTGCGGGGCTGGTGCTTCGAGGACTCAGATGTCCTCTTCTTCTGCTGGTGGTGGTGGTGCTCCTCCTCTTCCTCCTCCGAATTCTCCTCAGGTCGAATTTCGGAGGTTCCTTCCTGTTGTGCCCGTGCCCGATCAGGTATGGTCACGGTCCTTCCGCTCCTGAGGGACATATGGTTAACATTATCATACGAAAGGATCTCATGTTCAGATAAATAATTATCTGAATAGTATACCTGATCTCGGGGTCGGTTCTGGCCTTGATGTACGCTGTTTGGGTTGGCCTGAACCTGTGCGGGAATTGGAGTCCTTGGCGCCATTTGTTGGTCCTGAGCACGAGAGACCCGATTGATGTCGGTTCTCATGTCCAGGTAGTCGTTCTGCATCTGCTGGACCCTATCAGACAGGGTCTGGATCGCCAAGGTGAGGGACTCCAATTCGGTGGGCTGGGCTGGCTGCTGAGTGGATGCGGTCCTGAACTGGCCCTGCTGGCCGTGCCGATACTGCTGCTGATGGGGCGGTGCTGGCCCCTGCTGATAGGTGCGCTGCTGCGGCTGGTACCCTTGTTCTGGCCTGGACTGATATCGCGGGATTGTGACGGGCCTGGTCTCCTGGTAGACTGGGGTTGGGCGGTGTGACTGGTCCTTCCCCATCTCGATTTGCCGGACTAGTGGGTCGCGGCTATACCAGAGCCCGTTGATCTCGTAAACGGGCGGCGGCTCCTCGTACTCTGTCTCCACTGGTGGGGGTGCATGATGGTTCTGCTGGGTGTAAGTCTGATCCCAGCTGCTCTGAGACCCCGGTGCCTGTTCCTGTACAAGATGGACTCGATGTACAGGTACAGGTGGTGCAGAAGGGGTGGGTAGCTTAATCTTGGCTACCTTTTCAGAGAGTTCCTCCACCTTCTTGGGAAGGCTCGAAAGAGACTCCATCTCCGCGACTCTCTTGTGGATCTGCTCGACCATAGTAAGCTTGTCTGCAATCATCCCCATGCTGGGGATGAGGTCCTCTGTCAGATCTGCAACAGTCCTTCTAGTTGTCTCGTTGGATAGAATCGAGGGAGACAACTGATAGGCCCTTGTGGCCTGTGACCTGCCGGTTTCTGCCATCTGCTCTAGGATTTTCCACACGGCGTGCTCGTTCTTGTTCAGATAGCTTCCTCCGCAGGCGGCGCTGACTAATCCCTGCATCTCTGGGGTTAGGCCGCAGAACAAGGTCTGGACTAAGATTGCCTTAGAAATGCCGTGGCATGGGCATTTCTGTACTAAGTCATTGAACCTGTCCCAAGCCTCGTGGAACGGTTCGCAGGGTCCTTGGGCGAAGCTGGCAATCTTCGTTCGCATCTGATTGGTTCTACTGAGTGGGTAGAACTTCTTCAAGAAGAGGTCCTTGAACTGCATCCAGGTAGTACATACCACCCCTAGGTTTTTCAGCCAATGTGCAGCCTTATCTCCTAAGGCAAACGGGGTGGCTTTCAGTCGGATATAATCTTGGCCAACATTGGGATGGCTCAGATTATTGCAGACTAGTTCGAAGTCACGGAGGAAAGTGTACGGCTCTTCGCTTAGGTTTCCGTTGAACTTCGGCAGCAGGCTAAGGAAGTGGGGCTTCAGCTCGAATGCCTGGTCGGGAACTGCAGGTGCTAGCCAATTCTGGATTTCGTTCTCCGCCGGGTTATAGGTATCGACCATTGGTCGGTCGATCCCTTCAGCTACTATTATCCGCCCCATTCGTGCAGTGAGATCAGCATTTTTCTGTTCAGCTTCAGCAAGGCGTCTTAGAATCTGTCTCATCTGGTCCTCATCGGGCGGCATCTTTGGCGGCATTTCTTCCTCTACTTCTGGGGATTGGAAAATAAGGTCGGTGTTAGAGGTTGAATCAAGGATGGGATTACCGAGGCAATGATCTTCCTTGGTAATCTCAGAGGAGATAGAAGGGTAGGTTTGAGAGTAACCACCCTGAGCAGGAGGGAACCAGGACTCAAGAGGGTCATGAGTCCTGGGTGGTCCAAGGTGCGCTCGGACCGGAAAAGATAAGTTACTTGGGGGACTCATAGAGAGATTAGTGAACGGTGCGTCGAGATCTCCCCAGTCACTCATCTTGGTGAAGCAAGAAGAAGATAGGATTTTACTCCTACCTGAAGCAAGCACAAGATCAATCCAAGACCCTGGATTCACACTCAACACAGTGAAGGACTCAAAGTTGAGTCCAATTTATCTTGTAGTTTTTAAGTGTGATTTTCAAGCAAATCTAGCAAGGATTACGCGGCCTAGAGGGAAGTCGGCTCAGAGCCGGATGCGTCTTCCCTGTCTATCCTGTCGTCTAAGATACCGCCGCTCCTTCCTTTCTTCGCTCCTATCCCAAGCCGATGGACTCAGTGACCACGCCCCTATCTACCTGCAAGCAGGCGGAGGCTGACAAGGCCGGAACTTCGCCCCGGAGGGTTACTGGCAACTTGTCGCGAAGTACCGCAATTTCGCCCCTATCTACCTGAGACAGGCGGAGGCTACTTGGTACTAGTCAAAGAATCTGAAAATATTCGGCTCGTGATATTTGCTAGGATCAGTTAGAACGTGATATGGAAGACGGGGATTTGGGCTCTTCCTTAGGGTGTTCACACACACTCAGGTACCCTCACTCAGCCTGAAAACAAGGTCGGGGATTAGTCTCCCGCAAACAATTTTCAGCTTTTATTCCCTTTTTATGGTCAATACTGTTAGCAGTCCCGGTTTTAAAGTTAGGTTATCACTGTAATTAATCACCACAAAGCACGCCTATCGTACAGTCCCAATTTCCTTTTTAAATTAAGTGAGAAAATCAGAGAGGGAAATCGAGAAAAGCCGATGCAAGTTGAAATCGATGATGCGTATGCTGAGTACAGAATACTTACAGTGATCCTTCGCTTTTTGATGCAGGATGCTATACAGAATTGAAAACTTTACTCTACATGCAAATGCGAGTGATGAAAGCCGCTCCTAGACAGGCAGTGCTATTAGCGTGAAGAACAGTTTAATTTGAACTAAGTCCTGCGGTCTAGGTGCGTCTATTAAGTGTGTTGTGTGGTCCTATTGATTACGAGCACAAACAAGTCCTAGAGTGGCTCGAGGAGCCGCTAGTGCAAGCTAAATTACCAATCACCCACACAGCACACGGGACACAGTTTCCACTATATTTACACGCGCGAGCTCCCAAACGGGAACCGCTGGAAATAATGCAAAAGAAAAATAAAAAGTACAATGCCTCTCTTTCTCTCAACACACTTTAAATGCTAAGTCCTTGAAGCGTCGCCGACTCCTCGCGGTTCTCGCACAAAAAATGAAATAGAGGTCAGAGAGTGACACAAAAATGAAGCAAAAAGAAAACAAATAAGAGAAATAATTACAAGAAAAACCGGGGGTCAGACTACCCGGGGATTAGAAATCAAACACTTCAAAAAAAATGCTACAATGGACCTAAGCCGTGCCTCCCCGGCAACGGCGCCATTTTGGTGAGCCTCCCGCACCCTTAGTTAATTCGGGCAAATTAATGGTCCAAATTAATTTTAAGTGTTCGTTGCAGTCGGATACGAGAGGTTGATCAAAAACCACTTAAGTCAGATTTTGGTCAATTTTAAGCGGTGATATATTTTTTTACTTGGTGGAGTCCAAGGTCGATCTCAGGGAGGCAACTGTCTTCTTAGGTGGATTACAGCAATTTTCAAGTGTTGATATTCGAGGGTCAAATTTTTTGGTAATTTTTATTTCTTATGCAGACATATGCAGACAAGTCTTAGCCAATTTAAAGTCAAATTTAATTGATGTGTCAAACGAAGTCCAAAAATAATGAAAATTGGCCAGAAGATTATTTATGATGAAAATGACCTACACTAATTTTTTTGGAATTTTTCGACTCAAAATAAATTTTCTGTGAATTAACTAAACAGACAGAGTGATTTTCAGTGTTTAATTTTTAATAAATATCAAATCACAATTTTTCCAAGAACTAAAATTATCCTAGGAAGGTCTAATGATTAGGGACCTAGGAAAATTAACAGAACTAAAATTCACTGTGAAATGAATTAATTAAAATTAATTAAAGAAAATCACTAAACTATTTATTTAGGCCTCGTTATGCGTGCAAATGACATGAAATTTTTATGGAGTGTTGAAAATGGTGTCCTTAAGCTACTGTGAATTTTTGGTGATTTTTGAAGGCACTGATATTTAATTAAAAATCAAAAGGCATCACTGGGCAAAATATGACACAAATGAACCAATTAATTCATTGATAATTCAATTAAGCCAACAAAAATCAGACACGTGTACAAACTGATAGAGGACAAAATTCTCAACAACTTGCAATTTTTAGAATTTCAAAATGATGAAAAATGCATGCTATGGACACGTGCAAACACAAGGGTATAAATGCAATACTGGAAATTAAAATTTCAACAATTAACTATGTTGACAGGGACTAAAATGCAATTACCGATAATATGCAGGACTTCTATGCAATTTTTCCACGAAGCACGTGCTCCTCACGTGATGTCTGCTTCACAGGGACCTCTTAGCAATTTCTGAAAGCTCCAGGGGCGTTGATGCAAATAACCCAGGTCGCACGTGCTCCTCACGTGGGGCGACCTAGGTTCGGAGGGCGTCTGAGGCTCGGAGTGAGGCTCGGGCCTTCTGGAGGTTCGGCCCAGCCTCGGTGCTGCTTCGGTTCACCCGAGCCTAGGCTTGGACGCCGAGGCTCGGACAAGGCGACGTGGCGGCCTGAAGGCCCTTGGATCAAGATGATCCAAGGGATGTTGATGAAGACGCGTGGCGGCTGGTGAGGCGTCCGATCCGAGGGGTGATCAACGGTCGAGGCAGATGGCGGCGAAGGGACGCGTGGCGAGGCGAGTACCGTTCGATCAGATGATCGAACGGCTGCTGCTCCTTCTTCTCTAACGATCCTCCGCCGCCTGCGGAGGAGAGGGCTGCGCTCCGGTGAAGGCATCCGAGCTCCGCCTCGGTGGCCAAGCTCCGGTGATGAGCTTCGTCAGCTCCCACCTAGCTCGGAAGAAGCGGAAGAGCACGAGGAGGCCTCCGGTGGTCTCTGGATCCCTGGAGGATGGCTGGAGCTCGGTGTCGATGAAGCTCGAGGAGAGCTCCGGCGAGGCTCCGGCCAATGATGAAAGTAGCACCTGCAAGTGTTAAATAGAGAGCCGGAGCTCGTGCGTGCGTTTGTGGAGACGTGATGCTGGTTGACGAGGCCTAAGGCGACGTGAGGTGGTCAGGCGACGTGGCTCCGGCCAAGGGGCGGAGCTGGGGATCGATGGACGGTGGAGTGGAGCGTCTGAAGGTGCGGAGGGGTCAGCGAGGATGAGAGCTCCGACGCGGAGCTCGGCGGAGTGATTGGAAGGCGCGAGGATGGTCGTGGGTGGCGAATAAAATCGGAGAAGATGAACACGAAAATAAAGGCGAAGATCGGAGGAGATGAAGGAGGTTACCTGGGGATTGGAGCTCTGCTGGGAGTTCCAGGGTCGTCGCTCGAGGGATCGGTAAGGTCCCGAGCTCGTGCAGCTGCTCGGAGGAGTGGCTGCGACACGGCGGTGGGCCGAGGATCTCGCCGGAGTTGGATCGCTGTCGTCGCTCGACAAATCAGCCGATTGCTGTCACCAATAGGAAGCTTGGAGCTCGAGGGATCTCTCTGGAGTGGCGGATAGAGATGAAGGTCGCTGGTGATGGCGTATTTATAAGGTGGAGTTGATGGGTTAGCTGGTGGATTGGTGAAGTTGGTGGTCGTCGTGGGGCGAATATGGTGGAGGTGGTGGCGATTGAGGGTGCTGGCGAGGGAGAGGGACGAGTGGGGAGCGTCGTGGCGAGGTCAGCGGCCGGAGAAGATGGCTGACGTGTGCCCAGAAAAGGAAAGGGGGCGCCCCTCCCGCAAGGCAAGGAACGTGGGGGAGAGGGGCGCCTGGAGGTAGGAGACGAAGTCTTGGCCGTTGGATCTTGTGATCCAACGGCCCAGATCCAATCACTAGGGAGCGGGCGAGATCAGATCGAGGGGAGGCGATCTGAGGGTCGTGGAGCCACCACGTGGCGTGATGTGAGCGAAGCGTGTGCGAGCGGTGTGGATGAGATTAGGGTTTAGATCGGAGGGTCGGAATGCAAGGTGGAATGAGAGGTTGCGATGGACAGCGGCGTGCGTCATCCAAGGGCGTGGCGTGCGACGCGTGGCGCGCTGAGGGCGAGGCGGGGGCGTGCGGTGTAGATGAAGAGCGGAAGATGATCAATGGCTGTGGATAAGGAGCGGCGTGGGAAGATGGGGGCCGTTGGATCTGAAGCGAGATCCAACGGCGGAGGGCGCGGGCGGATCAGACAAAGGGCAGCGGGCCACGTGGCGCAATCAAAGGGCGCCACGTGGCCTGCTGTGAATGGCTGGAGGAAGAAATATGTGTAGAGAGAAGAGGAAGCCGAATTTGGAAAAACTCAAAACATGAAAGTTGTAGATCTTGATGAGATCTACAAGTTTCATGTTGACCAAAGACGGAGATAAGGTCACATATGGTACATAAATACAAGGATACATAAATGTACATATGTAGTATACAAAATGACCAAAAACCCAAGTTTCTCATACAAGCTCCAATTGTGATGAAATTAGTCTCATTTTAAAGGTCTTTTAATATGTAGTATTCTAAGAGTGAGTAGACCTAATTAGGGGTTTGTATGAGGGCTTTATGTATGTACAAGGGTTCCCAGGATGTTTGGGCTATTTTACAAGGGTGGCTTTTTGGCATTCTTCCCTCTATTATTAAGGAATATACCCATATATTATAGAGAAGAAGTTATTTGATGAAGGGATATTTTACAGGGGATTTGTGGCTACTTATTTAAATGCAGATGAGCTGTTATAATGCATGAATTATGGATGCATGCATGAGTGTTATTTATGCAAGATAAAAGGAAACATGCCTCTATTTTCTCGGGAACAAGGCTCTATTTTTGACTTTTGATGTGATGAATCACAGATTCATCATGCGTATTTTTGATCTTGTGAATATTGCTTCGTACTATTTTTAAAAAAAATTAAAAAGACAAAAAAATCACAAAAACCAAGGATAGTTGTCCTTTGAGATTCTTGTTTTCTCTTAATTTTTCTTAATTAATTGAATAACCCTCGGGATTTGTATCCTCCCTGAGTTCGACCATGTCTTGCTATACAAGTTAATAAGTAGCAAAAAAAATTTGTTTGTCACAGGATTATGGGGATAGCAACGACTGTTTACCATTAATTTTTCCGATCCACAAATTTTCGTGCACCAACAGATCTCGAATGGGAGAGACCAATTGGGTGGCTGAAGGAACATGAGCCTCTACAACCATGTTCTTGAGATTCTTAGAAGCTAAAAGACTTTTATCATCTACGATAAACTCTGTGTCTTTAACTAGAAGGTCAGATAACAGTTGGGCAATTTTGCTAAAGTCTCGTATGAAATGTCTCGTATGAAATGTTGGTAGAAACCAACATGCCCAAGGAAAGGCCATAACTGCTTCAAATTGGATGGTGGATTGAGTTTATTTATGATATCCACCTTGGCGGGATCTACCTCCATGCCCCTGTTGGAGATAATGTCACCGAGGATTGTCTCATGAGTCATCATGAAATGACTCTTCTCCCAAGAAAGAACATCGTTATCCTCCGTGCACATCTAAAGCGTGCGATCTAGAAAGGCAGGAGTCAAAATCATCTCCATAGACCGAAAAATCATCCATGAAGACATCCAAAAAGTCGCCCACCATGTCTGCCAAAATCGAAAGCATGCACCTCTAGAATGTAGCCAGAGCATTACATAATCCAAAAGGCATCCGTTTGAAAGCATACGTTCAACGAACAAGTGAATGTCATATTTTCTTGGTCTTTAGGTGCGATGGTAACTTGATTGTACCCCATGTACCCATCAAGGAAGCAATAATGGCTCTTCCCGACTAACCTCTCGACGATCTTATCATTGAATGGTAGAAAGAAGTGATCTTTCTAGGTCGCCTGATTCAAACGTCTGTAGTCCACACAGACACGCCAAGAAGTTGGTACTCGGGTAGAGATCTCCTCTCCATCCTCATTTATCATTGTAGTGATACCCGTCATCTTGGGTACCACATGTAAAGGACTAACCCATTCGGAGTCAGAGATTGAATAGATAAAACCAACACTCCACCGCTTGGATATTTCCTTCATAACCACCTTTTGAAGATTAAGGTTTAGCCTACAATGAAACTCACGAGATGGTTTGGCATCATCCTTGAGAAAGATGTGGTGGGAGCACAGAGACGAACTAATCCCATGGATATCAGCTACTAACCACCCAATTGCCTTGCGGATCTTTTCAAGAATCTCCATCATATGGGATTCTTAATCTTCGGCCTTATTAAAAGCTATGATAACCGAAAACATTTTAGGCTCTCCAGCAAGGAATCGATATTTCATGCTCTGAGGCAACGGTTTAAGATCAAGGGGAGAAGGAACAGGGAGAGCTTATCTGACTAGGGCATGGGTACAGGCTATTAGGTCAGTATGCGTAAGCTGGGTCTTCTCTGACTCAGAAAGATCTGGAGACTGCTTATCTGATAGCTCAATATTCTGAGCTGGCTTAGTCTCCAGGTTAGCTGTAGGCTTTTCTGACGAAGTATGAAGTGATAGGAATTCTACGAAACACTGCCAATACGCATCTTCTGAATCTAACTGATCTAAAGGTCACTAATAGAATTGATTCTTTACTTGGGACTCGGAAGGATCATGAGTATCAAAATAATCTGAAAAGGTTCCAAAATCATCTCCATCACCCTTATCATTAATCAACTCCAAGATTGTGTTCTCCAATATCCCATAATTTATTATCTGAATCTCATATTGTCTTGATGGTGTGATGAAAGATTGTGTACTAGGTTTGTTCAGATGGCCTCATCTGTCTATACGAAGTTACAGTCCTGATGACTATCTGGTTCATCATCAATCGCTCGCTCTGATTCAGATGTTCTGGATTTGAGGTCATGGATCGTCTCTATATGTATACTCTCGCCTTGGATGAGTAAGTACATCTTCCCAGTACCATAGTCGGAGATGGCCTTAACTGTCATCAGAAAAGGTCATCCCAATACATGATCGGGTATCAACCACACTTTCAAGGATCGCCATGTCCAACATGATGAAGTTCACGGGAATTGAAAACCCTGAATGGTGACGATAATGTCTTAAATTAATCCCTTAGGCCTCTTGATCGATCTATCAGCAAACTATAAAAACGTCCAGCTTAGTCGAAGAGGTCGAACTTGAACTTGTCGAGTAAGGAAGAATGAAGGAGATTAATTGAAGATCTGCTATCTAAAAGAGTACGATCAAAAGTCTAATCGAGTATCTTGCATATGACATATGGCTCTCTCGTATATGATCTTTTGGCTGGGAGACGATTCTGGATTGTGTGGCATGTATCCTTGGTTAACACAAGGATCTCTGAACAGTGATTGTGTTGGCTCTTTTTACTGCGGAATGTAGTTCACTCTTTGAGACCTTTTTGCAGAAGAGGGATGTGTGTCAAGGCTTTCGAAAGAGTGAGTTGGATTGTGAATTTGTCTAACATCTCTTTCTTCAAATCAGTCATCTAGGTCTTTTTTGAATTTTCCTTTTTATCTCCTTTTTTCCAAGAGGAGTGCTTGGGGAAAAGGTATCTGTATCCTCCTTGTCAGTCTGTACAGTATGAGGATCAGAGGAAGAGGAAGAAAATCTTTTTGCAAAATGGGGACTTGCTCTATGTAAATCAACAAGAGAAGACTCATGAGATTGAGATAGATCAATTGTATTTTCTTTATTTCTTTTTTTAGTTTATCTCTTTTTTACATGTTTTTTGTATTTTTCTATTATCATCACTGTACAAGAAGAAAGGAAGAGCAGTTGCATCGGTAATGGGCTCTGGCTGCTTCTCATCAATCAAAGTGGCATCAGCACCACCGTCAACTTTATCGACGGGAGAGGCGGCATCAGCACCGTCATCATTATGCTCAATAGGCTCACTTGTATCATTAGGTGTATCCTCATAGAGCCTAGTTAAGTTTCCGCTTGCTAGCATCCTACCGCTCCTAAGAGAAATTAAATCAGCTTCATCACATTAAAGAGAGTTATCTGAAAATATCAGTGATTGTAGTGTTGGTTTTGTCAAGTATACCTAATCTGACTTCCTCTTTAGAATGTTCGGATCTGGTTCAATCTGAGCTTGGATAGCAGATTTCACTTTGACCAAGTTAGTGACATAAGTCTTAAACTCATCCATCTCTCACCTAAATGCGACCTGTTGGTCGGCTATCAGATTGGCGAGGTATTCAAGTGCTGGGTTATCATGGAAGTGACCATGAGACCCAGACGAGTCGCCTCGGTGATAGTGAGGCTACTGCGGAGCTGAGTGCTACTGTGGAGGTTAAGACTGCTGATACTGAGAAAGATATGAACTCTGCCTCCATTGAGTGTGTTGATAAGGATGAGGACCAAAATGTTGATGTGGTTCTCTATTTTTCCTTATTTGTACATGGTGTGGCTGCTGGGAAGAGACACTTCCTGAAGACCAACAGAAACCAGGATGATCGTGATGGATCCTTGGTTGTTGTTGCTGGTTGTACCATATCCCATTGACCTCAGTCAATGGCTCTGACATCTCAGAGTAATCGGGGGTCATTGACGCAAGAGGCTGATCACTCTGATACACTACCATCTGAGTGTCAGATGATGGCGTCTGAGAGTTTTGTTGATAAGTCGAATACTGGTGAGTCGGCTTAGAATGCACATGGTAAATGTGTTGAACAGGTGGCCGTGAAAGTATGCATCGGTTCTTGGCTTCCTGAATCAGCCTGTGATCTAGAATACTTGTTGGAATCAGCTTGTATTTCTTGAAGACATATGATTTGTGTCTTTAGATCACTTAAACATCTCTCACGTTCGTGCATTTTTTATCTATAATATCCATATGATCCAACTTATGGCAGATGATCTACATATGAGCTTATGAGGATTTGAGATGAGTAGAGACAACAGAAGAAGGAGTCCCTTTGATTTGTGCCATTCAGGAGTGCTGGTAATATGTAGGTGGCTATGTTTGAGTATAGATTCGAGTCTGGGACATCATGGTATAGTTTTGGGCCATCTCCTCTTTGATATCCCAGACATGGTCTTCGTGCTTTGAGAAGTACGAACCACCGCAAGATGCGTTCACCAATCCCTAGAGTTCTGGTGTCAGCCCACAAAAGAAGCTCTGAACTAAGTTCGGCTTCAAGATATCGTGGTGGGGATACCGATCAATGGGCCTCTGAATCTGTCCCATGTCTCATGGAATTGCTCATTCCTGATCATAGTGAAATTATGAATCATAGCTCGAGTAGCATTCGTACGACCAAGTAGGCAGTACTTTTCAGATATTCAGCCCGTAACTGCTCCCACATCGAAATGTATCTCCCTAAGTGTTTCAGCCAATAGGTTGCTAGGTCTAACAGGGAGAATCAAAATGCGATCAGCTTGAGTGTGTCCTCGTTCACATATTGATCATGCACTAGACTACAGATCAACTCGAATTCCTACAGGTGAAGTTGTGGCTCCTCCGTATATAGCCCGTGAAACATGGGCAACAACTGAATGGTATGTGGACGGAGCTCGAAATTGCCACGAATTACGGGAAGACGGATACACTGATGTGTAGTTGTAGCTCTAGGGTTGTAGAGCTGTTTCATCATGCGGTTTGGATCTAGTGGAGTCTCTGCTCCATTTTGTTCACTAGCTTCAGCTCTTGGGATCTCAGCGTTAGGAGTCTCTCTCTTGGCTCGCAGCTATGTCAGCTCTTCCCAGACGTTGTTCATCAATCATCCCTGCTCCCTATTCTAGTTCTGCATTCACTTAAGAGACATAGAAGAGCACTGTTTATCGTGGCCTGATCAATTACTACCAAATAAGTCTACGGTTGATGCGGTCCTTTTCCAGCCATTGCCTCTGGAATGGAAAAAGAGTCTAGATCAGGTTCGTCTAGGTCGACATGCAACTGCTGAAATAGGCTAGAGTTCTCTCGAAGTGAAGAAGAATATGATGAAGAAGGAGAAGAAGATAGGATGGGAGAAAAATTTCTAGGGTTAGGGTCACTCCTAGAAGAAGGAACTCGATTAGATTTCGGTTTGGGAAGAGAGACATCTGAACTGACCTAGATGGGTGGGCAGGAACTCGAGAGATCGAATCATTCAAAGTCGACCGAAGCGATCGCCTATCCATCATCTTTATAAGACAGATGACTAATTGATATAGATCTATGAAATATGGGACTCACACCACAAAATCAAACGTAAAGCAAACCCTGTATTCACCAACTCTACCCGGCGACGATCGTAAAAGTTCGGTTGTTTTTCTTTTCTATTTTAGAGTTAATTGGTAAGAAAGTATTCTCACAGATTACGTGAGCTGATAGGAGCCTGAAACTTCCCCAGAAGACTATACTGATTTCTTAAAGAGAATCGCTTATTCTCAGCCAGTATGGGAGTAAGTACGAACCATTTCCGGCAACCCATGTTACTTGAGGACAGAGCCTTACACAATGTCGTCTATACCTCCCACTGTGCTAAGGAAACTCGGATTGTTTCCAGTAGCCCGAGAGTCCCCACTGAAGAGTAAGCGATTAATTGTATGAATTCAGTAGTATTCCAAAATAAATTCGGGTTCTGGTTCTAGCCTTAGGAGTCGTCCTTCACTCACAGATCTGGAGAGTACCTGTCAAACATTCGTTGGGGATTGCTCTCTCAACACAAGTGAGTCCGTTACGTTTATTTTATGCTCAAATAAAAATAGCAATCCCTATTTTAATTTTTGATTATCACATTTTTTTAGTATTTTCAAACAAATTCTGACGATTGTGTCTTTTTATTTCTGACCTAGATGATCAAACAAGCATATAGGTTGCGCATCCTAAGTCTAGCTATGGAGGCACAGTTAAAGAAAAATGAGAACCCCTAAACAAGCACCTAGACTCGAAAAAGCCATGGAAATTGTCGGAAAAATCACGAAGCGAGAAAAGCCACGGTGGGTGCTCTACTCCCCCAAGTACACGGCACTCGGTAAAATAGACCCCGAGAAAGAGAGGGAGGAAGGTACAAGTAGGGATGCCCTTATGGGGCCCCTTCTACGAAAACAAAAAAACAGGCAAGTGCCCTCGATTTTTTATATATTTTTTTACAAAGGGATTACAAGAGAAAGTAAAAATTTTAAGCTTTTTGTTTCTTAGTTGTGCAGCTCAACCCGTGCTACACAAATCAGAAACAAAAAGTTGTGAAGTTAGAATAACAAAATGGCTAAAAAGGAAACGGAAACCCTAAACCTAAGGTCCTACAATCTTCCCTAGCGCTGCCTCTCCGGCAACGGTGCCATCAAAAAAACCGCACCGATCTCTAGATAAAGAGATTATTGTATCGACCAGGTGGATTTTAGCAGAAAATTTATTTTTTTTATTATTTATACACCTAACCTCATTGTATTGAGTTAAGTATGGGAGTGTCGAACTCAAAGAGGCAAACTATTTAAAACTAAGGAAAAATAGTAGAAAATTAAGAGTTTATGGGTTTCCTATTTTTATTTATTTTTTGAGATTTTTCTAGATTTTAATATGATTTTTATGAATTTTTTATATTTTTTAATTTAAGTATTTTGAAATTTTATTATTATTGTTGAAAATGTTTTATAATTTTTATTTGATCTTTTTATTATTTTTATATTTTAATTAGTTTTCCTGTTATTATGAATTTTTAAGATGTTTTTATGTTTTTTTATCATTTTTAAATTATTTTTATTGTTAAAATGAGGTTTTTATTGAAAATTGTGAAGTATTTTCGATTTTTAAAATACAAAACAATGAATAAATTTTTTTATTTGTTTTTTTATTGGAAAGTAGGTGAAATTATCTTTAAAATGATATGTTGGGCATATTTTTATGATTTTTAATGAATTAGTTATTATTTTGAAGCTTTTGTGTAATTTGTATTTTTATTGGTTTTAATATTCAATTTTTTTCTTTTAGTTTTTGTGTAAAATATAAAAAATATATTAAGGGTAATTTTTTAAGATTTTTATGGTGTTTTTATATTTTTTATGATTTTTAAAGTTTGTTATATTTTTTGGTACTTCAAAAGATTTTCTAATAATAGAAAATCTTTTTATTTTTCAAAATGTGATTTAATATTGTATATAGTACGGTATAGAATATTCTTATGTATTTTTATTTTATTTTTATATTTGTATTTTTATTTAATATGTATTATAAACTATGTAATATATATACAATAGAGGGGTATGTATATGATCATTTGGAAAATAGGGGTATGTATGGAAAAGCATAGAAACTGCAGGGCTCCAGCGCAAAAAGTCCAATGAACACATTGTTGGACATGCGAGCCCATGGAAGGCCATTATGCATTAAATGTTATTGCAAATATCATTCCCTGATCTGAAATGAAGAATAACTAATTTTCATAACATGTCCCTTAGTACAATTAGGGTTATGTACCATGACCATATTAATGATCATACAACTGTTGATTCAATAATTGAGTCATAGAGGCTGTGCTTGGATGAATATCTAAAGATTTAGATTGAGGACTCATCAAGCACCATCAAATGATTATTAAGAGATAATCTCCAACCTAAGTAGGAGATGGCAATCCTTTCTCATTTGGTTGATATCTGACTAACCTCTTGATGCAGGTCCTCTACATGGGAATGGATATTCGGAGGTGTCAGATTTGTTAGGTCAAAGAGTTGACTTAACGAGATTGAGATAACCAAAGTCACATGTCATATGCTGTCACGATATAGGCATGCATCCTCCGACCAGAGACAGATGTGTTACTATATGTTTGAGTATGTACATTTGGCAGACCAATAGGTTGATGACCTAATCAAGGTCTATACACCAGCATGTTGGTGTGCATGCAAAGGCATATGAGTAATATGATCTCTCAAAGGGATCATACAAGTTCATTACTGAACCGGAAGACATGAGCTCACTCGTGAGATATTGGGGAGGATCAAATTCCACGTGTGGTCATCTCGCTTTGTAAGCTTGAGTGAATTTGTAAGGTTTGATATATGCTTTTGGAAAGTATATGATCAACACATAGGTATGATATATGCTTTTCGAAAGTATATGATCGATACAAACTCCTAATGATCGAATGAGAACAATAATGATAAAATCCTAAAGGAAACAGTCTAAAAGAGATCTAAAACTTTGGATTTGTTCTAGGTCTTCCAATATGTAGGATGTACAGGTGTTAGGAATGCCTGAGGGTGATGTGATCATAAACGATTGTATAAACATGACGCTTCCATTCCGAGGGAGTGATGAAACGGGTCTGGATTTTAGTGACTCCTCTTATAAGGAGGTAATTTGATCATAGTCCAACTGATGGACATTGATATGAATGTGATTCAAATATAATGAGAAGATTAGATTTTCGGTCTTGATTTAATCAAGCATCTAGGAGAGGTCCGTAGGATATGGATTTGAGATGTGATCTCAATATCCAATTCACTATACGTGGAACAATACAATCGCATTGTCCTTATCTCCAAGTATCCGCGGAGAAAGAACATTATCCTTGAAAGAGTTCAAGATAATTTCATTTTTGATATATGTATCTGAGCATTGAGAAAATGGATAATTAAATGTGATTTAATTATCATGAATAATATGAATTTGATTCATATTTCAAGAAGAGTTATTTGAGATAATTAAATGTGATTTAATTTCAAAGATGTGAATAATGTGAATGTGATTTATATTATTTGGGCAAATAAGAATAGAGATCCAAGATTATTAAATGTGATTTAATTATCATGGATATGAATAATATGGATAGCACTATACATATTATTCAGGTATATTATAAATGTGATTTATAATATATTAAAGAGAACATATTGTTATTTATATTTGTTAATTAATTATTGATGTGAATTCACATTGGATGATTTGGAAAATATAATTTACATTTTATTTTCGTATGTGAATGTGATTCACATTTTTTCAATGGCACGATTGCAATGTTCACAAGATAATTATGAATTATTTTGTGAAACAATTTACAACAAATGTTGTTGTAAATCTTGGAGATCTCATGAGATAATGAGTTCTCATGAGATTTTGAGGAGATAGACTCATTCTATCTCAAAAGGGTAGTCGTCCCTTTTTCCTTAGGGAATGTGGTCAATCTTCTCATTATCTACAAGACTAGTCAAAGTGATTTAATTTCGAATTGATTTATATTGATTTATCAATATATCAATTTAAATAAATCGATTATTGTTGTGTTTTTTACAACAACATCATGGCCATTGAAAGAGACACAAATCAATCTCAACAATTGATTTTGTGTTGTCCATGGATTGAGATCATGGATCCCAAACCCTATATAATAAGTGGCACCCATTGCTCTTCAGGGTATACAATATTAACAAATGCTCTCTCCCCCTCTCTCTCTACACGTCATGTGCTTCCCTCTCTCTCTCATTCTAGCCGTCCAACATGGAGCCCTTGAGAGAGTCACCATCGCCACATCATTGTCGTTATGTTGCCAGAGTATTTGCTTGTGGATCTCTGTCTCCTTCGATGCACCTCGCTCGTGAAGAAGACATCGGATCTCGTGTGATGAGATCAGGAGATTCGTCGCTTGGATCATCAACATGGATTGCGAGAAGGATGTGCCTCACCGACGCGCTCGCAAGCATCTTCTCCATCGGATCGGACTTGAGACAAGAGGTCTCTTAGTTTAGAGACTCGATCGCAAGCACTCTTCAAGAGGTAACCTTAATACCTATTATGGTTTAGATGAAATGATCCGAGAAAGGTTCTTGGATCATATGGTTTCATCACATTAATTTTTTTTAAAATTCCGCTGCATTGAGCTACTAGTGCGACTAGTCGCTCCCGATAGCATTCGATGCGATTCTCACTCTTTCGTGATGCGCTTAAGGATCTCCCCATATCCTTCAAATGGTATCAGAGCCGGGTTGGAGGTTTTGGATGCGATCTGTAACCTAAGAAGATTTGGGTTCATTAGGGATTGTGAAAATTTTATCGCATTTCAATTTTTGCAGCCCTATTTTGTGATTAAGTTCGGCCCTGTTTAAAATGTTTAAACACAAAAACATAACTTGGAAAATGTTCCTCATTAATTAAGGAAACCTTGGGATTTGAGTTTGTTTGATTTGTAATCTGATAACTCAAGATATGATCATTTTAATGAACCTATATCCATTTTTTCGGGGATGGCGAATCATGACGTAATTAAAGAGTTATTTGTTGTTTTGAAATACCTGGAAATGCGTGCTAATAACTTGGATTTTGTTTTAAATCAAATTATCAAACTTTATACACTGATTTTGCATGATTTGGATTTAAAATGAATTAGATATGTTAATTTTAGTATGTGAGGATCACTGTTGGAAGTTACATACTTAATCGAGAACCTTGTGATTGTCATTTAATTTTTATAGAAATTAATTGTTAACTTCTTGAGATAATTATTGATAAATATTTTTAATATATTTAAATATGATAATTATTTAATTAAATGGCATTGCCTTAACCAATATTTGATTAGATGTGATCTTGATCACAAATTGGTTACATCATACACTTTCCAACAAACATGTTGCTTGAATAGGTTTGTGAATTTGTTTAGCAAATTTCTTTATAATCAAAATGGTTTTGATTATTACTTCGGTTGAAAAATCGATTATCATCTCAAGTGCAAAGTGGTTGACTTGACATTATTTTTTCCCGAGGCGGATATGGTGTCTAGTCGTGGAGCGTTGGGGTAGTAGGTTGTACCATGTGCGCTCTATCCAACTCCCATCGGTACTGACCATGACAACGGCTAGGGAACAAATAATGCTTGAGAGATAATGATGTATTTTTTTCTAATTATTAAAATTCGAAATAATACGTATTTTTTAGATAATACTATATTTCAAGTACCAATAAATAATGTTTGTTGGATATTAATTGGAACATTATTGTAATGTGATTAGAATATTTGGGATCTAATTAAAATTAAAATACTCTATTATGAATAGATTTGTAATTCCCTTGGAAGAATTAATCATTATAAATGATTCATAATGATTAGTTAAAAATTGAACATGCTATGGAGGATCACATAAGTGACATCCATAGTCTCCCATCAAGGTAAAGGGTTTCGTTCAGAGATTCTATGTTGGAGACACCTGTCCGAAGTGACAGCTCCTGCATACAAGCCATTTGGATCGGTCTCTTTGCTTCTCTAAAGAGTAAGGACGTATGCGTTGTGACCCCAATATTGAGTCCTCATATTATTGGGGCGATATTGGATTACGTGTAGCGAGTTGTATTTCTGTTGACGGTTGGTTCAATTAATGACGGGTCAACATCACCTTAGGGGTGGTGGGCTCGGGTGTTAAAGACCGAATCGTGAGATGCAAGTTGGACTTGCAAGGAGGAATGAGTTCTCGCTTCTTTTTATCCGAGTTGTAAGTTCTCATATTATTGGGATGTGACAAAGATAAGAAAGGAGATCCCAGATCTTGCTAGAGATATAATAGTAAGTATATCTCTTACATGGAAAGTGATTAAGGGAATGAACTTTCAGTATTGACAAGGCAAGACAACTTTGATATAAAATTCCTAAATCAAAGTAATATATATATATATATGCAAATATTTTATTTCAGATAATCCTTCATTAAACCCACTAAATACTATACTCAATAATAACCAGTAAAATATCATGGATTGGATCCATGATCAAGATATTATGCTTACAGTTGGACTCTTATTATATGTGGTTGCAATGTGCAAGTTTCCTCATAATAATGAGAAATTACAATTAAATAGTCAATAAGACAACAACCTAGGGTTTATATGTTTATATAAGTCTTGATCTCTCATCGAATGTACTTTGGAAGTGACATGTCGATGATGATCGTAATTGTCAAATAATCCTTATAAAAAACTGAAGAAGATGTTCTGGCGTACATATGTGCTCTCGACATTTAATCATGAATGACATGGTTTACTACATCATACAGAATGGTAGCTCTATAAGAGATGATGTATTCAAAATATTTATGTACCTACCTGAACCTAAGTCTTTAAGAGTTAAGATGTATGTAGATATGATGAGTGTCATCATCCTACTATCTATACTCTAGTCATTCATGAAGTTTCATAATATTCATATTGAATGAATTAAATGAAGCATATATAAATGTCGAAATACTCTTATATTGAAATCTTTTGAATTCACCATAAGAGATCCTTTTTCTTAAGCAATGGTTGTTTAGAGATGAAAGGAGTGTAGTGGAAGCATGGGTCGGACCCAGGTTGGAAGGAAAGTCAAAGAGTTGGATGTACTTCTATGGTTTACATACACATATGACATCCAAAGGGTCAGATAAATGTCAATACTGCAATAAGCTCATGTATTGATAGTGTGACTATATAGTCTATCTAGGATCCTTAAAGAAGGACCCAGATAGTGCATCAGAATAATCTATATATATTTAATCATTGAAATTGATTTTCTTATATATAAGATTAAAAGTCTGATCATTGTATATCATTCTTTTAATAACACTGGCAATTAGTTGGATATATATTTTAGAAGAATAGAAAGTTTGATCTTAAGGTTTAATAGTCATCCACATGGATATTGATGCAATTGTTGTGACAATCTCTATTAGATAAATAGACATCATATTTTCAGTGGGAGAGCCCTTAGTCTTAGATAATGTCTCTTTGATCCATATATTAGAATACACTCATTGTTTATTTCTAAATGTTGGGAATAAACATGAATTCTAGAATAGACCTATCCTAAAGAGTTATCATGTATATATTTCAGGTCGTAATCTAATATCTGGAGGACACTACTAAATTAGAAAATTAATGAAAGAATTAAAATTTCTAATAATGAAAATTGAACCTTAAAGGATTAATATGAGAATGAAGATCATTTGGCAATGATCTAGCATCAAGCCTTGGACATAAGTTTGTTGATGAGATCAATAGACAAGTAAGAGATGAATTTTTAGAATGTCTGAAATTTCAAATCTTACATACTTGTGAATAATATATTCAAAGTAAAATAGTCCAATGCACCATTCTCTCGAAATGGTGTTTGATTCCCAAGGTATTCAGGATCTCATACATATTGATGTATGTTGATCATCTATATCATAATGAACAATAATGATATGTGATATCATTCGATGATTATTTGTGATATGAGATTTCTTCCCTTCACCTAAGAAAGCTTTGAAATGTTCAAAGATTTCACAATTTTGGTTCAGAATCAAAGTTCGAAGGAAGATGAAATTTATTTGATCTAATCTAGGTAGCTTGTACCTACTAGATGAATTCAAGGAATACCTTATGGAGATATGAATATCATTCCTATCGCACTCCTCCTGATACACCTAAACTCAATAGAGTTGTAGGGAGATACAATTGATCATGTGTCACATGATTTGAGCAATGATGAATATTAGCATAATTACCTCCTAGTTTCCTGGTATATATGTAGTAGAGGCTACAATATATATATATATATATATATCCTTAATAATATTCCATGCTAGTAAGTTGGAATCATGCACCAAAGAGTGCTACTTCATTAGGAAAATAAAGGATGGTATTGGATACCTACTTTATGACATTGAGATTCTTAAAAAATCTCATCTCTAAGGATGTGATTCTCAGAGGATGACTCTCTTGAGAATTAAGATGAAAATGAAGTGAAGGAACTCATTTAATCTTGAGAAGATAATGAGGCTCCTGAAATTGGAAACTAAAAGGACAATTAAAGATGAAACACTAATACCTCTTCAAATGAGTTTGAGGATGGATTCCACGTGTCAGAGAAATCTGACATTGATCGAACTTCATGTGATGAAGCTTCTGAAGATCATGACATGGAAAGATGGAAGTTAGCAATTAAGACTAAAGTAGACTTCGTATACAAGTGTTATATATGGATCCTCAAGGACCCGCCTATATGGGTAAGACCCATTAAGGTGTAAATGGATCTTCAATAGAAAGAAGGAACTTGATGAGAAGGTGGAGACCTTCAAAGCATGGCTCGTAACAATGATCTACACACCGAAGAGATGACATTGCTTGTAATGAGACTTGCTCTTCAGTGACCCTGCTTAAACTCATCGGAATATTGCTAACTATAGCTACACAAATTGACTTTGCCATCTTCAAGATGTGAGTCAGGATTGCATTCCTCTATGAATACCTCTTTGAGGATATTCATATGAAGTATCCCCAGGGCTTCATAGTTGAGGAAAGCAAGGTGTACGAGCTTAATAACTCCATCTATGGACTCGAATAAGCTTCTTGTAGTTGGAACATTGGATTTGATGAAATCATAAATGTTATGATTTCAAATAGAATCTTGATGAACCATGTGAAGCTTAGTGGGAGTGCCATTGTGTTCAATGTGCTAAATGTAGATAATATCCTAATTATTTGGAATGATATAAGGATAATAACAAGTGTTTTTATAGACTGACTATTCCATACCTTGAGATATGATATCGATGATACCTCTTAGATCTTAGTTCTGAAAGTGTTCAGAAGCAAAGAGAAGAGGGTACTAGGACCGTCACAGTAGTGGTACCCTTTGACATATTCCATTCTTGGAAAACCTCAAGGAAAGCTTCCTTCCCTTAAGATATGGTATTGTCCTATCTGAAGGGAAGCACCTCAAAGAGTTGAGGAAGTAATGCTAGAACTGCTTGCCCTTGCGCATCAGTTATGAGAAGCCGGGTGTATGCTAGATGTGTACAAAAGCCAGATGCCTGCCATGCAGTAGGAGTAGTAAACTGTTACTAATCCTACTATGGAAATAAAACACTTGATTACAGTAATAACAATAACTTCAAAGATGACAAGACTTTAGAGATAGTGATATCTAAATCTCATCTTCAAGAAATTAAGACTTTATAGATGGAGATCTAAAAGTAACTGTGGATACCTTAAGAGATAGATATCTCCAGGAATAAGGGTATTCTGATAAGGATAATGGAAATTACACACTGGTTATAATAATTATTGAGATGTAGCATCAAGGACACTATAACTAACAAATTTGAGTAGTGGATGCATAGGATGCAACATTCACATTGGATGCGAGCACTGTTACTAGGGATATGCATGTGCCATAAAAGGACTTGGCTTAATCTCTTGGAAACAAAGTGACTGATCAACGACCTAGATATTTTTCTAAATAGCCTATTATTGTCACAGGATTGCGGGTTTAAATTAGTAGCCCATTAATGGCTCTTTGGGCTAGTAGGAGATTGTTGGATATGCGAGCCCACGGCAAACCATTATGT
This sequence comes from Ottelia alismoides, assembly GCA_037367405.1. Lineage (NCBI taxonomy): Eukaryota > Viridiplantae > Streptophyta > Magnoliopsida > Alismatales > Hydrocharitaceae > Ottelia > Ottelia alismoides. The sequence goes on along the minus strand of JAZKJV010008325.1, from coordinate 1,082,879 downwards.
AATAAACGTTATTGCAAATATCATTCCCAGTTCTGAAATGAAGAATAACTAGTTTTCATTACAGATCCCTTAGTACAATTAGGGCTATGTACCATGGCCATCTTAATGATCATACAACTGTTGATTCAATTATTGAATCATAGAGGTTGGTGCTTGGATGAATATGTGAAGAGTTAGATTGAGGACTCATCAAGCACCGTCAAATTATTATTAAGAGATGATCTCCAGCATGAGTAGGAGATGGCAATCCTTTCTCATTTGGTTGATATCTGACCGACCTCTTGATGCAGGTCCTCTACATGGGAATAGAGATTCAGAGGTCACAGATTAGTTAGGTCAAAGAGTTGACTTAACGAGATTGATATAACCAAAGACCTATGTCATATGTTGACACAATATAGGCATGCATCCTCTGACCAGAGACGGATGTGTTACTATATGTTTGAGTATGCACATTTGGCAGACCAATTGGTTCATGACCTAACCAAGGTCTATACACCGGCGCACTGGTGTGCATGCAAGGGAATATGAGTAATACGATCTCTCAAATGGATCATACAAGTTCATTACTAAACCGGAAGACATGAGCTCACTCATGAGATATTGGGAAAAATCAAATTCTACGCGTGGTCGTCTCGCTTTGGAAGCTTGGTTGAATTTGTAAGGTTTTATATATGCTTTTGGAAAGTATATGATCAACACCTAGGTATGATATATGCTTTCGGAAAGTATATGATCGATACCAACTCTCAATGATCGAATGAGAACATTAACGATAAAATCCTGAAGGAGACAATCTAAAAGAGATCTAAAACTTCATATTTGTTCTGGGTGTTCCAGTATGCAGGATGTACATGTATTAGGAATGCCTAAGGGTGATGTGATCATAAACGATTGTATAACCATGACGCTTCCATTCCGAGGGAGTGATGAAACAGGTTTGGATTTTAGTGACTTCTATTATAGAGAAGTAATCTGATCTTAGTCCAACTGATGGACATTAATATGAATGTGATTCAGATGTAATGAGAAGATTAGATTTGAGGTCTTGATTTAATCAAGCATATATGGGAGGTCTGCAAGATCTGGATTTGACATTTGATCTCAATATCCAAGTCACTATACATGGAACAATACAATCGCTCTGTCCTTTTCTCCAAGTATCCGCGGAGAAAGCACATTATCCTTGAAAGAGTTCAGGATAATTTCATTATTGATATAAGTATCCGAGCATTGAGAAAATGGATAATTAAATGTGATTTAATTATTATGAATAATATGAATTTGATTCATATTATAAGGAGAGTTATTTGAGATAATTAAATGTGATTTAATGTCAAAGATGTGAATAAAGTGGATGTGATTCATATCATTTGGCCAAATGAGAATAGAGATCCAAGATGATTAAATGTTATTTAATTATAATGGATATAAATAATGTGGATAACATATCCATATTATTCAGTTATATTATAAATGTGATTTATAATATATTAAAGAGATAATATTGTGATTTATATTTGTTAATTAATTATTGATGTGAATTGGATTCACATTGGATGATTAATTAAAAATATAATTTACATTTTGTTTTGGGATGTGAAGGTGATTCACATTTTTCCAATGGCATGATTGCAATGTTCACAAGATAATTATGAATTAATTTTGTGAAATATTTTACAACAAATGTTGATGTAAATCTTGGAGATCTCTGTTGGACATGCGAGCCCACGGCGAGCCATTATGCAATAAATGTTATTGGGAATATCAATCCTTGATCTGAAATGAATAATAAATCATTTGCATAATAGGTCCCTTATAGGGTTATGTACCATGGCCATTAGTGATCATGCAGCTGTTGATTCAATTATTGAATCATAGAGGTTGGTGCTTAGATGAATATGTAAAGAGTTAGATTGAGGACTCATCAAGCACCGTCAAATGATTGTTAAGAGATGACTTCCAGCCTAAGTAGGAGATGGCAATCCTTTCTCATTTAGGCTAATATCTAACCGACCTCTTGATGCAGGTCCTCTGCATAGGAATAGATATTCGGAGGTGTTAGATAAGTTAGGTCAAAGAGTTGACTTAACGAGATCGAGATAACCAAAGTCCTATGTCGTATGTTATCATGATATAGGTACGCATCCTCTAACCGGAGAAAGATGTGTTACTACATGTCTGAGTATGTACATTTGGCAGACCAATAGGCTGATGACCTAATCAAGGTCTATACACCGGCGCGTTGGTGTACATATAAGGGCATATGAGTAATACGATCTCTCAAAGGGATCATACAGGATCATTACTGAACCGGAAGACATGATCTCACTCATGAGATATTGGGAAGAATCAAATTCCGTGCACGGTCGTCTCTCTTTGGAATCATGACTGAATTTATGGGTTTGATATATACTTTTGGAAAGTATATGATCAACACCTGGGTATGATATATGCTTTTGGAAAGTATATGATCGATACGAACTCCCAAAAGTCAAATGAGAAACTTAATGATAAATCCATGAAGTAGATAGTGTAAAAATGATCTTATACTTCAGATTTATTCTAGGTCTTCCAGTATGCAGGATGTACAGGTATTGGGAATACCTGAGGGTGATGTGATCATAAACGATTGTATAACCATGACGCTTCCATTCCTAGGGAGTGATGAGACAGGTCTGGATTTTAGTGACTCCTCTAAGTAGAGAAGTGATCTGATCTTGGTCCAAATGTTGGAAATTGATCTGAATGTGATTCAGATGCAATGAGAAGATTAGATTTACAGTCTTTATTTAATCAAGCATCTATGGGAGGCCCGAGATCTGAATTTGAGATGTAGTCTCAATATCCAAGTCACTATACGTGGAACAATACAATCGCCTTGTCCTTATCTCCAAGTATTTGCGGAGAAAGCGCATTATCCTTGAAAGAGTTCAGGATAATTTCATTGTTGATATAAGTATCCGAGCATTGAGAAAATGGATAATTAAATGTGATTTAATTATCATGATTAATATGAATTCGATTCATATTATAAAGAGAGTTATCTTAGATAATTAAATGTGATTTGATTATGAAAGATGTAAATAATATGAACTTGATTCACATTATTTGGGCACATGAGAATAGAGATCCAAGATGATTAAATGTGATTTAATTATCATGGATATGAATAATGTGGATAGCACTATCCATATTAATCATATATATTATAAATGTGATTTATAATATATAAGAGAGAGGGATTTGTAATTTACATTTGTTAATTAAATGTTGATGTTAATTGGATTCACATTAGACAATTAATTGAAAATGTAATTCACATTTTATTTTGGGTTGTGAATGTGATTCACAATTTTCCAATGGCAAGATTACAATATTCACAAAATAATTATGAATTATTTTTGTTGAATAATTTATAACAAGTATTGTTGTAAATCTTGGAGATTTCCATGGAATAATGTAATCTCATTAGATATCATGAGATTACATGAGATTGCCACCAAATCTCATATTATGGAAGGAGGCAATCTTCATTCCAATAATCTCCATGATTGCTTCATTTAATTTGGGATTGATTTATATCGATTTATCAATATAGATTTAATCTAAATTAAATTAATTGTTGTTGGTTTTTACCAACACAAATCTTAGCTATTAAAAGAAACACAAATCAATGAGAGCCATTGGATTTGTGTAACCCATGGATTGAGATCCATGGATAAAAAGAGAGGCACCCTTTGCTCTTCTTTACAGACAATGAGAACATAAGTCTCCCTCTCTCTTTTTCTCTCTACACGTCAGCCCTCTCTCTTCTTCTCTCATGGCCGTCCACCATGGATGCTCTAGAGAAGTTCTCTATCGCCGCAGCGTTGTCGTTATGCTGCCCGATCGTTTGCTCGTAGATCTTCGTCTCCTTCGGTGCGCCTCGCTCATGAAGAAGACGTCGGATCTCGTGTGTCAAGATCAGGAGATCCGCCACTTGGATCATCAACATAGATTGTGAGAAGCACACGATTCATCCCCGTGCTCGCAAGCGTCTCCTCCGTCGGATCAGACTTGATACGGGAGGTCTCTTCGTTTAGAGACTCGATCGCAATCACACTTCAAGAGGTAATCCTATTTCTTGTTTGTGGTTTAGACGAAACAATTAGAGAAGTGTTCTTGGATCATGTGGTTTCGTCACATGAAAATTTTTTAATTTCCGCTGCTTAGAACAACTAGTCTGACTAGTCGTTCTTGTCGTATTCGATACGATGCTCACGCTTCTGTGATGCGCTTAAGGATCTAACCATATCCTTCAATCACATGAGATAATGAGATCTCATGAGATTTTGAGGAGATAGACACATTCTATCTCAAAAGGGTATCCATCCCCTTTTCTTTAGGGAATGTGGTCAATCTTCTCATTATCTCCAAGACTGGTCAAAGTGATTTAATTTCGAATTGATTTATATTGATTTATCAATATATATTAATTTAAATTAAGTCAATTGTTGTTGTGTTTTTACATAACATCATGGCCATTGAAAGAAACACAAATCAATCTCAACCATTGATTTTGTGTTGTCCATGGACTGAGATCCATGGATCCCAAAATCCTATATAAGAAGAGGCACCCCTTGCTCTTCAGGATACACAATATTAACAAATGCTCTTTCCCTCTCTCTTTATACGTCATGTGCTTCCCTCTCTCTCTCATTGTAGTCGTCCACGATGGAGCCCTTGAGAGAGTCGCCATCACCACAACATCGTCGTTATGCTGTTGAAGTATTTGCTCGTGGATCTCCATCTCCTTCGATGTGTCTCGCTCGTGAAGAAGATGTCGGATCTCGTGTGACGAGATCAGGAGATTCGCCGCTTGGATCATCAAAATGGATTGCTACAAGTATGTGTCTCATCAATGCACTCGCAAGCATCTCCTCCGTCGGATTGGACTTGAGAAAGGAGGTCTCTTAGTTTAGAGACTTGATCGCAACCACGCTTCAAGGAGTAAACTTAATACCTATTGGGGTTTGGATGAAACAATCTGAGAAAGGTTCTTGGATCATGTGGTTTCATCACATTAAACTTTTTTAAAATTCCGTTGCATCGAGCTACTAGTGTGACTAGTTGCTCCTGATCGCATTCGATGCGATTCTCACGCTTCCTTGATGCGCTTAAGGATCTCCTCATATCCTTTACACATGTCAGGCATGCGAGACAAGTTGGCCAAGGACCTATATTCTAAATCATAAAGATTTGAGGGTCGTGCACGTAAATTACCCAGTCTTCACATGCTTGACCATGTGATAGTTTTGTCATGGACCTGCTCGTGAATAACTGAAATCCGGGGATCTGCATGCAAAATCACTAGAAGCACGTGCTTCGTGCGTGATGGCTCTTCCAATTGGGACATGTGCATAAATGATGAAAATATTGGGGTATAAATTGCAATTTTCTCACAATAATCCTAACGCACGTGTAAAGCGTGTGCGTACCCTAAGTGATGGGGCGGTGAAGCGTGATGCTGGCGATACGTGGTGCATTGTATTGCAGTGATTATAAAAGCTAATATTGATCGTCAGATGACGATCTGATGGTTGTGAATTCAACTTAATCAAACGAAGTAAATCGAGTTCTCTTTTGATAATCGGACGGTCCATGTTGATTCTGTAGTTGAATGAGCATTCATCCAAAAATCTTCTGGACTCGATCCTCCTTCTGGATTGCAGTTTTATTGTTTGTTTCCATGTAGGTTAATTGTCGTGGTTCCAGAGTGATATGGTCTTCCTTGATTTAGCTCCAGGATGCGGCTTCGATGAAAATGGCAGAGGTTGCTCAGTTCCAATGGATGGGTCTTCCAGAGATGGTTCTATCAGATGTTCTGCTTGTAAATCATATCTCGACTTTATCCTCAAATCGACAATGATGTTCGACTACTTGATGTAATTCACATCCCCAGGATGAAACGTAATCTTTGGGAGCTGCAATTGGAAGTGTATCTGACATCTAGTTGTGGAAACTCAAATTGATGCTCCGATGCTTTTGTCAACCTCCTGATGTTTATGATAGTTGTGTTATCAGTGCCTCAATAGAGCAACATATGAAGGTTGCTCCAGGTGAGTTATTGATAGATCTTGAGTCTTTGGTGGTTGTTCTGCTTATAAATCAGATCTGCAAAGATGATGCCTGACTTGAGCTCGAAGGCTCTGTCCGATACATGAAATAGAAGAATGCGGGCGGGGAAAACTCCAATGGTGTAGGAACGAGCTCAGTGCCTCCGATCATAGGACGTGATCAGAGGATGATTAGGTTACGAGAGATGAACAGAAATTGGAGGAATAAAAAATGGAGGTGAAATTCGTTGTTCAGATGAAACAAATCGATCCACTAGAGTGGATTAAAGGAAGATGAATGGAGAAGGAGATTGGAAAGGGGATAGAAAAAGAAGGAATGAAGCCAAACCTGGGAAGGAAGAAGGAGTAGGTTGCGGATGGGAATCACCTGTGGCTTAGAGGTGCATACCTCTAGTATCTTCGCCTTCTACATGTCAGCGGTTGGTGAAGAGGCTTGGCATTCACGATGGAGATGCATCTCGTCAGTGAAGATGATCGTGTCGCTCCTTACGGTTGCTCAAAGTGAGGTAGAGACGACCTCTGTCACAAGCCCTCTCGCTACCGCTGCTGTGGGAGAAAGGAAATGGTGGATCGCCGGCAATAAAGGGATCTAGGACTATTTATAACCTGTAGAACGTAGGGAGCACGGATGCGGGTGGCATCACTGGCGAGGAGTGGTGTCACCGTGAGGTTGTTGGATGAACGACCGGACGTTGGATGGGTTGGAAGAGGAGGCGGAGGAGGAAGAAGGGAAAGACGCCGAGGGCGGCACAGGAGGAAAGAAGGAAGAAGAAAAGGGCAATGAGGTAAGAGAGGAGAAAGAAAACAAAATAAAATAAAATAATAAATTAAAACTAAATTAATTACTTATATAATTATCTAATTAGAAAGCTAGTTACATAATTAAGTATTTAATAATTAAATAACTAATTGTATATATAATTATTGTAATAATTGAACTTGATGACTTTTGAAATAATAATTAGTAATTAAATAAAAAATAACTACATTAACTAATAAATTAATTAAAAAAATTTACTAAATTTAATATAATAATTAAATATTAATAAAGTATATAAACATAACACATATTAAATAATATAAATTAATGTACATTGTACAATATATATATATATATCAATATGGTCTCGAAACCCATATTTTGCATATTAACTCTAATTTTAGCGAAATAAGTGGCATTTGATAGATAATTATATAAAACATATTCTAAAACTGAGTTTGCCCAATTCGGAGTCCATATGGCAGAGTTATGAGGTCCGGAAAATTTAGGTAACGACTTCATAGCTTCAAGATTTATTAGCATTTTGGTTTAAATTATCTTTTTATAATTTTATATTGATTTTTATAAATATTTTAGAAATGAAATTAAGATAAATGGAGTTACGGATAATTAGATAAAAATTCAGGAAGTTTCTACATACATTACAAATAGACAACGAGGCCCAATGCCAAAACTCACTCGATTTATATTAATATTTTATTGATATTTTTAATAAAAAGTATTAAGTTTGAAATGAAGCTTAAAAGTGTGTTTGGTCAATTTGGAGTTTTCTATAAAAAAATATTTTTAACCTATGAAGTCGGCTTTTACAACATTTTTGTTCCATGATTATTATTTGTTTTTGTATTGAATAATTTTTCTGATATTTTTATAAAATAATATATATTTTTTATGAACAACTTTTATGAAGAAGATATTGGTTTGAGATTTTCTAGATGATAAGTAAATTAGGTGAAATATTTACAATATGGAAAATATGTTTAATGTATTTTTGGTCTTGATTTTCTATTATTTTTACAGGTTAGGATCCTTATATCCCCCTACTTATTTATTCTGTCGACCAGGTCAATATTGACCTGGTCTCGGGGTTAGGATCAGTCTGTATATATTACATATATGCGTCCTTCTTTTTCTTTTATTTTTTTTCTCTTTATTATTTTATTTTGGATAAAATAAGTGTTAAACAATATAATATTAATAGTTGTGGTTACAATGTTAATTAATGAAGATTAGTGATTATTTACATGCATTTTACCAAGGATTTTAGCCAAAATGAATGAATAAAGCTATGAATCATAGATTCATCAGTAGATAGGGAATTACATAATCCAAAGGGTATCCTTCTAAAAGCATACGTTCGAAACTGATAGGTGAACTTGGTTTTCTCCTAATCTTCGGTTGCTATGGCCACCTGATTGTATCTTGAGTACCCGTTAAAAAAGCAGTAGTGACTCTTCCTAGTTAACGTCTCAATAATCTGATCAATAAATGGTAGCGGAAAATGATCCTTCTTGGTGGCCTGATTCAATCGTCTGTAGTTCACACAGACCCTCCAAGAAGTGGGTATTTGAGTAGCTATCTCCTCTCCAGACTCATTCACAACTGTAGTGATACCCGTCTTCACATGTAACGGACTAACCTTTTTGGAGTCGAAGATGAGGTAGATAAAATCGATGCTCCATCACTTAGATATTTCCTTCATGACTACATCTCGAAGATTCGGGTTCATCCTACGCTGGAACTCACGTGATGGCTTGACATCATCTTCGAGATATATGTGGTGGGAGCAAAGGGTCAGACTTATACCCAACAACGGCGCCATTCTGATAATCGTATTTCAGCTAACTAAGAAGGGGTTAATTAATCAAATGTTGTCCAAAATCAACTTAATCGATTAATCGAGAAAATAAACCACAAATGAATCAAACAGAGAAAACGAGCGGTTTTGCTACTATTATTAACCCAATATAGAGAGCAGGGTCGAACTCAAGGAGCACAATTAAACACTAAGTAGTTGATTCAAAAATAAAAGGATTTTCATTGCTTTTTAGTGGTTTTTAATTTTTTCACATTTTTTATTTTTCAATAAAGAGAGGTATGCACAAAACATAAAAGTACACACAAACAATCTTTTTGTATTTTTCAAAATAGATTGAAATGCTCGGAAAAATAAAGGAAAAATATTTTTGGGTTTTTATATAGTTTGGGGAATTTTTAAAGAGTTTTTATATGCTTTTGTAATTTTCTAAAAATTAAACAATGAAAAGGCAAACATCAGCGCACAACCATGGATGATTTGCAATTTAAAAATTGGTAAAAAGCTCAAAATTCCTGGAAGTGATTTTTGTGATAAACTAGAAGTAAATATCTACAAACAGGAACTGAAATCACAAATTTTATATTTTTGTCAATTTTATGTGATTTTTATAAGTTTTATAGTTGTTTAAAATGTTGAGGCTTATATAAGGTATTTTTCAACAAAATTTGTTCAAAAGTTAAAAGATGATAAAAGGCAACTACAGTAGTTTTTATAGAATTTTTAAAGGGTTTTTTGAACTTTTACGAATTTTCTAAAATAAATAAGGACTTTTTATGGTGTTTTGAACTTTTAAAATAGAAAATGAACAAAAATCAAAAAGCAAAAATCACCATAAATACAACATGCAAGCAGGAGCCACAAGTAATTTTTAAGCAATTTTTGAAGTGAGTTAATTATGTGTTGCAAGTAACTAAGAGCTAAAATTAAAAAAATTGCACAGGGACCAATCTACAAATATTTTAAGTTCTGGGGGCTATAGAATAAACAATATTTAGAAACCAAGTGCCTCTATGCAATTTTCTAGAAAAGCACATGTCGCACATGAAACCAGACACACATGGGTATAAATGCAATTTTCAAAACATTCCATTCATTCATTAATTCATTAACAAGTTTAAAGCACAGGATAAAGTCTGCATCTGAGGCTACACGTGACTGCAATTTGATTGGACTAAAATGTAAATAAAGATAACACACGGTCCTAAATTCAAAATGATTTTAACTATTTAATACATTTATTAAACTAAAGTGAAATAAGATATAAAAGGGGGTGCAAGGGAAATATACCCTCACAAGGGGCATCGACACGTGGCGTTGCTCGGATCTGAAAACTCTGGTTTGATGCAAACAGATAATTGGTGAGGGTCCACTTATAATGAGCGGTCACGATCTGACAATACCGCTTCAGTGATGTGTGGATGGGATTCACTACTCCTGATGATCCGACGATCAGGGGGTCTCTAAAACGGGTGCTTGAGATTAGATCTGGGAGACGCTCTAATCCAACGGTTTGGAAGGAGTCGAGAAGAACAGGGATGAACTTGCCTCTGGCGAGTTTTGGATAACAATGGTGTGAGAGCCTGTCAACCTCCATGGCTGCTAAGATAGGGAAAGTGCAGTCGGTGAGTGTCTGCAGGTGCTGGGATGCTTGATAGGGTCCAGGACTTCCAGATAAGTCCTCGAGATGTAGGGTTCCTGGAGTTTATTGGACTGAAGTGGAGGAGCATAATATCCTCCATGGGATATGGCCTTCAATGCTGGTCCTGCACGAAATGGTTAGCTCTAAGAGATAGCTCCAGCGAAGGGTTAGAGTACCAAATGAGTGAAGAGGAGCGTGGATGGGTCAGATCCTCTATAGAGTGGAGGAATCGGTCTAAGATTCGATCCAACCCAGTGGTTGGGTCGATGGTTAGGATGTGTAGCGAGATGGAAAAGTGAAGTGTGATGTGAGGTGTATGTAGGGTCGGAGTGGATTTTCGATCAGGTGAACGAGGTAAAGGTTGATGCTCTATTCAGAACAGAAGAATCAAGCGTAAAATCAGCAATCGTAAGTTGTAAATGATACTTAAGGGTGGGTGATGTCACCTGTGATGGAGACGAAGAATCTCCGAAGTCAGAGCCTCGATGGGTGGCGCAGCCAGAGGCTAAGCTCCTTGCGGTAGAGCACGACGAAGATGCCACCGGACCTAGGGCTCACTTGCTTCTAAGCCTTCCCTAATGCCTCTCTTGTTCTTCTATCACTCTAGGAAAGGGGCTAGGCGCTACTGAGGTGATGGAGCAGCCAAAGATGGTAAAAATGGAAGAGGTACAGGAGATTTTATAGATATTCCAAGCTCGAGAAGGATCAATCGAGAGCATGCGAACCGAGGCACGATTCATGAGGGTGATGTTCAAGAGAAGATTAGGGATCTGCGATGCCCAATCGGGGCGAAGGAGTGAGGGCACAATCGGTTGGGTCGGTCGTGAAAAATGGCGAAACAATGCTGAATCTAACGTGCTAAAAGGAACAAGGGGGGACATGTTGATTGATAAATCCGAATTTGCCCTTTTTAATTTAAATTTGTGTCAATTTGTTGTTGTAGTCGGGTAATCGAGATCGACAAAAAATTAACCACACGAATCAAATAATCAATGAATTATCGAATAAGTGGTTTTATGTATTTTTAACTTGGGCAAGCCCCATGGTCGACTCAAGGAGGCAAAGGAACAACTTCGAATCAAGTTAGATGAATTAGCTCAAGATTTTCCTAGTAGATTTTTTATGAAATAAAAATGCAAAATGCAAAATGTAGTTGAATTAAGTAAATATGAAAACACAACTTAGCCGAATTTATTTTAATGTGAAATTAAGTCAATCTAGCCAAGTTATAATTTTCTTAGAAATCGAATCCAATGATGAATGCAAAATGTATTTTTTTAAATTTTGTATTTGAAATGCAAAAATGAAAAATGTAAATTTTTAGGGGTTTTTATGCAATTTTTTGTGCAAATGAAATGCAAAAATAATGAAATTTTTATTGAAAGTGAAACATGATGAAATGAAGGTGCATTGATGTTTTTGGAATTTTTACCAATATATGTTTTATTTATGAATTTTCCAAGGAAAATATAGTGACTGTGAGTGTTTAATTTCTAATTAATCTACAAAATCAACTTATCAAGATAACGATTTATCTCAAATAGATATTTAAATGATCAATCCAGGAGATTTGAAATTTGGCAAAAATAGAAATTTTGGATTTAATTAAAATCAATTACAGAAATCACCTTATAATTTATTTTATACACAAGACAACTCCAATTTTGAAAAAAATTGAACAGTAATTAAAGAACATGTAGAAGCATCATCTGGAATTTTTTCACAATTTTTGGAGCAATATTAAATTAAATATGAATTACATGCTACAAATGGGTAAAATTTCTAATTTTTCACCAAAATAATTTTAGTTAATTACCCAATGCTCACAAAATTATAATTAAATCTTCAAGAGATAAAGAATTAATTTCTCAACAAAATGCAAATTTTGTATAAAAAAATGATGACACATGAATGTCCAAAGTAATGTGTGAACATAGGGGTGTCTTTGCAATACATAAATTAAAGATTTAATGGAAAAATGTGCAGCAGGGCTCTTTTGCAATTAAAGAAACATGATGGACTAAAAATACATTTTTTCCAAAAAAAATTAAAAAAATAAATGGACCTTATAGTGTGGGTTCCAAGAATGGAACCCACTAGAGCACACGCTATGAGAAGAAGGCGACAACGTATGCACGACCGTTTTGGAGGCCGGAGGCGGAGCGCAACACTGGGGCAGCAGTACACAGCTGGCGGGCAGCGAAAAGGAGGAGCACCGAGGGCAGCATGAATCACGGCGGAGGTGAGCGGCCAAGGGCGCGGAGAGGCGGTCGGACGCGGTAGGCACTGGAGTCGACGGAGGACTTCACACGTTGGGGAGCAGCTGCAGGTCGGCGGAGGTCATGCGAGAGGCACGACGGCCGCTAGAGAGCAGGTCGCAGGAAGGCGCACTAGGCGGCATTGGGCCCAAGAGTAGGCGAAGGGGGAGAGAACGCGGCTAGGAAGAGGACGGCTTCGCACGGGGCCCTGCGGGCAGCCGCAGGTCGGTAGAGGTCGTGCGAGAGGCACGGCAGGCGCTCGAGGGCGGGTCGCAGGAGGGCTTCGCACGCGGGGAGGGCACGCGGACGGTGCTGGCTGGGTGGTGGAGATGGAGCGTAGTGGCTGGCCGGCGAAGGTGCATGTAGGCTGCTGTAGGCTTTTTTTGCTTTGTTTTTTTATTTTTATTTTTTATCAAACAAGAAATCAAAGTGTAAATGAAAATAATAATGATTTAGTGATGATGTGGTGGTGGTTAGGTGATGATAGTCTTTTTTTAAAGTGATGTGGTGATAAAATAACTGAGAAAAAAATTGCTAGATAAAATAGAAGGAGAAGATGAGATAGAGAAATTACATGTGGTTCGCTAGATATAAAAGGAGGTGGATCTCAATTCTGGTCGTCGCTTCAAGGAGACAGCATGTGCTACGAAGCTCAACGAGCGTTGTGGAGCTCATGACGGTAGTGCAGACCATCGGATCTCTCCTTGACAAGGTGAAGTCATCGTTTCTTCGATAAAGGTCCTAACCACTGTCACCGGGAAGGAGGTAGAGCTGGGATTCTTTTCTTTAACTTGGCGGATGAGGATGAATGAAGGAGGAGATGGGAATAAAAAGGAGGAGAGGTAAGTTAGAAAAGATGTGGAGAAAGTGGGGAGAATGGGGAGTTGGTGACTTGGAGTGGGGAACAAGTTGGAGTAGAGAATAAGTAAAAGGGAAATAAAATAAATATAAAATAAAGTAATATAATTAGGCTACTAAAAATAATGAAGAGAAAATAGAGGTAAAAGAAGAATAAATAAATAAAAATAAATAAATAAATGTAAATAAAAAATTAATTAAAAAAAATTTATAATAATAAATAAATCAATAAATAAATAAAATTCAAAAATAATAAAAAATTGGAGTGACACGTGGCGGCTCCAGGAGCTACCACGTGTCGGACCTAGAAAAATCAAAAATTAAATGTAAAGAAAATCAAAAGGAAATAACCAAAGGGTCAAATCAAGAAGTGATCAACACAAAAGTTGCTCGTCTCGATGAGATTTACAACTTTATTGAAGGAACGAAAATCAAAAGAAGTCATTTGTACAAAGAGTATTTCTGGGTGGTACCTTATAGATATAAAATACCACATTTTTATCCTTTACAATTTTTTTGTCATTTTTAAATAAGAGAAAATCAAAATAAAAGTATAGAAAATGTGAAAGAATTATTAACAAATTATTCTAATTTTTGTGTTTTTAATAATAAAAAAATAAAAAGATAAAATTGGAGGGTATTGTGGATAAAATGTGCAATATACAATAGGGGCCCAAAACCCAAGTTTCACATACGATCTCCGATTTTTATGAAATTAGTCTTGTTTTGAAGGTCTTTGAATGTATATTATTTTAAAAGTGAGTACACCTAAATCAGAAATTGTATGAGAGAGATATGTGCATTTCAATAGTTTAAACTTGGATTTGGGTTTTATTGGTAAATTTTACAAGTTGGTATTTTTTTAATATTTTTTCTTTATTAGTGTTAGTATTATAAACATTGTGGAGTTGGTTGCATTGGATTTGGAGTTAGCATAAAATTGATACAAATATGGTATTTTAGCTAATATACAAGTGAATTTGGCTCTTTATTTAATGCAAATATGAATGCTAAAATGCAAATATTATTTACACATGCATGAATGCTAATTATGCAATATAAGTGATGAAATGTAGTTAATTACTTGAGAACAAAGCTCTATTTTCAACTTTTAGAGTGATTAATTATTGACCGGAGTCAACAATCCCCGGTAGACCAATAGGAAGCTACGTAAAATGGATATAAATTCAGTATGCGACAAAATGGGGAAATAAATGAATTAAATTAGAAATAAAAGAGTATACGATTATTAACTAAAAAATAAACTAAAAAAATGTTTGATATTTTTCAAACTATTTTTCTATGATTTTTAATTATTTTTATGAAATCATTTATACAGTATATACAGTATAGAGTATTAAGTACATGTATAGTATACCTATATATTTTATTCTTTTATTTTTATTGCATTATTTTTACACAAAAATCCTTCATTTTTATTTTATGTATTTACAAAGTAATTTGAGGATTATAAAATTATTTTTTTTGATTTTTACAAAATGAATAAAAGTATTAAATAAGTAGGTAGTGTATACAATATACATAAGTGTGGCTTTGCACAATGGATTTTTGAATTCATTTTTATTTTATTTTATGTTTTCTATTTTTTATTTTAGTTTCATTTTATTATTAATAAATAAATATAGATATGTACAAATGTTAAAAATACAATATGCACAAATTATAAATTAAAATAATTAAATATAGATATTTACAAGTATAGGTATCATGTGACTATACAATGCACCCAAAAAGCTAATTTTTACCTCATAACTCCAAAATTAATGAAACCACCCTCATTTGAAATATAATTTAATTTAGAATCCAATAAAGGTGATTTTGAAAGAATTTGATTCATATTGAGCCAGAATTGATCTTTTAAGTTGTTGTTGTATTGCTTTTTATGAGTGGTATTATTTGTATTATGTACAATAATTTATTTTACAAGTATTTTTATTATTTAGAAAATATTTTGATGCGCAACTTTTATTAAGAAAATAGTTTATTTTGAAGTCTTTTTATTGATGAATAAAAATAAGAGAAGCGATATGTACATAGATTGCATAGTGATGAATATACAAGGACCCTATCTCCCCCTACTTTATTCCTTGTCGATGGGGTTAATGATTGACCCTCTCTCGTGGTTTGGGTCAGTCTATATTTATTTCATAGTTACATCCTTCTTTCCTTTTTCTTTTCTCTTTATTCTTTTATTTTTTGGAAAAAGGGTGTTAATTATATAATATTATCAATAGTATGCACAATGGTAATTTATTGTATTACACATACTTATATTTGTTTTTGCCAAAAGATGAAGCTAAAATAAAATAATAAAGAATGAGAATCATAGATTCATATTTCCTCTGCAGATCCATCTCTACTTCTGAATGTGATGAAATGAATTCCAGGTGGGGATCCAGTTTTGGCTTCTATCTGCAATGCAAGAGGAATCCCAATCAAATAAACTTTGAAATTGAATACCAGTTGCAGTAATGAATCTGATATTAAGGTCAATCCCAGATAGTTGTGAATGGAGTAAAAGATGTATACTGAAATCGATCTCCACTTGCAATGGGTGGTCTAGGTTTATTAAGAAACATAAAGAGAGTGGAGAGAAGACGAGGAGTCTATACATCTATTCGTAAGATCCAAACCGGGTTCTGGGGAATTTCCTCAAATTATTGATGATAACGAGTACATGGAATAGATGTAGGAGGAAGGATACGATGGTCAACGAGGAATAAAAGGAATGTAAAATAGTAAAAAGGCTCGAAATAAGCAAGTGGTCAAAGACGAAACACATAAGATAAAATTTGCGCAAGGGCATGGGACTTGTTCTTTGAACCTTATTCTAGATCCATACAATATAAATACAAAAGTGGGTTCACCAACTCTAAACATATGAAGATGTAAGGAATCGGCAATTTTTATCTTTTCTTTGTTTAGAGTTGTTATTTTAGGCATATCTTTTAACAATTCCTTAAATGCTAACTGACGAGTCCTGTATTACGCTGTTTAAAATATATCGTGTGTCATGTATTATCGTGTGTTAAAATAATATGTGTCGTTTCATTGTAGGTGGCAATCGAAATCGGTCAAGAAAATAACCACATTTATTTAATCAATTTTTAGCCAAGTGGTTTTATGTTTATTTTACTTGGGCAAGTCACAAGGTCAAACACAAGGAGGCAAGGGAACAACCTAGAGTTATGTCTATTAAAGTTTGTGCGCAATTTTCGAGGCGATCTTTTTTTGTAATTTTTAATGAAATAAAGGATGCAAAATGAAATTTTGGCCTATTTTAGGGGACTAAAATGTAAATGTCGATCAAACAATGTCCGGAAAAAATGAAACTTGGCGATGATGAAAATTATGATGAAATGATGGTACTATATTTTTTAGAATTTATGGATGCAAGATGATTTTTTTATGGATTTTTAATGCGAACAAAATGATTTTCAATATTTAATTATAATAAATATTAAACCTAATTATTTTCAAGGAATAAAATTATCTAAGATCTATCACTAGGTAATGGATCTCAGAGAAATCCTAAACCTCGAAAATCTGAGATTTAATACCTATCAAAAATCAAATATTGAAATATGCAAAATAATTTTTACAAGGCAAACTATGCATGAAAATGCAATTCTTGTTGGGTACAATGTTAATCACAATTAATTCTACAATCTTTGATTTTCGAGAATTTTTAGTGCAACGTCTGATCAATGACAAATTTCAGAGCACAAACTGAGTAAAATACACAATTTTCCACAGAACAATTAATTATTTATTAACCAATGATCACAAAAATATCCACAATATGCCAAGACATAGAGAATTATTTGTAGAACAAAATGCCTATTTTTGAATAATAAATTAATGTACTAGAGAGGTCCAAAATTAAGGGTGAATGCAGGGGTATTTCTGCAATATTAAAATAATTAAAAATAAAACAAAATGCAGATAAGGGTTGTAATGTAATTACCAATACTTTTGGGGGTGATGTTGTAAAATGACAGAGGGGCACGTGTGGCGGTGGGGGCCCATTCGTAAATAGGGGAATCTCTAGGGGCGCTTCTGCAGTTTTCCTGCGGCTTACGCGCAGATCACATGCAGAGGCAGGTTCATGTGAAGGTCTGGTACAAGCCTCCATGTGGCGATGTTGCATGCTTCGGGACGGCCCGTGGCTTCTGGTGTGGAAGTTGGCTCGGATCTAGGCTCGGAGCGGATCTGTACCGTTGATTAACCTTGATCTGACGACTGGGGCTCGTAGATGCTTCAACGGTCGGATCCTATTGGCGTGATGATCAGACGGTTGATATGAGCCAACACACGGCCCGCGGACATGGTGGAGAGGTGGAGTCCGGCGAGGTTTGGAGGCGTGGCGTCGTGGCTTGTCAATCGATGAAGATCGGAACACAAGCAGCTCGTGTGGTCGAAGCAACCAGCGGAGGGCTGTTGTGCCCGACATTACTGCCTTGGAGACGAATATGGAGGCATTGGTAGTGGTGTTCGTCGGCGGAGGGGTGAAGACGGAGGTCGATGACGAAGCTGATGTTGGTCGGGCGAAGATGGTGGAGTTGGAAGTCGACCGTAGGAGATGGAGTTGCTTTAGAAGTGATGGTGAAGATGCTCAATGACCTTCAGGTGGTGTTGGATGTAAGTCAGCGATGGTGATCGGGAGAGATAGGCGTTGGCTCGACGGGACGATCCTGGAGCTGAGCAAGTGCGGTAGAGAGCTGTTTTTGTAATAAGGGCCGAGGAGCCCTCGGATCTCATCGACGGCGGAGCGCCGATGTTGTCACCACCAGTCTCGCGACTTGCGGTGTAAATCAGCGGATGAGCTTGAAGGTGGCGGTGATGGTACTTAAGTAGGGGATGGAGGTAGGTCAGGGTTGGAAGGTTGGCCGTTGACAGGTGATTGAAGAGATCGGGGATTGATTCGATGGGAATACGCGGGGAGGATCGATGTTGGAGAGGAGATTGATTTGATGGAAGGGTGGCTGTCGATAATCACAGAGGAGGAAGATCTGTGGCGGTGAAGATCGCGGGGGCGGCGACGATCGACGAGATTGGGGGAAGGAATATGAAGTACAGCGGTCGTCCGATCAGCCGAGATCGGACAGGCGTGAGCGTGCCACGTGGCGGTTGAGGGCGTAAAGGTTGACACGTGGCAGCTCTGAGGAGTTGCCACTTGTCAGCACCACAAAATTCAGAAAATACACCAATAAAAAATCCAAAATAAATAGAAAATGACCTCGGATCGAAAAAGTTTCTTCACGAATATTGCTTGTCTCGACGAGATCTACAACTTTCGTGAAGACACCAAAACCAAAATCGATAAATTGCATAAAGTGATTTTTTGGGGTATCCCATGTACATAGAATACCCTGAGTTTTGGGTTTTATAATTTTTACGTCATTTTTAAACAAGATAAAAATCCGGAAAAAATATGTTAAAATCAAAGATAAATATTTACACATTAATCTAATTTTTTTTATTAATTAAGAAAAAGAGGAAATAAAATAAAACACGAAAAAGAATTTTGTACAGACAGTTAGTGGAGACTTGGACCCGGTTAGTTTCTTTGATTTCAAGCTCGATTTGGATTTGGAATTTTACGAATTTTAATAAAACTTTCATTAAATAAGACCAAAAAAGAATTAAAATAAAATAGTTTAATTATGTACATAAAATAATAGGTCAGAATTGGCTAAAATACAAATTGTACAAAAGAGGCCCAAAACCCAACTTTCACATACGAGCTCTTATTCACTTGAACTTGGTCTTCTTTTGAAGGTAATTGAATGTACATTAGTTCAAAAGTGAGTAGGATCAAAACATACACTGGATGGGGAAGATATGTGGGTTTTAGTTCGGAAATCTTTGAACTAGGTTTTGGGTTTTTGGTCCATTTATTTGGGTTAGTGATTTTTTTGTATTTTTCGTTTATTCTTGTTAGTGATATGTACACAGTGGAGGTGGTTTTGGGTCATTCGAAGTTAGCATGAATTAGTTAAAAATCAAGGAAGTTAGGCTTTTTACAGGTTAATTTTATCTGAGATTTTTGGCTTCTTATTTTATGCAGAAATGAGTGATAAAATGTAATTCTTATTAAAACATGCATGAATGCTAATTATGATGAATAAATGATGAAATGTTAATGATTTTGAGGGATTTGAGCTTAAGTAATGAGATTTAGAGTGATGAATCTGAGATTCATCATCCCCCTATACTTAAACCATTCTCATCAATGAGCATAAAAAAGAAATGCCATGAGGTGAAATGAGATTGCGTTCTATATCAAGACCATGAGCTGAAAGTGAAAATGAAACTGGACTCGTCCTTTGCATTATTAGTTTGGCGGAACTTCTGTGAGACTTATAATTTTAAAATCAACAGCCTTCAAGTTCTACACATCATTGTCATGGTTTCGGCTCAGAAGTCATCTTAGATCAATCCGCTTCCCAAAGCATACCCTATGAACATTGAATAATCGACTCATGTGTGTGAAAGGTTTTAGCTCTTCCCATCCAGAATGCCGGACTACTATGCAAACCTCCTCTCTAGTAACTTGTCCTCGGGGAATCAGTTATTTCCTTCTAAGGTCTGTCGCGCTGTGTTCACAATCGAATTGGGGGAGAAGTGAGAAGAAGGAGAAAAGAACTGGAGGGTGGCCAGTGTAGTCACCTTTCCTTGTGAAGCTGGACAGTGTAGCCGAGTCTCTACGAAGATCTGCATGTTTTCTTGAAGCTTGGACCTTTTCGGTCAGATGTTTATTTGGTAGTGGCTACTTTGTATTTGGATTTTTGTTGGTTCTGCTTGGATCTTGTTGTGCCCCTACGGAAATAGAATCTTTTTGTTTTCGTACATTTTTTGGGGTCTTAGAAAAAATTGTGCCCAACCGTCCATCCCTTTTCTGAAGCTTTATTTCAACCTGTACTCCGGTCTTTAGATTTCCATGCTACCATAAAAGAAACTCACACAGTCTTCCAACATCCCGTATGAGTTGAGCTAAGTGCATAGTGCCAGAGTACAAATTAATTCCTTATTCCAGAGTCATACCCAGAACGAAGAGACCAGGTTAGACACTAAGAGTCAAATGTTGTTCATTGTCATTTGGAACTCAAAGAATTAAGTCAAAGACCTGAAGCTTCTAAAATCCTCTCTCGGTGAAGTTCCTATGAAAATTAGGTGGATTAAGGTCAAGTCCAGATCACTATCGGTTTTTGCTCATAACTTAGTTCAGAACCCAAAGACTTTTTACAGATGCAAATGAATGTGATGCTTGATGAAGTGCAGGTGTGTCAAATGCAGACACATTTTTTGTGATTTTTTTATGATTTTTTTAATTTTTTTATGCAAGGGATTCTTTATTTTTGGTTTTTTTATGCAAAAATGAATAAGAAGCCGTATATTTTTCAAAAACTTTGGGTTGGACACAGTCAGTGTTAGTAGTAAAACTCTTTTTCTTTTTCTTTTTGTTTTTGTGTGTGTTTTTTCAATTAACTAATTACCCACCCCGTAAATACATATAGACTTACGCAAAAGTACGATATATGGGCAATATATATACACTGTATATATACAGACCCCCCTATACTTAGCGAGTGTTGTGTCCTCAAAGCACAAGAAGCGTAAAGAAGACATAGCTCAGGCTAAGCGTAAGAGACTGAAAAAGAAAAAGAAAAAGATGGATCGGAATGCCCCCTTATACTTAGGTTGTGAACAGTCTAAGTATAGAAGAAGAGCGAAAAAATGAGGTGGTCGGGATATGTGGATGAAGAGAGTATATACAAATGGGCATCGGTTCCCGTTGTACTTAGGCTCTGGTCAGCCTAAGTATGGAAGAAGGGTGGAAATGAGGTGATCGTGAGATGGGGAAAATGGTATGTACAGATGGCATCGGTCTCGCCCTATACTTAGGCCTTGGCCTAAGTAGAGGAAGAAGTTGTACAAGGAGACCGATGTGGTCGGGAGGGAGGGTGGGTAGCCGATGATTAAGGCGGTTTTCGGTCGATCTTTTTGTGAGCCAGTGGTGGGAGATCGTAATGACGGGACGGAGATGAAGCATATGATTCCCAATTATTATCGGTGTTATCCTCAGAGAGATCATGTTCGATATTAGATGAAGCGTATGAGTCAGATGAAAGGTATCCATCATCAGAGTTATCCTTAGAGGAATAGTATTTGAAAGTGGTTTGTCCTTGGATGAATACTCTCAGAATTTGTTCCTTCTTAGGATCAAGCGGTTTGTCCTTGGATGAATACTCAGAAGCACCGATCTCAGTCAGCTCATACGAAATAATTCTAGTGCACTTGATGAGGGCAGGAGCATCATCTTTTGATGAATAATAGTGATGAACGGGAGTCGTCCAACGGGAGTCTAATTTTGTATCCCTGCGAAGATATGGTTTGAGAACAGCTGAACAGACTTCACTCATGTAGATTACCTTTTCCGGACTTGATGAGGGATCATCAGATGATTCCTCTTCCGAAATGTCAAAGGTGACTTTCTTTTTCGATTATGGAGTGGTCTTTTTGTTTCGTGATGGTGTCGGTCCACTCAACTCTCAAGATGAATAACCATTGGAATTCTTCTCCTTCGTCGGTGTTCATCCTGCGTGTTTGTTCTTAGTCTTCTTAATGCTGGTGCACTCTAGATTTGCGATTATTTCGTCAAGGTATTCATAGTAGGTTGCCCCTAGGTGCAACCATGCATATGTCTCAGGATCATATAAGAAACATTCTTCAATTTTGAGATCCGCAGGAATTGAAATACTGAGGAGAGTCTCTACATGTTCGTTCTCAATTAATTTGATGTTGGAGCATTCCTGTGTCGAGTTGATGTGATCAAGGTAGTCAGAATAGGTTGACCCAGGGTGCAACCATGCATTAGTCTCTGGATCATATGATTCATATACTTGATTCTCCATGGTGAGAGCAGCTAGGAATGGAGCAGTAGGGAGATTCTATAAACCAATAGTCTCATCAACAACCGTTATCTCAGCAGTAGCAATAGGGTAAGGCTCTTCTACCGCTTCATGGTTACGACTGTCGAGGACTTTGTAGGTTGCCTCAGAAAATCATGGTTCCTCGAAGAATTGTTGAGATCGAAGTGCTTCCAATGCTATAAAATTGATTTTCCGAGTCTCACACTCAATGATTGCCTTAGCCAATGCCAAGAATGGCTTTCCGAGAATAATTGGAGACTGGGTGAATTCTCCTTGATGCTCAATATCAATGATAGTGAATTCCACTTTGAGCGGAGCAACTTGGAAAGTCATGATGACAGAAATGGTTCCTCTCGGCCTTTTTATCGATCGATCAGCCAATTGAACAATCTCTCGTATCTTCCTGATCGGTCTGAGTTTGAGTTCATTAAATACAGAGGTCAGGAGGATATTGATCAGTGAATCATCATTAATTCGAGCATAGGTAAAAATTGTGTCCTTGATTACAAAGTAAAATCTGGGCAACCGCTTCACTATGCGGCTCTTGCTTTTTCTCCTCAACACCAAGGAGGAGGCCATTGACAAGATATATCTTTAAGTCTTTGTTCTTATCTTGCCCGACTTTTTCGTCATTAATTTGTCCATTACAAATCCTTTAAGGTCGGGGAAGTGTTCAATGGCCTGTATAAATGGAAGTTCAAACATCAATCTTTTTTCCAGTGCTTCCCATAAAGCAGGATCCAAATTCTTCAGATCTTCTTCAGTCTCAATTTTTATGAATTTTTCTGGATTTTCTATTTTTTGGTGTTTTTGAATTTTTCGATTTTTTTTGTATTTTCTGTGTGGTGTGGTGATGTGGTGTCTTCCGTAGATGAGAAGGGGCTGTAATGTTCTGAATAGGAGTCAGAGGCATAATCATTTCTAGGGAAATAATATGCAGAAGTGTCGCTGTCAGAATCGTCCCTAGGTTTCTGAATATCCTCAAAATTATTAACATTAGATCCAATCTTTTCCTCACTAATTTTTATGTCCGAGCTACCAGAGATTGAGATTAATCGATCGACAAAATTTCAAAATCTATCCTCCATTAATCAAATATATTATTTATCCTCAAAATATCATCCTCCAGAATCTTTTCATGACCAATCATGAGATCAATCGGGGTGTGTTTTTGTATTTGAGATTCAATAATTTCCTCTTCCATTTTCTTGTATGTGCTAGGAGAAGAGTCTGTTGAAATATCCAATATATAATCGTTATTTTCTGAAAATTTCTCCTCAAAAATTATGGAAGGAGGTTGCTCATGTGATCCAGGACTGTGGAGTTGGTTTAAGTAGTGTTCAATCCTTTGATCATGATTGGTCGGATCTTGATATTGTGGAGTCAACATACATGGGTTATGTGTTTTTATGTTGTCAGTCCAGTCCTCTGTATGAGTCTCATGTATGAAGATGGGGTTGTAATAGTCAATCCAAGATGATGGTTGATCATTTGTGTTCAAGGGTAGGGTAGATGGGAGATGGGAAGAAGTGTTGAATTTGATCACGTGGCTATAATCTCACATGAATGATTGATTGATATTTACCGAATATGAAGGATGAATCGTATGATCGGAATAGAGTGGATTGACATAACAAGAAGTGGAGACCTCAGTCGGTTGTTGGTTTGTATGATCCGAATACAAAGGGTTGTCATTCATGAAGCACATCAGATTTGTAGAGAGTGTTGGTGGTTGAGAGTCTCTTGTAGAAGTTGGAGGAGGTGTTGAAGTTTTGGGTCTAACCGATACGAATTCATTTTCATAGTATAGCTCTGATGGATTTTCGGATAAATGTTCGGCCATTTTTGAAAGAGCTGAAAGGAATGACGGTTTGGGTCTGTTCGATATGAATTGATTTTCATGTTCTGGATCTAGAGAGTTCTTGGACAAAAGTTCCATGATTTTCAAATTAGGTTTATTGGTTGACAAATCAAGAAAGAAGAGAGATAGCACAAGTGTACGGCTTTTGATTTTCGAAATCAGTTCATGCACGCAAATCAAACACAAATCAAACCCCAGGTTCACCAACTCACACGATGAAGCCGTAAGAGTTCGGCTATTTTCTTTTCAATTTTGGTTGGTGATAAATCAATCTTGGAAAGAATTTAGCAAGCGGTTAGGTGCCGGTAATTTTTGTAATGACTGGCCCGAATTCTTATGACTAGTTCCACCTACTTTCAGCCAGTATAGGAGCAAGTTCAGACCGTAGAACGGCTACCTGTTACTTGAGGACGGAGCCTTACACAGTATCCTCAAAACCACCCACTCTACTAAGGAAATCCGGACTCGTTTACCAGCTACCCGTTAGATCCTCACTGAGAAGTAGCTAATTGTTTTTTGGTAGAATCTGTAGTCAATATGAAAATCCGGATTTGGGCTCTAGCCTTAAGTGTCGTCTCTCGCTCACTCAGAAAAAAAAGAATCCAAGGTCGGGGTTGCTCTCCCGTAAAAATTCTTGATTTTATGGGTTTTAAAAGTCGGCTATAATTAGTAGTCTCAATTTTAATTAGGTGATCACTGAAGAATTAAATGAGCACAAATGCATGTCTACCATCCAGTCCCAATTTCCTTTAAAAATTGGTGACAAAAGAAGAGGGAGATGTTCGGGAAAAGCTGATGCACGCGAAAAACTATGATGTATGCTCAGTTAGAAGACTTACAGTGAATCCTAGCAATCTTCATGTGGGATACAATACATAATTGAAAAATTATTCTAAATGAATGCAAGCCGATGAAAAACCGCACCTAGCAGTAAGTTCTATTAGCGGGAAAGAATTGAGTTGAATTTGGCTAAATTGAACGATCTGATGTGTGTCTCAATTAAAGTGAAGTGTGGCCCTAGGTCCTACGAGCACAATCAAAAATGTAAATTTCTCTAAGAGCCGTATGTGTAGGTCTATCCTAATCGCCACTCAAGTCGGGCCCCACCCTCATCGGAGAGTGAAACAAGATACGACACACCACATAAAAAGTTTAAGGTCTTTTACACATGCGAGAGTCCAAACGGATACTGCGATAAATGAGCAATTAATTACAAAAATTAAAATTACAGAAAATAAAATCCTAGACTCTACGCTCTCTCACGACTCGACTCAATCTTAAATAAAATGCGGCTTCTTCGGAAGTCGGTGAAGATGCGTCGGTTCTTGAAAAAACGCTCCATGTACGTCAGGTACCTCGCAAGGAAAATAAGAGAGAGAATGTAAGAGAGTGACTAAAAAATAAATCAAAAATAAGAAAAATAAATACAGGGAAAAAATGGAATTTTAGTGAAAAATTCAGGGGTCAGACTACCCGAATGCGAAAAACCAAACAAAAATTTTCAGACAAAAAACTAAGTCATTTGCCTCCCCAGCAACGGCGTCATCTAACGGGTCCTATATTGCGTTGTTTAAAAGGTATCGTGTGACGTGTATTATCATCGTTAAAATAATATGTGTTGTTTCGTTGTAGGTGCCAATCAGAATCAGTCAAGAAAATAACCACAATTATTTAACCAATTTTTAATCGTGTGGTTTTATGTTTATTTTACTTGGGCAAGTCCCAAGGTCAAACACAAGGAGGTAAAGGAACAACCTAGAATTATGTCTATCAAAGTTCGTGCGTGGTTTTCGAGGCCATCTTTTTTTGTAATTTTTAATGCAATAAAGGATGCAGAATGTAATTTTGGCCTATTTTAGGGGACTAAAATGTGAATATCGATCAAACAATGTCTGAAAAATATGAAACTTGGCCACGATGAAAATTATGATGAAATGAATGTACTTTAATTTTTTTGGAATTTTTGGATGCAAGATGATTTTTTATGGATTTTTAAATGCAAACAAAGTGAATTTCAATATTTAGTTCTAATAAATATTAGACCTAACTATTTTCAAGGAATAAAATTAACTAAAATCTATCACTAGATAATGGATCTCAGAAAAATCCTAAACCTCGAAAATGTGAGATTTAATACCTATCAAAAATAAAATAATGAAATATGCAAAATGATTTTACAAGGCAAATTATGCATGCAAATACAATTCTTTTTGGGCGCAATGTTAATCACAATTAATTCTAAAATCTACAATTTTTCTGGAATTTTTAGAGCAACGGTTGATCAATGACAAATTTCAGAGCACAAACTGAGTAAAATATGCAATTTTCCACAGAACAATAAATTATTTATTAACTAATGATCACAAAAATGTCCACAATATGTCAAGACATAGAGAATTATTTGTAGGACAAAATGCATATTTTTGAATAATAAAATAATGTCCTAGAGAGGTCCAAAACTAAGGGTAAATACAGGGGTATTTCTACAATATTCAAATAATTAAAAATAAAACAAAATGTAGAGAAGGGTTGTAATGTAATTACCAATACTCCTGGTGATGATGTTGCAAAATGATAGAGGGGCACGTGCGCCGCACGTGCCCTCTGTGGTAGGGGCCTCTAAATAGGGGAATCTCCAGGGGCGCTTCTGTAATTTTCTTGCGGCTCACGTACAGATCACGTGCAGAGGCAGGTTCGAGTGAAGGTCTGATACGAGCCTCCACGTGGCCATGTTGCGTGCTTCAGGACAGCCCGAGGCTTCTGGCGTGGAAGTTGGCTCGGATCTAGGCTCGAAGCAGATCTGGATCGTTGATTAACCTTGATCTGACGGCTGGGGCTCGCGGATGCTTCAACGATCGGATCTTGTTGGAATGATGATCGGGCGGTTAATATGGACAGACAAACGACCGGTGGACGTGGTGGAGAGGCAGAGTCCGGTGAGGTTTGGAGGCGTGGCGTCGTGGCTCAGCAGTCGATGAAGACCGGAACACAAGCAGCTCGTGTGGCCGAAGCAACCGATGGAGGGCTGTTGTGCCAGGCATTGCAGCCTTGGAGATGAATATGGAGGCGGTGGCGGTGGCGTTCGCCGGCGGAGGGGAGAAGACGGAGGTCGGTGACAAAGCTGATGTTGATCGGGCGAAGATGGTGGAGTAGGAAGTCGACCGTAGGAGATGGAGTTGCTTTTGAAGCGATGGTGAAGATGATCGATGATGTTCAGGTGGTGTTGTATGTAAGTTAGAGATGGTGATCAGGAGAGATAGGTGTTGGCTCGACGAGACGATCCTGGAGCTGAGCAAGTGCGGCGGAGAGCCGCTTTTGCAACGAGGGCTGGGGAGCCCTCGGATCTCGTCGACGACGGAGCGCCGGTGCTGTCACCATCAGCCTTGCGACCTACGGTGTAAATCGACGGATGAGCTTGAAGGTGCCGGCGATGGTACTTAAGTAGGGGATGGAGGTCGATCGGGGTTGGAAGTTTGGCCGTTGACTGGTGATTGAAGAGATCGGGGATTGATTCGATGGGCATACGCGGGAGGATCAATGCTGGAGAAGAGATTGATTTGATGATAGGGTGGCGGCCGATAAACACAGAGGAGGAAGATCTGTGACGACGAAGATCGCGAGGGCAGCAGCGATCGGTGAGATTGGGGGAAGGAGGATGAAGTACAGCGGACGTCCGATCGGTTGAGATCGGACTGGCATGAGCATGCCACGTGGCGGTTGAGGGCGTAAAGGAGGCAAGCGGTGCACGTGCGTGGCACGTGCGCGGGAGGCACGTGCCCCCCATGTACGTAGCTTTATTTTTAGTTTTTTTATTTTTATTATTTTTTTAAAATGAATGAATAAAAAACTCAAAAAATGGCTGACACGTGGTAGCTCGAGGAGCTGCCACGTGTCAGCACCACAAAATTCAAAAAATAAACCTTTAAAAAAATCCAAAATAAATGGAAAACAACCTCGGATCAAAAAAGTTTCTCCACAAAAATTGCTCATCTAGATGAGATCTAAAACTTTCACGAAGAAACCAAAAACCAAATTCGATCAATTGCACAAAGTGATTTTTTGGTGATCCCATGTACATAGAATACCCTAATTTTTGGGTTTTGTAATTTTTACGACATTTTTAAACCAGATAAAAATCCATAAAAATTAGGTAAAATCAAAAATAAATAATTACAGATTAATCTTATTTTTTTGGATTTTTATTAATTAAGAAAAAGAGGAAATAAAATAAAAAACGAAAAAGACCAATTTTGTACATACATTTGGTGGAAACTTGGACCCAGTTAGTATCTTTGATTTCAAGCTCGATTTGGATTTGGATTTTTACGCATTTTAATAAAAATTTCATCAAATTAAGACCAAAAAAGAATTAAAATAAAATAGGTTAAGTATGTACATAAAATAATAGGTCAAAATCAGTTAAAATACAAGATGTACAAAAGAGGCCTAAAACCCAACTTTCACATACAAGCTCTGATTCACTGGAACTTGGTCTTGTTTTGAAGGTAATTGAATGTACATTATTTCAAAAGTGAGTAGTATCAAAACAGACACTGGATGGGGAAGATATGAGGGTTTTATTCCGGAAATCCTAGAACTACGGTTTGGGTTTTTGGTCCACTTATTTGGTTAGTGATTTTTCATTTATTCTTGTTAGCGATATCTACATAGTGGAGGTGGTTTTGGGTCATTTGGAGTTAGCATGAATTAGTTAAAAATAAGGGAAGTTAGGCTATTTACAGGTTAATTTTATATGAGATTTTTGGCTTCTTATTTTGCGCAGAAATGAGTGGTAAAATGCAGTTCTTATTAAAACATCCATGAATGCTAATTATGCAGAATAAATGAAGAAATGCTAATGATTTTGAGGGATTTGAGCTTAATTAATGAGATTTAGAGTGATAAATATGAGATTCATCACTAACCCTATAGGAGCGAGAGTACTACCAGAAAAGTATCATGTACTTGTCCTCCTCCTTTATAACATGTAGTCTACACTTTTTGACATCCTTGTAACCCTTCTGGATCCCAACTCAGGCAAAGAATGACAGAGAGGAATCCGATAGGTGAAACCACTACTTCGGACCCCGCTCACAACAGAATCACCCGTAAGCATGCAAGGTCTTACTCGGATGCAAAATGATGATATAGACACACTCGTGAGGGCATGACCTAATCTTAGTGCTATAGACAAAGTGAATGTTCTACACAATCCGAGAATATCATCGTTGTATAGGTCCTACCATGTACTATAGAAGCGCCTATACTTTGGAAATCCATGCACTACACAAGATAGTTATGGACTGGGTTTTTGACTTTAATCCTTAGCAGGTCGTGCCTCATTCATGGGAGGGTTTTGGTCCCCTCCTAAGGTACCTAAAAAAATGAGGGCTTTATGAACTCCAAACAATGAAATTCATTATAGATTTTAATTAAGGTCGAAATTTATTTTGCAGTCCCCTTGTTTTAGTTTTTTTTTGTTTTCATTTTTTTGGATATTTATCCTACAAGCACCTAATGATTTTGTGAATTTTCATTTAAGTCCTATTTGCTCAAAATTAGAGGAAGATAGTAAAAAAGTTGTGCAAGTCGATTCAATGATGGAAATCTCATCATAGAATCTAATGATGCATGCAGAGTTAGAGGACTTACAGTGCTTCCTAGCTCTCACCATGTGGTATGCAAAATATAATTTTTCAACCTATCTACATGGCGGTGTGCAATCAATAAAATCTCCCTAAACATTAGTTTTATTAGTCGTAATGAACCATATGTTAATTATTCAGAAATGAACCCGAGAGTCCAGTCTTGGAGACACCTTGGTGCCTTCGTAACTGGTACTGCCAGCGTTGTATGGTGCCTCTCTCGACGTGTGGATTCAGGTCCAAATAGCTAATAATTATTAATTTTACTAGATCCAAATGTAGAAGAATATAGGCACATGATTCTTGTTAGGTTTGGACCTAATTACTAAGACAAGCAGTCCTAAAATCTAGGGGCTCCATGCATATAAAATAAATAAAAAGAAAGGCAGAAAACTCAAAACATCAGGGAACAAAGTAAAATAAAAGCGATGAAAACTCGAAAAAACCACGACGTGGCCCCCAGGTGAACAATCACCAAACAAACCTCGTTAAATAAAGTAATGTTCAAGTCCCTATGTTATTACAAATAATGAATAATGAATAATAAATCACTCTCTCCCCAAAAATAAAATAGAATTCTAAACTAAAATCTAGTGTCCTCCTTGTCATGCGTGTTGCCTCTTCTACTAGATAGGGTAAGAAGGTCATTCTCCACCATGCTTGGCTGCCTCAACTCCCTAAGAAGCCGCCCTTACATAACGAGCCCTCACATGAAACATAACAAGAGATATTAACATAAATAATCAAATAATTTGTACAAAGAAATGAGAGTTATAATATGTACAAGTAAAGAAAAGAAAGAAAAATATGTATAAGAAAAATAACATAAAAGAAAAGAAATATATGCAAAAATTAGGCTACACTACGTTGCTCCCCAGCAACGATGTCATTTGTTGAGCATGAGCTTCGCGAGGGTCTGAAAATCCTCACTGAAAAGCGAAGATAGAGTGTCGCTGAGGAGACCACTCATGAATCCTAGTTCAAACAACAAGTACCAACAATAGATAAATAATCCATGAATGACAAACATGTGAAGTATAATTTATTATAATCTTCAAGCAAAGATGTATAATGTATAAGAATGTAGAGGTTGAACCACTAAGAGCAAACTAGGTAGCCTAATGATTATTGTTAATCAAGAATGAATTATGTACACAAGTGTGTCTTTTTATGTCAGTTTTTTTTTATTTTTATTTGATTTTTCTTTTGTAGAATTTTTAAAGTTTTAATTTCTTTTTAATTTTTTTGTATAATATAATATAATATATAAGGGTATATGAATATATGTATATAAGATAATGTATATGGGATACAATATATATATATTGTAATAAATATGCAAAAATTAAGAAACACAATCCATATTATATTATATACATTTGGTTTTAAAATATTTCTAAGATATTTATAATAAGTAATAATAATAAAAAATATAAATAGGTATATATAGTTATATAATACAATATATGGTATTATAACTATAAATATATCTCAAATAATCAAAAGTTGTAAAATCGAATGTTTTTGAGTTTTTCATATTTTTCTCATGTTTTTGTGAATTTTTAGTTATTTTTGCTAATTTTTAAACTTTTTAAAGTTCTAAATAGTCATTAACAATGGCAAGTTAAACAGGCTGGATTGTTTGGGATTCGAAAATAATAAATAGAGTCAAAATTTCACAAACTAATTTTCATATGTAATAATGTATATAATCATCAAACAGAAACAAATATTTTTGGCATTTTTGAGGAATTTTTGTAAATTTTAACAGGATTTTGGAGCTTTTTAATTTTAATCATTTTTTCTATTTTTTGGATTTTTGATCTGAAGCTATAATATACTATAATAGATAAAATATAATTTTTTGAAGTTTTACAAAAAGGTTTTATAATTTTTAGGTATTTTCTAAGTCAAACAGGGGAAAAGGTACTTTTTTCAATGTTAATAAATAGGAAACAAGCATAAAATGCAAAATAAAATATGTAGCTTGGAAAATCATGCATCCAGGTGCATTTTCCTATTTTTGCATATATTTTGGAGCATGGATGATATTTATAAAAATTAAGAAAACATGCACAAAGATTGAGTACTGGCAGGGACATTTTTGCAAACATTAAAAAGTTCACTTGCATTTCAGAACCCAAAAATAAAATTCAGGGGTGAACATGCAATTTAACCATGACTTTTTAAATTAAAAGCACCTAGCAGGGGCATATTTGCAATATACAAAAAGTTCAAGGTCCTCTTTACAATTTATCCACAAAAGTTAACACATAATATACAAATTTTTAAATTATTTATAAATACAGAAACTCGTATGGGTATAGTTTTAAAATACCCACCTCACGTGGATGGGACACGTGAGGTGAGTTGGCATAGACATCAATCCAAATACATAAAAAGGTAGGGGGATCCATGCAAAAGTACCACTATTAATTACACTTCAGATCGAAAATTGAATACCGAATTAAAATATACAAAATTTGTGATGATATTTACTCATTCATGAGATCCAACGGACGGCTGTGGTGGCGCCACGTAGACACCACTTACTCGATCAACGGCTAGAATGAGGCATCGTTTTGTCTGGAGTGAATGACCCAGATTAGATCTGGGCCTCGTAGAGGATCAGATGGCTCTGGAGGGGGAGGAAGAATAGGGAAGAACACCTCATTGTCTCTCATTCGATCGTGCTTTTCTCCTCGTCGTGGGAACTTGGGAGCTCGTTGGCGGCCTCCTGAGCTTCCTAGAGGTGTCTCGCATCGATTGGTGCCATCAAGAAGGTCCGGTCCTCATTGGGGAGAGACTTGGATCTCGGGGAAGGATGATCCACCTGGGAACCTCCTCTTGCTGTGGAATTGACCGTACAAGGGTCCTCAATGTCGTATACGTGCAGGGAAAAACTCAGTGGCTCGAGGCAAGTCACCTCGAGCCAGAATGAAGCTATTGTGCTAGACTGACCATCAATCAAGCTAACTTATATACAATGAGATAGAACGAGGAATGAGACTCAGATGCACCTGGTCCTATGCGGGGAAAGTTTCATACCAAGGAGGCTCGGGGCTGAGAGGGAATTTCAAAGTACCATAGAGACTTTAGTCGACGACCGTGAGTCCGGATTTTTGAGGAACGATTTGGGTTGGGCTCACCTACTGTCAGATAAGATATTGTATATATTATACCCACATGACTTTTTCCCTAAAACGAAGAAGCTAGTCATACATGCGAAAGCTTGTAGGTAGGCATTAGTTCGCTTTCTAGGAGTTTCTATATACAAGTACTTTAACAGGCTATTCTAATAATATTCAAACGTCGGATATAGTTAGAAAGGTCTCGCGTTTTGGGGAGAGTGATAAGCGTCCCGACCACTAGGGTATAAGGTGCAAAACGGTCGTTGCGACCCAAGCGATCAGGATGGCTCAATCAAGAAAAATAGACCACCAATAAAGATAAAATCAAACCAAAAATCAATAGTGGTCTTGCTATTAGTTTAACCTGGTATAGCGACTAGGGTCGAACATAAGGAGCACGGATTGGCCTTGCGGCCTACGAAGTAGTCAAAAAGAAATAAAAAGGAAATAGAAATGTATTTTTGGTGGTTTTTAAGACTTTTTATATTTTTTTGGATTTTTAAGATATTAAGAAAATAAGAAAAGCAACTGAACAACTCACTTCAACAATTTATTAAATACACTAAAAATCAGCCAAAAATTCAAATAAAAATATTTCTGTGTGTTTTATAATTTTTACTGTTTTTAGTGAATTTTTGAGATTTTTTTGATGTTTATTTAATTTTCTAAAAATCAAACAGTGAATGAAAAAGAAGGTACTATCCAGCCGAGCTTAAGGGACCTAGATAAAATATCTAGAAATCCCTAATAAGCATGGAGGTATTTTTCCTGTAAAGAGAAGAAAGCAAGGAAAAATTGGGCACCTAAATTATTATTTTTGGATTTTTAATTTATTTATTAGAATTTTTATATTTTTTGAGTGTTTTTCAATTTTTAGGAGTTTTGCGTAATGAAAAACAGCCAAAATTGGCTAGAAAATCAAGCAAGCAAAGACAAACAGTAAGTGATTTTTTTGTAATTTGTAAATGAGTTTTAATATTTTTTTATGGTTTTTCAACTTAGACAGTAACAAAAATAGATGTTTTTGAATTTTTAAAAATATCAAAACAAAACAAAATTGTCCCCAAAAATCCTCGAAAATTTTACACTATGGCAGGAGCCATGTATCCAATTTTCGTTGGATTTGGAGATGATTTGCTATTTTATTTAAAAATAGAAAGAGGGTACTGTGCACAGGGACCTAAGTGCAAATACCCGAAGTTCTGGGGGTCCTGACGCAAAATTCCCAAGTAAACACGCGCGTGGCGCGTGCCTGGGGCGCTCAGGGACCCAAATGTAATAAAAACTACTTCTGAGGACTATTTGGTAACAGGTACCAAAAGTCCAGGGGGTAGTCTGCAAATAACCCACGAATATACGCACATGCACTAATAAATCACGCACAGGGGTATAAATGCAATATCCAAAAAGTATTCATTCAATCCATAACATCCAGAACTACAGGGAACAGAATGCAAAAAGCCCAGATAATCACGTGTCGATGCACGTGTCACACCATACACAGGGGCATAAATGCAAACTAAATAAAGAGCAGGGTCCTCTATGTAAATGTTCCAAAAATAAATAACTGGACTAAATATTTACAATACTAAACTCTAAATAAAAGGTGGGGATGGAGCAGCTCGAACCCCAGCTCCTGTGCGAGCTGGGTTGGATGGAGGTATGGAGAAGGTGCGCGGGAGGAAGGCGGAGGCTATGGAGAATCCTGATGGTCGAACAGTGGTCGGACGGGATCGGAATCGGTGGAGAACGGCGGCGGAGCGAAATGGGGGAAATCTAAAATTAGCGAAAAGGAAAAGGCGAAGGGTCTTCCTGGGTGGCTGAATGGGTTGTGGTCGTGCTTGCGCAGCTCTGGGTCTTCGCCTCAACGAGCGCCGACGTCCGAGGCTCGAGCTCCAACTCAGGGCGGAGCACAGCGGTGATACTCGCCGGATCAGTGGTATCCGGTCCCTCTCCTCGCTTCGACAGCACCAGGAGTGAGTTGTCACTCTCACGCACGCACTAGACCTCACAGGGGGGTGGAACGAATGGCCAAAGATGGAAATGAAGGTGGCGGAGCTCGAGCTATATATGTGTGCAGGTCCGGTTAGAAGAGGTCGGGTAGGGCACTAGAGCGCGCGGATCCCGAGATGGTGGCTCCGGTGAGGGTCTCGGATGCATCAGGAAGGAATCGGACCCTGGGTTTAGGCGAGGGTGAATCGGGTTTAGGCGCTAAAATTGGGGGAAGTCGGGTCAGGCGCCTAACCCGTGGGAAGTGGTCCTGGGGGGGGCAGTTGACCTGGCGGTCAACAATCCCCAGGGCCAATGGGTGAAGGCCACGTGTAAAAGATTTAGAAATTCAATAAAAAATAACAAATGGCCGAATTAGGGAAAAGTCAAAACATGAATATTTTTCTTTTAATTTTTTCTATTTTATAGTGATTTTTAATTAATTTTTTTAAAGTAAAAATAAGGTATGTACATAGTAGGGTTATCTATAGGTATATATACAATATATAGGTTTTTAATTTTGATTTTTAATTTGTTATTTTTTTACAATTTTATTCCCACTTTATATTTTATTTATTTATAAGATAAAATAAGGAATAAAAATATATTTTTATTTTATTTTTATTATTTATATACATAGGTGAAACAAATACATATGTACATTTATATACATGGTATATTTACAATGTGTTTTTATGTTTTTAATTGTGTTATTTTTATTTTGTTTTTGTCTTAAGGGTTTTTATTTTATTTATTTACACTATATAATATAGAATATTTACAAAAATTTTGGAGATTGATTTTATTTATTTATTAGATATATGGTTTATACATATGGTGACTATATACATGAGTGAGGTTTTTGTTTTCTTTTTAATTTTTTATATTTTTATCTTGATTTTATATTTATAAATTTATACAAGTATTTACAAGCCACTTTGAGTCTATTTTTGTGAGGAAAATACTTTTATTTTATTTACATAAATATTTACACACATGAGCCCATGTCTCCCTCTACTTTGGCTTTTATGCGGTCAGGCCCATGCTGAGCCCTCCCTTGGGTTAGGTTGCTCAATATTTATTCTAAATATTTCCCTCTTTTTCTTTTTAATCTTTATTCTTTTATTTTTGCACAAAAACATGCTAATTATAGGTTTTTACACAATGCATGCTTTTGGTAATTATTTCTATTTACAACTATATACATGCATTTGCAAAGGTTTTTGTAGCTAAAATATAAAAATAAAGAGTGATGAATGAGTATTCATCACCCCCCTATACATAACTTTGCTAGTCCCTTAGCAAACACTTATTTGAAAAAGAAGTGAAAAAGAAATAAAGAAAAAGAAAAAGAGAATGTACATGGATCAAGGTTGATTATTAAACTTGCCTTCATTAAATTAAGATATGGAGGTCGATCAGATCTTTGGATTATTAATGTGTCGGAACCTTATTTGGACTTAAGTTTAAAACCTAACAGCCTCTAAGTTCCACTAATCTATAACCAAGACTCCTCAATGCTCCAGATCAGAACAAGTCATCAAGCACAAACCCTGAAGACCATGAATCTTTTCTTGTCCTGTGAATGTGAGGTCTAAGCTCTCCACCTCAGAAATGGCAACTTGACAACCCTCCCCAACAAGGTAACTCTATGACCCCAATCTGGCCACTCTTTCCTCGAGGAGCGGGGTATTCCCTTCTAAGTTCAAGTTCAACCGGCTCAAGAAGAGGAGGAAGAAGAGAATGGGTCACGGCCAGTGTAGCCATGTACCCTTGGGAGCTTGACCAGTGTAGCCAAGTCTCCCTGCTGCAAGCTACATCATGTGGATCATTAAACTCAAGCTTTGCTTATTGCACTCTATATACATACTCCGGTGGGATTATCATTTCCTATCAGACCCACCAATTTTTTGGAGTTATTTTCTTTTTGCACATTTTTTTAAGTGCATCTATACAACATAGACATGTGCATCATATATACAAGGAGTTTTTCCTCTTGAGCTAGTAGACTATCCCTCTTTTGAAGCTTTATTGCAACCCACAACTCCCGTCGTTAGACCTCATGGCAACCAGACCAAGTTGAGACGCACTTCCTTCACTAAAAGAAGAAAAGAGGTTTCGCCTAGAAGTACTACCCTCATATGCTACCCCAAGTCAAGGAAGACTGCCTCCTCACCACCTCATCCATAGAGAGCTCGGTGCATAGTGCTAGTGTCCAAGTAAATCCATAATCTATATGAGTCATGTGTTGTTGTTAAATGCTCTACTTAGGCTCAATGAGATGACATGTGATCATAGCCTAGTGGACTCAAAGAATTAAGTCACCATGGACCTGAAAAGCCTTCAACCTAAGCCCTATAAGGTTCCTCTTAGAAGTTAGGTGGATTAACATCTTAATCAAGCTCCATTTCTCAATTTGATTCCAGGCTAGTTTAAATGTCAACTATCATCCAGAAAAACTATATACATATGTACAAAATATGCTATTTACACAAAGTTTACAAACATGCAAAATTTTTGAAAAATGTTTTGAAATCATGAATGGATGATGCATGAAGTGCAGTTTTTGCAAAAAGTATTTACACACATTTACACAAGATTTATGCAAACTTTTGATTTTCAAAACATTTTGGAAAAATTTTGTACTATATACATAATTTTGATAAGAAAATATTTACACAAACTTTACACAAATTATTTTTGAAATCATTTTTACAAGAATAATTTGTACACTAGCTATTTATGTGCAAATAAAAGAAGTTTATGTACATGAAAAAATTTTAATTTTTGTGATTTTTAGGGTTTTTAGCCATTTTATTTATTAACACACTCACACAAAGTACGAGTTATGGCTAAAGTATATATGAAATATATACACACCCCCCTATACTTAGCTCGAACGATGTCCTCAGAGTAAGGAGCGATGAAGAAGACATAACTCGTGCTAGGTATAGGGAAGTGAAAAGAAATGCTATATACAAAGACGAATGAATGAATCAGAAAAGTCAAGAGGATCTCAGGTCTTCCCCCTATACTTAGGATCAAGTAATCCTAAGTATAGCAGGTTGTACGCTAAGGGAAAATCGGAGTGGAGAATGTACAGGGTCTACCCCCCCATACTTAGGGTGAAATATCCCTAAGTATAGGCAGCAAAAACAGGGGTAGAAAGAAACAAAAGAAATACCCGAAGGTCCCATATCCCCCCTATACTTAGGGTAAAGTGCACCCTAAGTATAGCATAATCAACAGATGAAGAAAGGGATGTGGGACTAAAGAATGTAGTGATATAGACATCTGGATCTATACAAGGCGAAAGATCAGTGAAACTCAGGCGTGAGATGCATTAGATGTGAGTCAAAGACCACATCTCACGCAAAATGAATAGGGGCAAGATCAACGACCCGCGGTTCATGATCTAGAAATGGCTTGAGCCACTGGCCGTTCACTCGAAAGGTACTCTCAGAAGACAACTTGGATATATCAATGCTACCGTTGTCGTGTACCTTTCTCACCAAGTAGGGTCCCTTCCACTTGCTTTGTAGCTTCCCTGGAAATAAATGAAGCCTCGCATCAAACAGCCATACTCTCTGTCCAGGCTCAAAATGCTTGTGGCTGATGTGAGAATCATGCCACTCCTTCACTCTCTCCTTATACTGTAGGTTGCTTGAGAAGGCGGTGTCTCTCAACTCCTCCAGGGCTGCTAACTCTGCCCTCCTCTGGTCTCCTACACCATTTGAATCCATAAGTATGTCTGTAACTGCCCATAGTGACATGTGCCTCAGCTCAACAGGCAAATGGCACGGCTTGCCATATACGAGGCGAAAGGGAGATGTGCCCAATGGTGTCTTGAAAGACGTCCTATATGCCCACAAGACCGAGTCCAAAAGCTGTGACCAATCCTTTCGGTCAGGGCGGACGACTTTCTGCAATATAGTCTTGATCTCCCTGTTTGACACCTCGGCTAGACCATTCATCTGTGGATGGTAAGGTGTAGCAACACGATGTTCTATACCGAACTCGCTAGCAAGGGGCTTCACCTGGTCGTTGATGAAATGAGACCCCCCATCTGAAATCAGAACTCTAGGAACCCCGAACCACGTGATGATGTGCTTCCTCAAAAATCTGCAAACTATCCTCGCATCAGCGGCTCGGGCGGGGATAGCCTCAACCCAACGACTAACATAGTCCACGGCCAACAGAATGTACTCAAATCCCTGACTCTTAGGGAATGGACCCATGAAATCGATGCCCCATGCGTCAAAAACCTCACAAAAGTGAATGGGCTGCATCAACATCATATCACGCTGTCCACAAGTGCCCATCCTCTGACAGTCAGTACACCTCTTCACGAACTCATCAGAGTCCTTGAAGAGGGTAGGCCACCACAATCCGGATTGGAGCACTTTCTGTGTCGTTCTCCTCCCAGAATGATGTCCTCCTGCCTCAAGCTTGTGGCAGTAAGTGAGGACGCTATGGTGCTCCTCCTGAGGAATTCACCGACGCCAGACGCTATCCCCTCCTTCGTGGTAAAGGATGGGATCCTCCCAGTGGTAGGACTTGGCCTTCGCAAGGAAGGTCTCAAGCCTCTGCCTGGGTCAATCTTGTGGGACTTTCCCAGCAATGAGAAAGTTCACAATATCGGCATACCACGGGAGTGAGGCGATAGCAAGGATCGCCTCATCTGGGAAGCTCTCACAAATGGGATCTATCTGCTCAGACTCCTCAGGCTACTCTATACGGGAGAGGTGATCCGCCACCACATTCTTGACTCCAGGCTTATCCTTGATCGTAATGTCGAACTCCTGGAGTAGAAGGATCCATCTAGTCAATCTGGCCTTGGCATCCTTCTTTGCCATGAGGTATCGGATGGCGGAGTGATCAGTGTACAAGATCACTCTAGATCCAATGATATAAGATCAAAACTTATCTAGGGCGAACACTACGGCTAGTATCTCCATCTCTGTGACTGTGTAATTCCGCTGGGCGGAATCCAATGTGCGGCTAGCGTAGTAGATAGCAAAGGGGACTCCATCCCTCCTCTGTCCCAGCACGGCCCCTACGGCAAAATCAGAGGCATCCGTCATGATCTCGAATGGGAGAGACCAATCAGGTGGCTGGAGAACAGGAGCCTCAATCACACACTGCTGGAGAGTCGCAAAGGATGAAAGACACTTGTCATCGACAAGGAACTCGGTGTCTTTCGTCAAGTGGTCAGTCAACGACCGGGCAATCTTGCTGAAATCATGAATAAATCTCCGATAAAAACCAACGTGCCCCAGGAATGACCGTAGCTGCCTCAAATTGGACGGTGGTGCGAGCTTTCTAATGACATCAACCTTGGCCGGATCAACCTCCATGCCCCTGTTGGAGATGATATGGCCAAGCACCGTCCCTTGAGTCACCATGAAGTGACTCTTCTCCCAAGAAAGCACCAAATGGACCTCTATACATCGCTGGAGTACTCGGTCTAGGCAGTCAAGACAGGAGTCGAATCCGTCGCCGTAGATCGAGAAATCGTCCATGAAGACCTCCAAACACTCCCCTACCATGTCCGAAAAGATCGACAGCATGCATCTCTGAAAAGTCACAGGGGCATTGCATAGCCCAAATGGCATGCGTCGAAAGGCATACGTACCGAAGGGACAGGTAAAGGTGGTCTTCTCCAGATCCTCATGAGCGATGGCCACCTGTTTGTAGCCCGAGTACCCATCCAGGAAACAGTAATGGCTCTTCCCTGCCAGTCTCTCAATGATCTGGTCAATAAAAGGCAGGGGGAAATGGTCCTTCTTGGTGGCCTGGTTGAGTCTCCTGTAGTCAACACAGACCCGCCAAGAGGTAGGTACTCGTGTAGCAATCTCCTCTCCCGACTCACTGATCACAGTCGTGATGCCCGTCTTCTTGGGCACCACATGCAAGGGGCTGACCCACTTGGAGTCGGAAATGGGATAAATAAAATCTGCACTCCACCATTTGGAAATCTCCTTCATGACGACCTCTCTCAGGTTGGGGTTCAGCCGCCGCTGGAACTCACGCGACGGCTTCGCCCCCTCCTCGAGATAAATATGGTGGGAGCACAACGATGGACAAATCCCATAGAGATCTGCTATGCTCCATCCGATTGCCTTGTGGTTCTTTTCAAGAACCCCCATCAAACGGGATTCTTTCTCTCCAGTCAGATCGGCGGAGATGATGACTGGGTACATCTCAGGCTCGCCCGCAAGGAACCGATACTTCAGCGAAGTAGGGAGCGGCTTCAGCTCTGGACAGCTGGGTGCTGGCAAATATGGCTTCGGAAGAAGGTGAGTGAATGCTGCCAAGTCTGCCTGGGAGAATGAAAACGAACTCTCGCAAACTGGATCTGGAGAAGGCTGCTCAACTGGACTGTCTCTGATCTGCTCTGCATCTACCTCCTCCTCAGCTGTAGGCTCTATGGGACTCAGGTCTGGCATCTGATCGTCGTAGTCTGCCCAATCAGACTCTGAATCCGAGGGATCTGCATCAAACAAGGTGGCATCAGTACCACCATCACACAAGGTGGCCTCAGTACCACCATCATTAGAAACCATGTCGCGGTCGAGAACTGGCTCTGCTGCCACTGAAATATCCTGGACCAGGGTTGTGCTCTCCAAGCTCTCCTCTGCTATCAACTCGGCATCAGAGGTGTCTGGAAATGAGAGGATGGCATGTGCTGTAGGGTCTGCCCATGCTGCCTCATCGTCTGTGATCACAAAATCACAGTCCTGGTGGATGTCTAGCCCTGTATCTGTCAGCTGCTCTGTGTCTGTGCTGGCCTCTGAGCATGCTCTGTCTCTGGCTCTGTAGTCCTCGACCGTCTCTATTTGTACACTTTCACCCTCGACGCGAAAGTATACCTTCCCGCTATCATGGTCAGTCACCGCCTTGGCTGTGGCCAAGAACGGACGATCGAGGATGATGGGGGTATCGGCCACTGAATCAGGGATCTCCATGTCCAACACTACGAAGTCCACGGGGAATTTCAGGCCCTGAATAGTGACGATAACGTCTCACAACAACCCCTTCGGCCTCTTGACAGATCGATCAGCAAACTGAAGGACTGTCCTGCTCTGTCTAAGAGTGCCCAACTCGAAGCGGTCGAGAAGGGCTGCCGGAAGAAGGTTGATAGACGATCCGCTATCCAATAGAGTCCAGTCGAACCTCTGCTCACTAATATGACATCTGACATATAGGGCTCCTGAATCTGGCCTCTTGGCCGGCACACTGTTCTGGATCGCGAAGCACGTGGCTTTCGTCAGCACATGTATCTCTGAATGGTGGTTCTTCCTCCTCCTCCTCACTGTAGTCCTGTCTCTCAAAGAACACTGAAGAAGGGGGATGTGCTGCAAAGCCTCCTGAAGGGTCAGCTGTATATGGAATCGATCAATCATGCTCTGGCTGAACTCCTCATGCTCTCTCTTTTCTGGATCTTTTTCTTTTTTCTTCCCCTTCCCCATCAGAAGGGCTCTAGGGAAGGGGATCACAGGGTCCTTCTCTGATGAAGGACTAGGAATAGGTCTAGACGGCTTGACGGTCGGATCCGCACATACATCAAGCACCACAGTGGGACCAGAGTAAACTAAACCTTTTCCTTTATTCAAAATATGGTTCCGAGCTACATCAGAATGAGGAAAAACAACAACTCTCTCAGAATGAACACCGGTGGCCTCAGTACCACCACGGACTGGCTCTGCTGGACGTCTCGCGGCCTCAGTACCGCGCTCTAGCTCGGCAGCTCGGGTGGCGTCAGTACCACCTCCTTGAACTGATGAAATGGCAGCCTCAGTACTGCCGGTGGGATCAGCATCCTTGGTGGCATCAGTACCACCGTCATCATCAGGAGCGGCCTCAGTACCGCTCTCCTCCTCCTCATCTGGCTCTCTAGGTGTATCCTCCTGATGTCGCTCAGCTGAGGCGCCGCCGCCGGCTGGTGTCCTACCGCTCCTAAGTGTGACAAAATCAGCATCAAATAGATCCGAAGACATATCATCAAATAGATCACTAGGAGTGGCATGCTAAGTGTAAGCTACCTGCTCAGATTTCCGCTTCAGGCTGTTGGGATTCGGCTCGATCTGGGCAGGCATGACGGCCTTCCCTCTCACGATGTCTCGCATCTCCTGGCGGAACTCGTCCATCTCCCGTCTAAAAGTAGCCTGCTGGTCCGTGAGGAGGCGGGCTATGTCGTCCAAAACAGGGCTCTCGTGGGAGCCCGATGGGTAGCCTCTC
This sequence comes from Ottelia alismoides, assembly GCA_037367405.1. NCBI lineage: Eukaryota > Viridiplantae > Streptophyta > Magnoliopsida > Alismatales > Hydrocharitaceae > Ottelia > Ottelia alismoides. Next base: position 1,039,581 of record JAZKJV010008325.1, on the reverse strand, counting down.
TGGTGATGAGGCTGCTGGAACTGGTGCTGCTGCTGGTGAGAGGGGTAACTGGGAGGATGCTGCTGCTGGTGTGGCTGGTGAGGCTGCTCTCGCCTCCAAGACTGTCCCTGCTGCTGATAGGGATGAGGAACGAAGGATGACTGCTGCTGTGACTGATAGGCTGGGGGCTGCTGCTGCTGGTGATCTCTCTGCTGGCTATACTGCCCTCCCTGACCAGATGACTGCTGCTGGGGCTGGGTACCTCCACTCCCCCACTTGAATCCGGGATGGTCTTGTCGGATCCCAGGCTGAGGACGGTCATACCAAATCCCGTTGACATCCATCAACGGCTCTGCGTCGTACTGGGCTGGCGGGAGTACTGCCAGAGGCTGATCCGACTGGTATACCACCATCTGCAGGTCTGGAGATGGTGGTGGCTGGTAGGTGGGTTGCGGCTGCTGGTACGGCTCCGCATGTACAAGGTGAACCTGTCCAGGCTGCTGGTGTGAGCTGGAGCGCTGGAACAAGCTGCTGCTGCCGCCGGTATCGCCTCGCGACTGAAGACGGGGCTGTGAAGCCGTCTGTGCCTCCTGGAGACACATGAGCTGGGTCTTCATGTCGCTCAGAGTCTGTACCATCTGCTCCATCTGCGTGATATCCTGGCACTGCTTCTTCTCGATCGGCTCCATCCAATTTAACTTCTCACTGATGATACCCATATCCGCAGCGGATGACTCTGCCTGTGCTGCTGCTACTGCGGATGAACTGGATGGACCGGCGTCGACCCGTGCTATCCTCTGGTACTGCACGGGTCCTGGCTGCTGCTGGGGTCTGCCGTGAGTGTACAACCTGGTCTGGGACATCACCATGTAGTTATCGGCCATCTCCTCGTAGATGGCCCAGACCTGGTCGTGATCCTTGGCGACGTAAGACCCGCCACAAGAAGCATTCACCAAGCCCTGGAGCTCTGGTGTCAGCCCGCTGAAGAAGCTCTGCACAACGTTCGGCTTCGAAATGTCGTGGTGCGGGCATCGATCTGTAAGCTCACGGAACCTCTCCCATGCCTCATGGAATTGCTCGTTGGGGAGCATGGAGAAGTTGCTGATGAGGGCTCTCGCTGCATTGGTCCGCCCGAGTGGATAGTACTTGTTCAAGTACTCGGTGCGGAGCTGCTCCCAGGTGTAAACAAACCTCCCCAAGTGCTTCAACCAGGTGGCTGCTCTATCTGCTAGGGAAAAGGGGAAGGCGATCATCCGAATCGTGTCCTGGTCCACCTGACGGTCATGGACAGTGCTGCAAATCATAGGGAACTCCTGGAGGTGAAGATGGGGCTCCTCAGTAGCGAGTCCGTGGAAGCGGGGGAGTAGCTGCAAGGTGTTCGGGGGGAACTTGAAGTCCCCCACGATGGCTGGAAGTACAACCCAGTGGTGCGTCAGCGTCGATCCAGGGTTGTGTAACTCCCGCATCGGTCTCGGTGGTCCTCCTGCCGCGGCTGCGGCGGCTGCTGCCGTTGCGGCGGCTGCTGCGGCCGCTGCTGCGGCTGCTGCATCTGCATCCTCTGGGATCCTCGGTCCCTCTCTCCTCTGCTCTCACTCTGCTCGCATCTGCTCCATCTCTCTCCTCATGTCGAGCATGAATGCTCTGTGATCCCTCAACTGCTGCTGAACGGTCTCTAAGGAGGCGATCAGGGTGGAGTTGATCGCACCCTGGTCCAGCGCAAAGTGCTCAGGCTGACCTCGGGAACGATCCTCAGAACTGCCGGCCATGGCATCTGCAAAATCAAATGAGCCAAACTCAGGTGCTGTCAAATCTGCTAGTCTCTCCTCTGGCTCATATCTCTCAGAACCGAAAGAAAGGGGGTCGAGGGGGAACAGGGCGGAATCATACTTGGGCTCGGAGAACTGGTCTCGGCTCTCGCGGGCCAACCTAGATGACTCGGTAGACGTGCCCGAAAGAGGTGCAGCCAGAGGCTGCCTAAGAGAGCGTCTACCCATCATCGTGATCTGACGAGTAGGGCGGATAAGATCTGGAAAAACTATGATGAGCAACCAAACCCTCTGTTCACCAACACAACACGAGCTAAAGACCGTGAAGGCTCGGTCAAATTATCTTGTTCAATTTTATTAGGTGAACAATCAATCTATCAGAGCACTTACGTGACCTGTTGGGATACCCGATGCTACTCCAACTGACTGGCCCGCACGGAAGAGTCGGTAGTCAGCTGGAAATAGCACCGGAGGGCTCTACCTAGGGTGCGGGTCACTCTCTCGCGCAATCAAACCAAACAATGAGGGGGTTGCTCTCCCCAAGACAAGTTTTTAAGTCAAGTGTCTTTTAGGGTCAATAGTCGTAACAGTCCCAATTTTATGGTTTTTCTTTTTAATTTTTTTTCAATAAAAACAAAGGCCTAACGAATTTTTCGGTTCTCCTGGTTATTTAATCAAAAACAAGGGGGAGAAGACGAAAAAGGCGATGCGCGAAGAAATCAATGATGCATGCAGAGATAGAAATGCGTACCTTTCCTCCAGCACTCTACATGCAAGTGTTCCGCGCAGAAATGTAAAGACAGAAAATAAACTACCTAAATGATGCAGCGATGAAAACCGAGTCCTAAACAAGCAATTCTACTCGAAGAACCGTCTAACTGATCACCGATCCTTCAAGCCAAAGGTCCGGTCTTGGCCTACCCCTCCTCTGCCCGACACATCGGGGGTAGGAGAAAGCGCTTTATGAGGCAGGCTGCGGCACGTAGGCTACGAAGGGGATGAATCAGTTATTTTTATTAATTAGTTATTAGTAGGTCCAATTAATCGCACTATAGGAACAAGCAAGCAATTAGGTGTGGGGACCCTACTAATTACGGCACAATCAAGCAGAAAATCCTAAGTCTAGGGGCTCGATAAAAACCGCGTAAACACCGGAAAAGGTAGCTAAAAATCAAAACCGCGAAAAAGCCGCGAAAAACCTAAGGGTCCCCCGAGCACACCGGTGCTCGGCGAAACAGACCCGCTAAGAGTTCAAGTCCAAGAGTGTCTGCCCCTGTATTATTACAAATAATAATCAAAATAAAAATAAAAAGACTTAACTAAACCTCTCCCACTCAACTCTCCCTTATGCTCTCCTATGGCTCCGTACAGAAGGGAGCCGCCTCTGAGTCTCGCGGTTGCGTCGGCTTCTCGAAATTGGCCGCCTCGATCCTCAGGCCCTCGCAAGAAAAGAGACAAGTGGTCATACCAATAAAAATAATCAAATAATAATAAGAAAAATAAATGAAAATAAAATGAGGGTATATATGCAAAAATGCAAAATAAAATAAACACTTAAAATCAAACAAAAGCAAAAATAAAATAAAATAAAATAAAAACAAAAACCGCGAAAAGCTGTGGACTCTGAAAGAGCCGCGAAAAGCCGCGAAAAAGAAAACGAAGATAAAATGAAAACTACTAAGTCGTGCTCCCCGGCAACGGCGCCATTCTGATAAGCGTCCCAACCACTAGGGTATAAGGTGCTAAACGGTCGTTGCGCCCCAAGCGATCAGGATGGCTCAATCAAGAAAAATAGACCACCAATAAAGATAAAATCAAATCAAAAATCAGTAGCGGTCTTGCTATTAGTTTAACCTGGTATAGCGACCAGGGTCGAACACAAGGAGCACGGATTGGCCTTGCGGCCTACGAAGTAGTCAAAAAAAATAAAAAGGAAATAGAAATGTATTTTTGGTGGTTTTTAAGACTTTTTATATTTTTTTGGATTTTTAAGATATTAAGAAAATAAGAAAAGCAACTAAACAACACACTTCAACGATTTATTAAATACACTAAAAATCAGCCAAAAAGTCAAATAAAAATATTTCTGTGTGTTTATAATTTTTACCGTTTTTGTTGAATTTTTGAGATTTTTCTGATGTTTATTTTATTTTCTAAAAATCAAACAGTGAATAAAAAAGAAGGTACTGTCCAGCCGAGCTTAAGGGACCTAGATAAAATATCTAAAAATCCCCAATAAGCCTGAAGTATTTTTTCTGTAAAGAGAAGAAAAAAAGGAAAAATTGGGCACCTAAATTATTATTTTTGGATTTTTAATTTATTTACTAGAATTTTTATAAGTTTTTGAGTGTTTTTCAATTTTTAGGAGTTTTGCGTAATGAAAAATAGCCAAAATTGGCTAGAAAATCAAGCAAGCAAAGACAAACAGTAAGTGTTTTTTTTGTAATTTTTAAATGAGTTTTAATATTTTTTTGTAGTTTTTCAACTTAGACAGTAACAAAAATAGATGTTTTTGAATTTTTAAAAATATCAAAACAAAACAAAATTGTCCCCAAAAATCCTCGAAAATTTTACACTATGGCAGGAGCCATGTGTCCAATTTTCGTTGGAATTGGAGATGATTTGCTATTTTATTTAAAAATAGAAAGAGGGTATTGTGCACAAGGACCTAAGTGCAAATACCCGAAGTTCTGGGGGTCCTGGCACAAAATTCCCAAGTAAACACGCGCGTGGCGCGTGCCTGGGGCACTCAGGGACCCAAATGTAATAAAAACTACTTCCGAGGACTATTTGGTAACATGTACCAAAAGTCCAGGGGGTAGTCTGCAAATAACCCACGAATATACGCACATGCACTAATAAATCACGCACAGGGGTATAAATGCAATATCCAAAAAGTATTCATTCAATCCATAACATCCAGAACTACAGGGTACAGAATGCAAAAAGCCCAGATAATCACGTGTCGATGCACGTGTCACACCATACACAGGGGCATAAATACAAACTAAATAAAGAGCAGGGTCCTCTATGTAAATGTTCCAAAACTAAATAACTGAACTAAATATTTACAATACTAAACTCTAAATAAAAGAATGAAGAGGGCCTAAGGGTAATTTACCCTTTATTAATGGAGCCGCTGGATAGGCGCCACGTGGTGCATCGGACGGTTGAGGGACGGCTGGCGCTCAAGGGCTGGGCTCCTCGCAGTGATCGGACGGCTGAGGCTACGCCACGTGGGGGATCGAACGGTGGAGGCTCTCGGTGGCTAAACCTCGCGCAACGAGCGGTCCAGATCGCCTCTCCAAGGATCTGACGGTGACGATGCCTCCCCACATAGACGGTCAGGATGAGAACTGGAGGTCGAAGACGATCGGACGGTCGGGGAAGATGCTGGAAGAACAGTTGGCCGTCTAGCTTCGCCGGCCCGACGTACGCGCTGAGATCCTCCCCTGCTGCTCCTAAGGATCGGAGAAGCTCCGCGATGACGCTCCGCAGCTGATGGTAGCCTCCGATGATCCTGCCGAGCTCTGGAGAGCTCCGGCGAGGTCGGCGGTGGGAACGTCTCCTGGCTCGATGTCGAAGGACCTCAGATGGCCCTCATTGTACCTGCAAAATAGACCAGAAGACTCGCGGGTCGAGGGCAAACTGCCTCGACCTGGTTAGGCGGGGTGAAGATGATCGGAGGGTCGAGTTGGGCGAGCTCCGACGAAGGTGGGGACGGAGCAGCTCGAACCCCAGCTCCTGTGCGAGCTGGATTGGATGGAGGTATGGAGAAGGTGCGCGGGAGGAAGGCGGAGGCTATGGAGAAGCCTGATGGTCGAACAGTGGTCGGACGGGATCGGAATCGGTGGAGAACGGCGGCGGAGCGAAATGGGGGAAATCTAAAATTAGCGAAAAGGAAAAGGCGAAGGGTCTTCCTGGGTGGCTGAATGGGTTGTGGTCGAGCTTGCGCAGCTCTGGGTCTTCGCCTCAAGGAGCGCCGGCGTCCGAGGCTCGAGCTCCAGCTCAGGGCGGAGCACGACGGTGATACTCGCCGGATCAGTGGTATCCGGTCCCTCTCCTCGCTTCGACAGCACCTGGAGTGAGTTGTCACTCTCACGCACGCACTGGAGCTCACAGGGGGGTGGAACGAATGGCCAAAGATGGAAATGAAGGTGGCGGAGCTCGAGCTATATATGTGTGCAGGTCCGGCTAGAAGAGGTCGTGTAGGGCACTAGAGCGTGCGGATCCCGAGATGGTGGCTCCGGCAAGGGTCTCGGATGCATTAGGAAGGAAACGGACCTTGGGTTTAGGCGAGGGTGAATCGGGTTTAGGCTCTAAAATAGGGGGAAGTCGGGTCGTGCGCCTAACCCGTGGGAAATGGTCCTGGGGGGGTGGGGGGGGGGGGGGGGCAGTTGACCTGGCGGTCAACAATCCCCAGGGCCAATGGGTGAAGGCCACGTGTAAAAGATTTAGAAATTCAATAAAAAATAACAAATGGCCGAATTAGGGAAAAATCAAAACATGAAATATGTTTCTTTTAACTTTTTTCTATTTTTTAGTGATTTTTAATTAATTTTTTTAAAGTAAAAATAAGGTATGTACATAGTAGGGTTATATATAGGTATATATACAATATATAGGTTTTTAATTTTGATTTTTAATTTGTTATTTTTTTACAATTTTATTCCCACTTTATATTTTATTTATTTATAAGATAAAATAAGGAATAAAAATATATTTTTATTTTATTTTTATTATTTATATACATAGGTGAAATAAATACATATATACATTTATATACATGGTATATTTACAATGTAATTTTATGTTTTTAATTTTGTTATTTTTATTTTGTTTTTGTTTTAAGGGTTTTTATTTTATTTATTTAGACTATATAATATAGAATATTTACAAAAATTTTGGAGATTGATTTTATTTATTTATAAGATATATGGTTTATACATATGGTGACTATATACATGAGTGAGGTTTTTGTTTTCTTTTTAATTTTTTATATTTTTATCTTGATTTTATATTTATAAATTTTTACAAGTTTTTACAAGCCCCTTTGAGTCTATTTTTGTGAGGAAAATACTTTTATTTTATTTACATAAATATTTACACACATGAGCCCATATCTCCCTCTACTTTGGCTTTTATGCGGTCAGGCCCATGCTGAGCCCTCCCTTGGGTTAGGTTGCTCAATATTTATTCTAAATATTTCCCTCTTTTTCTTTTTAATCTTTATTCTTTTATTTTTGCACAAAAACATGCTAATTATAGGTTTTTACACAATGCATGCTTTTGGTAATTATTTCTATTTACAACTATATACATGCATTTGCAAAGGTTTTTGTAGCTAAAATATAAGAATAAAGAGTGATGAATGAGTATTCATCAGAGAGTCAAACCTTTGATTTGATATAGCATCGGGCATGTCCTGTGTGGCAAGGGATGTCGGAGGTGGGGTGCTATTAGGTGGTGATCTCATTCTTTCTTTTTGGAAAGATGGCGCTCGGAACCGAGTGGGACACAAAACCTGGGCGCATACCTCCCTCACTTTAGTGGGGTGCTTATGTGCGAGGTTTCTAGCTCAGGGTCTGACATTATATAATAGCGCTCTATCCTGGGGCTGACATCTTTTGCTCTCCCGCTTTCCCAGCACCATTTTGAGCTTGGCGTTGTTCTGAGAGAGATAGAGGAGCTCTGACGAGAGGCGGAGGAGGAACTTTGATTCGATGATCCATGGAGGACTAGGTTGGTTCGAAGCAGGGAAAAAATGTAGCATGCGAAGGGTAAGGGAATGGACATGAAAAACTTGTCAGAACTTGGCGTACTCACTGTGAAACATGGCTGGTGAAGAGAGCTCTGGGGATCCAAATTTTTTATTTTATGCTAAACTAAGAATCTACAAGTGAATTAAATGATATAAATAAACTAGCACTAACTAAATCTATCTAAAATTATAGAAAATAAACAGCTCGCACCTAGGGATCCAAGAAGGGACCACACCGGAGATGGCTCCCTACGATGGTGGACCACTTCTCCTCCTTTCTCCTCACTGACACCTGGGGGATATACTCTTGTTGTCACAAGGAACACACTCATGCACAAGGATTGGGGTTACAGTGCTCGAAAAGGGATCAAAATTGAGTTTGGAGGAGAAAGATTTTATTTATAGACACGATATAGGGTCAACTTTGATCGAGGTTATATCATGGCTCGATGGAGATCAATGGGATCTAATGATTGTGCATGAAGAATGATCGTGGTAGGAAGAAGATCGAAGAAGAGTCGAGGCGAGTTGGTGAATAGGGTAGCATGGAAAAATCGAGGAAGTGGGACGCTCGAGGCTTTGACAGAAGTCAGAGAGGAGGGTAGTGCAATTGACCTAGGTCAACAAAAGAGTGAATCTGGTCGGTCCATGTGGATGAACCGGAAAAATGCAAGGCAAAATGCCTTGTAAAATAAATAATAGTTAATAAATGAATTTATTTATTTTAGGTTATAAAAAATTTTATATAAGTTTCTGTAGGATTTTATTCCCGTTTTTATTATTGTTATGAGGTTATTTAATACAGGTTAGTATTTATATGTATAGTTATAAGTAAATTTACCTATATACATGTATTTTATTTTTATTTTATATTATATATTTTATTATTTTATACACTTAATTTATATATTTATAACTTATTTAGATACACACAAATATATTTTTATTGTATTTTTTGAATTCATTTGTACACTTAAAAAATAGATGTATTTAATATATGGGTATAAGTATAGGTAATTGGTCTATATATTTTATATGCTTATTTATTTTAGTTTATTTTTATGGTTTTCTTTTATTCTAGTTATGGACATATAATATAAATAATTTTTATAAAATTATAAAAAAAATATAAAATAATGAAAAATATAAATAATAAATAAAATGGATATTTTTTCCATATATATTGTACAATAGGGGTCCAAAATCTAACTTTTACTTCTTAATTTTGAATTAAATGAAACAACCTTCATTAAATAGTTAATTAAAATTATATACAATTAAAGGTGATTTTGATGCATTTTGAGTATTTATGGAGAAGATATGGGTCTGGGAAGTTCGGGTTTTGGCTTTTTATTCAGGGTGTAGAATGAACGTTGTATATTATTTTTAGATGAAATCAATTTTGTATTTTGATCTACAACTTTCATGTACGAAGTTTACTGATTTCAGTTATAAATAATAGAGAATAAAATGGGTCCTAAAATGGGCTTATGGACGAATAAATGAATAGGATTTTCATTGCATATTTGGCCCTTAACTCCCCCTACTTTAGGCATAAAATAGAGGATTTTCCTTGTCGATCAAATCAATTCTGTACTTGTCTTGGGGTTTAGGGCCATAAAATACCTTTGGCATTTTTCCCTTTTCTTTTCTTTTCTTTATTATTTTGTCTTATCTTTAAACAATGTATTTTATACAATATTTACACAATAAATAATGAATGTGAATTGATGCAAAACAATGATATATGCTTGCATTTAGCTAGGGTTTAAATGCCAAAATGAAATAATAAATGTAATGAAATGGTGATTCATCACCAGTAGGGGGCTCGTTCTCCCTCGGCTGCATGTGAAGGGATCAGCCAGTGCACAAGGGCAGCACACGCGTGACCAGCCATCGTTGACTCTCGACCACCGTGAGAAGAGGAATCGTGTGAGGAAGGATTGCGCACAAGGTGAGACAACACATGACGAGGAAAAGCATCGGTATCGTGTTCTCCAAGTATAAGATGTCAGTTATCTGATTTTATTCTTGTAGTTGTGCCTCTGTTTGTTGGGCCACAAAACTAACAACACGTTATGCCCTTTCATTTTCAACCTAGTGGATTTATTGTGAGTCATTGTGCTCCATAGGGTTTTCCCCTTTCTCACATCGAGGAGGGTTTTTCCACGTTAAAATTCTCGTCTCTTTGTCGTTGCTTGATTATCTTTCCTCAATTATTGTACTTGGTTCCCGTGTAGGGAAATGTTGCGCTTCCGATCATCCTTTGTAGGCAGGTTAAAGGAATCCTGATTTCCCTATAGTTAGGAGCAAGGGGAGTGTCCTGACTTTTAGTTTTAGAAAACAATGAGAAATCATTAATGCTCTTTCATCAGCTCTTGTTTTTGTCTTCTGCAATCTTTTTGTGATTTGTTTTTGGGATTGGTTGGTTTTAGATGTTCTTTGTTACACATCTGATATGTGACTAAAGCGTGTTAACGTTTGTGTGTTTAGCTAAACATTTGGTGGTGCCTACCTAATCTGTAGCTAAAATCTCTTACTTTATTGCAACCAAAAGACCATTGTGAATTATCCTCTCTAATATATGGTGATTTGTTTTAGTGTACATGATGGATTTAAGGATTCTGAAACCGTCAAAATTTTCCTTCAACGAAAAGATGACAAAGATCGGGCAACTTCTATTCTGCAATTGTACTAGAACAGGATGAAAGGAATGGGATAGGTCAAGTCCTATACAAAACATAAAAAAAAAAGGAATGTTAGAGATTATTTCTTACCAATCTGAAGTGAAAACATCGTCTACCATGGTGTTTTCTTTCTTTCTTCTTCATTATTTTTTTTACTTTCTTTCTGATTTCCTCGAGCATCGAATACATCCGAAGCACTTGTGGACTTCATAATGTATAGAAAACAAAAGCAACTCATGTGTTGCATGTTAAAATGATATGATTAACTTTGACACATATAAATAAAGAAAACAATTGTTATCAAGATATATAGTTAGGTAAATTAGAATGATATTTGTTTAATACGAGGCAGTGATAACATTTATATACAAGAATATTATTCTTCTAAGTTTACTTTTCCGTGCAATAAACGTGTCCGTTTTGTAATGCATGGTCAACTCTAGAGTTTTCTGAATTATGCATTCCTTCTTATTATAAAAAATTCAAAAATGTGAGATCGGCCATTGTGCACCATATATTTAGGAAATGGACAACATTGTATTCAACGAAGGGATAGACGGAGGATTGGGCAATCAGCAAAGATTACCGGATCTCGCCACCTATGCTGCATAAATATCAACGACAAACATGGACTTCAACATGACACTATAGTTGTCAGCCTAAGAATGCATAGATTTATCATTTCCATGTTAAGCTTAATTCGCCTTCTAAAGCAAGGGAATGATGTTGAAATACCATAAACTAAGACAAAGTTTTGTACTGTTCAGAAGTTCACATCACTGTTCAACTCACATCGTTTACACGGGTATTTTTACATGTTGGTCAAATGATTATATAATGTGTGTCCTTGTACAATATTCCGGCCTTTCTGTAAAAAAATTCTGACTTGTTTTCTATTATTCGTATTCTTGATTTGATTGAATATTAGATTTTTGTTCAAATATATTTTTTACGATAACCCAGTAATTAATATATTTACTTAGAAGGCATGATAGTTGAGTAATATTTATCAAGCGAAAGACCAAGATCCAAACTATAAAATTGCCATTTTCTTTAAAAAGGACCACTCATCTAAACGTTGATTTCTGTCAAGTGAAAGAGAACAATGACCTTTCAATAATGTGAAACCATACGCTTCTACATTGAAAGTACTAATTATGTACTGTATAAGTGATTAGAATTGTTTCAAAGGCTTGATGAAATTGAAATAACATTTTGAAGATATAAAAATATGTACTTTTTTTGAAAGGTAAATTTGCTTGTTGACATGCACAAAATGGACAAAGCATCACCCCAGCTTACAGGAAGGCCCGAGGGCAACTCAATCCACAGTCAAAATCTCTTCTTATTGTAGGAGGGTCGATAGCAAATAAAATAGTAAAAAGATTACCATAACTACATAAAAAATCCAGAACAAATCACTCTTGCAAAGTTCTTGTTGGAAACAGATTCTCCATATAAATTGAATTGTGGAAAAATATCAAAGTCGATAGGTGGATCCTACACGATATATCAACTACAAGAAAGTATCTCTACCACAGAAAAAATCAACCACAGATACACGGATAATTTTTAACGTGGAAAACCCTCAATGTGAGAAGAAAAACCACAGGGTTGATCGCAACCCAAAACCAAGCACTATAATCGAAGTAATCTCCCGTGAGGGGCTTACAAAAGGCTGGCCCTCAATACGGTGCTACAAATCACCAAACAATGGAGAATAATAGAGACTGGAAATATCACCCAATGATAAATCCATCGTCAAACTGTAGGGAAGAATGTTAGAGAAGAACTGCTCCAAAGGTTGCTCCCTTCAAACTCCGCGGCAACCACGAACTTTCTTTCTTCTTCCTCTCTCTTATTTCTTTCTTGTGCTAGGAGTGCTTATGTTGGGATGATCCTGGTATGTACCTCATACCTCCTATTTATATTCCATGAAGATGAGCAAATAATGAAACATGGACTCTGATGTATCTGAAAATTACCCTTGTTAATTTAGATGTGTCGTTTTGTTTGTAGTCGGGCACTCAGGATCGATCAAAAATTTATCGAATGAATTGATGAATCGATTAATTAACTAATGCGTGGTATGATTTTTTTTAACCTGGGAAAGCCCCAGGATCGACTCAAGGAGGCATAGGAACAACGTCGGATCAGAATTTACGAATCAGCTCAAGGTTTTCCAAGCAGGATTTTTTTGTATTTTTTTATGCGATAAAAATGCAAATGCACAAATGTGATTGAACTAGGTTATTAAGAAAATAACACATTTTAGCCAAATTAATTTTAATACGAAATTAATCCAATTTAGCCAAGTCTTAGAAACATAATCTAATGATAACACTAAAATGTATTTTTTTTGGAATTTTTGGGGTTAAAACGTAACAATGAAAATGCAAACTTTTTAGGGGTTTTTATCCAATTTTTCATGCAAATAGAATGCAAAAATTATGAAATTTTTAGTGGAAGTGAAATATGATGAAATGAAGATAATTAATTCTTTTGGAATTTTCTGACAATATGTGATTTTTTTATGAATTTCTAAATGAAAACAGACTGACTGTGAGTATTTTATTTTAATAAATCCACAAAATCAAATGATCCAAAAAGTAATTTATCTCAAATAGATATTTAAATGGTCAATGCAGGAGAGTTGAAATTTTACAAAAACATATTTGTGGATTTAATTAAAAATCAACTACATAAATCACTCTATAATTTATTTTATGCACAAGACAAATCCAACTTACATGAAATTTGTACAATAATTAAAGCACCACTAGAGGCATCATCTGAAATTTCCTCACAACTTTTGGATTAATATTTAATTAAATATGAATTACATACCATGAAATTGGTAAAATATTCAATTTGTCACCAAACAATTTTTATTTAATTTCCCAATTCTCACAAAATTCTATTTAAATAGCCAAAAAGTACAGAATTAAGTTCTCAATAAGATGATATTTTTGATTAAATAAAATGATGCAAAAATGATATCCACATTAGTGCTCAAAGTCAGGGTTGTCTTTGCAACAAAGAAAGTGAAATAAATAAATTGAAATGTGCACAGGGATGCTTTTGCAAATAAAGAAAATTAATGAACTAAAGATGCAATTTTCATAAAAAATAAAAAAATAAAAGCGACCCTCGTAGAGAACGATCCCACATTAGGGTTGGAAACGCGGGGGGTGAGTGGGCGGCGAGGAGGGAGATAGCGCGGGTGGCGAAATCGGTAGCGCCGTCGCTGGAGCGGCGCCTGCGCGGGCAGGAGGCAGCATGACAGCAAGGTGAAAGGCGGCAGTACGAGGCCAAGGCGGTGTGGAGGAGCGCACAGTGGAGGGGATCGCGTGTGGGTGGCAGGTGGGCGGCCAGGAGATCGTGCGGTCGGAGGAAGGCAGCGGAGCAGCGGTCTGCGGCCACACGCGATGGTGCAGCGCGCTGGATGGCGCAAAGGGGTCGTGCGTGGGCGGCAGACGTAGGTCGACAACAGCATGGGGCTGCGAGTGCGGGGCAGACGGGCAGCGCAGATGGTGCACACGGTAGGACTATGGTGGCGTGGCGTGCAGGGCTGGCATGTCCTGGAGGTGGAAGTAAGAGGGCTGATCATGGGGTGCGATGGTTGTGCTACGGACCTCGAGGTGTGGGCTGGTTGACAGCGGGCCGCGGTGAACGGTGACCACAAGGTGCACGGAGAAGGGGCGGCAGATGGCGGAGCGTGCGCCCACATGCCAACTGGGAATACGTTGGAGGGTGCGTTGGGTGCTGGAGTGGTGACTCTGCTACAGCGGCAACGGCTGGAGGAGCAGGTCAGGCGTACGGGGTGACAGCCACTGGTGGGAGGCGCTCAGGTAGTTGTGGTGATGATGCATCCAGGAGGAGGGTGTGACGTGGGGTTCTGTGGGCTGCCGCAGATGCGATGGGACGCAGTATGTGCTATGGAGCAGCAGCTGCGGGGTCGACGACAACCTGCACGAGGGGGCAGCTGCGGATGATCGTTGGAGCTGTAGTTTTTTTTTTGTTTTTTTGTATATTTTTTTGAGAATTTTTTTAAAAACAAGAAAAAAGGGATAAAATGGTGGTGAGGATTGTGTGTGATGGAGATGATGATGAAAAATATATGTGGGTTTAGGGCATTGGTATGATGATGATGGTGGTGGTGATTGTGAATGTTAAACAAGTTAATGGTGAAAATTTATAATGAACAAGATAATAAAATAATGATAGATTAAAAAATCTACGAAGTGAAGATGAAGATATAGAAGATTTACCTGTGTAGTTGCCCGGAGAGCAGGGCTGCGGTGTGCGGCCTCCGTCGTGGCCTCAATCAGCTTGGCAAAAAGCTAAGAAGCTAGGCAATCCCCTTGTGGAGGGATTATACGAAAACAAGGCTCGCAGATCTCGCCAATAGCCGAAGATGGCTGGAACTCGTCGTCGCTCTATATAAGGTTGTCGATGTCACCTCGACCTCTCTGGAGCTGGAATTCTTCTCACAAAAATGGCAGATGAAGATGAATGAAGGGGGTGAGGGGAATAAAAAGAGGAGGATGAGGAAGTTATAAAAAAAGTGGTAAAAATGGAGGAGTGGTGGAGAAAATGGAGAAGTGGTGGAGACTTGGAGTAGGGAACAAGTAAGGAAGAAGTAAAAGGGAAAATAAAATAAAATAAGTAAATTAAAATAAGTAGGCTAAAAATAATAAAGGGAAAAAATAAAAGAAAATAAATAAAAGAAAGTAATTAACTAAACTAAAGAATTATTAAATAACTAAAAAATAAAATACGAATTAATAAATTAATAAAAAAATAGGGTGACACATGGCGGCTCCAGGAGTTGCCACGTATCGCACCTAGAGAAATCAAAAATTAAATGTAAAGAAAATCAAAAAAAAAATAACAAAATGGGTCAAATCAAAAAGTGGTTAACATAAAAGTTGCTCGCCTCGACGAGACCTATAAGTTTCATGAAGGATCAAAAATCAAATGAAGTTATATGTACAAAGTGTATTTTTGGGTGGTACCTTATAGATATAAAATACCGCATTTTTATCTTTTGCAGATTTTTTTGTTAATTTTTAAATAAGAGAAAAATCAAAATAAAAAAGAGAAAGAATGAAAGGAATATTTACAATTTAATATATTTTTTGGATTTTATAATTAAAAAAATAAAAGGATAAAATAAAGGGTATTTTGGTCAATATGTACAATAAACAATAGGGGCCAAAACCCAAGTTTTACATATGATCTCCAATTTTTATGAAAATTATCTTATTTTGAAGGTCTTTAAATGTATATTATTTTAAAAGTAAGTAGACCTAAATCAGACGTTGTATGGAAGAGATATGCACATTTTAAGGTTCATAGTCTCAAACTTGGATTTGGGTTGTATTGGACAATTTTACAAGTTAGTATTTTTAGATATTTTTTCTTTATTAAAGTTAGTAATATAAAACACTATAGAGTTGATTTTATTAAATTTAGAGTTAGTATAAATAAATACAATATGGTATTTACATGTGATTTTTACAAGTGAATTTGGCTCCTTATTTAATGCAAATATGAATGCTAAAATGCAGATATTATTTACACATGCATGAATGCTAATTATACAATATAAGTGATGAAATGCAGCTAATTACTCGGGAACAAAGCTCGATTTTCAACTTGTAAAGTGATGAATCACATATTCATCAACCCCTTATACATAAACCTTGTTGGTCCCCGAGCAACTAAAATGAAAAAGTGAAACGATTTTGGTTTCCATACCAAGACCATGAACAAAATGTGAAAATGGAGCTTGACTCGACCTTTAGATTAATAATGTGTCAGAACCTTATTGGGAATGAATTTAAGACCTAACGGCCTTCAAGTTCCACAAGTCTCTTATTCAGGTCGCCTCAACAGTCAAGTCAGAACATATCCTTATATGCAAATTCTAATGACTATGAATCTTACTTGTACTATGTAAGTGACATATAGCCCTTTACATTTGAAATGGCAAAGAACTAGTCTTCTTTAAGAAGGTAACTCTAATTCCCCGATTTAGCAACTCTTCCCTCGAGGAGCGAGGTATTCCCTTATAAGTTCAAGTGCGACCAACTCAAGAAGAGGTGGAGGAGAGAAGAATGGATGGTAGCCAGTGTAGCTACCTATCCTAGGATGATTGACCAATATACCCAAGTCATACAGCTGCAAGCTTTGAAGTTCTTGTTATTTTTTCTATACATGTATATACACTATGGCAGGCATTTTACTTTTCAATCAGGCCTGTCCACTTTTGGAGATTCTGCATTTTTCTTCTTTCTTTTTTTTCTTTTTTTTTTTGACATATATACAAGGTGCGACATGTACATCGAGAGTTTTTTCTTCTTGGGCCAAAAGACTATTCCTCTTTTTAAGCATTATTGCAACCCACAACATCTCGTCCTTAGACGTCAAACCACTAGACTAGGTTGAGATGCACTACCCTACCTAGAGGAGGATGGATGTTTCCACCCGTGTGCTACTCCAAGCCAAAGGATTCTACCTCCTCACCGCCTCATCAATGAAGAGCTACGTACATGGTGCTTGTCTAAGTTAGGTCATTATCTAAAAGAATCATGTGTGCGGCTGAAATATTCTACTTAGACCAATCAAGATGACATGTGAACATAGACTTACGGACTCAAAGAATTAAGTCGCTTAACATGAAAAATCTTAACTCATGTTCCTATAAGGTTCCTCTGAAATTAGGTAGATTAAGGTCAAATGAAATCCATCCTCAACATCTATTCATAACTTGGTTCAGAACCCACTAACTTTTCACTTTGCATATGCCAGATATGCAGATGAGATGCAGATGACATGCAATAGAAATGAATGAAGTGCAATTTTTTTGAATGCAAGGATGATATGCAAGATTAAATAAGTAGCCTATTTTTTATTTTTTTTATTGTTTTATGTTTTTTTGCTATACCTCCTATTTTCCACAAATTTTACAATAATTTTATAAGTATTATACAAATTATACAATTGTTATATAATATACATACTAGTATACATGTAATTTACAATTTTTTTTCAATTTTCACCCACGCCATAATTATTACATAATTTATACAAAAATACGTGAAAGTACGAGCTATGGGTAAAGTATATATGTAATATATACACGCCCCCCTAATACTTAGCGTGTGATATGTCCTCAAAGCAATAGAAGTGAGGAAAAAGACATAACTCGTGCTAAGCATAGGAGATCTAATATAACAAAAAGTATAGAATCGCTCCACCCCCCTATACTTAGGCTCTGACAACCTAAGTATAAAAGAAGATCAAAAATGTGGCGAGCGAGGTTAAGAGGGGAAATGGATGAGTATATATACATGATGGGCATCAGTCCCCCCTATACTTAGGCTCTGGTCAGCCTAAGTATATGACAGGAATGAGTGTAAGAACAGATGAGATCTGGAGAATGTACAAATAGTGATTAAGAGACTCGGGTCACTCTCCCCCTATACTTAGAATCTGGTCATCCTAAGTATAACCATAAAATGAAACGATATGGAGCTGGGGCGAGTGATTCGAATCACTGGGAAGGGAGGTGATGAATCTCCATTTCATCATCTTTATTCATTTATTTTATCTTAAAATACCTTATATAACACATGCATATAATACTAACTTCATATTCTTACTAACATGCATATGTGTGTAAATATTGTACACTTATTATCATTTTAACCTAAAATAAATAAAGAAAGAAAGAAAGGAAAAATAAAGAAAAGAAAAAAGAAGAAGACTGTATTTATGTAATAGATACTGGCTGACCCAAACCCCGAGAGAAGGTCAAGACTTGACCTGGTCGACCAGGAATAAAGTAGGAGAAATATGGTCCTCAATCAAAATCCAAAAAAATGCATGTTGTGTATATATTTGTATACTGCACTATTTTATTTGTACATCAATAGACCTCAAACTAAATAATCTTCAAAACAAAAGTTGTAAATAAAAATGTTTCCTAATTAATAAAAATGTTTGCAAAATAAAATCATGTACAGAATAAGAGCAACCGCACTTAGAAAAAACCACTAAGGAATAATCGAAAGAACAATTCTGGCTCCATATAAACTCAATGTAAACCAAACTCACTTCCATTGTATTCAAAATCAAATTATCTTTAAAATGGTTGTGATTTCATAATTTTTGGATTTATAGTTGAAAAGTCAGTTTTCTAGGGTGGTTTATGCAATTTTACCATCTATTTGTACATATTGTATTTCTAAATATTTGTGAATATTTCTTTTAATTATAAAAATAAAACAAATAAAACAAAAAAACTAATTTTCTTATGTAACTATGTATATAATGTACCATATGTATATAGTATATGTATATAGTTGCTATTCTTAAATAACCATCACAAAAAATAACATTTTTATTCAAATTATTTAAGTGATGAAAATACAAAAAAATTAAATTTTGTAAATAATTTTAACTTTATCTGATTTCAAATTTTGTTCTCTTATCTTTATTAAAAATTTTTAAAAATTCAAACACCATTCTCTATCTATTAATATGGATCCCTCTCCCTCATTTCAACTGCATCAATGTATTGTGAGAGGAGCCTATTCTCCGAGAGTTATCTTGTCGCAGAAGGGTGCCTAGCCTCCAAGCCATCCAATGATAGCGAGTCGGCCTTCGTCGAGGCGATCACGGTTTCTTTTCCACTCCAAAGGTGAGATCCGTCATATTTTTTTTCTTCTCTTAAATTAATCTAGGATTAATTGTAATTTTATTTTTTTTGCATTTTTTATTTTTTCTTCGTTGTCCTTTTCTTTCCTCTAGATCTTAGAATCCTTCATGATTTGATCTGAATCTGACTCGATTTTTCATTTCACATCTCGACCTATCCGCGTTCTTTTCTACCTTGCATGATCTCTCACCTACTACCACGCACGGTGGTCGGAGATCCAGTTCCATCTGCCATTTTCCTCGGAACCGCACTCGTTCACATCTTCCATTTTTTGTTTTGGGATCGAGTTGCCGTATTCGCATCCTAATTGTTTATAAAAAATAAAAAAACAAAAAATATATTTTTCCTTATTTCTAATATTTGTTTTGTTGGATAAATAAAAAAACACAAAAAAATAATAAAAAAATTCAAAAAAAATCTTCTGTTACAGCTTTCTTTTTTTCTTAAAATAAAAAATTTTTCTCTCTATTCTATTTTTACAAAAAAAATCAGTTGTGGGTGGTGCCGCAACTCCAATCGCAAGCGGTGTCCGCCTCCCATCGTTCATCCGCACCATGAGATCTCCACTCGCCCATTGCCCGTCGTGCGGCAACAACCACCGGTCGCCCCTCCGTCCTAGATCCCCTTCACCGCGTAGAAGGTCCCGTGCGTCTCCCCCACCTTCACAACGAACACCGCACCCGCCTTCATCCGCCCGTTGCACCGCTTATAGCTCGTCACCCTCGTCCTCGCTCGAGCAGAACCACCAGTGTGAAATGTTGCACCACCGCCGCAACCACATGCGACTCTCTTTCATCTTCCACCTGCAGTTCCATTGCAATCTCCATCCCGACGTCGCCCAGCAATCCACCAGAGATCACCGATGACTGCATCCTCCATCGCAGTCGACAACGCAGGCGGTGTCCCTCTTATGCCCCTGCATGAGAACCAAAAGGAAACATAAGAACCCTAGGGCATTTAATTAAAAAATATACTGGAAAAATTGCAACTTTGCCCTTGAAGGTTTTACAAATTCCAAAGAGCCTATGTTCTAGTACTAGATCACGTGTTCTGCATGCAGGTTGGGGGTAATTTGCAATTTTGCCCTCTATTTTTGTTCTTGTTAATTTTCTTTCAAAAACTTCAAATAATTGTAGCTCAGTACTTGCTTTCCAGAATTTATTTTGCATGTTTCTTTTCATTGTTTTGTTTGCACAATAATTTCCCCAAAAAACAAGCTATGATCCTGATGTGTGTATCTTTCTAGCATAAAATTTCCATTAAATTTTATTTCCATTTGATATTATTAAAAAAAACAAAAACTGTGTCATTTTCTCATCCTGAATTTCAAAAAATCATAAAAATTTGAATCTTTTCTAAAATATCCAAAAAAATAGATTAATTTCCTTTCATTGTCTTGTAATTCCTGTCCAATTTTTGCGCATTAATTTTTTTCAAAACCAAAAAAATTGAAAAATATCAAAAATCTTAGAAAAATCATAGAAAATTCTATAAAAATTAAAAATTGTGATTTCACTTCCTGATTGTAGATATTTGTCTATAGTTTAGCACAAAAATTATTCCTAGGAGTTTCAGGCATAAAATATTTTTAAGTTGCAAGTTACTCCAGGTTGTGCACTAGTTATCATTTTTGCCTCTGTTTGATTTTTAGAAAAATATAAGAACATCTGAAAATTCTACATAAATTCCCAAAAATATTTCAAAGCCTTTAAAACCCAAAAATATTTTCTTTGGATTTTTCTGAGAATTTTTGATATAACTGAAAAATACAAAAAGAGTGTGGTGTGTATATTTCGTCCCTTGTGCATATTGTTCCTTATTTTTTAAAATAAAAATTGCAAAAATCAAAATCATTAAAAATTTGAAAATCAGAAAATAAAAAAATAGAAATAAAAAAATTTAAAAAATTAAAAAAGATAAAAAAATTCACAAAAACCAAGATAGTTTTCATTTGAGATTCCCTTTTTCTTTTAATTGATTTTCAATTAATTGAAAAACCCTTGGGAATCGTAGCCTCCCTGAGTTTGATCATGTTGCTATACAAGTAAACAAATAGCAAACATTTCTCTCGCTTCATTATTCTCTTGTAATTAGTTTTGTAGCTTGAGAAGAAAACAATTGTTTGTTTGTTGCGGGATATTTGGGCTGCAACGACCAACGCATAGATTTTCGTATCAATAATTTAAAACCCCAAAAAACTCACTCAACAAAACGACGTCATTGCCGATGAAATAAAATAAAATTAAAACTCAAAAAATTCTCATTTCAAATATTTACTAATTACTTAAAACCCCAAGAAAATATCAAATAAATAAAAAAAGCGTGCTCAACAAAATGGTGCCATTGTCGGGGAGGCACGACGAGGGTAGTTAGGTTTCTCTTTTGACCTGTTATTCTTGGTTGTACATATCTGTCTATATTTTGCCACATTATTTCATTGTTCATCTTCATTTCTCATATTTGATAATTGTGTTTCTTACCCATTCTCTCTTTCCTTATTCTTGTGAGGGCCTGCGGAGCGGAGGAGGCAATCTTAGGAGAGCTGAAGCACCCAAACGAAGCGGAGGCAGCTTGATTCTTCACCAAGCCGCGGGATAGCATGAGAGGAGGAGAAGAAGAATTGAAGGATACCAAAAAATGACTTTTTTATTTATTAATTTTCTAGCAATTGAACCCTTGTAAATGGGCATTCATTTGTTGTGGGGTTTGTTTCGTCAAGTGTCGGTGCACTTGGGGAACCTATCCAGTTTTGTTTTCATCTCCTTATTTTTCTTTGTTTCATGCGGAATTCGTGAGCTACCTATTGATTGCTTTAATTAATTTGCTTGAGCCAGGTAATTAATTAGGTCCAAACACCCTAAACAAGAATTTATGTACCTATAGAATAGAGGGTAATTTGACTCAGTCAAATTAACATGTTCTTGCTTGTTAATAGAAGCTATTGATTAGGACGGTTCATTTGCATTTGCATATAGGTTAATTTATTTTTCTGTATTTAAATTCTGCGTGGATCACCTTGCATGTAGAGTGTTGGAGACAAGGTACGCGTCTCTAACCCCTACATGCATCATTTTGTTTAATCGCGCATAGGCATTTCCGATCTCCTTCCTTATTTTCACTCACATAAGTAAAAAAGGAAATTGGACACTTGGTAAGCGATTCATTGAAAATATTCAAACCAAGTGATAATTGCCTAAAATTTGGGACTGCTAAAGAAAACTCGACCCTAAAATAAACGTAAGGAAAAATCATTATTTTGGAGAGAGTAACCCCTGTCTTGTTTGATTAATCTGCAGTGAGAGAGCAACCCTCACACTAGGTTAGAACCACGCCCGAACTCTCTTCAGTCTACTGTCTTATGATTAGTTGTTCTCTAGTGAGGACTTCACCAGGTAGACGGTAATCGGTCTAGGATTTCCTTAGCAAAGAGGGCAGATCGGGTAGTCGATAAACGGTCCACACCCATACTGGCTGGGAAAAACTAGTTGTGAGATTGGGATAGTCTCTTGGGAGCATTGGGTTCCTAACAGCTCGCTTTAACTACTCTGATAGATTGTATTCTCATCACACTCTAAAAATTGAAAAGATAATTGATCGAACCTTCATGGTCTTCACATTGCGTTGATTTGGTGAACTGGGGTTTTGTAGTGTGTTTGATTGCTTGTGTGCATACTCAATCCTTCTACTTGTTTGCGCCTATTCCTCCACATCTTTTTACTTGACTATCATGTTCTCACGATCCCGTCTTTTGTTTTGAAGATGGCCGACTGGAGATATTTTAATCCGTTCTTCGCGGACTTCTGATACTCTCCAGCGTTCCACCTTCCTTTTTCCAGGAGGACTTTCCTCCTAATTTTTTGTGCATATCCTCCTAACCCATTGTTTCAGAAGTCGGACTCTGATTTTCACCCACACTCATTCCACTAACCTGATCTTGGAATTTTGGAGTCATCTTTCATGATTTCCACACTTGAGACACAGAACCAGATGATGGAGCATATGAATTCAAGGATTACCAATCTATTCAACATAAATGAGAGCCAAAATTTTTCTACACTATTTGAGGATATGGATTCACTTGAGGATAATCATGAGAGCTTGCAAGCGCCCAAAATAAAAAAATGACAAAATTTTGAAAATCCAAAAAGACTCTAGGAGACACATTGTTCATTCATTTTGTGAGGAGAGAGCACCCATGCCAAATTGTTTTCTCACACAGTCATCCATCACATGTCTCACCTTTGACGCCAAGGATGCCACTGTACAGATTGCTCTTGGCAAACCTCGTGTATATGTTGATTCTGATCTCCTCCCTTGTATTGAGGAGGTCCGAAAATTCAAAAAAATTATTGACTGAACCTGAAGTGATGGCCACTATTCATGAGATCATTAAAGCCCCACTTCACCAGGCCATGACACATTTATCTGCTCCTCAACACAAGAAGAGAAAGCAGAGGAGCAGATCTAAGTGTCACATCTTGACCATGGCCACTGCTTACGCCATCTCTCACCATCCGCATTTTAAGAAAGGGAACATTGCCACGCCTCTTGTGAGTTGCTCCATATCTGACTATTCTTGTGATAACACACTCCTTAACAGTGATTCGTCAATCAATATAATACCCTGCTCTATGGTACAGTCTCTTCATCTTGGGCCTCTCAAGAAAACCAGGATGATAGTTCAATTTGTTGATGGATCTATCAAGAGGTCAATGGGTATTCTAGAAGACGTTGTCTTTCTTATTCAGGACATGAACTTCACTTCTGATTTGATCGTGTTGCCCATGGAGGCCTCCACCCCTGTGGAGCACCCTCCAATCATCCTGGGACGGCCTTTCCTCACCTCTACAAGAGCCATTATTGATTATGGATCTGGAGTGATTCGCTTCCGTTCTGATGTAGGGAGCGATGTGTTGATCACTACACCCACTACTGACCAGAGACTTGCATCCCATGAGAATATGCCCGCATTAGCAAACCCCAAGGACTTTGACCTTGATGATAATATCAGATATTCTTGTTGTATGTTGGATGATAATGAAACCCAAGAATTCCTCTTCAAGGAGGAAGACTTGGAAAGCATATACCTTGGAGTTCCCCCTTTTGGTATATGGAGATGCATTGATGACATCCGCGGGATTTATATGAAAGACGCCATGGAGCGGAAGGCGGACTCTAAGACTAGACAGGACGAACATGATTTGACTACTTTCACTGATGAGTCTATTCCTATTCACCTTGATTTAGATGAGACCGATAAGGCTAATTTTGATTTGATTGCTTTTATAAAGGAATTTGGGTCTTTTGATAATGATGATGATCCAGTAGAGGCTCACTGGGCTGGAATTGATCTTACTATTTCTGATAATGATTTCGAGCCTTTTTACTTTGATATATGTGGGACTTCCCATGCAGGACATGACCACACTACTTCCACTAACCGATTCGTACATGTACACTTTGAGACTACTGAGGATACATTCTTGGTCTATCCTAATCAGTTCATGTCTAATGATAACTCCAATATCGGTCTACACCTTGTCAGATCCATACCTCAGTGGTCTCGCAAGAAGGTTCGCTTTCGACCTTCTTGGCCTTTGTACATCCATTCCTTTTGTATATCCTTTCGTTTCATTCTTTCTTCTTCTGTTTTATCATTCACTCCTTTTTCGTGTATGTATATATGCTATACTTAGGATGTGTTTTATCCTAAGTATAGGAGGGGTGAATGATTAGTGTTTTTCATATTCGTCCTTTTCATCACTCTTGTTGTTGCCTATACTTTGAGATACTCTACCCTAAGTACAGGGCGTGATGTTCATATCGTCTTTTTTATTTTTGAGCCCGTACATTCTCTGCATCGGTTTTCCCTTTTTGTACAGTCTTCTATGCTTAGGATTACTTCATCCGGAGTATAGGGGTGTTGGACATGCCAGTCCATGGAGAGACATTATGCAATAAATGTTATTGCGAATATCATTCCCTGATCTAAAATGAAGAATAAATAATTTGCATAATAGGTCCCTTAGTACAATTAGGGTTATGTACCATGTCCATCTTGATAATCATACGGTTGTTGATTCAATTATTGAATCATAGAGGATGGTGCTTGGATGAATATCTAAAGAGTTGGATTAAGGACTCATCAAGCACTGTCAAATGATTATTAAGAGATGATCTCCAACCTGAGAAGGAGATTGTAATCCTTACTCTAAAGGTTGATATCTAACTGACCTCTTGATGCAGGTCCTCTGCATAGGAATAGAGATTCGGAGGTGTTAGATAAGTTAAAGTCAAAGAGTTGACTTAACGAGATCGAGATAACCGAAGTCCTATATCATATGATGTCATGATATAGGCACGCATCCTCTGACCGGAAACAGATGTGTTACAATATGTCTGAATATGTATATTTGACAAACCAATAGGTTGATGACCTAACCAAGGTCTATACACCGGCGCGCTGGTGTGCTTATAAGGTCATATGAGTAATACGATCTCTCAAAGGGATCATACAGGTTCATTACTCAACCGGAAGACATGAGCACACTCATGAGATATTGGGAAGAATCAAATTCCGTGCACGGTCGTCTCGCTTTGGAAGCTTGACTGAATTTGTAGGTTTGATGTATACTTTTGGAAAGTATATAATCAACACCTGGGTATGATATATGCTTTTGGAAAGTATATGATCGATACCAACTCCTAATGATCGAATGAGAAACTTAATGAAAAATCCCTAAAGTAGACAGTGTAAAATTGATCTTATACTTCCAGATTATTCTAGGTCTTCCAGTATGCATGATGTACAGGTATTGGGAATACCTGAGGGTGATGTGATCATAAATGATTGTATAACCATGACGCTTCCATTCCTAGGGAGTGATGAAACGGGTCTGGATTTTTTTGACTCCTCTCAATAGAGAAGTAATATGATCTTAGTCCAAATATTAGACATTGATCTGAATGTGATTCAGATTCAATGAGAAGATTAAATTTGCGGTCTTGATTTAATCAAGCATCAATGAGAGGCCCGAGATCTGGATTTGAGATGTGATCTCAATATCCAAGTCACTATACGTGGAACAATACAATCGCCATGTCTCTATCTCCAAGTATTCGCGGAGAAAGCGCATTATCCTTGAAAGAGTTCAGGATAATTTCATTGTTGATATAAGTATCCGAGCATCGAGAAAATGGATAACTAAATGTAATTTAATTATCATAAATAATATGAATTTGATTCATATTATAAGGAGAGTTATCTTAGATAATTAAATGTGATTTTATTATCAAAGATGTGAATAGTGTGAATGTGATTCATATTATTTGGGCACGTGAGAATGGAGATCCAATATAATTAAATGTGATTTAATTATTGTGGATAAGAATAATATGGATAACAATATCTCGTTATTCATAATATATTATAAATATGATTTATAATGTATTAGATAGAGCTAATTATAATTTATATTTGTTTATTAATTATTAATGTGTATTGGATACACATTGTGTAATTAATTGAAAATGTAAATTATATTATGTTTTGGGTTGTGAATGTGATTCATAAAATTCCAATGGTGAGATTGCAATATTATCAAAATTATATATGAATTATTTTTGAAGAATAAATCACAACAAAAGTTGTTGGAATAAATAATGGAGATTTTCATGGAGATATGCAATCTCATGAGATTGCCTCCAATTGGAAACAAGTGGTCGTCCACCTTGTTCCAATAGGAGATGCAATCTCCATGATGATTTTCTCCTTTATTTGATTAGTTTAATTTAGTATTGATTTATATTTGATTTGTCAAATATATTTGATATAAATTAAATTTTTAGTTATTGGTTTTTACCAACAACAATCTTGACCATTGGATTAGACATAAATCAATCTCATCCATTGATTTTATATGTCCCATGGATTGAGATCCATGGATCCCAAAATCCTATAAATAGAGAGGTATACCATGCTCTCAAGGGTAATTCTTTTGAAGCACATCTCTCTCTCTCTCTCTTTCTCTCTACACGTCAGCCCTCTCTCATCCTCTCTCATGGTCGTCCACCATGGATGCCCTAGAGAGAGTCTCCATCGCCGCAGCGTCGTCGTTATGTTGCCTGATCGTTTGCTCGTGGATTTACGTCTCCTTCGATGCGCCTCACTCGTGAAGAAGACGTCGGATCTCGTGTGTCGAGATTAGTGATCCACCTCTTGTATCATCAACATGGATTGCAAGAAGCATGCGATTCATCCCCGCGCTCGCAAGCGTCTCCTCCGTCGGATCGGACTTGAGATAGGAGGTCTCTTCGTTTAGAGACACGATCGCAACCACGCTTCAAGAGGTAATCCTATTACTTGTTTGTGGTTTTGACGAAATGATTCGAGAAGTGTTCTTGGATCATGTGGTTTCGTCGCATGAAAAAATTTTAATTTCCGCTGCATAGAACAACTAGTCTGACTAGTCATTCCTCGTCATATTCAATACGACGCTCACGCTTCCGTGATGCGCTTGAGGATTATACCATATCCTTCAAGTGGTATCAGAGCCAGGTTCGAAGTTTTTGGATATGATCCATAAAACCGAAGGCGACTTCGGTTCGTTAGGGTTGCGAAAGTTTTTGTCGCATTTCATTTTCGCATCTCTGTTTAGTGACTATTTCCGGCCCTGTTAAAATAGTTTAAACATGAAAATAATAATTGGATTTTGTTTCCCATTAAATAAGGAAATAATAGGATCAGAGTTTACGTAATTTGGATTCCGTTTGCTCGAGATATGGTTGTTTTAATGAACATGTATCCATTGTTGCAGGAACTGCGAATCTTAACATGATTAATGAGTTAATTACTGTTTTGATCCACCTCGAAATGCATGAAATGTCTTAGGTTCTGTCATAAATAAAATTAGCAATCTTTGAAAATTGATTTTGTCTAATGTGGATTTAAATTGATTGAGATATGTTAATTTTAGTAAGTAGGGGTCACTGCTGAAATTACAGTCCTAATCAAGAACCATGTGATTGTCAATTAGTGAAATTAATTGTTAATTTTAAGATAATTATGGAAAATATTTGAGAAATATTGGAAGATGATTATTTCCTTAATTGACTTGGCCTCAACCAATAAATTGATTAGATTTGATCTAGATCATAATTGGAAACACAATCATCAAACTCCTTGCTTGAATACGATTGGGAATTTGTCTAGCAAATTTCCTTATAATAAAAAATGTTTTGATTATTACTATATGGTATAATTTCGATTGAAGAACGATGATCATCTCAAGTACATATTGATCTATTTGGCATTATCCTTTCCTGAGGTGGATATGGTGTCTAGTCGGAGAGCATTGGGGTAGCGGGTTGCAACGTATGTGGTCCGTCCCACTCTCGTCGGTACTGGCCATGACAGCGGGTAGGGACTCGATAATGCCGAAGAAATCAAGATGTATTTTTCTAATTATTAAAATTCGAATTAATGCGTACTTTGAGATAATACCATATATATTCAAGTAAAACAATCAAGTTTGTTGATTGAATTGGATTGATAATTAATTTAATATAATTGAATTTATTATGTCCAATTAAAACACTCTATTATGAATAGAGTTATTATTTCCCTTGGAAGAATTAATTATATGAATATTATTCATAATAATTAATTAAAATTTGAATAAGAGATGGATGATCACATAAGTGTCATCCATGGTCTCCTGTCAAGGCGAAAGGTTCCGTTGCCAGATATTGTATGTAGGAGACGCCTGTTCGAAGTGACAGCTCCTGCATACAATCCATTTGGATCGGGCTCGTTGCTTCTCGAAAGAGTAAGGACGTATGCGTAGTGACCCCAATATCGGGTCCTCATATTATTGGGGTGATATTGGTATGTGCATAGCGAGTTGTATTCCTGTTGACGGTTGGTTCAATTAATGACGGGTCAAAATCACCTTAGGGGTGGTGGGCCCAGGTGTTAAAGACCGAATTGGGAGATGCAAGTGGGACTTGCAAGGCGGAATGTGTTCCCGCTTCTTTTTATCCGAGTTGCAGGTTCTCATATTATTGGGATGTAACAAAGATAAGGAAGGAGATCCCAGATCTTACTTGAGATATAATGGTAAGTATATCTCTTACATTGAAAGTGATTAAGGGAATGAACTCTCATTGTTGACATGGCAAGACAACTTTGATATAAAAATTCCTAAATCAAAGTAAATTATATATTTATATATGTTTATGCAAATTTCTTATTTCAGATAATCCTTCTTTAATCCCACTCAATGTTATACTCAATAATAACCAGTAGAATATCATGGATTAGACCTATGATCCAGATATTGTGCTTGCAATTGGACACATAATGTATGTGGTTTCAATATGCAAGTTTCCTCATAATAATGAGGAATGACAGTTAAATAGACAATAGGACTAAAATCCTAGGGTTTGTATGTTTTAATAAGTCTTGATCTCATCGAATGTACTTTTAAAGTGACATGTCGATAATGACCGTAATTATCAAATAATCCTTATAAAATCTAAGAAGATGTTTTGGCATACATATGTGCTCTCGACATATAATCATGAATGACAAGGTTCTCTGCATTATGAAGAATGGTGGCTCTATAGGAGATGATGTATTCAAATTGTTTGAGTACCTACCTGAACTTAAGTTTTAAGAGTTTAAA
The DNA here is from genome assembly GCA_037367405.1 of Ottelia alismoides. NCBI lineage: Eukaryota > Viridiplantae > Streptophyta > Magnoliopsida > Alismatales > Hydrocharitaceae > Ottelia > Ottelia alismoides. The sequence goes on along the minus strand of JAZKJV010008325.1, from coordinate 1,009,975 downwards.
TGGATGTAGATACGATGAGTGTCATCATTCTACTATCTATACTCTAGTCATTCATGAAGCTTCATAATATTCATATTGTATGAACTGAATGAAGCATGTATAAATGGTGAAATACTCTTACATTGAAATTTTTGATTTTAACATAAGAGATCCTTTGTCTTGAGCAATGGTTGCTTATAGATAAAGGGAGTGCAATGGAAGCATGGGTTCGACTCAAGTAAGAAGTATAGTCAAAGAGTTGACTGTACTTCTGTGACTTCCATATGACATCCAAAGAGTTGGATGAATGCCAATACTGCAATAAGTTGATGTGTTGGTAGTATCACTATCAAATCTATCTAGAATCCTTAGAGAAGGAATCAGATAGTACATCAGAATAATCTACATATAATCATTGAAATTCACTTACTTATTTGATAATATAAAGTCTAATAATTGTATCTCAATCTTCTAATGACATTTGCAATTGGTTGCATCTGTATTAGAATATTAGAAATTTGATCTTAAGGTTTAATCCATGTTGGAAGTGATGCAATTGTTGCAACAATTTCCATTGGATCAATAGACTTCATATTTTCAGTGGGAGCCCTTAGTCTTAGAGAATGTCTCTGTGACCTGGATATTAGAATACACTCAGTTTATTTCTAAATGTTGGGAATAAGCATGAATTCAGGAATAGACCTATCATAAAGAGTTATGATGGGGATATTTCAGAAAGTAATCTAACATCTAGTGGACTCAACTAAATTAGAAAATTAACGAATGGTTCATTAAGATTTCTAATACTGAAAATTGAACCGTTAAAGATCAATAGGAGAATGAAGATCATTTGACAATGATCTGGCATCAAGCCTTGGACATTTGTCTGTTGATATGATCAATAAACTGATAAGAGATGAAACTTTAGATTGTCTAAATGTTCAAATCTTACATACTTGTGAATATTGTATTCAAAAGTAGAAATGTCCAATACACCCTTCCTTGGGAATGGTGTAAGATGTCAAGGTATTCGTGATCTCATACATATTGATATATGTGAATCATCTATATCATAGTAAACATTATGGATATATGATATCTATTGATGATAATGTATGATATGAAATTTCTTCTCTTCACCTAAGAAACCTTTGAAATGTTCAAAGATTTCACAATTTTGGTTTAGAACAAAATATTGAAGGAAGATGAAATGAATTTTATCTAACCAAGGTAGCTTGTACCTATTAGATGAATTCAAGGATTACCTTATAGAGATATGAATATCATTTCTATCTCACCCCTCCTAATGAACCTTAACTCAATAGACTTGTAGGGAGATACAATTGATCATCTGTGACATGATTTGATCAATGATTAATCTTAGCATAATTATCTCCTAGTTTCCAGGTATATATATGTGGTAGAGACTACATTATATATCCTTACAAGGTTTCGTGCTAGAAAGCCGGAATCTAGCACCAGAGAGTGCTACTTCATTAGAAAATTAAAGGATGGTATTGGATACCTACTTTATGACCTTGAGATTCTTAAAAGATCTCATATCTGAGAATGTGATTCTTAGAGGATGACTCTTGAGAATCAAGATGAAAATGAAGTAAAGGAACTCATTTAATCTTGAGAAGATAATGAGGCTCCTGAAATCGGAAACTAACTAGACAATTAAAGATGAAAACATTAATACCTCTTCAAATAAGTTTGAGGATGGATTCCATGTGTCAGTTGAATCTGACAATGATTTGACTTCATGTGATGATGCTTCTGAAGATCATATCATGGAAAGATGGATGTTAGCAATAAAGTCTAAAGCAGACTTCATATACAAATGTTGTATATAGACCCTCGAGGATCCACCTATATGTGTAAGACCCATTAAGGTGTAAATGGATCTTCAAGAGAAAGAGGAACCTGGTGAGAAGGTAGAGACCTTCAAAGCATGGTTCATAGCCATGAGCTACACACCGAAGAGAAGACATCGCTTGCGAGGAGATTTGCTCTCCAGTGACCTTGCTTTAACCCATTAGAATATTGCTACTATAGATACACAGCTTGACTAGGACATCTTCATGATGTGAGTCAAGATTGCATTCCTCTATAAATACCTCTCTGAGGATATTCATGTGAAGTAGCCCCAGGGCTTCATGGTTGAGGAAAGCAAGGTGTGCAAGCTAAAGAACTCCATCTTTGGACTCAAATAAGCTTCTTGTAGTTGGATCATAAGATTTGATGAAATTATAAATATTATGATTTTAGATAAAATCTTGATGAACCATGTGAAGCTTAGTAGGAGTGCCATTGTGTTCATCATGCTAGATGTAGATAATATTCTAATCATTTTGAATGATATAAGGATGTTAATAAAAAGTGTTTTATAATCTGGTTGTTTAATACCTTGAGATATGATCTCAAGGATACATCTTAGATCTCAGTTATGAAGTTGTTCAGAAGCAAAGAGAAGAGGGTATTGGGACAGTCACACTAATAGTACACCTTGGACATTTCCATTTTCTGGAAAATTCCAAGAAAGGCTTCTTTTCCTCAAAGATATGGTATTGGCCTATCTAAAGGGATAGCACCTCAAAGAGTTGAGGATGTGAATGCAAACTGCCTGTCGTTGTGCATCAGTTCGAAGAAGCCGGGTGTATGCTAGATATGCACAAAAGCCAGATGTATACCATGCAGTGGGAGTAGTAAACTGTTGCTAATCCTACTATGGTGATAAAACACTTGATTGCAGTAATAAATTATCTTCAAAGATGACAAAACTTTAGAGATAGTGATCTCAAAGTCTTATCTTCAAAGACTTAAGACTTTATAGACAGAGATCTAAAAGGTCTTAACTGTGGATACCTTAAGAGATAGTGATCTCTAGGAATAAGGGTATTTTGATAAGGATTATGGAAATACTGGTTATGATAATTATTAAGCTACAGTATCAAGGACACTATTACTAACAAGATTGAGTATTGGTTGCATGAGATGCAACATTCGCATTAGATGCGAGCACTGTTACTCGGGATACGCAAGTGACGTAAAAGGACTTGGCGTAGTCTCTTGGGAACAGAGTGACTGATCAGCTTACCTAGCTAATTTTTAAAATAGCCTATGATTGTCACATGAGTGTGGGTTTAAATGATTAGGCCATTAATGGCTCTTTGGGCTAGTGGGAGATTGTTGGACATGCGAGCCCAAGGCGAGCCATTATGCAATAAATGCTATTGCGAATATCATTCCCTTATCTGAAATGAAGAATAAATAATTTGCATAATAGGTCCCTTAGTACAATAAAGGTTATGTACCATGGCCATCTTGATAATCATATAGTTTATGATTCAATTATTGAATCATAGAGGCTGGTGCTTGGATGAATATCTAAAGAGTTGGATTGAGGACTCATCAAGCACCGTCAAATGATTATTAAGAGATGATCTCCAACCTGAGAAGGAGAAGGCAATCCTTTCTCTAAAGGCTGATATCTAACTGACCTCTTGATGCAGGTCCTCTGCATAGGAATAGATATTCAGAGGTGTTAGATAAGTTAGGTCAAAGAGTTGACTTAACGAGATCGAGATAACCAAAGTCCTATATCGTATGCGGTCATGATATAGGCATGCATCCTCTGACCGGAGACAGATGTGTTACTATATGTCTGAGTATGCACATTTGGCAGACCAATAGGTTGATAACCTAACCAAGGTCTATACACCGACGCGCTGGTGTACATATAAGGGCATATGACTAATACGATCTCTCAAAGGGATCATACAGGTTCATTACTAAACTGGAAGACATGAGCTCACTCATGAGATATTGAGAAGAATCAAATTCCGTGCACGGTCGTCTCGCTTTGGAAGCTTGACTGAATTTGTAGGTTTGATATATACTTTTGGAAAGTATAAAATCAACACCTGGGTATGATATATGCTTTTGGAAAGTATATGATCGATACCAACTCCGAATGATCAAATGTGAAACTTAATGATAAGTCCCTAAAGTAGACAGTGTAAAATTAATCTTATACTTTGGGATTATTCTAGGTCTTCCAGTATGCAGGATGTATAGGTATTGGGAATACCTGAGGGTGATGTGATCATAAACGATTGTATAACCATGACGCTTCCATTCCTAGGGAGTGATGAAACGGGTCTGGATTTTAGTGACTCCTCTAAGTAAAGAAGTAATCTGATCTTAGTCCAAATATTGGACATTGATCTGATTGTGATTCAGATTCAATGAGAAGATTAGATTTGCGGTCTTGATTTAATCAAACATCTATGGGAGGCCCGAGATCTGGAATTGAGATGTGATCTCAATATCCAAATCACTATACGTGGAACAATACAATCGCCATGTCCTTATCTCCAAGTATTCGCGGAGAAAGCGCATTATCCTTGAAAGATTTCAGGATAATTTCATTGTTTATATAAGTATCCGTGCATCGAGAAAATGGATAATTAAATGTGATTTAATTATCATAAATAATATGAATTTGATTCATATTATAATAAGAGTTATCTTAGATAATTAAATGTGATTTGATTGCCAAAGATGCGAATAATGTGAATGTGATTCATATTATTTGGGTACTTGAGAATGGAGATCCAATATAATTAAATGTGATTTAATTATTGCAGATAAGAATAATGTGGATAGCAACATCCAATTATTCATAATAAATTATAAATGTGATTTATAATGTATTATAGAGAGCTAATTATAATTTATATTTGTTGATTAATTATTAATGTGTATTGGATACACATTGTGTAATTAATTGAAAATGTAAATTTCATTATGTTTTGGGTTGTGAATGTGATTCACAAAATTCCAATGGTAAGATTGCAATATTCTCAAAATTAATTATGAATTATTTTTTAAGAATAAATCACAACAGAAGTTGTTGGAATAAATAATGGAGATTTTCATGGAGATATGCAATCTCATGAAATCTCATGAGATTGCCTCCAATTGGAAACAAGTGGCCGACCACCTTGTTCCAATCGGAGATGCAATCTCCATGATGATTGTCTCCCTTATTTGATTGGTTTAATTTAGTATTGATTTATATTTGATTTGTCAAATATATTTGATCTAAATTAAATTATTAGTTATTGGTTTTTACCAACAACAATCTTGACCATTGGATTAGACATAAATCAATCTCATCCATTGATTTTATTTGTCCCATGGATTGAGATCCATGGATCCTGAAACCCTATAAATAAAGAAGCATACCATGCTCTCAAGGGTAATGCTTTTGAAGCACATCTCTTTCTCTCTTTCTCTCTACACGTCATCCCTCTCTCATCCTCTCTCATGGCCGTCCACCATGGATGCCCTAGAGAGAGTCTCCATCGCCTTAGTGTCGTTGTTATGCTGCACGATCATTTGCTCGTGGATTTCCATCTCCTTCGGTGTGCCTCGCTCGTGAAGAAGACGTCGGATCTCGTGTGTCGAGATCAGGAGATCCGCCGCTTGGTTCATCAACATGGATTGCGAGAAGCACGCGATTCATCCCCGCGCTCACAAATGTCTCCTCTGTCGGATCAGACTTGAGACAGGAGGTCTCTTCGTTTAGAGACTCGATCGCAACCACGCTTCAAGAGGTAATCCTATTACTTGTTTATGGTTTAAACGAAACGATTCGAGAAGTGTTCTTGGATCATGTGGTTTCGTCGCATGAAAAAAATTTAATTTCCGCTGCGTAGAACAACTAGTCCGACTAGTCGTTCCTCGTCGTATTCGATATGACGCTCATGCTTCCATGATGCGCTTGAGGATTATACCATATCCTTCAGGGGGATCACTAACTTCTATTCTTTTCATTTTCTCTTTGAGTCGTTGTAGCATTGGAGTCTTTTGACTTTTCTATACATGGAACGGGATATGTATTCCTTTGTCGCTCTCTGATCACTATGAGGACATAATTTGAGCTATGTATAGGGGGTGTTGTATATATTGTATATATACTTTAGACATAACTCGTAGTTTTAATAGGATTATTTGGGGGATATGTATATAAATTCGTAAAATCCACATGTGTGTATATAGAGTTTGATTACCTTTAAAAAAACAAAAAAACACAAAAAAAATTAAAAAAACAACAAAAAACAACAAAAAAATAAATAAAAAATCAAAAAAATTCTTGTATATAATTGTTTATATTTTACTAACCCTTTTTCCTTTTTAAAAAAACTACAAAACCAAAAATCTATAAAAGATGCATAAAAAAACTCTTTTCACATGTGCATCATTCTTCCTTTCTTTTCCAAAAATCCATAAAAAGTTTAAAACTAGAAACTTGTTTCAAAAAGAAAAAAATTGCTTTCTTTTTGCATTGTACATATTCCTTGCATTTGCATATGCATTTTTCAGGATAGTATTGACATTTAAACTAAGCCTAGAATAAAATTGAAGAATGGAGCTTAGTTGGGCCTTAATCCACTTAATTTTAGAGGAAGCTTATAAGGACTAGAGTTAAGACTTTTCAGGTCCTAGCGACTTAATTCTTTGAGTCCATAAGACTATGTTCACATGTCATCTTGATTAGTCTAAGTAGAATATTTAACAACACATGCATGATTCTTTCTGACCATGGCTTATCTTTGGCAAGCACTCTACACGTAGCTCTTCATGGAGGAGGTAGTGAGGAGGCAGAATCTTTTGGCTTGGAGTAGCATACGAGGGTAGTACCTCTCATCTTCCTCTAGGGAGGGAAGTGCGTCTCAACCTTGTCTGGTGGCATTGAGGTCTAAAGACAGGATGCTGTGGGGTTGCAATAATGCTTCAAAAGAGGGATAGTCTACTAGCTCAAGAGGAAAAACTCCTTATGTACATGTTGCACCTTGTATATACTTTCAGAAATGAAAAAAAGAAAAATGCAGAATCTCCAAAAGTGGACATGTCTGATTGAAAAGTAAAATTCCTGTCGGAGTGTATATACAAGGATAAATAAAAGAAAGAAAGAAACTAATAATAGCTTCAAAGTCAAATTTGTGTAAGCTTGCAGCTGGATGACTTGGCTACACTGGTCATGCATCCAAGGATAGGTAGCTACACTGGTTACCATCCATTCTTTTCTCCATCTCCTCTTCTTGAGTTGGTTGTACTTGAACCTAGAAGGGAATATCCCCGCTCCTCGAGGAAAGAGTTGCTAAATTGGGGTACTAGAGTTATCTTGTTGAGGTTGGCTGTTTCTTTGCTACTTTTGAGATGGGGAGCTATATTTCACTTACACCGTACAAGTAAAGATTCGAAGTAATAAGAATTTATGTATGCAAACTTGTTCTGACCTGACTGTTGAGGAGACCTGAATAGGAGTCTTATGGATCTTAGAGGATGTTAGGTTTTAAATCCATTTCCCATTAAGGTTCCGCCACACTAATAATCCAAAGGTCGGACATAGCTCCATACTACAATTTTATGATGATAAGTTTAATAGTCAATATTGTCCTAATTTCTTCATTTTTCCTTTCTTTTTTTTCTTTTATTCACTTATTCTTTTAAATAAGTGTTTGCTAAGGGACTAGCAAAGGTAAAGCATAGGGGGATGGTGAATCTGCATTTCATCATCTTTATTCATTTATTTTAGCTTAAAATCCCTTATAAAACACATGTATATAATACTAACTCCATATTCTTACTAACTTGCATATGTGTCTAAATATTGTACACTTATTATCATTTTAACCTAAAATAAATAAAGAAAGAAAGAAAAGGAAAATAAAGAAAACAAAAAAATAAAAAAGAAGAAGAAGACTGCATATATATGTAATAGATACAGGCTAACCCGAACCCCGAGTGAAGGTCAAGACTTGACCTGATCGACCAGGAATAAAGTAGGGGGAGATAGGGTCCTTAATCAAAAAAATCCAAAAAAAATGAGTGCTATGTATATATTTGTATACTACACTACTTTATTTGTACATCAATTGACCTCAAACTAAATAATTTTCAAAACAAAAGTTGTCAATAAAAATGTTTCCCAATTAATAAAAATATTTGCAAAATAAAATCATGTACAGAATAAAAGAACCCACGCTTGGAAAAGCCACTAAGCAATAATCGATCAAATTGAACCAAACTTACTTCCATTGTATTCTAAATTAAATTATTTTTAAATGGCTATAATTTCATAATTTTTGGAGTTACGGTTGAAAAGTCAGTTTTCTAGGGTTGTTTGTGCAATTTTACAATCTATTTGTACATATTGTATTTGTAAATATTTATAAATATTCTTACTAATTATAGAAAATAAATAATAATAATATCAAAAAATAGAAATTTTAAAATAAATAAACTAATTTCCTTATTTCACTATGTATATAAGGTACCATATGTATATAGTATATGTATATAGTTGTTATTCTTAAATAACCACCAGAAAAAAAAACATTTTTTATTCATGTTAATTAAGTGACGAAAATACAAAAAAAATAATTTTTGTAAATAATTTTAACTTTATCTCATTTCAAATTTTGTTCTCTCATCTCTTATCTTCATTCAAATTTTTTAAAATTCAAACTTCATTCTTTATCTATTAATATGGCTCCCTCTCCTTCATTTCAACTAGATAAATCTTTGGTGAGAGGAGCCTATTCTCCGAGAGCTATCTTGTCACAGAAGGGTGCATAAACTCCAAGCCATCCGGTGACAGCGAGCCGGCCTTCGTCGAGGTGATCACGGTTTCTTTTCCGCTCCTATTGTGTGATCCATCATTTTTTTCCTTCTCTTATTTTTAATCTAGGATTAATCGTAGTTTTATTTTTCGCATTTTTTCTTTTATTTTCATTGTCATTTTCTTTCCTCTAGATCTTAGAATCCTTCACGAATTGATCTGAATCCAAGTCGATTTTTCATTTCGCATCTCGATCTATTCACGTTCTTTTCGACCTCGCACGATCTCCTACCTCCGACCATGTACGATGGTCGGAGATCCGATTCCATCCACCATTTTCCTCGGAATCACACTTATTCACGTCTTTCGTTTTGTTTTTTGGATCGAGCCATCATGCTCGGATCCTAATTGTTTATAAAAAAATCAAAAAAACAAAAATATATTTTTTCCTTCTTTCTAACATTTTTTTATAGGATAAATAAAAAACACAAAAAAATAATAAAATAAAATTACAAAAAATATTTTCTTCTATTACAACTTTCTATTTCTCTTTAATAAAATAAAATAAAATAATTTCTATCTCTATGTTCTATTTTTACAAAAAAAAACATCAGTCACGGCTAGCGCCGCCCCTCTAATCGCAGGTGGCGCCCGCCGCCCGTCGTCCATCTGCGCCATTAGATATCCACTCACGGATTGTCAGCCGCACAGCCACACCCACCGGCCGCCCCTCCGTCCCAGATCGTCGTCACTGCGTGGAGGGTCTCGTGCGTCGCCACCACCTTTGCGAAGACCATCACGCCCGTCTCCATCCGCCCATTGCACCGCTTGGAGCTCGTCACCTCGTCCCCGCTCGAGTAGAACCGCTAGTGCGAGGCACTGCACCACCGTCGCAGCCACTTGTGGTTGTCTATCATATTCCACCTGCAGTTCCACTGTAGTCTCCAGCCTAACTTCGCACAACAATCTACCGGATCACCGACGACTGCAGCCTCCATCGTGGTCGATGAAGACCGAAAAATTACCGAGACTCGGGTGAATAAAATAAAACTAGGGTCGTTGCGATCCGGATCTTGTAGATATCTCAGTCAACAAGAAAAATGAAGGACATACCACCAAACAGAGATAAAATCAGAGAAAAACAACTAGTGGCCCTGCTATGAGATTAGCCTGGTGTAGCACCTAGGGTCAGACTCAGGGAGCGCGGATTGGCCTTGCGGCCTACGAAGTAGTCTAAAAATAAAGAAAATATAAACAAATATTTTTTGGTGGATTTTTAATATTTTTATATTTTTTTGGATTTTTAATTATGAGGAAAACAATAAAAAGGCAAATATAAACAACTTCAAGCAATTATATAATTACTCAAAAATGCTCTAAAAATTCCAACAAAAAAAATTTAATTTTTATGGATTTTTTGTTTTTAGCCATTTTTATTTATTTACACACTCACACAAAGTACGAGTTATGGCTAAAGTATATATGAAATATATACACACCCCCATACTTAGCTCGAACGATGTCCTTAGAGTCAAGAGCGATAGGGAAGACATAACTCGTGCTTAGTATAGGGAAGTTAAAAGGAAGGCTATTTACAAAGATGAATGAAAGAATAGAAATCAAGAGGACCTCGGCTTTTCCCCATATACTTAGGATCAATTAATCCTAAGTATAGCAGGCTGTACACAAAGGGAAAACCGAGTGAAGAATGTACAGGGTCTACCCCCCCTATACTTAGGGTAAAATATCCTTAAGTATAGGCAGCAAAAACAGGGGTAAAATGAATCAAAAGAAATACCCGAGAGTCCTACATCCCCCCTATACTTAGGGTAAAGTACACCCTAAGTATAGCATAAACAAAAGATGAGGAAAGGGATGTGGAACTGAAGACTGGAATGATATGGACAACTGGATCTATACAAGTCGAAAGAACAATGATAATCAGGCGTAAGATGTAATAGATGTGAGTCAAGAGACCACATCTCACGCAAAGGGAATAGGGGCTACATCAACGACCCACGGCTCATGATCTAGAAATGGCTTGAGCCGCTGGCCGTTCACTCGAAAGGTACACTCAGAAGACAACTCAGATATATCAATACTCGCATTTTCGTGTACCTTTCTCACTAGATACGGTCCCTTCCATTTGCTATGTACTTCCCTGGAAATAGACGAAGCCTAGCATCAAACAGCCATACTCTCTGTCCAGGATCAAAATGCTTGTGGCTGATATGAGAATCATGCCACTCCTTCACTCTCTCCTTGTACTATAGGCTGTTTGAGAAGGTGGTATCACGAAGCTCCTCCAAGGCGGCTAACCCTGCCCTCCTCTGATCTCCTACACTATCTGGATCGAAAAGTATATCTGTGACAGCCCAAAGTGACCTATGTCTCAACTCAACAGGTAAATGGCACGGCATGCCATATACGAGGCGAAATGGAGATGTGCCCAACGATGTCTTGAAAGACGTCCGATATGCCCACAAGACCGAGTCCAAAAGCTGTGACCAATCCTTTCGGTCAGGGCGGACAGCTTTTTGCAATATAGTCTTGATCTCCCTGTTCGACACTTCGGCTAGACCATTCGTCTGAGGGTGGTATGGAGTGGCAACTCGATGGTCTATGCCGAACTCGCTAGCAAGGGCCTTCACCTGGTCGTTGACGAAATGAGACCCCCCGTCAGATATCAACACTTGAGGTACCCCGAACCATGAAATGATATGCTTCCTCAAAAATCTGCAAACAGTCCTAGCATCTGCGGTTCGGGCGGGGATGGCCTCAACCCAACGACTCACATAATCCACGGCCAACAGAATGTACTCGAATCCCTGACTCTTAGGGAATGGACCCATGAAATCAATGCCCCATGCGTCAAAAACCTCACAGAAGTGAATGGGCTGCATCGGCATCATATCACGTTGTCCATAAGTGCCCATCCTCTGACAGTCAGTACACCTCTTCACGAACTCATCAGAGTCCTTGAAGAGGGTAGGCCACCATAGGCCGGATTGGAACACTTTCTGTGCCGTTCTCCTCCCAGAGTGATGTCCTCCTGCCTCATGCTTGTGGAAGTAAGTGAGGATGCTATGGTGCTCAACCTGAGGAATGCACCTACGCCAGACACTATCCCCTCCTTCATGGTAAAGGATGGGATCCTCCTAGTTGTAGGACTTGTCCTTCGCGAGGAAGGTCTCAAGTCTCTGCCTGGGCCAATCTTGTGGAACTTTCTTAGCAACAAGAAAGTTCACAATATCGGCATACCACGGGAGAGAGGCGATAGCAAGGATCGCCTCATCTGGGAAGGTCTCACATATAGGCTCAGTCTGCTCAGAATCCTCAAGATGCTCTAATCGGGAGAGATGATCCGCCACCACATTCTTGACTCCGGGCTTATCCTTAATCTCTATGTCAAACTCCTGGAGTAGAAGGATCCATCTGGTCAATCTGGCTTTGACATCCTTCTTTGCCATGAGGTACCTGATGGCAGTATGATCAGTGTACAAGGTCATTCTAGATCCAATAATGTACGATCTGAACTAATCTAGGGCAAAAACTACGGCTAGCATCTCCTTCTCAGTGACTGTGTAGTTCCGTTGTGCAGCATCCAATGTACGATTAGCGTAGTGAATGGCAAATGGGACTCCATCCCTCCTTTGTCCCAGCACGGCCCCTACGGCAAAATCGGAGGCATCCGTCATGATCTCGAATGGGAGAGACCAATCAGGCAGCTGGAGAACAGGAGCCTCAACAACACATCTCTTGAGAGTCTCAAACGACGAAAGACACTTCTCATCGACAAGGAACTCGGTGTCTTTCATCAGCAGATCAGTCAACGGTCGGGCAATCCTACTGAAATCATGAATGAAGCGTCGGTAGAAACCGACGTGCCCCAAAAAAGACCGTAACTGCCGCAAGTTGGACGGCGGTGCGAGTTTTCTAATGACATCTACCTTGTCCAGATCAACCTCCATGCCCCTGTTGGAGATGATATGGCCAAGCACTGTCCCCTGAGTCACCATGAAGTGACTCTTCTCCCAAGATAGCACAAGGTGAACCTCGATGCATCGTTGAAGGACTCGGTCTAGGCAGTCAAGACAGGAGTCGAATCAGTCGCCGTAAACCGATAAATCATCCATGAAGACCTCCAAGCACTCCCCCACCATGTCCGAAAAGATAGACAGCATGCATCTCTGAAAAGTCGCAGGGGCATTGCATAGCCCAAATGGCATGCGTATGAAGGCGTATGTGCCGAAGGGACAGGTGAAGGTGGTCTTGTCCTGGTCCTCGGGAGCGATGGCCACCTGGTTGTAGCCGGAGTACCCAGCCAGAAAACAGTAATGGCTCTTCCCCGCCAATCTCTCAATGATCTGATATATAAAGGGAAGGGGGAAATGATCCTTCTTTGTGGCCTGGTTGAGTCGTCTGTAATCTACGCAGACCCGCCAAGAAGTGGGTACCCGGGTAGCAATCTCCTCTCCAGACTCGCTGACAATTGTAGTGATGCCCGTCGTCTTGGGCACCACATGCAACGGGCTGACCCACTTGGAGTCGGAGATGGGGTAGATAAATCGGCACTCCACCATTTCGAAATCTCCTTCATGACAACCTCTCTCAGATTCGGGTTCAGCCGTCGCTGGAACTCACACGACGGCTTCGCCTCATCCTCGAGATAGATATGGTGGGAGCACAGGGCCGGACTTATCCCCTGGAGATCGGCTATGCTCTATCCTATTGCCTTGCGGTTCTTTTCAAGAACCCCCATCAGACGGGATTCATGCTCTCTAGTCAAATCGGCGGAGATAATGACTGGGTACATCTCATGCTCACCTGCAAGGAACCTATACTTCAGCGACGCAGGAAGTGGCTTCAGCTCTGGACAATTGGGTGCTGGTGGATCTGGCCTCTGAAAACTCTGAGTGAACGCTGCCAAATCCGCATGGGAGAACTGAAAATCTCGATCACACTCTGAATCTGGAGAAGGTTTCCCTACTAGACTGTCTCTGCTCTGCTCGACATCTACCTCCTCCCTAGCTGCAGGCTCAGTGGAAGTCAGATCTAGTCTAAAATACTCAAACTATGCCCAGTCAAAATCTGCATCCGAGGGATCTATATCATCAATGATGGCCTCAGTACCACCTTCATCACAAAACAAATCTGTCGCGTGGTCGAGAACTGGCTCTGCTGACTGAACGGTATCCTGGACCAGGGATGCGCTCTCCAAGCTCTCCTCTGCTGGCGTCTCTGCATCAGCGAACTCTGAAGGTGAGAGGATGGCCTGTGCGACTGGATCTGCCCAAACTGCCTCATCATCTGTAATCACGAAGTTGCAGTCCTGGTGGATGTCTGGCCCTGCATCTGTTTTCTGCTCTGTATCGGAAGTAGTCTATGAGCATGCTGTTTCTCTGGCTCTGATGTCCTCAACCGTCTCTATTTGTACACTCTCGCCCTCGACGTGAAAGTATACCTTCCCGCTATCATGGTCGGTCACTGCCTTGGCCGTGGCCAAGAACGGGCGACCTAGAATGATGGGGGTATCAGTCACTGACTCAGGGATCTCTATGTCCAACACTACGAAGTCCACGGGGAATTGCAGGCCCTGAATCGTGACGACAACGTCCCTCAGCAACCCCTTCGGCCTCTTGACAGATCGATCAGCAAACTGAAGGACTGTCATGCTCTGTCGAAGAGTGCCCAACTCGAAGCGGTCGAGAAGGGCTGCCGGAAGTAGGTTGATCGATGAACCGTTGTCTAATAGAGTACGGTCGAACCTCTGCTCTCTGATGTGGCATCTGACATATGGGGCTCCTGAGTCTGGCCTCTTGGCCGGCAAACGGTTTCGTATCGTGAAACAAGTGGCTCTGGTCAGCACATGGATCTCTGACTGGTGGTTCCTCCTCTTCCTCCTAATTGTGGTCCTGTCTCTGAGCAATCTCTGGAGTAGAGGGATGTGCTGCAAAGCCTCCAGAAGAGTCAACCGAATGTGGAAACGGTCAATCATCTGCTGGCTGAACTCTTCCTGCTGCCTCTTTTTGGGATTTTCTATTTTCTTCCCCTTCCCCATGTGAAGAGCTATAGGGAAGGGGATCACAGGGTCCTTCTCAGATGAAGGACTAGGAGAGGGTCTAAGCTGCTCGACGGTAGGATCCACACATACATCAAGCACCACAGGTGGACCAGAAGAAAACAAACCCTTTCCTTTATTGCCATAAGAGTTCTAAGATACATGCACAGAAGGAAAAACTACAGGACTCTCAGAAGTGAAATGGTGGCATCAGCACCACCCTCGGCTGGTAGACTCGCGGCCTCAGTACCGCGCTTTGGCTCGGCAACATTGGTGGCGTCAGTACCACCTCCTCCAACTGGTGAAACGACTGCATCAGTACCGTCGGTGGGATCAGCATCCGTGGTGGCATCAGTACCACCGTCATCATCTCTAGCAGCCTCAGTACCACTCTCCTCCTCATCGGGCGCTCTGGAGTGGCCTCGGGGTGTCGCTCAGACGAGGCGCCTCCTGTTGGCATCCTACCGCTCCTAAGTGTAACAAAATCAGTATCAAACAAATATGCAGACATATCTCCAAATGTATCACTAGGAGTGGCGTGCTCTGTGAAATCTACCTGCTCAGACTTCCTCTTGAGGTTGTTCAGATTGGGCTCTATCTGGGCAGGGATGGCGGCCTTCCCTCTCACAATGTCCCGCATCTCCTGACGAAACTCATCCATCTCTCGTCTGAAAGTAGCTTGTTGATCGGTAAGGAGGCGGGCTATGTCATTCAAGGTTGGGCTCTCATAGGATGGCCCATGAGAGCCTGACGGGTGGCCTTGCTGGTAGTGAGGCTGTTGTGGCTGGTGCTGCGGGTGAGAGGGGTATGGCTGGGGATGATACTGCTGTTGCTGAGGCTGATCACGCCTCCAAGACTATCCCTGCTGATAGGGACGAGGACCATACTGTTGTGACTGCTGTTGGGTATACACCGGGGGCTGCTACTGCTGGTGATCTCTCTGATGGCTGTACTGGCCACCCTGTCCTGACGGCTGTTGCTGGGAGCTGGAACCTCTGGCCGACCAACGGAATCCGGGAAGGTCTCGTCGGATACCGGGCTGGGGTCGGTCGTACCAAATCTCGTTGACATCCATCAACAGCTCTGACTCATAAGGGGCAGGTGGAAGTACTGCCAGAGGCTGACCCGGCTGGTATACCACCATCTGCGTGTCTGGAGATGGCGGTGAATGGTAAGTGGGTTGCGGCTGCTGGTACGGCTCCGCCTGTACAAGGTGAACCTGTCTAGGCTGCTAGTGGCTAGAGCGCTGGAACGAGCTACTGCTGCTACTTGGATCGCCTCGTGCCTGAAGACGGGGTTGGGAAGCCGTCTATGCCTCCTGGAGACACATGAGCTGTGTCTTCAGGTCACTCAAAGTCTGTGCCATCTGCTCCATCTACGTGATGTCCTGGCAATGCTTCTTCTCAATGATCTCCATCTGGTCCAGCTTCTTGCTGATGATCCCCATGTCGACGGCTGTGGACTCGGCCTGTGCTGTTGCCGCTGACGAACTGGAAGGACCAGCGTCAACCCGTGCTATCCTCTGGTACTGCATGGTCTGTGGCTAGGGTCGTCCCTATGTGTAGAGTCGGGTCTGGGACATCACCATATAGTTCTCGGCCATCTCCTCTTAGATGGCTCAGACCTGATCGTGATCCTTGACGAAGTAAGACTCGCCACAAGAAGCATTCACCATGCCCTGTAGCTCTGGTGTCACCCGCTGAAGAAGCTCTGAACTAGGTTCGGCTTTGAGATGTCATGGTGTGAGCATCTATCAGTCAGCTCATGGAACCTCTCCCATGCCTCGTGGAATTTCTCATTGGGGAGCATGGAGAAGTTGTTGATCAGGGCTCTAGTTGCGTTCGTCCGTCCGAGTGGATAGTACCTGTTCAAGTGCTCGGTGCGGAGCTGCTCCCAGGTGTAGACAAACTTCCCCAAGTGCGTCAGCCAGGTGGCTGCTCTGTCCGCTAAGGAGAAGGGAAAGGCAATCATGCGGATGGTATCCTGGTCCACCTGTCTGTCATGGACTGTGCTGCAGATCATCAAGAACTCCTGAAGGTGGAGATGGGGCTCCTTTGTGGGGAGCCTGTGGAACCGGGGGAGAAGCTGCAAAGTGTTCGGGGGGAACTTGAAGTCCCCCAAGATGGCCGGAAGAACAACCCAATGATGCGTCAAAGTCGATCCGGGGTTGTGTAACTCCCGCATCGGTCTCGGTGGCTCTACGGCTGCTGCGACGGCTGTTGCATCATCGGGTATCCTCGGCCCGTCTCCTGGGTCGCGCTGGTCACGGGCGGCTCTCAACTGCTCCATCTCACGCCTCATCTCAATCATAAATGCTCCCTGATCCCTCAACTGTTGCTGAACTATCTCGAGGGAGGCGATCAGGGTGGAGTTGATCGCACCCTGGTCCAAGATGAATGTCTGCTCTGGCTAGGGACCTCGGGTGTGATCGTCACTGCTGCTGGCCATGGTCTCTGCAAAAGCAAAAGACCCAAACTCAGGTGTCGATAAATCATCTAATGGTAGTCTCTCATCTGGCACTGGCATCTCGGAACTGAAAGAAGGGGGGTCGAGGGGGAACAGGGTGGAGTCGAACTCGGGTTCGAAGAGCGGGTCTCGGCTCTCGCAAACCAACCTAGATGAGCGGGCAGAAGTGTTGGGAAGCGGTGCAGCCAGAGGCTGCCTAAGAGACCTTCTTCCCATCATCTTGATCTGGCGAGTCGGGCGGATGAGATCTGGTAACAACAATGATCACAAGCAAACCCCTGATTCACCTACGCAACACGAGCTGAAGACCCTAAAGGTTCGGTCAATTATCTTGTCAATTTTATTAGGTGATCAAGTCAGGATAGCAGAGCGATTAACGTGACCTGTTAGGAATCCAATCCGCCAACCAGACTGTCCTATATAAAAGGCCGGTAGTCTGATCGGGGCTCGGATATGGTTCTAGCCTAGTGTGCGGGTCACTCTCTCGCGCAAGCAAACCAGACAAGGAGGGGGTTGCTCTCTCCAAGATAGATTTTTAGGGTGAATGTCTTTTAGGGTCAAGTAGAGTTAACCAGTCCCAATTTTATGTTTCAAATTTTTACGTATTTTTTAAATAATCAAACAAATCGCCTAACGAATTTTTCGGTTCTCCTGGTTATTAAGTCCAAAAATCAGGGGGGGAGAAGTCGAAAAAGTCGATGCGCGAGCAAATCAATGATGCATGGAGAGTAAGAGATGCGTACCTGACTCCAGCAGTCTACATGCAAGATGATCCGTGCAGAATTTAAAGACTGAAATAAAACTACCTAAATGATGCAGGCGGAAACCCGAGCCCTAAGCAAGCAATTCTACTCGAAAGAACGGCTAGTCGACCACCAACCTTCAATCCAAGAGTCCGGTCTAGGCTCACCCCTCCTCCTCTCGACAAATAGAGTTCAGAAGCAGTGCTTGGCAGGGTGGGCTCGCACCGTGTAGGATCGAAGGTAGTGGATCGACTATTTTTTTAGATTTTTATTCATGGTCCAATTACCGATCTATAGGTACAGGAAGATTTATTAGGGTGTTTGGATCCTATTTATTACGTCACAGTCAAGCAAAAATGCTAAGGCTAGGGGCTGAAAATCCACGAGAAACCAAATAGGCAGAAAATAAAAGAAAACCGTGATAAAAGCCACGAAAACCGCAAAAAAGAGAGGGGTCCCCCGAGCACACCGGTGCTCGGTGAAACAGACCCCAAGAGTCTAAGAAGTCCGGCTGAGCGTCCAGTCCTTGTTTTATTACAATAATAGTTCAAGAAATAAAAACTACTTTAAACTATCTACACCCGCACTCGGCTGCCTCCTCGCGCTCTCGTGCGGCTCCGTGTAGAAGGGAGCTGCCTCCGATTGCCACGGTTTCACTGACTCCTCGAAAGTAGCCGCCTCGATCCTCGGGCCTCCGCAAGATAACAACAAAGTGTCAAACCAGATAAAAATAAAGCAGATAAAATAAGAAAAAGAAAATAGTGTATATATGCAAAAATAGAATAAAATAAACAAGCAAAAACAATTGAAAACAAAAGAAAAGAAAATAAAATAAAATTAAAAACAAAGACAAACAAAAAGCCGCGAAAAGCCGCGGACGAAGAAAAAGCCGTAGAAAGCCGCGAAAAAGAAAAACAAAATAAAATGAAAATAAAACTGACTACTAAGCCATGCTCCCCGGAAACGGCGCCATTCTGAAGACCAAAAAATTACCGAGACTCGGGTGAATAAAATAAAACTAGGGTCGTTGCGACCCGGATCTCGGAGATATCTCAATCAACAAGAAAAATGATGGACAGACCACCAAACAGATATAAAATCAGATAAAAACAACTAGTGGCCCTGGCTATGAGATTAGCCTAGTGTAGCACCCAGGGTCGGAGTCAGGGAGCACGGATTGGCCTTGTGGCCTACGAAGTAATCTAAAAATAAAGAAAATATAAACAAATATTTTTTTGGTGGATTTTTAATATTTTTATATTTTTTTTGGATTTTTAATTATGAGGAAAACAAGAAAAAGACTAATACAAACAACTTCAAGCAATTATATAATTACTCAAAAATGCTCAAAAAATTCCAACAAAAATATTTTTAGGTTTTATGGATTTTTTACTATTTTTGGTGAATTTTTGATAATTTTATATTTTTTTAAGGAATTTTCTAAAAATGAAAGAATGCAGAAATAATGAAAAACTGTCCAATCAGGCTTCAAAGACCATTTAAAAATATCAAATGGTCTTTTCAAGGCCTGGAGGTTTTTTTCTGGAAAAACAGAAACAATAAACCAAATTCAGGAGAAGAGTTTATTAGGGATTTTCTTTGATTTTTTAGAATTTTTATAAAATAAGGGATTTTTCTATTTTTAGGGTTTTTATATATTTAAAAAAACCAAAACTGGTCAGAGAATCAAACACGTAAAAACACACAAAATCTGAATTTTTTATAATTTTTAAAGAGGTTTTTATATTTTTATGAATTTTAAATATGAAAGGTGGAAAAATTGAGGTTTTTGAATTTTTAAAAATACTAAAAGGGCTCAGAAATGTTTCCAAAAATTGGTGAAAACTATACACAGTGGCAGGAGCCACATGTCCAATTTTCACTCAATTTGGATAAAATTTGATATTTTATTTAAAACAAACAAGAGCCCAAAGTGCACAGGGACCTGTTCGTAATAAAAATATATTTTGGGGCCAAAAAGTAACAAAATCAGATGCTCCGGGGTTCCTCGTGCAATTTCACCAGGTTCCCACACGCGCGACACGTGGGCTGGGCACCGAGGGACCCAAATGCAAAGAAACTTAAGTCCTCGTGCTTATTAGCAACAGGTGCTAAAAGTCTATGGGCTAAGTTATAAAATGCCCAACAAAATCAACACAAGCCGAATAACATCATTCATAGGGGAATAAGTGCAAATATCAAGAAATGTATTTCATTCATTAAGACATCCAGACTACATGCCCATATCATGCAATTTCACCAAAATATCACGTGACGATGCACGTGTCCAACATACACAGGGGTAGAAATGCAATTACTAAAAATATCCAGGTCCTCTATGCAATTTTACCAAACTAAAAATAACTACGGAAAAATATTTACAGGACTAAAACGAAAATGCAAAACAGGAGGGGGCCTAAGTGAAATTACCCCACTTATTATCCGAGGGCTGGGACGGCACCACGTGGCTGATCTGACGGCTGCTAGTGCATTACGCCTCTCGAAGGGAACCCAACTCGGATCTGACGGCTGAGGGGGTGCCATGTGGAAGATCTGACAGTCGAAGATCAAGGGCACTCCTTCGTTGGCTCGGACGGTCCAGATCAACCCTCGGCCTGATCTGACGGTGAAGGTCGACTCCTCAAATGATGGTGCGGATCAAAACTGGAGCGGCGAGAGGGATCGGACGGCTCTGGAGACTCCTGGAAGAACTCGGCTCCGGCGAACTTCGCCGGAGCACCACGGCTGTGCTGGGCCTCCTCTGCTGCTACTAAGATGTGGAATAGCTCTGCCTTGATGTCCTGCAGCTGTTGCAGCTCTCCGATGAGGCCGAAAATTTCCGAGGAGCTCCGGCGATGGCGGTGGCCTGGAGCTGCTGTCTTTGGATGCTTAGGCCCTCAGATGGGCCTTTTGTGACCTGAAAAGTATCACAACAAGCTCCTGGGTCGAGGGCAAAGTGCCTCGACCCTGTGAGGGGCGGAATGGGTGGCTGGTGCGTCGGGGCGGAGGATCTCCGGCGATGCGACGACGAGGGAGATCGATTCCCAGTTCCGGGGCAAACTAGGTTGGATGAATGGGCGCAGAACATGGAGAAGGATATGGCAATAATGATGGTCGATTCAGATGGTCGGAACGATGGTCGGAATGGAACTAATCGATGGTCGACGGCGAAAGATGGATTTCGGCGAAAATGGAAATTAAAGAAAACTAGGAAGGATTAGGCTTACCAGATGGGTGAATTCGACTGTGGAAGAGCTCCTGGAGCTCCTGGTCTTCGCCTCGAGGGTCGTCGAGACCCGAGGCTCGAGCCCTTCTCCTGGGCGGCGCACGGCAACGATGAGCTGCCGGATCAGTGACGCGGGTGGTCCTCTCCTCTCTTCGACACCGCCAATCGAAGGCTGTCACTCCCAGGATCAGGGTGGAGGTCACAGGAAGAAGGGGCAGCCAATGATGGCGTGAAATGCGGCTGGAGCTCGAGCTAAATAGTCCTAGGGGTCCGAGAAGATGGGGTCGGGCATGGATATCGGAGCTCGGACCCCGAGGAGAAACCGTCGGGCGTGGATCTCTGTTGATGAGTCGTTAATCAGGACCCGGGGTTTAATGATTTGGCATTCGGATCAAGGCACGATAATTGGGAGAAAAGGCGGGTCGGGCGCAGATCCGGAACAGACGTGGTCTAGGGGGAGAGTTGACCGGGGGTCAACAATCCCCCGTGGACCAATGGGAGGCCTCCAATTATCCAATATTTGATAATTCATTTAAAAATACTAATTGGCTTATTTTTGAAAAACTCAAAACATAAAAAATGTTTATTTATTTCTAAACTATTTTTTAGTAATTTTTATTTATTTTTTTGAAATAAAAATTAGGTATTTACAAAATAGTATTATTATATATAGGTATATACAATATGTAATTTTTATTTTTGATTTTTAATTATTTATTTTTGTACATTTTATTCCAATTTTAAATTTTATTTATTTATGGAATAAAATTTGGAATAATTTGGTATTTTTACTTTATTTTTATTAATTATTTACAAGGGCTAAATAAATACTTTTATTTATGTACATACATGGTATATATACAATGTTGGAAATTGGTTTTTTTTTCTTTTTTATTTTATTTTTATTTTTATGGTTTTTATTTTATTTATTTACACTATGAAATATAGAGTATGTACATTTTTTATGGTATTTTTATTTATTTATAGGGAGAAATAAATATATAAATGGTTCTATGTACATGGTGTATATACAATGATGAAGGGATTTTTTTATTTCTTTTTAATTTTCTCATTTTTGTTTTAATTTTATATTTACAAATATATACATATAAATACAAACCCATTTTTATTTTTATTTAGTGGAAAATATTTTTATTTATTTACAGATATATATGTACACACCTGAGCTTCCTTATCTCTCTCTACTTTGGTTTTTATACGGTCAGGCCCATGCTGAGCCCTCCATTGGGATTAGGTCGCTCAATATTTATTCTAAATATCTCCCTCTTTTTCTTTTATTTCTTTATTCTTTTATTTATGCACAAAAACATGCTAAAAATGAATATGTACACAATGCATGCTATTTGACAATTATTAATATTTACAGGAATATACATGTGTTTTGCATGGGTTTTGTAGCTAAAATAAAAGAATAAAGAGTGATGAATGGGTATTCATCAGTTGACAACGTAGGCGACGCACCCCTTGTGCCCCTACGTGAGAACCAAAAGGAAATAGAAGAACCCTAGGGCATTTAATAAAAAAATATTGGAAATTGCAACTTTACCCCTGGATGTTTTACAAATTCCAAAGAGCCCTTGTTCCAGTACCAGATCACGTGTTTTGCACGCAACTTGTGGGTAATTTGCATTTTTCCCTCTATTTTGATTCTTGTTAATTTTCTTTCAAAAACTTCGAATAATTACAGTTTAGTCCTTGCTTTCTAGACTTTATTTTGCATGTTTCTTTTCATTGAAATAAATATTTTTATTGCTCAATAAATTCCCTAAAAATCATGCTATCATCTTGATGTGTGTATCTTTCTAGCATAAATTTTTCATTGCATTTATTTCCATTTGATATTATTAAAAATAAAAAATAGTGTCATTTTCTCTTCCTGAAATTCAAAAATTCATAAAAATTTCAATCTTGCTCTAAAAATTCCTACAAAATTAGATTAATTTCCTTTCATTGTCTTTTTATTATGTCCAATTTTCATGCATTAATTATTATCAAAACCCAAAAAATTAAAAAATATCGAAATATTAGAAAATCATAGAAACTTCTACAAAAATCCAAAAATTACGATTTCACTTATTGTTTGTAGATATTTATCTATAGTTTAGCATAAAATAATTTTCATGAGTTTAGGCACTTAAAATATTTTTAAGTTGTAAATTACCCCAAGCTGTGCATTGTTTATCATTTTTGCCTCTGTTTGATTTTTGAAAAATACAAAAACATATGAAAATTCTACAAAAATTCCCAAAAACATTTCAAAGCCATTAAAACCCAACAATATTTTCTCTGGATTTTTCTGAGCATTTTTTATATAATTGAAAAATATAAAAAGAGTGTGGTGTGTGTATTTCGTCCCTTGTGCATATTGTTCCTTATTTTTTATAATAAAAATGACAAAAATCAAAATCATTAAAAATTAAAAATCAGGAAATAAAAAAATTTGAAATATAAAAATATAAATATTTAAGAAGATAAAAAATTCACAAAAAACCAAGATAGTTTGCATTTGAAATTCCCTTTTTCTTCTAATTGATTTTTGACTAATTGAATAAACCTCGGGAATTATAGCCTCCCTGAGTTTGATCCTGTTTCTATACATGTAAATAAGTAGCAAAAATTTCTCTTGCTTCATTATTCTTTTGTAACTAATTTTGTAGCTTGCGAAAAAAAATTTGTCTGTTTGTTGCGGGATATTTGGGTTGCAATGACCATCGCATAGATTTTCATATCAATAATTTAAAACCCCATAAAAAAGTATCTCAACATGTTGAAAAAAATATATACAAGTAGAAGTGATAATATACAAGGATCGAGAAGGTTTGTGACGAACATTCTTGTAGGAGCGAGGAGGTGGATAATATACATTTGTGTCGCTGTCGAAATCATCCTCAGATGAATAATAGTGAGATGTAGGGATCATCCAACGAGGATCGACACACAGTTGCTTGCTTAGATATGGCTTAGGAACAACTGGACTTAGCTCACTCATATAAACCACCTCATCTGGATCTGATGAGGATTCCTCCGAAAATTCCTTCTCCAGAATGTTGAAGGAAACTTTCTTTGTCGATTTTCTAGAACCTGAATCATTAAGAGGGAGTGGAGAGCGACGTGCCTTGAGGGGTTCAGGGGATCACCTCGAGGAATCAATTCTCGACTTTCTCTCACTAGATAACCAACTAGAGGAAGGATCGTGGTTTTGGGTGGGGTCAATTCAGTTCTGGTTGTATGCTTTGAAGGTCAGGGATGTGGTGCGGTGCTGACCATGGGTTCCTCATCAGACGAGTCACCATAACGATTACAATATTCCTATAGGGTCAGCACACGTCTTAGATAGGTGCTAGTGATTTCGATTGGCTTGACATTATTAGTCACAGATGTCGGGTCATCGAAATGGTCAAGACATCCAGCAAAAGTCGTGTCTGACTCAATGACAGCTTCGGGTTGTGAGTCTTTTCTGGAAGCTGACACAGTGGTGGTATGCAAGTAGCGGGAGTCATGGATGTATGGGGAGTCTCTAAAAAAATGATCGGCTTGATAGTCGGTATCTCAGGTGTAGAAGAGAGGTGGGACTCATCTACCTCTCGATGGCCACCACTGTCAATAGCTTTGTGGGTCACCTTAGAGTAGAGTGTGTCAAAGAGTGGGTGACGTAGAAGTGATCCCAATGCTGTAAAATTGATTTCCCGAGTCTCACAATCTATAGTCGCCTTAGCTAAGGCTACGAACGACTTCCCGTGAATAATAGGAGACTAGGTAAACTCTCCTCGGTGCTCAATGTCGATGACCGTGAAGTCTACCTGGAGTAGAGCACCTTGGAAAGTAATGATGACTGAAATGGTTCCGCACGACCGTTTGATAGATCCATCAGCCAGGTGAACGATCTCTCTCGACTTTCTGATTGGTCTGAGTTTGAGTTTGTCAAACACAAAGGTCGGGAGGATATTTATTAAAGAGTCATCATTGATTCTAGCATGGGTGAAGGTAGTATCTCTGATTTTACATTCAACCCTAGGCAACCGCTTCACTCTACGGCTCTTGGTCTTTCTCCTCATCACCAAGGAGGTGTCCATAGACACTATGTGTCTCTCAGTCCTTGTCCTCTTATTGCCCAACCTCTTGGACATCAATTACTTCTCACAAATCATTTGAGGTTGGGGAAGTGATCTATGGCCTTTATTAAGGGAAGATTAAAAATCAATTCTTCATCGACTGCTTTCCTTAGGATAGGATCCGTTTTTTTAGATCTTCTTCATTTTCTATTTTTATGACATTTTCTTATTTTTTTGATTTTTTTTGATATTTTTGAGATTTTCAATTTTTTGGTATTTTTGACGGACAAATGGTCAGACTCTTGTTTGGAGGGTAAGTGGTTAATAGAAGAGGAAGATAGAATAGACTCCAGCTGTATAAAGCATGTGGATTCCCTAATATTTGCTCGACTTTCAACATCAAATCTACTCATGTTGATCCCCACTTTCATACCCAGGCTGGCAGAAATTGAATGCAATATTTGAGTGACATCGCCCAAATTGTTACCAAATGATTCATTTTTCTCAATAAGTCTTGAAATGTCATCCTCAATAAAGTTCTCATGACAAATCATGGGAGAAGTCTGTTCAGGTTGAGGATATTGTTGATAACTTGGGGTCTCATACTCAACATACCTAGATTCTGGCATGTAATCCTGAGTTGAGTATGGACCATCTGTGTGGCAGATATTGGTCGGAGCCTCATATAATGGAGTCAATGAACGGGAGGCTAGTAAGTCTAACTCATGAGTCCAATCCTATGAATGTGTAAGCTCTCTGAATGTGTGATATGAAGCTTGGTTAATATAGGCTTGATTACTAGGGTCAATCAAGTCAAGAAGATCATAAGGTGCATGCCTCTCCATTCGGTATATTCTATCTACCATGTTCTACCCTAAGGTCAAGTCGGGATGTGTATATGTAAATTGTTGTCTGGTCCCTACTTGAGGTGAGAATGAAGTATGATAATTCTGCCAATCATCTGTCTCAGTAGTGGCTTGGTCTTCATTCGGTTCAATTATTCCAGCAAGCTCTCAAGAATAAGGACAGTCAGCCTAAGATCGAAGTAGATCTGGAGTGTTAGAATATCGAGTAGGTGAGAAATACGAAGAAGTGGAGAAGTCAGTCGAAGTTATGACTTCATAATCATGGTGAGATGGAGAGAAGAAGGGTGGATGCGGCGAAATCGTCTCGAATAGAGGATGCATGGGGAGAAAGATGATGAAGATGGTCAGTGCGGCAACTGATGAGCTGACATCTTCGAAAAAGGAATGAGAGAGGATTGATGTGAAAACGTGCAAAAACATAGGGAGAGAACACACACAAATGTACGTCAAGACAAATGCAAGATCAAACCCTGAGTTCACACTCAACACAGTAAAGGACCCAAAGTCGGGTCCGATTAATCCGATTGATTTTAAGTGTGGTTTTCAATCAAAGTAGCAAGCATTACGTGATGGCCTATAGGGAAGTCGGCTCAATGCTGGATGTGTCTCCCCTGTTTAACTTGTCGCCTAAGATACCAATGCCCCTCCTCTCTTAGCTCCTATCACTGGCTTACTCGGTTAATATCGATAAAGTTCAGGGACCTGCCCCTATCTACCTACCGACGTAGGCAGAGGCTGACAAGGCTTATAACTTCACCCGGAGGGTTACTAGCAACTTGTCGCAATGCATCCCTGCATCACCCCTCTCTACTTGCCGAATCAAGAGGAGGCTACTTGATGCTGGTCAGTTGAACTTCGAATACTTCATGCTATGATATCTATTAAGAGTGGGGTATGTTGATATGGAAGGCGGGATTTGTGCTCTATCTTAGTTTGTACACACACTCTCTGTTCCCTCACTCAGCCTGAAATCAAGGTCGAGGTTGCTCTCCCGTAAACAAGGGTTACTTTTAGTCAAAATGTTTTTGGTACAATTCAATTAGCAGACCCGATCTTATAGATTAGTTGTTACTTTAGTTAATACACACAAGCAATCATGTCTACCATCCATTCCCAATTCATTTATCCTAAGTTAGAAAAAATCGAGAGAGGGAATAGGAAAAAGCCGATGCGATCAAGAAAATGATGATGAATGCTTGAGTAAGAAGACTTACAGTGCCTCCATCTCTCTACAATATAGGATGCAATACTAAATTGAAATTTTACACTAAATGAATGCAAGTGATGAAAAGCCTCTCCTGAACTGGCAGTTCTATTAGCGAGTGAAGAATGAATTTAAATTTGGCTAAAGTCCTGTGGTCTAAGTGCATCTTTTAATGGTAAAGTGTGGTCCTAGAATTACGAACACAAACAGTCCTAGGAAGCTATAAGAGCCGTGAGTGCAGGATCCATTCTACGGCAAGAAACCACACAACACAGAGAGTCTTTTTATTCGGTTACACACATGAGAACCCAAATAGGAACCGCTTTAAATGCAGTTACTACAAATTAATAAAAATGAAAATCTTTTTAGCATCTCAACAAACGACTAGATCCATGAATCGTCAGCCTCTGATGCACTTCGAGATGCGTTGACTTCAAGAAAGCTGCTTCAAGTCCTTCGGGCCCTCGCACACAAAAAGAAAAAGAATATGTCAAAGAAAGATAAAAAAATAAATAGAAAAATAATTGAAAAATAGAATAATTACAAAGTAGTTTGAGGGTCAGACTATTCGAGTAAATGAAAAAGCTTAATCTAATTTTTCTAAAATGATCCTAAACCATTTGCCTACCCGGCAATGGTGCCATTTGATTGACCGTTGAAATTCCCATATTAATTTAAATGTGTGTTGTATTTGTTGCAGTCGGGCAATCAGGATCAATAAAAAATTTAACCACACGAATCGATGAATTAATGAATGCACGGTTTGATGTATTTTTAACCTGGGCAAGCCCCATGGTCGACTCAAGAAGGCAAAAGAACAACTTCGGATCAAGTTAGAGGAATTAGCTCAAGGTTTTACAAATGAGAGTTTTTGTATTTTTTATGCGATAAAAATGCCAATGCACAAATGCATTCGAACTAGGTTATTAAGATAATAAGCCACTTAGCTAAAATTAGTTTTAATATACAATTAATCCAAATTAGCCAAGTTATATTTTTCCTGTAAACCTAATCCAATGGTGAATGTGAAATTTATTTTTCGGGATGTTTGGATTTAAGATGCACAAAGGAAAAATGTAAACTTTTTATGTGTTTTTATGCAATTTTTAGTGCAAATAAAGAGTGCAAAAATTATGAAAAAATTAATGAAGTTAAATATGATGAAATGGAGCTACAATAATATTTTTGGAATTTTTCGAGGATATATGAATTTTTATTAATTTTTAAATGAAACTAGAGTGATTGCAAGTATTTAATTTCTAATAATTCCACAAAATCAAATTATCCAAAGAGAGATTTATCACAAAAGGATATTTAAATGATCAAGGAAGAAAAGTTGAAATTTCGTAAAAATTGTATTTATGGATTTAATTAAAATAAATTACAAAAATTACTCAATAATTTATTTTATGCACAAGACAACTCTAATTCAGATGAAATCTGGAAACAAATTAAAGCACAACTAGAGGCATCATATGAAAGTTTTGCACGATTTTTGGAGCAATATTTAATTAAATATGAATTACAGATCACGGAATGGGTAAAATGCCTAATTTTTCACCAAAACAATTTTATTTAATTACCTATTGCTCACAAAAATATAAATAAATATCCAAATGATAAAGAAGTAATTGCTCAACAATGTGCTATTTTTCATTAAAATAAATGATACAAGAAAGATGTACAAATTATAATGCAAAGTCAGAGGTGTCTTTGCAATACATAAGTAAAACTGAATGAATTGAAATGTAAAAAATAATATATAAGTCCCAAAATTACCCAAATTAATTTTAATATGTAAAAAATTATATATAGATAAATATTAAACAGAAAAACATATTTATGGGATCTTTGTTGAATTTTTATATTTTTTTGTTGGATTTTGGAGCTTTCTGTTTTTTTAATTTTCTTTTACTATTTTTAGGGGTTGTTATCTGTACTTAATAAATATCAAAATATACCATTTATAATTTTTTGGAATTTTTCAAAAACATTTTATATTTTTTTGGTATTTTATAAATTAGATAGGGACTATTTAGGCTCCTTTTTAATTTTAATAAATAAATTAAATGCACAAAAATGCAAAACAGGCATGTGATGTGTAAGTACACTGCATGGGGCATCTAATCCTATTTTTGTGGAATTTTTGGAGCTATGTAGCTATTTTTAATAATTATATTAAAGTCACAAAAATAAATAGCCTGGTAGGGGCATAACTTCAAATAAAATAAAGATCATGGAGCACATTGCAATTTACCCAACAGACTTAAATGTTTATTTAATTTTTTGGAACTATTTTACAATATTCAAAAATTCCAGGGGGTCTTGTGCAAAGTTTCCAGCATCACGTGAGGACTGAACATGACGTCGGTAGGGACCAAAATGCAAATATAGAAAGTATGAGGGCCTAATTGCAAAATGGAATAACAATTTATAATATAATATTTTATTTAAAGCATTATTAATTAAATATAAAAATGTGAGGGGTGTACATGCAATTTACCCCTTAATAGACTAGATCGGACGGTGGTGGAAAGTTGACTTGATACGTGGCGCTCATCCCATGGTCGATACCATTTCGCAGATCCACAGTGAGGACTAGATCACTTAGCTTGATCCAACGGCTGAGGTAAGGGAAGATCTGACGACTAAGGCATGATCTGCCACCACCTTCTTCATCCGATGACGGGGAAGTGAGGAGGAAGAACAGGGAAGAAGGTTGGAACGACCGAACTTCCCTGCCTCCGATCTCCCTTCTCCAGTGATCTTCGAGGCTCCAAGGGGCGCTAAATGCTCATGGTGAGGTACCCTAGCTGCTGGAGGTATCAGAGTCGGCAGAGCTTCACCAGAGCGCCGCCAGCAGGTCGGCGAAGTTGAGGCGCTCCAGGAACATCCGACGATCTTCGAATCCGGCTCAAAGTGCTTGTAGGCGTGCCTAACCTGCACAGGAGTACAATACATCTCGAGGGGAGATCCCTTGACCAAAATTGAAGCTGTATTAGCACAAAAAACGAAGTGGGAACGTTCGCCGGAGCTCCGCTCCGGTGAACTACGAATCGGGTCGTTAAAGTTAATGAGCTAAACTAAAGACTAAACTAATGGCATAAATGAAATGATAGGATTAAAATCTACCTAAAAATTGAAAGAATGCAACTCTTATACACGCCGGCGATGGCAGGGAGCAGGACCTCACCGGAGCTCGGCCGTGGGTGTAACCTCCTCCCCTTTTAGCCCTCTCGGACCATCTAGGGGCTCCTCCCTATCACGAAGAAGCCTACTAGGCTGAAGGCGGGGGCATAAAATGAAAGAAAATTGACCAAATTTTGAAAAGGAGGAGGAGTTTACTTATGTACTAGTATACACACCCTTATTACCCTGCCAATATTAAGGAATCTATGATATATACAATGGATTGAAGGAGCGGGCGTGTATGTATAATGATCTAGGAGTGTTTCTTGTGAAGAAAGCATCGGCGATTGATGGATGGACCGCCCGTGAAAAAGGGCGCAAAACTGGGGGACAAGACATCGTCGTCACTTCAGATGGCTGGAGGTCAAATTGACCAAGGTCAACTCTCAGAGGCATGTGATTGGCCCAACTCAGCAGCTAAAACAAAAAATCTTAATTTTATGAAAAACAATTAATTTAAAATAGTAAATGATTTTATTAATTTTTGAATATAAAATCAAAAATGTTTATTAATTTATGTTGTATTTTATTATGATTTTTATTTATTTTTGGTATATTTTATTACAATTTTATTTTTAATGGTTTATTTATAGGTATATTAACGTGTATTTTATACATTTTTATTTTTATTTTGCATATGCCATTTATTATTTTATTTTTTTATTTTATATATTTATAACTTATTTTTGTGAGTATAAATGTATTTTTATTTTATTTTTATGATGTTATTTGTATACTTAAATAAATAGAGATGTATATTATATAGGTATATCCATCGGTATTTTACTTATGTT
Organism: Ottelia alismoides; assembly: GCA_037367405.1. Classification (NCBI taxonomy): domain Eukaryota; kingdom Viridiplantae; phylum Streptophyta; class Magnoliopsida; order Alismatales; family Hydrocharitaceae; genus Ottelia; species Ottelia alismoides. Next base: position 978,739 of record JAZKJV010008325.1, on the reverse strand, counting down.
TTATGTATACTATTTTTTTTAATGTATTTTGATGAGTTTTATTTTAGTTTTATATTTTTAATATAATATATATAACATTTACAATATTAAAAAAATATAAAGGAATAAAGAATTAAAGAATGCATTTCCCTTTTATTTATATATATATAGAAGCATAGGTCTTTTGTCTATGTATTTTACATAAACTTATTTTATTATTCTTTTTATTTTGGGTTTTAATTTTAATTTTAATATATATATATTATAGAAAATATTTACAAAATAATAAAAATATGAATTTCTAAAAAAAATAAATAAAATAAATAAATTGAATATTTTAATTGGTATTATGTACAATCGGGGCCAAAAACCTAACTTTTACATCGTAACTCCAAAAAATATAAAACCACAACCATTAAATAGCTCTTGAAAAGTTATATACAATTAGAACGATTTTGCTATGTTTGAGTTTTTATTTGAAAGATATGGGTCTGTGAAGTTTAGTTTCTGGCTTTTTATTCTGGGTAAAAATGTACATTGTATATTATTTTTTTTACAAACTCAATTTTGTATTTTTATTTACATTATTATCTACAACTTTCATGTACAAAGTTTCTTTATTTATGAATAAATAACAAAGAATAAAATAGGTTCCAAAATTACACAATTAATGAATAAATAAATGAGGTATTTATTGTATTTTTGGCCTTTATCTCCCCCTACTTTATTCCTTGTTGACAAATTCCATTTTGGACTTGATCTCGGGGTTAGGGTCATAAAATATTTTCAATATTTTATTCTTTTTTCTTTTCTTCTCTTTATTTTATAAGTTTGGCATTAAAACCTTATTTTATGTACAATAAATACAATAAACATGGAATGCTATTATGCACAAATTGATGCTATTTACATGAATTTGTTGGGGTTTTTAAGGCCAAAATGATAGAATAAAGGTGATGAAATGGAGATTCATCACCCCCCTTCACTTGCCTTTGCTAGTCCCTAACAAATACTTATGCAATAAGTACGAAAAGAATAAAGAATAAGAAGAAAAGAAAAAGAAAGAATCAAATAATAGATGTAATTGATCATGATTATTAAACTTATCTATACAAAGTCCAAGTTTGGAGCTCAGGTTATACCTAGTGTGAGAATGTGTGTGGAACCTTGTTGGGAATCAAATTTAAAGAACAACAGCCCTCGAGAGTCACAAAACTTGGTTCAAATCTCCTCAATAGCCAGGTCAAAACTAGCCTACATCATACGCAAACCCTTATGACTATGAAGCTGACTTGTACGGTTTAAGTGATGGTGGATCTCCCCAACTGAAATTACAAAGAGACTGACTTCTCCAGAATGACAACCCAATGATTCCCCAATCCAGCCCTCTGCCCTCGAGGAGCGGGGTATTCACTTCTAAGTTCAAGTGGCATCCAACTCAAGAGGAGGTAGAGAAAAGAATGGACGGTAACCAGTGTAGCTACCTATCATGGGATGCGAGGCCAGTGTAGTCAAGCCATCCAGCTGCAAGCTCACATGGTATAACTTTGTTGCTCAAGCTTGCTTATTTTCTATACAACGTATATACATACTCCGGTAGGCATTTTATTTTTATTTTCAAGCCTGTCCACTTTTTTGGAGTTTGTTTTTGTTTCAAACATACTATTCACAGCAGCATTTACATAAGGAGTTTTTCCTCTTAAGTCAAGAGACTATCCCTCTTTTGAAGCTTTATTGCAACCCACACTCTCATGTCTTTAGACTTCATTGAAACTGGACCAGTTTGGGGTGCACTTCCCTCCCTAGATGAGGACAAATGTTTCCACCCGTGTGCGTCTCAGACTGGCAAATCCAACCCCCTTACCACTCCAACTGAGTTGAGCCAAGTGAAAGGTGCAAGTGTCCAAGTAAGGTCACGACCGACAAGAATCATGTGTGTCTTGAAAAGTTCTAGTTAGTTAGATGAGGTGACTTGAACCCAGCCCTGAGTCTCAAAGAATTAAGTTTGAATAGACCTGAAGTATCCTAAACCTAGTTCACATAAGTTTCCAGTGAAGTAAGGTCCAACCAAGCTCTAATCTTCGAATTTATTGGACTAGTTCAATCATCAATCTCAATTGAAAAGAATAATATGCAAATGATATGCATAATGTAGAAAGATGATGCAATTTTTCAAAGAATTTTTGGAAAACAAAAAGAATTTTTACAAAAAGAGTTTTGGCAAATACAAAGAATCTTTGGCACATAATGTATAAAGTATTTATAGCTATTTACACGGGCCTGCTTCTTTATTTTACAAGAGTTAAGAATTTTAAAGAAATGATAGATTTTAACAAAGTTATTATATGTACATATATACAATTGATAAAGAATTTTATTTTGATTTATATACGCATTTTATTCCTATTTTAGTGATACATTCATTCCTCAAATTTATTTGAAAACATTTTTCAAAACTATAGTACAACAAAATTTTTACAAACATTTACAAACATTTAAAAGTCATTTTGCAAAGAATTTTCACACAATGTATATACATTTTTCAAAGTATTTTACAAAATATTTCCCAAATCATTTGCAAATAGGTTTTCAAATATTTTATTTCACACAAAGAAAAGAATTTTTCAAATAAAAATATCTTTACAAAGGTTGAATACATTTCATAAAAAGTTTTCCAAACAGTTCACACCATTTTTCAAATCATTTTGCAAAAATATTTTTATCCTGATTTATTAATCAATAAATACAAAAACAATTTGAGGAATGATTGTTATTATTGAATGAAATATCTATTTATTTATATATAGTATATTTATCCATATTTATTAATTAATATGAAAGTACGAGTTATGGCTAAAGTATATACAGAGTATATATGACCCCTCTATACTTAGCATGAGCTATGTCCTCATAGATCGAAAAAGAGAAAGAGAAGACATAACTTGTACCGAGTATAGAAAAGCCTATACGACAACTAAATAAAGAATGAAAGAATAAGAAGGTGACCAACCCCTCTATACTTAGGATCAAGTAATCCGAAGTATTGTAGACTGTACACAACGTAGGGAGGGTCATGGGTGGGATTATATTTTAAAATAAATAGATCACAGCTCGGGAGGTCTTCCCCTATACTTACGATGAAATATCCCTCAATATAGTAGAGCATATCAACAAGAGAGGAGACAATGAGGGGGATCAAAGGATGAATGAATCGGGGTACACCCCCCCTATACTTAGGACAAAGTATGTCCTAAGTACACATACTGTCAAAAAAGGACGACACCTTTTATTTAGATAAAGAAAAATGACAAGGAAAAGAAGAAAAGAAGAAAATATATATACAGATATACGAGAAGATCGTGAAGAATGTACGCGTCACTCCCCCTATACTTAGGGAGAAAGATCACTAAGTATAAGCAACAACAGGAGTGATGGAACAGAACAAGGAAAGAAAAACGTAGTGTGCACCCCCTATACTTAGGACAAGGTACGTCCTACGTATAGTCACAAAGATATGGCGATAGATCCAGGGTACACGTAACATGCGGGAGAAAGAAGGAATAAAAAATAAAACACATATTAACACCAAGTACAGACTGATGAGGTACAAGATGATCTCTTGTAAGGGAGTACCGTGCTCTTGTCATCGTCTCCATGTGAGAACGAGGACGTAGTCAGATTGTGAAAAGACACCCTGATATGCAACTAGGTAGGTGTCAGCTACCGGGGACAAACAGATCTAAAAGTAAAGCAGGGACTGGTAGCGAAAGCATAATGTCGTCTCATAAGGTGTGAAATGGGTGAGCGGTGCCGTGCCGTTAGACTTGGAGGGAGAAGGAATAATACAAACCCCTCCAAGCCAATCATGGTCTCAAAAGATAGGAATGTAAAATCATGAGACTTTTATAATGTGACGGCGTGATAACCGGTGGTCAACGAAAGATCGCAGGGACACACCGAAATATCACAAGACAAGGCTCAACCCTGTGAGCGTCCTCAAGGTGAGAAGGATCAGAAAATAATCAGAAGACTCGGCTCCGTGCTCCAACAGAGAGGAGACACAACCAGAGAAGAGATCGAGTACCAAAATCAGCAGACTCGACTTCGTGCCCCAACAGAAAAGAACCACCAGAAGTGAAGCCGAGCACCTAAAATATGATGTACTCTCCTGCAGATAATCCTCAGGGACTAGCACATACTAGTCAATGAATAATCAGAACAGAAGCTTACCCTTGCAAGGGTCGTCAAGGTGAGCGGGATCAAAGGAGCCTGGTCCATCAGACGGATCGTAGGAACGGTCTCGGTAGGTGACAGATCGGCTACCAACAGAAGAGATCGACAAATCAAGAAAGTGTGGCAGTGCCCCGCAGACAACCCTCGGGGAGCATATTGCCAAGCTAAGAAGTTGAACAATCAGAAAAGGTGGCTCATCCTTACGAGGACCATCAAGGAGAGAAGACTCAAAGGACTTAAGTCAGATGGGTCCCAGGGTCCACAGATCGGGTAAACATCAAAGCCATGGGGACCGAAAGCATATCAAATGACTTAGCTCTCTGCTCCCATCAATAGGAGAAACAGTCAGAAAGGGGAACCGAGCGTAAAGAAAATATTGCATTTTCCCACAGATAGTCCTAGAGGAACAATGCAAACTACGCACGGAATAGTCAGATTAGATCTCATTCTTGCGAGGGTAGTCAAGGAGAGAAGACTCAAAAGAGACAATCAAAATGGCCTAGGTAGACGACACATCGTCTACCAGCAGAAGAGACCGCAGATCTAACAAGGTGTCATAGTGTCTCGCAGATAACCCTCAGAGAGCACTATGAACTAGGCAAGGAATGATCAGATTCAGTGGGGCTCAACCTTACAAGGACCATCAAGGTGAGCAGGCTCAGAGGAGTCCGAGAAGTTGGCCTCATGCACTGACAAATCGAGCATGCAATCAGCAGGGAGGCCGAATAGTCAAATCAAACGATACAGTTTTAGGCTCCAACAAGGTGGAGATAGAGTCAGTGTATGAAACCGATCGTAATGAATGTGTCGCATCCTCCCGCAGATAATCCTCGGGGAGTAACATGAACTAGGTCAATCAAGTCTTGGGATTGTTGGCATTGAATCTCATGTCCTCAAAAGCAATCAATCTATCAACCATTCGGAGGGCATAAGATCATATGAGGGAGAAAATAATCAGGTCAACCGTAGAACAACCCTCAGATCAATCCAATCTAGCTGAGATGGCGCAAAAAATAATCAAAAAATCTCAAAGTGCCATTGGTGGATGACCGAGGTAGGAGATCAGGGATGGGTCAATCAGTAAGATGGGAGACATCATGTGGGTCCAGTCACCGTCACAATGAAACATATATCGAGATAGTCTATCCAGCTCAGAAATCAAAGACGGACGGAACCTCAAAATAGATAGATCAGTTAAAGCTCATGATATCACCATCAAATCATCACAAAGCATCACATCCTCAATCCGGTGTGCGAGACCGAAAATCCTCGTTTAGGAATCACACCTAATGATCGTGCATCATAAAAAATCCTCAGTAAGCTCCTATGCACAAAGCAAAAGGCAGATCCACCAAGTTAATCTCAGCATCCTCAAAACATGCCTGACTTCAATGTAAGTCAAGATCCTCGATGCAGGCGATATCTAAAGCACAACAATCCCATGTGATGGAAGAGAAGAAACAGGGAATACGAGGAGGGTGGGCAAGTAGAGGAACACAAAGGTTGGGCGAAGGTGATTGAGTGCAAGCGCTAATATCATGACTTAATGCAAATGAGGAGGTATATGTATAAGCGAGGTAGAGAGATTCAAAGATGAAAAATGCATGACTCTTACGGACGGGACTGATAACTCAAAGGGAAAATGCAAATGGACTCCAAGTTACACTCAATACACAAGGTAAACCCCAGATTCACCTACTCAACACAGTGAAGATAGAGATGTGGTCTTTTTGTCTTGTTGATTTTAGAGTTAGGTGATCAAAGAAAATTATACACACTGGGATTGGGCTTTGGGATTGGGGCATTAATCGTTAGCGTGTACGTAGAAATAAAATGCTCAAACAAGGAGGAGATTGCTCTCCCCAATACAAGGAATCCGTTGCTTTTTATTTAAAGATCAAGTATGGTTAGCAGTCCCTATTTTATTTTGATTATCACTTTTTTTGGTTATTTTTCAATGTACGTGCCTAACAGGGTTCCAATTCCATTTACATCCTAGGTGAGCAAAAACAGAGGGAGAAGATCGGAAAAGCCATGTAAGTCGAAAATCGAATGATGCATGCCAAGTAAGAGGAATTATAGTGCTTCCCAGCTCTCTCCATGTGGGATGCAAGATAGAATTGAAACCCTATGCTATTTGCAAATGCAATCCGATGAAATCGCCCTAGGTTAGTAACTGCTATTATCGTGAAGCAAAAAATGCTAAATATTCAGAAATGAGATCGAAAAGTCCGGTCTCTGAAGTACATCAGTGTCCACCACAACGGGTCATGCACGCGCTGTATAGCACTTCTCTCTGTGCTCGATCTCAAATCCAAAAAAATAGCAATTATTATTTGACTAAGTATAAGCACAGTTCTATAGGTACATGCAGATATATTAGGATTTTTGGACCTTAATCTATCGTGAAGCAGTTCCTAGGCTAAGGCTTATTCACACAAAATAATAATAAAAATAAAATAAAATAAGTAAAGCGTCAAAATCGTCGAGGCCCCCAACGGAAGAATACCTCAGGTAATGGACCTCAGGAAGTCGAAGTGTAGAGAGTTCTGTATTATTACATGCCAAGTGTCACTCTCTTACATAAATTTACATTTTTTTGCATAATAAAAGGAAGCTCTGAATCTGTCTCCAAAATTCCTCCAGGTTGGAATTGGCTGCTCTCTCCCACCCGCTCAGTCAGAAAGCTGGCTCCGCATTCCTCAGGTGCGTAGGTTCTCCTAGGAGATCCTCTGCCGAGCTGCAGTCCCTCGCAACAAATTCAAACATGGAAGAGCGTCAGACAGTTCACAATGATAATAAAAATAAAATAATATAAATAAATGAATAAATATGGACAAGAGTGAAGAATCAAATAAATAATGAATATCCCAAACGACATTGCTCCCCGGCAGCGGTGCCATTTGATGAAGAGGAGGTATCGAAGGCCGTATTAATCCACAAGGCAGATCAACAATCGATGCGTTGACCGCTCAATAATTCTCAATCAATCAACAATTAATTCATAATAATAAATCAAGCAATTAATCTCAAAAATGTGGAGTTAAAATTTATTATAACTCTACATGCAAATGTGTATAGTTGTGAGCACAAGTAGAGGTCGAACACTGGGAGCAAACGGTTGGGGGCGAAAAAAATGCGCAAAAATTATTCAATTCTTTTCTAGTCCATGTTATTTTTTTGTGGGTTTTCAATTTTTTTTTATTTTTATATTTTTATATTTTGACTTTTAATTTCTGATTTTTTTCTTATTTTCTTATTATATTTTTATCTTTCTATATTTTCTTTTTCTTTTATAAAAGTAATTTAGCCATATAAGGCTTTATTTATGCAAATCATAGAAATGTATTTATAAATAATATTGCTATAAATAAAATTTATAAAATAAATTTTTTTTAGGTTTTAAATATTTTTCTAATGTTTTTGTATTTTTTTCAAGAATTTTTGCTAATTTTTATATATTTTTAAAGTAAAAAATATTCCAAATATGAGATTAATTAAATACTTTAAATTAATTTGGGTTTTAAAAATAATAAATAAGTCCCAAAATTACCCAAATTAATTTTAATATGTAAATAACTAAATATAGATAGTTATTAAACAGAAAAATATATTTTTGGGATTTTAATTGAATTTTTATATTTTTTGTTGGATTTTGGAGCTTTCTAATTTTATTAATTTTCTTTTATATTTTTAGGGATTTTTTATTTTTGGACACAATAAATATCAAAATATACCATATATAATTTTTAGGAATTTTTTCAAAATGTTTTTATATTTTTTTTGGTATTTTATAAAATACACAGGGACTATTTAGGCTCCTTTTTAATTTTAATAAATATGTTAAATTAAAAAAATGCAAATAGGCATGTGGCATGTAAATACACTGCATGGGCATCTAACCCTATTTTTGTGGAATTTTTAAAGCTATGTAGCTATTTTTAATAATTAGATAAAAGTCACAAAAATAAACAGCCTAGTAGGGGCATAACTGCAAATAAAATAAAGATCTTGGAGCACATTGCAATTTATCCAATAGAATTAAATATTTATTTAATTTTTCGGAACTATCTTAAAATATTCAAAAATGCCACAAGGTCTTGTGCAAAATTTCCAGCATCACGTGAGGACTGCACGTGACACTGGCATGGACCAAAACGTAAATATAGAAAGTATGTTGGCCTAATTGCAAAATGGCCTAATTATTTACAACATAATATTTTATTTAAAGCATTAATAATTAAATACAAAAAAGGTGAGGGGTGTACATGCAATTTACCTCTTAATAGACTGGATCAGACGTCGCTGGAAAGTTGACTTGACACGTGGCACTCATCTGATGGCCGATACCATTTTGCAGATCCACGGTGAGGATTAGATCACTTAGCGTGATCCAACGGTTGAGGTATGGGAAGATCTGATGGCTGAGGCACGATCTGGTACCACCTTCTTCCGACGACGGGGAAGTGCGGAGGAAGAACAGGGAAGAAGGCCGGAACGGTCGAACTTCCCCGCCTCTGATCTCCCTTCTCTGGTGATCTTCGAGGCTTCAAGGCAGCGCTAAATGCTCTTGGCGAGGTACCCTAGCTGTTGGAGGTATCAAAGTCGGTGGAGCTTCATCAAAGTGCTGTCAGCAGGTCTGCGAAGTTGTGGCGCTCCACGAACCTCCGACGATCTTTGAATCCGGCTCCAGGCGCTTGTAGGCACTCCTAACCTGCACAGGAGGACAATACGGCTCGAGGGGAGATCCCTCGACCAAAAATGAAGCTGTATTAGCACAAAAAATGAAGTGGGAACATTCGTCGGAGCGGAGCTCCAGCGAACTACGAATCGGGCCGTTAACGTTAATGAGCTAAACTAAAGACTAAACTAATGACATAAATGAAACGCTAGGATTAAAATCTACGTAAAAATTGAAAGAACGTAGCTCTTATACCTGCTGGCGATGGCAGGGAGCATGACCTCACCGGAGCTCGGTCGTGGGTGCAACCTCCTCCCCTTTTAGCCCTCTCAGACCCTCCAACGGCTCCTTCATGTCATGAAGAAGCCTACTAGGCCGAAGGAAGGGGCAGAAAATGGAAGAAAATTGACTAAATTTCGAAAAGGAGGAGGAGTTTATTTATGTACAAGTATACGCACCTTTATTACCCGGCCAATATTAAGGAATCTATGATATATACAATGGATTGAAGGAGCGGGCGTGTATGTACAATGATCTGGGAGTGTTTCTTGTGAAGAAAGCATCGGCGATTGATGGATGGATCGCCCGCGAAAAAGGGCGCAAAATTGGGGGACGAGACATCGACGTCACTTCAGACGGCTAGAGGTCAAGTTGACCAAGGTCAACTCTCGGTGGCCTATGATTGGCCCAGCTCAACCGCTAAAAGATAAAACCGCAATTTTATTCAAGAATAATTAATTTAAAATAGTAAATAATTTTATTAATTTTTGATTATAAAATAAAAATTGTTTATTTTTATGTAGTATTTTATTATGATTTTTATTTTATCTTTTTGATGTATTTTATTATAACTTTATTTTAATGGTTTATTTATAGGTATATTTACCTGTATTTTATACATTTTTATTTTTACTTTATTCTTTTATTTTATATATTCATAACTTATTTTTGTGAGTATAAATGTATTTTTTTTATTTTTATGATATTATTTGTATACTTAAATATATAGAGATGTATATTATATAGGTATATCCATAGGTATTTTACCTATGTTTTATGTATACTATTTTATTTTAATGTATTTGGATTTTATTTTAGTTTTATTTTTTTAATAGAATATATATAGTATTTACAATATTAGAAAAATATAAAGGAATAAAGAATTAAAGAATGTATTTCCCTTTTATTTATATACATATAGAAGCATAGGTCTTTTGTCTATGTATTTTACATAAACTTATTTTATTTTTATTTTGCTTTTGGGTTTTATTTTTATTTTAATATACGTATATATTATAGATAATATTTACAAAATCATAAAAATATGAATATGTAAAAATAATAAACAATAAATAAATTGAATATTTTAATCGGTATTATGTACAATAGGGGCCAAAAACCTAACTTTTACATAGTAACTCCAAACAATATAAAACCACCACCACTAAATAGCTCTTGAAAAGTTATATATAATTAGAGGTGATTTTGCTATATTTTGAGTTTATTTGAATGATATGGGTTTGTAAAGTTTGGTTTCTAGCTTTTTATTCTGGGTATAAAATGTACATTTTATAATAATTTTTGTACAAACTCAATTTTGTAATTTTATTTACATTATTTTCTACAACTTTCATCTAAAAGTTTCTTTATTTTATGAATAAAAAATAAAGAATAAAATAGGTACCAAAATTGCACAATTAATGAATAAATAAATGAGGTATTTATTGTATTTTTGGCCCTTATCTCCCCCTACTTTATTTCTTTATGGACCAATTCCATTCTGGACTTGGTCTCGGGGTCAGGATCAGAAAATATTTTCAATATTTTATTATTTTTTCTTTTCTTCTTTTTATTCTATAATTTTGGCATTAAAAACTTTATTTTATGTACAATAAATACAATAAATAATGAATGCTATTATGCACAAATTGATGCTATTTACATGCATTTGTTGAGGTTTTTAAGGCCAAAATGATAGAATAAAGGTGATGAAATGGAGATTGATCACGACCCCACGCAAAGCAGCTCAGGAGGTCGCGGGAGCGCGTTACCAGGTGGTTGGAGCGACCACGCGAGGCGGTGCGGTGGCCGCGAGGAGGATGGTAGTCGAGGGGTTGTGCGCATGACCTGGAGGGCGTGCGGCCTGGGGGCTTCTGGGTGCCACTCTAGAGGAGATCGCAACCTTGTGTGGAAGAACGTGACGGCTATGATCGAGGGCAGATGGAGTTGGGGCTTCGGCCTGGCTGGAGCGGGTCGTGGTCGTGCGCTGCTGTGGCCAACGGCCAGGAGGTGGACGACCGTGGGCGGAAACCTACAGCTGAGGCCAACAGATGGAGGGTGGCCGAAGGGTGCCTGGACTGAAGAGCGCGCAGTCGTAGGTCCACAGCGGTGAAACTTGGTTGTACGTCGGTTTAGGGCATTGGTATGATGATGGTGGTGGTGGTGATTGTGAATGTTGAACAAGTTGCTGGTGACAATGTAATGATAAATAAGATAAACAAATAATGTTAGATAAAAAATGATGAAGTGAAGATGAAGAGATAGAAGATTTACTTGTGTAGTCGCTTGGAGAGTGGGACGGCGGTGTGCGGCCTCCGTCGTGGCCTCAATCAGCTTGGCGAAAAGCTAAGAAGCTAGGCAATCCCCTTATGGAGGGATGCTACGCGAACAAGGCCAGCGGATCTCGCCGATAAGATGGCTGGAACTCGTCGTCTCTCTATAGAATTAGGTTGTCGATGTCACCTCATCCTCTCTGGAGCTGGTATTCTTCTCACGAAATTGGCGGATGAAGATGAATGAAGGGGATGAGGGGAATAAAAGAGGAGGATGAGGAAGTTAGAAAAGAAGTGGTGAAAATGGAGGAGTGGTGGAGAAAATGGAGAAGTGGAGGAGACTTGGAGTGGGAACAAGTAAGGAAGAAGTAAAAGGTAAAATAAAATAAAATAAGTAAAGTAAAATAAGTAGGCTAAAAATAATAAAGGGAAAATAAATAAAAGAAAATAAATAATAGAAAATAATTAATCAAAATAAAAAAATAATAAAATAATAACTAAAATAAATAAAATAAAATATGAAATTAATAAATTAATAAAAAAAATAGGGTGACACGTGGCGGCTCCTGGAGGTATCACGTGTCGCACCTAATAAAATCAAAAATTAAATGAAAAAAAATTAAAAAGAAATAACAAAAAGGGTCAAATCAAAAAGTGGTCAACATAAAAATTGCTCGTCTCAATGAGATCTACAACTTTTGTGAAGGATCAAAAATTAAAAGAAGTCATATGTACAAAGTATATTTTTGGGTAGTACCTTATAGATATAAAATACCACATTTTTATCTTTTGCATATTATTTTTGTTAATTTTTAAATAAGTGAAAAATAAAAATAAAAATAGAGAAAACATGAAAGGAATATTTACAGTTTAATCTATTTTTTGTATTTTTAATAATTAAGAAATTAAAAGGATAAAATAAAGGGTATTTTGATCAATATGTACAATATACAATAGGGGCCCAAATCCAAAATTTACATACAATCTCCAATTTTTATGAAATTAGTCTTGTTTTGAAGGTCTTTGAATGTATATTATTTTAAAAGTGAGTAGACCTAAATTGAACACTGTATGAGAGAGATATACATATTTTAAGGTTCATAGTCTCAAACGTGGATTTGGGTTTTATTGGACAATGTTACAAGTCAGTATTTTTTGATATTTTTCCTTTATTAGTGTCAATTATATATACACTATAGAGTTGATTTTATTGAATTTAGAGTTAATATAAAATAGATACAATATTGTATTTACAGGTGATTTTTACAAGTGTATTTGGCTCCTCATTTAATGCAAATATGAATGCTAAAATGCAGAAATTATTTAACATGCATGAATGCTAATTATGCAATATAAGTGATGAAATGCAGCTAATTACTCAAGAACAAAGCTCTATTTTCGATTTTTAGAGTGATGAATCACATATTCATCAGACTCTTACTTCCAATAGGATTAGGAAAAGATAACTCCTAATCCTAAAAGGTAATTGATCTCCATCTCCAATCAATAACTGGTTTTTCCTTTTCCAAATAGGATAACTAATGTCCTATATATACGGAATAAGTTCCCACAAGGAGGGAACCCATCCAACAAATCTCTCCTTCACCGATGATGTGGGAACTGCACCAAACCTACAAGGGAGCAGCATCTCTCAAACTTTCCAAGCGGCAAAGTCTTTGTCATCATATTAGCATCATCGTCATCTGTGTGGATCTTATCAAGTACAAGCTGCTTCGATTCTAATACATCACGTATCCAATGATATCTGATATCGATGTGCTTCGATCTTGCATGGAATGTAGAGTTCTTGCCAAGGTGAATATTACTCTGACTGTCAAAGTAAATTACATACTTACCTTGATGAAAATCAAGTTCACGCATGAACTTCTTTATCCATAGCAACTCCTTGCACGCCTCTGTATTTGCAATGAACTCATCCTCTATAGTAGATAAAGATACATACTTCTGGAGACGAGACTGCCAAGAAACCTCGCCACCTCGAAGCTATTTCAAGATCCATTTAACTGCTTCCCAATGTTGTTTTCCTGAATTTGAGATGAACCTACTAACAAATCCAACTGCATGAGCAATATCTGGCCTCATACAAATAGCATACATGAAACTACCTATCGCTGATGTACATGGAACTCTTTCCAATTCTTTCTTTTCTCCATTATTTTGTGGGCTATCTTTGGACTTAATTTGAAATGCGGTCCAAGAGGGGTGTTAGCTAACTTTGCCTTCTCCATACGAAATCTTTGAAGTACCTTTTCAATGTACTTCTCTTGTGAAAGTTGAAGTTTCCTTGCTTCCCTGGCTCGAGTGATCTTCATGCCCAGTATCTAACTTGCATGTCCCAAGTCCTTCATAGCAAAGGACTTGCTCAACTCTTTCTTCAAGCTAAATTTCTCTCTCTATTGTTGCCTACAATCAACATGTCATCAACATGGCACAACAATAGGATGAAATCATCACCTGAGAATTTCTTCATGAACACAAATGGTCTGAAGTGGTCTTGGAGTAACCATGCTCCCCCATGAATGAGTCAAACTTCTTGTACCACTTCCCGGGTGCTTGCTTCAAGCCATATAGACTCTTCTTCAGTATGCAAACATAGTCTTCCTTGCCTTTGACCGTAAAACCCTCTGGTTGCAAGGTCATCCTTAAGAAAAGTTGCCTTCACATCCATCTATTCAACCTCCAGATCAAGACTAGCTGCCAAGCTAAGAACCAACCTGATAGAAGACATCTTCACCACAGGAGAAAAGATCTCCTTAAAGTCAACTCCCTTCCTTTGGTTAAAATATTTCCCAACCAACCTAGCCGTGTACCTTGGATTTGTAAAGTATTCATCATATTTTACTCTATAAACCCACTTGTTTCTCAATGTTCGCTTGTCTTTGGGCAACTTAACAGCTCAAAGGTATGATTGTCATGATGGGACTCCATTTCCTCTTCATAGATTCTACCCATTTCTCCTTATTTGCATCTTGCAAGGCTTCTTCATAGTATTCAGGTTCGTCGTTGTCTATCAACAAAATGTACTCATGTGCAGAATATATGTTGGAGGGTCGTCTCCCCCTCACAGGTCTCTGTGGTGGGAGAGTCTTGGAAGAAGAAGAGCCCTAATCATCTTGCCGACCATCATTACCACCGTCATCTACATCATCATCATCATCAAGAGTGGAGATCTGTGGTACATCCTCCTCATGTTCTGCATCTGGTAGTTGTTCATATGCATCATCTGGCACCGCATGTGGAACCCTCTGCAAAGGGACTGACTCCATATCATCTGGCTGATAGATGCTCGAAGGAGGGTCCTTAGTAGCCTTCTAGATGTCTTCAATGGTCTGATCTTCAGAGAAGATCACATCCCTACTCCTCACCAGCTTCTTATCAACTGGATCATACAACCTGTAGCCAAACTCATCTTGTCCATATCCCAAAAAGATGCACTGCTTTATCTTTGCGTCCAACTTGGACCTTTCATTCTTGGGAATATACACAAAGGCTTGACATACAAAGACCCACCAATGGTTGTATGAGATATTCTTTCCATGACAAACCCTGTTAGGAACATCACCATCCAAGGGTACATGTAGAGATAAATTAATAACATGAATAACAGTATAAAGTGCTTCACACCAACAAAAGTTAGGCAACTTAGCTTCAGAAAGGAGACATCTAACTCTCTCAATCAAGGTCCTATTTATTATCTCTGCTATCTTGTTTAATTGTGGCATCTTGGGTGGAGTCTTCTGGTGCATGATACCATGAGATCTACAATAATCATCAAATGACCCAATATACTCACCACCATTGTCGCTGCGGATGCACTTAAGTTTCTTCTCAGATTGTCTCTTAACTAGTCCATAATAGTCTTTGAAAACACAAAGGACTTAATCCTTCCTCTTTAAGTCGTAGACCCAAACTTTTCTGGAGAAATAATTAATGAATGTAACAAAATAAAGTGCACCACCGAGAGAACTTACTTTTAACAGATCACAAAGATCTGTATGAACAAGCTCCAATGATTACATCTTTCTAGAAGGTGGATGGCTCTTGAGGAGACTCTCGTCTGCTTCCCAACCAAGTAGTTTGTGCATCTCTCCATCTTCTCTTTCTTGATATCTATCATAATATTCTTCCACACCAAACACTACAACCCCTTCTCACTCATGTGCCCAATCGTCGATGCCACAACTCAATAGATTTTGCATCTCCAGTCACATGTGCAACATCATAGGAGATTGATGCATTCATGATGTAAAGATTGTTGCTATACTTCTTTCCATGAGCAACAACCAAGGATTCTTGGGTAAGATTCCATTGACCGTCACCAAAAGTGTTAAGGTATCCTTCATCATCAAGCTTACCTATAAAAATGAGATTTAAGTGCATGTCTGGTGCATGCCTCACATCATTGAGTGTCAACACAGCTCTGTTGGCATTCTTCAATACAATATTGTCAATGCCAACAACACGGGACAAAGAACCATTTCACATCTTTATTGTGCCAAAATCACTAGTTGTATATGAAGAGAAAACCCTCTCTAAGATGTGACATGTAGAGTGATGAATCTGTGATTCATCACTTCAAAAGTCAAAAATAGAGCCTTGTTCCCGAGTAAATAGAGGCATATTTCCCTTTATAATGCATAAATAGCACTCATGCATACATACATAATACATTCATTTTAGCAGTCCATTTGCATTCAAATAAGAAGATAAAAATCCCTTGTAAAATACCTATTCACTAAAATAACCACTTCTTTATAATATGTACTCCTTAGTTAATAATATAGGGAAGAAGGCCAAAAATTCCCCCTTGTAATTTAGCCAATAAAGCCTCAAAACCCCTGTACACTAAAATGCACATAAATCCCTCGTACAAACTCCGAACTAGGTCTACTTACTCTTAGAATACTACACATTAAAAGACCTTTAAAGTGAGACTAATTTCATTCAATTTGGAGCTCGTATGAGAAAGTTGGGTTTTTGGGCCACTTTGTATACTACATATATGTATATTTGTATCTTTGTACTTATGTATCATATTTGACCTCATCTCCGTCTTTGGTCAACATGAAACTTGTAGATCTCATCGATATCTACAACTTTCATGTTTTGAGTTTTTCCAAATTCGGCCCCCTCTTCTCTCTACACATGTATTTTCTTCCAGCCATTCACAGCAGGCCACGTGGCGCCCTCTGGTTGCGCCACGCGGCCCGCACCCCTTGCCTCATCCGCCCGCAGCCACAGCCGTTGGATTACGCTCTAGATCCAACGGCTTGGCTGCTTCCACGTGCGCCTCAAATCCACACCGTCAGATCATCCCCTTGTCTCATCTGATCCGCCCGTCCGCGCCTCTTCCAGAGCTCGCCACATGGCGGCGTGTACACCATCTGATCAAGCCCGCGATCCTTCCATCACAGCCGCTCTTCCTTTGGCGCCCCTCATCCCTTCGATTAACATCAACCCTTCATCCAAACCGTTCGTTCGCGCCGCTGCCTCACCACGACACGTGGCAGCTTCCGCACCTTCAGATCGCATCGCCTTGACTTGATCCCAGTCGCTCGCTCGCGCTTCGCCCAGCTGCTTCCACGTGGCACCATCACAGCCTCTTATCACCGCGCCTTGATCTAATCCCATACGTCCCTTCGCACTTTGATCTAGGCCATTGGATCACAAGATCCAACGGCCAGGGCCTCGTCTCCTACTTCCGATCGTCTCTCTCCCACGATCTCGCCCTTGCGAAACAAGCCGCACCCTTTCTATTTTCGCCACCACGCCTACCACCATCTCCGACCACCAATCACTCCACGTCCTTACCCACTCATCCGTCATCCTCGCCAGCCACTTCATTTCCCACGTCGATCACCAGCTACACCCCACTACCTCCACGAACTTCGCTCCATCACCAGGCCGCTCCTCTACTCCACCCTTTAAATACTCCACCACCGGCCAACTTCAGCCCTATCCGCCACCCTTGTGAGATACCCCGAGCTCGGAGCAACCGTTTGGTGACAGCAAGCGACCTATTCCTCGAGCGAAGACCGGTCATCTTCTCCGACGAGATCCTCGGCCCACCGCCGTGTCGCAGCCACTCCTCCGAGCAGCGGCTTGAGCTCGGGACACCACCGGTCCCTCGAGTGACGACCTGGAACCCAAGAAGGAGTTCCAACCCCCAGGTGAACCCTCCATTCTTCTCCGATCTTCTCTTCTTTTCTTCGTCGATTTTCTCGCTTTTTATTCTCCGCCTCCGGTCACTCCCACGCCTCCATTCCAATCTTCCGAGCTCCGCATCGGAGCTCTCATCTTCGCGGCCACCTCTATGCCCGCCGACGACTCACTTCATCCTCCATCAGCTCCAGCTCCGCTACTTGGTCGGAGCACCATCGCCAACCCATCTCCATCACTCCTTAGGCCTCACCGACTACCTTCACTTCTCCACAAGCGCACGCACGAGCTCCGGCTCTATCTATAACACTTGCAGGTGCCCCTCTGCTCATTGAACGGAAGCTCGCCGGAGACGACTTCGAGCTTCATCGCCATCGACGTAAGACCGCCCTCTGCCGCTCCTGAGACCACCAGTATCTCCGCCGCATCGCCACGAGTTTTCTGGGATATCTCCGATAAGTCGGAGAGCGTCATCGACACGAGGAAGGACGGGCAGAGCTAAGGCATCTTCGCCGAAGCCCCGCCATCTCCTCCGCAGGCGGCGGAGGATCGTCGGAGCAGACGCACAGCATCCGTTCGATCACGTTGATCGAACGTCCCTCAGTGAGCCACGTCGCCTCTTCAACGGGCTTCGCAGGAGTCGTTGGATTCACTTAGATCCAACGGCGCCTAGAGCGCCACGCGTCTTCCCTCCGCAGCAGCTCTCAACCGTCGATCTCTCACCAGATCTAGCGATGGATCTCCAGCCACGTCGCCGTCTCCACCGAGCCCAGTAGCCGTTGGATCAGCATCGATCCAAAGGCCCGAGGTCACGCCACGCGTCCACATCACCGTCCGTTCGATCACGTTGATCGAACGGTCCACAGCTTGCCACGCAGCCTCGGCCCGAGCCTCTTCTCTGAGCCTAGGTTCGGGTCGTCCGAGCCTCACTCCAGACCTCCAGAAGCGCCCGAGCCTAGCTTCGAGCCTCTGCAGCCATCCGAGCCTAGGCTGCCCACGTGAGGAGCACGTGAGGCCTGGGAAATTTACACAAAGGCCCCTGAAGCTTTCCAATATTGCAAAAAGGTCCCTGTGAAGCTGAGCCCACGTGAGGAGCACGTGCCTGTTGGAGAAATTGCACTTGAGTCCCCAGCATAATAGGTGATTGCATTTTAGTCCCTGTCCGCATAATTGCTTTATGTATTTTTATTTTCCAGTATTGCATTTACACCCCTGTGTTTGCACGCATCCCTAGGTTGCATTTTACATCATTTTTCAAATATAAAAATTGTATTTTGTTGAGAAACTTGTCCTCTGTCTATTGGTCCACGTGTCACATTTTTGTAATTTTAGTGGAATTATTAACGAATTAATTGGCATATTTTTGAGATATTTTGCCCAGTGACACCTTTTAATTTGTAGTTAATTCTCTTTGGTTCCAAAAATCCTCAAAACTTCACAGTAGCCTAAGGACAGTATTCTTAACATGCCATAAACATTTCATGTCATTTTCACACATTTCGAGGCCTAAATAAATTGTTGAGTGATTTTCATATTTGAATTTTAATAAATTCATTTCACATTGAAATTAAGATCTGTCAATTTTCCTAGATCCCTTATCAGTAGTGCTATCTAGGATAATTTTATCTCTTGAAGAAATTGTGATTTGTTATTTATTAACAATTAAATAGTGAAAATCACCCTGTCTGCATGTTTAATTCCCAGTAAATCCATTTAGTGTCTGAAAAATCCAAAAAAATTAGGGTAACTCATTTTCATCATAACTAATCATCTGGCCAAATTTTAGAATTTTTGGACTTCATTTGATATCCTAATTGAAGTGAACTTTATATTGGCCTGCATTTTTGCACGAGTCTGCATTGAAATAAAAAAGAACAAAAAAAAATTATTCCTCGATAATCACGCACTTGATCTGTGCTAAAATTCACCTAAGGAGACAGATGCCTCCCTGAGTTCGACCTTGGACTTCCACCAGGTAAAAAAATCACCGCTTGAAATTGGCTCAAACCTTATTTAAGTGGTTTTTTATTAGCCCTCGTATCCGACTGCAACGAACGACATTAAACTTAATTTGGACATTAATTTGCTCGAATTAACTAAGGGTGTGGGACGCTTATCAAAATGGCACCGTTGCCGGGGAGGCACGGCTTAGGTTAAATTTTAGTGAATTTTTGAGTGATTGATTTTCTATCCCCGGGTAGTCTGACCCCCGGTTTTCTTTTAATTATTTTTTTTCTCTCTCCTTTAATTCTTTACATTATTTTTTTTTGTGTCACTCTCTGACCTTAATTTGTTTCTGTGCGAGGAACGCGAGGAGTCGACGACGCTTCGAGGATCTAGTATTTTAACTTTATTGAGTGAAAGAGAGGCATTGTATTTTTTTTATTTATTTTATTTCTTTTTTTTTCGCATCATTTCCAGTGGTTCTCGTTTGGGTTCTCGTGTCTGTAAAGATAGTGGAACTGTGTCCCGTGTGCTGTGTGGGTGAATTGTAACTTAGCTTGCACTAGCGGCTCCCCGAGCCAATCTAGGAATTGCTTGTGCTCGTAATCAATAGGACCACACAATACACTTAAAAGACGCACCTAGACTGTGGTACTTCGTCAAATTAAACTGTTCTTCACGCTAATAGAACTGCTTGTCTAGGAGCGGCTTTCATCGCTTGCATTTGCATCTATATTAAAAGTTTTCAATTCTGTTCTGCATCCTGCATAAAAAGCGAAGGGATCACTGTAAGTATTCTTCACTCAGCATACGCATCATCGATTTTCGTGCATCAGCTTTTCTCGATTTCCCCCCCTCTGATTTTTACATTTAAATTAAACGGAAATTGGGACTGTTCGATAGGCGTGCTGTGTGGTCGGATTAATACAGTGAGAACCTTACTTAAAATCGGGACTGCTAAACAGTATTGACCAAAAAAAAAGGGGAATAAAATTTGAAAATTGTATGCGGGAGATTAATCCCCGACCTTGTTTTCAGGCTGAGTGAGGGTACTTGAGTATGTGTGAACACCTTAAGGCAGAGCCCAAATACCCGCCTTCCATATCACGTTCTAACTGATCCTAGCAAATATCACAAGCTGAATAATTTCAGATTCTTTGACTAGTACCAAGTAGCCTCCGCCTGTCTCAGGTAGATAGGGGCGAAATTGCGGTACTTTGCGACAAGTTGCCAGTAACCCCCCGGGGTGAAGTTCCGGCCTTGTCAGCCATCGCCTGCTTGCAGGTAGATAGGGGCGTGGTCATTGAATCCATCAGCTTGGGATAGGAGCGAAGAAAGGAAGGAGCGGCAGTATCTTAGGCGACAGGTTAAACAGGGAAGACGCATCCGGCTCTGAGCCGACTTCCCTATAGGCCGCGTAATCCTTGCTTATTTTGCTTGAAAATCACACTTAAAAACAACAAGATTAATTGGACTCGAATTCTAGTCCTTCACTGTGTTGAGTGTGAACCCAGGGTCTTGGATTGATTTTTGCTTGCTTCAGGTAGGAGTAAAATCCTATCTTCTTCTCGCTTCATCAAGATGAGTGACTGGGGAGATCTCGACGCATTAGTCACCAATATCTTTTATGAGTCCCCCAAGTAATTCATCTTCATCGGTCCAAGCGCACCTTGGACCACCCAGGACTCATGACCCTCTTGAGTCCTAGTTCCCTCATGCTCAGGGTGGTTACTCTCAAACCAACCCTTTCATCTCCTCCGAGATTACTGAGGAAGACCATTGCCTCGGTAATCCCTTCCTTAATTTGCCCTCTAACACAGATCTTATTTCCCAATCCCCAGAATTAGAGGACAAGATGCCGCCAAGGATGCCACCGGATGAGGACCAGATACGACAGATTCTTGCTCGCCTTGCCGAAGCCGAACAAAAGAATGCAGATCTTACGGCGCGAATGGGACAGATTATTGTAGTTGGAGGAATCGACCGACCAATGGTCGATACCTACAACCCGGCGGAGAACGAGATTCACAACTGGTTAGCACCCGCAGTTCCCGCCCAGGCATTTGAGCTGAAGCCCCACTTCCTTAGTCTGCTTCCGAAGTTCAACGGAAACCTCACTGAAGAACCATACACTTTCCTCCGTGACTTCGAACTGGTGTGCAATAATCTTCGCCATCCCAATGTTGGCCAAGATTATATCCGGCTGAAGGCCAGCCCTTTTGCCTTAGGTGATAAGGCTGCTCATTGGTTGAAGAACTTAGGGGTGGTATGTACTACATGGATGCAGTTCAAGGATTTATTCTTGAAAAAGTTCTACCCTCTCAGTAGGACTAACCAGATGAGAACAAAGATCGCCAGCTTCGCTCAAGGACCCAGTGAACCTTTCCATGAAGCATGGGACATGTTCAATGATTTAGTACAGAAATGCCCATGCCACGGCATTTCGAAGGCGATCTTAGTCCAGACGTTGTTCTGTGGTCTAACCCCGGAGATGCAGGGGTTAGTCAGTGCTGCCTGTGGAGGAAGCTATCTGAACAAGAACGAGCACGCCGTATGGAAGATCCTGGAGCAGATGGCAGAAACCGGCAGGTCGCAGGCCACAAGGGCCTATCAGTTGTCTCCCTCAATCCTATCCAATGAGACAACCCAAAGGACTGTAGCAGATCTGACTGAGGACCTCATTCCCAGCATGGGGATGATTGCCGACAAGCTTACCATGGTCGAGCAGATCCACAAGAGAGTCGCGGAAATGGAGTCTCTTTCGAACCTACCGAGGCAAGTGGAGGAACTCTCTGAGAAGGTAGCTAAGATCAGGCTACCTACCCCTTCTGCACCACCTGTACCTGTACATCGAGTCCATCTTGTACAGGAACAGGCACCGGGGTCTCAGAGTAGTTGGGACCAGACTTACAACCAGCAGAACCAGCATGCACCCCCACAAGTGGAGACGGGATACGAGGAGCCTCCACCAGTGTACGAGATCAACGGGCTTTGGTATAGCCGTGACCCGATGGTCAGGCAAATCGAAATGGGGAAGGATCAGCCATACCGCCCATCCCCAGTCTACCAAGAGACCAGGCCCGTTCCCATACCGCCCTTTCAGTCCAGGCTGGAACAAGGGTACCAGCAGCAGCAATGCACCTATCAGTAGAGGCCAGCACCGTCCTACCAGCAGCAGCAATATCGGCATGGCCAGCAATGCCAATACAGAACCTCATCTACACAGCAGCAAGCCCAGCCCACTGAATTGGAGTCTCTCACCTTGGCAATCCAGACCCTGTCTGATAGGGTCCAACAGATACAGAATGACTACCTAGACATGAGAACCGACATCAATCGGGTCTCTCGTGCCCAGGACCAACAGATGGCGCCAAAGACCCCAATTCCCGCACAGGTTCAGGCCAACCCGAACAGCTTACACCAGGGCCAGAACCGACCTCGAGATCAGGTATATTATTCAGATAACTATTTATCTGAACTTGAGATCCTTTCGTACAATAATGTAAATCATATGTCCCTCAGGAGCGGAAGGACCGTGACCATACATGATCGGGCACGGGCGCAGAAGGAAGGAGCCTCCGAGACTCTACCTGAGGAGAACTCGGAGGAAGAAGAGGAGGAGCATCACCACCACCATTGCCGGCAGAAGAAGAGGACATCTGAGTCCTCGAAGCAGCATTCTCGCATTCGCATGGAGTCCGACGACACCGATGAAGAGCCCGCACCTCCATCTGAGGAGGATCGTCCATCAGTCGCGGAAGAAGCATCACCGGTCTCGCCACAGCATTTTCTTTTCAGTCAGAGTCAGAGTCCTAGTTTGTTTCAGAGTCAGAGTCATGTTAAGAACTCAGTTCCCGAAGTTAATGAGAATATTTCAGTTTCCAAACCTGAGTTGGAATCAATAATCCCTTTCCCCCGAGCTCTCAAGGGTGCAAAGAAGAAAACCAAAATAATCCAAAAAGATGACCCTGAGATGCCTGAATTCTGCAATAAACACATCAAGGTCACAATCCCCTTTGACAAGTTCGTGGAAATGACCCCTGCATTCCAAAAATATCTTAAGGTGAGATGCACACCTACTAGGGTTAGCAGGAAGACCAAAAACCGTGTTGAGAAACACGTTTTATCAGTAGCCACGACTTGTGCAATAAAGAACTCGTTTCCTCGGAAACGAAGAGACATGGGTGCACATTATGTAGTGAGTCATGTTGATGACATCGCGTTTGCACGCACTCTCCTAGACAATGGTTCCTCAATCAACCTGATACCTACAGCCCTCTATGAGCGGCTTAATCTCGGACCTCTTAGGAAATCTAGAGCTCTTCTACAGTTCGCTGACAAATCAACCAAGAGGTCCCAAGGAGAATTAAGGAACATTGTGATCAAAGTCGAGGGGCAAGAATACATGGTGGACTTCACTATCCTGGATATGGAAACCCCTCGTAATTGGAGAGATTCCCAGATCATTCTAGGTAGGCCCTTCCTCAGAACAACAGGGGCCTTATTTGATTATAAGAATGGGAAGATACAGTTCCAAACTCCAGGCGGAGATAAGGAACTTGAAATGAAGCAGACAAGATGGCAGAGACCAGATTCAGAGTCCAGCACCGAGTACTCTTCTACCGGAACAGACTGCGAGCATGTAGACTTAGTTGGGCCATGGAGACAGAACCCAGCCAGCATCGATATGTCCATCTCCTCCGAAGATGATCCAGTGCATGAGTCAGTCTGCGAGATCCTCAGGAACGAGTACAGCTCTGAGCCTGCATCGCCCTACATCTTCGATGACGTAGAGGCCCAGTTGGGCCTGTCAGTCCTTACATCTTTAGGACAATCGGAAGATGAGGATGACGAGTCGGACGAGGCGTTTGCCGATTGCATGGAGACCTTTGATGATCCGACTCCAGAGCCGAACTTGGTGGCCGCTATCACAGAAAACGATCCAACCACTTCCAACACTAAACCAGATCAGATTGAGCCAGATTTTCTAGACGATCACACTATTCCTGAGCTCAAACCCCTACCCACAACCTTGAAATATGCCTTCCTTGCGGGCCAAGACAAGAAATTTCCGATCATCATCAGTTCGCAATTGACCGAGGAGCAGGAATCTCGCTTGCTAGAGATCCTGGAGAAAAACCGCAAGGCGATAGGCTGGAGCATTTCCGATCTCCACGGGATAAATCCCGTTCTGTGTTCGCACCATATTTACTTGGAGAATGAGGCCAAACCCTCTCGTGAATTCCAACGCCGGTTGAATCCAAATTTACGAGAGGTCGTGAAGAAGGAGATAGAAAAATGGTGCGGCGCGGGTTTCATTTACCCAATCTCTGACTCTAAGTGGGTGGCCCCAATCCATATTGTCCCGAAGAAGTCGGGAATTCAGACGACCACCAACGAGGACGGAGAGGAGATCGTGATGAGAGTACCCACGTCGTGGCGCGTCTGTGTGGATTACAGACGCCTGAATGCCGCGACGAAGAAGGATCATTTCCCCCTACCGTTCATTGATCAGATTTTAGAAAGACTAGCAGGGAAAGAATTCTTCTGTTTCCTATATGGGTTCTCGGGCTACAATCAAGTAGCCATAGCTCTAGAGGACCAGGAAAAGACCACGTTTACATGCCCCTTTGGTACCTATGCTTTCAGGCGCATGCCTTTTGGGCTATGCAATGCTCCAGGTACTTTTCAAAGGTGCATGATTGCTGTATTCGCCGAAATGGTCGGCGAATTCCTGGAAGTCTTCATGGATGACTTCTCGGTCCACGGCGATTCTTTCGATTCCTATCTTAGGAATCTGGACCGAGTCCTCAAAAGATGTTGTGAGGTTAATCTGGTGCTCTCCTGGGAGAAAAGTCACTTCATGGTGACAGAGGGCATATTGTTGGGGCATGTCATCTCCAAGAGAGGAATGGAGGTTGACCCTGCCAAGGTGGACGTGATCAGACGACTCCAGCCACCAACCAACGTAAGGCAGTTGCGGTCGTTCCTCGGGCATGTTGGATTTTATAGGAGATTTATTAAGGATTTTTCTAAGATTGCCCGACCGCTAACCGAGCTTTTAGGCAAAGACATGGAGTTTATTGTAGATCACAAATGTCTTGAGGCCTTTAAGCTTTTACAAGGAATGATCATGGACGCACCCATCCTGCAAGCCCCAGATTGGTCTCTACCTTTTGAGATCATGATGACGGACGCCTCTGATTATGCTGTTGGGGCTGTGTTGGGACAAAGAAGAGATGGCGTCCCGTTTGCAATTCACTACGCAAGCAAAGTGCTTGATTCAGCTCAGCGTAACTATACAGTTACAGAAAAGGAAATGCTTGCGGTAGTGTTTGCCTTGGACAAATTCAGATCTCACCTAATTGGATCCAAGGTAACTGTGTTCACGGACCACACGGCACTACGGTATTTGATGGAGAAGAAGGACGCGAAGGTGCGTCTTCTTTGTTGGATTTTACTTATCCAGGAGTTTGATTTGTACATCTGTGATAAACCTGGAAAAAAGAACGTAGTGGCCGATCATCTTTCTCGTCTCGAAGATCTTAATACTTCCGAGGTTTCACCAATTTGAGACTCCTTCCCTGACGAGTCGATTTTTGTTATCGACTCACTCCCATGGTACGCCAATATCGTGAATTATCTTGTCTCCAAGAAAGTTCCCGAAGATTGGCCCAAGAGCCAAATCGACCGACTAAAGTCGGACGCAAGACACTACCATTGGGAGGATCCGATCCTTTTCTTTGAAGGACCGGATTGTGTCTGGAGACGTTGTATTCCTCAAGAGGAATACCAGAGTGTCCTTTCTTTATGCCATGGCTTGGAGGCAGGAGGACACCACTCCGGGAAGAGGACTTCAGTGTGGCTTCTACTGGCCGACTCTGTTTCGCGATGCCACCACCTTCGTGAAGTCGTGCCCAGTTTGCCAGAGAATGGGAGGAACCGTTGGTTCCAAGGATGAGATGCCAATGCAGCCGGTCATCATTTGTGATGTCTTTGATGCCTGGGGCATCGATTTCATGGGCCCATTCCCTGTCAGCCACGGGTTCGAATATATCCTTCTTGCGGTAGATTATCTGTCCAGATGGGTGGAGGCTATCCCGACCCAAGCCGTAGACAGCAGGACTGTCTGTAAATTCATCAGAGAGCACATAATCTCTAGGTTCGGGATCCCCAAAATGATGATATCAGACGGGGGTAGCCACTTTGTGAATCGGGAGGTGAAGAAACTCTTGAAGGACTACGGCATAGAACATCGTGTCGCGAGTCCTTACCACCCACAAACAAATGGTATGGCTGAGGTGTCAAATAGGGAGGTGAAAACCATATTGCAAAAGCTTGTCCGCCCGGACAGGAAGGACTGGTCTCAGATCTTGGATCAAGTCCTCTGGGTGTATAGGACGGCTTAGAAGACACCGTTAGGCACCTCCCCATTCTGAATGGTATTCGGAAAGCCATGCCACTTGCCCGCAGAGTTAGTGCACAAATCAGAATGGGCAATCAAGAAGGTCAACTAGAACACACACCTGGGTCAGAAACAGAGAGACATGGATCTGAATGAGCTTATGGAAGTCAGAAACCGCGCATATGACAACAGTTTGGTATACAAGGACAAGGTGAAGCATTGGCATGATAGATATATCAGACGAAAGACCTTTGTTCCTGGACAGAAGGTATGGTTGTTCAATGCTAGGCTGAAGATTTTCCAAGGCAAGCTGAAGTCTAAGTGGACAGGCCCTTTGTCGTCCGTACGGTGCATGATAGTGGATGTGTTGAGATCTCAGATATCGCAGATGACGCACCGACATTCCTAGTGAATGGACAGCTGTTGAAGCACTTCGTCGAATCCAATGAGCAGTTAGTCCACGTTGAGGAGATTGTATTCATGCGCGAGACAGATACAACAGATACATCTCGAGCCACGTATGAGACCTTGCAGCAGTAAACTCCAGCCATCCGCAGCATCTCGAAAGATTCAAACCGACTCATCTGTATATATCATCATTTTTGTACATCCTATCCTTTCTCCCGCGACTCTAGTAACTCATCCCCGTCTCATTACATCACTATCTTGGACGATACTTAGGATAATCAGATCCTAAGTATAGGGGGAAGGAGTCACTTGAGTCGATCCTTTGTACATTCTCCAGATCACATTGGTCCTCATATTCACTTCCGTCCTATACTTAGGCTGACCTGAGCCTAAGTATAGGGGGGACCGATGGCCGCCTTGTATACATTCATCCACTTCTCATCTTTCCCTCGTCTGCCCCATTTCTGATCATCTTCTACATTTAGGCTGCCAAAGCCTAAGTATAGGGGGGCGGTACGACTTCTATACTTTTTGTTATTTTAGCTCTCCTACGCTTAGCCCGAGCTATGTCTTCTTAGTCGCTTTCGTGCTCTGAGGACATAGCACACGCTAAGTATAGGGGGGCGTGTATATGTTACATATATACTTTACCCATAGCTCGTATTTTCGCGTATTTTGTATATATTTTGCAATAATTATGGGTGGGTAAAAATCGAAAAAAAAAATCTTGTAAAATAAATGAACACTTGTATAATTTGTACAATACTTATAAAACTCTTGTAAATTGTTGTAACATAGGAGGTATACCAAAGTTTTGAAAAAACAAAACAAAAACAAAAATATAGGCTTCTTATTTAATCTTGCATATCATCTCTGCATAAAAAATAGAGTCTTGCATTTTCATAGCATGTCATCTACATCTCATCGGCATATCTTGCATATGTAAAGTGAAAAGCTAGTGGGTTCTGAACCAAGTTATGAGTAGATATTGAGGATGGACTTGATTTGACTTAATCCACCTAATTTCAGAGGAACCTTATAGGAACTGGAGTTAAGATTTCTCAGGTCAAGTGACTTAATTCTTTGAGTCCGCAAGTCTATGTTCACATGTCATCTTGATTAGTCTAAGTAGAATATCTCGTGCATACGCAGGATTCTTTTAGATAATGACCTAACTTGGACGAGCACAATGCACGTAGCTCTTCATTGATGAGGTGGTGAGGAGGTAGAATCCTTTAGCTTGGAGTAGCACACGGGTGGAAACATTCGTCCTCCTCTAGGGAGGGTAGTGCATCTCAACCTAGTCTGGTGGTGTTGACATCTAAGGACAGGATGCTGTGGGTTGCAATAATGCTTCAAAAGAGGGATAGTCTACTGGCTCAAGAGGAAAAACTCCTGATGTACATGCTGCACCTTGTATATAGTTCCAAAAAAAAGAAAAAAAAAGAAAAAATGCAAGAACTCCAAAAAAATCAGATAGGTCCAAGTGAAAAAAATAATACCTGTCGGAGTATGTATATTAGCAAAGAAAATGCAGCTGGATGACTTGGCTACACTGGTCAGGTATCCCAGGATAGGTGGCTACACTGGCCACCATCCATTCTTTTCTCCACCCCCTCCTCTTGAGTTGGTCGTACTTCAACTTAGAAGGGAATACCCCGCTCCTCGAGGAAAGAGTTACTGGACCGGGTTATTGAGTTACCTTGTTAGAGGAGGCTGGTTCCGAGCCATTTCTGATGTGGAGAGTTACATTTCACTTAAACAGTACAAGTAAGAATCATAGTCATCAGAATTTGCATTTGAGGATTTGTTCTTACCTGACGATTGAGGAGTCTTGAATAGAAGACTTGTAGAACTTGAAGTCTGTTAGGTCTTAAGTTCAGGTCCAAATAAGGTTCCTCCACACAACTAATCCAAAGGTCGAGGCAAGCTCCATTTTTAACTTTTGTTCATGACCTTGGTATGGAACCCGAAATCATTTCACTCTTGCATTTCATTTAGTTGCTCGGGGACGAGCAAGGTTTAAGTATAGGGGGTTGATGAATCTGTGATTCATCACTTCAAAAGTCAAAAATAGAGCCTTGTTCCCGAGTAAATAGAGGCATATTTCCCTTTATAATGCATAAATAGCACTCATGCATACATACATAATACATTCATTTTAGCAGTCCATTTGCATTCAAATAAGAAGCCAAAAATCCCTTGTAAAATACCTATTCACTAAAATAACCTCTTCTTTGTAATATGTACTCCTTAGTTAATAATATAGGGAAGAAGGCCAAAAATTCCCCCTTGTAATTTAGCCAATAAAGCCTCAGAACCCCTGTACACTAAAATGCACATAAATCCCTCGTACAAACTCCGAACTAGGTCTACTTACTCTTAGAATACTACACATTAAAAGACCTTTAAAATGAGACTAATTTCATCCAATTTGGAGCTCGCATGAGAAAGTTGGGTTTTTGGGCCACTTTGTATACTACATATATGTATATTTGTATCTTTGTACTTATGTATCATATTTGACCTCATCTCCGTCTTTGGTCAACATGAAACTTGTAGATCTCATCGAGATCTACAACTTTCATGTTTTGCGTTTTTCCAAATTCGGCCCCCTCTTATCTCTACACATGTATTTTCTTCCATCCATTCACAGCAGGCCACGTGGCGCCCTCTGGTTGCGCCACACGGCCCGCACCCCTTGCCTCATCCGCCCGCAGCCACAACCATTGGATTACGCTCTAGATCCAACGGCTTGGCTGCTTCCACGTGCGCCTCAAATCCACACCGTCAGATCATCCCCTTGTCTCATCTTATCCGCCCGTCCGCGCCTCTTCCAGATCTCGCCACGTGGCGGCGTGTACACCATCTGATCAAGCCTGCGATCCTTCCATCACAGCCGCTCTTCCTTTGGCGCCCCTCGTCCCTTCGATTAACATCAACCCTTCATCCAAACCATTCGTTCGCGCCGCTGCCTCACCACGACATGTGGCAGCTTCCGCACCTTCAGATCGCATCGCCTTGACTTGATCCCAGCCGCTCGCTCGCGCTTCGCCCAGCTGCTTCCACGTGGCGCCATCACGGCCTCTTATCACCGCGCCTTGATCTAATCTCATACGTCCCTTCACGCTTTGATCTAGGCCGTTGGATCACAAGATCCAACGGCCAGGGCCTCGTCTCCTACCTCCGATCGTCTCTCTCCCACGATCTCGCCCTTGCGAAACAAGCCGCCCCCTTTCTATTTTCGCCACCACGCCTACCACCATCTCCGACCACCAATCACTCCACGTCCTTCCCCACTCATCCGTCATCCTCGCCAGCCACTTCTTTTCCCACGTCGATCGCCAGCTACACCCCACTACCTCCACGAACTTCGCTCCATCACCAGGCCGCTCCTCTACTCCACCCTTTAAATACTCCACCACCGGCCAACTTCAGCCCTATCCGCCACCCCTGAGAGATACCCCGAGCTCGGAGCAACCGTTTGGTGACATCAAGCGACCTATTCCTCGAGCGAAGATCGGTCATCTTCTCCGGCGAGATCCTCGGCCCACCGTCGTGTCGCAGCCACTCCTCTGAGCAGCTGCTTGAGCTCGGGACACCACCGGTCCCTCGAGCGACGACCTTGAACCCAAGAAGGAGTTCCAACCCCCAGGTGAACCCTCCATTCTTCTCCGATCTTCTCTTCTTTTCTTCGTCGATTTTCTCGCTTTTTATTCTCCGCCTCCGGTCACTCCCACGCCTCCATTCCAATCTTCCGAGCTCCGCATCGGAGCTCTCATCTTCGCGGCCACCTCTACGCCCGCCGACGACTCACTTCATCCTCCATCAGCTCCAGCTCCGCCACTTGGCCGGAGCACCATCGCCAACCCACCTCCATCACTCCTTAGGCCTCGCCGACTACCTTCACTTCTCCACAAGCGCACGCACGAGCTCCGGCTCTATCTCTAACACTTGCAGGTGCCCCTCTGCTCATTGAACGGAAGCTCGCCGGAGACGACTTCGAGCTTCATC
Source organism: Ottelia alismoides (assembly GCA_037367405.1). Classification (NCBI taxonomy): domain Eukaryota; kingdom Viridiplantae; phylum Streptophyta; class Magnoliopsida; order Alismatales; family Hydrocharitaceae; genus Ottelia; species Ottelia alismoides. The sequence continues at coordinate 947,343 of JAZKJV010008325.1, read as the reverse complement.
GCCATCGACGTCAGACCGCCCTCTGCCGCTCCTGAGACCACCAGCATCTCCGCCGCATTGCCACGAGTTTTCTGGGATATCTCCGACAAGTCGGAGAGCGTCATCGAAACGAGGAAGGACGGGCGGAGCTAAGGCATCTTCGCCGGAGCCCCGCCATCTCCTCCGCAGGCGGCGGAGCATCGTCGGAGCAGACGCACAGCATCCGTTCGATCACGTTGATCGAACGACCCTCAGCGAGCCACGTCGCCTCTTCACCGGGCTTCGCAGGAGTCGTTGGATTCACTTAGATCCAACGGCGCCTAGAGCGCCACGCATCTTCCCTCCGCAGCAGCTCTCAACCGTCGATCTCTCACCAGATCTAGCAATGGATCTCCAGCCACATCGGCGTCTCCACCGAGCCCAGTAGCCGTTGGATCAGCATCGATCCAAAGGCCCGAGGTCACGCCACGCGTCCACATCGCCATCCGTTCGATCACGTTGATCGAACGGTCCACATCTTGCCACGCAGCCTCGGCCCGAGCCTCTTCTCCGAGCCTAGGTTCGGGTCGTCCGAGCCTCACTCCAGACCTCCAGAAGCGCCCGAGCCTAGCTCCGAGCCTCCGCAACCATCCGAGCCTAGGCCGCCCACGTGAGGAGCACGTGCGTCCTGGGAAATTTACACAGAGGCCTCTGAAGCTTTCCAATATTGCAAAAAGGTCCCTGTGAAGCTGAGCCCACGTGAGGAGCACGTGCCTGTTGGAGAAATTGCACTTGAGTCCCCAGCATAATAGGTAATTGCATTTTAGTCCCTGTCCGCATAATTGCTTTATGTATTTTTATTTTCCTGTATTGCATTTACACCCCTGTGTTTGCACGCATCCCTAGGTTGCATTTTACATCATTTTTCAAATATAAAAATTGCATTTTGTTGAGAAACTTGTCCTTTGTCTATTGGTCCACGTGTCACATTTTTGTAATTTTAGTGGAATTATTAATGAATTAATTGGCATATTTTTGAGATATTTTGCCCAGTGACACCTTTTAATTTGTAGTTAATTCTCTGTGGTTCCAAAAATCCTCAAAATTTCACAGTAGCCTAAGGACAGTATTTTTAACATGCCATAAAAATTTCATGTCATTTTCACACATTTTGAGGCCTAAATAAATTGTTGAGTGATTTTCATATTTGAATTTTAATAAATTGATTTCACATTGAAATTAAGATCTGTCAATTTTCCTAGATCCCTTATCAGTAGTGCTATCTAGGATAATTTTATCTCTTGAAGAAATTGTGATTTGTTATTTATTAACAATTAAATAGTGAAAATCACCCTGTCTGCATGTTTAATTCCCAGTAAATCCATTTAGTGTCTGAAAAATCCAAAAAAATTAGAGTAACTCATTTTCATCATAACTAATCATCTGGCCAAATTTTAGAATTTTTGGACTTCATTTGATATCCTAATTGAAGTGAACTTTATATTGGCCTGCATTTTTGCACGAGTCTGCATTGAAATTAAAAAGAAAAAAAAATATTCCTCGATAATCACACACTTGATCTGTGCTAAAATTCACCTAAGGAGACAGATGCCTCCTTGAGTTCGACCTTGGACTTCCACCAAGTAAAAAAAAAAATCACCGCTTGAAATTGGCTCAAACCTTATTTAAGTGGTTTTTTATTAGCCCTCGTATCCGACTGCAACGAACGACATTAAACTTAATTTGGACATTAATTTGCTCGAATTAACTAAGGGTGCGGGACACTTATCATAGAGCAGTTCCACTGTCAACAAGCCAAGAAATATCATTCTGTGCGACATCTACCATCTCCTCATCACAGACAATGAGGAGCTCATGTTGTGCAGCCGCAACAACTTGTGTATTCTTTTTCTCTTACTTGTCTCCACCATTCTTGTTATCTCTTTTGAATTGCAAGCAATACTTCTTGATGTGCCCTTTTTTTTGCAATTGTGTTACTCCATATTCTAATATCTGGATCTAGACTTACTTCTGTCATTATCTCTACCTCCATCAGTCTTGGTCCGTCTCCTATCCATGTTCTATGTGACAAGAACCTTTGAATGTGAAGAGCTTCCTTGGAGTTTTCTTTGCGTCTCCTCATTGAGAATGCAGACTTGATTGTCTCCAAAGAAACGACCCCATTGACTGCAGAATTCGTAAGTGAGACTGGGAAAGTTTCCCATGAATCAGGTAAAGTAGCAAGCATAATAGTCCCAGCATCTCATTTTAAAATTTTATCCCCATTCTCGTCAACTGGCTAGTAATTCCACGAAATTGATTTAGAAAATCTAATATAGAGATGTCTTCCTTACAAATCAAGTTCACTAGTCCTTTGAGAAGAAACAGTTTGTTACTTCCTGTCTTTGATGCGTAAAGATTTCCCAACTTCAACCACAAGCTTTTAGCGTGACTTTCATCTTGGATATGGTTGTAGACATTCTCATTAACATACTGTCTTACGAAGCTACAAGCCTGCTCATGTTCAAACTCCCATTCCTCATCTGTTTTGTCTTCGGGCTTCTGCGTGGAGGACACCGGAAGGTGCATAGCCTTCACATATAAAGAACCTTCATCTTGTTCCTCCACAAATTATAATTATTTCCATTAAGGCTAATCATCCTGCTCAAACCAAACTCCATCTTGTAATCTGCCATTAAACCTTGCTATGATAACACTTGTTGGGAACATATTCCCCATATAAATTAAATTGTGGAAAAATAACTAAAGTCGATAGGTGGATCCTGCACGATATATAAACTACAAGGAAGTATCTCAACCACAGAAAAAATCAAGCACATATGCACGGATAATTTTTAACGTGGAAAACCCTCAATGTGAGGGCAAAAATCATGGGGTTGATCGTAACCCAAAATCAAGCACTATAATCGAAGTAATCTCCCATGAGGGTCTTATAAAAGGCCAACCCTCAATACTGTAATAGCCCGGATCATCGGTGACCGGCGGAAGCATATTAATTGCCACGTCGGATCCAAGTGTTACTCCCGATCAACAATGATATCACATTTCCATTAAAAAAATCCCCTATACATTTTTTTATTATCCATAAAAGAGTACATCTTATATACATATCCAAGATCCTTTTGTTCCTGTGGGCACAATGATATCCTTCCTTCAGGCCTCACAATAAGTCTTCAAACTGCCACTAAATTTCTTCCCACAATGACCTGCAATAAAAACACAAAAATATATGGTATGAGCCTAACGCTCAGTATGTGTCGAGATAAGGTCAAGCCGGCTAGCGAGAAAGCAGGTCTTCACTAATCTACCTTAAACACTTCACTCGTAATATAAATGATCACAACATGAGAACATGCTATTTATCTTCTTTTTCCCTTTATGAATAATATTCACCTATAATGTCCATGAGTACCATTAGCAACATTCACCATTGATTATAAAGAAGTTGTTCATGATTTTCTCTAATCATCTCATGTAAATGTTTCATCTGAGTTACCTAAAAAAAATACCAAATCTCATATGCGTAAATGTGTCATATCCATATGCCTATCATTAGCAATATTCACAATCTCGATATATGAAAAAGAATTCACAACTATCATATAACTTACTCATAATTATTATCATATATAAGGGTATTCATATAACATAACATACAATGTTTCACATATACCCTCACATATGTAGCATTCCATATTCACATATACACACATGCAACATATTTACTTTAGTTTTCACGTACACACCGAGGCTTCACGTAATTGCACATATATACTTGACATTTCACGTAATTGCGTATATGCACTTCGTATTTCATATAATTGCAATTATACACTTGGTATTTCATATAATTACGCATATGCACCTAACATTTCACATGAATACATGTATAGACTTAACATTCACATAATTGCACATATGCACTTGGCATTTCACATAAGCACTTAGCTTCCTCATAGACAATTAGCTTATTCATTACGGATTTGTCTTATCTCATAATTTATTGGGTGGCTTTGGTGGCTTTTACCGCCGGCACAAGCGGTCACTCAATCATTACATAGAACATGATGACATCAGCTGAGTCAATATGTGGACTTTCCACTAGGTTCTACTGAACCAGACACCCCCGGAAGGTGTTGCCCTTTAGGCTATCGATAAACGGACTCTAGAGGTGGCTCCCACCTTAGGTGTAGCACTTAGCTCCGATTACCGTCACGTGCCATTATTCATATTAAAAATCTCGATTTAAAAGGCCAATTTATTCAAATAGCACTTTTCACTTTCTTATGTAAATCCCAATAACAGGGCATTTCGTTACATATGGCCTACGGTTGATACACACATATATAATACCTTTAATAAGATGGAGAATAAAACATGCTAATCTTTTTTCATAACATTGTATGGTACAACATGGAAACAGCAACGTTAATAACAAATGTAACGTGCACTTAGGTTTACGCTAAGTACTATAATAATAAATGGGATTTCATTAATAAAAGTAATACCATTGCAAAATATACATGTATCAGAAAAACACATGCAGACATGTGATTTCGATTACGATGAAACGTAACATGTACGATTATATGTTAACATCTGATCAAGCATCGCCAATAACTCTCTTATGACTTAACCTATTATCTTCTGAAATGGTTCAATAACTGTGATCTCCAACTCACGGATAAGTTGGCTTACTCATTTACGTATTGTCGCAACACCATCCAAGATACATATGTTTTAATCACACAAAAATTCAGCAGTTTGTCACAAGTATGTCATGTTGATTCTTATAGAATCGAGGATGTCGACTAAACTACGGGTTTCATTGATGTGGAATGCGAATACCCTTCAAGGAGGTGTTTGGGCTGGAATACACAAATATACCACAAGGTGTTCATCTAGACGTACTTAACACAAACACTAACTCTAGGTGGGTTTTGATACATGAGGTAATGTTAGAGGAAAAGTGAGGGGAATGAGCCATACTCGTTGGTTATTCATCCTACCCCAATTATCATAATACAATTCCACCACATTATTTATGCTATAAACATAATCCGAATGTTTATGATTAAGATGTCTAATCCCGACGTGAACAAACAAATTTTTATAGCAATAATATTTTATCTCATTAATGTCTAATTTTGACTTATACAATGTTACGTAGGTATCAGACATATCTTCCAACTTTAGATTCTAATCAAAAACACGAGAACCTACAGTTCTCTCTACCATAATCCAGGCTACGAAAGTTTTGATGGAGATCCAAACATATGCTATGTAAGATGGATCGGATAAAGAATGTGACGTCGAGAAAAGACATACTTACAAACAAATGGTTACGAAACCTAATCTTACCGCAGTAATAATTGATATAAATGTAATATGGAATATGTTAATCCACAAATCAATTGATCATAAAATCGTAACGAACCTATGTGTTCGACACATACCTTCATGATGCGAAAACATTCTCAATGACTATTCGATTGCATGAGACCCAGATCGTCACCGAGTCACCGACCACATTGTCACGCCTCCGATTTTTGTCGGATGAAACTCGACGTCGACCGGGAGGGTTGCCGTTGCTAGATTCGAAAACGCCGTTTATCAAGTCTCGCAACCTCTTCCTCTCTCTCTCTCTCTCTTCTCGTTTGCTCTCTTCTCTCTTCCTAAACACATGAATTTCTTTCTTCACTCCCTACCTATTTTCTCTCTATATCCCTCACTCCCTCTCTCATGTAATTAGATCAACATTCTTAAAATAGGAAGATAAGAATCACTCTCGTCATCTAAAGAAATTCACACACGCCCTCTCTCACGCCCTTCTCTCTTCCTCTATCTTAAGGAGGAGAGAGAGAGTCATTTCTTCCTAAATATAGGGATGAAACGGCCCACCATCTCCCTCATTTATTAGTAATCAATTAATTATCTTCAATTCAAGAAAATAACCTCCATCACTTTCCTTTTATTCTTATTTTATTTTTTTTTAAAATTACCAATTTATGGGTCGTTACAATCTACCCCACTAAAAAAAATTTTCGTCCCGAAATTTACTGATCAAGAGACTCAAAAAAATCCTATGACATTTGACCCAAATCTCATTTCTCCATTCTTCTATTTGCTCTCCACATTTTATGGAATCAGCTTTCTTTTTTTCTTACTTTAGAGCCATTCCCTTATATCTAGGGCCTCTCTGATAATAGGACAATTATCTCCTTCAAGATTTTAATTGCAAGGTAAACAAATACTCACAATATATCTTCACCTAAGAGTCAAGAGTAATCGATCTAGATAAACATTGATAGAAATATATGAGGTCAATTTGTGGGTCGTCACTCACAGAATATGACAATAATAAATCAAAGTCCACAACTATGATATATAGAGAAAGACATTTCTAACTCAAGTTGGGATAAGCAATTGTAAAAAGAATTGTGCATGTTACTAGCAACTAATATATTACAAAATCAATATTCATTAAATTAACTCATATATTTATATTTTTTTTCAATATCTATAATTAAACAAGAATCTTGACCAACGTTAATGTCTTATCCAACAAAATTAATTAGATCCATTACCATAATCATGTATTATAGATAACCTAAGTGGTCTCAGATTCTAAAGTCCAACTTAATCGCCCACAACCTCAATATTAGCTAATGACTATATCAATAAATTGATAGATAGTGTTTAAGATATATGTGATACTATCAACAAGGACCATCATAAACTTTCCTAGGTAATCTCAATATACCCAACTCATCACTTCATAATGTAGCTGGCACCTTTGTGAGGTCAAAAGTCATCACTATGAATTCTTGTCAGTTTTTGGTACATCTACATTCTCAATTGTAAACTAATGACATTCTAACTAAATGTCAAACTTGGAGAATATGGTTTCATGTTGCAATTGATCATCTATGAAGAACAAAATATTTTATCTTTATGTTGATCCTATTTCAATAATTAGTAGAGTCCAAGCATAGAAAGCACTCCAAGAGAAACACCAAGCCGCACCAAACCCTAATCTAGTTGTCTCTTTAATTTAACTTTCAGCTCACATAACTCATATTGGTGTACTACCATGTAGGACATCAATGATGAAGTCTATAACTCTTTCAAACAAATGGACATATGATCATTAATATTTCATCTAAAAATCTCTTCTAACTTCCACGTTCCCAAGTCGTACATGAGAACCTTTTGTTTTTAACCAAATAAGTCACACATATGATCAGCATTGTCGAATGATATAATCATTTGACTCTCTTTCTTTGTCCCCACAATAATCAATTTGGTGATCTAATCTACTAAAATCACTTTCTCCTCCTTGGAACAACATGTAATATCCAAGTTGGTTCTATCTCCCTATTGGCCAGCCTTCTAATACTCATTTTATATTCTAAAGACATAGAGGTTATTTTAAATTTTCTATCTTCTATTTCTTCTCCTACTTCCTTTTTTTCCTATAATAAAAGTCTTACGTCATCTATGACGGATATCTCATGCCCAGAGGAACTACTGCTCTGATACCACCTGTAACAGCCCGGATCATCGGTGACCGGCGGAAGCATATTAATTGCCACGTCGGATCCAAGTGTTACTCCCGATCAACAATGATATCACATTTCCATTAAAAAAATCCCCTATACATTTTTTTATTATCCATAAAAGAGTACATCTTATATACATATCCAAGATCCTTTTGTTCATGTGGGCACAATGATATCCTTCCTTCAGGCCTCACAATAAGTCTTCAAACTGCCACTAAATTTCTTCCCACAATGACCTGCAATAAAAACACAAAAATATATGGTATGAGCCTAACGCTCAGTATGTGTCGAGATAAGGTCAAGCCGGCTAGCGAGAAAGCAGGTCTTCACTAATCTACCTTAAACACTTCACTCGTAATATAAATGATCACAATATGAGAACATGCTATTTATCTTCTTTTTCCCTTTATGAATAATATTCACCTATAATGTCCATGAGTACCATTAGCAACATTCACCATTGATTATAAAGAAGTTGTTCATGATTTTCTCTAATCATCTCATGTAAATGTTTCATCTGAGTTACCTAAAAAAAATACCAAATCTCATATGCGTAAATGTGTCATATCCATATGCCTATCATTAGCAATATTCACAATCTCGATATATGAAAAAGAATTCACAACTGTCATATAACTTACTCATAATTATTATCATATATAAGGGTATTCATATAACATAACATACAATGTTTCACATATACCCTCACATATGTAGCATTCCATATTCACATATACACACATGCAACATATTTACTTTAGTTTTCACGTACACACCGAGGCTTCACGTAATTGCACATATATACTTGACATTTCACGTAATTTCGTATATGCACTTCGTATTTCATATAATTGCAATTATACACTTGGTATTTCATATAATTACGCATATGCACCTAACATTTCACATGAATACATGTATAGACTTAACATTCACATAATTGCACATATGCACTTGGCATTTCACATAAGCACTTAGCTTCCTCATAGACAATTAGCTTATTCATTACGGATTTGTCTTATCTCATAATTTATTGGGTGGCTTTGGTGGCTTTTACCGCCGGCACAAGCGGTCACTCAATCATTACATAGAACATGATGACATCAGCTGAGTCAATATGTGGACTTTCCACTAGGTTCTACTGAACCAGACACCCCCGGAAGGTGTTGCCCTTTAGGCTATCGATAAACGGACTCTAGAGGTGGCTCCCACCTTAGGTGTAGCACTTAGCTCCGATTACCGTCACGTGCCATTATTCATATTAAAAATCTCGATTTAAAAGGCCAATTTATTCAAATAGCACTTTTCACTTTCTTATGTAAATCCCAATAACAGGGCATTTCGTTACATATGGCCTACGGTTGATACACACATATATAATACCTTTAATAAGATGGAGAATAAAACATGCTAATCTTTTTTCATAACATTGTATGGTACAACATGGAAACAGCAACGTTAATAACAAATGTAACGTGCACTTAGGTTTACGCTAAGTACTATAATAATAAATGGGATTTCATTAATAAAAGTAATACCATTGCAAAATATACATGTATCAGAAAAACACATGCAGACATGTGATTTCGATTACGATGAAACGTAACATGTACGATTATATGTTAACATCTGATCAAGCATCGCCAATAACTCTCTTATGACTTAACCTATTATCTTCTGAAATGGTTCAATAACTGTGATCTCCAACTCACGGATAAGTTGGCTTACTCATTTACGTATTGTCGCAACACCATCCAAGATACATATGTTTTAATCACACAAAAATTCAGCAGTTTGTCACAAGTATGTCATGTTGATTCTTATAGAATCGAGGATGTCGACTAAACTACGGGTTTCATTGATGTGGAATGCGAATACCCTTCAAGGAGGTGTTTGGGCTGGAATACACAAATATACCACAAGGTGTTCATCTAGACGTACTTAACACAAACACTAACTCTAGGTGGGTTTTGATACATGAGGTAATGTTAGAGGAAAAGTGAGGGGAATGAGCCATACTCGTTGGTTATTCATCCTACCCCAATTATCATAATACAATTCCACCACATTATTTATGCTATAAACATAATCCGAATGTTTATGATTAAGATGTCTAATCCCGACGTGAACAAACAAATTTTTATAGCAATAATATTTTATCTCATTAATGTCTAATTTTGACTTATACAATGTTACGTAGGTATCAGACATATCTTCCAACTTTAGATTCTAATCAAAAACACGAGAACCTACAGTTCTCTCTACCATAATCCAGGCTACGAAAGTTTTGATGGAGATCCAAACATATGCTATGTAAGATGGATCGGATAAAGAATGTGACGTCGAGAAAAGACATACTTACAAACAAATGGTTACGAAACCTAATCTTACCGCAGTAATAATTGATATAAATGTAATATGGAATATGTTAATCCACAAATCAATTGATCATAAAATCGTAACGAACCTATGTGTTCGACACATACCTTCATGATGCGAAAACATTCTCAATGACTATTCGATTGCATGAGACCCAGATCGTCACCGAGTCACCGACCACATTGTCACGCCTCCGATTTTTGTCGGATGAAACTCGACGTCGACCGGGAGGGTTGCCATTGCTAGATTCGAAAACGCCGTTTATCAAGTCTCGCAACCTCTTCCTCTCTCTCTCTCTCTCTTCTCGTTTGCTCTCTTCTCTCTTCCTAAACACATGAATTTCTTTCTTCACTCCCTACCTATTTTCTCTCTATATCCCTCACTCCCTCTCTCATGTAATTAGATCAACATTCTTAAAATAGGAAGATAAGAATCACTCTCGTCATCTAAAGAAATTCACACACGCCCTCTCTCACGCCCTTCTCTCTTCCTCTATCTTAAGGAGGAGAGAGAGAGTCATTTCTTCCTAAAAATAGGGATGAAACGGCCCACCATCTCCCTCATTTATTAGTAATCAATTAATTATCTTCAATTCAAGAAAATAACCTCCATCACTTTCCTTTTATTCTTATTTTATTTTTTTTTTAAATTACCAATTTATGGGTCGTTACAAATACGGTGCTACAAATCATCAAAAAATGGAGAATAATAGAGAGGAGAAATATCACCCAATTGTAAATCTGTCGTCAAACTCTAGGAAAGAATGATTGAGAATAATTGCTTCAAAGGTTGCTCCCTCCAAACTCCGCGGCAACCACGAACTTTCTTTCTTCTTTCTCTCTCTTATTTCTTTCTTGTGCTAGGAGAGCTTGTTTTGGGATGATCTTTATATGCACCCCATACCCTCTATTTATACTTCATGGAGATGAGCAAATAAGGAAACCTGAACTCCTACTTGCAATAGGATTATGAAAAGATAACTCATAATCCTAAAAGGTAATTGATCTCCTTCTTCAATCAATAATTGATTTTTCCTTTTCAAATAAGACTACCAATGTCATATATATATATATATGTATATATATATATGTATATATATATAATATGGGATTGGGGAGCCTACACCCATGTGTAGGTAACTTACCTACACCCACCTCTTGTTTCTTAATTTTTTTGATTTTTTTTGAAATGGATCTTTAGGGGATTTACTTAGAATATTAAATGGAATATGTGTTTCAAATTTCATGTAAAACATACATTCCTAACAGCTCCATCGGAAGGGGCCGATTTCAGCAAATCTCAGACCGTTAAAATTTAACTGTCATGATGGATAAGTTAGAAGTCTCAAAATAAGTTGAAATTTGAATGATGATATGGTGATATTTTGTGATCTAAATTTCCCAAAGAATTAATTCAAAAAAATAAAAAAATTTGAGGGAAAAAGAGTTGGGTGTAGGTAAGTTACCTACACATGGGTGTAGGCTCCCTTTTCCCTATATATATATATATATATATATGGAATAAGTTTCCACAAGGACGAGAACCCATCCAACAGTTCTCATATCTCAAAATGTACCCGAAATCAGGCTTTGACGAGATAATTGTATCAAGCTTGTTCACTTATGGCTGCATTCTTTCCAAATCCACCATGCGGTCACAGCAAAAGTAGTCCTCAAATTTCTCCTCTGAGAATTTAAGAATGTACACGGTGAGGAGAAGATCACGGACCATGTATCGTACATAACAAGCCAAGGGACAGTTCTGAAATATGCATCTTATTTAAACATTCAGACACACGTTCGATATCCACTCTTCGGTCGTTGGTCCATTCGACGATCCACGGAAAGAAGAGTATTGGGAGCTCCTCCAGTACTAGCTACGTGCCCATACAGGGACAAATATACGTATATCTTTTACGCATTAATTCCCATCATGTACCTCCACTTTGACCTTCCCTAACGAAATCCTTCAAAACAAGATTGTCACATAAATATCATTTGCAATAAAAAAACAAAGAACGGGGAGGTCCTCACCTTCCGTTTCCCATCCGACGGCGGAAACTACGCGCCTCCCTCCCCGCCTATCCCAAGATTCCCAACCCTCACCCCGCAAGACCACAGCTCCAAGCTGTGTGGCGTCCAGCGCCTCTACGTGCTCTCCACTCCTTAGTCCTTGCCCACACACCCCCCACAAACTTCCATCCCATTCAATGTACCTCCACCAGCTATATAACTAAGTAGCAAAGCCACCTCCACTTGCTCAGTAACTAGCCGACCGTGGACCCTCCCAACTTGCCCAACTCTCATATCCCTTTCCCTCTTTTACTCTCTCCCCAAAACAACAACCATCCACCCTCCATCCACACCTTCTAACTCATTTCCTTCATCCTCCCAAGTTTCACGGTATGAGCCAGTGCGTTCCTAATTGGGATCTCGACGACCCCCTCCACCACTCTTCCGGTGCCCCCCTACCACCTCCCGGATCCAGGTAGTTAATTCTCGAACTTCAACTATATTCTCTCTTCGTTTCTTACTGCCTTGTGCTTGTTTTGTGAATTGTTTTTCTATTTATCTCGATAAATATTTTAGAGCCGACTATGAAGTGGCCGAGCTGACGTGGGTCAACGGCCACCCCTCCATGCACGGGTTGAGCAATATCCGTGGAAAGCCCAACCCGAAGTTCCCGCCACCCTGGGATAAGAGTAGCGGGACGCTGGAGTCGGTGGTTGATCAGGCCACTGGCGTCGTACTCATGCAGACAACCCCTCAGTTGCCCTCGCAGCCGGATTACGACATCGTGCCATGGATTGCTGCCGACCAGCATAACGGTGGATGCTGTCCATCCACTGCCACGCCGTCGGCCGCCGCGACCGGCCGCGGGGCAGCGGACGCGCTGGTACCCTGCTCCAACAGGAGCCTCGTCATCGACGAGGCAACACGCGTACCGGAGCCCGCCGGCCACAGGTGCAAGCGTGTTAGGGATGAGAACTATAGCGCGAGTGGCAGCGGGGGCTCGATGGGGTTGCCGATTGACACGTGTGAAGGCGACGATCTTGGACCCACGACGTCTACATCCCCGCTCGATGGATCACCGGATACTGAGAACACCAGCTGCAGGATGGCCCCGGCCGTCGCTGACGAGCACGATTCCGTCAGCCATAGCCGTAATTCAAAGGTTAGGTGAATCGGATCCGAGCCGATTTCTATTTGTTTGGACTGGATCCGAGTCGATTTCGATTGTGCTTACGTGTCACGTTTTCATTGGTCCAGAAAGATAACGGTATCGGCGACGACAAGAAGAAGAAGGGTGAGCTGGTGAGGTCCTCCCTCTCCACCAAGAGGAGTAGAGCCGCTGCTGTCCACAACCAATCCGAGCGGGTAAATACCAAGTCCATGATTGCAGTTTTTTCCCTAAATTTTGAGGGTTTTATTGATATTGTCAGCTGAATATTATATTTTTTTAAAGATGTCTATCCTTGGTGTCCCCAGAGGTCTTGTTTTGGGGGCGGATCCTCCTCTGCTGTGATATAGGGGATCCGCTCGATTAGAAATGGATGCCTCTGATAAAGGGTCAGGGATAGTCTGTCTCTTATTAGGGGCATCCATTTTCGATCGGACGGATTCCCTGCATCACAGCACGGGATTTCACGGTAGAGGATCCTCTCGCCTTGTTTCTATCTTCTGTTGTAACTCCTCCCCTGTAGCATGACTTTATTCTATCGGGATCGGGTCGTCTGCTGTAGCATTCCTCTGCTGTAACGCAGGGGATGCGTCGGATGATGAATCGACGACCCCAATATGGGGGTTGGGGATAGTCAGCCCCCTATCCGAGTCGTCGATTCCTCATCCGACGCATCCCCTGCGTTACAACAGGGACGATTCACTTGCTTATCCTACCTGATTTCCTTGATTTTTGGAATATTCCTACCAGCCCTTAAATATATATAAAGAAAATTTACAATTATATATGGCGGATGAAAACTCGTGCACAAAAAAGGGAGAACCATTCGTGGGGCTTATATACATCATGTTGTCATCTTTCCCTGTCTCAGCATTTGGATTCTCTGAGTGCATACTATTTTATTGAGCTTCTCCGTTGCTCAACTGTAGATTCATAATGCCGAAGTTGTTTTCTCGACTTATGAGTTGTGAACAAATATGAATTAACATCTATTAAGTTTAATTAATGATTACACGATAATAATCATTAGGGAATTGTTTTAAATGTGGCGTGAGTGAAATTCCCACTGTGATCAACATTGACAGCGATTGTACAGCTTTATCTATTGACACTCCATTAAATTAGAAAAATGACGTTCTTTTGAGGGATGACAAAATGGACGGAGATCTGCCATTGAGGTTGCAATCAATCGTAGTTTTAGAGATTAAAAATTATCGAAAGTGTGCTATTAACATTAATAATGGCCATAATTGGGGTGGGAGTGCCGTGAGAACGACACCTGAGAAAAAAAGTCAGTGAAGCATATTCGATCTGATCTTCTCTAAAAGGTATCTTTTATTGAAGGTAAAAAGAAAAAAAAGAACAATGGCCTTTTTCTTTAAGTGGAAAACTATTTTACAGCCACTACTGTGATGTTGGATGCGATTTCCATTTATGAGAAAACTAAACTAAGATCCCAATTTTTGCACTTGGTTTTTCTTGAACAGAAAAGAAGAGACAGGATCAACCAGAGGATGAAGACCCTGCAGAAATTGGTGCCCAACTCTAGCAAGGTGATTATCTTTGGTGATTGGTCTTTGCCATTATTTTTGAATGCGTTACTGTTTAATATCTTGTAGCTTTATCAAATCTAAATCATATTTCCCTGTAATGGAAATGACATTTTAAACAGACTGACAAGGCGTCGATGTTGGACGAGGTGATAGATTACCTGAAGCAGCTGCAGGCACAAGTACAGATGATGAGCAGGATGTCAACGATGGTGAACCCCATGATGATGCCCATGCACATGCAGCAGCTGCAGATGACCATGATGGCGCAAATGGCTCAGATGGCCCAGATGGGGTTGGGGCTCGGGATGGCCATGGGGGTCGACATGAACTCATTAGCTCGGCCATCCCAACCACCACCGCAAGGGATGGGCCCCCCACCCTCGGCAGCCCCAATGCAACGGCCCCCTTCATTCCTCCCCCTTCAATTCACCACCGGCTCCTCATGGGATGGTGGTGATCAACGAGCTGTGGCTCACAACACCGCACCACCTATGCCCCTCGCCGACCCTTTCTCTGCCTTCATGGCTTGCCAGCCTCAGGTATGCACCACAGATGTTTCATCATGCAATAATATGAACAACTTCGTCCGTCTCGATGTTAAGTAAATATCGTGACGTTGCACAGATGCCCGTTAACATGGATGCTTTCAACCGGATGGCGGCCGCGATGTTTCAGCAGATGTACCAACAGCAACAGCAGCAGCCGCCTTTTCCTCCTCAACAAAGCCCAAATCCCAACAAGTGATGGCTCGATTGGAATACCAAGTCTGGTGCTGCTTTTTTGCTTATGATTACATAAGACCATACTATATGTTTTTTGCTTTCTTTTTGACTAATAGTAATCCCCTCTGCCTCGACAGTCTACTGCTGCATGTTTTTATGCAGTCCGCAGATACTAAGATTATGTGGTAATAACATGTACATTTTGTTGCTACAGTATTTATAGTTGGAGAGGATTGCCATTAAATGGCCATTCTACTAGCTAGTGTCTATGGGCATAATATATCCTACTGAATAATATCTTGAACAAAGTGCTAATTAAGCTTGTTTCTAACATTCATAACAAGCACTAACAATTCTTTCGCATTGCATTGCGACAACTAATGGCTATTCACATGCCACCATAGGCTCAACTTAATTCTCTTGCTAGTCGATTTATGAGCTTGCGAACTTTGATGTCCAAGGGCATCATAAGATAAATGAACTTTATCCCATTATAAGCTATCATGGGATAAGTAGTCGTATCATCGTTATATCATCCATTATATCTATGTTTATAGTATTTAACCTTATATTATCTCTCAAATCAATGGAACAAAAAAGAGATAAACCTCACTTATCGCTTATCCTGTATCCTATCTTATTTCATATGATTCATTCAAGCTCCAAGAGCAGTGCATCCGTGCATGCTTTGACTTGACTTGACTCGGGCACAATGCTCTTTTTGGATGCATGATATCATCTTCTTCTAATATTAGAAGTGATAGGCATCTTTAGACTTGTATCCATAGGAGTTTTTTCAATAACAGTTATACCCATTTTTTATGCAAGTACACTTCTGCCTATTTTGTTACAAAATTAAAAGTATTACCCTTCTATTCTTACACATGTACCCATATAACGAAAGGATACTACTTGAAATTTTATACAAATATAGGAGCATAAGTGTAATTACAAAAATGTATGGAGGAAGAAGTCTAATTGGAAATTCAGAAGGGCACAAACGTAACACCCCCCCCCCCCGCTCCGCCTCCCAAGTTATATAATAAATATAAGAAGTTATACAAATTATGGCACCATGATTATATATTTATCTTCTATATTTATCAATCTCATATTCATCAAATCTAGGAAAAATAGTAGATAAGCTTCATTTAATTGTTTTCCTATCTTACTCATTATCCCTCGTCCAAACGGTAAAATAGTATTTAACAACTTTGAATGCAAAAATGGCAAAATATAAGCAAATGCGAAAAGCGGGAACTAATGTTAAAAAATAAAGTTTGAACCTAAATTGAAATCCTGGTAAAGTTCAAAACGAACTATATGCTATATAGAAAAGTTAATTTTAAAAGTCACGTTATTACAAGGCATGCACATCATGAGGCACGAGGTGGGGACATAAACAAATATTTCACCAATAAAAGTTGATCTTCCAAATATGATCCAATGATACGACCATGATATATCGAGCAAGCACGCCATAATATCGACCGAACAAACCCAACAAGCACACCATAAAAGATAGGATTATTCTCTTCTTATTTTCTTATCTTGTTACTAGAACTAGAGAGCCAAGGAACCCCGAGGCACGTTCATAGAACAAGGGTTCGATAGATGAGACAAAAGGTGGTGTACGAGAGATCTCTCGACCCTCGATCATTTCAAAGTTACCATGCATTACTCTTGCTAAGCTCACTCATTTTCCCACACAACTTGGTAAAGTGGAGAATACATGTTGTCATTGTTGGAGACATGATCACTGAAGGAAGTAATAAACTTCGCATCACGGAAAGATGAAAAATAGCAAACTATTTACAAAAAACATTGCGTGTTCATTGTATGAACTTGCAATTTCAGCTCAACAAATTTTATGCTTTGTGAAACCATTAACTTAAGGAAACAATTTTCTGATCTGATTTCTTGTATTTTAATGAATATAGAGAAGAGATTATGGTTACCTCTTGAAGCATGGGTTTCTAAATGAAGAAACATTCGAATCAAGTCCGATCCATCCTCTCTCATGGGCATGATGATGAGTCATGTAACTTCTCACGAATTTTGGTATCAAGTTCTTGAACTACTCCATGCAAGGATGAGATCAAGCTCCTGATTTCGCCGTACAAAATTGATCATTCTTCATACACGAGGAGCATATAGAAGAAGACGATCTTCTCTTCTACAAAATCACACAAATCGAGAGAAGAGAAGAGGCTTGAAGGGTATACTTTTAGGACTAGAAGAGTAGACATGTATGAGAATCAAAATTCTCAAGAATCTTCTCTTCTTAAATTCTCAAGGCAATAGAATATTGGGAGGAACAAACATGCTCTTGAAAGAGAAGCTCTGCCTTCTCCTTTTATAGGGATGGTGGACGTCTTGAAGTGTCGTCTCCTCATGGTAGACATACACCCTTTAGTCCATTAGATGGTGGATAAAATGCTATGATTAAGTTCTCATTCAACAAAAAAATAGGACTTGAATTATATCTTTTAATTACCAATTAAAAAACTCAACAAATCAACAACAATTAGGAGCATGGTGAATGTCTATGCTTTTCCAAACATAGGCGTCCACCATGTCCTAATATTTGTTGTTGAAGTTGTCGTTTAATTATCTTTATGAGATTATGATTATCATAATTGCTAATTATGACAGAACCTCTTAGCTTATGAATGTTAGTCATAAATCCAAGTGCCTTGAAATAATTATATGAATCAAATTCATATAAATATTAATTATTCTGAATCATTATTCATATTAATGAATTATATTTGTGAATCATATTCACAGAAATACCCTTATTGAAATCGATTATAATAATAACAATTATTACCTCAATATTTACATCAAACCATAGGAGTCCTAATGCAATTAAGACTCGTGAGATACAAATTCAGATACTTGGAAATAATGTCAGGGAGATCTTACTATCCATGTATAGCGAACTGAAATTTGGATAACCATCAATTTCAGGGTTTATACCACTTTTTGTGAAACGTAGTTCACTCCTATCTTTGAGCTCGAGTTGAAACGATTCACACTCTATGTGAGCTCAACGAAACGCATCACACTCTTTGTGAGCTGGAGAATGTATCAATGAGCTAAACCCAACTTCTATGACCATTTCTAATCATAGTCCAAACCATTTGGAGATTACAAATGAGCCCAATGAGTGTGTTCATCTTCACTTCCATTACCATTTCACTTTCCAACATTTGGACATTGATATTGGAATTGGAAATTGAAATAAAATGAGATGAGATTTAATCCAATTAATTCTCACATCATTAAGATAAGAAGTAGAGCCACTAATTCCATTTGTTTTCACCATTCCCTCTGAATGCAAGTGTCATGGTAGGTAATCTATTAACAAAGATCTAACCATGAGTAATCTCAATATTCATTCATCCTTTATACTGAAGGATATGGGATAATCCTCAAGCGCATCACGGAAGCGTGAGCATCATATCGAATACGATGAAGAACAACTAGTCAGACTAGTTGTTCTATGCAGTGAAATTTAAAATAAATCATATGATGAAACAACATGATCCAAGAACTATTCCCGGATCGTTTCATCTAAAAAATCACATCAAGTATATAGGAATACCTCTTGTACCGTGGTTGATCGAGTCTCTACGAAAAGAGACCTCCTGTCTCAAGTCCGATCTTCGGAGAAGACACTTGCAAGCGCGGAGATGAGTCGCGTGATCCTCGAAATCCAAGAAGTTGATCCAAGTACGGTGAACTCCTGATCTCGTCGCATGAGATCAAACACCTTCTTCGTGAGCGAAGCACTCCAAAGAAGATGGAGAACTGAGAAATGTCGAGGCGACGGCGCGGTGGCGAAGCGATGATGATACTTCTCCTCTAGGGTTTGGTGGAGGGCCACCAATGGAGAAGAGAGAAGAGATGACGTGTGGAATGAGAGAGAAGAGCTTGTTGTATCTCAATTGCATAACCATAGAAAGCAAGGGGTACCTCTCTATTTATAAGGTTTTAGGAATCCATGGATCACAATCCATGGGACACACCAAATCAATGGATGAGATTGATTTGTGCTTAATCCAATGGTCAAGATTTTTGTTGATAAAAACCAACAACTTAATAATTTAATTTAGATTAAATATATTTGATAAATCAAATATAATTCAATCCTAAATCAAATCAATCAAATATGGAGTCATTAGCATGGAGATTACATCTCCCCATGAAATAGGTAGGACGGCTACCAAATCCATATAGGACATGGTAGCCGTCCACCATATTCCATGGTGGAAGCAATCTCATGACATTGCATATCTCCATGAAAATCTCCAATATTTTTTCAACAACTTTTGTTGTGAATTATTGTACAAAAATAATTCATAATTAATTTTAAGAATATTGCAATCTTACCATTGGAATTTGTGAATCACATTCACAACCCAAAATAAAAAATAATTTACATTTTCAATTAATTATACAATGTGAATCCAATTCACAACAATAATTAACTAACAAATATAAATCATAATAAGCGCTCTTTAATACGTTATAAATCATATTTATAATATATTATAAATAATTGGATATTGCTATCCACATTATTCTTATCCATAATAATTAAATCAAATTTAATTATATTAGATAAATATCCACATTCATCAAGATAATTAAATCACATTTAATTATCAATCTCTTAGTGCTCAGATATAATTCAACTATGGAATCATTCTTGAACCCTTTCAAGAATAATACGCTTTCTCCGCAGATACTTGGAGATAAGGACATTGTGATTGTATTGTTCCATGTATAGTGACTTGGATATTGAGATCACAACTCAAATCCAGATCTCATGGACCTCCCACTGATGCTTGATTGAATCAAGGCCGTGGTCATAATCTTCTCATTGCATATGAATCTCATTCAGACCAATGTTCAATACATGGACTATGATCAGGTCACTTCTCTATTGAGAGGAGTCACTAAAATCCAAACCTATTTCATCACTCCCTCGGAATGGAAGCGTCATGGTTATACAATCGTTTATGATCACATCACCCTAAGGTATTCCCAACACCTGGACATCATGCATACTGGAAGACCTATGATGAAACCCAATTGGTATTGATCATATGCTTTCTCAAAGCATATATCATACCTTCAAATTCTTGTCATGCTTCCAAAGCATGACGACCATGCATGGAATTTGATCAGTCCCAATACCTCATAAGTGAGCTCATGTCTTCCAATTTACAAGTGAACCTGTATGATACCTTTGAGAGATCGTATTACTCATATGTCCTTATATGCACACCAGCTCGCCGGTGTATAGACCTTGATTAGGTCATCAACCTATTGGTCTGCCAAATGTACACACTCAGATATATAGTAACACATCTGTCTCTGGTCAGAGGATGTGTGCCTATGCTATGACATCATTCAACATAGGGCTTTGGTTATCTCGATCTCGTTAAGTCAACCCTTTGACTCAACTAATCTGACACCTCAGAATCTTTATTCCCATGCAGAGGACCAACATCAAGAGGTCGGTCAGATATCAACCTAAATGAGAAAGGATTGCCATCTCCTACTCAGGAGGGAGATCATCTCTCAACAATCATTTGACGGGGCTTGACGAGTCCTCAATCTAACTCTTTAGATATTCATCCAAGCACCGGCCTCCATGATTCAATAACTGAATCAATAGTTGTATGATCATCAAGATGGCCATGGTACATAATCCTAATTGTACTAAGGGACCTATTATGCAAATTGGTTATTCTTCATTTCAGATCAGGGAAGGATATTCGCAATAACATTTATTGCATAATTCCTCGTCGTGGGCTCGCATGTCCAACAATCTCCCACTAGCCCAAAGAGCCATTGATGGGATAATCATTTAAACCCGTACTCATGTGACAATCATAGACTATTTAGAAAATAGCTAGGTATGCTGATCAGTCATTCTGTTCCCAATAGACTACGCCGAGTCCTTTTACGACACTTGTATATCCCAAGGTAAAAGTGCCCACATCCAATGCGAAGGTTGCATATATGCAGCCAATACTTAATTTTGTCAGTTATAGTGTCCTTGACACTACAGCTTAATAATTATCATAACCAGTTTTTCCATTATCCTTATCAGAATACCCTTATTCTTGGAGATCTCTATCACCTAAGGTATTCATAGTTAAGACCTTTTAGATCTCCATCTATAAAGTCTTAATTTGTTGAAGATAAGACTTAGAGATCACTATCTCACAAGTTTTGTCCTCTATGAAGATATAGTTATTACCACAATCAAGTGTTTTATCACCATAGTAGGATTAATAACAGTTTACTACTCCCACTGCATGGTAGACATCTAGCTTTTGTACACATCTAGCATACATCCGGCTTCTCAGAACTGATGCACAAGGGCTAGAAGTTTTAGCATTCACATCCTCAACTCTTTGAGGTGCTATCCCTTTAGTAGGTCAGTACCATATCTTAAGGGAAAGAAGCCTTTCTTGGAATTTTCCAAAAAATAGAATATGTCCAAGGTGTACCACTAATGCGACGGTCCCAATACCCTCTTTCTTTGCTTCTGAACAACTTCAGACCTAAGATCTAAGAGGTATCATTGAGATCATATCTCAAGATATGGAATAACCAGTTATAAAACACTTATTATTATTATTCATATATCATTTAAATGATTAGGATATTATCTATATTTAGCACGATGAACACAAATGGCACTCCCACTAAGCTTCACATGGTTCATCAAGATTCTATCTGAAATCATAACATTTATAATTTCATTAAATCTTATGTTCCAACTATCAGAAGGTTATATAAGTCCATCGATGGAATTCCTCAGCTTGCACACCTTGCTTTCCTCATCCATGAAGCCATGGGGCTACTTCACGTGAATATCCTCAAAGAGGTACTCACAAAGGAATACAATCTTGACTCACATCTTGAAAATGCTATAGTCAAGTTGTGTAGCTAGGGTTAGCTATATTCTGATGGATTTAAGCATGGTCATTGAAGAGCAAGTCTCATCGCAAGCGATATCTTCTCTTCCTTGTGTAGCTCATGGCTACGAACCGTGCTTTGAAGGTCTCTACCTTCTCATCAGGTTCCCTCTTTCTCCTGAAGATCCATTTACACCTTAATGGGCCTTACCCATATAGGTGGATTCTCGAGGGTCCATATACAACACTTGTATATGAAGTCTACATTAGACTTTTATTGCTAACATCCATCTTTCTATGTCATGATCCTCAGGAGCTTCATCACATGAAGTCCGATCATTTTCAGACTTAACTGACACATAGAATACATCCTCAAACTTATTTGAAGAAGTATTAGTGTTTCATCTTCAATTATTCTTTTAGTTTCTGATTTCAGGAGCCTGATTATCTTTTCAAGATTAAATGAGTTCCTTTACTTCGTTTTCATCTTGATTCTCAAGAGAGTCATCCTCTAAGAATCACATTCTCAGAGATGAGATCTTTTAAGAATCTCAAGATCATAAAGTAGGTATCCAATACCATCCTTTATTTTTCTAATGAAGTAGCACTCTCCAGTGCCATATTCCAGATTACTTGCATGGAACCTTATTAAGGATATATATTGTAGTCTCTACTACATATATACCTTGGAAACTAATAGATAATTATGCTAATATTCATCATTGATCATATCATTTCACATGATCCAATTGTATCTCCCTACAACTCTTATTGAGTTTAGGTTTATTAGGAGGAGTGAGATAGAAATAATATTCATATCTCTATAAGGTATTCTATGAATTCATCTAATAGGTACTGACTACCTAGATTAGATCAAATTCATTCAATCTTCCTTCAAACTTTGGTTCTAAACCAAAATTATGAAATCTATGAACATTTCAAAGGAGAAGAAATCTCATATCACAAATAATCATCAATAGATATCACATATCCATAATGTTTATTCTGATATAGGTGATTCACATACATCAATATGCATGAGATCTTGAATACCTTGACATCTTACACCATTCCAAGGAAGGGTGTATTGGATATTTTAACTTTTGAATACAATATTCACAAGTATGTAAGATTTGAACTTTTAGACGATCTAAAGTTTCATCTCTTATTAGTCTATTGATCACATTAACAGACAAATGTCCAAGACTCGATGCCAGTTCATTGTCAAATGATCTTCATTCTCCTATTGATCTTTTAAGGTTTAATTTCAGTATTATAAATGTTAATGAACCATTCAATAATTTTCTAATTTAGTAGAGTCCACTAAATTTTAGATTACTATCTGAAATATCTCCATCATAACTCTTTATGATGGATCCATTACAGAATTCATGCTTATTTCCAACATTTAAAAATAAACAATGATTGTATTCTGATATATAGGTCATAGAGACATTCTCTAAGACTAAGGGCTCTCCCACTGAAAATAACAAGTCCATCTATCCAGTAGAGATTGTTGCAACAATTGCATCAATGTCCATGTGGATGACTATTAAACCTTAAAATCAAATTTTATAGTCTTCTAATACATATGCAACTAATTGCAAGTGTCATTAGAAGAATGAGATATAATTATTAGACTTTTATCTTATCTAATAAGAAAGTCAATTTCAATGATTAAATGTAGATTATTCAGATGCACTATCCGAGTCCTTCTCTAAGAATCTAGATAGACTTGATAGACATACTATCTATACACCAGCTTATTGCAGTATCGGCATTCAACCAACTATTTGGATGTCATATGGAAGTCACAAAAGTACGATCAACTCTTTGACTTTCCTACTCACTTGGGTCCAACCCATGCTTCCACTGCACTCCCTTGATCTATAAACAAACATTGCTTTAGACGAAGGATCTCTTATGCTGAATTCAAAATATTTCAATATAAGAGCATTTCAACATTTGTACATGCTTCATTCAATTCACACAATATGAATATTCTGAAGCTTCATGAATAACTAGAGTGTAGATTGTAGAATGATGACACTCATCGTATCTACATTCATCTAAACTATTAAAAACATTGGTTTAGGTAGGTACTCAAACAATTTTGAATACATCATCTCTTATAGAGCTACCATTCTACATGATGCAGAGAACCACATCATTCATGATTAAATGTCGAGAGCACATATGTATGCCAGGACACCTTCTTAGAATTTTGTAAGGATTATTTGACAATTACGATCATCATCAACATGTCACTTCTAAAGTACATTCGATGAGAGATCAAGACTATAGAGACATACAAACCCTAGGGTTGTAGTCCTATTGTCTATTTTATTGTCACTCCTCATTATTATGAGGAAACTTGCACATCACACCCACATACAATATGTGTCCAACTGCAAGTACAATATCTTAATCATGGATCCAATCCATGATATTTTACTGGTTATTATTGAGTATAATATTGAGTGGGTTTAATGAAGATTTATTTGAACTAAGAAATTTGCATAAGTGTATATATTTATATATATACATATTTTACTTTAATTTAGGAATTTCTATATCAAAGTTGTCTTGTCTTGTCAACAATGAAAGTTCATTCCCTTAATCACTTTCAATGTAAGAGATATACTTACCAATATATCTCAAGCAAGATTTGGGTTCTTCTTCTTTATCTTTGTCACATCCCAATAATATGAGAACCTGTAACTCGGATAAAAAGAAGCGGGAACACATTCCTCCTTGCAAGTCCAACTTGCATCTCCCATTTCGATCTTTAACACCCGGGCCCACTGATGCGAGCTAAAGATCAGATTGCGGTTTTAATTGTTTGGGTTGTCGGTGTAGAAAACTGCAAAGAGATCCTAGTCGATCAAACAAAGATCAGTTTTTAGAAAAACCTTACACTATTTATTTAGCCAGGTAAGTGTGCCTTGGTCGAACACAAGGAGGCAGAATAGTATACTTTGATTTTTTATGTGAAAATATATTTCTGTGATTATTTTATCTCTTCTTAAAACGATCGAGGAAACACGACAAAATTTTTATGGATTTTTATTTTACTTTTTAATTTGATTTTATATTTTTCCAACTTTTATTTTTTTTCAAAGTGATATTTTTCAAACAATTTACCTACAATATAATATGTGAAGAATATGTGAAGTATAAATGGTATTATATAGTAGGTAAAACGGACGAGCAAGAGGCTCGAAGAATACTCAGAAAAACAAAGTAAAACAGAAGCGAAGTTCGACAAATAAAAACACGATGAAAAAGTGATGACAACACACAAAAATTTCTAAAAAAACTTGCGGGGGTAGTTGTGTAACTACCCCAAGAAAACCTACGAAAATTTATGTCAAAAATACATCCAAAGTCTTTTTACAGTACAGGGGCTGATTTGTAAGAAAAACTAATAAAAGTTTGCAGCTTAGTCCTCTGTCAGGGGCTGATTTGTAAAGAAAATATGAATTATTACATTTAGGTCCCTACGTGGGGACCTAAATGCAATATCTAAAAACTTTGGAGTGCGCTGCTATTTTGGAAGTCTTCTGGTTTAGTCTGCAAATTGCACACCGCTTTGGCTTTAACGACCATGATTAGAACGTGCAGCACAATCGGGGTCGTCCACTACAGGACACGTGTCGCCAAACTGTACTACGACCATTCTTGGCTGTTCTTCAGGTGGTTGCGCGGTTGACGAAGATGGTCCCTTACTCGATTTTTCGCCGGCGTTTGGCGTGATACTTGGGCCTCCGGCGGGGCCAGAGGGGTAGCTCCTCTACCCCTCGAGCTCGCCCATGGTGGACGTCAGTCGGAGATGACTGAGAGCGACGGCGAAAGCTTGATGAAGGTGGCGGTTCGTTTGTTC
Organism: Ottelia alismoides; assembly: GCA_037367405.1. Classification (NCBI taxonomy): domain Eukaryota; kingdom Viridiplantae; phylum Streptophyta; class Magnoliopsida; order Alismatales; family Hydrocharitaceae; genus Ottelia; species Ottelia alismoides. The sequence goes on along the minus strand of JAZKJV010008325.1, from coordinate 921,141 downwards.
TGGAGCTGACTTTCAGGTTGTTACACCTTCTTTAAGTGGTGATTTTCGTGATGATCAGAGCTCCAGATGCTTTGAATTTGCTCCAGATTCAAGAGGATCCTGCAAAGAATACATGTGCGTGCTCGATTTGTGGAGAAATTAGCCAAATTATTAGTTCTTGCAGGAAAAAAATGGCGTTAACAAACTTATAAAGTGGATGTGAGAATGGTTTCAAGAATGGAAATGAAATTTTGATTTGATTTGTGAATGAATTAAAATGATTTGAAGATTAGGCGTCTAAGATGGAAGATTAAGCGTCCTAATGATGAGATTAACCACGCTAATGGAGGCACGGGGATCGAGAAAAAAATTCTACGAAAATGGATGAATAGGTCTGTCAAAGCGTAGGTGTATCACCTCTAGTGTCTGCTTTGACGGCCGATCTTTGCCGGAACTGAACGCAAGGCGGCGATGCAAGGGCTGACGAGCACCTTGGAAACTCCTCCGATCACCCTTCCTCCATGCGAGCCGACGACGAGGAGCTAGCACCTCCTAGGATGGCCAGAATCGAGAGGTGAAAGTTGGTGTTCGGCCACTGGAACTGGGAGTCTAAGGTGGTTAGGAAAGTTAGTTATAATTTGCGAACTTTGAGGATATTTATAGAGAGGTTTCGTGATCTCCTAGTTAAATCTAATGGTGGCCGAGTATCTTGGTTGTTATGAGATGCGATCCAAGGGTTTGGATCGTCGGGGGAGATTATAGAATGCACAGGGAAATTGGGTTAACATGGATGGTTAGAACAGAAAGTCGAACAGACTTCTTGAAGAAGATGCACCAGGTGCTGACACGTGTCAGCACCTGGTAGGCAAAATGTGTAAATAGCTTATAATTTCAATAATAAATATTAAATAACGTTATTTTAGTTAGGTATAAAAACAAGAAATGTAAATAATTTAATTATCTAAATTATAGAATAATTACTATTTATAAATAATAATTATAATACGAAATATAAATATTATATTAATAAATGGGAAAAGGGAGTATGCACCGGCGGGTGTAGCTAACTAGCTATCCGACCATTTTTCTTATTGATTTTTTATTTTTTTGAAAAAAAATTACGGAGATTTACTTAGTTTATTGACAAGAATATGTTTTTCAAATTTCATGCAAAATAAACACTCCTAGCATGCCCATCTAGATATGGTCAATTTCATAATTCTGAAATCGTCAAAATGTCATAGCCGTGATGGAGATGATAGAAATATCGAATTTAGTTGAAATTGGTATGATATCATGGTGATACAGATGATTTAAACCCCCTGGACTTCATTTCAAAAACATAAAAAACCAATGAAAAAAAGCGCCGGGTGTAGCTAGTTAGCTACATCCCCGGGTGCAGCTTCCCCAACCCCTTAATAATAGGTATAGATAAATAAGTTTTGGATTTTTAATTTAAGAAATAAATAATTAAAAATTAATTTTGTATTTTCTTAATTATTAGAATAATAAATAGGGTTGTGTGAATTTTTAGGGGTTTTAATAAATTAATTTACATATATTAATAAATAAAGTTATAAGTTATCTAGTTCATTTTTATCTATAAATTAGGGATTTGGATTTTGTTAAAATAATAAATAAGCTCCAAAAATTCAGAAATAAATTATGATGAAAATATAATATCATGAAAATAATTAGAATTATAAAATTAATAAAATTATAAATAATGTATTCTAAATAAAATAAATAGACCAGAAACCCCGTTGTCATTTGGTCCCAAAACTGACTTTTTGCAAACGGACTCCGAATTCAATGAAACTACTTTATTAATTATATAATATTATTTTATGAACTTTAAAGGTGAGTAGAATGAAATTTGAGTTCATATGAAGAAGTTATGATGTTCGGAAGTTGAGAATTTGACAATTTAAAAGCTAGATTTCTTGGCATATATTCAGGAATTATTTTTAACTTATTTTTATATTTTTATATACATTTTTAGAAATAATTAGGAAAAGAGTTTGGTAAAAAATATGTATATATGAATTAATTAAAAATCATTGAAGTTTTGTATTTATTTAATAAATAGTGAACAATGTGTGAAGTGTGTCTTAATTTATTTTTATGGTTTTCTTTCCTTATCTCCCCCTACTTATTGATTTGTCGACCGATCCATAATGTCTTGGTCTCGGGGGTTAGGTTATAAATATACCTTGCTGTTATATTTATATTTATATGTCATATTTTACATATATACATATATCCAATCTGCCTTATTTTCTTTTCTTTGTTATTTATTTATTTACATGTTTTTGATGTTTAAAAGTGGATATTTATTCATAAATGAAGTTTTTATAAAAGATGCGAATTAATGTATATTTACATGTATTTGTTAAGGGTTTTAAGATAGAATACGACATAAAAGTTAATGAATCATGGATTCATCAACCCCCTATACTTAAACTTTGCTAGTCCCTTAGCAAACACTTATTTGAAAAAGTAAGTGAAAAAAGAAAGAAAGTTAGAATGAATTTGTTTTCCTAAACCAATTCATGAGAACAGACAAAGGACATAGCTCGATCGGGCCTGAAACAAGCATTTTATCGGAGCCTTGACTAGGATTTGGATTTTATCCCCAACAATCTTCAAGTTCCACAAATCCTTATTCGAGATCACTTCATCAGCTAGTTCAGACTCACTTATTCATATCGCAAACTCTATCATCCTTGAAGTCAATTTGTACAGTGTGTGAATTGATTTAGCTCTCCCTGCTTAAAGAGACGAAGAAACCGTCCATCCCCGTTATACACTTCTATTGCTACCTTATCCAGCTACTCTTTCCTCGGGGAGGGAGGTATTCCCTTCTGAGGTCAGTTCTTGCTATGTCCACAATCGAGTATAGAGAGAAAGTAGAAGAATGAGAAAAGAAGTGGAGTGCGACCAGTGTAGATGCATCTCCTTGTGAAGCTCAACCGGTGTAGCTAAGTCTCCAATAAGATGTGCATGCATTTTTGGTGGAAGCTTGGACCATTGTGGTCGTATTTGTATTTGGTGGCTTCTTCTTTGATTTGGCTTTGTAATTTGCTTGCACTGCATTCATCTTTTTGTGCCTCGACAGATATAGCATCTTTTTGTTCCGTCCCTTTTTTGAGGTCTTAGAAAAATTGTGTCAGCAGATCCTTCCCTCATCCGAAGCGACTATCGCAACCCCAATCTCTCCCGTCCTTAGACGTCAATGCCGCAAAGACAAGGATAGAAACGCACTACCAAGATGTACTGCCCTTCGCAACTCCATACAATTCAAGCTAAGTGTAGAGTGAATGTGTTCAAGATTGGTTCACTAGTGTAGAGTTGTACGGATGACACCAAATGGTCTACTTAAGCACATATGACTTGATTTCCCGAATACGGTCTTATGGAACCCAAATATTTTAAGTCACAGACCTGAAGAGTCTAAATTCTAGATCCTAACTAGGCTCCTTACAATGAAAGTTAAAGGCCATAATCAAGCACCATCCTTTAGACTAGACTCAATACTTAGTTTCAGAAATCAAACTTATTCTGAAAAATGCGAATGCAAATGCAACCATGTTTTTTATGAAGTATATTTTCTGAGTTTTACTCATTTGTATGGATTTTAAGGCTTTTGTAATTTTAATGTCTTTTAGGACTTTATAATTTTTTATGGATTTTATGATTTTTATAAACAAGTTTTTGTACATGAAATTTACAAGATATATTTTATTTGAGGTAAATATTTAATGTATTTTACAGATTTTATCTACAGAGAGTTTTACAAGGATTAAATGATTTTTACGCATGTTTTAATAAATAGGATTCTAAATATGTATTATACAAGTTTTAAATACATATTTTAATTACAAATTTTAAATATATATTTTAGACATATTTTACTTATTTACAAGAATTTTATAAGTAATAAATAAATGTATAAATGAATTTTAAATTAACCCTCACCCAGTTTTTATGGATTTTATAGATATAGAAAATACATAAAAGTACGAGTTATGGACAAAAGTATGTATACAATATATACGCACCCCCCTATACTTAGCTTGTGCTATGTCCTCATAGCGTCAAAAGAGAAAAAGGACATAACTCGTGCTAAGTAAAAGTGGGTGAAAAAGAATAGAGAGTACAAGTCAGTCAACCCCCCCTATACTTACAATCAGGTCATCGTAAGTATAACGAAAGAGCAAAAAATGAGGTGACTGAGTAAAAAGAATATACAACGAAGGAACAAAATAAATAAAGAAAACGAAATCATCGAAATCACTCGGTCCCCTGTATACTTAGGATAAGGCATCCTAAGTACAGAAAAGAGTGTAGCCAAAAATCAGAGACCAGTGATTTGTGAAAAAGAAAGGATATACAAATGAATCAGAACAAAATTTAAAACATCAATCAACGAACAATCGGTCCCCCCTATACTTAGGATCTGTTATCCTAAGCATAGAAGACGAGCAAAAATGGGGACGATAGTGGTCTACGAAGAATATATAAGTGTTGCAGATCTCCAGAAATCGAATGGCTAAAAAGTCTTTGTACAGGATGAGATGAAGTGAAAGAATGATCATGATTCCTGTACAAAATAGATCACTTCAATACGGGCCAGATGATCAGTAGTCTCGATGAAGTGTTTCAGCATCTGCCTGTTAACCACGAACGGCTCTGCACCAGGTGACATATCTGATATTGCTATACTTCCATTGTCATGCACCATTCTGACTATGTAAGGTCCTTCCCACTTGCTTTTTAATTTGCCAGGAAAAATTCTCAATATTGCATTGAACAACCAGACTTTCTGCCCAGGGACAAAGCTCTTGTGCCCAATATGTCTATCGTGCCATTTATTCACTTTGTCCTTATAAATGAGAGTGTTCTCGTATGCCTGATTTCGAATTTCTACCAGCTCATTCAGATCTATCTTTCTCTTAGCTCATGTTTTATGTGCATCAAGTAAAATTTCTCGAATAGCCCATTCAGATTTGTGCATGATCTCTACGGACTAATGGCACGACTAACTATAAACCAATCTAAATGGTGAAGTACCTAAGGGAGTTTTGTATGGAGTACGATATGCCCAAAGAACCTGATCTAGAAGCTGCAACCAGTTCTTCCTATCCGGTCGTACCAATTTCTGTAGAATTGATTTCACCTCCCTATTTGAAACTTCAGCCATGTCGTTCGTTTGTGGGTGATAAGGAGAAGCTACTCTATGATCAATGTCATATTGCTTCACTAGCTTTTTGACCTCTTTATTAATGAAATGGATACCCCCATCAGAAATAAGAATACGTGGAATCTCGAACTGTGAAATAATGTGTTCCCTTAGGAACTTGCAAACTATCTTACTCTCTGCGGTTTGTGCGGGTATAGCCTCCACCCATCTACTAACATAATCTACAGCGAGAAGATTGTACTCAAAGCCACTGCTGGAAGGGAACGGTCCCCTGAAATCTATGCCCCATGCGTCAAAGATCTCGCAAATAATGACGGGTCACATCGGCATTGCATCTCTAGCATTGACTGTCCCTACTGCTTTCTGACAATTCGGGCAACTCTTCACGAATGTACAAGCATCTTTAGTAAGAGTTGGCCACCATAATCCGCTCTGAAGTACCTTCTGTGATGTCCTCTTCCCTGAATGATGTCCCCCTGCCTCTTAAGAATGGCAAAAAGTGAGGACACTATTATATTCCTCCTGAGGAATACAACGCCTGTAAACACAATCTGGTCCTTCACGAAAAAGAATCGGATCCTCCCAGTGGTAGTATCGTACCTCAGAAACTAGTCTATCAACTCGATTCTTCGACCAACCTTGAGGACTTTTTTGTGTGACCAGAAAATTAACTATATCTGCATACCATGGAAGTTCGGTAACTGCAAAGATGCTTTCGTCGGGAAATCTCTCTGCAATCTCTAGCATGTACTCATTCGAAGGCTGTTCAGTCTGTAATCGGGAGAGGTGATCAGATACCACATTCTTTACCCCAGGTTTGTCTTTAATATCCAAATCGAATTCCTGAAGTAATAGAATCCATCTAAGAAGGTGTGCCTTGGCATCCTTCTTTTCCATTAGATACCGGATAGCTGAATGATCTGTATAGATTGTGATTTTAGAGCCAAGAAGATAAAATCTGAATTTATCTAAAGCGAATACCACTGCCAACATTTCCTTTTCCGTCACTGTGTAATTACGTTGAGCATCATCTAAAGTTCTGCTGGCATAGTGGATCTCAACAGGAAGTCCATTCCTCCTCTATCCTAATACAACCCCGACCGTAAAATCTGAAGCATCCGTCATGATATCGAAGGGTAGAGACCAATCAGGTGGCTGTAGGACAGGAGCACTGATAATCATCTCCTTTAATGTGAGGAAGGCATTAAGACATTTATCATCTAACAAGAATTTGATGTCTTTGCCTAATAATTTAGTTAACGGTCGGGCAATCTTAGAGAAATCTTGAATAAACTGTCGGTAAAAACCAACATGCCCTCGAAATGACCGTAACTGCTTGATGTTGGATGGTGGTTTGAGGCGCTTGATGACATCCACCTTGGCAGGGTCAACCTCCATACCTCGTTGGGAGATGACGTGCCCCAATACGATCACGTCTGTAACCATAAAATGGCTCTTTTCCCAAGACAGAACGAGATCTACCTCACAACATTTCCGAAGAACCTGGTCTACATGCGCAAAACAATCGTCAAAGGACTCACAATAGATCAAAAAATCATCCATAAAAACCTCTAAAAAATCACCGACCATGTCCGTAAAAATATCAAACACACACCTGTGGAAAGTAGCAGCAGCGTTGCACAATCCAAAGGGCATCCGTCTAAAGGCATACGTGTCGAATGAACATGTGAAGGTGGTTTTCTCCTGGTCTTCAGGAGCAATTGTTACCTGGTTATATCCGGAGTAACGGTCAAGGAAACAGAAGTACTTTTTCCTTGCCAACCGTTCTATGACCTAGTCTATAAAAGGCAAAGGGAAGTGGTCCTTCTTCGTCGCGACATTCAATTTTCTGTTATCAATGCACACCCACCACGACGTGGTTACTCTCTTTGGAATCTCCTCTCCACTCTCTTTCTTAATCATCTGAATTCCCGATTTCTTCAGGACAACATGTAATGGGCTAACCCATTCAGAGTTGGAGATGGGATAAATGAAGCCTGCATCGCACCATTTCGTAATCTCTTTCTTAACAACTTCTCGTAAAACCAGATTTAGCCTACGCTGAAACTCTCTAGAGGGTTTGTTGTCATGATCGAGATATATATAATGAGAATACAAAGTAGGATTAATCCCGTGGAGATCGGATACAGTCCACCCAATAGCCTTGTGGTTTCTTTCTCGAACCTCCATCAAACGGGATTCTTGTTCTTCAGTCAAAGATGAACTGATAATGACCAGAATTTGTTGATGTGGACCCACAATTAAGGAATACTTCATATTTGGTGGTAAGGTCTTTAGTTCAGGTAAGGTAGATTCTGTCTCTGCTGAAACCTTATCTATATGTGTATTGGGATTTGTATCGGTTGTGGATTTGTCGGCATTCTGATTATCCACCATGTCAATGTGCTCTAGAGTCGGACTACAGAAGATGTTCAAAACATCACCCGACTCGCTACTATGCTCATTCTCATAGTGACCAGAGGAAAAGAAATCAGCTAAATAAAATTCTATCTCTAGATCATCTGAAGTGGAGGAATTGTGTAAAGTCTCTGAGTCTAAAATGTCTGCAATGAACTCCTAAGAATTCGGATCCCTTTTCTTCTTATCATCCATACTGAAATATAAAGTACCTTCTGAAGAATAGCCAACTGTAGTCTCGGACCCGTCCTTTGTTAAACACTCTTGGGTCTCTACTTGATATCTTTCGAGGTCGTCAAGACGGACCTCATCCTTGTAATCGCAGGTGGCTAAAGAACTCAAGAAATCAGAAGGTGCATCACTAGATGTGTTTGAATCTCTCGCCATCTCTATATGTACCTTCTTACCCTCGGAGCGAAAAGATACCTTCCCTGTATCATAATCGAAGAGAGACTTTGCGGTTTCTAAGAAAGGCCTCCCGAGAATAATCGGGGTAAGGTGTAACTGTGAAGGACAGTCCATGTCTAGGACAGTAAAGTCATCTGGGAATTGCAGTCCTTGCACAGTTACGATAACGTTCCTTAATATACCCTCAGGTCTCTTTAAGGATCGATTAACAAACTGAAGGATCATGCGGGATTTGTAAAGAGGACCTAACTCGAGCTTGTCAAGTAAGGAAGATGGTATCAAATTGATCAAGGAACCGTTATCTAAGAGAGTGCGATCGAATTTGACATTTGCAATCTCGCATCTGACATAATGTGTGCCTGAGTCCTTCTTCTTCTTTGGTAACTTATTCTGAATAGCACAAGATGTAGCCTTGGTCAAAACATGTTTCTCCATACGTGATCTCTTTTTCCTAGGCGTGGTGCATCGGTTCTTCAATTGATTCTTGAGCGTAGGAAAATGATCTAAGGCATCGTGAAGCGGGATCTTCAAAAAGATGTGATCTTTTAGTAATCGCTCGGTCTCTAGAGTAACAACATTTTTTTGGTGTTTTTCTTTCCTTTCCCAAACAAAGCGTCGAGAAAGGGAAAAATGTCAGGAATGAGAAAATCAGAATTTTTATTCAATTCAGAATCAACATGTACATCGAGAGTTTCAAAATTATGTACAAAACTCTCTAAAATAGGGGAAGACATATTTTTGCTGGGAGTATCTGCATGGTCTGGCGTGATATCGTCGTCTGAATCACCTGTGTCCATGTCAACTGTTTCGGCATCGCTCCCTTCTCTTGAATTTTCGTGATGGTCCTCATCAATGTGTTGGTTCTCCTCCTCAGCATCAGAATTTGGTTGTTCATGGATTTGCTCCTGCTCCTCATCGAGTACCCCCTCCTCTACTCCAGCAGGTGCTCGTGGTGATCTACTGCTCCAAAGACGAATGAAGTTAGATAAAAATTAAGGAAACAAGATCATACCTGTAGTGTTGTATACCTGATCTAGATGCCTCCTCTTGTTGTTCAGATTCATCTGAGACTGGGTTGGGAGAGTGGTCTTTGGTGCGGTTAACTTGTCTAGACGACGGTTAACCTGCTCCATCTGTGTCTTATGCGCAATCTGGAGCGTACTCAGCATGTCCATGATTTGATTTAGTGCCTGGGCCTGTGAAGATATCTTAGGTTTGGTGTGGTGGCCTTGGCTTGCTCATCTCTCCTGCCTTGGCGTGCATTGCTTAGAAGTGGAAGGCTGGGAGAATCTCTGCGGTGTGGAGGAAGATTGCTGCGGCTGTTGATAAGGATATGTCTGTGAATGGTTAGCAGGATACAGATATGATTGCGGCCTCTGATAAACATGCTGGTGAGACTGCTGCTGCGTGAAGTTCTGTCGGTGCTGGAAATGTGGACGTCCATGCTGCGATTGACTGTACGGCTGCTGCTGATGATGCGATATACTCGGTTGCTGAATCGGAGTATACCAAATCCTGTTGATCTCAAGAGTAGTTTGCGTCTCTACATCCATATCTGCAGCACTAGTGATCTGATCGGGATTGGCATGAGACTGATCCTCAAGCCAATCAATCTTCGAGGTCTCTAGCTCGCTCTGTACGAAGTGAATCTGACGGGTGGGTGGAGCGGGTAAGATCCTCCATGTAGGTTGTGCGGTCGAAGAAGATTGGCTCTGCTGGTACTGAAGTTGAAGTTCTGAAACCTTCTACGAAAGATCACTAAGCTACTGAGGCAGAGATGAGAGTTTCTCTAACTCTTGCAACGGCTGTAAGTCCTGAACCTGTTTCTGAATCACATCCACCAACGTTCATTCTCCTAATAAAGCCCATATTGTTGTTGTATTCGGATTCTGAAATGTTAGCCACCTTATGATGCTTTCGGTGATGTGGTGGTAGAGGGCCTTTCTGAAATGCCCAAGTAGAGTCGACGACTCTCGAGTTCTCAGCCATCCCTTCGAAGATGGCCCAGACTGACTCGGCATCCTTGTTCAAATAGCTGCCGCCACATGCGGCACTCACTAGCCCCTGGATGTTCAGCTGGAGTCCTCCAAAATAATTCTGAACTAGCATCTTCATCGGTATCTCATGAGGCGGGCATCTCTCCGTAAGATCTTTGAATCTATCCCATGCCTTATGGAAAGATTCATTCAGAAGCTGCGTAAAATTGGAGATCTGACTCCTCATCATGTTCGTCCTCCCTAGAGGAAAATATTTACGCAGGAATGTGGACTTCAGATCATCCCATGTAGAAACTTCCCTTCCCAGGTGGCTCAACCAATAAAGTGCCTTATCGACTAAGGCAAAGGGAAATGCTTAAAGAGGCAAACAATCTCCTATGTAATGCTTGGATAACTAGACGTACCACAGATCATTTCGAACTGCTGTAGAAAGGTAGATGGCTCCTCTGTAGCATTCCCGTAAATCTTGGGAAGCAGTGAAATGAAGGACGACCTCAATTCTTATGGACCTTGATTCGGCGGTAGCCGAATCCAATGATGGAGTGTTCTCACGCCCGGGTCATACTCATCTCGTAACGTGGCGGGAACCACTGCAGGCGGTAAAAGGTTCCCTGCTCCTGCTCGCAACACGGCTATCTCAGCCCGCAACTCGTTCTGAGTTCTAAATTGCTCTCGAATCTGGATATTCATCTGTTGGAGAGTGTCGAGAATCCCTGTTGTAATGTCTGCGGCTGGATCTGGTCTTCCGTCATGATGCTCCTCAGCTAGTGGCCTCTCATCTACTCGTCCATTACCACGAGCCATGTATCTCAAATCTGTTGTGAAGGAAAAAGTCTCGTAAGAAATCAGTGAAAATTCAGCTGGAGATGATGATGTATTGAGACAAGGGTCTGCCTCAATAGTCTAGCCAGGAGGCGAGCGAGTCTGGGTCTGACTCTCCTCAAGATCAGATGGGACCAGCTTGGGAAAAGAGTCATCCCAAGCTTGTGAAGATGTACGAATGATGGTGGACGGTCGAAAGCTCATGGAGTCTGAGCAGAAAAGCCGTCGAGACGTCATCTTCGATATCAAGAGAATGATCAGGAGAGCACGATTTGCTATTCAAGTGAGAGGAAAAATACGTAAAGCCGTGGTAACTCATGCCCCGCAAGCAAACACAAAGCAAACCCCGTTTTCACCAACACAACCCGATGATGACCGTAAGAGTTCGGTCTTTTATCTTGTCGGTTTTAGGGTTGTAATTAACAAACAAGTATAATCGATTAATGTGAGTTGATGCGAGCTGATAGGTGCCCGATATTTTCCCTAAAACACTGACCCGAGTCTCTATAGAAAACCACTTGCTCTCAGCCGTTATGGGAGTAAGTACGGACCGTTTCCGGCTACCCGTGTTACTTGAGAACAGAGCCTTACGCAGTATCCTCTAAACCTCCTACTCTGCTAAGTAAACCCGGACCGTTTCCGTCTACCCGAGCATACCCACTGAGGAGCAGTGATTAGGTTTATAGATTAAGTAGTATTTCACGAGAAATACGGGTTTGTGGCTCTAACCTTACCAGTCGTCTCTCACTAGCGCACTCTGAGAAAATGTGCAGGGATTACTCTCCCAAATCAGATGAACCTTACGTTTATTTTAGATCAGATATCTTAGCAGTCCTAGTTTTATTTTGGGGTTTTATATTTTTTTGAGTTTTTTTCAAACAAACGTCTACCGATTTTTTTTCTTTTTATAAAAATACTAAAATCATGCACCTAGGTTGCGAGTCCTAAGAGTAACTACGTAAGCACAATCAGATAGAATAAAAGAAAACTCCTAAGCAAGCACCTATCCTCAAAAAAGCCGTGGAAAAACCATCGATGCGAGAAAACCGCGGTGGGTGCCCTCATCCCCCGAATACACGATACTCGGCAAATCATACCCTGAAAAAATAGGGGGGGAAGGTACACGTCGGGATGTCCTTAGTGGACCCCTTCTACTAGAGTTCAATACAACTTTCTCTCTCTTTCTCTCTCTTTTACAAATTACACTAATTAATTTTTGCCCTTTGCAGCCGACTCGTAAAGAAAGAATCGGCCTCTGCCCTTTGAACTGACTCAGCTTCCTAAGAAACCGGCTGATCTTGTAGGCCCTGCAAAAAAGTAGTTAGCGGCTAAAGAAGATAGAGTAACGATTCGAGAAAAGCCGTAAGAAAAACCAAGTAAAAGCTAAAAAAACAATAAGAAGAGAGAAAATAAAATCACAAAATATGTAAAAAAAACCAAATACACTAACGCCTCCCCGGCAACGATGCCATTTTGATGCGAGCTAAAGATCAGATTGAGGTTTTAAGTGTTTAGGTTGTCGGTGTAGAAAACCACAAAGAGATCCTAGTCCATCAAACAAAGATCGGTTTTTAGAAAAAAATTACACTATTTAATTAGCCAGGTAAGTGTGCCTGGGTCGAACACAAGGAGGCAGAATAGTATACTTTGATTTTTTTATGTGAAAATATATCTCTGTGATTATTTTATCTCTTCTTAATGTGATCAAGGAAACATGATAAACTTTTTATGGAATTTTTTATTTTAAATTTTTATTTGATTTTATATTTTTCCAATTTTTATTTAATTTTCAAAGTGATATTTTTCAAATAATTTATCTATAATATAATATGTGAAGAATATGTGAAGTATAGATGATATTATATAGTAGGTAAAATGGACGAGCAACAAGCTCGAAGAACACTCAGAAAAACAAAGCAAAATGGAAGCGAAGATTGACAAATTAAAACACGGTGAAAAAGCGAAGAAAATGCATAAGAATTTTTGAAAAAAACTTGCGGGGATAGTCGTGTAACTACCCCAAGAAAAACTAAGAAAATTCATGTCAAAATTACGTCCAAAGTCGCCTTACAGTACAAGGGCTGATTTGTAAAAAAACTAATAAAAGTTTGCAGCTTAGTCCTCTGCCAGGGGCTGATTTGTAAAGAAAATGTTAATTATTACATTTAGGTCCCTGTGTAGGGACCTAAATGCAATATCTGGAAAACTTTGGAGCACGCTGCAATTCTGGAAGCCTTAGTCTGCAAATTTCACACCACTTCGGCTTTAACGGCCATGATTAGAACGTGTAGCACAATCGGGCCGTCCACTGCAGGACACGTGCCGCCAAACTATACTACGACCGTTCTTGGTTGTTCTTCAGGCGGTTGCGTGGTTGATGAAGACGGTCCCTTACTCGATTTTTCGTCGGCGTTTGGCGTGATACTTGGGCCTCCAACAGGGCTAGAGGGGTAGCTCCTCTACCCCTCGAGCTCGCTCGCGGTAGACGTCGGTCGGAGACGACTGACAGAGGCGGTGAAAGCTTGATGAAGGTGGCGGTCCGTTTGTTCTGGAGCTAACTTTCAGGTTGTTACCCTTCTTTAGGTGGCGATTTTTGTGATGATCAGAGCTCCAGATGCTTTGAATTTGCTCTAGATTCAAGAGGATCCTGCAAAGAATACATGTGCATGCTCGATTTGTGGAGAAATCGGCCAAATTATTAGTTCTTGCAATATAAAAATGGCGTTTCCAGAATTATAAAGTTGATGTGAGAATGGTTTCAAGAATGGAAATGAAATTTTGATTCGATTTGTGAATGAATTAAAATGATTTGAAGATTATGCGTCTAAGATGGAAGATTAAGTGTCCTAATGACAAGCTCAACCACACTAATGGAGGCACGTGTATAGAGAAAACAATTCTACGAAAATGGATGAGTAGATCTGTGAAAGCAGAGGTGTATTACCTCTAGTGTCTGCTTCGATGATTGATCTTTGCCGGAGCTGAACGCGCGCAAGGTAGCGATGCAAGGGCTGACGAGCACCTTGGAACCTCCTCCGATCACCCTTCCTCCATGTGAGCCGACGACGAGGAGCTAGCACCTCCTAGGATGGCCAGAATCAAGAGGTGAAAGTTGGTGTTCGGCCACTGGAACTGGGAGTCTCAGGTGGTTAGGAAAGTTAGTTATAATTTGCGCACTTTGTGGATATTTATAGAGAGGTTTCGTGATCTCCAAGTTAAATCTAATGGTAGCCGAGTATCTTGGTTGTTAGGAGATGAGATCCAAGGGTTTGGATCGTCCGAGGAGATTATAGAATGCGCAGGGAAATTGGTTGAACATGGCTGGTTAGAACAGAAAGTCAAACAGACTTCTTGAAGAAGATGCACCAGGTGCTGACATGTGTCAGCACCTGGTAGGCCACATGTGTAAATAGCTTATATTCAATAATAAGTATTAAATAACATTATTTTAATTAGGTATAAAAAAAGAAATGTAAATAATTTAATTATCTAAATTATAGAATAATTACTTTTTATAAATAATAATTATAATACGAAATATAAATATTATATTAATAAATAAGTTTAGATAAATAAGTTTTGGATTTTTAATTTAATAAATACATAATAAAAAACAATTTTGTATTTTCTTAATTATTAGAATAATAAATAAGGGTTGTGTGAATTTTTAGGGGTTTTAATAAATTAATTTACATATATTAATAAATACAGGTATAAGTTATCCAGTTCATTTTTATCTATAAATTAGGGATTTGCATTTTGTTAAAATAATAAATAAGCTCAAAAAAATATGAAATAAATTGTGATGAAAACATAATATCATAAAAATAATTAGAAATTATAAAATTAATAAAATTCTAAATAGTGTTCTAAATAAAATAAATAGCCCAAAAACCCCGTTGTCATTTGGTCCCAAAATCGACTTTTTGCAAACGGACTCCAAATTCAATGAAACCACCTTTATTAATTAGAGAATATTATTTTATGAACTTTAAAGATGAGTAGAGTGAAATTGGAGTTCATATGAAGAAGTTAGGATGTTCGGAAGTTGTGAATTTGACAATTTAAAAGATGGATTTCTTGGCATATATTCAGGATAATATTTTTAACTTATTTTTATATTTTTATTTACATTTTTAAAAATAATTAGGAAAAGAGTTTGGTGGAAAATATTTATATATGAATTAATTAAAAATCATTGAAGTTTTGTATTTATTTGATAAATAGTGAACAATGTGTGAAGTATGTCTTAATTTATTTTTATGGTTTTCTTTCCTTATCTCCCCCTACTTATTGATTTGTCGACCAATCCATGCTGTCTTGGTCTCAGGGGTTAGGTTATAAATATACCTTGCAGTTATATTTATATTTATAAGTCATATTGTACATATTTACATATTTCCAATCTGCCTTAATTTCTTTTCTTTGTTATTTATTTATTTACATGTTTTTGATGTTTAAAAGTGGATATTTATTCATGAATGATGTTTTTATAAAATATGGGAATTAATATATATTTACATGTATTTGTTAAGGGTTTTAAGTCAAAATACAACAGAAAAGTTAATGAATCATGGATTCATCACCCACCACCCCTAAGGTGATGTTGACCTGTCATTATTTGAACCAATCGTCAATGAGAATACAACTCGCTATGCGCAATCCAATATCGCCCCAATAATATGAGGATTCGATATTGGGGTCACTACGCATACGTCCTTACTCTTTCGAGAAGCGAAGATCCCGATCCAGATGTGCTTGCATACAGGAGCTGTCTCTTCAGACAGGCATCTCCTACATAAAATCCTTGGCGACAGAACCATTCGCCTTGATGGCAGACCATGGATGTCACTTATATGATCCTCCACCTCATATTCAAATTTAATTAATTATCATGAATCATATCTATATAATTAATTCTTCCAAGGGAAATACACATCTATTCATAGTAGAGTGTTTTTAATTGGATATAATTAATTCAATCTCATTAAATCAATTATCAATCCAATTCAATCAACAAACTTGATTGGTTTTCTTGAATATATATATATATATATATGGTATTATCTCAAAGTACGTATTAATTCGAATTTCAATAATTAGAAAAAATGCACCTTGATTTCTCTGGCATTATCGAGTCCCTACCCGCTGTCATGGCCAGTACCAGCGGGAGTGGGACAGACCGCAACCGTTGCAACCTGCTACCCCAACGCTCCCTGAATAGACGCCATATCCATCTCAGTAAAAGATAATGCCAAATAGATCAATGTTTACTTGAGACGATCATCGGTTCTTCAATCGAAATTATACCATATAGTAATAATCAAAACAATTTTGATTATAAGGAAATTTGCTAAATAAAATCCCAATCCTATTCAAGCAAGTTGTTTGTTGATTGTGTATCCAATTATGATCTAGATCAAATATAATTAATTTATTGGTTGAGGCCCTATCAATTAAGGAAATTCATCATTAAATATTTTTCAAATATTTTCCATAATTATTTCAGGAAATTAACAATTAATTTCACTAATTGACAATCACATGGTTCTTTGTTTGGAATGTAATTTCAACAGTGACCCCTACTTACTAAAATTAACATATCTCAATCAAATCAAATCCAAATTACGCAAAATCAGTTTTCAAAGATTGCTAATTTGATTTTGACATAAGTAAGTGATATTTCACTCATTTCTAGGTGCATCAAAACAATAATTAACTCATTAATCATGTTAAGATTCACAGTTCCCGCAACAGTGAATACATGTTTATTCAAAAGGCCATATCTCGAGTAAACGGAATCCAAATTACGTAAACTCCGATCCTATGATTTCCTTATTTAATGGAGAACAAAATACAATGATTAATTCGTGTTTTAAACATTTTAAACAGGTCCGATATTACTCACTAAACAGAGGTGTGAATATGAAATGCGATAAAAACTTTCGCAACCTTAACGAACCCAAGTCGTCCTAGGTTTATGGATCGTATCCAAAACCCTTCGACCTGGCTCTGATACCACTTGAAGGATATGGTATAATCCTAAAGAGCATCAGGTAAGCAAGAGCATCATATCGAATACGATGAAGAACGACTAGTAGGACTAGTTGTTCTATGCAACGGAATTTAAAATAAAATCATATGATGAAGCCACATGATCCAAGAACTATTCACGGATCGTTTCATCTAAAACCACATCAAAAATATATGAATACCTCTTATAGCGTGGTTGATCGAGTCTCTACGAAAAGAGACCTCCTGTCTCAAGTCTGATCTTCAGAGAAGACGCTTGCGAGCGCGGGGATGAGTCGCGTGATCCTCGAATTCCAAGAAGTTGATCCAAGCACGGTGAACTCCTGATCTTGTCGCATGAGATCAAACACCTTCTTCATGAGCGAAGCACTCCAAAGAAAATGGAGAACCGAGAAACGTCGAGGCGGCGACGTCGTGGCGAAGCGATGACGAGACTTCTCCTCTAGGGTTTGGTGGACGGCCACCAATGGAGAAGAGAGAAGAGATGATGTGTCGAATGAAAGGAGAGCTTGTTGTATCTCAATTGCATAACCATAGAGAGCAAAGGGTGCCTCTCTATTTATAGGGTTTTAGGAATCCATGGATCACAATACATGGGACATACCAAATCAATGGATGAGACCGATTTGTGCTTAATCCAATGGTCAAGATTGTTGTTGCTAAAAACCAACAACTTAATAATTTAATTTAGATTAAATGTATTTTATAAATCAAATATAATTCAATCCTAAATCAAGTCAATCAAATATGGAGACATTAGCATGGATATTACATCTCCCCATGGAATAGGTAGGACAACTACCAATTCCATATAGGACTTGGTAGCCGTCCACCATATTCCATGGTGGAGGCAATCTCATGCAATCTCATGAGATCGCATATTTCCATGAAAATCTCCAATATTTTTGGATCCACCCTAGAGCAGCACCTCCTCGTTGTGAATCACTGGATACTCCTCCTATCATAAGGTGTGCACGCTTAGGTGTGGTCCGCGGGGTGAAGAGAGACTCAAAGGGGATCAAAACTCAAAAATTTGGGGATGGGTATTATTTATGCAAAAGGTTTTTGGCTAAAGGAATCACGAGATTATAGGCGATGGAGTGGTTGATTGGATGATCAGAAGCATGGCGCGAGATGGAGGAAGGTGAGGGGCGCAAGGTTGGTGAAGGAAATAAGGTCCCTCGAGCAGTGGAATTTCTTTAGAAAATGGAGACGATGGGGTGCACATGAGTTTGACATGGACTGTTGAGGGGTAAGGAATGTTGACCCTATGGTCAACAGCCTCGGCTCCTGGTTGGTCCACGTGGACCAACAAGAAATTTAGAGAAATAAATACCTTATTAATTAGGTTAAAAATAATAAATGATTTTATTAATATTAAATCAAAGCATAAAAATGTTTTTTATTTTATGTACTATTTTATGGATATTTTTTATTTGTTTTTACAAAGTAATTTATTATGTGCTAATACTTACAAGTAGATACATAGGTATATTTACCTATATTTGAAGTATTCTATTTTTTTGTATTTTATATTTTATTATTGTATATACATATTATATATATAGTATATTTAAAAACATATTTACATATTTTTATTTTATCGGTGTCATTTATGTACTTAAATAAATAGATGTATATATTACATTAGTCTTTCATACCTATGTTGAAGTATCTATTATTTATTTAATGGTATTTTTAGTGAATTTATTTATAAAAATTTTATTATTTTAGTTATGTGTTGTATAATAGATACACATATTTTAAAATATAAGAATAATAAAAATGTAAAGGATAAATTATTTGAGTATTTATATACATATAAATAGTACAATGGGGACCCGAAAGCTGACTTTTCCATCTCAACTCCATTTTTAATGAACCCACCTTCATTAGATAGATAATTTAATTTTATCAATAATATATGTGAGTTTGGTAAATTTTGATATTATATGAAGGAATTATTTGTCTGTGATTTTTTGTGACTTTTTGATCTATGTGTCCCAGTTATACTATGTGTCATTTTTATATGCAATTATTTTTGTATTTTCTACGTATTTTTATGTATAATTTTGATGATGAGGATTTTATTATTTGAGGTGTGTATAATACAAAATAAAATAGGTGTAATAATGGCTATTTACATGTATAGAATTAGGATTTGAGTGTATATTTCTGTATATTTAGTCACCATATTGATGAATCTCCGTTTCATCATCTTTATACTATCATTTTGGCATTAAAAACCTAGTAAATGTGTAAATACCCTTAATTTAAGCATTTTTATCATTCATGAATCATTGTGTAAATATTGCATAAAATACGTTTTTTAAAGCCAAAATTATAGAATAAAGAAAAGAAAAGAAAAAGAATAAAATATTGTAAATATTTTATGACCCGAAAGCCCGAAACCTAGGCATCTCAATGATAGGTCAACAAGGAATAAAGTAGGGGGAGATAAGGGCCAAAACACCAATAAAAATCCCTTTTATTTTATTCATTTTCTGTTATTTTTGGGACCTATTTTTAGATCCACTTTTTATACTTCAAATAAAGAAACTTTGTACATGAATGTTGTAGATAATTAAATATAGGAAAATACAAAATTGATTTCACATAAAAATAATGTACAGTAAAAGTTATGATCTGAATACGTTTCCAAAATTCTAACTTCCCAGACCTGTATCTCTCAAATAAAACTCGAAATGTATCAAAATCACTTTAATTGTATATAATTTTTTATAACCTATTTAATGAAGGCAGTTTCATATTTTTGGGAGTTACAGTTTGAAAGTTAGGTATTGGACCCCTATTGTATAACTATACCGATTAAAATATTCATTTTAATTATTATTCATTATTTTTGTAATTTTATATTTTATAATTTTGTAAATATTATTTATAATATTTTACTTATTAAAACTGGAATAAAACATTAAAGAAAACACAAAAATAAAATACATAAAGAAAATGCATAGGTAAAATACCAATAAGTATACCTATACAAATAATAATTCTATTTATTTAATTATATATATCTAATCAGAAAAATAAAATAAAAAAATATTTAAGTATATAAAAATTGGTTTTAAATATATAAAATAATAAACAAAATTAATAAAATTAAAAATACAAAATAAAAATAAAACATAAAAATATATAGATGAATATACCTGTATATAACCCATAAAAGGTAACTCATAATTTTCAACCTCGAAAAAATAAATAAAAATCATAATAAAATACTTCAAAAAACAAGAAATATTTTTCATTTTATAACCAAAAAAACGAATTAAATTGTTTATTATTTTCAATCTAATTTACAAAGCATTTTTGCCAGGAATTTTCTCGTTGGTCCACGTGGACCAACCAGATCGTTCCGTTGGTTGACCTCGGTCAACTCCTTGACCGAGGTCTGATCTGTGTCAGACGTTGGTTCTTGCTTCAATTCACGGATTTTTTGAGGCTTGGTCTTTCTTTAAATCGACCCGCTCCCTTCTTGACTTTTT
Organism: Ottelia alismoides; assembly: GCA_037367405.1. Taxonomy (NCBI): domain Eukaryota; kingdom Viridiplantae; phylum Streptophyta; class Magnoliopsida; order Alismatales; family Hydrocharitaceae; genus Ottelia; species Ottelia alismoides. The sequence continues at coordinate 900,772 of JAZKJV010008325.1, read as the reverse complement.
CTCCCCTTGCATCGAGGATACACGCCCATGCTTAACCTTGGGGATTGGATCAAAGATTCACGAGATACGCCTCATCCTTTGGGACTGCCCATCAACATGCATAAAACCAACCCTTAACTTCCCTTTGACCCCGATCACTCTTCCACCAGTAAAACCTCATCCTTGGAACTCGAGAACCTTCCTGGTGACAACAAGAGTGGATTGCACCCTCCAGGAGGTAGCGCGGGCGTCGAATCGAGCCGATCCAACTCGCCGGAGGTGCGTCACCGTAGCTTGCTTCTAGCGCCACCTCAGTGAGCTTTTCTTCTTTCTGTTGCATTTTTCAAATCATTAGGATATCCGTAGTTTATCTTCGTGAATACCTCTCATCGATTCGATCCCAAAACATCACGAAAATCCCTTGATCTTTGCCCGACCGAACTCCGTGTTCGTCGGCCAACGTTGATCGCTTCCCCCTCGCTCATCCAGTCGTTTCCACCCCTCTGTTATGTTGAGGCAACTTGCACTCAACCCTTTCATCCATTTTTTTGCATGTCCAGGGATGTACAAGAATCCGGGGGTCGTTTTGAAGCACAGAGGAGGTACCTGGAGCAGGCCAGCTCCGCCGGCCTCGTGTGCGTTCTCCGACGATCACCGGAGCTTTCTGGAGCCACCAGCCGCTAGAAGGACCTCCCAGGAACCATCGGGGCATTTTTGGAGCTATTCTGAGCACCGGAGGAGGACGTGATCATCGGAGGAAGTCCGCTACGGCGGACCTTCTTCCCTGTTCATCCAACACCGTTTGCCACCGTCGGATCGAGCTGCAGCCCTAGTTATTCCCTTCACCGTCCGATCCAGTCCGTGCCAGTCGTCAGATCATCATAGAAGCATCTAATCTCGACCGTTGGATTTTGAACCGGTATGGCGCGTCCTTGGCGTGACACGTGGCAAGTGGGAGAAGATCTACCGTCCTCTAGTGCCTTTGGTGAGGGTATTTTGCAACCTGCACCCTCACAGTTTTTGTTTTTATTAAATAGTACTAAATCATTCATTTGCTGTTATTTTATTTTTGTATAATTTGTAAAAAAGACCCCGTGTTTATCCCTGTGGGCCGACAAACTCTGGGTGTTTTGCAACCAAGCCCTCGGGGATTTTGGTTATTTGTGTTTGATCAGAATTTTTAAATATTAAGTTTCAACTTTTGGTTATTTTGCAATCTAAGCCTCGAGGTCTTTATTAATTACGAATCAGTCCTCGCTAGGCGCACGTGTTCACGCACGTGAGTTCTGGGAATTTTGCTGGGAAGCCCTCGCGGTTCTTTATTTTTGTATTTCGTCCCAAAAGTTTATTATCTAGTTGAATATTTCTGTGACATTTACACTGTGGCCCTCAAACCTTTGCATAATTACAGAAACACCCCTACTAGTGTGTAATTTATTTTTGTTTCTAATATTTAATTCATGCATTTATAAAATCCTAAAAAATCCCCAAAAATAGACTTAAGCTCATTTTTCATTGTGCTTTCACACCATATTTTTATTTTTCATTTTGGTATCATTTTATTATTTATAAAAAATATAAAACATGCATTTTCAAGCCTGATTGCATTAGAAAATATAAAAAAATTATAAAACATTTTTGAAAAATTCCAAAAAAATTATATATTTTGTGTTTTGACATCTTTTATCTTCAGACCGAAAATTATTAAAAAATACAAAAGAAAACTCGTAAAAATTATAAAACCCCTAAAATCTTTAGAAAATATAAAAAATCCATAAAAATCCTAAAAATCTATTTTTTATTTCTGTTTTTTTTGTATTTTATTATCTTTATTATAAAATTAATTACAGAATCTTTGTTACTGTTTACTACTTTTCTTCTCCATTTTCATTTCATTCCCTATTTTGAGTATTTTGGATTTTAAAAATACCAAAAAAGACTAGAAAAATATAGAAAAAATTATAAAAATAGTAGAACATTATAAAAAACCCAAAAATATGTATTTCCTTTATTTTTTACTATTTTTATCAATTCTTATATATCTATTATCCCTCTCTTACATATATTGTATATACATATATACATCTTATTTTAATTTTTAAAAAAGAAAAAGAAGATACAAACAAATTATAAAACATAAAAAAAGAAAAATACAAAATCAGAAAATTAAAAATCAAAATATAACAATATAAAAATAAAAAATCAAATAAAAAAATAGAATATTAAAAACCCACAAAAAATGTTTCAACTTGGCTAGGTATTGAAAGCATATTGGGTGCTTGATTTTTATCTTGCCTACTTCACTCCTTTGCTTCCTGTGATCGACCCCTACTTGCTTGCCACCATACAATTTTAGTACGATATAATAAATTTTAACTCTTGCTCTTAATTGATCAATTACTTATGTGGGTTAATTATTGACTAACGAGAGGATTTGAGTAGTCGCCTCAGTGACAGTGAGCCTGAATTATCAGGCCATTACTTAGCGACTCCCATCTTTCCTTTTTTCAAATGGCGCCGTTGCCGGGGAGCATCAGCTTGTAGAGCAGATTTTTATCTTTTCACTTGCTTAGCCATTTTTGAGTATCATTCTTTTTTGGTCATTAAATTTTGAATTGTCTGACATCTCTTTCTTGTCTTCTTACGAGGGATCACGGACTAAGGAGGATCGCTTAGGTGATCCTACGCAACCTTGGGAAGCGAAGTCGGTGATTCTATCTTAGCCGACAGGAGAGAGCATGAGGCTCTTGAGAGAGAGAGAGAGGATAGTTTAGTTTTTTTGAGTTTTGGTGAGAGAGAGATTTATTTGACCATTAATTTGTAATAATACATGTACTCAGGACTTTGGACACTCGATCCCAATTTCCAAGTGTTTGTTCACTTGGGGGCTTACCGTAGTTTTTTGACGGATTTCATCACTTTTTTATTTTGTTTCCTGATTTTGCTTTTCTTTATTTTATGGAATGAGCCCTTAGTCTTTAGGTTTGCTTGATCATGTAATCTATGGCCAAACACTTAATAACCATTTCATGTATTTATAGTCTTTACGTTTGGACTTAGAAATTAATTAATTGCTAGTACTCAGTCTCGAAGCCGTGTGCCGCTAGAGGTCATATACAGCGCGTGCAGGACCCGTTGTGGCAGGCACCGATCGGCATCAGAGACCGAACTTAGGCTTCATTCTGAGTACTCAACATTTAGTTCTTCACGTATAACAATTGCCTGCTTAGGATGATTTCCGTATGCATATCGACATATAGTGTAGGTTGACAAATTCATGTTTTACATCCTACGTGGAGAGATCTAAGAGGCACTGTAAGTCTTCTAATTGAGCATTCATCATTTAGGCACTAAGGTGAGATTTCCATCTTAGTGTCGCCTTGCATTACTTTTACGTCCTTCTCCCTTTGTTTTAGGATCAATTAGGAATCAAAGAAGATACCAAAATGTTAGGCGCTTGTATTGAATTTACTCAAAACAAGTGATAACACAAAAAAATAAAAAAAGGGACTGCTAAAAATACTTGACCTAAATAAAATTGATTAATTGGACTCATTGCCTTGGATGAGCAAAGCCCTCATTTGTTTTCAAGTTGCATTGGAAGGTCTCCTTCCCAATGAGTGAGCGGCTTCATAAGGATTAGAGCCCAAAACCCAGTCTATGGCTGCTTTGTGTATCGCCTGGATTTCCGAAGTATTGGTGCTTCTATTGTATGTTGACGAGTAGGGCTTGGTTGGCAATGATGTTCTCTATTGTGTAGAGCATCGACCTTGTCCGAAGTATCGAGCATAGGCCACGCCTTTACGGGGGTGTCTGTCTCATCATCTTACGCCCGAGTAGGTTCTTGCACGCTCACGGGTGATTCCGTTGTGAGCAAGTTCCGAAGTATTGGTTTTGCCTATCGACTTGCTCCCTCTATTTCTTTGGCTGAGTAGGGATCCAGGAAGGGTTACAAGGACATTAAAAAGTGCAGATTACAGGTTACAAAGGAGGAGGATAAGTACGTGATACTTTTTCGGCAGTACTCTCTCTCCTATAGGCATAGCGCTCCAATGACTCGTTACAAGATAAATTGCCTGAATTCAAATCTAAAAACAACAAAGATAACTGCTGAACCTTCACGGCTTCACGGATCGAGTTGGTGAATCCATTGTTTTGAGGTTTGATTGATTAGTCTTATTAAGGTCAAGATAAAAAACATCACGCATTTGCACAATTTTGCTCTCCTTCTATTTGACCCTTGCTCATTGTGAGCCTTCTACTGTATTACATTCCTTTTATTTCTTGTCTACCTTCGTACTTTTCATCCATTATCCATCTCTTTAGACTCTCTCAAGATGTCGTCACACAGATGGTTTAGTCAGGATCCCGCCGACGCCCACATCGATTATATGTCAGCAACATCTTCAATAAGGCAGGGTGATCTCCAAGAAGTTAGTTCGGATCTTGCGAATTTCTCCTTTGACTCCCCTATTCTGTCTTCTTTCAACACTTTCCTTTCACCAATAAATCAGTTGTTCGGGATGGACTCACAACCCGAATTGGCTCTCCCCCTTCAAATAAATCGGGATTACTCTTGTCCCATAATTAAATCTCTGTGGATGGAGATCGATTTCAGTCAATATCTCTACTTCGTTCACAATATTTGATAACCATGGTTTATCGCAGATCTAAGGATGTCTCACACAAGGCGGAGACAAGAGTCGCTGTGGCGACCCGCAAGAAACCTAGTTAGTCAACAATGAACCCACAATGTATAAATCAAGCAATGAGAAACAAATGTGGAGTCAAATTTATTTTTAACTCTACAATAATGTGTATAGTGCAAGTATGTGTAGAGTGTCGAACTCAGGGAGCAAGCAGGATAGGTCGAGCAATAACACACAAATGTGATAAGTTATCAAGTGTCTCCAAGTATGCAAATTTTTGTGGGTTTTTAATTTTATATTCTTTTTTTAAATTTTTTATTTTATATTTTCTTGTTATATTTTATATTTTTTTATATTTTCTTTTTCAATAATTGAGTATATATACAAAGTAAAAAAAGGAAGATGAGGTATTTATAAGGATAAGTAAAAATGCTCAAAAATCAGGAAATCAAATGTTTTTGGTCTTTTTATAATTTATTATTGTTTTTGTGATTTTTATAGATTTTTCTAGATGTTTTTGGTATTTTTAGAAATCAAAATACTAGAAAACAATGAACTAACCTACTAGCCGAGATTAAAATGAGGGTTAAAAATAAAAAACAGTATCCAAAATTCCTCAAATTAATTTTAAATCAAATCTATTAAATCAGAGAAAATTCAGAAAGTGAAATTGTATTTTTAAGATTTTTCTAGATTTTTTTTCGATTTTTAGGAATATTTTTGGGGTTTTCTAATTTTTAAGGTTTTTGTTTTTGAAATTTTCATGATTTTTGGTCTGAAACTAAAAGACACTAAAATAGACCTAAGGTAATTTTTTTGGAAATTTTCAAGGAGTTTTGATATTTTTTTGTATTTTTTAATGCAAACAGTAGTAAAAATGCATGTTTTTGAATTTTTATAAATATTAAAATGCAATAAAAATGCAAAATAAAAATATGGAGTGAATAAGAAAGCAAACGAGAGCTTAACCTAATTTTTTTAGTGATTGTTAGCAATTTATAGATGCATGGAATAAATTCAAACAACAAATAAAAATCACACAGCTGGCAGGGGTATAAGTGTAAATAACAGGAAATACAGGGGCCAAAGTGTAATTTTTCACAAAATTTATAACAAATTAAACAATTTCCAGGATTGAAACCAAATAACCAAAGCCGCTGGGGCACAAGCGCAAATTTTCCAACCCCCCGCGTGACTAGCTCGCGCCTGGGAAGGACCTAAGTGCAAAATACAAAACATTCAGGGGCTATCATGCAATTTACCCAAAAATAATACACGTAATATAAAAGATTCTGGACTCAGACGAAATACACAAACTAGCAGGGGGTCCAATGCAAAATCACCACCACCCCACGTGCACAGATCACGTGCGGTGACGTAGACTGGACCTAAATGCAAATAAACAAAGTTTGGGGGCCTAGATACAAATATTACAAAACTATTTAAACTACAGACGAATGATTATGGACTAAATAGAAATACAAAAATGGGCAAGGGTTGAGATGCAAAATACCCACGCCTAAAGCCCGCGTGCGCGATCCGACGACTGGTGTATTCCCACTTGCCACGTGTCGACGATCGGATGGTCGATGATACTTCGCAACGGGCGGCCACGATCAGATCTCAATGACTTGATCAACGGCTGGGCTTCTGGGAGATTTGACGGTCACTGTGTGCCTTGAGGTGCGGTCCGATCCGACGGTGGAGCGGCGTGGAGGAAGAACGGGGAAGAACGCCTGCGAGGCGAACTTCCCCGGGCTCGATCTCCGTGCTCCAGTGATCTGGAAGGCTCAAAATGGGGCTGCAAGTTCCTAGGGCTTCCTCTAGGTGCTGGCAGGTCCAAAATACCTCGGCGACGGCCGAGGTTCGCTGGAGACGAGGGCGGAGCTGGTGAAGCTTTGTGGGTCTCCGACGAAGGTCAAAATGACCCCCAGGTAGTTTTTAAAGCTCGTTGACCTGCAAGAAAGGTTGAGAGGGTCCAGGGTAAAGTGCCTGGACCCCCGGAAGTGAAAACGAGGCGTGGGGTGGCATGAAGGGGACTCGGCCGGAGGTGTACTTCGACGAGGTATACGTGGAGCGTGATTCGACGGATGAAAGTGGAAGATTCGTGGGGGGATTTGGTCCTAAAGCTAAGGTGAACCAAATGCGAAGTAAAAGAGGGAAGAAGAAGGGACCTCGAAGGGGTGAACCTGAGGTGGAAGTACCTCGATGCCGGCGGTGATGGCGGAGGTGATTGGAGCCGCCTCGGAGCTCGCTCGACCCGCCCGAAGCTCGGCGAAGGAAGCTGTTATCTTCCTTTGTCGATTGGGCATGAAAAGGGAAGCGGAGCTTGTGGAAGAGGGGTTCAAAGGAGGCTCGAAAGTCGGAGGTCCAATATGAAGGGTTGACGGATGAGGTTCTGATGCTTCAAAGATCAAGACGCAGCGGCTATCGCGTTGATCCACTGATCGAGATTTCATCTGGTCTTGCAAGACCAATCCTCGAGGATAAAAAGTCATGAAGGGTCCATCACGAGAAGATGCAAGGAAAAGCCTCGAAAAAAACGTGAAATCGAGGTCAAACGAGGCTCTGACAAGCGCACATAGGGAGGGACGACCAGTTGATCGAGGTCAACTAGGGCTGGCGCCTGGTTGGACCACGTGGACCAACCAGGAAAAATCCCTAGAAAATACTTTGTAAATTCGATTAAAAATAGAAAATGAATTAATTAATTTTTTTATTATTAAATAAAAATGTTTTATATTTCATAAGGTATTTTATCATGATTTTTAATTATTTTTATGAGGTATAAAAATACAAGTTACTATTTTAGGCCTATGTAGGTATATTTATCTATGTATTTTAATATTCTATTGTTATTTTGCATGTTTAATTTATTTATTTTTGTTTATTATTTTACAAATTTATAAAGTATCTTTATACACTTAAATATATTTTTATTTTATTTTTCTGAAGTGATTTGTACACTTAATAAAATATAAGTATACTATGTGTAGGTATATGTATATGTATTATACCTATGTATTATAGACGAGTATTTTACTTTTATGTTTTATTTTTGTTTTATTCCTGTTTTAATATACACCTATATTATAAGTAATAATTACAAAATTATAAAAATATAAAATGGTAAAAATAATTAATAAATAATATAATTATTATTTTAATCTGTACAAGTATACAATAGGGGTCCAAAACTCAACTTACAAACAGTAGCTCCGCCAAATGCGAAACCACTGCCGTTAAATAGCTTATTTTAAACAATATACAATTAAAGGTGAGTTTGATACATTTGGAGTTTTTATTTGCAAGTTACAGTTCTGGGAAGTTGGGATTTTGGAATTTTATTTAGATTATATCTTTTTATCTTTACATTATTTTTGAGTGAAATTGATTTTGTATTTTTATTTATATAATTATCTAAAACTTTCATGGTACAAAGTTTCTTTATTTGAAGTGTAAAAAGTGGAACCAAAAATAGGACCCAAAATGAACAAAGAATGAATAGAATCTTTATTGTTCTTGACCCTTATCTCCCCCTACTTTATTCCTTGTCGACCTATTCATCAAGATGCCTAGGTCTCGGGGTTTCGGGTCATAAAATATTTACAATATTTTATTCTTTTTCTTTTATTTTATTTATTCTATAATTTTGGTTTTAAATACAATATTTTATACACTATTTACATACACATGCATGAATGCCAAGATGCGGGAATTAAGGGCATTTATACGCATTTGGTAGGGTTTTTGAGGCCAAAATGATAGAATAAAGATGATGAAATGTGGATTCATAATCCCCCTATACTTTGCCTTTGCTAGTCCCTAGCAAACACTTATGCAATAAGTTCAGAAAAGAAAAGCAAAGAAAAGAAGAAGAAATGTGGGTTAAGTTTAACTATAAAACTTCTCTTCACAAAATCAAAGTTTGGAGCTTAAGTCGGACCTTTGGAATTTTAGTGCGGGCGGAACCTTAATGAGAATCGAATTTGAAATCCAATAGTCCTTGAGAATCTCAAAACTCTGCTCACGTCTCCTCAATAGTCAGGTCAGAAATATCTCAGCTCATACGCAAACTCTTACGATTATGAATCTTACTCGTACAGTGTAAGTGATTGTGGCTCTCCCCAACTAGAATGACAAAGAGACTGACTTCTCCAGTATGACAACCCAATGATTCCCCAATCCAATAACTCCTTCCTCGAGGAGCGGGGTATTCCCTTCTAAGTTCAAGTGGCAACCAGCTCAAGAGGACGGGGTGAAGAGAAGAATGGACGGTAGCCAGTGTAGCTACCTATCCTCAGAAGCAAGACCAGTGTAGCCAAGTCATGCAGCTGCAAGCTCACATGATTTGACTTTGGAACTCAAGCTTGCTTATTTACTTTACAACATATGAACATAATTTGTAGGCATTTTATTTTTGTACAGGCCTTGCCATTTTTTTAAAAATACTATATACAACAATATTTACATAGGGAGTTTTTCCTCTTGAGCCAGTAGACTATCCCTCTTTTGAAGCTTTATCGCAACCCACACTCTCCTGTCTTTAGAATTCCTCATCACTGGACGGGTTGGGGTGCACTTCCCTACCTAGAGGAGGACAAATGTTTCCACTTGTGTGCGTCTCTGATGAATACTCATTCATCACTCTTTATTCTTATATTTTAGCAACAAAAACCTTTGCAAATGCATGTATATAGTTGTAAATAGAAATAATTACCAAAAGCATGCATTATGTAAAAATCAATAATTAGCATGTTTTTGTGCCAAAAAAAAAGAATAAAGATTAAAAAGAAAAAGAGGGAAATATTTAGAATAAATATTGAGCAACCTAACCCAAGGGAGGGCTCAGCATGGGCCTGACCGCATAAAAGCCAAAGTAGAGGGAGATAGGGGCTCATGTGTGTAAATATTTTATGTAAATAAATAAAAGTATTTTCCTCACAAAAATAGACTCAAATTGGCTTGTAAATATTTGTAAATATTTCTAAATACAAAAGCAAGATAAAAATTTAAAAATAAAAAAGAAGATAAAAACATCACTCACCATGTATATAAACCATCCATCTTTTATTTATTTAGCCTTATAAATATATAATATTAACTTCCAAAATTTTTGTAAATATTATATATTATATAGTGTAAATAGATAAAATAAAAAAAATTAAAACAAAAACAAAATAAAAATAACAAAATTAAAAACATAAAAATATATTGTAAATATACCATGTATGTAAATGTATATATGTATTTATTTCACCTATGTATATAAATAATAAAAATAAAATAAAAATATCTTTTTATTCCTCATTTTATGATATAAATAAATAAAATATAAAATGGGAATAATATGTATAAAAATAACAATTAAAAATCCAAAATAAAAACCTATATATTGTATATATACCTATATCTAACCCTACTATGTACATACCTTATTTTTATTTTGAAAAATTAATTAAAAATCATAAAAAAATAGAAAAAAATAAAATAAATATTTTTCATGTTTTAAGTTTTTATTAATTCGACCATTTTCTACCTTAAAATAAATAATCAAATAAAATAGGTTTGGCGGCCTCTGATTGGTCAACGGGGGTTTGTTGACCCCGGTCAACTTCCCCCGCGGACCCTCTTCCCCGCGGATCTGGGTGAATGACCCAATTTCTCCATTTATCCCCCACCTGATCCGACACCCATTTCTCTTAACCCCGGGCTCCTATTGATCTTTGGACATCCAGGACCCTCGCCCGGGGTGGGTTTGATGGATCCGAGCTCCGCGCTACTCACCCGACCATCACCTTTCCGGATCCCTGAGCATATATATTATCGTCACCGGCGACCTATTCTTCCATATTTGGATCTTCCCCTCGGCGCCTGTGACCTCCTCCGGAGTTCCTGAGTGACAACCGCGTTCTTCGGAGTAGCAGCGAGGCCCGGGAAGCCGGGAGCCACTGATCCGGTGGTTAGCTCTGCCGTGCGTCGCCGCGAGCGCGCCCAGCCTCGGGGAGACGATGGCCCCTTGCAGGCAATGACCCCGAAGCTTGCTGAGCTTCAGCCCAGTCGACTGCACCCACCAGGTAATCTTCTTAGGCCGTAGAATAGCTTAGTTTAGGAATTTTCCGATTTCAGTACCCGTAGCTCTGCCACCTCCGCCTGTTGTTTCCGATCATCCATTCGCCAGTCCGACCACGCCACCAACTTCGCCTGACTTCCCTCCACCTTCTCCACCCAGCCATTCCTCCTGTCTCGCCCCGGAGCAGGATATTGGGTCTCTCCTTCCGCCACTCGCCGGAGGCCCATCATCTCGACCCACCTGCCATCCTTTTCTTGCTCTGACAGGTCGAGGCAGTTTGACTTCGACCCAGCTCTCTTCCTGTGCAGGTACCGAGCCGATTCGACTTCATCTGGAGGTCGAAACACTAGAGCACAGGAGCTCCTGTTCGTCCACGTCGCCGGAGCTCTATGGAGTTCCCCGCTTTCATCGGAGCAGCGCATCAGGTGCGGAGCTTCACGGCGAAGCTTCCTCGCACCTCAGGAGCATCAGACGAGGTCCACCATGCGCGCAGTGGGCCGACGAAGTTCGCCGGCTGCCAGTTCTTCCCGGAGCCTCATCGACCGTCAGATCATCCTCAGCGCCCCAGTTTTCATCTGATCCATCCATCTTAGGCGTTGCGTCACCGTCCGATCATTCCGAGGATAGATCTGGACCATCCGCTCGGAGGAAGAGGCACCAGCAAGCCTCCACCGTCAGATCGCCACGTGCCCTCTTCTCCTCCATCGATCCACCGAGGGCTTAGACTCCAGAGCACCAGCACCGTCCGATCTCCACGTGGAGGGCTATCACCCGTTCGATCAGGCCGAGCGTTCTCAGGGTTAAGGCGCCATCGTTCTCGTTCGTTGGATCTGCCACGCGTCACACATCCGGCCGTCGACATTAATAAAAGGGGTAAATATCTCGTAGGCCCCTTTAGTTTCTGTTTTTACTATTTAGTACTGTAAATACGTAGTGTAGTTGTTTACTTTTTGTGAAAATTGCACTAAGGACCTTATCTTTTATGTGAGTTGCATTTATACCCCTGCCAGTGGTGAACACGTCCATCGACACGTGGTATTTTGGTACATTTGCATTATTAACCCTGCATTTTTGGCTTGTTGAGATTTGCATTTATAGAAATAGGAATGACAATTAGGTCCCCCCAGGCCTGAATGACGTGTATCGTGCGTGGCCGGGGGGTAATTTGCATTCCTTATCCTACACTTTTCGAGCTTGTTATTCCAGGGACCCAAAACTTTGTTCTAATTGCAAACAGGTCCCTGTGTACTGTTGCCTTACTTTGATTTTGAATAAATTAGCAAATTCACTCCAAATCCAACGAAAATTGGACACATGGCTCCTGCCATAGTGTAAAATTTTTGAGGATTTTTGGAGACATTTTTGTTTTGTTTTGATATTTTTAAAAATTCAAAAACACGTATTTTCTTCACTGTCTGATTTGAAAAATCACAAAAAATATTAAAACTCATTTAAAAATTACAAAAAAATTACTTACTGTTTGTTTGCTTGATTTTCTAGCCAATTTTGGCTATTTTTCATTACTTAAAATACTAAAAATTGAAAAACACTTAAAATCTTTTAAAAATTCTAATAAATAAATTAAAAACCCAAAAATAATAAATCAGGTGCCCAAAGTTTCCTTGTTTTCTTATCTTTACACGAAAATTACCTCCCAGCTAATTTGGGGCTTCTAGATATTTTATCTAGGTCCTTTTAGCTCGGCTGGACAATACCTACAGTTTCAGCCCTTGTTTGATTTTTAGAAAATTAAATAAACATCAGAAAAATCCCAAAAATTCACCAAAAACAGTAAAAATTATAAACACCTAAAAATATTTTTGTTAGAATTTTTGGTTGATTTTTATTGCATTTAATAAATTGTTGAAGTGCCTTGTTTAGTTGCTTTTCTTATTTTCTTAATATCTTAAAAATCCAAAAAAATATAAAAAGAATTAAAAACCACCAAAAATACATTTTATTTCTTTTTTTCCTCTCTTTTTGACTACTTCGTAGGCCGCGAGGCCAATTCGTGCTCCTTGTGTTCGACCCTGGTTGCTATACCAAGTTAAATTAATAGCAAGACCGCTGTTGTGTTTGATTGATTTTATTTTTGATTGGTGGTCTCTTCTTTTTCTTGATTGGCACGTCTGAGTGATTGAGGTCGCGACGACCATCTTAGATATACCTGATTACCTCAGTCGCTCGGATTTTCGTGTCATCAGAATGGCGCCGTTGCCGGGGAGCACGGCTTAGTATTTTTTGTTTTTGCTTTATTTTTGGTTTTGCGGCTTTTCGCGGCTCTTTCAGATTCCGCGGATTTTCGCGACTCTTTGTTTATATTTTATTTTTCTTTATTTTATTTTATTTTCTTTTATTTTCGCTTTTGTTTGATTTTGTTTGTTTATTTTATTTTGCATTTTTGCATATATACCCTCATTTTCTTTTCATTTATTTTTCTTATTATTATTTGATTATTTCTATTGGTCTGACCACTTGTCTCTTTTCTTGCGAGGGCCCGAGGACCGAGGCAGCCGATTTCGAGAAGCCGACGCAACTGCGAGACTAGGAGGCGGCTCCCTTCTGTACGAAGCCGCAGGAGAGCGTGAGAGGAGAGCTGAGTGGGAGAGGTTTAGTTTAAGTTTTATTTTTCTTTCATTTGATTATTATTGTAATAATACAGGGACTCAGAGACTCTTGGACTTGGTTGACTAGCGGGTCTGTTTCGCCGAGCACCGGTGTGCTCGGGGGACCCTTAGGTGTTTTCGCGGTTTTTTTTCGCGGTTTTGATTTTTAGCTGCCTTTTCCGGTGTTTATGCGGTTTTCATCGAGCCCCTAGACTTAGGATTTTCTACTTGATTGTGCCGTAATTAGTAGGATCCCCACACCTAATTATCTGCCTGTTCCCATAGTGTGATTAATTGGACCTACTAATAATTGGCTAATAAAAATAACTGATTCATCCCCTTCGTAGCCTACGTGCCGCAGCCTGCCCCGTAAAGCGCTTTCTCCTACCCCCGATTTGTCGGGCAGAGGAGGGGTAGGCCAAGACCGGACCTTTGGCTTGAAGGATCGGTGATCGGTTAGACGGTTCTTCGAGTAGATTTGCTCATCTAGGACTCGGTTTTTATCGCTGCATCATATAGGGTAGTTTATTTTCTGTCTTTAAATTTCTGCGTGGATCACTTGCATGTAGAGTGCTGGAGCAAGGTACGCATTTCTATCTCTGCATGCATCATTGATTTCATCGCGCATCGGCTTTTTCGTCTTCTCCCCCTGTTTTTGACTTAATAATCAGGAGAACCGAAAAATTCATTAGGCCTTTGTTTTTATTGAAAATATTAAAAAGAAAAACCATAAAATTGGGACTTCTAATCATACTTGACCTAAAAGACACTTCACTGAAAATCTGTCTTGGGGAGAGTAACCCCCTCCTTGTCTGGTTTGGATGAGCGAGAGAGTGATCCGCACATTAGGATAGAGCCTCCGATCTTTTCTTGACTGATTACCGGCTTTCAGTACGGGACAGTCGGTTGAGAAAGATCTGGATACCTATTTACCTCACGTAATCGCTCTGATAGACTGGATGATCACCTAAAATAAAATCGACAAGATAATTGACCGATCCCTTCGGTCTTCAGCTTTGTGTGCGTAGGTGAATTGGGGGTTTGCTTGTTCATCTTGTGTGATTGCCAGATCCCTTCGATCTTCCCCATCTTCTTCTCTATCCATCTGCTTTCCCACCCTCACCTCCCTTCAGTATTCCTCTTCTCTTCTCCTTTTCCCCTGGATGATGGATCCCCCTCACTGTGAGCCGACTCTTGCGGCTTTTTCTTCGCTATCTGACCATTAGTCCAGTCCACCTTCTAGGGAGGTCAGATCTCCGACCAACCTCCCGCTCCCTCCCTCCCTTTCATCTCACTACTCTGGGCATGCTGTGCGAGACGTCCGAGGATACCCGATAGAGCAGATGCGAGACCCGGACGATGCTGTTGCTGAGTTGAGAGCGCACTCCGTTGGTGACCAGAGAGAGCAGTGGAGATCAGCAGACATATCCCATTCCAGAAGGATGGAGGAGCAGATAGCACATGGAGCTCAATCAGCTTCTATACTAGGTCCATTTGTCTTGGATTTAGATTACATTCAGCGACTGCCGACATTTTCAGGAGAGGCGCATGAGGAGCCTTATCTTCACCTGTCCGCTTTCGAGGAGTTTTGTAGAGTACAAAGATATTCAGACGTCACTACAGAGGAGCTGATGAGCAGGACCTTCCCATTCACGCTTCACGACAGAGCCATGAGATGACACCGACGATTGGGGAGGACATTCGATACGTGGGGAGAGCTATGCCGAGAGTTTTTACAGAGATACTTCCCTCCACGTAGAGCAGATTTCATGCGGTCTTTGATCACGGACTTCTCAGTTGACCCCCAGGAGCCATTGCACGAGGCATGGCCGAGGTTTCTTGACCTCTTGAGGAGATTTCCAGATCACGGACTTCCACTGGCAGACTTGATAGAGATCTCCATGCGGGGGATGACCGCAGAGCAGCTTGCACTGGTGATTACCACATGTGGCGGTTCACACCGCAGTTCCGACATTCACTTCCTGGACACCATCTCGAGGCTACTTTCACAGAGTTCTTCTCCACGAGATGCCTTGGTCGGGACAACACATGCGGACGATGCAATACTGGTGCGGTGTGTCACTTTACATGATGAGTCAGCTTCTACACACCAGCCCGAGGACTTGAAGCAGACAGCACCACTGACAGAGGAGATGACTTCCATAGCAGAGGTTCGGACCCAGAGTTTACTTGAGTTCCCATGGGATTTCCAGCTGGAATTCGAGTCAGCCCCAGAGTTCCTAGTCGACGAGTCTTGGATATCAGATCTTCTGATACTCTAGGAGCCGGAGGAGCCCCAGCTTTTGCAGCCATTGACTCAGCTACTTCAGTTTCCAGTCCCGAAGGAGTCAGTTTCCTTCCTGCAGAGACACTTCTTGGATGCAGACAGTCACCAGGACTCAGCCCAGCAGCCACAGCTTGAGGAGGGACAACACTTTGAGAGTACAGACACCGAGAGTCCCGTCTTCGAGCCTTTTGTCCTCCACTTTGTTGAGATAGATACACTTCCTGAGGACCAGCTGACAGCCAGCATAGCCGCAGAGTGAGGATCAGTCGCAGACACTTTGCCAGCTTCCGCGGTGTTGACTAGCACCTTCTCCTGCTTCCAGATTGCCGAGACCCATACTTTTGATGATGATGCAACCTGGTGCACTGAGTGGATACTTGATAGCAGCACAGATGCCGATCTAGATCCTGATCCTCTTCTTGTCACTTCTGATCTTGCATCTTTCCCCGAGGGTTATTTGCGGGAGGATGCCGCACTCGATGAGTACTCGGTTTCACTTTCTGAGAGTGTTTCCGATCTGGCAGAACACGGAACCAAGTCTTTAGATCTTTCTGGTTCTGAGTCTTCTCACCTCGACGACCCTCGCGAGGATGAGCCCATTCTGGAGATGTTCGATGATTTGCCTGATATGATTCTATCTCATGCATCGGATATCAGTCTGCTTAGGGAGTCTCCTAATCTTGATTGTCCACACCTGTTTGAGACACTGATTGACGTGGAGGATTCCATGACTGATCCATCCTTCTCCACGTTTGATTTCTTCGGCTCCATACTCTCACTCCAGTCTGATCTAGAGCCGCTGATTTCTTTTGTGCTACCGGACCCCGATCACTTATTTCCATATCATTGGCCAGTAGCAGACACTCGCTTGACTGCATACCTGGGTGTCTTTGTTTACACTGTTGACTTCGTCGCTGTTCTCATACCGAGACTGCGACGACAGTACGACATTCGCCTTACCGATGCCGTACTGAAGCTTGATACTGCGTTGTCCTTGCCTTTGCGCCCAGCTAGGGGCGTAAAAACTAGCGCTTGTTGAGAGGCACCTCAACACTGTACTCATTTGTATATACGTGTTTCGTCTTATTTTGATCTTTCCTTCTTCCGTTCTTGTTTTCACCCCAGGTCTCGCTTAGGATTATCTTTGCTATACTTAGGATATTCCTCATCCATGTATAGGGGGGTGGAAACACCGGGTTGTTCTTCGTTCTGTTTCATCACTTCTGTTGTTGCCTATACTTAAGGTTCTTCACCTTAAGTATAGGGGGAGTGATGCCCCTCCATCTTGTATATATTCGTTCATTTTCTTCGTGTCTTACTACCCCTGTTTTGCTGCCTATACTTAGGGATATTCCAACCTAAGTATAGGAGGGGTAGACCTTGTACATTCTCCACTCGGTTTTCCCTTAGTATATAGCCTGCTATACTTAGGATTACTTGATCCTAAGTATAGGTGGAAAACCCGAGACCCTCTTGACTTTTCTATTTTCATCTTTGTATATAGACTTTCTTTTCACTTCCCTATACCTAGCACGAGTTATGTCTTCTTCATCGCTCTGGACTCTGAGGACATCGTTCGAGCTAAGTATAGGGGGGTGTGTATATATTTCATATATACTTTAGCCATAACTCGTACTTTGTGTGAGTGTGTTAATAAATAAAATGGCTAAAAACCTTAAAAAATCACAAAAATTAAAAATTTTTCATGTACATAAACTTCTTTTATTTGCACATAAATAGCTAGTGTACAAATTATGTTTGTAAAAATGATTTCAAAAATCTTTTGTGTAAAGCCTGTGTAAATATTTTCTTATCAAAATTATGTATACAGTACAAAATTTTTCCAAAATGTTTTGAAAATCAAAAGTTTGCAAAAATCTTGTGTAAATGTGTGTAAATATCTTTTTGCAAAACTTGCACTTCATGCATCATCCATTCATGATTTCAAAACATTTTTCAAAAATTTTGCATGTTTGTAAACTTTGTGTAAATAGCATCTTTTGTATATATGTATATAGTTTTTCTGGACGATAGTTGACATTTAAACTAGCCTGGAATCAAATTGAGAAATGGAGCTTGATTAAGATCTTAATCCACCTAACTTCTAAGAGGAACCTTATACGGCTTAGGTTTAAGGCTTTTCAGGTCCATGGTGACTTAATTCTTTGAGTCCACTAGGCTATGATCACATGTCATCTCAATGAGCCTAAGTAGAGCACTTAACAACAACACATGACTCATATAGACAATGGCTTTACTTGGACACCAGCACTATGCACCGAGCTCTCTACGGATGAGGTGGTGAGGAGGCAGTCTTCCTTGACTTGGGGTAGCATATGAGGGTAGTACTTCTAGGCGGAACCTCTCTTCTTCTTTTAGCGAAGGAAGTGCGTCTCAACTTGGTCTGGTTGCCATGAGGTCTAACGACGGGAGTTGTGGGTTGCAATAAAGCTTCAAAAGAGGGATAGTCTACTGGCTCAAGAGGAAAAACTCCTTGTATATATGCTGCACATGTATATGTTGTATAGATGCACTTGAAAAAAAAAATGCAAAAAGAAAATAACTCCAAAAAAGTGGTGGGTCTTTGAGAAAATGATAATCCCACCGGAGTATGTATATAGAGTGCAATAAGCAAAGCTTGAGTTTCATGATCCACCTGATGTAGTTTGCAGCAGGGAGACTTGGCTACACTGGTCAAGCTCCCAAGGGTACTTGGCTACACTGGCCTTGACCCATTCTCTTCTTCCTCCTCTTCTTGAGCCGGTTGAACTTGAACTTAGAAGGGAATACCCCGCTCCTCGAGGAAAGAGTGGCCAGATTGAGGTCATAGAGTTACCTTGTTGGGGAGGGTTGTCAAGTTGCCATTTCTGAGGTGGAGAGCTTAGACCTCACATTCACAGGACAAGAAAAGATTCATGGTCTTCAGGGTTTGTGATTGATGACTTGTTCTGACCTGGAGCATTGAGGAGTCTTGGCTATAGATTAGTGGAACTTAGAGGCTGTTGAGTTTTAGGCTTAAGTCCAAATAAGGTTCCAACACATTAATAATCCAAAGATCTGATCGAGCTCCATACCTTAATTTGATGAAGGCAAGTTTAATAATCAGCCTTGATCCATGTACATTCTCTTTTTCTTTTTCTTTATTTCTTTTTCACTTCTTTTTCAAATAAGTGTTTGCTAAGGGACTAGCAAAGTTAAGTATAGGAGGGTGATGAATACTCATTCATCACTCTCTATTCTTATATTTTAGCTACAAAAACCTTTGCAAATGCATGTATATAGTTGTAAATAGAAATAATTACCAAAAGCATGCATTGTGTAAAAATCAATAATTAGCATGTTTTTGTGAAAAAATAAAAGAATAAAGATTAAAAAGAAAAAGAGGGAAATATTTAGAATAAATATTGAGCAACCTAACCCAAGGGAGGGCTCAGCATGGGCCTGACCGCATAAAAGCCAAAGTAGAGGGAGTTAGGGGCTCATGTGTGTAAATATTTATGTAAAAAAATAAAAGTATTTTCCTCACAAAAATAGACTCAAATTGGCTTGTAAATATTTGTAAATATTTCTAAATACAAAAGCAAGATAAAAATATAAAAATCAAAAAGAAGATAAAAACATCACTCACCATGTATATAAACCATCCATCTTTTATTTATTTAGCCTTATAAATAAATAAAATTAACTTCCAAAATTTTTGTAAATATTCTATATTATATAATGTAAATAGATAAAATAAAAACAATTAAAACAATAACAAAATAAAAATAACAAAATTAAAAACATAAAAATATATTGTAAATATACCATGTATGTAAATGTACATATGTATTTATTTCACCTATGTATATAAATAATAAAAATAAAATAAAAATATATTTTTATTCCTCATTTTATGATATAAATAAATAAAATATAAAATGGGAATAAAATTGTATAAAAATAACAATTAAAAATCCAAACTAAAAACCTATATATTGTATATATACCTATATCTAACCCTACTATGTACATACCTTATTTTTATTTTGAAAAATTAATTAAAAATCATAAAAAAATAGAAAAAAAATATTTTTCATGTTTTAAGTTTTTCTTAATTCGACCATTTTCTACCTTAAAATAAATAATCAAATAAAATAGGTTTGTCGGCCTCTGATTGGTCTACGGGGGTTTGTTGACCCCGGTCAACTTCCCCCGCGGACCCTCTTCCCCGCGGATCTGGGTGAATGACCCGATTTCTCCATTTATCCCCCACCTGATCCGACACCCATTTCACTTAACCCCGGGCTCCGATTGATCTTTGGACATCCAGGACCCTCGCCCGGGGTGGGTTTGATGGATCCGAGCTCCGCGCTACTCACCCGACCATCACCTTTTCGGATCCCTGAGCATATATATTGTCGTCACCGGCGACCTATTCTTCCATCTTTGGATCTTCCCCTCGGCGCCTGTGACCTCCTCCGGAGTTCCTGAGTAACAGTCGCGTTCTTCGGAGTAGCAGCGAGGCCCGGGAAGCCGGGAGCCACTGATCTGGTGGTTAGCTCCGCTGTGCGCCGCCGCGAGCGCGCCCAGCCTCGGGGAGACGACGGCCCCTTGCAGGCAATGACCCTGAAGCTTGCTGAGCTTCAGCCCAGTCGACTGCACCCGCCAGGTAATCTTCTTAGGCCGTAGAATAGCTTAGTTTAGGAATTTTTGATTTCAGTACCCGTAGCTTCGCCACCTCCGCCTGTTCTTTCCGATCATCCATTCGCCAGTCCGACCACGCCACCACCTTCGCCTGACTTCCCTCCACCTTCTCCACCCAGCCATTCCTCCTATCTCGCCCCGGAGCAGGATATTGGGTCTCTCCTTCCGCCGCTCGTCGGAGGCCCATCATCTCGACCCACCAGCCATCCTTTTCTTGCTCTGACGGGTCGAGGCAGTTTGCCCTCGACCCAGCTCTCTTCCGGTGCAGGTACCGAGCCGATTCGACTTCATCTGGAGGTCGAAACTCCAGAGCACAGGAGCTCCTGTTCGTCCACGTTGCCGGAGTTCCCCGCTTTCATCGGAGCAGCGCATCAGGTGCGGAGCTTCACGGCGAAGCTTCCTCGCACCTCAGGAGCATCAGACGATGTCCACCATGCGCGCAGTGGGCCGGCGAAGTTCGCCGGCCGCCAGTTCTTCCAGGAGCCTCGTCGACCGTCAGATCATCCTCAGCACCCCAGTTTTCATCTGATCCATCCATCTTAGGCGTTGCGTCACCGTCCGATCATTCCGAGGATAGATCTGGACCATCCGCTCGGAGGAAGAGGCACCCGCAAGCCTCCACCGTCAGATCGCCACGTGCCCTCTTCTCCTCCATCGATCCACCGAGGGCTTAGACTCCAGAGCACTAGCACCGTCCGATCTCCACGTGGAGGGCTATCACCCGTTCGATCAGGCCGAGCGTTCTCAGGGTTAAGGCGCCATCGTTCTCGTTCGTTGGATCTGCCACGCGTCACACATCCGGCCGTCGACATTAATAAAAGGGGTAAATAGCTCTTAGGCCCCTTTAGTTTACTATTTAGTACTGTAAATACGTAGTGTAGTTGTTTACCTTTTGTGAAAATTGCACTGAGGACCTTATCTTTTATGTGAATTGCATTTATACCCCTGCCAGTGGTGAACACGTGCATCGACACGTGGTATTTTGGTACATTTGCATTATTAGCCCTGCGTTTTTGGCTTGTTAAGATTTGCATTTATAGAAATAGGAATGACAATTAGGTCCCCCCAGGCCTGAGTCACGTGTATCGTGCGTGGCCGGGGGGTAATTTGCATTCCTTATCCTACACTTTTCGAGCTTGTTATTCCAGGGACCCAAAACTTTGTTCTAATTGCAAACAGGTCCTTGTGCACTGTTGCCTTACTTTGATTTTGAATAAAATAGAAAATTCACTCCAAATCCAACGAAAATCGGACACATGGCTCCTGCCATAGTGTAAAATTTTTGAGGATTTTTGGAGACATTTTTGTTTTGTTTTGATATTTTTAAAAATTCAAAAACACGTATTTTCTTCACTTTCTTATTTGAAAAATCACAAAAAAATATTAAAACTCATTTAAAAATTACAAAAAAATTACTTACTGTTTGTTTGCTTGATTTTCTAGCCAATTTTGGCTATTTTTCATTGCTTAAAATACTAAAAATTGAAAAACACTTAAAATCTTTTAAAAATTCTAATAAATAAATTAAAAACCCAAAAATAATAAATCAGGTGCCCAAATTTTCCTTGTTTTCTTATCTTTACACGAAAATTACCTCCCAGCTAATTTGGGGCTTCTAGATATTTTATCTAGGTCCTTTTAGCTCGGCTGGACAATACCTACAGTTTCAGCCCTTGTTTGATTTTTAGAAAATTAAATAAACATCAGAAAAATCCCAAGTAAAAATTATAAAACACCTAAAAATATTTTTGTTAGAATTTTTGGTTGATTTTTATTGCATTTAATAAATTGTTGAAGTGCCTTGTTTAGTTGCTTTTCTTATTTTCTTAATATCTTAAAAATCCAAAAAATATAAAAAGAATTAAAAACCACCAAAAATACATTTTATTTCTTTTTTTTCCTCTCTTTTTGACTACTTCGTAGGCCGCGAGGCCAATTTGTGCTCCTTGTGTTCGACCCTGGTCGCTATACCAGGTTAAATTAATAGCAAGACCGCTGTTGTGTTTGATTGATTTTATTTTTGATTGGTGGTCTCTTCTTTTTCTTGATTGGCACGTCTGAGTGATTAAGGTCGCGACGACCATCTTAGATATACCTGATTACCTCAGTCGCTCGGATTTTCATGTCATCAGTCTCATACCGGCAAATCCTATCCCCTCACTACTCCAACTGAGTCGAGCCATGTGAAAAGTGCAGGTGTCCAAGTTAGGTCATTATCAACAAGAGTCGTACGCGTGCTCCGAAATACTCTACTTAGATAGTCAAGAATCCATTGAACTAAGTTCCGTGATCCTCAAAGAATTAAGTCAACTAGACCTGAAGTACCTCAAACCCTGTTCCTATATGGTTCCTGTTATTAGGTAGATTTTAAGGTCCAATCAAGCTCCAATCTTTGGATTTTACTTAGACTCATTCAACGATCAAACTCATTCCAAGAAATGCTCATGCTATGCAAATGATATGCAGAAAATATTTTTGTGATGCAATTTTCAAAGATTTTGAACTTTTTATGGATTTTTGAAAAGATGATGCATAAAGAATTTTTTTCAAATGTTTTTGGTATTTTTAAAAACAAAAAGTTTTTGGATAAAAACTAGGTGGAAAAATATGTACACGGGAGTGCTTCTTATATTTACAGGAAGTGGATTTTTAAGAATTTACAGGGTAAGTGATCAATTTTATACATATATATATATAATGGATTTTGGTGTGATGTATATATTCCTCAAACTTATTTGACACATGTTTTTCAAACAATTTTGAAAACTATAGTCCAAAATAATTTTTACAAACATTTTACAAACATGGACACACATTTGAAAATCATTTTGCAAAGGTTTTTCAAACAGTATAGATGGATTTTTCAAAATATTTTTGCAACCATTTTTCAAACCATTTCTAAATCATTTTTCAAACATTTTATCTCACAAAAAGAAAATAAACTTTACAAACAACACATTTTTACAAGGGTTGAAAACATATAACAAAATGTTTTCAAAATAGTTTTCAAAAGATTTTTCATAAAGATTTTCAAACTATTTTTCAAACATTTTGCAAAAAACATTTTCACCTGATTTATTAATCAGTATATACAAAAAGAATTTGAGGAATTATCAACATCTATTTATTAAGGTTTTTAATGAATTTTAAGGAATTATAAGCCATATTATTAAAGAAAATACGAAAGTACGAGTTATGGCTAAAGTATATACGTAGTATATACGAACCCCCATACTTAGCTTGAGCTATGTCGTCATAGATCGGAGAGAAAAGAGCATACATAACTTGTACTAAGTATAGACAAGTCTAAAGAATTAATAAATGAATCAATGAGAAGTTGACCGTCCCCCCTATACTTAAGATCAAATAATCCTATGTATAGCAGACTGTACACAAAGCATGGATGGTCAAGGGTGGGAATGAACAGATCGTACTCGGACTGTCTCCCCCTATACTTAGGGTAAGATATCCCTAAGTATAGACAAGAAGAGGAGATAATGGAGAGGATCGAAAAGAATGAAAACTCGGGGTGCACACCCCCTATACTTAGGACAAAGTGCGTCCTAAGTATAGAAGACTGACAACAAGGGGAGTCACCTTTTCGGTAGAAAAAGAAGATAGAAAAGGAAAAGAAGAAAAGAAGAAAAGATATTGATGAAAGAATGATATGGACATATGGGTCTCTACAGCGGAAGGTGGAATTGATCACCATGTATGAGATGCAAATGATATGTGTCAAAGAGTGCATCTCATACCAGAAAAATGGGGGCAACGTCAACGGTCGGTGGGTCATGATCTAGATATAGCTTCAGGCGCTAACCGTTAACACAAAATGTAGAGGAAGATGACGGCTCAGATATATCAATACTACCGTTGTCATGTACCTTCCGGACCACATACGAACCATTCCACTTGCCCTGTAATTTCCCTAGAAATAATTTCAGCCTAGAATCAAACAACAAATGCACTGATCGGGCTCAAACTGTTTATGGCTGGTGTGAGAATCGTGCCATGTCTTCACTTTTTCCTTATATTGTAGGCTGCTAGAAAAGGCTGTATCTCTCAACTCCTCCAGGGCTGCCAACTCTGCCTTCCTCTGTTCTCCTATACTCTCGGGATCCAATAATAACTCAGTGACTACCCAAAGTGACTTGTGCTTGATCTCCACTGGTAGATGGCACGACTTGCAATAGACGAGACGAAAGGGAGATGTCCCTAATGGATTTTTGAAGGAAGTCCGATAGGCCCACAAGACCAAGTCCAAAAGCTGTGACCAATCCTTTCGTCTGGGCGGACAACATTCTGTAGGATAGTCTTGATCTCCTTATTCGATACTTTGGCAAGACCATTAGTCTAAAGGGGATACAGCGTGGCAATACGATGGTCAATGCCGAACTCATCTGCAAGGGCCCTAACCTTGTCATTGATAAAGTGAGACCCCCATCTGAAATCAAGACTCTAGTTACCCTGAACCGTGAAATGATATTTTCCTCAAAAATCGACACACAGTTTTAGCATCTGCGGCTCGGGCAGGGATGGCCTCAACCCATCGGCTGACATAATCCACAACGAGCAAAATGTGCTCAAACCCTTGACTCTTACGAAATAGGCCCATGAAATCAATACCCGATGCATAAAAAACCTCACAAAAGTGAATGGGTTGCATGGGCATCATGTCTCTCTGTCCGCAAGTACCCATCTTCTGACAGTCAATACATCTCTTCATGAATTCATCTAAATCCTTGAAGAGAGTAGGCCACCAAAGGTCGGATTGGAGCACCTTCTGTGCTGTCCGTCTCCCAGAATGATGTCCTCCTACCTCAAGCTTGTGGCAGTATGTGAGGACGCTATGCTACTCATCTTGAGGAATGCACCTCCTCCAGAGGCTATCCCCTCCTTCATGATAAAGGACAGGGTCCTCCCAATGATAAAACTTGGCCTTCGCCAGGAAGGTCTCAAGTTTCTGCCTAGGCCAACCTTGTGGAACCGTCTTGGCAACAAGATAGTTCACAATGTCGGCGTACCATGGGAGCGAGGTGATAGCCAAGATCACCTCATCTGGAAATGTCTCAGTGATAGGTGCGCTGGGCTCAGATTCCTCAACATTCTCTAAGCAGGAGAGGTGATCCGCCACCACATTCTTATCTCCAGGCTTATCCTCAATCTCAATATCAAACTCCTGGAGCAGAAGGATCCATCTGGTAAGGCATGCTTGGGCATCCTTCTTGGTCATTAGGTACCGGATGGCGGTGTGATCGGTAAAGATAGTCACTCTACATCCGAGAATATACGATCGATATTTATCCAAAGCAAAGACTACGACCAGCATTTCCTTCTCCATCACAGTATAATGCAGCTGAGCGGCATCCAAAGTCCGACTGGCGTAGTGAATGGCATACGACAATCCATCCCTCCTCTGTCCATGCACAACCCCTACAGCAAAATCAGAAGCGTCCATCATGATCTCGAATGGGAGAGACCAATCGGGTGGCTGAAGGACAGGAGCCGTGACAACCATACTCTTGAGAGTCTAAAAGGACACAAGACACTTATCATCTACAATGAACTCGGTGTCTTTCGTCAGCAAATCAGTAAGCGATGTGGCAATACGACTGAACTCCTTAATGAACCATCGGTAGAAATCGACATACCCCAGAAAAGACCGTAATTGACGCAGATTGAACGATGGATCGAGTTTTCTAATGATATCCACCTTTGCAGGATCGACCTCCATTCCCCTGTTGGAGATGATATGACCAAGGACCGTCCCTTGAGTCACCATAAAGTGACTCTTCTCCCAATACAAGACAAGATTGACCTCTATGCAGCGCTGAAGCACACGGTCTAGGCAGTTAAGACAAGCATCAAACCCATCGCCATAGTCCTAGAAGTCATCCATGAAGACCTCTAAACAGTCACCCACCATGTCCGAGAAAATGGACAACATGCACCTTTGGAATGTCGCCGGGGCGTTACATAAACCAAAGGGCATCCGTTTGAAAGCATGTCCCAAACGGACAGGTGAATGTCGTTTTCTCCTGGTCTTCGGGCGCAATGGCCACTTGATTGTAACCGGAGTACCCGTCAAGAAAATAATAGTGACTCTTCCCAGCTACCCTCTCGATAATCTGATCAATGAATGGCAGTGGGAAATGATCCTTCTTGGTGACCTGATTCAATCATCTGTAGTCCACACAGACCCTCCAAGAAGTGGGTACTCGGGTAGCTATCTCCTCTCCAGACTCACTCACAACTGTAGTGATACCCGTCTTATTGGGTACCACATGTAATGGACTAACCCACTTGGAGTCGGAGATGGGGTAGATAAAATCGATGCTCTACCACTTCGATATTTCTTTCATGACCACATCTCGAAGATTCGGGTTCAGCCGTCGATGGAACTCACACGAAGGCCTAGCGTCCTCCTCAAGATAGATGTGGTGGGAACACAGAGCCGGACTAAATCCCTGGAGATCAGCTATACTCCATCCTATCACCTTGCGGTTTCGTTCAAGAACCTCCATCAGATGAGATTCTTGCTCTCCAGTCAAACCTATTGAGATAATGACTGGGTGCATATCTTGCTCACCCGCAAGGAATTTATACTTTAGCGACTACGGCAAGGGTTTCAGTTCTGGACAACTGGGAGGTGGCAGTTCTGGCTTCTGATATGTCTGTGTGAAGGCTACCAGGTCTACATGAGAGAACTCTCACTGTGCATGAGAATCTGATGAAGTGAATCCTGCTGAATCATCTACGAACTGTACTGGCTCGCACTCCATCCTAGCTGTCAGCTCAAAAGGAAACAGAAACGGCAAATATTCATCGAAATCATCCCAATCAATGTCTGAATCCGAGGGATCTGAACTATATGAACACGACTGAAAATCAGCATCACCACTCATCCCACAACTGTAAGCCTCAAAGGTATCCACGTCCAGGGGTGTGCTCTCCAAGCTCTCAACTGTCATAAGTTGTAAATATGGTGTATCTGCAGGCAGGGCGAGGGCTTGTGCTACTGGATTTGTCCAATTGGATTCATCATCTGTCATCACAAAATCACACTCCTGGGGGATGTCTAGCTCCTCCTCTGTCATCTGCGCGGCATCACTGGACTTCTCTGAGCATGCATATTCTCTCACTCTGGTCTCCTCGATCGTCTCTATTTGTATGCTCTCGCCCTCTACGCGAAAGCATACCTTCCCACTATCATGATTGGTCACCACCTTGGTTGTGGCCAAGAATGGGCGTCCAAGTATGATGGGGGCATCGATTACCGACTCAGGGATCTCCATGTCCAATACAACAAAGTCCACGGCAAATTTCAGGCCCTGAATGGTAACGACCACGTCTCTCAACAACCCCTTCGGCCTCTTAGTCGACCTATCAACAAACTGAAGGACTGTCCTACTCCTAAGAAGAGGACCAAACTCAAATCGGTCGAGTAAGGCTGCCGGAAGGAGGTTGATAGAAGATCCGCTGTCTAATAGAGTACGATCGAACCGCTGCTCCTTAATCTCGCATCTGACATAGGGAGCTCCTGCATCAGGTCTCTTGGCTGGCAATCGGTTCTGAATGGTGCAGCAAGTAGAATGGGTGAGCACATGGATCTGATCTCTGTGGTTCCTCCTCTTCCTGCGAACTGTAGTTTTCTCCTTCAAACTCTTTTGGAAGAGGGGGATGTGCTCGAGTGCTTCCTGTAGAGTCAGCTAGATCTGGAATCTATCAATCATCTGGTTGCTGAACTCTACCTGTTGAGTCTTTTTGGGATCTTCTCTTTTATTCCCCTTCGCCAAGCGGAAAGCTTGCGGGAAGGGGACGGTAGGGACCTCCTCAGATGGAGGGCTTGGAAGAGGTTCCTGTGCCTGTGAAGGAATATAATCCATACAATGATCATTATGCAACACATATGGACTCGATGTGGATACAGAAACCTTTCCTTTATTAATATTTTTGTTCTTTTTGTTACCACAGTCATGAGATACAAACGGTGGCAACACAACATGTGGGAGCTCAACAAAAGTAGAAGTGGTGGCCTCAGCACCACCAACGGCATCTGACTTCACGGCATCAGCACCGCGCTCTGGCTCTGCATCAAAAATGGTGGCTTCAGCACCACCGTCTGCATCAGGTGTCACGATGGCCACAGCACCGTCATCTGGATCTCCATCATTGGTGGCATCAGCACCACCGTCATCAACATCATCAACGGCATCAGCACCGCTTCTCTGCCCATCTAGTGCTCCTAATTCTTCATGTGGTTGTCCCTCAGATGAGGCGTCGCCAGCTGGCATTCTACCGCTCCTAGTAGTCACAAAGTCAGCATCATACAAAGAAGACATGTCACTCAAATAATCACTAGGAGAAGTATCCTCTGTGAACTGTACCTGCTCAGACTTCCTCTTCAGATTGTTCGGATTTGGCTCAATCTGAGCTGGTATGGCGGCCTTTCCCTTGATGATATCCCTCATCTCCTGCCGGAAGTCATCCATTTCCCGCCGGAAGGATGCCTGCTGGTCAGAAAGCAAGCGGGCGAGGTCATCTACAGCTGGGTTCTCAAAGGCAGGTGCCTGAGAACGGGAAGTGTTCCCCTGCTGGAAATGAGGCTACTGCTGCTGCTGGTAGTGGGGAGAATAGGGGTATGTCTGGTGAGGCTGCTGACGCTGCCTCCACTGCTGTCCCTGATAGCTAGGACGAGGACCCTGCTGGTACTTCTGGTGGGCATACTAGGGCTGCTGCTGCTGCTGGCTGGCTGTTCTGATGGCCCTGAGATGGAGACTGCTGCCGGGATGAGATGCCACTAGTGGTCCACCGGAATCCGGGGTGATCACGTCGAATCCCGACTGGCTGTGGGTAATGCTCGTACCATATCCCATTGACTTCCATCAATGGCTCCTGCTCGAAGGATGGTGGAGGTAGAACTGCCAGTGGCTGATCAGGATGATAGACCACCATCTGAGTGTCCTAAGATGGTGGCTGTGACGGGTAATACTATAGCTGCTGGATCGGCTCTGCCTGAATGTGGTTGACCTGGCGGTGTCAGACAGAGGGCTGGGTTGAGCTGCTAATACTGGGATCAGATCGTGACCTGGGGGGCTACGCGGACGTCTGTGCTTCCTGAATACACAAGATCTGTGTCTTCAGGTCAATCATGGTCTTCGACAACTGGTCCATCTGGGCCAGCCCCTGACTCTGCTTCTTCTCGAGGATCTCGATGCAGTCTAGATTCTCGCTAATGATCCCCATATCGGCTGCTGCAGATTCGACTTGGGATGCAGCTGCTGAGGGAGTGTGGGGACCGACATCGATGCGGGCGATCCTTTGAAATGATCCTTCTCCTTGGTGGGGCTTTTGCTGTGTATAGACTCGGGCTTGGGCTATGACTGTATAGTTCTCTGCCATCCCTTCATAGATGGACCAAACGCCGTCTTCACCCTTGGAGAAATAGGACCCACCACAAGAGGTATTTACAGCCCCTGCAACTCCGGTGTCAGTCCACAGAAGAAACTCTGAACCAACTTGGGCTTTGATATGTCATGATGTGGACACCGATCGATGAGCTCTCGAAAGCGATCCCATGCCTCGTAGAATTGTTCATTTGGGATCATTGTGAAGTTGCTGATCATCGCTCGTGCTGCATTGGTCCGACCGAGAGGATAATACTTATTCAAGTATATGGTCTAGAGTTGTGCCCATAATGTAACGTACCTCCCAAGGTGCTTCAGCCAGTAGGCTACTCTGTCAGCTAACGAGAATGGGAAGGCAATCATTTTGATAGTGTGTCCTCGTCCACTAATCTGTCGTGGACATTGCTACAAATCATCTCAAACTCTTGCAGATGGAGATGAGGCTCTTCAGTGGCTAGCCCGTGAAACTTGGGCAGTAACTGTATGGTCTGCGGGCGAAGCTCAAAGTTTCCAACAATGGGAGGAAGCTGAATCCATCGGTGAGTGAGGGTTGCGGCTGGGTTGTGCAACTGCCTCATGGTCATCGGCGACTGCCTCTCCTGATTAGGTTCTCCTCCTTCTCCCGATACTTCTAGTATATCAACGCCACATGCCCCAGGTCTGTCTTCTCTTCCTTCTCGCATCTGCGCGATCTCCCTCATGAGGTCACCCATGAAAACTGCTTGGTCTCTGATCTGTCTCTGCATGGTCTCGAGGGATTCATATAGGAATGGTGGTGGTCTCTGCTCATCTGGGTGTTCCTCTCTACCGTCCATGTTTTGGGTTTCTGCAAAGGCAAAATAACCCATCTCAGGTGCCGACAAATGATCTGAGCTCTGTGCTGCACTAAACTCTGACACTCTTGGACTGATGGAAGGAGAAGGGTGGTCGAGGGGGAACAAGAAGTGAACTCAGGCTCGGAGAGTGGGTTTGGACTCCCCAAGGTTGTCCTAGATGAATAGGGAGGAGTGCTGGATAGCGATGCTGCCAGAGTCGGCCTAAGAGACCTCCTTCCCATCATCGTGATTATTGAGAAGAGCAAGGTTTGAGAAATAAAGAAGAAAAGGGGGAAAGAAAATTGCACACAATTGTGCAGTGTTTTTGATCTTGACCTTAATGCAACTAGATAATCAAACGCAATACAAGGGGTTCACCAACTCAATGCGTGAAGCCGTGAAGGTTCGGCTTTTATCTTTGTAGTTTTTAGATTGAATTCAGGTAATAATCTTTGAACGAGTCCTTAGAGCGCTACGCCTATAGGAGAGAGAGTACTGCCAGAAAAAGAATCCTGTATTTGTCCTCCTCCTTTATAACCTGTAGTCTGCGTTATTTGAGGTCCTTGTAACCCTTCCTGGATCCCTACTGAGCCAAAGAAAAGAGGGAGGAAGCCGATAGGCAAAACCGATACTTCGGATCTCGCTCGCAACGGAATCACCCGTGAGCGTGCAAGATCCTACTCGGACGCAAGACGATGAGGCAGACACCCCCGTGAAGGCGTGGCCTATGCTCGATACTTCGGACAAGGTCAATGCTCTACACAATAGAGAGTCATCAATGGCGACCAAGCCCTACTCGTCTACTTACGATAGTAGCGCCAATACTTTGAAAATCCAAGCGATACACAAGGCAGCCACAGAATGGGATTTGGGCTCTAATCCTTACGAAGCTGCTCTACTCACTTGGAAGGAGACCTTCCCATGCAACCTGAATACAACTGAGGGCTTTGCTCACCCTAAGCAATGAGTCCAATTAACCAATTTTATTTAGGTCAAGTTTTCTTTAGCAGTCCTTTTTTTTAAATTTTTTGGTGTTATCACTTGCTTTGAGTCAATTCAATAAAAGTGCCTAATGTTTTTTTATTTTTCTTTGATTCCTATTTGATCCAAAAACAAAGGAAGAGGAGTCGGAAAAGCAATGCAAGGCGGCACCAAGATGAAAATCTCACCTTTATGCCTAAATGATGAATGCAAAGATAGAAGACTTACAGTACCTCCCAGCTCTCTCCATGCGGGATGCAAAACAGGAATTTATAAACCTAATCTATATGCCGATATGCACACGAAAATCGTCCTAAGCAGGAAATTGCTTGCGTGAAGCACCACAAGTCGGTCACCGATCTTCAATCGAGGAGTCCGGTCTAGTCTCACCCCTCCCCCTCTCGACACATCGAGTTCAGGAGCAGTGCTTGGCAGGGTGGGCTCGTGGCACGAAGGCTCAAAGATGATGAGGCAACTGTTTAAAGTTTAAACTAAGTCTGAAGCACACTATAGGTACATGCGAAGGTTGTTCGGTGTTTTGCCTTAGACTACACGATCAAGCAAGCCTAAAAACTAAGGGCTCATTCCACAAAATGTAAAAACAAGAAAACAAAACCGGAAAATGACAAGCGAGAAAACCGATAAAAAACTGCGTTGAGCCCCCAAGTGTACAAACACTTGGAAATTGGGCCCGAGTGTCCAAGAGTCCAAGTACCTGTATTATTACAATTTAAATGAATGTCTCTCTCTCACTAAAGTAAATCACAAACTATCCTCTCTCTCTCAAATCCTCCTGCTCTCTCCAGCCGGCTAGGGTAGAATAGCCGACTCCACCTCCCAAGGATGCACCGGATCCCCTAGGTGGTCCTCCTCGATCCCTCGCAAGAAGACAAGACAGAAAATGGTCAGATATCTCAATAAAGTATATCAAAAATGGAGAGAGCAAATAAATCAATAATGTAGACTTTTTGACCACTGACGCGTTATGCAAGCAAGTAGGGAGGACAAAGAATAAGCAGACTGATGGATATATGAGATGAGCGAGCCCACGCCCGTCAACGCCCTCTTGCGAGCCCGAGTCTCTTCTTCCTCTCCTTTCCCGCATCGGAAAGTCGGGTCCATTTTTCACGTCTTTCTTTGCCAAATATCTACTATACTAGAACTAGATGTTTCAGTTATTGTGAACCTACCTCGGATCGCATTTGAGGTTTCGGAGGTCGGCGGAGGTTGAAATCACGGTTCACTTATGGGGCAGCATGTGAAGGAGATCGTCAGTGAGTAGGCAATGGCCTTTGAGACGAGACTAGGTGGAGAGGTCATCCGCCGTAGCAAGAGTTGCTGTAGTGGTAAACAGATGTACGAGGCCGGGTGGTTTCTTGGTCCTCCGCCGGTACTTCTGGATTCAAAGGCACAAGAAGGGGGACACCCTTTGCCGCTCAAGCTGCTGCAATAAACGCTATTCGTACTGTGGTGGATCAGGGTATGCAACGAGCAGAAGTTATGATAAAGGGCCCCGGTCTCGGAAGAGATGCAGCATTACGAGCTATTCGTAGAAGTGGGATACTATTCCGTTTCGTACGCGATATCACCCCTATGCCACACAATGGATGTAGACCCCCTAAAAAACTCGCTATTATAATATAAGTCAAGCGGGAAGAGAGAGGGAATGGATGGTGGGCCTAGAGATGGGAAGGTCGAGAGGTGGACTGAGATCAGGGGTGGGATTAGATATCTTAGCCATATAGCAAAACCGGCAAAGCTAATATGCGCCGGAGAAAGCGTCGAGGGGTTCGGGTAGGAGCATAGATTCCCCGAATAGACTCACTCTATCTCTAAATTGGTGATATTCGAGTAGTTGTCGATGCGAGAGAGCGGGTCCAGAGTCAGAAGGAAATACTCACGGATCCGCACTTTTTCACTATTTATTAGAAAGCACCGAACAACTTCCACTTTCCTCTCTCTGGGCTCCTGATATTAGTATAAGAGAACTGCCTCGACACCTTTGTTTCCGCTTTCGTTTCTCCCCTGCTTCGACTTCAGAGGTAGACTTCCCCTCCCGTATACTTGACCTAGCATTGTCTAGTTTCGTCAGATATCTCAATAAAGTATATCAAAAATGGAGAGAGCAAATAAATCAATAATGTAGACAATCACAATCACACAAAAATACGATCTATACGCTATTGCTCCCCGACAACGGCGCCATTTGATAACCACGGTTTATCGCAGGTCTAAGGATGTCTCACGCAAGGCGGAGACAAGAGTCACTGTGGAGACCCACAAGAAACCCTAGTTAGTCAATAATGAATCCACAATATATAAATCAAGCAATGAGAATCAAATGTGGAGTTAAATTTATTTTTAACTCTACAATAATGTGTATAGTGCAAGTATGTGTAGAGTGTCGAACTTAGGGAGCAAGCAGGATAGGTCAAGCAATAACGCAGAAATGCGATAAGTGATCAAGTGTCTACAAGTATGCAAATTTTTGTGGGTTTTTAATTTTATATTCTTTTTTTAATTTCTAATTTTATATTTTCTTGTTATATTTTATAATTTTTTATATTTTCTTTTTCAATAATTGAGTATATATACAAAGTAAAAAACGAAGATAAGGTATTTATAAAGATAAGTAAAAATGCTAAAAAATCAGGAAATCAAATGTTTTTGGTCTTTTTATAATTTTATGTTGTTTTTGTGATTTTTATAGATTTTTCTGGATGTTTTTGGTATTTTTAGAAATCAAAATACTAGAAAACAATGAACTAACCTACTGGTCGAGATTAAAATGAGGGTTAAAAATAAAAAACAATATCCAAAATTCCTCAAATTAATTTTAAATCAAAGCTATTAAATCAAAGAAAATTCAGAAAGTGAAATTGTATTTTCAGGATTTTTCTAGAATTTTTTAGATTTTTAGGAAGATTTTTGGGGTTTTCTAATTTTTAAGGTTTTTGTTTTGAAATTTTTGATGATTTTTGGTCTAAAGCTAAAAGACACTAAAATAGACCTAAGGTAATTTTTTTGGAATTTTTCAAGGAGTTTTGATATTTTTTTGGTATTTTCTAATGCAAACAATAGCAAAAATACATGTTTTTGAATTTTTTAAATATTAAAATGCAATAAAAATGCAAAATAAAAATACACTTAACCTAATTTTTTGGTGATTTTTAGCAATTTATAGATGCATGGAATAAATTCAAACAACAAATAAAAATCACACAACTGGCAGGGGTATAAGTGCAAATAATAGGATATAGGGGGTCCAAAGTGTAACTTTTCACAAAATTTATAACATATTAAACAAGTTCCAGGATTGAATCCAAATAATCAAAGCCGTTGGGGCACAAGCGCAAATTTTCCAACCCCCACGTGACTAGCACGCGCCTGGGAAGGACCTAAGTGCAAAATACAAAACTTCCAGGGGCTATCATGCAATTTACCCAAAAAACACGTAATATAAAAGTTTCTGGACTCAGACAAAATACAAAAACTAGTAGGGGGTCCAGTGCAAAATCAGCACCACCCCACGTGCACAGATCGCGTGAGGTGACATGGACTGGACCTAAATGCAAATAAACAAAGTTTGGAGGCCTAGATGCAAATATTACAAAACTATTTAAATTGTAGACAAATGTTTATGGACTAAATAGAAATACAA
Source organism: Ottelia alismoides (assembly GCA_037367405.1). NCBI lineage: Eukaryota > Viridiplantae > Streptophyta > Magnoliopsida > Alismatales > Hydrocharitaceae > Ottelia > Ottelia alismoides. The sequence continues at coordinate 865,628 of JAZKJV010008325.1, read as the reverse complement.
AAATGGGCGAGGGTTGAGATGCAAAATACCCACGCCTAAAGCCCGCGTACGTGATCCGACGGCTGGTGTATTCCCACTTGCCACGTGTCGACGATCGAACGGTCGATGGCGCTTTGCAACGGGCGGCCACGATCAGATCTCCATGGCTTGATCAATGGCTGGGCTTCTGGGAGATCTGATGGTCGATGTGCGCTTGGAGGTGCCGCTCGATCCGACGGTGGAGCGGTGTGGAGGAAGAATGGGGAAGAACGCTGGCGAGGCAAACTTCCCCGGGCTTGATCTCCGTGCTCCGGTGATTGTGAAGGCTCAAAATGGGGCTGCAAGATCCTGGGAGCTTCCTCTAGGTGCTGGCAGGTCCAAAATACCTCGGTGACGGCCGAGGTTCGCTGGAGACGACGACGGAGCTGGTGGAGCTTCGTGGGTCTCCGACGAAGGTCAAAATGACCCCCAGGTAGTTTTTAAAGCTCGTTGACCTGCAAGAAAGGGTGAGAGGGTCCAGGGCAAAGTGCCTGGACCCGACGGAAGTGGAAACAACGCGTGGGGCAGCGTGAAGGGGACTCGGCCGGAGGTGCACTCTGACGAGGTATACGTGGAGCGTGATTCGATGGATGAAAGTGGAAGATTTGTGGGGGGATTTGGTCCTAAAGCTAAGGCGAATCAAATGCGAAGTAAAAGAGGGAAGAAGAAGGGACCTCGAAGGGGTGAACCTGAGGTGGAAGTACCTCGATGCTGACAGTGATGGCGGAGGTGATTGGAGCTGCCTCGGAGCTCGCTCGACCCGCTCGAAGCTCGGCGAAGGAAGCTGTCACCTTCCTCTGTCGATTGGGCACGAAAAGGGAAGTGGAGCTTGTGGAAGAGGGGTTCCAAGGAGGCTCAAAATTTGGAGGTCCAATATGAAGGGTTGACAGATGAGGTTATGACGCTTCAAAGATAGAGATGAAGCGGCTATCGCGTTGATCCACTGATCGAGATTTCATCTGGGCGTGCAAGACCAATCCTCGAGCATAAAAAGTCATGAAGGGTCCATCACAAGAAGATGCAAGGAAAAGCCTCGAAAAAAACGTGAAATCGAGGTCAAATGAGGCTCTGACAGGCGCACATGGGGAGGGACGACTAGTTGACCGAGGTCAACTAGGGCTGGCGCCTCGTTGGTCCACGTGGACCAACCAGGAAAAATCCCTAGAAAATACTTCGTAAATTCGATTAAAAATAGAAAATGAATTAATTAATTTTTTGATTATTAAATAAAAATGTTTATTATTTTATAAGGTATTTTATCATGATTTTTAATTATTTTTATGAGGTATAAAAAGAGAAGTTACTATTTTAGTCCTATGTAAGTATATATATCTATGCATTTTAATATTCTTTTTTTATCTTGTACATTTAATTTATTTATTTTTGTTTATTATTTTATAAATTATAAAGTATCTTTATACACATAATATTTTTATTTTATTTTTCTGAAGTGATTTGTACACTTCATAAAATATAAGTATACTATGTGTAGGTATATGTATAGGTATTATACCTATGTATTATAGACAAGTATTTTATTTTTATGTTTTATTTTTGTTTTATTCCTGTTTTAATATACACCTATATTATAAGTAATAATTATAAAATTATAAACATATAAAATGGTAAAAATATTTAATATATAATAAAATACATATTTTAATTTGTACAAGTATACAATAGGGGTCCAAAACTCAACTTACAAACTGTAGCTCCGCCAAATGCGAAACCGCCGCCATTAAATAGCTTATTTTAAACTATATACAATTAAAGGTGAGTTTGATACATTTGGAGTTTTTATTTGCACGATACATGTCTGGGAATTTGGGATTTTGGAATTTTATTTAGATCATATCTTTTTATCTGTACATTATTTTTAAGTGAAATTAATTTTGTATTTTTCTTTATTTAATTATCTACGACATTCATGTACAAAGTTTCTTTATTTGAAGTGTAAAAAGTGGAACCAAAAATAGGTCCTAAAATGAACAAAGAATGAATAGAATCTTTATTGTTCTTGACCCTTATCTTCCCCTACTTTATTCCTTGTCGACCTATTCATCAAGATGCCTAGGTCTCGGGGTTTCGGGTCATAAAATATTTACAATATTTTTTTCTTTTTATTTTCTTTTATTTATTCTATAATTTTGGTTTTAAATACAGTATTTTATACACTATTTACATACACATGCATGAATGCTAAGATGCGAGAATTAAGGGCATTTATATGCATTTGCTAAGGTTTTTGAGGCCAAAATGATAGAATAAAGATGATGAAATGTGGATTCATCAGTATTCTGGGATTGACCTTAATTCTAGACTCATCTCAACAGTTGGTGTTCAGGAAGAAACTGATCAGGGTTTACTCTGTCGTACAGATTCTCAACCTAATCACGAGCCCGAGGTTCAGGTCTGTTTTGAGATGGCTCCAACTGGCAGAGGAAAGCGTCCGCAGCCCCATCCGGCCGAACCAGCAGACCAGGGGGAAGGACAGTGCACTACAATACAAAGAATGAGGTCAACAGTCAGTTTCTCGCTTCTATCCAGGCTATGCAACAGCAACTGACCAATCATGCTTCGACCCAGACCGCATTCCAAGATATGCTTAATGACTTAAGGAGAAGGGCCGATGAGAGAGATGGCAGAAGGGAGGGATAACCAGATCGGAATCAGGAGTTCAACCAGGGAGGTTCTGGAGATGAACTTTCAGTGGGAAGACCCGATTTTGATAGAATGGATGCAGAACCATAGAACCAAATCCAACCTTGAAGCAGACATACAATCCTGGAGCGAGCCATATCACTGAGTGGATCCAAATTCCACAGATCCACGCCGACTTCGAGCTGAAGCTACAGTTTCTGTCTCTGCTTCCCACATTCCATGGGAACTCCACTGAGGAACCATATATCCATCTCAAGAAGTTCGGTCGCATTTGTGCTACTGCTCACTACCCAGGTATTCCATTGGGGGTAGTCAAGATGACCGCCTTTCCTTTCAGCCTCCAAGATAAGGCCTTTTATTGGGTCGATCACTTGGGAAAGGTAGTCATGACCTGGGAGGAGCTAATGTCCGTATTTCTCCACAAATTCTACACTCTCGGTCGCTTGAACCAGATGCGTGTCCGCATCTCTAGTTTCTATCAACAACCCCACGTAACCATACATGAAGCATGAGAAAGATTTAAAGATCTTCAGGAGAAGTGCCCCCACCAACAGATTCCCAAGACTAGTCTCGTACAACATTTCTTTGGTGGGCTCACACTTGAGAGCCAAAAGCTTGTTGATGCCACTTGCGGTGGCTCTCACTTTAATAAGGACGAGGACGTGGTATGGAATGTATTTGAGGAAATGGCTGAAGGAGAGGCCGCTCAGCCCTCATCACGTGCCTACATGAAGATGCCCGCCACCATCAGCAAGCCAGTAAACATGGCTACCCATACTGAAGACAAGGACGAGAGCTCCAACCTCAGCATTATCAGGAGCCACTTGTCTAAGGTCGACATTATTGAGAAGAGGTCCCAGGACCTCGTAAAATTATCTGTTATTGATAAGAGAACCCATGGTTTGGAGAAGATCGATTTGATTTCTCAACAACTAGAGCAGCTAGTTCGAGCCCTGAATGCCAACACTTACAACTCTTTGTCTGATACTGTCGAGAACTCCACTAAGCATAAGGAATCACCGCATATACAACCTCCTCAGCCGAGTCTTCTGCAGCTTCCGCCTGTTCAGCACGTATATTATGTGCAGGTCCCGGAGCAGCCCCCGCAGTCCCAAAACCAGATGGTTGTCTATCAACCAGAGCTGCAGACAGTATATCCAGAGCTGTTTCCTCCTCCCCTACAGTAAATTCAAGAGATCAATGGTGTGTGGGAACACGAACAACAGCTGACCCGTCCTCAGGGACAATCCCAAGGTTAGAACTCGGCCAACCAGCCACCTCACCAGTAGCAACAGGGTGGTAGAAACTTCCAGCCCTTCCAGCTTCAGAATCAGCAGCTGCAGAAATATGGGAACACATGGAGACAATGATACCAGATGCATCAATCTGGCTACCGTAATCAAAGCCATCCTCCACAGCAACCGGCTGCAGCATATCACAGTTCATATCCCTCCCAACAGTATTCACAATATCCCTCTCGTTTTCCCCCACCATTTTTCACAAGGTTACCAACAACAATCGCCTCTACATTATCAGAACCAGAGGCCCCAAGGGGGCAATTCATCTGAGGTTGCACCGGTGAACCCGGACCTCGCTTGTCTCGAACAACTTGTCCAAAATATGGCTGAGATGACCTAGAAGATTGAAGATCTACCGACTGCCAAAACCATCATACCAACCTAGGACGAGGCCAATCCTAATAACTTCCGACTCAAGGAGCAGGTAGCTGGCAGTTATCTGCCTGATTCAGGTAGAAATAATTTGTTTATATCTATCACTATTACTCTCAGGAGTGGTAGAGTACTGCAGCCATCACCTGCTGCGAAGGGAAAGTAAATTGTATCTAACGAGGAGTCGTCAGTCCAGCCAGCACGAGTGTCATACAACATTTTTGGAGGAACAACATCTGCAGAAAACTCACAAAAAAGTAAAGAAAATACAAAACAACAAAGAGATGACAACAACATCGGTGGAGATAGCCGGCATTGGAGACGAAAGCACATGTCCCGGAACCAGCTTCAGCCTTGAAGGATTTTGCACCTGCAGCGAAGCCAAAGCCCGCACCAGATCCTGTGGATTTTGGTCCACACATTGTAGATGATTCTGTACCTTTTTGCCATCTACCTGTAAACAATGATATGGACATAGTTCTGAATGACATTATTGCAGATTCTGGAAATTTTCCTTTCCAGAAGCAATGAAAAGATACAAGAAAATGAAAAATCTAAAAAATGCTTAATCCGACCCCGCTGTCATTGAGATTTATTTAGAATTTGGTCTTGAATATGCCATTAATGAAAGCTCTTGAGTACACATCAACTGCGAAGAAAGGATTGAAGGATGCATGTACAAATAGACATAGGCCTCATCCACACAACTCTAGAAACAAAGGTGGCAAGTTGGAGAAGCACATCCCTACAATGGCCAAAGTCAATGCTATCAGCAATCTCCCAGATAAGAAACTAGATAATGGAGAGCCTTTTGTGTGCTGTCAGATGTTCAATCAGGAGTTCGAACGCACTCTGCTGGACAACGGATCTTCTGTTAACTTGATGCCAACCTCATTGCTCACAGTATTCAGAATAGGACCGCTCAAGCCCACCAAGATGATTATGTACTTCACAGATATATCATTCAAGCGATCGAGGGGCATATTGGAGGACCTGATAATCACGGTTCAAGGGAAGCAGTTCCCAGCTGATTTTGTTGTAATGGGCATGGACGTGTCTGCACCTTTCCTCCTCACCCCAATCATACTTGGATGACCATTCCTGCGAACGTCGAACACAATAGTGAATTATGGGACTGGAGAAACTACTTTCGGTGCTGGTAGTGAAATAATCAAAATAGAAACCCTGTCTGATGCAAGACCGTCAGAAGGAACATCTGCAGCATGTACGAGGGTGATTGATTATTCCAAAGACTACGACTTTTTAGCCGAAATTCAAGACACCAATCTCTTTATGGATGACAACGAGATCCATGAATTCCTCTCTCCCATGGAAGGATTGGAGACCGTAGTGGAATTTCTCCTTATCAATCATGCTGAGATGGTTGCTGATCTACTTGAGGAGACCTAGGTGGTGATGATGTGCCTTCATGACCAAGAGCAGATTATTGAAGAGTTCTGCAAGGAAGAGGAGGCATTAAAACATTCTAGAAATTGAATGATGAGGCAGAACAGAGCACGGTGGATGCCAAACAGATGAAAGAATCACCACCAGGAACAGTAGCTGAAATCACCCTTGAGTCAACTCCTAGCCCTCCTGAGTTGAAACCTTTGCCCTCCAATACGAAGTATGCTTTTCTTACGAGAGAACCTAACATCTGGTCATTATCAATGTGCATCTGACCACAGACCAAGAATCTCGGCTGATGGAGGTTCTTGAACACAACCGCAAGGCAATAGGCTGGAGAACTTCAGATGTCCATGGGATCAATCCATCCTTGTGCTCTCATCACATTTTACTTAAGGAAGATTGCAAACCATCTTGAGAACTTCAGAGAAGACTCAATCCTAATATTGTGGGAGGTTGTTATGAAAGAAATTCAGAAATGGTGCGATGCGGGATTTATTTATTCCATCTCCGACAACAAATGGGTGAGCCCTCTGCATGTAGTGCCAAAGAAATCAGGGATCACTATTGTGAAGAACGACAAAGGAGAGGAGATCATGATTAGAGTACCCACTTCTTGGCGAGTAAGTGTAGATTATAAAAGACTTAATCTCTCCACCAAGAAGGACCACTTTCCTTTACCCTTCATCGAACAGATTCTGGAGATTGGCCGCGAAGGAATACTTCTGCTTCTTGGATGGATACTCTAGGTATAACCAAGTTGCTATCCCTCCTGAAGACCAAGAGAAGACCACGTTTACCTGTCCCTTTGGTATGTATGCCTTCCAACGGATGGCGTTTGGGCTATGTAATGCCCCAGCCACATTTCAAAGGTGTATGCTAGCCATTTTTGCCGACATGGTGGGAAACTTTCTTGAGGTCTTCATGGATGATTTTTCAGTCTACGGGGACTCATTCGATCAATATCTGGATTATTTAGATCGACTCTTACGAAGGTGCTGCGAAGTAAATCTGGTGCTCTCATGGGAAAAGAGCAATTTCATGGCGACTAAAGGAATTGTGCTGGGTCACGTTGTTTCTAAACGTGGCATGGAGGTTGACTCAACCAAGGTGGAGGTGATTTCTAAACTTGAGCCACCTACAACAATCAAGCAAGTCAGATCATTTTTGGGCCATGTCGGTTTTTACCGACGATTCATCAAAGATTTCAATAAATTGGCCAGACCATTGACTAAGTTGCTCGGTACGGAAAATGATTTCATTGTGGATGACCGTGTGCTCCTTACCTTTAATCAACTGAAAGAACTTATCACTCAAGCCCTTGTCCTGCAGCCACCGATCTGGACTCAACGTTTTGAGATAATGACCGATGCGTCAGATTATGCCATTGGTGTTATGCTCGGACAGAGGAAAGATAATGTACCATTTGCAATTCACTACGCTAGTCGAACGCTTGATGAAGCACAACAGAACTACACAGTCACCGAAAAGGATCTGCTAGCAGTAGTCTTTGCCTTGGAAAAGTTCAGATCCTATCTCCTCAGATCCATTGTGATCATTTACACTGACCACTCGACCATCAATTATCTACAGCAGAAGAAGGATGCCAAACCACGTCTTATCCAATGGATCCTTCTCCTCCAGGAATATGACCTTGAAATCAGAGATAAAGCTGGGGTAAAGAATGTGGTGGCCGACCATTTATCTAGACTTCCTAAACCAGAGTCTCTTGAGCAAATCTTACAACCAATCACATAGACCTATCCAGACGAGGCAATTTTGTCAGTCACCTCGCTCCCTTGGTATGCGTATATTGTAAATTATCTAGTGACCAAGAAAATCCCACAGGATTGGCTGAATTTGAAAATAGATAAATTCTTGTCTAAAATTCATTTCTACTAGTGGGAGGATCCATATCTATTTCGTGAGGGGGAAGACTGTATTTGGAGGAGGTGCATTCCTCAGGAGGAAGTTCCAAGTGTCCTCGCCTTGTGCCATGATCAAGACTCCAGAGGACATCATTCAGGCAGACGAACAACAACAAAAGTTCTTCTGAGTGGCCTTTGGTGGTCTACATTATTCAAAGATGCAGAAGATTATGTCAAGTACTGCACTAACTGTCAGAAGATGGGAGGAACCATAGGAATGAGAGACACGATGCCTTTAAATTCATTCAGATATCAGACATCTTCGACGCATGGGCATCGACTTTATGGGCCCATTTCCCAACAGCTAGGGCTATGAATACATTCTGCTTGCTGTCAACTATGTGAGTCGCTAGGTGGAGGCTATTCCTACCCGAACCGCCGACAGTCGAACTGTCTGTCGATTCTTGAGAGATCACATCATTGCACGGTATGGTATTCCCAAGATTCTAATATCTAACGTGGGTAGTCATTTCATAAACAAAGAGATGAAGAAGCTAACTTAAGAATTCTGCATTGAACATCGTGTTGCTTCACCTTACCACCCACAGTCCAATGGCTTAGCTGAGTGTTCAAACATGGAGATCAAGACAATTTTACAAAAGCTTGTATGTCCGGATTGCAAGAACTGGTCTCAACTATTTGATTCAGTTCTTTTGGATTACAGAACTACGTATAAGTTACCCTTGGGAATGCCTCCTTACCGCCTTGTGTATGGCAAGCCATGTCATATGCCCATTGAGTTAATTCACAAATCTTTATGGGACATCAACATTTGTAATTTGGATTCTGAGAAAGTCGGGAAGAACCGAAAATTGGATCTGAACAGATTATTGGAATTCAGAGGCTATGCATACGACAACAACCTGATGTACAAGGACAAGGTCAAAACATGGCATGACAAGCATATCCGCTGCAAATCATTCGAGTCGGGTCAGAAGGTGTGGTTGTTTAATGCGAAATTAAAGATCTTTCCATATAAATTGAAAAGCAAATGGACTGGGTCGTGCATAGTAAGGCATGTGCGTGATAATGGAAGCGTACTGATATCTAGTTTATCAGCTGACACATAACCATTTGTAGTCAATTGACAACTTCTGAAGCCTTACCTTGAACATGATATGTTTATGTCTGTCGTTGACTCTATTCAAGTAATCTACAAGGATGAACCTAATATTTCCGAAGTGGCAGTAGAAGACAAAGCATAGTAAAACATTTTTGAATGATTTTTATTCTTTTCCTTCTTTCCTTTCCTATTCTACTGATAAGATGTCATCCCCTTCATCATTGCTACACTTAGGATGCACTTTATCCTAAGTATAGGGCGGATGTACATCTCGAGTTGTTCTTATTCTGTCTTATGATTTCTTTTCTTCTTTTCTTCTTTTCCTTTTCTATTATCCTTTTCTACCGAAAAAGTGTCACCCCTTGAGGTCAGTATTCTATACTTAGGAAGCATTTTGCCCTAAGTATGGTGGGTGTGCACCATGAGTTCTTCTATTCTTTGATCCTCTCCATTGTCTCCTCTTCTAGACTATACTTAGGGATATCTTACCCTAAGTATAGGGGGAGCAGTCTGAGTACAATCTGTTCATTCTCACCCTTGACCCTCCCTGCTTTTGTGTACGGTCTGCTATATTTAGGATTATTTGATCCTAAGTATAGGGGATGGTCAACTTCTCATTGATTCATTTATTTCTTCATTCATTCGCTTATTCTTTAGACTTGTTTATACTCAGTACGAGTTATGTCTTCTCTTTTTCTCTCTGATCTATGAGGACATAGCTCAACCTAAGTATAGGGGGGGCGTATATACTGCTTATATACTTTAGCCATAACTCGTACTTTCGTATTTTTAGCAATAATTATGGCTAAAAATACTATAAAATTCATCAAAAACCTCAATAAAAAGATGTTGATTATTCCTCAAAATTCTTTTTCTATGTACTGATTAATAAATCAGGAGAAAATGTTTTTTGCAAAATGTTTGAAAAATAGTTTGAAAATCCTTTTGAAAAAAATCTTTTGAAAACTATTTTGGAAAACATTTTGTTCAATATTTTCAACCTTTGTAAAATTGTTCTATTTGAAAAATTTATTTTCTTTGTGTGAAACAAAAAAGTTTTGAAAACGATTTGCAAATGTTTGGAAAATGGCTGCAAAAATATTTTGAAAGATCTATATATACTGTTGAAAAACCTTTGCAAAATGATTTTCAAATGTATGTACTTGTTTGTAAAAACTATTTGCAAAAATTATTTAGAACTATAGTTTTGAAAAAATTGTTTGAAAATCATTTTCGAATAAGTTAGAGGGATATATGAATCACATTAAAATTCTTTATTTATAAAAATGACCAATTACCCTTGTAAATTCTTAGAAACTCTTATTCTTGTAAATATAAAATGCATCCCCGTGTAAATATTTTTAACCTAGTTTTTAGACAAAAACTTTTGTTTCAAAAATTCCAAAAACATATGCAAAACTAAAAATTACAAAAGCATTTGCAAAATTAAAAATACCAGAAACATTTGAAAAATATTTTTGAAAAAAACAAAAAATTACATATGCATCATCTTTTCAAAAAACCATAAAAAGTTCAAAATCTTTAAAATTGCATCACAAAAATATTTTCTGCATTCTGCATAGCATTTTCATAGCATTAGCATTTTTTAGATTGAGTTTGATAGTTGAACAATTCTAAATAAAATCTGGAGATTGGAGCTTGGACCTTAAAATCCACCTAAGTAACATGAATTTTATAGGAGCTGGAATTGAGGTACTTCAGGTCTAGTCAACTTAATTCTTTGAGGATCACGCGACTTGGTTCAATGGATTCTTGATTGCCTAAGTAGAGTGTTTCGGAGCACACACACGACTCTTGTTGATAATGACCTAACTTGGACACCTGCACCTTTCACTTGGCTCGACTGAGTTGGAGTGGTGACGAGGTTGGATTTGCCGGTATGAGACGCACACAAGTGGAAACATTTGTCCTCCTCTAGGGAGGGAAGTGCACCCAACCCGTCCAGTGATGAGGAATTCTTAAGACAAGAGAGTGTGGGTTGCGATAAAGCTTCAAAAGAGGGATAGTCTACTGCTCTAGAGGAAAAACTCCCTATGCAAATGCTGCTATAAATAGTATTTAAAAAAAACTCCAAAAAAGTGGACAGGCCTGTATAAAAATAAAATGCCTGCCGGAGTGTATATATGTTTTATAGAAAATAAGCAAGCTTGAGCTTCAAAGTCAAATTATGTGAGCCTGCAGCTGGATGACTTTACGACACTGGTCTTGCATCCTAGGATTGGTAGCTACACTGGCTACCGTCCAATCTTCACTTCACCCCCTCCTCTTGAGCTGGTTGTCACTTGAACTTAGAAGGGAATACCCTGCTTCTCGAGGAAGGAGTTATTAAATTGGGGAATCATTGGATTGTTATACTAGAGAAGTCATTCTCTTTGTCATTTCACTTGGGGAGAGCCACCGTCACTTTCATTGTACGAGTTAGATTCATAGTCGTAAGGGTTTGCGTATGAGTTGAAATATTTTTGACCTGGCTATTGAGGAGATTTGAGTAGAGTTTTGGGATTCTTGAAGGCTGTTGGATTTCAAATCTAATTCCCATTAATGTTCTGACCACACTAAAATTCCAAAGGTCTAACTTAAGCTCCAAACATTGATTTTGTGAAGTCAAGTTTGATAATTAAATTTAATCCATTTTCCTTCATTTTCTTTTCTTTTTTTTTCTTTTTTCAGCACTTATTGCATAAGTGTTTGCTAGGGACTAGCAAATGCAAGTATAGAGGGATGATGAATCTCCATTTCATTATCTTTATTCTATCATTTTGGCCTTAAAAACCCTAGTAAATGCGTGTAAATACCCTTAATTTGAGAATTTTATCATTCATGCATCATTGTATAAATATTGTATAAAATATGATTTTAAGCCAAAATTATAGAGTAAAGAAAAGAAAAAAAAGAATAAAATATTGTAAATATTTTATAACCCGAAACCCCGAGACCTAGGCATCTCGATGACTAGGTAGACAAGGAATAAACTAGGGGGAGATAAGGGCCAAAACACCAATAAAAATCCCTTTTATTTTATTCATTTTCCTTTATTTTTGGGACCTATTTTTAGATACACTTTTTATACTTCAAATAAAGAAACTTTTTACACGAAAGTTGTAGATAATTAAATATAGGAAAATACAAAATTGATTTCACATAAAAATAATGTACAATAAAAAGTTATGATCTGAATAAGTTTCCAAAATTCCAACTTCCCAGACTTGTATCTCTCAAATAAAAAATCGAATATTATCAAAATCAACTTTAATTGTATATAATTTTTTATAACCTATTTAATGAAGTCGGTTTCAAAGTTTTTGGAGTTACGGTTTGAAAGTTAGGTTTTGGACCCCTATTGTATAGCTATACTAATTAAAATATTCATTTGATTTATTAATCATGATTTTTGTAATTTTATTTTTTTTATAATTTTGTAAATATTGATTATAATATTGTACATATTAAAACTAGAATAAAACATTAAAGAAAACACAAAAATAAAATACGTAAAGAAAATGCATAGGTAAAATATCAATAAGTATTCTTATACAAATAATATTTCTATTTATTTAATTGTATATATCTAATCAGAAAAATAAAATAAAAATATATTTAAGTCTATAAAAATAAGTTTAAATATATAAAATAATAAACAAAATTAATAATACAAAATAAAAATAAAACATTAAAATATATAGATGAATATACCTGTATATAACCCATAAAAGGTAACTTATAATTTTCAACCTCGAAAAAATAAATAAAAATCATAATAAAATACTTCAGAAAATAACAAATGTTTTTCATTTTATTACCAAAAATTAATTAAATCGTTTATTATTTTTAATCTAATTTAAAAAGCATGTTTTGCTAGGAATTTTCTGATTGGACCATGTGGACCAAGCATATCGTTCCGTTGGTTGACCTCGGTCAACTCTCTGATCAAGGTCTGATCTGTGTCAGACATTGGTTCTTGCTTCGATTCACGGATTTTTTGAGGCTTTGTCTTTCATCAAATCGACCCGCTCCCTTCTTGACTTTTTCTCTCCTTGCATCGAGGATACACGCCCAGGCTTAACCTTGGGGATTAGATCAAAGATTCGCAAGATACGCCTCGTCCTTTAGGACAACCCATCATCATGCATAAGACCAACCCTTGACTTCCCTTTGACCCCTGATCACTCTTCCACCTGCAAAACCTCATCCTTGGAGCTCGAGAACCTTCCAGGTGAACAGGAGTGGATTGCACCCTCCAAGAGTAACACAGGCGTCAAATCGAGCCGATCCAATACGTCGGAGGCGCGTCACCGGAGCTTGCTTCTGGCGCCACCTCTGAGAGATTTTCTTCTTTCTGTTGCATTTTTCAAATCATTAGGATACCCGTAGTTTATCTTTGTGAATACCTCTCATCGATTCGATCCCAAAATATCACGAAAATCCCTTGATATTTGCCCGGCCGAGCTCCGTGTTCACCAACCAACGCTTCCGTCTCGCTCATCCAGTCGTTTCCACCCCTTCGCAGGGTCGTGTCAACTTGCCCTCGACCCTTTCACCCATTTTTTGCAGGTCCAGGGACGTACAAGAACCTGGGGTTTGTTTTGAAGCACCAAGGAGGTACCTGGAGCATGCCAGCTCCGCCGGCCTTGTGTGCGTTCTCTGACGATTACCGGAGCTTTCTGGAGCCACCAACCGCTAGAAAGACCTCCCAGGAACCATCGGGGCATTTTTGGAGCTGCTTGGAGCACCAGAGGAGGACATGATCATCGGAAGAAGTCCGCTGTGGCTGACCTTCTTCCCTATTCATTCAACACCGTTCGCCGCCGTCGGATCGAGCTGCAGCCGGAGTTATTCCCTTCACCATCCGATCTAGTCCATGCCAGCCGTCAGATCATCATAGAAGCATCTAATCTCGGCTATTGGATTTCGAACCAGTATCGCGCGTCCTTGGCGCGACACGTGGCATGTGGGAGAAGATCTGTCGTCCACCAGCACCTTTGATGAGCGTATTTTGTAACCAACACCCTCGCCATTTTTGTATTTATTAAATAGTACTAAATCATTCATTTGTCGTTATTTTATTTTCGTATAATTTGCAAAAAAGGCCCTATGTTTACATTATTTACATTTCAGTCCAGGTCCACGTGGGCCGGCAAACTCTGGGTGTTTTGCAACCAAGCCCTTGCGGGTTTTGGTTATTTGTGTTTGGTCGGAGTTTTTAAATATTAAGATTTAACTTTTTGGTTTTTTTTGCAATCTAGGCCTTGAGGTTTTTATTTATTGCGAATCAGTCCTCGCGAGGCGCACATGTTCACGCATGTGAATTCTGGGAATTTTGCTGGAAAGCCCTCGCGGTTCTCGATTTTTGTATTTGGTCTGAAAAGTTTATTATCAAGTTGAATATTTCTGTGACACTTATACCGTGGCCCTCAAACTTTTGCATAATTACATAAACACCCCTATAAGTGTGTAATTTCTTTTTGTTTCTAGTATTTATTTCAAACATTTATGAAATCCTAAAAAATCCCAAAAAATAAATTTAGGCTCATGTTTCATTATGCTTTCTTGCCATATTTTTATTTTTCATTTTTGTAGCATTTTATTATTTGTAAAAAATAAAAAACATGCATTTTCATCCCTGTTTGCATTAGAAAATACATAAAATTATAAAATGTTTTTGAAAAATTCCAAAAAATTATATTTTATGTGTTTTTGCATCTTTTTTACCGTCAGATCGAAAATAATTAAAAATACAAAAGAAAAATCATAAAAATTATAAAACCACTAAAACCTTTATAAAAATATAAAAATCCATAACAAAATCCTAAAATTCTATTTTCTGTCTCTAAATTTCTATATTTTATTATCTTTATTTTAAAATTAATTTGGGGAATTTTTGTTTCTGTTTACTACTTTTCTTCTCCATTTTGATTTCATTCCCTATTTTGAGTATTTTAAACTTTAAAAATACCAAAAAGATTAGCAAAGAATAGAAAAAATCACAAAAATAGTAGAAATTTATAAAAAAACCCTAAAATATGCATTTCCTTTATTTTTGACCGTTTTTACCTATTCTTATATCTCTTTTATCCCTCTCTTACATATATTGTGTGTGTGTATATATATATCTTATTTTAATTTTTTTAAAAAAGAAAAATATGATACAAAAAATATAAAATATATAAAAAAGAAAAATATAAAATCAGAAAATTAAAAATCAAAATATAAAAAAATAAAAAGAAAAAATCAAATAAAAAATATAAAAGTTAAAACACAGAAAAAAGGTTTCAACCTGGCTAGATATTGAAAGGATATTGGATGCTTGATTTTTATCTTGCATACTTTATTCCTTTGCTTCCTGTGATCGACCCCTACTTGCTTGCCACCGTACAATTTTAGTAGGGTATAATAAATTTTAAATCTTGCTCTTAATTGGTCAAGTACTTGTGTGGGTTAATTTTTGACTAAGGAGAGGATTTGAGTAGTCGCCTCAGCGATAGTGTGCCTGAATTATCGGGCCATTACTTAGCAACTCCCATCTTTCCGCTTTTCACCTATCTACCCTTACATTATTCTTGGTTTACCAAGTCAATATTGACCTATTCTTGGGGATTAGGGTCATTCAATATTTTCAATACTTCATTTCTGTTTCTTTTCTTTCCTATATTCTTTTATTTTGGAATTAAATACCTATATTTATATAGTGTTTAAATGGGAATTATTGAGTGTTATTTCTTGTATTTTAATACTATTTACATGCATTTAACTAGGGATTTAAGGCAAAAATGAACGAACAAAGGTGATGAAATAGAGATTCATCAGGTACATGTAAAGTTAATAGCTCAAAACTTACTATCCTTACCAGGGGATACAAAAAATTTGAGATGAAGGAAGGAGAGTCCATTAAGGATATGTACACAAGGTTCATTACCGTGGTAAACAACTTTATTTCTATAGGGAAGAACCTCATCAAAGGAAATCCAGAAAGGAAAGCTATCGATTTACTCTCTAGTGACTAGGAATGGAAGGTAACAATAATAGAAGAAGAGAATGTTGTAGAAGACATTGAGGTGGATGACCTCATAGGGAACATGATGGTCTATGAAGTCAAGAAAAAGAACAAGAAGTTGATCGAGGAGGAAAAGAAGAAATCTCTAGATTTCATGGCAAGTACCCAACATTCATCTAATAAAGAAATAAATGATAAATATATTATCCTACTTACTAGAAAGTTCAGAAATTTATGGGAAATGAAAGAAACTTCACGTTAAAGAGAAAAGATAATGAAGATGCACCAACATGCTACCAATGGAAAAATAAGGGACATTTGAGAAGGGACTATCCCTTACTGATGTAAGAGAAGGAAAACATGAAGGAGAAACTAAAGAAATTCAATAAGAACCACAATAAGAAGGCATTACAAGCAACATGGATTGATTCATATTTAAGAAACTAGGACTCAGACTCATGCAATGAAAAAACAACTGCCTCAGACTAATGACTCTGGAAGATGAGGTGATTAAGAACTTATACTAAAACTTGTTTAGATGCTTTATATGAAGTAATTAAATAATTAGAAATATCTAAACCAGAGAATTTGAAGTTAGTTAAAAGATAACTAATTTAGTTCTTGAAAAGGAAACTTTTAGAGAAGAATCTTCCTGCTTAAAAAAAATACATTTCTTAAAAAAGAAAGTAGTAGTCTTCAATTAAATTATAATAAGCGTGTAAACGATCTTTCTAGATTACTAAAGGAAAAGCGAATTAATTTAAACAGCTTGGATCTAAAAGAATTCTTGTGATAATAATGGCATATAATTTATTTGTAATTCGGTAACCCATAACCCATTGTTTAGTGAAATATGTAAGAAAAAGTATAACCATCATCATCAACAACAACAAAGCCTTTTCCCACATTGAGTAGGGTCGACTACATGGATTCCTTGCCTCCATTTAAATCTATCTTGGGCAATTCTCGGGTTTCGATCCAAAAAACTAAGATCCCTTTGTGTAGTCCCATTCCAACACTTCTTGGGCCTTGCTCGCCCTCTTTTAGCTGGATCAACATTCAAAAACTCACATCTCCTCACCAGTGCATCAGCTGACCTCCATTGCAAATAAGGTAGATTATTGGATGAAGATCCTAGTGGTAGTTGTAACTACCTATGTTTAGTTCAAGGATCTCTTCTTGAAGATGTTCTACCCTTTGAGTAGAACTAACTTGATGCACTCACACATTATCGATTTCTCCCAGCTTCCAACTGAATCAATATGTAATACATGGAAGATATTCAATGACATATTGTAGAAGTATCCTTGTCATGATTTAGATCTATCCATCCTGGTTAAGTCAGTATACCACGGCCTTAATCCTAAGGTGCAGGGTTTGGTTAGTGCTGCATGCTGAGGCAGTTACACTTCACGTTATGCAGACACTAACTGGAAGGTGTTCGAGAGGATGGCTAAGACGAGCCGAGCACAAACCACAAGAAGAGCTCAGATAGAGACTACAGGTGGAGTGATGGTTGCATTTGATCCTTTTAACATGGGTATCATTATAGACAAATTAATAGTTGTAAAGAGGATCGACAAGAGGATGGATGAGTTTGAAAACTTCTTATCCAAACTAAAAAACAGATGTCATAGCTCTCTGAGAAGGTATCCAAGATCTGAATACCTGTCGCAACTTCATATGTTGCTCTCGTGTACCGTGTTCACAACATTCATGAGAAGCAGATATCAAGGCCACCACAATTGTGGGTAGATGACTAGACTCTTACGCATTCTTGTCAACAACAACCACCATATGTAGGGACGGTTACCGAGGATCCTTCCCCAATGTGGGTGGCAAATAGTGTTTGGTACACACATGACATTGCCAGACAGGGAAGTTCAGAGGACTATTTCTCTTACCAACGTCCCACGACGTTCTACAGCACATCATTTACTCCTACACCTCTTCCAGGACCACAGAGCTCTAGAGCCTATTGCTCCCATGCATCGTGACAATATCAGTCATACGTCTGTCAACAAAAGTACCACCAAGGCCAATAGGTCCCACATGTGCAACATCATTTCCAGTAACAACAGTACCATAGCCATCAAGATCAATCTTCACAATTGTCATTCCCTTTTTCAAAGCAGTAGCCATCATTGTTAGGTCCCATGGATTTTCAGAGGCAATTCTCGATGAGTTACGTTCCTATAGGAAGGAGATACAAGATTCACGAGTTGACCTCAACTGCTTATACCTTTTGTACGGTGAGAATATTGCCCCTTCTACATCCATCCTGCCAAGGTTCTGACTAACACCAACAACCTGAACAAAATTCAGTATTAAAAGATACATGATTACGTATACTACTCAGATTCTCACAAATCTGAGCATGAGATCCTTCTTTTTGATTGTCATGTCACTTAGGAGTAGAAGGATCGCGGTCATGCCAGATCGAACAAGGGAGATGGAGAGGACATTTGAAGCTCAACCTGAGGAGACTTCAAAGGATGACGAGGTGAGGCATCACAAATAAAATCTTCTTCATGAAGCGAAGACAACTGTGAGAAGGAAGAGGAGGAGTACGAGAGCATCACTGCAGCATGGAGAAGATTCAAAGCCTATGGAGGACCTTGCACTTTGGTTTAGGACAATGTACCGTCAGTAGAGATCCCCCAGCATTTAATCGGTACATGTATATCTGATTCCAAATTCATTGTACATGATTCAGTTGTGAAGAACTTTATTTCCCAGAATAAAAAGAATATTTCTTTTTATGATTCGGATTCTTCTCATTCTTCTTCTTGTTCAATCCCTTTCCCCGTGATTTAAAGATAGGAAAGAGCAATATCAAAAAGATTCGAAAGATGATCCTGAATTGACTCAACTTTGTAAGGAAAATATTATGGTGAAAGTTCCTTTCAACGAGTATGTGGCAAGCCATCCTACTTTCCATAAGTACATAAAAGATCCGTTGTACAACGAGTAGGGTGACAAAGAACAAACTGAATAGTTATGTCAAGACACATGTCTTGTAGGTTGCCACTACTTACTGTCTCAGGAACAAGCAGCCTCCACGAAAGAAGAGATATTTAGGCATGCAATATGTGGTGAGTCATATTGATGAGATAGTGTGTGCACGTAGTCTCCTAGATAACAGTTCTTTGATCAACTTACTTCCTTTTGCCTTATATGAGAAGTTGGAGTTGGGTCCACTTAAAAAATCAAGTGCATTACTCTTGTTCGGAGATAAATCTATGAAGATGGAGAAGGTAGAGGTCAATGACATTATTATCTCAATTAAGGGACAAGATTACAGAGTGGACTTCGCTGTCCTTGAAATGGATGTCACCTATCATTGGAGAGATTCACATATCATCCTTGGACGACCTTTCCTTAGGACCTTTGGAGCTCCATTTGACTATCAGATAAGGATGATGATGTTTCGTTCTCAAGGCAAAGAAGTGGATCACAAAATGAAGCAGATGAAATGGCAGCGACCTGACTCAGAGTCGAGTACAGATTTCTCTTCATCATCCAAAGAAGAATGCATATTTGTTAGCATAGTTGGGGTATGGAAACAGAACCAGACAAGACTGAGTTAGACCCTCTTTTCTGGAGAGGATAATGTGCATGATGTAGTTTGTGAGTTGTTGCCGAACTTCCTGAGACACTAATCATCTATCTATTTTTTGACTACTCAAAGAACGTTGCAGATCTGTCAATTCCTACCTCTAAGGAATTGCCAAAGGGGTTAGATTCAGAATCGGCCGCAGCTTTGGCTGAATTACTAAATTTCTTTGGCGATTGGACACATTGTTCAATTTAGTTGGTGTCCAGCACTACAAATTTAGCATCACCTTCATGTAGCATGGAACCAGATTCAATGACTGTTTAGCCATATTTGATTGATGATACCTCATTGCTAGACTGAAGCCACTACCTCCTACACTAAAATATTCCTTTCTTGCGGGACATAATAATAGATTTCATGTAATCATTAGTTCTAAGCTGACTAAAGAACATGAGTCTAGGTTATTAGAAGTGATTGAGAAGAACCGCAAGGCTATAGGATTAACTGTGTCGCATCAAGTGGCTATTAACCTTGCTATTTGTTAACACTACATTTATGTTGAGGAGAATGCTATACCTTCCAATGAATTTTAGAGGAGACTTAATCCAAATCATCAAGAAATAGTTAAGAAAGAAATCGAGAACTGATGTGGAGCAGGATTCATATACCCCATCTCTGATGGTCACCAACGAGGAGAGAGTTGACCTCGCGACACGAATACCTACGTCATGGCACATCTATGTCGATTACATATGTCTGAATTCCACGACCAAGAAACATCACTTTGCCCTACCTTTTATTCATCGGATTTTGGAGAGATTAGAGGGGAATGGGTTCTTTTGTATTCTTGATGGGTACTCTAGCTACGATCAAGTAGCCATCACCCCTGAAGACCAGGTAAAGACCACTTCACTTGTACTTTCAGTACGTATGCTTTCAGGCGTAGGCCATTCAGTCTATGCAATTCCATAGGTACTTTTCAATGATGCATGAACATCGTATTTTCTTAAATTGTGGGGGATTTCTTGGAAGACTTCATGGATGATTTCTCGGTACATGGTGATTCATTTGATTCATGTTTAGCGTACTTGGACCGAGTTCATCAAAGGTGTAGGAAGGTTAATCTGGTACTTGATGAATACCCATTCATCACTCTTTATTCTTATATTTTAGCTACAAAAACCTATGCAAATGCATGTAGATATGTGTAAATAGGGTCAATTAGCAAAAGCATGCATGTTTGTAAATATAGATAATTAGCATGTTTTTGTGCAAAAATAAAAGAATAAAGATGAAAAAGAAAAAGAGGGAAATATTTAGAATAAATATTGAGCAACCTAACCCAAGGGAGGGCTCAGCATGGGCCTGACCGCATAAAAGCCAAGTAGAGGGAGATAGGGGCTCATGTGTACATATTTGTGTAAATAAATAAATTATATATTTTCCTCACCCAAAAATATGTTGTAAATATTTGTATATAATTTGTATATATTGACAAACTATTAAAAACAAAATAAAAATTTAAAAATTAAAAACCCAAAAACACCCCTTCACCATGTACATAGATAACCCTTTCTTATCTATTTCACCTTGTAAATAAATTTAGTTATTTTAAAACTTTTTGTTAATATTCTATGGTATATATTGTAAATAAAATAAATAAAAAGAAACAAAACAAAAATCAAATAAAAATTACAAAATTAAAAGTACAAAAATATCTTGTATAAATGCCTATGTATAGCTATACTATGTATATACCTTATTTTTATTTCCAAAAATTAATTAAAAATCACAAAAAAATAGAAAAAATTAAAACAAACATTTTTTTATGTTTTGAGTTTTTCATGAATCGGCCATTTCCTATTTTATTTTGAATTTCCAAGCTATTTATGACGTGGCTGATTCCCATTGGTCCACGGGGATTGTTGACCGCCCGGTCAACTCCCCCCTGTGGACCACTTCACACGGGTCGTGACGCCCGACCCGACTTCCCCGATTTATTGCGTCACGACCCGATCTCCAAATCCGCTAACCCAGGGCTCCGATCATCCCCTGTGCATCCGGGAACTTCGCCCGACACCTTGCCTAGGGGTCCGTGCTCAATCGAGCCGGACCCAACCCCTTCTTCCCGGACCTGCACCCATATATAACCTGAGCTCAGCCGCCTCCTCTTCCCATCTTTGGCTCCCCACTCTCACTCCCGTGACCTCCATCGCATCCAGCGAGGTGACAGCTCCCGTTTGCCGGTGTTGCAGCGAGGAGGAGGTGGCCGGTCACTGATCCGGCAGCTTTGCGCCGCCGTGCTCCGCCACTCGACCGGAGCTCGAGCCTCAGGCAGTGACACCCTTCGAGGCGACGACCAGGAGCAAGCCAAGCTCCAGCACAGTCTTTCGCTCCACCCAGGTACTCCTTTAGCCCTTCCATTTAGCGTAATTTCTTGTTTCGCCCAATTTGTATCTCCGACGTGTTCCTCTGATTCCGGCCATATCGTCCATCATCTCGATCATCGGAACGCACTGTCACCATCGCCTTTCCCCCACGCACGTTCTTCGCCCTTTCACTCAACCCAGCTCGCCCCGGAGCTGGGATTCGAGCTCCACCATCCCCAGCTCGCCGGAGCTCGCTCGTCCCGACCCACAGACCACCGTCACTCCGCTTCATCGGGTCGAGGCACTTTGCCCTCGACCCGCGAAGCTTTTGGTTCATTTTGCAGGTCAAAAGGGAGTCATCTGAGACCCCCTTACTTTCAGACCAGGAGCTTCTCGCCGACGACCTCGCCGGAGCCCCTCCAGGGCTCGGCTGGGCCATCGGACAGCACCACCAGCTGCGGGACTTCACCGCCGATCTTCTCCGATACTTGGAGGCAGCTGAGGAGGACCCTAGCACGCACGCGAGGCCGGCGAAGCTCGCCGGATGAGTGTTCTTCCACCATCCTCCTTCACCGTCCGATCAGCCCCACCGCTCCAGTTTCAATCACGGCCGTCCATTCATCGAAGAGCAGTTGCCGTTGATTACTTTGGGGAGCTGATCTGGACCGTTCGCGCTGCGGAGAGAGGCACCTGAGCCCAACCCCGTTCGATCATCCACGTGTCCTCCTCCGCACCGTCGATCAGGCCCACGTGCTGCAGGAGAAAGAGGCGCCAGGCACCTGAACCGTTGGATTCGCCACGCGTCCGCCATCGAGCCGTCGACTTAATAAGGGGTAAATTACTTAGGCCCCCTCTTAGCTTATTGTTTTACGTGTCAGTCCTATAAATATTTTAGTAGTTTTATTTACGTAGGGTAATTTGCACCTCGGACCTCGTGCTTATTTAGTTTCGCATTTATACCCCTGTGTATGTGATTTCACGTGCTTCGCCACGTGTTTGTCTGGGTTATTTGCAACTATTTCCCTGTACTTCTGGTTGGTTAATGAATGGATAGAAACTTTCTGGTATTTACATTTGTGCCCCTGTGGGCCTTTTATTCACGCATGTGCGGATTTTAGTGGGTTATTTGCAACCGTACCCTTGGACTTTTTGGTATGAGTTACCAAAAGGTCCAAGAACTTGGTTTTTATTACCAGAAGGTCCTGAGTGCCCCAGGCACGCGCCACGCGCGTCACTTGCTGGGAAAATTGCACCTGGACCCCCAGACTTTCGGGTATTTGCACTTGAGTCCCTGTGCACAGTGCCCCCTTTTTGATTTTTGAATAAATATCAAACCACCTCCAAATTCGATGAAAATTTGACACATGGCTCCTGCCATGTTGTTGGATTTTTGAGAATTTTTGAGGACATTTTTGATCTTATTTAGTATTTTTAAAAATTCAAAAACCTTCTTTTTAGTTACTGTCTAGGTTTAAAAATCCCAAAAAAATATAAAACCACCCCCAAAAATTCTAAAAAAATTAGCTACTGTTCTTTGTTTGTTGTTTGATTTTCTAGCCAATTTTGGCTATTTTTCATCACTTAAAAACCCTAAAAATCTAAAAACCCCTAAAAACGCATAAAAATTATAATAAATAATCCAAAAACTAAAAAACAATAATTTAGGTGCCCAAATTTTCCTTATTTTCTCTAGAATACAGGAAAATTACCTCCAGGGCCTTCTGAGATCCTTAAATATTTTATTTTTGGGTTTCAGGCCTTGCTGGACAGTACCTAGGCTTTTTAGCACTGTTTGATTTTTAGAAAATAAAATATACATTAGAAAATTATCAAAAATTCACCAAAAACACTTAAAAACTTAAAAAACATAAAAACCATTTTTCTTGAATTTTTGCTTGATTTTTGGTGTGTTAAATAAATTGTGTAAGAGTGCTTGCTTTTGCTTTCTTTTATTTTCTTTACTTATTAAAAATCCAAAAAAATATAAAAATTATTAAAAACCACTAAAAACATTTTGTTTTGCTTTTATTTTCTTTTTACTACTTCGTAGGCCCTAGGCCAACCCGTGCTCCTTGTGTTCGACCCTGGGAGCTATACCAGGTGAATCTCATAGCTAGGACCGCTTGCTTTGTTTTGATTGATTTATTTGCTCGAGCGGTTCGATATTTTTCTTGATTGAGTGACTCTGAGTGATAGAGGTCGCAACGACCTATTTAGTACCTTTACCTCGTTTGCTCGGATCGCCCTATCAGAATGTCCCCCCTATACTATACTTTGCTAGTCCCTTAGCAAACACTTATTTGAAAAAGAAGTGAAAAAGAAAGAAAAAGAAAAAGAAAAAGAGAATGTACATGGATCAAGGTTGATTATTAAACTTGCCTTCATTAAATTGAGGTATGGAGCTCAATCAGATCTTTGGATTATTAATGTGTCAGAACCTTATTTAGACTTAAGCTTAAAACCTAACAGCCTTTAAGTTCCACCAATCTACCACCAAGACTCCTCAATGCTCCAGATCAGAACAAGTCATCAATCACAAACCCTGAAGACCATGAATCTTTTCTTGTCCTGTGAAAGTGAGGTCTAAGCTCTCCACCTCAGAAATGGCAACTTGACAACCCTCCCCAACAAGGTAACTCTATGACCTCAATCTGGCCACTCTTTCCTCGAGGAGCGGGGTATTCCCTTCTAAGTTCAAGTACAACCGGCTCAAGAAGAGGGGGAAGAAGAGAATGGGTCAAGGCCAGTGTAGCCAAGTACCCTTGGGAGCTTGACCAGTGTAGCCAAGTCTCCCTGCTGCAAGCTACAACAGATGGATCATGAAACCAAGCTTTGCTTATTGCACTTATATACATACTCCGGTGGGATTATCATTTTCTCTCAGACCCACCACTTTTTTTTGGAGTTCTTTTCTTTTTGCACATTTTTTTTTCGAGTGCATCTATACAACATGTACATGTGCAGCATATATACAAGGAGTTTTTCCTCTTGAGCCAGTAGACTATCCCTCTTTTGAAGCTTTATCGCAACCCACAACTCCCGTCGTTAGACCTCATGGCAACCAGACCAAGTTGAGACGCACTTCCTTCACTAAATGAAGAAGAGAGGTTCCGCCTAGAAGTACTACCCTCATATGCTACCCCAAGCCAAGGAAGACTGCCTCCTCACCACCTCATCCGTAGAGAGCTCGGTGCATAGTGCGGTTGTCCAAGTAAAGCCATAATCTATATGAGTCATGTGTTGTTGTTAAGTGCTCTACTTAGGCTCATTGAGATGACATATGATCATAGCCTAGTGGACTCAAGGAATTAAGTCACCATGGACCTGAAAAGCCTTAAACCTAAGCCCTATAAGGTTCCTCTTAGAATTAGGTGGATTAAGATCTTAATCAAGCTCCATTTCTCAATTTGATTCCAGGCTAGTTTAAATGTCAACTATCATCCAGAAAAACTATATACATATGTACAAAAAGATGCATATTTACACACTATTTTACAATCGTGCAAAATTTTTGAAAAATGTTTTGAAATCATGAATGATGATGCATGAAGTGCAAGTTTTGCAAACATATATTTACACACATTTACACAAGATTTTTGCAAACTTTTGATTTTCAAAACATTTTGGAAAAATTTTGTACTATATACATAATTTTGATACAAAAATATTTACACAAGCTTTACACAAAAGATTTTTGAAATCATTTTTACAAAAATAATTTGTACACTAGCTATGTATGTGCAAATAAAAGAAGATTATGTACATGAAAAATTTTTAATTTTTGTGGTTTTTAGCCATTTTTATTTATTAACACACTCACACAAAGTACGAGTTATGGCTAAAGTATATATGAAATATATACACACCCCCCTATACTTAGCTCGAACGATGTCCTCGGAGTCAAGAGCGATGAAGAAGACATAACTCGTGCTATGTATAGGGAAGTGAAAAGAAAGGCTATACAAAAGGAGAGTAAAAAGTCAAAAGGAACTCAGGTCTCCCCCCTATACTTAGGATCAAGTAATCCTAAGTATAGCAGGCTGTACACGAAGGGAAAACCGAGTGGAGAATGTACAGGGTCTACCCCCCCCTATACTTAGGGTAAGATATCCTAAGTATAGGCAGCAAAACAGGGGTAGACAGAAACAAAAGAAAGACCCGAAAGGTCTCACATCCCCCCTATACTTAGGGTAAAGTGCACCCTAAGTATAGCATAATCACAAGATGAAGAAAGGGATGTGGGACTAAGGAATGTGGTGATATGCACATCTGGATCTATATACAACGGAGGATCAGTAAAGCTCAGGCGTGAGATGCATTAGATGTGAGTCAAAGACCACATCTCACGCAAAATGAATAGGGGCAATATCAACGACCCGCGGCTCATGATCTAGAAATGGCTTGAGCCGTTGGCCGTTCACTCGGAAGGTACTCTCAGAAGACAACTCAGATATGTCGATGCTACCATTGTCGTGTACCTTCCGAACCAGATAAGGTCCTTTCCATTTGCTCTGTAGCTTCCCTGGAAATAGTCTAAGCCTCGCATCAAACAGCCATACTCTCTGTCCAATCTCAAAATGCTTGTGGCTGATATGAGAATCATGCCACTCCTTGACTCTCTCCTTATAATGTAGGCTGCTTGAGAAAGCTGAATCTCTAAGCTCCTCCAGGGCAGCTAGCTCTGCCCTCCTCTGGTCTCCTATACCATCTGGATCCATGAGAATGTCTGTAACTGCCCAGAGTGACTTGTGCCTCAGCTCAACTGGTAGGTGACAGGGCTTGCCATATACGAGGCGAAAGGGCGATGTGCCCAAAGGTGTCTTGAAAGACGTCCTATACGCCCACAAGACCGAGTCCAAAAGCTGTGACCAATCCTTTCGGTCAGGGCGGACGACTTTCTGCAGAATAGTCTTGATCTCCCTATTCGACACTTCGGCTAGACCATTCGTCTGTGGATGGTATGGTGTAGCAACACGATGGTCTATGCCGAACTCGCTAGCAAGTGCCTTCACCTGGTCGTTGATGAAGTGAGATCCCCCATCAGAAATAAGAACTCGTGGAACCCCGAACCGCGTGATGATATGCTTCCTCAAAAATATGCAAACTGTCCTCGCATCAGCGGCTCGGGCGGGGATAGCCTCCACCCAACGACTCACATAGTCCACGGCCAACAGAATGTACTCAAATCCCTGACTCTTAGGGAATGGACCCATGAAATCGATGCCCCATGCGTCAAAAACCTCACAGAAGTGAATGGGCTGCATCGGCATCATATCACGCTGTCCACAAGTGCCCATCCTCTGACAGTCAGTACACCTCTTCACGAACTCATCTGAGTCCTTGAAGAGGGTAGGCCACCACAAGCCGGATTGGAGCACTTTCGGTGCCGTTCTCCTCCCAGAATGATGTCCTCCTGCCTCAAGCTTGTGGCAGTAAGTGAGGACGCTATGGTGTTCCTCCTGAGGAATACACCGACGCCAGACGTTATCCCCTCCTTCGTGGTAAAGGATGGGATCCTCCCAATGGTAAGACTTGGCCTTCGCTAGGAAGGTCTCAAGCCTCTGCCTGGGCCAATCTTGTGGGACTTTCCCAGCAACGAGAAAGTTCACAATATCGGCGTACCATGGGAGCGAGGCGATAGCAAGGATCGCCTCATCTGGGAAGGTATCTCTAATAGGATCAATCTGCTCAGAATCCTCAGGCTGCTCTAATCGGGAGAGGTGATCCGCCACCACATTCTTGACTCCAGGCTTATCCTTAATCTCAATGTCGAACTCCTGGAGTAGAAGGATCCATCTAGTCAGTCTGGCCTTGGCATCCTTCTTTGCCATGAGGTACCTGATGGCGGTGTGATCTGTAAACAAAGTCACTCTAGATCCAATGATATATGATCTAAACTTATCCAGGGCAAACACTACGGCTAGCATCTCCTTCTCTGTGACTGTATAATTCCGCTGGGCGGAATCCAATGTGCGGCTAGCATAGTGTATAGCAAATGGTACTCCATCCCTCCTCTGTCCCAGCACTGCCCCTACGGCAAAATCGGAGGCGTCCGTCATGATCTCGAATGGAAGAGACCAATCAGGTGGCTGGAGGACAGGAGCCTCAATCACGCACTGCTGGAGAGTAGCAAACGACGAAAGACACTTGTCATCGACAAGGAACTCGGTATCTTTCGTCAAGAGGTCGGTCAACGGTCGGGCAATCCTGCTAAAATCCTGAATGAATCTCCTATAAAATCCAACGTGCCCCAGAAATGACCGTAACTGCCTCAGGTTGGACGGCGGTGTGAGTTTCCTAATGACATCAACCTTGGCCGGATCAACCTCCATGCCCCTGTTGGAGATGATGTGGCCAAGCACCGTCCCTTGAGTCACCATGAAGTGACTCTTCTCCCAAGATAGCACCAAGTGATACTCAATACATCGCTGGAGTACTCGATCTAGGCAGTCAAGACGGGAGTCGAATCCGTCGCCGTAGATCGAGAAATCATCCATGAAGACCTCCAAGCACTCCCCTACCATGTCCGAGAAGATCGACAGCATGCACCTCTGAAAAGTCGCAGGGGCATTGCATAGCCCAAATGGCAGGCGTCGAAAAGCGTATGTGCCGAAGGGACAGGTAAAGGTGGTCTTATCCTGATCCTCAGGAGCGATGGCCACTTGGTTGTAGCCCGAGTACCCATCCAGGAAGCAATAATGGCTCTTCCCTGCCAGTCTCTCAATGATCTGGTCAATAAAAGGCAGGGGGAAATGGTCCTTCTTGGTGGCTTGGTTGAGTCTCCTGTAGTCAACACAAACCCTCCAAGAGGTGGGTACTGGTGTAGCAATCTCCTCTCCCGACTCACTGATCACAGTCGTGATGCCCGTCTTCTTGGGCACCACATGCAAGGGGCTAACCCACTTGGAGTCAGAAATGGGATAAATAAAACCTGCACCCCACCATTTTGATATTTCCTTCATGACAACCTCTCTCAGGTTGGGGTTCAGACGCCGCTGGAACTCACGCGACGGCTTCGCCCCATCCTCGAGATAGATATGGTGGGAGCACACTGATGGACTAATCCCATGGAGATCTGCTACGCTCCATCCGATCGCCTTGCGGTTCTTTTCAAGAACCCCCATCAAACGGGATTCCTGCTCCCCAGTCAACTCAGCGGAGATGATGACTGGGTACATCTCTGGATCGCCCGCAAGGAATCGATACTTCAGCGAAGTAGGGAGCGGCTTCAGCTCTGGAATGCTGGGTGCCGGCAAATCTGGCTGTGGAAGAAACTGAGTGAACGCTGCAAGGTCGGCCAAATCTGCCTGGGAAAGTGAAAGTGTACTCTCGTAAACTGGATCGGGAGAAGGCTGCTCAACTGTACTGTCTCTGCTCTGCTCTGCACCTACCTCCTCCTCATCAATAGGCTCAGATGGACTCAGGTCTGGCATCTGATCATAGCAATCGGCCCAATCAGACTCTGAATCTGAGGGATCTGCATCAGAATCGGTGGCATCAGTACCACAGGGAAACAAGGTGGCATCAGCACCACCATCACGACTCATCGTGCTGCGATCAAGGACCGGCTCTGCTGCCGCAATGGTATCCTGAACCAAGTCTGTGCTCTCCAGACTCTCCTCTGCTGTCATCTCTGCATCAGCTGTGTCTGAAAGTGAGAGGGTGGTCTGTGTCTCAAGGTCTGCCCAAGCTGCCTCATCATCTGTGATCACAAAATCACAGTCCTGGTGGATGTCTGGCTCTGTGTCTGTCAGCTGCTCTGAATCGGTACTCGCATCTGAGCGGGATCTGAATCTGGCTCTATAGTCCTCGACCGTCTCTATTTGTATACTCTCGCCCTGGACGCGAAAGTACACCTTCCCGCTGTCATGATCAGTCACCGCCTTGGCTGTGGCCAAGAACGGACGACCAAGGATGATGGGGGTATTGGTCACTGACTCAGGGATCTCCATGTCCAACACTACGAAGTCCACGGGGAATTGCAGGCCCTGAATCGTGACGATAACGTCTCGTAATAACCCCTTCGGCCTCTTGACAGATCGATCAGCGAACTGAAGGACTGTCCTGCTCTGTCGAAGAGTGCCCAACTCGAAGCGGTCGAGAAGGGCTGCCGGAAGAAGGTTGATCGACGATCCGCTATCTAGGAGAGTACGGTCGAACCACTGCTCACTAATCTGGCATCTGACATACGGGGCCCCTGAATCTGGCCTCTTGGCTGGCAGTCGGTTCTGGATCGCAAAGCTCGTGGCTTTGGTCAGCACATGGATCTCTGAAGTGTGGTTCCTTCTCCTCCTCCTGACTGTAGTCCTCTCTCTCAAAGATCTCTGGAGAAGGGGGATGTGCTGCAAAGCCTCCTAGAGGGTCAGCTGAATGTGAAACCGATCTATCATGCTCTGGCTGAACTCCTCAAGCTCTCTCTTTTTTGGATCATTTTTCTTCCCCTTCCCCATCTGAAGGGCTCTAGGGAAGGGGATCACAGGGTCCTTCTCAGATGAAGGACTAGGAAAAGGTCTAGACGGTTCAAGGACCGGATCCACACATACATCATGCACCACAGTGGGACCAAAAGAATGTAAACCTTTTCCTTTATTAATATCAGAATTCTGAGATACATAACCACGAGGAAAAACATCAGATCTCTCTCTACAAACACCGGTGGCCTCAGTACCACCACGGGCTGGCTGCTCTGCTGCTGCTGAAGGAAGACGTCGCGCGGCATCAGTACCGCGGGCTGGCTCGGCTGCATGGGTGGCATCAGTACCACCTCCTAGCTCTGGTGAAGTGGCGGCCTCAGTAGCGCCGGTGGGATCAGCATCCTTGGTGGCCTCAGTACCACCGTCATCATCTGGAGCGGCCTCAGTACCACTCTCCTCCTCCTCCTGTGGCGCCTCGGGATGGTGCTCAGATGAGGCGCCACCGCCTGCTGGGGTCCTACCGCTCCTAAGTGTGACAAAATCAGCATCAAATAAATCCGAAGATGTATCATCAAATGGGTCACTAGGAGTGGCTGACTCAGTAGGTGCTACCTGTTCAGACTTCCTCTTGAGGCTGTTCGGATTGGGCTCTATCTGGGCTGGTGTGGCGGCCTTCCCTCTCACCAGGTCCCGCATCTCCTGGCGGAACTCGTCCATCTCCCGTCGGAACGTAGCCTGCTGGTCCGTGAGGAGGCGGGCGATATCATCCAAAGCGGGGCTCTCGTGGGAGCCCGACGGGTGGCCTCTCTGTGGATGAGGCTGTGGCTGCTGGTAAGGGTAAGAGGGGTAGGAAGGAGGGTGCTGCTGGTGCTGGTATCCCTGGTGAGCCTGCTGCTCACGTCTCCAAGACTGTCCCTGCTGCTTATAGGGACGCGGACCGTAGGATGACTGCTGCTGATATGCTGGGGGCTGCTGCTGCGGCTGGTGCTGGTCTCTCTGATGGGAGTACTGCCCTCCCTGTCCTGACGGCTGCTGCTGGGGCTGGGAACCACCACTCCCCCACCTGAATCCGGGATGGTCTCGTCGGATCCCAGGCTGGGGACGGTCGTACCAGATCCCGTTGACATCCATCAACGGCTCGGCATCAAAGGGGGCTGGCGGGAGTACTGCCAGAGGCTGGTCCGGCTGGTAGACCACCATCTGCATCTCTGGAGATGGTGGAGACTGGTAGGTGGGCTGCGGCTGCTGGTACGGCTCCGCCTGTACAAGGTGAACCTGTCTAGGCTGCACTGGGGTGCTGGAGCGCTGGGACGAGCTGCTGCTGCTGCCGGCGTCGCCTCGCGGCTGAAGACGGGGCTGAGAAGCCGTCTGTGCCTCCTGGAGACACATGAGCTGTGTCTTCATGTCGCTCAAGACCTGTGCCAACTGATCCATCTGCGCTATGCTCTGGCACTGCTTCTTCTCTATCAGCTCCATGCGGTCCAACTTCTCGCTGATGTTACCCATGTCCGCAGCTGATGACTTTGCTGCTGCTGCTGCTACTGCGGACGTACTGGAAGGACCTGCATCTACCCGTGCTATCCTCTGGTACTGCACGGGTCCTGGCTGATGTGGCTGGGTCTTCTGAGTATAGAGCTGGGTCTGGGACATAACCATGTAGTTCTCTGCCATCTCCTCAAAAATAGCCCAGACCTGGTCGTGGTCCTTGGCGAAGTAGGACCCGCCACAAGAAGCATTCACCAGGCCCTGTAGCTCTGGTGACAACCCACTGAAGAAGCTCTGAACTAAGTTCGGCTTCGTGATGTCATGGTGCGGGCATCTGTCCAAAAGCTCTCTGAACCTCTCCCAAGCCTCGTGGAACTGCTCGTTGGGGAACATGGAGAAGTTACTAATCAGGGCCCTCGCTGCATTCGTCCGCCCGAGTGGATAGTACTTATTCAAGTACTCGGTGCGGAGCTGCTCCCAGGTATAGACAAATCTCCCCAAATGCTTCAGCCAGGTGGCTGCTCTATCTGCCAGTGAAAAGGGGAATGCGATCATCCTGATCGTGTCCTGGTCCACATGTCTGTCGTGGACAGTGCTGCATATCATAAGAAACTCCTGGAGGTGGAGGTGGGGCTCCTCTGTAGCAAGTCCATGGAACCGCGGGAGCATCTGCAAGGTGTTCGGGGGGAACTTGAAGTCCCCCACGATAGCTGGAACCACCACCCAATGGTGCATCAGTGTAGATCCGGGATTGTGTAGATCCCGCATCGGTCTCGGTGGTCCTGCTCCTCCTGCGGCTGCTGCCGCTGCGGCGGCGGCCGCGGCTGCTGCTGCTGCGGCTCGTGCCTATGCCTCATCGGGGATCTCCTCGGGCTCGCTCTGCGCATCTCTCTCTGCTCTGAGCCTCTCCAACTCACGCCTCATCTCCATCATGAATGCTCCCTGATCGCGGAGCTGCTGCTGAACTGTATCGAGTGATGCGATCAGGGTGGAGTTGATCGCTCCCTGGTCTAGTACAATATGCTCTGGTCTACGGGAGTGATCATCAGAACTGCCTGCTCCGGCCATCTCGACGTCTGCAAAATCAAATGAGCCCAACTCAGGTGCCGTCAAATGAATCAGTCTCTCCTCAGGCTCATGTCTCTCGGGAAGATCAGAAAGGGGATCGAGGGGGAACAGGGTGGAGTCGTACTCGGGCTCGGAGAGAGGGTCTGAGCTCTCGCGAGCCAACCTAGATGATGAGGTAGACGCGCCCGAAAGCGGTGCAGCCAGAGGCTGCCTAAGAGATCGTCTACCCATCATCTTGATCTGGCGAGTAGGGCGGATGGGATCTGGAAAAACTATGATCTGAAAACAAACCCCCGGTTCACCAACGCAACGCGAGCTGAAGACCGTGAAAGTTCGGTCAAATTATCTTGTCGATTTTGTTTTGGTGAACACACAAATATCAGAGCGCTTACGTGACCTGTTGGGATATCCGCTGCTAACCCCAACCGACTGTCCCGCACGGAAGAGTCGGTAGTCAGTCGAGTTTAGCAACGGGGGGCTCTACCTAGTGTGCGGGGTCACTCTCTCGCGCATACAAACCAAGCAATGAGGGGGTTGCTCTCCCCAAGACAGAATTTTTAGGGTGAGCGAGTTTTAAGGTCAATAATCTTAGCAGTCCCAATTTTATGGTTACACTTTTTAGGTATTTTTCAAAGCAAACAAAATCGCCTAACGAATTTTTCGATTCTCCTGGTTATTAAGTCAAAAACAGGGGGGAGAGGTCGAAAAAGCCGATGCACGAGAAATCAATGATGCATGCAAAGTCAGAAATGCGTACCTTGCTCCAGCTCTCTACATGCAAAATGATCCGCGCATAAAATAAAGACAGAAAGTAAACTAAGCTAAATGATGCAGCGGGAAGCCGAGTCCTAGACGAGCAACTTCTAGCGAAGAACCGTCTAACCGGTCACCGACCTCCAAGCCAAAGGGTCCGGTCTTGGCTCGTCCCTCCCCTGCCCGACAAATCGGGGGTAGGAGTAAGCGCTTTACAGGACGAGCTACGGCACGTAGGCTACGGAAGCTAGCGAGTTGGTTATTTTTATTATTTATTTTAAGTAGGTCCAATTACGATCTATAGGAACAGATAGGCAATTAAGGTGTGTGGATCCTACTCAATTACATCACAATCACCAGAAAGTCCTAAATCTAGGGGCTCGAGCAAAAACCGCGAAAAACCGGAAAATGACAGTAAGAAAGGAAAAAGAAATCCGCGAGAAAAGCCGCGAAAAAGCCGCGAGGTCCTAATGGGTCCCCCGAGCACACCGGTGCTCGGCGAAACAGACCCGCTACGGTAGTCAAGTCCAAACAGTCTCAGAAGTGTCCTGTATTATTACAATTAATAATGAATGAAATGAAATAAAACTATCCTAATACCTCACCCACTCAACTCTCTCTCTCTCGCTCTCTCCTGCGGCTTCGTAGAGAAAGAAGCCGCCTCCAAGTGCCGCGGCTGCACCGGCTCCTCGAAAGTCGCCTCCGCGGTCCTCGGGCCCTCGCAAGATAGACAGAAGAGTGGTCAGACCAATAAAAATAATCAAATGATTAGAAAAAGAAATGAAAATAATAATGAGGGTATATATGCAAAAATGGAAAATAAAATAATCACACAAAATAAAACAAAAATAAAAAGAAAAGAAAATCAAAATAAAACAAAAAGAAAATAGATACAAAAACCGCGAAAAGCCGCGGGCTCCGAAGAGCCGCGAAAAGCCGCGAAAACAAAAACGAAAATGAAAACAAAAATACTACTAAGCCGTGCTCCCCGGCAACGGCGCCAGTACTCTCCTTGGAAAATAATCATTTATGATTATAGAGGGTATCATATTGGGGCATGTTAACTCCAAAAAGGGATGGAGGTTGACCTTGCTAAGGTGGATGTGATCAAGAAACTTGATACATCAACCAACGTCAATTCAATGAGATTATTTCTAGGGCATGTTGGATTTATAGAAGATTTATTCCTAATTTTTCTATGATTGTGGTCCACTAACTAAGCTCCTATGAAAAGACACCGAGTTCATTGTAGATCACAAATTTCTAGAGCCTTTGAGATATTAAAGAGATAGATTTGTGACTCACTATTATGCATGCTTCTGATTGGTCTATTCCCTTTGAGATTATGACTGATGCATCAGATTTTGTTATATGAGTCGTATTGGGCCAATGGTGAGATCAGATTCTGTTCGCCATTCACTATACGAGCAAAGTTTTAGACCCAGCACATAAAAACTAGACAATGATCGAAAAGGAAATGTTCATCGTAGTATGGGCTCTCGAGAAATTCAGATTGTATATTTGGGGAATAAAATTGACAGTTTACATAGATCATTTAGCCATTAGGTATCTCATGGAAAAGTAGGACGTGAAGGTTCATCTTCTTATGTGGATATTGTAGCTCCAAGAGTTTTATTTGGAGATTAAGGATAAACGTGGAGTTGCAAATGTACCGGCTGCTCATCTGTCAAGATTAGAGATAAAGGATTCCCCTAAGTGTGAACCTATCAGAGAAACCTTTCTAGATGAGTCGACTTATGTTGTTGAATCTCTTACATGGTATACCAACATGGTGAACGATCTTATCTCCAAGTAAGTTCCCCATGGTTGGACTTGGAGCGGTTTTGGCTGACTGAAGTTGGATTCAAGAAAATACCATTGGGAGGATCCATTCCTTTTCTTTGAAGGACCTGATTGTGTCTAGAGTAGGTGTATTCATCAGGAGGAATAATAGAGTGTCCTTACATACTATCATTCTGTTGACGTTGGAGGACACCAATCAGGAAAAAGAACCACTCACAAGATAGCCACTGATTTTCGTATGGTCCTGCCTTGTTTATCAAAGGATGGGAGGGATAGTTGGCTATAGAGATGAGATGCCCATGCATCCTGTGATTTTCAGTGATATGTTTGATGCATGGGGCATAGATTTCATAGTTCCCTTTCCCAACAGTTCTGGATTTGAATATATCTTGTTGGCAGTTGATTATCTATTGAGATGGTGGAGGCTATCCCAACCCGAGTCGTAGACAGTAGGACTATCTGTAAGTTCACAAAGGATCATAGCATTTAAAGGTTTGTCATTCCAAAAGTCTTGATATATTATGGGGGTAGCAATTTTGTGAATAGAGCGATGAAATCATTATCTAAGGACTAGCAATTTGAACATTGAGTAACTAGTCCTTACTACCATCAATCGAACACCATGGTAGAGGTTTCAAGTAGGGAGGTGAAGAGTATACTTCAGAATCTATTCCGTCCCGATAGGAAGAATTCATCCCAACTATTCAACTATGTTCTATGGACCTATAAGATGGCTAACAAGACCCCTTTGGGCACTTCACCTTTTAGAATGATTTATGGTAAGCCATGTCATTTACCCACTGAATTAATTCACAAGACTAAGTGGGTAATCAATAATATAAATTGGAGTTGTCACTTAGGAAATTTGTGTAGGACCTGAATCTCAATGAGCTTTTGGAGATCTGCAACAGAGCACACGAGAACAACATGATCTATAAGGACAAAGTTAAGAAATGACATAATTCACATATTAGATGCAAGAACTTTGTCCTTGGATAGAAGGTATGGTTATTCAATGTGATGTTAAGGATATTTCGCAGAAAACTAAAGTCTAAATGAATGGTTCCTTATATAGTCAAGGAAGTGCATGGAAATAGAAGTCTAGAAATATTTAATCTCACAGATGGTGGACCTTCCTTCTTGGTCAATGGGCATCTATTGAAACATTTTGTTGAATCGAAAGAATGGTTGACTCCAAGTGAAGTGATTGACTATATGGCAATAATATCATTTGCAGATATTTCAGATATAGCATGAAGTCGTAGATAAAAGATTCAGATAAGATAGATTCATTATCTTAAAGATTCATGAATTCTTTTTCACTTTGATTGTATTGTTTTGTGGGTGTGAATTCTTTCTTAGTCCTTTCTTACTCCTAACATAGTCTTGAGAGAGCCTAAGTATAGGGGGGAATTCTGTTTGACATGCGAGCCCATGACGAGCCATTATGCAATAAATGTTATCCTAGATCATTCCCTGATCTGAAATGAAGAATAACTAATTTTCATAATTGGTCCCCTAGTTCAATTAGGTTTATGTACCATATCCTTCTTAATGATCATACAACTATTGATTCAAATATTGAACCATAGAGGTTGGTGCTTGGATGATATCTAAAGATCTATAATGAGAGCTCATCAAGCACCGTCAAGTGATCATTAAGAGAGGATCTCCATCTTGAGAGGAAGATGGCAATTCTTCGCTAAAATTTAATATCTAATCGAACTGTTGATACATGTTCTCTACATAGGAATAGAGATTCCGAGGTGTTAAATAAGTTAGGTTAAAGAGTTGACTTAACGAGATCGAGATAACCAAGACCTATGTCGTATATTGTCATGATATAGGCATGCATCCTCTGAGCGGAGACATATGAGTTCCTATATGTTTGAGTATGTACATTTTGCAGGACAACATGTTGATGATATAATCAAGGTCTATACAGAAGCGTTCTAGTGTGCATACACGGTCATATGAGTAATATGATCTCTCAAAGGGGTCATACATGCTCATTATTGAACCAGAGCACATGAGCTCACTCGTGAGATATTAGGATCAAATTCCATGTATGGTAGTTTCACTTTGGAAGCTTGACTGAATTAATAGGTTTCATCTTTTCTTTTGTGAAGGATATGATCAATACGTAGGTATAATATATGCTTTTAGCATGTATATGATCTATACCAACCCCCAATTATCAAATGAGAAACTTAATGATAAAAGCCTGAAGAAGGTAATCTTAAATGGATCTAAAACTTCAGCTTACATATAGGTCTTCTTGTATGCAGAATGTACGATTAATGGGAATACTTGAGGGTGATGTGATCATAAATGATTGTATAACCACGGTGCGTCCATTCCGAGGAGTGATGAAACATGTATGGATTTTAGTGACTACTCTCAATAGAGAAGTAATCTAATCTTAATACAATGTTGGACATTGATATGAATGTGATTCATATGTAATGAGAAGATTAGATCTACATATTTGATTTAATCACAAGAGGTCCCCTTCATCTGTATTTGAGATATGATCTCAATATCCAAGTCACTATACGTGGAACATACAATCACCCCATCATAATCTCCGAGTATCCGCAGAGAAAGCATATTATTCCTTAGAGAGTTCAAGAATAATTCCATTAATAAATGTGTATCAAAGCGTTGAGAAATGGATAATTAAATGTTATTTAATTATCATGAATAATGAGAATGACATTCATATTATTTAGATGCACGAAAATGATGATCCAAGATAATTAAATGTGATTTAATTATCATGGATATGAATAATATAGATAACACTATCTATATTAATCATATATATTATAAATGTGATTTATAATATATTAGAGAGAGGTATTTGTAAATGGTATTTATAAATTAAATGTTGATGTGAATTGTATTCGCATTGGACAATTAACTAAAATACAATTTATATTTTCTTTTGGGTGTGGGAATATGATTCACAAATTTCCAATATGATTGAAATTTCACAAAATAAATTAAAATTATTTTTATGAAATAATATACAATAAAAGTTGGTGTATATAATGAAGGATCATTCTATATATGTTCTCGTATACTTGGAATTATGCGGCCCCCGTCCATAATAGGAGGGTGGATGGCTACTCTTGATTTAGGAGTCAAGGTGTGCACCCCCCCTTAATTGGAAGTAGGTTGCCTCCTTCCTAAGCCTTCATGGTATATTGATTTGATTGAATTAATTTATATTGATAATTTTTTAAATATATCTTATATTAAAATAAATTAAATTTTGTTGTTTTTTTACAACAAAATCATAGATATTGAAAGAAACACAAATAAATCTCAACAATTGGATTTGTGTTGTCCATTGATTGAGATCCATGGACTCCCAAAACATTATAAAAGAATAAGCAACCCTAACTCTTCTTTTACAACATATAATTCACAATCTCTCTCTCTCATCATACACACCCCCTCTCTCTTTAAAATGGTCGTGCACTTTGTGACCTAGAGAGAATCGTCGTCGTCGCTACGCCATTGTGTTGTTTCTTCGACCACTCATCGATATTTGTCTTCCTTGGAGCTTATGGTGCATGAATAAGACCTCGGATTTCGTGGTACGAAATCAG
The DNA here is from genome assembly GCA_037367405.1 of Ottelia alismoides. Classification (NCBI taxonomy): domain Eukaryota; kingdom Viridiplantae; phylum Streptophyta; class Magnoliopsida; order Alismatales; family Hydrocharitaceae; genus Ottelia; species Ottelia alismoides. The sequence goes on along the minus strand of JAZKJV010008325.1, from coordinate 826,801 downwards.
GAGATTCTTTTCTTGGATCAACATCTTGGGTTGCAAGAAGGATGCATCTCATCAACACGCTTGCAAGCATCTCCTCTGTCGCGTTAAACATGAGATAGATAATCTCTTCGTTTAGAGGCTTCGATCGCAACCATGATTCAATGGGTATTTATATATCTTCTATGTGTTTTAGATGAAATGATTCAACAAGTGTTCTTGGATCATGTGGTTTGATGATTTTTGAATTTTTTTAGATTCAACCAGACCGAGCAACTAGTGCGTCTAGTTACTCTCAATCGCATATGATGCGATCTTCATGCTTTCATGATGTGATTAAGGTTTTTCCCATAAACTTCAAGTGGTATAAGAGCTTTGGTCATGTTCTTGGATGTGATCCAAAACCGTAGGTGAACGAGGTTTGTGTTTCAGATGCGCGAGACTCGTTATTTTTACAGTGGAGGCAAGATTCGAATTGGTATTTTCCTAAAATAAAAACCTACTATTTGTGAAATGTTTATATGTATTTTTTGGTTATTAAAATGTATTTATAATGTCAAAATATGTCCCAAAAATAGTAACTATTATTGGTACCAAAAGTGCATGAAGATGATTCGAAGAGTACCCACCATGAAATTTTTTTGCTTGTATTCACGGATCTGTAAGAAAAATAAATTTTCTTACTGTTTTCCTATCATGAAACATGAAATAAATACTTGTATTAAGTAGATAATCAAATTAGCAAATGACTTGAATTTACTTCATGCAATTTAGACATTATTTCCATATTTAGTAGAGATGGGTCGGAAGAAGATCAGATCATCAAACATCTTTGCTTAGTTTGTTTATTATTCATTGGAAATCATGGAAATTGTGAATTTGCCTTGATTAATTATGATAACTTCTAATTATGAAAATAATTGATTAAACATCATAGGTCATTGAATGAATGTTTCGTAAAAATCCTAATTTATCCTACAATAGTTGTCTGACAACTTTTACATGCAAACATGGTAGCATGATGTGCTTAGAAATTTTAGGATCTCAAAATTATTTTAAGATGCTTAATATTTAAGAGTGATTATTATATAGTATAATGCCGGTCATCGAAGGTTATGCACATTGGCATTATTTTGTATTGTTCTCAGAATGGTGAAGGTGTCTAGTTCTGGTATGCCGGCTTGGTTTACTAATTATCGCCTTGTATGTCTAGGAAATGCTCCCTCCCTACATAACTCGTGTGTATTAGTCGGATCCGTTTTTGAGAAAAGAATAATATGAGTAAGTCATGTTGTACTCTAATTGTTAAAATACAAAAAATACGTACTTGCAAGGATGTATACTATAGTAATACCAAGCAATCCCTAATTGTTTTATTGGTAGATTGTATCGGATGATAATTGATTTCATACGATTAAATCAATTAGATCTATTAAACACTATATTTAGAGATGTTTTTCCCTTGGAAGATCTAATTTTATGAATATTATTCATAATAATTGACTAATTTTTGAACATGATATGGAAGATCACAAAAGTGACATCCATGGTCTCTCGTCAAGGTGAAGAGTCCCGTCGTCATGTATTGTATGTAGGAGACACATGTTCGAAGTGAAAGCTCCTACACACAAAAGTATATGGATAGGGCTCTTTGCTTCTCGAAAGAGTAAGGTCGTATGCGTAGTGACCCCAATATCAGTTCCACATATTATTGGGGTGATATTGGATTGTGCATAGTGTGTTCTATTCCAGTTGATAGTTGGTTCAATTAACAATTGGTCAATATCGCCTTAGGGGTGGTGGGACAGGGTGTTAAAGACCGGGGAATGCAAGTTGGACTTGTAAGGAGGAATGTGTTCCCTTTTCTTTTTACCCGAATTACAGTTTCTCGTATTATTGGGATGAAAAAAATGTAGAAAAGGAGATCCCAGATCTTGCTCGAGATATAATGGTAAGTATGTCTCTTACTTTGAATGTGAATAAGGGAATGAAATTTCAGAGTTAACAAGGCAAGGCAACTTTGATGTAAAATCCTTAATCGAAATAAAATATGCATTTATGCATATTATCTTATTTCAGATGACTCACATTAAACCCTCTCAAAAACTCAACAATAACCAGTAAAATATCATGGGTTAGATCCATGATAAAGATTTGTACTTGCAGTTGGGCACATAATGTAGGTGGTTGCAATGTGCAACTTTCCTCATAATAATGAGGAATGATAACTAAATAGACAATAGAACAACAATCGTTGGTTTGTATATCTATATAGTCTTCATCTCTCATCAAATGTGCTTTGGAAGTATCATGTCAATGATGATAGTAACTATCGAAAATCATTAAAATACCTAATAAACATATGTTTTCTCAACATTTAATCATGAACGACATGTTTCACTGCATTATGCAGAATCGTGGCTCGATAAGAGATGATGTACTGAAAATGTTTGAGTACCTACATGACCCAAAGTCTTTAGGAGTTAAAATGGATGTAGATTTGATGGTTGTCATCATTCTACTACCTATACTCTAGATTTTCATGAGGCTTCATAATATTCATATTGTATGAATTGAATGAATGGTATATAAATGTTGAAATACTCTTATATTGAAATATTTTGAGTTCAACATAAGAGATCCTTTGTATTAAGAAGTGGTTGTTTATAGATGAAGATAGTGTAGTAGAAGCATGGGTATGACCCAAGTAAGAAGGAAAGTCGAAGTGTTGACTATACTTTTGTGACTTCCATACATATGACATCCAAAGAGTTGGATGAATCAAATATTGCAACAAACTGATTTATCGATAGTATGAGTATCTGGACTATCTAAGACCTTAGAGAAGGACTGAGTAGTATATCATCATATTATACATCTACATATAATCATTTAAATTGACTTCTATTAGATAACATTAAAGTCTATTAATTGTGTCTCATTTTTTTAATAACACTTGCAATTGGTTGTATATGTTTTTTAAGACTAGAAAATTTGATCTTAAGGCTTAGTAGTCGTCAACATGTATGTTGATGCAATTATTGCAACAATCTCCAATATATAGATGGACTACATATTTTCTGTGGGAGAGCCCTTAGTCTTAGAGAATGTCTGCATAACCTAGATACTAGATACATTCATTGTTTATTTCTAAATGTCGGAAATAACATGCATTCTGCAATAAACCTATCATAAAGAGTAATAATGGATATTTTTAGAAAGTAATCTAAACATCTAAGGGACTCTACTAAATTAGAAAATTATTGAATGGTTCGTTAACATTTCTTACTACTGGAAATTAAACCATAAAAGATCAAAAGGAGGATGAATATCATTTTATAATAATCTAGCATCAAGCCTTGTACATATGTTTATTGATAATATCAATAAACTAGTAAGAAATTGAAATTTAGATAGTCTGAAGGTTCAAAACATACATACTTATGAATAGTGTATTCAAAGTAAAATGTCCAATGCACCCTTCTCTGGGAATGGTGTAATATGCCAATGTATTCAAGATCTCATACATATTGATGTATGTGGATCATCTATATTTATAATAAACATGAATGATATGTGATGTTAATCGATGGATATTAATGATATGAGATCTCTTCCCTTTACCTTAGAAACCTTTGAAATGTTTAAATATTTCACAATGTTGATTTAGAACCAGAGTTTGAAGGAAGAAGAAATGAATTTGATCTAATTTGATCTAACCAAGGTAGCTAGTACCTATTCTATGGATTCAAGGAATACCTTTGGAGAAAGGAATATAATTCCTATGTCACTCCTCATGATACACCTAAACTCAATAGAAATTTAGGGAGATGTAATTGGATCATGTGTGATATGATTTGATCAATGATGAATCCTAGCATAATTGCCTCTTAGTTTCCAGGTTTATATGTAGTAGAGACTGCAATATATATCTTTAATAAGATTCCATGCAAATTTGAACTGTAAAACCCTCATAAGATATGGTTTGATACCTAGCCTAGTGTTGGACACTTGAGGATTTAGGGTTGCTTGGTCCATAACCATGTTGTGGATGCAAGTAAGATGGAATCTAGAACCATAGAGTGCTACTTCATTAGGAACATAAAGGATGGTATGGGATACCTACTTTATGAACTTGATATTCTTAAAATATTTCATCTCCAAGGATATGATTCTTAGAGGATGACTTTCTTGCGAATGAAGATGGAAATGAAGTAAAGGAACTCATTGAATCTTGAGAAGATAGTTATCCCTCCCTCCATAAATCGAAAACTAAAAGGGTAATTAAAGATGAAACACTCATACCTCTTCAAATGAGTTTGAGAATGGATTCCATGTGTCAGTTAAGTATGGTAATGATCTGACTTCATATGATGAAGCTTTTGAGGATCATGACATGGAGAGACAAATGTTAGCAATGTAGTCTAAAGTAAACTTCATATACAAGTGTCGTATATTGAACCTAGAGGATCAACCTATAAGGGTGAGACCCATTAGGTGTAAATGGAAATTCAAGAGAAAGAGGGAACCTGATGAGAAGCTAGAGACCTTCAAAGCACGACTTGTATCCACAAGATACACATGAAGATAAAACATCGGTTGCGATGAGACTTGCTATTCAGTGACCATGTTTAAACCAATCAGAATATAGCTAACTATAATTGCACAACTTGACTATGACATCTATGAGATTGAAGTTAAGATTGTATTCCTTTATAAATTCCTCACTAAGGATATACTTATGAAGTATCCTCAGGGCTTCATTATTCAGGAAGGCAAAGTGTGGAACAGAACTCCATCGATGGACTCAAATAAGATCCTAGTAGTCATATCATCAGATTTAATGAAATAATAAAGGTTATGATTTCATACAAAATTGAGATAAACCATGTAAAGCTTTGTGAGAGTGTCATTGTGTTCATCGTGATAAATGTAAATAATGTCCTAATCCTTAGGAATGATATAAGGACGATAATAAGAGTTTTATAATCTGTTTGTTCCATACAATGGGATGAAATATCTCAAAGATACATCTCAAATCTTAGTTCTAAAGATGTTCATAGGCAAAGAAAGAAGGGTATTGGGACCATCACATTAGTGGTACACCTTAGACATGTTCCATTCTTGTAGAACCCCAAGGAAGGCTTACTTTCCTTAAGTTATGGTACTGATCTATATGAAAGGATATCACCACAAAGAGTTGACGATGTGAATGTTAAAGTTGCTTACCCTTATGCATCAGTTACAGGAAACCTGGTCTATGGTAGATGTGCACAAAAGGCCATATATCTGCCGTGTAGTGGGAGCAGTAAACTGTTACTAATCCTACTATGGAGATAAAACACTTTATTGAAGCAATAACAATATCGTCAAAGACAACAAGACTTTTGAGATAGTAATCTCAAAGTCTTATCTTCAAGAAATCAAGACTTCATACATAGTGATGTAAAAGTTTTTAACTGCATATGCCTTATATGACTTAAGACTAGGTCTTAGTCTTAGGAGAAAGAGATATGCATGAATAAGGGCATTGGTTGTAACGATTATTGAGTTGTAGTGTCAAAGACATTAAACAAAATTGAGTATTAGTTACTTAAGATGCAACGTTCGCATTGGATGTGAGCACTATTACTAGGAGATATGCAAGTACCTTAAAAGAACTTGGCGTAGTCTCATGGGAACAAAGTGGCTAGATTGCTTACCAAGTTATTCTTCTAAATAGCTTATGATCATCACATAAGTGTAGGTTTAAAGATAAGCCATTAATGGCTCTTTAGGCTAGTTGTAGATTGATGGTCATGCGAGCCCACAACGAGCCATTATGCAACAAATGTTGTTGGGAATCATTCCCTTGTCTGAAATGAAGAATAACTAATTTGCATAATTGGTCCCTTAGTACAATTAGGGTTATGTACCAGGGCCATCTTAATTATCGTACATCTGTTGATTTAAATGTTGAATCATAGATGCTAGTTCTTGGATGATATCTAAAGAGTTAGGTTAAGAACTCATAAGGAACCGTCAAGAGATTATTTAGAGAGGATCTCCAGCCTAAGAGAAAGATGACAATTATTCTCTAAAGACAAATATATAATTGACTTCTTGAAGCAAGCCCTATGCATAAGAATAGAGATTCAGAGGTATTAGATAAGTTATCTCAAATAGTTGACTTAATGAGATAGTGATAATCAATACCTAAGTCGAATTCTATAATGACATAGGTACGCACCCTTTGACCGGTGACGATGTGTTGATATATGTTTGAGTATGTACATTTGGTAGACTAATAGGTTGATGATCTAATCAAGGTGTATACACCAGTGAGCTGGTGTGCATATAATGTCATATGCGTAATAAGATCTCGTAAAGGTATCATACAGGTTCTTTATTGATCCGGAAGACATGAGCCCACTCATGAGATATTGGGATCAAATTTTGTGCACGATCATCTTGCTTTGGAAGCTTGACTGAATTTGTAAGTTTGATATATGATTTCAGAAAGTATAGGATCGATACCTAAGTATATTATATTCTTTTGCAAAGTATATGATTGATACCTACTCCCAATGATCAAATGAGAAACTTAATGATAAAACTCTTTAGTAGACAGTCTTAAAGTGATATAAAACTTTAGGTTTATTTGAGGTCTTCTAGTATGCAGGATGTACGGGTATTAGGAATACTTGAGGGTCATGTGATCATAAACGATCGTATAATCATGAAGCTTCCATTCCGAGAGAGTGATGAAACAAGTCTGGATTTTGTAACTCCTCTTAATAGAGAAGTAATCTAATCTTAGTCTAAATGTTGGACATTGATCTGAATGTGATTCAGATGCAATGAGAAGATTACTTCTATGTCTTTGATTTAATCAAACATCTATGAGAGGTTCCTTGATCTAGACTTGATATAATATGGCAATATCCAAGTCACTAAATGTGGAACGTGCAATCGCCATGTCCTTATCTCCATGTATCAACGGAGGAAGCACGATATTCTTGAAAAAGTTCAAGAATAATTTCATTAATAAATGTGTATCCAAGCATTGAGAAATGTATAATTAAATGTGATTTAATTATCATGATTAATGCGAATAAGTTTCATATTATTTAGGTGCATGAGAATGATGATCCAAGACAATTAAATGTTAATTAATTATCATGGATATGAATAATGTGGATAGAACTATCCATATTAATCATATAAATTAGAAATGTAATTTATAATGTATTAGACAGAGCTATTTTTAAATGGTATCTATAAATTAAATTTTGACGTCAATTGGATTCACATTGGATAATTAATTGAAAATACAATTTATATTTTATTTTGTGTGTGTGAATATTATTCGCAAATTTCCTATGGCATGATTAAAATTTCACAAAATAATTTGGAATTTTTTTTGTGAAATAATATACAATAAAAGTTTTTGAATGAAGGATTATATGAGATATAAGATCTCATATAATAGTAATGAGGAGGCCCCCTTCCGTAATAGGAGGGGGGATGGCAACTCTTTATTTAGGAGTCAAGCTGGTTGTCCTCCCCTTATTTGGATTGAGGCTTGCCTCCTTCGTAATCCTTCATGATATATTGATTTGATTGAATTAATTTATGTTGATGATTTATTCAATATTCATTAAATTAAATTAAATTAATTGTTGTTGTGTTTTTACAATAAAATCATGGCCATTGAAGAAACACAAATCAATCTCAACCATTGGACTTGTGTTGACCCTAGCTCTTCTTTACAACATAGAATTCACATGCCCTCTCTCTCTCATCATACATGCCTCCTCTATATATATAATGTGGTCATCCACATTGTGACCTAGAGAGTATCATTGTCGTCACTACGTCATCGTGTTGTCGCTTCAACCGCTCATGGATATTCATCTTCCTCAGTCCTTCTGGTATAAGAAGAAGACCTCAAATTTCGTATGACGAAATCAACAGATCCATCGCGTGAATCAACATCTTGTATTGTGAGAAGGAAGCGTCTTATCAACGTGCTCACAAGCGTCTCCTCTGACGGGTCATCCTTGAGACACGCACTCTCTTCGTTTAGGGGCATCTATCGCAACCATGCTTCAAGAGGTATTCATATATCTTCTATGTTGTTTTGATGAAATAATTCAAGAAGTATTCTTGGATCATGTGGTTTCATCGTTTTTATAATTTTTTTAAAATTAACTGCCTTGAGTAACTTGTGCGACTACTCGCTCCCGATCGTATATGATGCGATCTTCACACTCCCATGATGCATTTGAGGTTTTTCTCATTATATTTAAATCCATCCAGTCTCCTGTATATCCTCATTTGTCTCTTCATCATATTCTCTCTTTATACTTATGTTATTTTCAGGCTAAGTATAGCGGGGATCGAGCCTTCGTGATTCTTATTCATTTGTACCCTCATTTATTGTCTTTTGATCCTACACTTAGGTTATTCCAAGCCTAAGTATGGCGGGGTCTAATATGTTGACTTATCCTTGCTTTTTCACCATCTACTTAATTCTTAGTACGAGCTATATCTTTCATTCCATTTTGTGCCATGAGGACATAGCACAAGCTAAGTATATGGGGTGTATCCATATATTACATATATACTTTTTGTCTATGTATATGGGGATTTAGAAATTGTTTTTAAAAAAATAGTTTGTAAAATGTTTGAAAAGTTTTATATATTGTAAATGTTTTGATAAATAGTTTACAAAGTACTTTCAAAGGATTACATATTGTGTTTTCGCTTTATACTCATTGTTATATATATATAATTACAAATATTTTTTTTATTCAAGCCCTACTTCAATTTTCCAAGAGAAGTCTTATTTTTGAAAGGGTGCCTTGAGTGTAACGGTTGGATTTTAAACTTTCATATTCTTAAGCTATAAAAGGTTTCCTAGAACTAGTTCTTTACAGAGTTAGGCATGGAGGAATGTCTGGATTTAAAATCTATATTTTGGAAGATAAATTCGATAAATAGTTCTTTGAAGCGAGTGATGTTGCTTGAGCAAAATGATATTTTATTAGAACGATTATATATAGAGGAACTTACATCTTTCTGAAGAATATTCAATCAATTGAGTGTGGCCTTACTTGTAAGTTAGGTTTACCTCTTGTTTCTAGTTTTTCTCTTTTAAGGAAAACCAAAAAAATTGTTGTAGGATCTAAGAGTTTGATTCAGAATCCTCATGATGCTCTAATCGGGAGAGATGATCCGCCACCACATTCTTGACTCCAGGCTTATCCTTAATCTCTATGTCAAACTCCTGGAGTAGAAGGATCCATCTAGTCAGTCTGGACTTGGCATCCTTCTTTGCCATGAGGTACCTGATGGTGGTATGATCAGTATACAAGGTCACTCTAGATCCAATAATGTATGATCTGAACTTATCTAGGACGAAGACTACGGCTAGCATCTCCTTCTCTGTGACTGTGTAGTTCCGCTGCGCGGAATCCAAAGTGCGGCTAGCGTAGTGGATAACAAATGGAACTCCATCCCTCCTCTGTCCCAGCACGGCCTCCACGGCAAAATTGGAGGCATCCGTCATGATCTCGAAAAGGAGAGACCAATCGACCGGCTGGAGAACAGGAGCCTCAACAACACATCGCTTGAGAGTCTCAAACGACGAAAGACACTTGTCATTGACAAGGAACTCGGTGTCTTTCGTCAGCAGGTCCGTCAACGGCCGGGCAATCCTACTGAAATCATGAATGAATCACCAGTAGAAACCGACGTGCCCCAGGAAAGACCGTAACTGCCGCAAATTGGACGGCGGTGCAAGTTTTCTAATGACATCTACCTTGGCCGGATCAACCTCCATGCCCCTGTTGGAGATGTGCGCAGGTCAGAGAGATTAGGAGGAGACGGGCATCGTTTGGGTGGAGCCATCATCTCATACCAACTTTTGGAATTCATTGGTGGTCAATCAGTTTAGATCGATGGTAGACTTGTTGGGCCCTATCTTCGTGATTTGGGCTATCTGTCTCTCTCGGAATGGGTTGATTTTCAATTCCCTTAGATTTTATGTTGAGAATGATGTTAATTTGGCTAGATCTCTCCTTGGAACCTGGCTCATGTCAGTTTTCTCGTATCCTCCCTTCTCTTAATAAAAGCTTGGTGCGAACTCCTCTGCAGTATTTCCCCCTTTTTCGACTTAAAAAAAATTGAAACAAAAAAAGCTAAGTATATGTGTGAAGTAACAATCTTAACCATTTTGAATATAATAAAAACATATCAAGAATGATCTTTGGCATTAAGTGATGAAGCTGATGAGAGGTAATGAGTGTTTGCGAGATTGTCGGCTATGAATGCGACATGCGATTGCGAACCTTGATTCGCAAGAGCTGTTGGATATGGGAGGCGACAATGACAACAAGAGCTTCTGGAGATGCAAAGCGAGAAGGGATTGGGTTAGGACCTGATTTTTCTTTTAGGAAGGGGATCTTGTCTAGTAATTTATAGGGTTGGTTATTGACTTGATTGTCCTACTGAAGTTGGGCATCATAAATAAGTTATGGCTAATTTGGATGGTGTGCCATGAGGTTGGAAACATTTTCCACTTACATCAAGAGATGACTATGGAGACAATCCACTTGTTCTAAAAAATGCCTTAGGAGGTGTATATAATGTAAATGGCAATTGATAGTCATCCTTTCTTGTCATTTCCAATTTTATGTGAAAAACATGAAAGGTCGTGATTGCTAGTAAATCATTGCATGTCTTGTGTAATGGAGGAAGGAAGGTCAATGCACAATCTTGTGAGATATTAATTATTGTAAAAATATATAAAGAGAAATCAGAAAACCAAGAATAATTAAATCTTAGATTTACATGGAACCCTACTCCCTAAAAAGCGGGATGAAACCACATGATAAAGCCACTAAGGGGTGGATACTCTATTAAATTTCTCAAGGATTACAATAGATATGGGCTCTATGTATATTCCCACCGACAGACCAATGTCCTGCTGGTAGGCAATAAGAAGCTAAAGAAACGAGTAGCCTAATTGTATCATAAGATATCCAATTACCTATCTAAATCATACTTCAACATTCCCCATAAAGCTGGAGTTGAAAAAGATGCAACATGTTACACTAGATTATACTCAACACATCTCTAATCGATACATCTTATAAGAAGTTGGGAGGAGATCCGCTCGAAGTATCCTTTGCTGGGAGGAGACTTGCGCAGAGGAGGTGATGATGCTGGGAGGAGACTTGTGCTTGGAGTCGATGCTTGGCGAAGGCGGTTAGTAGGGAGTATATATGTTGGAGTTTAATCTTTATGCAATTAGTTTATGTGTAGAAATAGTCTTGTGGAAGAAGATGAGAGAGTAATTAACTTATCTTATTACATGGGTCTAGGATTTCTTATAGCATGAAACTCTAGAGAAGAACATCGGGAAAATTATGCAGATACGCCGAAGGGGTTACAAGACTGAAATAAGAAATATGGAAGTACGAAATACATAGAAAGACCCAATAACTCCGACATTCCCTCTTAAATTGGAGCAAATCTATCGATCATGCCCAACATGGATCATCCACGAGAGCATTTCTTTGGTATAGCCTTCGTGAAGATCTCGACAAGCTGAAGATACATGGAGATGTGAGTAGTGACTTTCCCTTAACATACATCACAAATAAAGTGACAATACACTTCAATATGCTTAATCTGCTCATGAAATACAAAATTGGTGGCAATATATTTTGCAGAATTGTTGTCACAATATATATGGATTGGAGTGATAGTATGGAGTCCAAGTTTCTGTAGAAAGGAGAGGAGTCTTGTAACTTCACAAGTAGCTTGGGCAATTGCCCTATATTCTACCTCTGCACTTGATTTAGAAACAGTTGTTTGTCGCTACGCCATGTAACAAGAATTTCACCAACAAACATAGCATGCCTATAGACGAATGTCGATCCTCTAAAGAATTAGCATAATCAGCATCGACATAGACAATGACATTGGTATTACCATTCACCCCCTGGAAGAGGCCTCGTGCTGGAGAATCCTTCAAATATATGAGAATCGGAAGAATATCTTGCCAATGATTATACAGAGGTCTCTCCATGTGTTGGCTCGCTCTGCTCACATCATACAATATGTCAGGTCTGGTAACAATAAGGTAAAGTAGTTTGTCTACCAGACTTCTATATCGTGTAGTGTCCTCAAATTCTGGATCAGTAGATGTAAAGTGGTTCCTCAGTTCTGCAGGGATGCCGGATGGTTTGCATCCAAGCTGTCCATCCTTTGTCAGAATATCTAGGCAATACTTTCATTGCGAGAGATGCAATCCCTCTGTAGTACGTATCACCTCAATGCCTAGAAAATAGCAAAGTTGACCAAGGTCTTTTGTCACAAATACCTTCTGAAGGAAGACCTTCGTTTATGAAATGCCTGCTTTATCATCGTCAATGATTACCATATCACCAATGTAGACAGCTAGTATAATAACACAAGTGGACCATCGTCTGACAAATATAGTGTAGTCAGATCTCATCCTATGGAAGCCAAGAGAACTGATCTCGGTAGCAAGCCTATCAAACCATGCTTGAGGACTTTAGACTTAAGGCCATATATGGTCATACGAAGTCGACACATATACTCCCCTCAACTTTGTAACCTGTCAGTTGCATCATGTAAATCTCCTCCTCGAGATCACTATAGAGAAAGGCATTCTTCACATTTAGCTAAAAGGTAGGGCAATCCTTATTAGCGACAAATGAAATGTGGTGCATATGGATCCCATTTTGGCAACTAGGGAGAAAGTCTCAAAGTCATCCACCCTATAAGACTGCGTGAAGCTTTTACCACCTAGTCTGACTTTCAATCTGTCAATGGACTGATCAAGCAATTGTTTGTCTTGAAGACCCCATCTGCATGTTACAAATCTGATTCTTGGTGGGGGCACGACACAAGATCCTATGTGCCTCAGGATTTAAGAATGTCCATCTCCTCATCCATGGCTGATCATTAGCCATGGTTTTACAATGAACTATGATGATCTTGGGGAATAGAAATGACCATTAGATCATTTGTAAATCTCTTATTACAACTAGATAAACCATCAATAGAAGTAAAATGTAGCGTACGATGAAAAGTACAATACCTCATTGATTTTAGGAGAGCTATAGGAAGCTCCTGAGGTGCATCCAGGGCAGTAATGGTGAGAGAACTTGAAGAATGCATATTATCCTGCAAAAAGTAACATGCAAAGGCACGAAAGCTTGCATAGTAGTGTGTTTGCATTTATAAACAATTAGTGGTGGTGGTATAACTAAAGGGATTTTATTGGTAAGCTATGTAATTTAGCTAGTCTACTCAATGAAGGCAACATCATCAAAAATATAGTACTGATGCCCAACATGATTGTATCATTTATAGCCCTTCTGAGTGAGGGTGTACCCAATGAAAACACACTTTATAGCCATAGGTGATAACTTGTCAACAACATGAAAATTATAGACAAACGCAATGTACCCAAAAATCCTCAATGTTCATGGGGAATGCCTCATTGGGGTGCAATAAAGAGAAAAGAGTGCGCCCTTTAGGATAGAGGATGGAACCCTGTTTATGAGATGAACATCGATAAGAATGGCATCCCCTCAGTAGGACTTTGGAACCTTCATCTGAGTGAGTAGAGACCGTGCAATATCACGAAGATGCCTAAGTTTCATTTTCAATACACCATTTTATTGGGAGGTATACGGCATGAAGTCTGATGTACAGTCCCCTGAGAAGCAGAGAATGATATCATCATGTTGGGTGAACTCAAGAACATTGCCAGTTTGAATAATCTAAACACAAGCATAAAACAGATGTTTTGATGTAATGAAAGAAAGCCTTGACAATTTTATTAATCTCCGAACGTTCCTTAGTAGATACACCCGAGAGGTCTACTGTAATCATACATAAAACTACAAAATATTTGTGACCGCTTAAAGTGCATATTAGACATGGCCCACAAACATCACAATGAACTAAGCAAAAGGAGTAGTATGACACGACTCAACACGGCCATGAAAGGAATCTCGATGATGCTTAGGACTCATACGCCTCACACTTAAAGGGCTTCATAATAGATAGTTCATGGAACATCATGGAGAGACACTTGGTAGAAGGATGCCCAAGAAGATGCCAAAGGAACAGATCGTTGGAGATAGACGCACCACCAACAAATGTGGAATCATAGGGCATGTCAAGATAATGGAGACCATTCTTATCATGCCCACACTAAAAATTTGCCTCGTCTGGATGTCTTGAAAATAACTGCAGAATTCATCCAAAATCACACAATAGTTAATATTGGTACAAATCTTATGAATATACAAATATACAATAAGGTAAGAAGGAAATCATGGGCACAATGAACTCTAGTGAGTAAAAGAGGGGAATGAGCCCCGTTGGTGACCTGAACCGACTTCACTGATGAAGAAGGTTGGATAAGGTTAGTAGACTATCTTCTCCTGTCAAATATGTGGAAGCTCCAGAATCAATAATCCAAGCAGGAGCAGAAGCAGTGGCTGAGTTGACTACTGTACATGAAGTGGTAGCCATACTACTACTAGTATACTCTCACTCTTGGAAGCTCATGGGTTTTGAAAGAGCTGCGTCAAACATGAGTAATATGTAGCATTGAGTTGGACAATCTGTCTACTAAAGTTTGGATCATGCGATGCCTCTGCAATATCATATCCATTCTCATACGTAGTATGGCATGAGGTGGATAGTCAAACGTTGCCCAACATCTTTGACGGGTGGTTCCATCATTGGAAATGGATGCACTGTGGGTATTGAGGAGATCTAGTGTCACGTCCTTGACCATGAACATATGTCACATCCACAACCATGATCGAAGTCGCGGCCTCGACCTCCTCGAAAGCTTTGTCGTTGACGAATCCGAAAATGCAGCGTTAAGAATGTGTTTTTATCGTGTCGTGCGTTGTAGGCGGCAATCGGAAACGATCAAGAAAATACCATAAATAAGTTATTCAATTTTTAATCTCGTGGTTTTATGTTTGTTTTACTTGGGCAAGTCCCAAGGTCGATCACAAGGAGGCAAAGGAATAACCTAGAATTAAATCTATCAAAGTTCGTGTTCGGTTTTCGAGGCGGTCTTTTTTTTTGGAATTTTTCAATGAATTAGGGGGTGCACATGCAAATTCGGCCTATTCTAGGGACTAAAATGTGAATTAAGTCCAAATGAAGTCCGAAAAATACGAAACTTGGCCGAGATGTAAAATATGATGAAATAAGTGCACTGTAATTTTTTTGGAATTTTTCGATGCAATATGAATTTTTTATGGATTTTTAAATGCAAACAGAATGATTTTTAATATTTAATTATAATAAATATTAAACCTACTTATTTTCAAGAAATAAAATTATCTAAGATCTATCACTATATGATGAATCTCAGAAAAATCCTAAACCTCAAAAATGTAGGGTTTAATACCTATTAAAAATTAAATACCAAAAGATGCAAAATAATTTTTATAGAGCAAACTATGCATGCAAATTCAATTCCTTTTGGGCATGATGTTAGGAACAATTAACTTGACAATGGTTGATTTTTCGAGGATTTTTAGAGCAATGATTAATTAAATATGAATTTCCAAGCAAGAAATGGGCAAAATATATAAATTTCCACACAACAATTATTTATTAATTAACCATCAATCAGAAAAATACACATAACATGTCAAAGCGTAGAGAATTAATTAACAAACATCATGTAATTTTTGGATTAAGAAAATAATGTAAAGAGGAGGTCCAAATATACGAGGGAACACAGGGGTACAGATGCAAATATTATAAATATAAAACTGCAGGGGGGACCTAAGAATAATTACCAATAACCAGAGGGCTCCTTTGCAAAATTTCCAGAGAGGCACGTGCCCTGCACGTGCCCTCTAGATGGCTGGCCTGTTGCGCGAATAGGGGAAACTCCAGGGGGGTCACTGCAATTAACCCAGTGGGTCACGTGCAGATCACGTGACCCCTAGGGATGAGGAAGGGCCGTTCCCCGCGCATGTGCCTTGCACGTGCCGGGGCCTCGGGCTTCGAGCCCGGGGGTGATGGCAGCGACGGTGGAGTGTTGCCCAGGCGGAGCAGTGGCTGGTTGTCGTCGACGAAGTGGCTGGTGGTGTGGCCGACTCACGGTCGTGGCGCGGTGGCGATGGTAGCGTGCTGGCGTCGCTGGGCGGAGATGAATCGGTGGCGCTGGAGGCGTGATGGAGCCGAGGGCGACGATGGCCGACACACGGCCGTGGGACGTTGATGGCGCAGCAGCGGAAGAGTTGGTGAGGGCGGCGTGGTTAATCGTCGGAGGTGGCGAGACGGAGATGGAGGCGGCGCGGTGGCGATGGCGTCGTCCTCACTCTGGCCGACACACGACCTAGAGGGCGGCGTAGCAATGGCGCGAAGGCAGAGATGGATCGGTGGTGCTGGAGTCGCGGCGGAGACGAAGGCGGAGTAGCGGTGGTCGAGCGGCTATGGAGGTTATCGACGAAGCGGAGAAGGTTGGGGCGGAGGTGTTGACCGAGAGAGAAGAAGAGAGATAGAGAGAGAGAGATAACCTGGAGGAGAGGTGCTCGACGGCGCTGTAGACCGGAGCTCGGCAGCTGCTCGGGGCGGAGCTGCGGCAAGGTCTGCCGATCTTGGATCACGCCAATGGAGGAGTCTCGCCGGACTGTCACTACTGGGAAGGGTCTCTTGGGGATTGAACGGCGGATGAGATGAAGTTGAGGGCGGCGGCTGTTTAAATAGGAGCGGGGTGGTCGGTCGGCGATGGAAGAAGATCGGGGGAATGATTTGGGGGATCAGCCGAGGGATTCGACGAGGGTGTGATCGCGGGGTGGCACGAGATTTGGGGGGTCGGCCGAGGGATTCGCGCGGAAGGGGATGCGCGGATGTCGGAGCGAGATACGACGAGGCGGCGGCGCGAGATTCGCGGCGCGGGGCGGCGCTCTGATTTGGGAAAGGGGGCCAGAGGAAGATGAAACACAGGTGCCGTCCGATCGGCCGAGATCGGACGGCCCCTAATGGGCCACGTGGCGGAGCGATAGGGAAGAGGAGGCGCGCGTGCGGAGCACGTGCCTTGGAGGCACGTGCGACGCACGTGCGTCCATTATTATTATTATTTATTTATTTTTTTTAATAAAAAAAATAAAAAATAAAGCCCAAAAATGGCTGACACGTGGCGGCCTCTAGGACGGCCACGTGTCAGCACCACAAAATTCGAAAATAAAACATTTTGTAAAATCGATAAAAAATAGTAAATGACCTCGGATCGAAAAAGTTTCTTTCAAAAGTTGCTCGTCTCGATGAGATCTACAACTTTCATGAAGACAACAAAACCAAATTCGGTCAAATGTAAAAAGTGAATTTTGGGGTATCCTATGTACATAGAATACCTTGATTTTTGGGTTTTATAATTTTTTTGTCATTTTTAAATAAAATAAAAATCCAGAAAAATTACGGTAAAATCAAAGATAAATAAAGACACCTTAATCTAATTTTTTTTGGATTTTTATTAATAGGTTAAATAAGTATATAAAATATTAGGTCAAAAACAGCTAAAATATACAATGTACAAAAGAGGCCCAAAACCCAACTTTCACATATGAGCTCCGATTCACTTGAACTTCGTCTTGTTTTGAGGGTAATTGAATGCACATTAGTTCAAAAGTGAGTAGGATTAAATCAGACACTGAATGGGGAAGATATGTGGCTTTTAGTCCGAAAATCCTAAAATTAGGGTTTGGGTTTTTGGTCCGCTTATTTGGGTTAGTTATTTTTTTGTATTTTTCCTTTATTCTTGTTAGTGATATGTACACAGTGGAAGTGGTTTTGAGTCATTCGGAGTTAGCATGAATGAGTTAAAAATCCGGGAAGTTAGGCTATTTACAGGTCATTTTGGCTTGGATTTTTGGCTTCTTATTTTATGCAGATTTTTGTGCTAAAATGTCATTCTTATGGAAACATGCATGAATGCTAATTATGCACAATAAATGCAAGAATGCTGTTGATTTTTAGGGATTTGAGCTTAATAAATGAGATTTAGAGTGATGAATACGAGATTCATCATCCCCCTATACTTAAAGCATGCTCGTCCCTGAGCATTAAAAAGAAATGCCATGAGGTGAAATGAGATTGGGTTCCATTCCAAGACCATGAGCTGAAGGTGAAAGTGAACCTAAACACAACCTTTGGATTATTTGTGTGTCGGAACTTCTGTGGGACTTAGAATTTTAAAAATCAACAGCCCTCAAGTTCTACACATCATTGCTACAGTTTCGGCTCAGAAGTCATCTTAGATCAATCATCTTCCCAAAGTATACCCTATGAACATTGAATAACCGACTCTTGTGTGTGAAGGGTTTTAGCTCTTCCCATTCCAAATGCCGGACTACCATGCTCCTCTCCTCTCCAGTAACTCGTCCTCGGGGAATCAGATATTTCCTTCTAAGGTCTGTCGCGTTGTGTTCACAATCGAATGAAGGAGAAGATAGAAGAAAGAGGAAAGAACTGGAGGGTGGCCAGTGTAGTCACCTCTCCTTGTGAAGATGGCCAGTGTAGCCGAGTCTCCACCAAGATCTGCAGGTTTCTTGAAGCTTGGACCTTTTTGGTCAGATTTTTATTTGGTAGAATGCTTCTTTGTATTTGGAACTTTTTGTGGTTCTGCTTGGATCTTGTTGTGCCCCTACGGATATAGCATCTTTTTGTTCCGTACATTTTTTGGGGTCTTAGAAAAATTGTGCTCAGCCGTCCATCCCTTTTCCGAAGCTTTATTTCAACCCGTACTCCGGTCTTTAGATTTCCACGCTACCAGAAAAGAAATTCACATAGTCTTCCAACATCCCGTCTGAGTTGAGCTAAGTGCATAGTGCGAGAGTACAAATTAATTCCTTATTCCAGAGTTGTGCCCAGAATGAAGAGACCCGGTTAGACACTAAGAGTCAAACGCTGTACATTGTCATGTGGAACTCAAAGAATTAAGTCAAAGACCTGAAGACTCTAAAATCCTATTTCTCGGTGAAGTTCCTCTGAAAATTAGGTGGATTAAGGTCAAGTCCAAACCACTCTCGGTTTCGGCTCATAACTCGGTTCAGAACCCAAAGACTTTTCACATATGCAAATGCGATGCTTGGATGAAGTGCAGGTGTGTGAAATGCAGACACATTTTTTTGATGATTTTTTTTATATGCAAAAATGAATAAGAAGCCATTTTTTTTTCAAAAAATTTTGGGCAAAGTCAGTGTTAGTAGCAAAACTCTTTTTTTTTAATTAATACCCATCCCGTAAATACATATAGACTTATGTGCAAGTACGAGGTATGGCAAAAATATATACATAGTATATATACAGACCCCCCTATACTTAGCGAGTGTTGTGTCCTCAGAGCACAAGAAGCGTAATGAAGACATAGCTCGGGCTAAGCGTAAGAGAGAAAAATTATTCAAAGGTTCGCCCCCCTATACTTAGACTGAGAATAGTCTAAGTATAGAAGAAGAGCGCAAAAAGAGGCGGACGAGATATGTAAATGAGGAGAGTATAAACAGATGGGTGGCGGTTCCCCCTATACTTAGGCTTTGGTCAGCCTAAGTATAGAAGAAGGATGGATATGGAGTGAGCGAGAGATTGGAATGTGATGAGGGAAATGGTATATACAAATGGCATCAATCCCCCCCATACTTAGGCCTTGGCCTAAGTAGAGGAAGAAGTTGTACAAGGGGATCGATGTGGTCGGGAGGGAGGGTGGGTCTGATCTGATATATCGTCAATGTCCTTGCTCTGTGTGAAATAGATGACCTCAACTTGCACTGTATGTTCTTTGGATGATTCTATATATGGCTTCAGTAATTGTCCATTCACTGAGAAAGGTTGTGCATCATCTTTGAGTTCTGCAATGTCCACACTTCCATTGGTATGCACATAGATGACAACATAGGGACCCGTCCATTTCGATTTCAGTTTCCCATGAAAAATCTTTAATCGAGCATTAAACAACCATACTTTCTGCCCAGAGACAAAGGTTTTATCTCGAATGTGTCTATCATGCCATTTCTTGGCCTTGTCCTTATAAATCACACTGTTGTCATATGCTCGGTTTCGGATTTCAATTAGCTCATTCAGATTTAGGTCTCTACATAATTTCCCAAGGTGACAACTCCAGTTCAACTTTTTGATTGCCCATTCAGATTTGTGAATCAGTTCTGCAGGAAGATGGCATGGTTTGCCATAGATCATCCTAAAAGGTGAAGTGCCGAGTGGTGTTTTATAAGCTGTCCTATAGGCCCAAAGAACTTGATCCAACAGCTTCGACCAATCCTTCCTATCTGGACGAACCAACTTTTGAAGTATACTCTTCACTTCTCTATTAGAAACTTCTGCCATGCCATTAGATTGTGGATGATAAGGGTTGGCTATTCTATGTTCAAATTTGTACTCCTTAGCCAAAGATCTCATTTCCCTGTTCACAAAGTGGCTACCTCCATCAGAAATCAAAACTTTTGGTATCCCGAACCTTGCAATGATATTATCCTTGATAAACTTACAGACGGTTTTGCTGTCTGCGGTTCGGGTTGGAATAGCCTCTACCCATCTAGAAAAATAATCAACCGCTAACAAGATGTACTCAAATCCATTGCTATTGGGAAAGGGACCCATAAAATCAATCCGCCATGCATCAAAAACATCACAGAAAATCATTGGTTGCATGGGCATTTCGTCTCTATAACCAACGGTTCCTCCCATCCTTTGACAAATCGGGCAAGACCGTACAACTCATTAGCATCACGAAATAAGGTCTGCCAGTAAAATCCACATTGGAGTACCTTGTGTGCGGTTCTCTTTCCCGAATGGTGTCCTCCAGCCTCGAGAGTGTGACAATGTGTGAGGACACTCTGGTATTCTTCCTGAGGAATACATCTTCTCCAGATACAATCCGCTCCTTCATAAAAAAGGAAAGGATCGTCCCAATGGTATTTTCTTGAATCCGACTTCAGTTTATCAATCATTTTCTTGGTCCAACCAAAGGGAACCTTCTTGGAGACAAGATAGTTCACGATGTTGGAATACCATGGGGTTGAATCAATAATGCAAACAGATTCGTCTGGAAAAGTCTCCTTAATAGGTCCAATATCAGGATAATCATTTTTCTCAATTCGGGAAAGGTGATCAGCAACAACATTCTTTATTCCAGGTTTATCTTTGATCTCCAAATTAAATTCCTGGATTAACAAGATCCACCTCAACAGTCGTGCCTTGGCATCTTTCTTATCTATGAGGTATCTAATTGCCGTATGATCCGTGAAAATTGTCACCTTGGAGCCCAATATATATGATCTGAATTTTTCAAGGGCCCAAACAACCGCGAGCATTTCCTTTTCAGTTACTGTATAATTTTTCTGTGCAGGATCCAATACTTTGCTCGCGTAGTGAATCGCATAAGGGATTCCATCCCGTCTTTGTCCAAGCACAGCTCCGACCGCAAAATCCGATGCATCAGTCATGATCTCAAAGGGAAGAGACCAGTCAGGAGCTTGTAATATCGGCGATTCACATATTTTCTTTTTCAGGAGCTCGAAGGCCTCAAGACACTTGTGATTTACAATAAACTCGGTGTCTTTTCCTAAGAGCTCAGTCAGTGGGCGGGCGATGTTTGAAAAATCAGGGATAAACCTTCGATAAAATCCAACATGCCCTAGAAAAGACCGCACTGACTTGACGTTGGTTGGTGGCTCAAGTTTCTTGATCACATCCACCTTGGCAGGGTCGACCTCCATACCCTTTTTGGAGATGACATGCCCCAACACGATACCCTCAGTTACCATAAAGTGACTCTTCTCCCAGGAGAGTACCAAATTAACTTCTCTGCATCTCTTGAGGACTCGATCCAAGTGTGCTAAACATGTATCAAATGAATCACCATGGACCGAGAAGTCATCCATGAACACTTCCAGGAAATCACCCACCATTTCGGCAAATACGACAATCATGCACCGCTGAAATGTGCCTAAGGCATTACAAAGCCCAAATGGCATGCGCTTGAAAGCGTAGGTACCGAAGGGACATGTAAATGTGGTTTTTTCCTGATCCTCGGGAGCAATAGCTACCTGATTGTAGCCAGAGTACCCATCAAGAAAATAGAAGAATGCTTTCCCTGCAAGCCTCTCCAAGATTTGATCAATAAATGGCAGTGGAAAGTAATCTTTCTTGGTCGCAGCATTCAGGCGCCTGTAATCGACACAGACACGCCACGACGTGGGTACTCGGGTCGCGATCTCAACCCCCTCCTCGTTGGTGACCATCTGGATTCCCGACTTCTTCGGGACGACATGAAGGGGTGCCACCCACTTGGAGTCAGAAATGGGGTATATGAAACCTGCTTTGCACCATTTCTCTATCTCTTTCTTAACCACTTCCCGAAGATTGGGGTTTAATCTTCTCTGAAATTCACGGGAAGGCCTTGCATTATCCTCAACATAAATTTGGTGCGAGCAGAGAGCAGGGTTGATTCCTACGAGATCCGACACAGTCCAACCGATGGCTTTTCGATTTCGCTCAAGGACTTCTAGTAGTCTAGATTCTTGGTCTAATGTCAATGATGAGCTAATGATCACAGGGAATTTGTTTTTGGGTCCTTTGAGAAATGCATACTTCAAGGTGGGAGGGAGGGGTTTCAGCTCTGGCAGATCTACATCATCAATCAAATCTGGCTGAATATCTTTTAAGTCTGGGTCAGTGATTGTTGGCGGTGGATCATTCTGTGATATGCTAGCCACTGATCTTGAAAGAAAGTGAGTCGGATCGCAAAAGTAGTGTGGTAATTCAACCAAAGCCGCGTCCGACTCTTCATTGATTTTTTTTCTAAGAGGGTGGAATGGACCAATCCGAAAGGAGTTCTGTTTCGTCAAGATTGTACATATCCAGGTGTTCAGATTTGTCTGGCAATAGGTCACACACTGTATGGTGCATTGTTTCTTCTTCTGATGTGAGGGTATCCATGTGAAGATCTGGCAGTTGGTCCCAAGGTCCGGTAGTGCTGATTAGATTACACTCAGAGGTTTCGACATCTTCCATGGTGGACTCGGAATCGGGTCTTTGCCATTTTGTTTGTCTCATTTCCAGATCCACTTCTCCGTCTAGGGAGCAGAATTTCATCATTCCAGTGTCGTAATCGAATACAGCCTTGGCGGTTCTTAAGAATGGTCTTCCCAAAATGATTTGCGACTCTTTCCAATGGTTCGGGGTCTTCATGTCAAGGACAGTGAAGTCCACATTGTATTCCGTACCCTCAATCATAATGATAACATTTTTTACTTCTCCCTTAGGTCTTTTAGTAGATTTGTCCGCGAATTGGAGTAAAGATAATGATTTCTGAAGAGGCCCTATCTCCAATCGGTAATATAAGGCTAAGGGAAGAAGATTGATGGAAGAACCATTGTCGAGAAGTGTGCGTGCGAATGCGATACCGCCAATGCGGCTTTCCACATAATGAGCACCCAGATCTCTTTTCTTTCTTGGTAAATGCTGGTTTCTCACGCATTTGGTAGTGGCCACTGTCAGAACATGAGTCTCCACAAATTGTTTTGTTTTCTTTGTGCGGGTCCGGGTAGGAGTACATTTCATTTTCAAATATTTCTGAAATGCAGGGTTAGTGGCCACATATTGATCAAAGGGCACCTTAACTGTGATGTTTTGTTGACAAAACTTTTCCATCACTGGGTCACTCTGGATAGCTTTCTTTTGTCTTCCTTTCTTAAGAGCATGGGGAAAAGGAATGGAAGCATTTGAGACAGGAGAAAGAGATCCAGAATCATAAATAAGAGCATCTTTATTGAATTTGGAGTTCTTATTACAATCATAATATTCTGGATTATCATCATGTTGCTGAAATAGTGACAAAGGTAATTTCGCAGCAACTAGAGGTTCAAGGTCCTCTGTAGTCTCCATAGATGCTTTTCCCTTCCTTTGGGCAGAAATCCTCGGGCGTCCTTCGTCTTCATCCTCAGAAGCATCCTCCGGTTGATCTTCTGAGTCATGATGGTCAGCTTCCCTTGCCCGGTTAGGTACGACCACGGTCCTTCCGCTCCTGAGGGACATGGCATTGATATTGTTAAACGAAAGGGTCTCGTGTTCAGATGTGGAAAAGTCTGAGTAATATACCTAATTGTTGTGTTGAGATGATTGAGGTTTGTTCAAGCTATTGGGATTAGCTTGAACCTGAGCGGGAATGGCTGTGACAGGGGCTGTCTGTTCTTCCTTCCAACGGGATAGACGATTAACATCTACCCGTAGGTCGTACAGTTCATTCCGGAAGCTGCGAATTTCCTCCAGCATTTGTCTTTGGATATCAATCGGGTCTTCTGGAGGTTTGGATGATCGAGATGCTTGATTTGGAGCTTGATATTGTTGACGATGTTGTTGAGGTTGGTTCTGACGGTCGTGTGGCTGCTGCTGCCTTGAGGGCTGATTGTGTTGTGGAGCGGCATTGTAGGAGTTGGGTGGACGCTGATATTGCTGACGGTCTCCCAGATTATCCTGTCGGGTATTATCCTGTGTGTACCAGATGCCGTTTATCTCGAAAGTCAGAGGCGGGGCTTCTATGACTGTCTCAGCTGGAGGAGGTGACTGTTGGGAAGGTTGGACATAGGATTGGTCCTGAGTCCATGGTTGCGGTTGTCCAGAGCCTGGCTGCTCTTGGACATGATGCACATGATAAATTGGGACCGTAGGAGCAGTAGGCATCCCGATCTTGGACACCTTCTCAGTGAGTTCCTCCATTTGTTTTGGAAATTGAGAGAGTCGGTTGTCGATGTCGTTCACCCTTTTATCCACAACTGTTAATTTGTCTGTGATGATGTTCATGTTGGGCAGCAAGTCCTCTGCTATTTCTGCGATCGTTTGTTTCCCTCCTTTGACTTGATAGTTGTTCAGTGAATCAGTGTAAGATCTACTAGCAATTTGTGAACGGCTAGTCTCCGCCATTTGCTCCAGTATTTTCTAGACAGTGTCAGCTCCTCGGGATGTTTAGTTTCCTCCACAAGCAGCGCTGACTAGACCCTGAGTCCCGTGGTTAAGGCCAGAATAGAGGGATTGGACCAGGATGTTATTATCTAGGTCATGGCAAGGACATTTCTGCAGCAAAACTTTGAATCTATCCCATGCATCACAAAGTGGTTCATTTGGCATCTGAGAGAAGCTAGTGATGCGAGTCCTCATTTGATTGGTTCGACTCAAGGGGTAGAATTTTTTTAAGAAGAGGTTCTTGAACCTATCATAGGTGGTTACTGTCACTCCAAATTTTTCACCCAGTAATCTGCCTTACCCTTCAAGGCGAAAGGTAATGCAGTGAGACGGATATAGTCTTGGCTGACTTGTGGGTGCCTCCGATTAGAACAGATTAGCTCCAAATCACGCAGGAATTCATAGGGTTCTTCATTCGAATTACATGAAATTGTGGTAATTGATTTTTGAAGTGTGGCTTCAGTTCATGGTGAACCTCAGGTTGAGGTGGCTGCAAGTAATTTATGACCCTATATTGCCCGGGATTATATGTAGCCTCCATTGGTGGTTCTTCTTCTGCATTCATTCTTTCCAATTGTTCCCTCATCAAATTTTGCTGCTGCTCAGATGCAGCCAGTCTTGCGACAATCATTTGCATCGGATCTTCATTTTGGTCATCTTCAGGATTGGTCTTCTTTGGAGGCATTTTTTGCGAAGTCTTCTTTTCACCTTTAGATTGTGAAAAATAGGAGTCAATAGTTTGAAGAGAATTATAAAATGAAGATTTTAGGGGAAGGTGTCCCTGAACCCAAGGTGGTTCTGAGTAAGAGTGGCTCAGAGGATTTGAGATTGGAAAGTTTGTGGTAGTCAGAAAAGGATTCGCTGAGTCCGAACAGAAATTGCCAAAATTTTTCATTCTAGAATTTCAAGAGATGGATGTTGATCAAATCAAACACAATACAAAATTCTTTTTCACCAACTCACACAGTGAAGGTAGTAAGAGTTCGACCAATTTTTTGTCAATTTTAAATGGTGAAAAGATAATCTTGTTAGCCGAGATGAAATTTCGGATTTGGGCTCTATCCTTAAGTGTCGTCTCTCGCTCACTGAGAAAAATAGAACATCCAAGGTCGGGGTTACTCTCCCGCAAAAATTCTTGATTTTATTGGTTATTTGAGATCAGATATATTTAGCAGTCCCGATTTTAATGAGGTGATCACTGAAAAATTAGATGAGCACAAATACACGTCTACCGTCCAGTCCCAATTTCCTTTAAAGTTATGTTATAAATAAGAGAGAGGAATTCGGAAAAAGCCGATGCACGCAGAAAACTATGATGAATGCTCAGTTAGAAGACTTACAGTGAATCCTCGCAATCTCCATGTGGGATGCTAGACAGAATTTAAAAATTATTCTATATGATGTGCAAACCGATGGAAAAACCGCACCTAAGCAGAAAGTTCTATTAGCGGGAAGAATTGATTTAAATTTGGCTAAGTTGAACGATCTATGTACGTCTCAATTAAAGTGCAGTGTGCCTTAAGATCCTACGAGCACAAGCAAAAATATAAATGCTCTGAGAGCCGTATGTGCAGGTCTATCCTAATCGCCACTCAAGTCGGGCCCCACCCTCTCCAGAGAGTGAAACCAGGCCACGACACACCACAGAATAAGTCAGAGGTCTTTCTACACACGCGAGAGTCCAAACGGACATCGCTGTAAAATTACAAAAATTTTAAAAAAATGCAGGAATTAAAACCTAGACTTCTACGCTCTCTCACGACTCGACTCGATCTTAAATTAATTGCGGTTTTTACAAGAGTCGGTGAAGTCGCGTCGGTTATGAAAACCGCTCCACATACAAGGTACCTCGTAAAAAAATAAGAGAGAAATGTAAGAGAGTGACTCAAAATATATGAAAAATAAAGGCTGAAAATAAATTGCAGGAAAATGAAATTTACAATGAAAAATTCGGGGGTCAGACTACCCGAATGCGGAAAACCGAATGAAAAATTTTTAGACAAAAATCTAACCGTTTGCCTCCCCGGCAACGGTGCCATCTGACGAATCCGAAAATGCAGCGTTAAGAATGTGTTTTTATCGTGTCGTGCGTTGTAGGCGGCAATCGGAAACGATCAAGAAAATAACCACAAATAAGTTATTCAATTTTTAATCTCGTGGTTTTATGTTTGTTTTACTTGGGCAAGTCCCAAGGTCGATCACAAGGAGGCAAAGGAACAACCTAGAATTAAGTCTATCAAAGTTCGTGTTCGGTTTTCGAGGCGGTCTTTTTTTTGGAATTTTTCAATGAATTAGGGGGTGCACATGCAAATTCGGCCTATTCTAGGGACTAAAATGTGAATTAAATCCAAACGAAGTCTGAAAAATACGAAACTTGGCCGAGATGTAAAATATGATGAAATAAGTGCACTGTAATTTTTTTGGAATTTTTCGATGCAATATGAATTTTTTATGGATTTTTAAATGCAAACAGAATGATTTTTAATATTTATTTATAATAAATATTAAACCTACTTATTTTCAAGAAATAAAATTATCTAAGATCTATCACTATATGATGAATCTCAGAAAAATCCTAAACCTCAAAAATGTAGGGTTTAATACCTATTAAAAATTAAATACCAAAAGATGCAAAATAATTTTTATAGAGCAAACTATGCATGCAAATTCAGTTCTTTTTGGGCATGATGTTAAGAACAATTAACTTGACAATGGGTGATTTTTCGAGGATTTTTAGAGCAATGATTAATTAGCTATGAATTTCCAAGCAAGAAATGGGCAAAATATGTAAATTTCCACACAACAATTATTTATTAATTAACCATCAATCAGAAAAATACCCATAACATATCAAAGCGTAGAGAATTAATTAACAAACATCACGCAATTTTTGGATTAAGAAAATAATGTAAAGAGGAGGTCCAAATATACGAGGGAACACAGGGGTACAGATGCAAATATTATAAATATAAAACCGCAGGGGGGACCTAAGAATATTACTAATAACCAGAGGGCTCCTTTGCAAAATTTCCAGAGAGGCACGTGCCCAGCACGTGCCCTCTAGATGGCTGGCCTGTTGTGCGAATAGGGGAAACTTCAGGGGGGTCACTGCAATTAACCCAGCGGGTCACGTGCAAATCACGTGACCCCTGGGGATGAGGAAGGGCCATTCCCCGCGCACGTGCCTCGCACGTGCCGGGTCCTCGGGCTTCGAGCCCGGGGTGATGGCAGCGGCGGTGGAGTGTTGCCCAGGCGGAGGAGTGGCTGGTTGTCGTCGACGAAGTGGCTGGTGGTGTGGACGACTCACGGCCGTGGTGCGGTGGCGATGGTAGCGTGCTGGCGTCGCTGGGCGGAGATGAATCGGTGGCGCTGGAGGCGTGATGAAGCCGAGGGCGACGATGGCCGACACACGGCCGTGGGACGTTGATGGCGCAGCAGTGGAAGAGTTGGTGAGTGCGCGTGGTTAATCGTCGGAGGTGGCGAGACGGAGATGAGGCGGCGCGGTGGCAATGGCGTCGTCCTCCCTCTGGCCGACACACGGCCTAGAGGGCGGCGTAGCGATGGCGCGAAGGCAGAGATGGATCGATGGTGCTGGAGTCGCGGCGGAGACGAAGGCGGAGTAGCGGTTGTCGAGCGGCGATGGAGGTTATCGACGAAGCGGAGAAGGTTGGGGCGGAGGTGTTGACCGAGAGAGAAGAAGAGAGATAGAGAGAGAGAGAGATAACCTGGAGGAGAGGTGCTCGACGGCGCTGTAGACCGGAGCTCGGCAGCTGCTCGGGGCGGAGCTGCGGCAATGTCTGCCGACCTTGGATCACGCCAATGGAGGAGTCTCGCGGACTGTCACTACCGGGAAGGGTCTCTTGGGGATTGAACGGCGGATGAGATGAAGTTGAGGGCGGCGGCTTTTTAAATAGGAGCGGGGTGGTCGGTCGCGGATGGAAGAAGATCGGGGGAATGATTTGGGGGATCAGCCGAGGGATTCGACGAGGGTGTGATCGCGGGGTGGCGCGAGATTAGGGGGGTCGGCCGAGGGATTCGCGGGGAAGGGGATGCGCGGAGGTCAGAGCGAGATACGACGAGGCGGCGGCGCTAGATTCGCGGCGCGGGGCGGCGCTCTGATTTGGGAAAGGGGGCCAGAGGAAGACGAAACACAGGTGCCGTACGATCGGCCGAGATCGGACGGCCCCTGATGGGCCACGTGGCGGAGCGATAGGGAAGAGGAGGCGCGCGTGCGGAGCACGTTCCTTGGAGGCACGTGCGACGCACGCACATCCATTATTATTATTTTTTTATTTATTTTTTATTTAATTTTTTTAATAAAAACGATAAAAAATAAAGCCCAAAAATGGCTGACACGTGGCGGCCTCTGGGGCGGCCACGTGTCAGCACCACAAAATTCGAAAATAAAACATTTTGTAAAATCGATAAAAAATAGTAAACGACCTCGGATCGAAAATGTTTCTTCACGAAAGTTGCCGCTCGATGAGATCTAAAACTTTCATGAAGACATCAAAACCGTATTCGGTCAAATGTAAAAAGTGAATTTTTGGGGTATCCTATGTACATAGAATACTTGATTTTTGGGTTTTATAATATTTTTGTCATTTTTAAATAAGATAAAAATCCAGAAAAATTACGGTAAAATCAAAGATAAATAAAGACACCTTATCTAATTTTTTTTGGATTTTTATTAATAGGTTAAACAAGTATATAAAATATTAGGTCAAAAACAGCTTAAATATACAATGTACAAAAGAGGCCCAAAACCCCAACTTTCACATATGAGCTCCGATTCACTTGAACTTGGTCTTGTTTTGAGGGTAATTGAATGCACATTAGTTCAAAAGTGAGTAGGATTAAATCAGACACTGGATGGCGAAGATATGTGGCTTTTTGTCCGAAAATCCTGAAATTAGGGTTTGGGTTTTTTGGTCCGCTTATTTGGGTTAGTTATTTTTTTTGTATTTTTTCCTTTATTCTTGTTAGTGATATGTACACAGTGGAAGTGGTTTTGAGTCATTCGGAGTTAGCATGAATGAGCTAAAAATCCGGGAAGTTAGGCTATTTACAGGTCATTTTGGCTTGGATTTTTGGCTTCTTATTTTATGCAGATTTTTTTGTGCTAAAATGTCATTCTTACGGAAACATGCATGAATGGTAATTATGCACAATAAATGCAAGAATGCTGTTGATTTTTAGGGATTTGAGCTTAATAAATGAGATTTAGGAGTGATGAATACGTGATTCATCAGTCGTCCTCCTCGCCTAGAAGTAAAGTGGGCAGAATTCTCTGTGGGTGCCAGAGTAGACATTTGTCCAGCAAATGTCTCTACTTCATGAAGACGATCACATATAGACTTTATCGATGGCATGGTATCAAGCATTAGAAACTGCTCATTCACTACTTGGTATCGAGGATGCAGTCCGGCAAGAAAATGACAAACCTACCAATCAGAACGCTCCTGCACATGGTAAGTACAATAAGCATGCCGAAATATTGCAAGCTCCTTGTACAGATTGGTGAGATGTTTGTAGTACTCGACGAGAGTGGATTTGTCCTAAGAAGCAGATCAATCCACATATATATGTCGGTGAGGTGAGACTTGGTCATTTTCTAGGAGTATTCCGTTCAGAGATGTGTCGTAGAGCAGATTTGCAATAATGTGCGGTTCGACACTGTTGGTCATCCAAGTGATGACATGATAGATGTCTCCAAGCTGTGCATCATAGTCTATGTCTATCTCTTTCAGAAGATCTTTCGTCAGAATGTAGATCTTTTTCTATCCACCGATGAACACCTTGAAGGTACAAGACCATAGCATAAAGTTTCTCTGCCCTTGAGTTTGATAGAAGTGCCATGTACCATCATAAAAGCTGTAGGACACAAGGACTTGGTCTCGTCATGAAGATATGTCATCGTGGTCAAAATAAGGTATTAGGAAGAAGAATCGTGCGTTCAATCACACATAATAGGGTCTGAACAACACCTCTAAAATGCATGACTAAGCGAGCTGGAGTCCAAGGGATGGAGTATATGGAAACATGGGAGGGTCTAGGAGTCCTTGGAAGTCCTAGGGGTTGCTTCAACAGTGAATGGAGAGGCTTGGCGACACTCCGACAGTGGTTAGTGGGGCTTGGCGATGCTCCAACCATTTTCAGTAGGGCCTGGCGGCGTTCCAGCAGTGGTCACAAACGTTCTTGAAGATTGTGATGCTCCAGCTACGGAGCTCGAGAGGCCGAAGGCCTGACGAGAGATGTGGGAAGGCCTAGGGCCCTAGGTGACATTCATGCAACATAGTAGGAGTCTTGGAGAGGCGCAAGTACCACTGCTGGAAGCTTCCTTCCTGTGCAGGGGCCCTAGGCTGAGAGAAGGGTCCGTGCAAGCTGAGAGGAGGCTTGTGGTAGCGGTGGGTGTTAGATCAGAATCCCGATCTAGGCTTGTGGAAGATTATCTTATTCCATGGGTCTAAATTTTCTTATAGAGAAGCACATTGGGAAAATTACATATATACTTGAAGGGGTTACCGACTGGAATTAAGAAATATGAAAAAAAGAAATATATAGAAAGACCTAATAACTCTGACAAGTCTGAGATGATCCAAAGCATTCGTACTTGAAATCTATTCGAAGTAGTTGATGTCGAACATTAAAATTAGTCCTTTCCCATACAAAGATTTGAGTGGGGGCCGCTCTTATACAGAATATCAGAGAAGGAGCCTCTACCCATACACGTGGGACCCCGAGACCGAGGCGGAGTTGCACAACCCCGGATCGACCTTGATGCATCACTGGGTTGTTCTACCAGCTATCGTGGGGACATCAATTTCCCCCCGAACACTTTGCAGCTCCTCCTTCGGTTCCATGGGCTCGCTACAGAGGAGCCCCCAATCTTCACCTTCAGGAGTTTCTGATGATCTGCAGCATAGTCCACGACCGTCCCAGGTGGACTAGGTTACCATACGGATGATTGCATTCCCCTTCTCCTTAACAGACAGAGCAGCCACCTGGCTGAAGCACTTGGGAAGTTCGACTACACCTGGGAGCAGCTCCGCACCGAGTACTTGCACAAGTACTACCCACTCAGGAGGACGAACGCCGCTAGAGCCTTGATCAGCAACTTCTCCATGCTCCACAACGAGCAGTTTCAACAGGCATGGAGAGATTCAGAGAGCTCTGACTGACAGATGCCCGCACCATTGACATTCCAAGCCGAACCTTG
Organism: Ottelia alismoides; assembly: GCA_037367405.1. Classification (NCBI taxonomy): domain Eukaryota; kingdom Viridiplantae; phylum Streptophyta; class Magnoliopsida; order Alismatales; family Hydrocharitaceae; genus Ottelia; species Ottelia alismoides. The sequence goes on along the minus strand of JAZKJV010008325.1, from coordinate 794,565 downwards.
TTCAGAGCTTTTTAGCGGGCTGACACCAGAGCTTCAGGGATTGGTGAACGCTTCTTGTGGCGGGTCCTATTTCCGCACAGGATCACGATCAGGTCTGGGCCATCTACGAGGGATGGCCGAGAACTACATGGTGATGTCCCAGACCAGATTGTACACATAGGGACGCCAGCAGCCATAGACCGTGCAGTACCAGAGGATAGCACGGTCGATGTCGGTCCATCCAGTTCATCCGCGGCAGCAGCACATGCAGAGAGTTCAGCCGCAGACATGGATTCATCAGCGAGAAGCTGGACCCGGATGGAGATTATCGAGAAGAAGCAGTGCCAGGGCATCACACAGATGGAGCAGATGGCACAGACTCTGAGTGACCTGAAGACACAGCTCATGTGTCTCCAGGAGGCACAGACGGCTTCACAGCCTCGTCTTCAAGGCACGAGACGATCCCGAGTAGCAGAAGCAACTTGTCCCAGCGCTCCAGCTCCCACCAGCATCCTAGACAGGTCCATCTTGTACAAACAGAGCCGTACCAGTAACCGCAACTCACCTACCATGCACCACCATCCACTGACACACAGATGGTGGTATACCAGCCGGATCAGCCTCTGGCAGTGCTCCCGCCACCCCAGTACGATTCAGAGCCGTTGATGGATGTCAAGGGATTTGGTACGACCACCCCCAGCCCGGTATCCGACAAGACCATCCCGGATTCCGTTTGGCGGTCGGAGGTGCCCAGCCCCAGCAGCAGCCGTCAGGACAGGGTGAACAGTACAGCCATCAGAGGGATCACCAGCAGCAACAACCCCCAGTATCCCACAATAGCAGTCACAACAATCACCATCGTATGGTCCTCGTCCCTATCAGCAGGGACAATCTTGGAGGCATTGATCAACCTCATCAGTCGCAGCATCATCCACAATCTTACCCCTCTCACTGACAGCAGCAGCAGCAGCCTCACTTCCAGAGAGGCTACCCGTCAAGTTCTCATGGGCCTCCTATGAGAATCCCGCCTTTGATGACATAGCCCGCCTCCTCACAGATCAACAGGCTACATTCCGACGGGAGATGGATGAGTTCCGCCAGGAGATGCGGGACATAGTGAGAGGGAAGGCCGCCATCCCTGACCAGATCGAGCCGAATCCCAACAACCTCAAGAGGAAGTCTGAGCAGGTAGTTTGTACTGAGTCTGCCACTCCTAGTGATACATTTGGAGACATGTCTGCATATTTGTTTGATATTGATTTGTCACACATAGGAGCGGTAGGATGCCAGCAGGCGGCGACTCGTCTGAGCGACACCTCAAGGATACATACAGAGCGCCAAGCGAGGAGGAGAGCGGTACTGAGGCCGCTAGAGATGACGATAGTGGTACTGATGCCACCACGGATGTTGATCCCACTAACGGTACTGAGGCCGCTAGAGATGATAACGGTGGTACTGATGCCACCAGGATGTGATCCACCGGCTGGTACTGAGCCCGTCATTTCACTAGTTGGAGGAGGTGGTAACTGAGGCCACCATGTTGCCGAGCCAGAGAGCGGTACTGAGGCCGCCTACTTCCAGCCGAGGGTGGTGCTGATGCCACCGTGTCTTCTGAGAGTCTGTAGTTTTTTCTTCTGCACCTGTATCTCGGAACATTTCTGGAAATAAAGGAAAGGATTTGTTTTCTTCTGGTCCCACTGTGGTGCATGATGTATGTGTGGATCCTGCCGTCGAGCAGCTCAAACCCGTTCCTAGTCCTTCATCTGAGAAGGACCCTGTGATCCCCTTCCCTAGAGCTCTTCAGATGGGGAAGGGGAAGAAAATAGAAAATCCAAAAAGAGGCAGCAGGAAGAGTTCAACCAACAGATGATAGATCGTTTTCACATTCAGCTGACTCTTCAGGATGCTTTGCAGCACATCCCTCTACTCCAGCGCTCACTTAGAGACAGGACTATAGTTAGGAGGAAAGAGAGGAACCACCATTCAGAGATACGTGTGCTGACCAGAGCTACTTGTTTCGTGGTCCAGAACTGTCTGCCAGCCAAGAGGCTAGATTCCGGAGCCCCGCATGTCAGATGCCATATCAGAGAGCAGAGGTTTGACCGTACTCTATTAGACAGCGGATTGTCGATCAACCTACTTCCGGCAGCCCTTCTCGATCGCTTTGAGTTGGGCACTCTTCGACAGAGCAGGACAGTACTTCAGTTTGCTGATCGATCTGTCAAGAGGCCGAAGGGGAAGATGAGGGACGTTGTCATCATGATTCAGGTCATGCAATTCCCTGTGGACTTCGTAGTGTTGGACATGGAGATCCCAGAGTCAGTGACCGATACCCCCATCATTCTCGGTCGCCCGTTCTTGGCCACAACCAAGGCAGTGATCGACCATGATAGCGGGAAGGTATACTTTCGCGTTCAAGGCAAAAGTGTACAAATAGAGATGGTTGAGGACAGCAGAGCCATAGACAGAGCATGCTCAAAGACCACATCCGATACAGAGAAGATGACAGATGCCGGGCCAGACATCCACCAGGACTGCGACTTTGTGATTACAGATGATGAGGCAGTATGGGCAGATCCAGAATGCATTGGCTATCTCCTCACTTTCAGAGTCTGCTGATGCAGAGACGCCAGTAGAGAGAGCTTGGAGAGCACATTCCTGGTCCAGGATACTTTGAGGCAGCAGAGCCGGTTCTCGACCGTGATACTGATTTGTTTTGTGATGATGGTGGTACTGAGGCCACCTTGGTTGATACAGATCCTCGAAGTCAGATTTTAACTGGGCAGATTTCGATGATTATATACCAGATCTGACTTCCACTGAGCCTATAGCTTGGGATGAGGTAGATGCCGAGCAGAGCAGAGATAATCCATCAGGGCAGCCTTCTCCAGATTCAGAGTGTGACAGAGAGTTTCAGTTCTCCCATACGGATTTGGCAGCCTTCACGCAGAGTTTTCAGAGGCCAGATCCATCAGCACCCAGTTGTCCAGAGCTGAAGCCACTTCCTGCGTCGCTGAAGTATAGGTTCCTTGCGGGTGAGCATGAGATGTACCCAGTCGTTATCTCCGCTGATTTGACTGGAGAACATGAATCCCGTCTGATGGGGGTTCTTGAAAAAGAACCCCACGGCGATAGGATGGAGTGTAGCAGATCTCCAGGGATAAGTCCGGGCCCTGTGCTCCCACCATATCTATCTCGAGGATGAGGCGAAGCCGTCGCGCAAGTTCCAGCGGCGGCTGAACCCGAATCTGATAGATGGTTGTCATGAAGGAGATATCGAAATGGTGGAGCGCCGATTTTGTCTACCCCATCTCTGACTCCAAGTGGGTCAGCCCTTTACATGTGGTGTCCAAGAAGACGGGCATCACTAAAGTGGTCAGCGAGTCTGAAGAGGAGATTGCTACACGGGTACCCACTTCTTGGCGGGTCTGTGTTGATTACAGGAGACTCAACCATGCCACCAAGAAGGATCATTTCCCCTGCCCTTTATAGATCAAATCGTTGAGAGACTGGCAGGAAGAGACACTATGTTTTCTGGATGGGTACTCAGGCTACAACTAGGTGGCCATCGCTCTTGAGGACTAGGACAAGACTACCTTTACCTGTCCCTTCGGTACATACGCCTTCCGATGCATGCCATTTGGGCTATGCAATGCCCCTGCGGACCTTTCAGAGATGCATGCTGTCGATCTTTCAGGACATGTAGGGGAGTGCTTGGAGGTCTTCATGGATGATTTCTCGGTTTACGGCGACGGATTTGACTCCTGTCTTGACTACCTAGACCGAGTACTTCAGCGATGTATAGAGGTTCACCTTGTGCTATCTTGGGAGAAGAGTCACTTCATGGTGACTCGCTCTGATACCACTTGAAGGATATGGTTAGATCCTTAGGCGCATCACGGAAGCGTGAGCATCGTATCAAATACGACGAAGAACAACTAGTCAGACTAGTTGTTCTATGCAGTGGAAATTAAAAAAAACTTCATGCAACGAAACCACATAATCCAAGAACACTTCTCGAATCTTTTCATCTAAACCACAAACAACTAATAGGATTACCTCTTGAAGCGTGGTGGCGATCGAGTCTCTAAACGAAGAGACCTCCTGTCTCATGTATGATCCGACGGAGGAGACGCTTGCGAGCGCGGGGTTGAATCACGTGCTTCTCACAATCCATGATGATAATCCAAGCGGCGGATCTCCTGATCTCGACATACGAGATCCGACGTCTTCTTCGCAAGTGAGGCGCACCGAAGGAGACAGATATCCATGAGCAACCGATCGGGCAGTATACCGACGACGCTGCAGCGATAGACAACTTCTCCAGGGCATCATGGTGGATGACCATGAGAGAAAAATAGAGAGGGCTGACGTGTAGAGAGAAAGAGAGAGAGAGAGAGAGAGAGACTTATGTTCTCATTGTGTAAATAAGAGCAAATGGGTGCCTCTCCTTTTATAATATTTTGGGATCCATGGATCTCAATCCATGTGTAACACAAATCCAGTGGCTCTCATTGATTTATGTTTCTTTTAATGGCTAAGATTTTCTTGGTAAAAACAACAACAATTAATTTAATTTAGATTAAATATATATTGATAAATCAATATGATCTAATTACAAATTAAATCAATCAAGCTTGGAGATTATGGAATGAAGATTGCCTCCTTCCATAATATGGAGATTCGGTGGCAATCTCATGTAATCTCATGAGATTACATTATTCCATGGAATTCTCCAAGATTTACAACAACACTTGTTGTTAAATTATTCAACAAAATAAGTCATAATTATTTTGTGAATATTGCAATCTTGCCATTCGAAAATAATGAATCATATTCACAACCCAAAATAGAATGTGAATTATATTTTCAATTTAATGTCCAATGTGAATCAAATTCACAATAACATCTAATTAACAAATGTAAATTACAAATAGCTCTCTCTTATATATTATAAGTCACATTTACAATATATATGATTAATATGGATAGTGCTATCTACATTATTCATATCGATGATAATTAAATCACATTTAATAATCTTGGATCTCTATTTACATGTGCCCAAACAGTGTGAATCACATTCACTTTATTTACATCTTTGATAATCAAATCACATTTAATTATCTAAGACAGCTCTCTTTATAATATGAATCGAATTAATATTAATCATGATAATTAAGTCACATTTAATTATCTATTTTCTCAGTGCTTGGATACTTATATCAACAATGAAATTATCCTGAACTCTTTCAAGGATAATGTGCTTTCTCCACGAATACTTGGAGATAAGGATAGGGTGATTGTATTGTTCCACGTATAGTGACATGGATATTGAGATCACAACTCAAATCCAGATCTCGGGCCTCCCATAGATGGCTTGATTAATCAAGACCGCAAATCTTAATCTTTCTCATTACATCTGGAATTACATTAAGATCAATGTCCAACATTTGGACTAATATCAGATTACTTCTCTATTGAGACGAGTTCACTAAAATCCAAACCCGTTTCATCACTCCCTAGGAATGAAAGAGTCATGGTTATACAACCATTTATGATCACATCACCCTCAGGTATTCCCAATACCTGTACATCCTGCATAGTGGAAGACTCAGAATAAACCCGAAGTATAAGATCAATTTTACACTGTCTACTTCAGGGATTTATCATTAAGTTTCTCATTCGATCATTGGGATTTGGTATCGATTCATATACTTTCCAAAAGCATATATCATACCCAGGTGTTGATCATATACTTTCCAAAAGTATATATCAAACCAACAAATTCAGTCAAGCTTTCAAAGCGAAACGACCGTGCACGGAATTGGATCATCCCAACATCTCATGAGTGAGCTCATGTCTTCTGATTCAGTAATGAACCTGTATGATCCCTTTGAGAGATCGTATTACTCATATACCTTATCTTCACACCAGCGCGCCGGTGTATAGACCTTGATTAGGTCATCAACCTATTTTCTTCCAAATGTACATACTAAGACATATAGCAACTCATCTGTCTCCGGTCAGAGGGATGCGTGCCTATATCATGACAACATACGACATAGGACATTGGTTATCTCGATCTCGTTAAGTCAACTCTTTTACCTAACTTATCTAACACCTCAGAATCTCTATTCCTATGCAGAGGACTTGCATCAAAAGATCGGTTAGATATTAGCCTAAATGAGAAAGGATTGCCATCTCCTACTCAGGCTGGAGATCATCTCTTAACAATCATTTGATGGTGCTTGATGAGTCCTCAATCTAACTCTTTAGATATTCATCCAAGCACCAGCCTCTATGATTCAATAATTAAATAAACAGTTGTATGATCATCAATATGGACATGGTACATAACCCTAATTGTACTAAGGGACCTATATGCAAATTATTTATGCTTCATTTCAGATCAGGGAATGATATTCGCAATAACATTTATTGCATATTGGCTCATCGTGGGCTCGCATGTCCAAAAATAAAAGGAGAAAAAGAGAGAGAGCTTGTTGTTGTTATAACCAAGAAGAGTAAGGGTGCCTCTTCTTATATAGGATTTGGGAGTCCATGGATCACAATCCATGGACTGCACAAAATCAATGGATGAAATTGATTTGTGCATCTTTCAATGGCCAATATTTTGTTGTAAAATTACAACAATAATTAATTAATTTAGGTTAAATATATATATATATGTATATTGATAAATCAATATAATTTAATCCTAAAATTAAATCAATCAAACTTGGAGAGAATGAAAGGGAGATTTCCTCCTTCCATAAAGGTGGAGTGGATGGCCACCCTTTCCTAAGGAATTGGTGGATGTACCCCTCTCCCATTAGGAAAGGGACAATTTCCTGTAATTTCTTTAGATTAAATTGTTCCGTGTATCTCCAATATTTACAACAACAGTTGTTGTAAATTATTCTACAAAAAAAATCACAATGATTTTATGAATATTGCAATCTTGCCATTGAAAATTTGTGAATCACATTCACAACCCAAAATGAAATTTGATTTACATTTTCAATTAATTATCCAATGTGAATCCAATTCACATCAATAGTAAATCAACAAATAAAAATAATAATAAGCTCTCTCAAATGCATCATAAATCACATTTATAATATATTATGAATAATTGGGATATTGATATCCACATTATTCTTATCCATTGAAATTAAATCATATTTAGTTATATCTGATCTTCCTTCTCATACATCCAAATAATGTGAATCAAATTCACATTATTCATGATAATTAAATCACATTTAATTATCCATTTCTCCATGCTTATATATAATTCATCTATGGAATCATTCTTAAACCCATTCAAGAATGATGTGCTTTCTCCGTAGATACTTGGAGATAAGAACAGGGGTATTGTATATTCCACGTATAGTTACTTTGGATATTGAGATCACATCTCAAATCCTGATCTCATGGACCTCTCATAGATGCTTGATTAAATCAAGGCCATAACTTAATCTTCTCGTTGCATCTGAATCTCATTCAGATCAATGTCCAACACTTGGACCAAGATCATGTTACTTCTCTATTGAGAGGACTCATTAAAATCCATACCTGTTTCATCACTCCCTCAGAATGGAAGCGTCATGGTTATACAATCGTTTATGATCACATCACCCTCAGGTATACCCAATACCTGTACATCTGACATACTGGAAGACCTATGATAAGCCCGAAGATTAAGATCTATTTAACACTACCATCTTCTGGGTTTTTATCATCAAGTTTCTCAATCATGGTCATTTGCGAGTTGGTATCAATCATATGCGTTCACAAAAGCATATATCATACCTACAAATTCTTGTCATGCTTCCAAATCACGACCATGGATAAAATTTGATTAGTTCCCAATACCTCATGAGTGATCTCATGTCTTCGAGTTGATAAGTGAACCTGTATGATCCCTTTGAGAGATCTTATTACTCATATTCCCTCATATGCACAGCAGCTCGCCGGTGTATAGGCCTGGTAAGGTCATCAACTTATTGGTCTGCAAATGTATATACATAGACATATAGTAACATATATGTCTTCGGTTAGAGTTTGCCCATATCGTGACAATATACGATATAGAACTTGGTCATCTCATTCTAGTTAAGGTCGACTCTTTGACCTAACTAATCCGACACCTCCGAAACTCTTTTCCCATGAAGAGGACCCGCATCAAGAGGTCGATCAGATATCAGCCTAATGCGAAAGGATTGCCATCTGCTACTCAAGATGGAAATCATCTCTTAACAATCATTTACAGTGCTTGATGAGTCCTCTATCTAACTCCTTACATATTCATCCAAGCACCAACCTCTATGCTTCAATCATTGAATCGACACCTGTATGATCATAAAGATGGTTAAGGTACAAAACCCTAATTGCATAGAGGGAACTCATACTGCATTCATTCATTTAATCTCAGAAAGGGAGTGAAAAGAATCAATACTTTTATTATAAATCAAAATTGCAATAACATTTATTATAGGAATGATTCGCCTCAGGCTCACATGGCTAACAATCTCCCAGTAGCTTTCAGAATCATTCGGGAACAATCCTGAAACCCATACTCATTACATGTTGGTCGAAAACCTTCTGTGTCAAATGTTTGGTAAGACGATCAGCAACATTATCAGCATAGGCCACCTTGATGATGATGATATCACAATGCTTTTGAATCTCCTGAAATTTGTGGTGATTCCTTTCCAGGTGCTTGCTCTTTTGATGCCATCTAGGTTCCTTCGCATGGGCAAGGGCTCATGTGTTGTCACAGAGTAACGGGATTGGAGTATAAGAGGAAACTATGCCAAGTTCTAGGATGAACTTGCGTAACCACGCTGCTTGTTTTCCAGCATATGATCCGGCAAAGTATTCGGCTTCTGTTGTTGAATTTGTTGTAGTGTCTGGCTTCTTACTTCTCCAGCTCACAGCATCACCATTCAACAGGAACACAAACCTTGATGTCGACTTTCGATCATCTATATCCGACTGGAAATATGAATATGCATATCCTAAGACTTAGAGATCACCATTTCCATAGACTAAGACATAATCTTGCGCCTGTTTAAATACATGAAAATGCTCTTCATTACATTCCAGTGTTGTTCCCATAGCAGGATTGGCAAGAACTTACCACTCCCACTGCTGCTGCTGCTGCGGCTGTTGCAGCTGCTGACGCATGGTCGGGTATCCTCGGCCCGTCTCCGGGCTCGCGCTGCTCGCGAGTGGCTCTCAACTGCTCCATCTCTCGCCTCATGTCCAACATGAATGCTCCCTGATCCCTCAACTGCTGCTGAACTATCTCGAGGGAGGCGATCAGGGTGGAGTTGATCGCACCCTGGTCCATAATGAAAGTCTGATCATGCTGGGGACCTCTTGTGCGGTCGTCACTGCTGCCGGCCATAGTCTCTACAAAACCAAATCATCCAAACTCAGGTGTCGATAAATCATCTGTCTGTCTCTCCTCTGTCATTGGTATCTCAGACTCAGAAGAAGGGGGATCGAGGGGGAACAGGGTGGCTTCGAACTCGGGTTCGGAGAGCGGGTCTCGGCTCTCGCGAACCAACCTAGATGAGCGGGTAGACGTGCTGGAAAGCGGTGTAGCCAGAGGCTGCCTAAGAGACCGTATGCCCATCATCTTGATCTGGTCGAGTGTGCGGATGAGATCTAGTAACAACTATGATCCCAAGCAAACCCTCGATTCACCAACGCAACGCAAGCTGAAGATCGTAAAGGCTCGATCAATTATCTTGTCAATTTTATTTGGTGATCAGTCAGGATAGCAGAGCGATTACGTGTCCTGTTGGGTAACCAGATATTTTCTCAACCGACTGTCCCGTATAGAAATAGCCGATAATCAGTCGAGAAGAATATCGGAGGGCTCTATCCTAGTGTTCGGGTCACTCTCTCGCGCAAGCAAACCAGACAATGAGGGGGTTGCTCTCCCCAAGATAAATTTTTAGGTGAGGTGTCATTTAGGGTCGATAGAGTTAGCAGTCCCAAATTTTATGGTTTTTCTTTTTAGGTATTTTTCAATAAAAGCAAAATTGCCTAACGAATTTTTCGGTTCTCCTGGTTATTAAGTCCAAAAATCAGGGGGGAGAAGTCGAAAAAGCCGATGCACGATGAAATCAATGATGCATGCAGAGTAAGAAATGCGTAGCTGACTCCAGCAGTCTACATGCAAGATGATCCGCGCAAAATTGAAAGACAGAAAATAAACTTCCTAAATGGTGCAGGCGGAAAACTGAGTCCCTAAGCAGGCAATTCTACTCGAAAGAACAACTAGTTGATCACTAGCCTCCAATCCAAAAAGTCTGATCTCGGTCCACCACTCCTCCTCCCGACAAATCGGGTTCAGGAGCACCGCTTGGCAGGGTGGGCTGCGGCACGTAGGCTCGAAGGAAGTGAGTCAACTATTTTATTAATCTTTTATTATAGGTCCAATTACCGAACTATAGGAACAGGCAGATATATTAGGGTGCTTGAATCCTACTAGTTACGTCACAATCAAATAGAAAATTCTAAGGCTAGGGGCTCGAGAAATCCGCGAGAAACCGGAAAGGCAGTGAAAAATCAAAACCGCCAAAAACCGCAAAGAAACTAAGGGGTCCCCCGAGCACACCGGTGCTCGGCGAAACAGACCCCGAGAGTGTCCAAGTCCAAGATAGTCTTGCTGTCCCTATATTATTACAATAATTCAAATGGTACTGAAATAAAACCTAATCTAAAGATACACTAATCCTCCCACACTCATATGCTTCCTCGCGCTCTCTTGCGGCTCCGTGCAGAAGGGAGCCGCCTCCGATCACCGCGGTTGCGTTGGCTCCTGAAAAGTAACTGCCTCGGTCCTCGGGCCCTCGCAAGAAAACAAAAGAGTGTTAAATACCAGATAAAAATGAAACAGATAAAGTAAAATAAAGAAAACAGAGTATATCTGCAAAAATGAAAATAAAAATAAACAAGCAAAAATAATCAAAAACAAAAATGAAAGCAAATAAAATAAAATAAAATAAAATGAAAATAAAAGAAAAATAAAAAGCCGCGAAAAGCTGCGGACTCAGAAAGAGCCGTGGAAAGCCGCGAAAAAGAAAACAAAAATAAAAAAAAAAATCAAAACTGACTACTAAGCCGTGCTCCCCGACAACGGCGCCATTCTGATTGAGTGAGCCGAGCGAGCAAGGTTAATCAGGTATATCTGCGGTCGTTGCGACCTCAGTCGCTCGGGACTCAGAGCTCAACAAGAAAAATATCAGTGCACCAAATAAAGATCAAAACACGATAAAACTCAAGGTAGCGGTCTCGCTATTGGATTAACTTGGTATAGCGACCAGGGTCGAACTCAAGGAGCACGGGTTGTCCTCGCGGCCAACGAAGTAGTCTAAAATAAAAATAAATAAAAGGAAATTTTTTTGGTGGGTTTTAAATATTTATATATTTTTTTAAAATTTTAATTATAAAGAAAATAGGAAAACAACCAAAACAAGCAACTTGGACCACTTATTTAACTACTCAAAATTTATCCAAAAATTCAAACAAAACTATTTTTATGTTTTTTATATTTTTTTTATGTTTTTGGTTAATTTTTAGTAATTTTCTGATTTTTATAGGATTTTATAAAAATAAAACAAGACTGAAAACAAGGGACACTGTCCAACCGAGCTCTTAAGACCAAAATAAAATCTAAAATGGTCTCAGCAGAGCCTCGAGGTATTTTTCATGTAAAATATAGACAAAAAGGAAAGATCAGAGACTGAATTTATTAATTTTTGATTTTTTTATGACTTATTAGACTTTTTATAAGGTTTTGAATGTTTTTTAATTTTTATAACTTTTATAAGTCCAAAAATGACGAAAATTGGTCAGAAAATCAACCACACAAAAATAAACAAAATCTAAATTTTTTAGAATTTTTGAAGATGTTTTAATATTTTTTTGTGAATTTTATATCTAGACAGTAAGAAAAATGGGGGTTTTTGACTTTTTAAAAATACTAATAAGGCTCCTAAAATTTCCCAAAAATTAGTGAAAATTATACACAGTGGTAGAGGCCACGTGTCAAATTTTCACTTGATTTGGAGTAGATTTCACATTTTATTCAAAACAATCAAGAGCCTACAGTCATAGGGACCTGATCTTAATAAAAATATCTCTGAGGGCCTAGAAACAAGAACGAAAACCCAGGGGGTCCAGGTGCAAAATGTCCAAGATCTCACGCGCCACGCGCGTGATCTGGGCACTCAGGGACCTTTTTGTAATAAAACTTAAATCCCTGGACCTATTAGTAACAGGTACTAAAAGTCTAGGGGCAAAAATGTAAAAAGCCCACTAAATTCGGCACATGTGGAAATAAAGCATTCACAGGGGTATATGTGCAAATATCTAAAAAGATTTTTCAATTAATAACTATCATAAACAACATGCCCATTCTTGCAATTTCACCAAAAATACACGTGTCGATGCACGTGACCACAACAGGCAGGGGTAGAAATGCAATTAACAAAGACTACCAGGTCCACTATGCAATTTTACCAAAAAAATGAACTTGATAAAATATTTACAAGACTAATTAGTAAAAACAAAAAGAAAGGGGCCTAAGGGAAATTACCCCTTATTATAATCCGAGGGCCAGATGCGCGCCACGTGTGATATCCAACAGTCAGGGGTGGTGGCGCCTCAACAAATAAGCCTCGGCAATGATCCAACGGTGGAGGGTGCGCCACGTGGGGGAGTCGACGGTCGAGAAGCGCTGCGGCTAACCCTCGCTGATCTGACGGTCCAGATCTATCCTTCAATGATCGAACGGGTACTGCTGCTCCTCAAGTGGATGGCTCTGATCTAATCTGGAGCGTTGAGAGAGATCGGACGTCTCCTGGAGGTCCTGGAAGAACTCAGCTCCGACAAACTTAGCCGGAGCACCGTAGATGCGCTGGATCTCCGCGGGTGCTTCTGATGATCGGAGAAGAATCGTCGGAGCCTCCCGCATCTGAAGAGCCCTTCCGATGGGGCCAACGGGCTCCGAGAAGCCCATGCAACGATGGCGGAGCTCAAGCTCCTATGCTGAATATGGGGGACCTCAAATGGTCCTCCTATGACCTGCAAATGGCACAAATAGACTCCTGGGTCGAGGGCAAACTGCCTCGACCCGGTTAGGTGCGAAGTGTGTGGACGGTGCGTCGAGATGGGGAAGCTCCGACGAAGCGACGTCGGTGGAGCTCCAATCCAAGTTCCTGTGGAAACTGGGTTGAATGGATGGGTGAAGAATGAGCGTGGGAGAAAGGCGAAGGTGATGGTCGAGTCCGATGGTCGAGATGTGGCCGGGTGTGGTCTGAATCGAAGGTCGACGGTGAAAGGGAGATTTGGGGGTAAATGGAAATTAGCTAAAACTAGAGAGAACTAAGGTTACCTGATGATCGATGTCGACTGGGGACGAGCCGATGAAGCTCTAGGTCCTAGCCTCGAGGGCCGTCGATGCCCGAGGTTCGAGCAGCACGCTGGTGGCGGCGCACGGCGGCGCAAGGCTACCAGATCGATGGTCGGGACTCCTCCTCCTCGCTGCGACACCGCCAATCGCTTGCTGTCACTCAGGCGATGATGGTGCAGGTCCTGGGAAGGAAAGAGAGGAACCAAAGATGAGTGAAAGCGCAGGCGAAGCTGATGCTAAATAGTTCTAGGGGTCCGGCTAAAGGGAGTTCGGGCGAGCTGATCGAAGCGCGGATCCCCATAACCCATGTCGGGCTTGGATCAGGGATGAACACAAATGGATTAGTACCTGGGGTTTACGGATTTGGAGCTCGGATCAAGTGGCTATAATATGGAGAAATCGGGTCGGGGCACTGGATCCGTGGGTCTGTGGTCCGGGGGGGGAGTTGACCAGGGGGTCAACATCCCCCGTGGACCAATGGAAAGCGGCCACGTGTAAAAGATTTGGAAATTAAATTAAAAATAGCAAATGGCCGAATTAAGAAAAACTCAAAACATGAAAATTATTTATTTATTTATAAACTATTTTTTTGTTATTTTTATTTATTTTTTTGAAATAAAAATAAGGTATATACAATATAGTATTATATAAATAGGTATATGCAAAATAGATTTTTAATTTTTGATTTTTAATTAATTATTTTTGTGCATTTTTATTCCAATTTTATATTTTATTTATTTACAAGATAAAATTTGGAATATTTTAATATTTTTATTTTATTTTTATTATTTAATTACAAGGGTAAAATAAATAGTTATATACATTTATATACATGGTATATATACAATGTTTCTTTTAATTTTTATTTTTGTTCTTTTTATTTTAAATTTTTGTTTTTATGGTTTTTATTTTATTTATTTACATATGTAATGTAAAATATATACAAGTTTTATGAGATTTTAATTTATTTATTTATAGGGTTAAATAAATATGTAAGTGGGTCTATATACATGGTGAACATACAAGTGTGAAGGCATTTTTATTTTCTTTTTATTTTTCTATTTTTATTTTGATTTTGTATTAAAAAATATTTACAAATAAATACAAATCATTTTTATTTTTATTTTTAGAGGAAAACATTTTTATTTATTTACAGGTATATCTACACACATGAGCTTCCTTATCTCCCTCTACTTTGGCTTTTTATGCGGTCAGGCCCATGTTGAGCCCTCCCTCGGGATTAGGTCGCTCAATATTTATTCTAAATATCTCCCTCTTTTTATTTTTATTCTTTATTCTTTTTTTTATGCCTAAAAACATGCTAATTATTTAATTTTATACAATGCATGCAATTTGATAATTATTTGTATTTACAAGAATATACATGTGTTTGGCAAAGGTTTTGTAGCTAAAATAAAAGAATAAAGAGTGATGAATGGGTATTCATCACGCCTTTCTAACCAATCCATTCCTAGTATAAGATCAAAGTCCTCCATTTCAATTAGTAGTAGTGAAACAGGTAACTGATGTCCCGCTATCAGTATTATACAATTATCCAGGATTTCTCGGATTATAAATCCTAGTCCTCCTGGTCCCTTGATTAGATAGGATTGTTGTACTTCTACTGGTATCTTACCCAAAGTGGTGGGTACTAACCGTCGAGTAATAAATGAATGTGACGCACCAGAATCAAATAAGGCTAGTACTGAAAAGCCATGAATAGTAACGGTGCCTCGTACGACTATTCCTGAGTGGTAGGCTTGTTCCTCAGTAATTGCATTTAGCTGGCCATTAAGAATAGGCAAGCTAGAACCCGCAACACTTTGTGGTGGTTTTTATGTAGGAGACGCTCCTTGTAAGCCCCGACCTCTACCATGTCTTCCTACGTGTGTTTCTCCATTGCTCGAGGTGGATGTTATAATGTTAATTGGGGTTGATTTAAACCCTGAACCTCTCAACTTCGGACAATCTTTCTTGATGTGGCCTTCCTGATGACAGTAAAAACAAACACGTTCTCCTGTTTGAGCTGAAGATCCAGCCACAGAGGTGCTAGCTCATGCTGCTGAGTCGCGAGAATATAGTGGAGGTCTAGAGAAACCCCTTCTTCCTGATAATTCATGACCCAAGGTCTGTGGTAAGCTTATATTGGAACTAGCTGGATGATAGCGACGATCTCTACGATAATAATGTGCCTTGCTTTTGGATGGTCCACCATTAAAGTGGAAACTTCTTCTTTGACGGTTTTTATCCCTCTCCAACTCAATACGAGAGGCGATGTCCATTGCTTCATCTACGGTTGTGGCTCTAAACCAGCAAGCTTTTCTCGTAGATCTCCCTGAAGACCTCTAACAAATTCTGTAAGACACTCTTGTGGTGAAGCTTCTAAAGATGGGGAGTAACGTAGTAGCTCCGTAAAGTGAATATGATAATCTTGTACATTCTTGGATCCTTGGGTCAAAGAAGCTAACTCCCTCCTCTTCAATTCTTCCCAATAGGAGGGACAGAAGTGGGCTCGGAACCTCACTTCAAAAACATCCCATGGAACAGGATCTGCTAAATTCTTGGAAATTGCTCTCCACCATCGTCGTGCATAATCTGCTAGGGAGTAATCAGCAAAGTGCACCCAGGTATCAACTGGTGCATGGATGAGCCTCAACATCCTAGTAACGTCATTGAGCCATAACTCAGCCTCGACAGGTGTCTCTACACCTTTGAATCGGGGAATTTTTCCCTTTCGGTAGATATCTAGTAATGTTTGGTGACTAAGAAGGGCCTTCTCCATTGCTCCTTCAGTTGGGGTAGGAGCATACTCAGTTGAAGTATGGTAACTAGATTCTTCCTCAGAAAGATGGACAGAACCTTCAATCCTGGCATCCGCAGGCTTAGATGCCTCGGGTCTCTCAGCCTGTGCATTAAGCCTCTCCTCCAATGCTTGATGCCTTTGCCCCATGTCTTGGAGCATTGCCATCATAGCCGCTAATTGTCTAGACACATCTTGGTCTGCCATGATCTTGGGATGAGTCAAGGTCAAAGGTCAGATCCTATATGTCTTAACATGATGTACATAAGGGGCAATGACTTGTAAATGGTACTGCAGTCATTTATTAAGATCAAAGGATCTTAATACAACCTTAGTTTCTAAATATCGCTCTTAGTTATTAATTACTAAATAAATTACTAGAGTAGCCGGGCTCTGATACCAATCTGTCGCGACCCCAATATCGGGCCATCGGATCCTCCCATAACCAGATCTAGTTGCTCAGCAATAATTTATTCAGCAATCACAACTAACATTCAGAAACAGATTGCAAATACAATATATTCAGAAGAAAGTATTTCAACACTTTTCCATTCACAAAATAAAGTTCAGATGATACATTGTCCCACTATAACCATTTACATGTACATCAGCATGACAGGAAAATATACAAAAGACTACTAACTACCTTACAAACTAAAGCTACTGTGGCTGGCTGGATGTTTACTAAGGTCCTTGTGTTGGCTCACCGATAGCTGTTGGGTTTTCCATAAATCATAGGATAAAAATTAGCGAATGCTAAGTAACGAAGAAGAGAAAAGAAAACAAATTGTGCAATTTTGCAAAAATTATTATCACAAAAGTTTCATTCCTTCTCATTAATTTAAGTCCTATTCCTTTTCTATTCCACGTCAGGGATTAGTCCAGGGGAACCCCACCATTCTTGGACTCCGAAGCTATGGACCCTTCGGGATTGGAGATTGTGTTGATCTTGGTAAGCTTATGCTACAGCACGTCGCCTCAACCAATCCTCCAATACTACCTTGACAATTTCCTTTTCTTTTATTAAACAGGGTCTCAAACCCTCAGGCTGGAAAACAAATGAGCACATCGTCCTAGAGGACTCGGTTGCTTAAAACCTCAGGCTAACATTTAATCATATATCCTAGCGGCTTTAAATACATATTATCGTGACCGAGCTGCTATTGAACCACCCGTGCCTCCACATGGCACGACCACATCTTCCATCGTTACAACCCGAATATATTGGCTCCCGGTACCACGCGTTGCAAAACATTCAATTTGTGTGCACTTATCATAACAAGGCAACCGTGTACCACCTAGGTAGGGAAATGCCAATACGGGTTCCTTTCGACAAACCTACAGGTTGCATGCCCGACCTGTAGTTCTACTCCCACTCATCCTTAACGTGACACACGATCCTTTTCAGGATCCAACTCAAACTACATCAATTCACATGATGTAATTCTTTCATTAAGTCTTCGATTTGCATAATCAACAGTACTTAGTATAGACTCACATATATATTATTCATATGCGTATATACTTGTATTTATGCCTGTTTTAACTCCCAAACCCTAACTTTCAAGGCCAGCACATCGATTTGATGCTTAAACCTTATTTTAGTGGGAATCATAAAGCAATTGTTCATACTTTATCAAAAATAGCCAAAATTAGGGTTCTTTATAGCACATAACATAAAATCAAGAATTTCAATAATCTTGTTTGAAAACCCAACAGCAAAAGGAAGGATTTCGTTACCTAATCAAGCTCTCTCTCATCTATGCAAGGCTTTATCGTGTTTCGTTTTTAGAGAGGCTATTTTCAGGCTCCTGAAAAGATCAAATTTCATTTTCGTACCAAAACGCTAAGAACATGGCATGAATGTGAAGAACGAACGAAGAACGCGAAGAACGCGAAGAACACGAAGAAAGTCAACAACATATTTTCTCTAAAAATTTCTGTAGAGTTTCCCCTTATATCAGAACATATTTCTCGGCAAATTTTGACAGAATTTCCCCTTATATCGGGACATATTTCAAAATAAAAACGAAAAGAGTTTCCTCTATAAAATCAATCATGAGGAAAATAACAACGAAACTAAAAGAATATACTCAACAACAAGAGATGAAGAACCGGTAGACACCACACATCTTAGGTGAGTGAACGTGTGACGAATCACAGGGTCACTAACGTGCATAGCCGCCCGCACCTAAGTAGGGTATTACATAGATTTCTCCATCAAAATAACTATAAAGCATAATAGAAAGAATAGAAATATAAACGATGAAGAATCGGTAGATACCACACGTCTTAGATGAGTGAACGTGTGACAAATCACAGGATAACTGACGTGCATAGCCGCCCGCACCTAAGTAGGGTGTTACACAGATTTCTCCTCAAACCACAACAGGAAAACGAATAGGAAAGAAATATGAATCAAGGACAAAACTTTGAAGAACAAGAGTATGAATTGAAAGCCTAGCTTACGAAGCAAACTAAGAGAGGATCATACCTTTCTCCTCCTCGTTCTCCAGGCAGCGCTTCGCTAGCGCTCCTCCCTCGCCTCCCACTCCTCCTCTCGACCTCTCGACCCTAGTCCTTGGGGTGGTGGTGGTAGTGGAAGTCATAGAGAATGAATGGTTAGGGGGGGTCTATTAATAAGCCCCAGGAAACCACTAACCATGGTTAGAAAACCATGGTTTAGACCTTAACCATGGTTTAGTGGCCTATGGTTTTGGCCCATGGTTTTAGCCGAAACTTATCCCAAACTTGGGGATTAAGTTAGAACATTCTAGAGGATTCTATATTCGCTAATGACGCTTAATTAACACTAATCATGATTAACTTTCACTAATCGCGATTTAACTTTCACGGCTTACGCTTATCTTTTGCTAACTATTGATTAGTGTTTACTAATGATCATTAGCGGTTTTTAATCTGTCAATAGTTTCTTTAATCAACTTTAATTAGTCTTAATGACAATCATTATGTGTTAATGACATCTTAGCCTTCCTTACTTCTCTTTCTTCCGAAAATCATAACAATTCGAAACGAAGTCCGATTCACACGAAACAAATTTCGTTGGTTTTCTCTTGACGAGCCGGATCTTATTATATAGGATCTGAGATACGCCAAGTTCAAGGTTTTACACCTTCAAAGCATGGTTCGTAGCCATGAGATGCACACTGAAGAGAAGACATCGCTTGCAATGAGACTTGCTCTCCAGTGACCTTGCTTTAACCAATCAGAATATTTATAACCATAGATACACTCAAATAAGCTTCTTGTAGTTGGAATATTGGATTTGATGAAATCACAAATGTTATGGTTTCAGATAAAATCTTGATAAAACATATGAAGCTTTGTGGGAGTTCCATTGTGTTCATCATGCTAAATGTAGATATCCTAATCATCTAGAATGATCTAAGGATGATAATAATAAGTGTTTTATAATGTTGTTGTTCCATACCTCGAGATATGATCTCAAGGATACCTCTTAGATCTTAGTTCTGAAGCTGCTAAGAAGAAAAAAAAAGAGGGTATTGGGACCATCACATTAATGGTATACCTTGGACATTTCCATGGAAAATTCCAAGAAAGGATTCTTTCCCTCAAGATATGGTACGGACCTATCTAAAGGAATAGCATCTCAAAGAGTTGAGGATGTGAATACTAAAACTGCTTGCCCTTGTGCATCGGTTTCGAGAATCCGAGTGTATGCTAGATGTGTACAAAAGCCAGATGTCTGCCATGCAGTGGGAGTAGTAAATGGTTGCTGATCCTGTTATGGTGATTAAACACTTAATTGCAGTAATAACAATATCTTCAAAAGATGATGAAACTTAGAGATAGTGATCTCAAAGTCTTATCTTCAAAAGTTTAAGACCTTGTAGATAGTGATCTATAAGGGTCTTAACTGTTGATACCTTAGGAGATAGAGATCTCTAGGAATAAAGGTATTCTGATAAGGATTATGTACATAATGGTTATAATAATAATTATCGAGTTATATTGTCAAGGACACTATAACAAAATTGAGTATTGGTTGCATAATATGCAACATTGGCATTGGATGCGAGCACTGTTACTAGGGGATATGCAAGTGCCGTAAAAGGACATGGCATAGTCTATTGGGAACAGAGTGACTGATCATCTTACCTAGTTATTTTCTAAATTGCCTATGATTGTCACATGAGTGTGGGTTTAAATGATTAGCCCATTAATGGCTCTTTGGGCTAGTGGGAGATTGTTGGACATGCGAGCCTACAGCGAGCCATTATGCAATAAATGTTATTGCGAATATCATTCCCTAATTTGAAATGAAGAAAAAATAATTTGCATAATAGGTCCCATAGTACAATTAGGGTTATGTACCATGGCCATCTTGATGATCGGACAATTGTTGATTCAATTATTGAATCATAGTGGCTGGTGCTTGGATGAATATCTAAAGAGTTAGATTGAGGACTCATCAAGCACCGTCAAATGATTGTTAAGAGATGATCTCCAGCATGAGTAGGAGATGGCAATCCTTTCTCATTTAGGCTGATATCTAACTGACCTCTTGATGCAGGTCCTCTGCATAGGAATAGAGATTCGGAGGTGTTAGATAAGTTAGGTCAAAGAGTTGGCTTAACGAGATCGAGATAACCAATGTCCTATGTTGTATGCTATCATGATATAGGCATGGATCCTCTAACCAGAGAAAGATGTGTTACTATATGTCTGAGTATGTACATTTGGCAGACCAATAGGTTGATGACCTAATATAGGTCTATACACTGGCGCGCTGGTGTGCATATAAGGGCATATGAGTAATACGATCTCTCAAAGGGATCATACAGGTTGATTACTGAATCAGAAGACATGAGCTCACTCATCAGATGTTGGGATTATCAAATTCTGTGCACGGTCGTCTCGCTTTGGAAGTTTGACTGAATTTGTAGGTTTGATATAAAATTTTGGAAAGTATATGATCAACACCTGGGTATGATATATGCTTTTGGAAAGTATATGATCGATACCAACTCCCAATGATCGAATGAGAAACTTAATGATAAATCCCTGAAGTAGACAGTTTAAAATTGATCTTATACTTCGGGTTTATTCTGAGTCTTCCAGTATGCAGGATGTACAGGTATTGGGAATACCTGAGGGTGATGTGATCATAAACAGTTGTATAACAATGATGCTTCCATTCCTAGGGAGTGATGAAACGGGTTTGGATTTTAGTGACTCCTCTCAGTAGAGAAGTAATCTGATCTTAGTCCAAATGTTGGTCATTGATATGAATGTAATTCAAATGCAATGAGAAGATTATATTTGCGGTCTTGATTTAATCAAGCATCTATGGGAGGCCCGCGATCTGGATTTGAGATGTGATCTCAATATCCAAGTCACTATACGTGGAACAATACAATCGCCCTGTCCTTATCTCCAAGTATTCGTGGAGAAAGCGCATTATCCATGAAAGAGTTCAGGATAATTTTATTGTTGATATAAGTATCCGAGCATTGAGAAAATGGACAAATAAATGTGATTTAATTATAATGATTAATATGAATTCTATTCATATTATAAAGAGAGCTATCTTAGATAATTAAATGTGATTTGATTATCAATGATGTAAATAATGTGAATGTGATTCACATTGTTTGGGCACATGAGAATAGAGATCCAAGATGATTAGATGTGATTTAATTATCATGGATATGAATAATGTGGATAACACTACCCATATTAATCATATATATTGTAAATATGATTTAAAATATATAAGAGAGAGCTATTTGTAATTTACATTTGTTATTTAAAAGTTAATGTGAATTTGATTCACATTGGACATTAAATTGAAAATATAATTCACATTTTATTTTGGGTTGTGAATGTGATTCATAATTTTCCAATGGCAAGATTGCAATATTCACAAAATAATTATAAATTATTTTTGTTGAATAATTTACAACAAGTGTTGTTGTAAATCTTGGAAATTTCCATGGAATAATGTAATCCCATGAGATTACATGAGATTGCCACCAAATCCCATATTATGGAAGGAGGCAATCTTCATTCCAAAATCTCCATGCTTGATTGATTTAATTTGCGATTAGATCATATTAATTTATCAATATATATTTAATCTAAATTAAATTAACTATTGTTGGTTTTTACTAACAAAATCTTAGCCATTAAAAAGAAACATAAATCAATGAGAGCCATTGGATTTGTGTTACCCATGGATTGAGATCCATGGATCCCAAAATATTATAAAAGAAGAGGCACCCCATTACTCTTCTTTACACAATGAGAACATATGTCTCTCTCTCTCTCTCTCTTTTTCTCTCTACACGTCAGCCCTCTCTCTTCTTATATCATGGCCGTCCACCATGTATGCCCTAGAGAAGTTCTCTATCACCGCAACGTCGTCGTTATGCTGCCCGATCGTTTGCTCGTGGATCTCCGTCTCCTTTGGTGCGCCTCACTCATGAAGAAGACGTCAGATCTTGTGTGTCGAGATCAGGAGATCCATCACTTGGATTATCAACATGGATTGTGAGAAGCACGCGATTCATCCCCGCGCTCGCAAGCATCTCCTCCATCGGATCGGACTTGAGACAGGAGGTCTCTTCGTTTAGAGACTTGATCACAACCACTCTTTAGGAGGTAATCCTATTACTTGTTTTTGGTTTAGATGAAATGATTCGAGAAGTGTTCTTGTATCATGTGGTTTCGTCACATGAATTTTTTTTAATTTCTACTGCATAGAACAACTAGTCTGACTAGTCGTTCTTCGTCGTATTCGATACGATGCTCACGCTTCCGTGATGCGCTTAAGGATCTAACCATATACTTCATTATTCTCACATCCTCTCTCTGTCTCTTTGGGTGGCCATCCACCCATAACCTTGAGGGAGACTCCACCGTCGTCGCATCGCCGTTGTGTTATCGCCACGTTGCGCTTCGCTCATGAAGAAGACATAAAATATTGTGTGATGAGATCAGGAGTTCTCAGCTTGGATAAATATCTTGCGTTATGAGAAGCACACGGTTCATCCTCGTGCTCGCAAGCGTCTCCTGCAAAGATCGATCTTGAGACAGGAGGTTTCTTGTTTAAGAGGCTCGATCGCAACCACGCAACAAGAGGTATTCCGTTTATCATTATGTGGTTTAGATGAAACGATCCAATAAGTGTTCTTGGATCATGTGGTTTCATCACATGAAAATATTTAAATTTTGCTTCATCAAGCAACTAGTGCGAATAGCCACTCTCGATCATATATGACACGATCCTCACACTTCCGTGATGCGCTTACAGATTATTCCATATCCTTCATTCCTTGGAGTACACCAGGATGCATCTTCTTTAAGTATCTAATATACTTGTACCCATACTTGTATCGCTTACGATGTAGAGCCCTTTTTCAAGTACTATACCGACTCATAAAAGCCTAATATTTTTGTCCAACTAGACACTTAAATGTTGGTAGAGCTCGTCTTTGGTGTAATCTCATATGAGTATAAGTTTGCAATGCTTTGAGCCTTTTCTTTTCATCATCATTTTTTTCTTTTTGTCTATCTCCACTTATTTTTAAAGGTTTGACCTACATTAATCAACAAATTATTTTAATGATTACATACCCTAGCTCATAGGTTTTAGTAAATGGATTAGTATGTGAACCATGTACCATGCTAACTATGAGATTGACACTAAGGTTTCATGAAGCATTCATTATTTCAAGCCCATCCTTGAGTATCATATAACGAGGTCTAAACTTGAATCTCAAATCCCCGTTCCTCAAGTGTAACCTCAACTCATCTCAATCATGAATGAAGTCATGCATGTGAGTGATGGTCATGTTCTTTGAAGAGGAGATGAAGTACGCAATATAACACACAAAACTTTTAACTAGAGAAGTTTGAATTATTAAGTCTTAGATCGTAATGATTAATACATGTTAACTTTAAGTCTCTGGACCTTAGAAACCAAGATTTAAAGTTCTCAACAAGACTTGAGTGCAAAGTGAAAGTGGAAGGGAAAAACATCAAATTAATAAGTTAATTATTTACAAAGATTTTTGAATAAATTTTTATTAACAAGATTTAACGACAGGTACCCTTAAGGACAACAACAGGACACAATAGACACTTACAAGACAATACAAGGATATCAAAACAACACAAAAATTTCAGACTCTCAAAGACCAGTCTTGAATATTCGAGGTTTAAAATTACATGCTACCTTATGCTTAACTTGTTTTCTCCTTACAGAGTAAACCGACGAATCAAAGGAGAGGAAACACTTATTGAAACTATCCATACGGAATCGTTCAAGAATCTTCTTAATGTACCAATGTTGTGATAATCCCAATATCCTCTTGTCTCTATTTTTGAACAGATTCAGACCCAAGATGTCATATGCTTCTTCAAGATCTTTCTTCTCGAAGGCATGGTACAGCTAAATCAACACTTATCATTATCCCTGTATAACTCCCAATGATAAGGATGTCATCTACGTAAAGCACGATGAACATAATGGCGCTCCCATTAAGCTTCTTGTACACACATGGTTCATCAGGATTCTGCACAAAATCATAACTCTTTATGGTTTCATCAAATCTGATGTTCCAGTTATGATAAGCTTGTTTGAGCCCATAGATGGACTTCTTCAGCTTCCATACTTTACCTTCCTCAATTATGAAGCCCTGGGGATGCTCCATATAGATATCCTCCTCGAGATATCCATTAGGGAAAGTCGTCTTGACATCAATTTGCCAGATGTCGTAGTCGAGATATGCAACTATAGCTAGCAGTGTCCCGATGGACTTAAGCATAGCCACAAGAGAGAAAGAATCATTGTAGTCGATGCCTTCCCTCTATGTGTTACCTTTGGCTACGAGCCGTGCCTTGGAAGTGTCTACTTTCCCATTAAATCCACTCTTTCTCTTGATGATTCATTTACACCCTATGGATTTTACCCCTTTAGGTGAACCCTCTAGTGTCCATACACTATTCTTATGCATGGAGTCAATCTTTGACTTCATTGCTAGCATCAATATATCCATGTCATGATCCGCGAGTGCTTCATTAAATGAAGCAGGATCATTATCAGTTTGACCTTACACATGGAACCATACCTTTCAGTTGGTGCAACCACCCTCGAACTTCTTCGAAAAGGCATGGGTGTTTTATCTTTATTTATCTCTTTATTTTCTGGTTCAGGAAGCTATGAATCCTTAGGGGATTCAACGAGTTCCTCTACTTAATTTTAGTCTTGACCCTTGAGGAAGTCATCCTCCAGATATTTTACATCTCTAGAGACGAAAACCTTCTGAGTCTCATTGTCATAAAACTGGTAACCAATACCATCTTTAGCATACCCAATGAAGTAACACTCAAGAGAGAGAGAGAGAGAGATTCTAGATTACCTGCATCCACGTTCTTCGCATCGACCAAACAAACCCAAACCCTCAGGTGATTAACACTAGGTTTGGTTCCATACTAGAGCTCATGAGGAGTCTTGAGTATAGACTTGCTAAGAATCTTGTTCACGATATATATTGCAGTCTCTACTGCATATCCCCAGAAACTAAGTAATAAATGTGCCTTTCTCATCATTGAACGGACCATGTCCATGATGGTCCTATTGTGTCTTTCAGCAACACCATTAAGTTGGTGGGTTTCAGGGGAGTAAGATTGCATACTATTCCATTCTCTTTAAGGTATTCCTTGAAATCATCTTAGAGGTACACTCCACCTCGATCAGATCGAATCCGTTTAATCTTCCTATCGATTTGGTTTTCAACCAAAGCCTTGAATTCTCTGAACTTTTCAAAGGTTTCAAATTCATGATGTAGTGGGAAGATAAACCCGTATCACAAATGGTCATCAATAAACATTAAATAATATCGATATCCATTTCAAGTCATGGTACTGAAGGGACCACATACATCGGTATGCATTAGGTCAAGAATGCCTTCGCATCATGTAACCTTGTTACGAAAAGGCATCCTAGTCATTTTACCTAGAATAAACGTTTGCAGGTAGGCAAAGATTGAACCTGTAAAAAATCTATGGGTCCATCGTTTGTTAATCTATTGATCTTATCAACAGACAAAAGACCAAGCCTGTGATGCGAAATCATGTTTGAATGATTTCCATCCTCCTTGGATCTTTTAGGGTTTTTATTAGTGATAGTAACATTCATGACATGTTCATAAATGCACAATTAATAGAGTCCACCAGAAGTCTAAACGCCATCCGCAATATGCTTATCATAATGATTTATGACTATTTTATTACAGAAAAAGAATTATTATCTACTTCTATATGCTAAGATACATATATTAAATTTCTTTTGACTTCAGGTACATAAAGATACTCTCTAAGTACTAAGACTCTTCAACTATATAATGATAGTCAGCTGGTCTCGATAACGACTGATGTAACAATTTCATCAGATCCCATCCGGATGACTATCTCCCCTTCATCGAGATTCTTAGTTTCCTGAAATAGATGCAACAAATTGCATACATGAATAGAAGTGCCAGAATCAACAACCCAACTTCCTTCTCGTCAAACGAGAAAGTTAGTTTCAATGATGAAAGTAGAATTCGTACCTGTAGGGGCTTTACCTTTGTCGACAGACTTCAGGTATCCTGGGTAGTTACGCCTCCTGTGCCCCGGCTTCTTGTAGTTGTGACAAACGTCGGTTTTCTTTGATGCTATAAATGTGGATGAATTAGAAGATAGACCAACGCAATGACACTTCTTCTTTATCTTGTGGGCTGGATCCTTCCGAGAACCTTGCTTCCGACCGCGCTTTCCTTTGACATGTTCAACCATTGCACTACTAGAGGGGTCATCCTTCCTCATTATGTGTTTTGCCGATTTTAATGCAGTCAATAGCCCAGCATTAGGAAAATCAACTTTTCTCATGTGTAACGTGACAACAAAGTTGTTAAGGACTTAGGGAGTGACAGCAGAATGATGTTAGCTTGCATGTTTGCATCAATGTAAGCTCACAGGGTTTCCAATTCAGAAAAGTACCCAAACATTTTGAGTACATGCTCTCTAACAGAGGTCTCCTCCTGCGTCTTGCAGCAAATAAGTTCTCTCATATATCATAACACTGTGTGCGGTTTACGTCACCGAGCATTTCCCTCAGATTCATCATAATATCATGGCAAATGATCATTTCCACATGTTGCTTCTGCAACACATTGGACAATATACCCAGAATATAACACATCCCCAATTTATGATCTTCAACATATTTTTCATTATATTTGATTTCTTCGGGAATCATATGGTCTGTGTATGATTCCATTGACAACACATAAGATACATGCTTATCTAAAAGAACAAGATCCAAATTTCAGATCCAATCCAAATATATTGGTATGGTCAATTGATTGACCTCCATAAGCCTGCTAAGTGGGTTCATGGACTTCATTTTTTGAAATTAAGAATGTCCTATATTAGAACATATAAATAATTATATATTCAAATTAAAAAAAATGATTAAGGAATTTCTAATCAAATTAGTATTTCTTTTCAACTTTGAAAGTGCACTCCCTTAATAACTTTTAAAGCAAGAGATATACTTACCGCTATATATCTAGCAAGAACCGGGATCTTATCTTTACCTTTGTCACATCCCAATAATATGAGAAACTGCAACTCCGATGGAGAGAAGCGGAAACACATTCTGCCTTGCAAGTCCAACTTACATTTCCCAATTTGTTCTTTAACACATGGGCCAACCACCCTTAAGGTGATGTTGACCCGTCGTTAATTGAACAAACCATCAACATGATTAGAACTCATTGTGCACAATCCAACATCGCACAAATAATATGAGGACTCGATATT
The DNA here is from genome assembly GCA_037367405.1 of Ottelia alismoides. Lineage (NCBI taxonomy): Eukaryota > Viridiplantae > Streptophyta > Magnoliopsida > Alismatales > Hydrocharitaceae > Ottelia > Ottelia alismoides. Next base: position 766,495 of record JAZKJV010008325.1, on the reverse strand, counting down.
GGGTTCACTGCGCATACGACATTATACTTTTGATAAGCAAAGATCCCTATCTAGATGCGCTTGTATGCAGGAGCTGTGACATCGGACAGGCGTGTCCTACATTCAATCTTGGGCGTTGGAACGCTTCGCCTTGACGGGAGAACATGGATGTCACTTATGTGATCCTCCACCTCATATTAAAATTATAGTTAATTATCATTGATCACATTCATATAATTAATTATTCCAAGGGACATACACATCTAATCATAGTAGAGTGTTTTAATTGGACTTAATTTTAATTACACTAAATCAATTATCAATCCAATTCAATCAACAAACTTGATTGTTACTTGAAAATATGGTATTATCTCAAAGTGTGTATTAATTCAAATTTTAATAATTAGAAAAAAAAATCATGATTTCTCCGGCATTATCCTTTCCTTATCAATTGTTATGGCCAGTACCAAACGGGAGTGGGATAGACTGCACACGGCAACCTGCTAACCCAACGCTCCCAGACTAGACACCATATCCTCCTCGGTTGGGGATAATGCCAAATTGATCATCATGTACTTGATATGATAATTGGTTTTCAACCGAAGTTATACCATATAATAATATTCAAAACCCTTTTCTATAAGGAAATTTGCTAAATAATTTCCCAATCCTATTCAAGTAAGTTTGTTTGTTGGGAATGAGATCTTGTAACCAATTATTGATCTATATCATATCTAATCAATTAATGGTTAAGGCAATGTCATTTAATGAAATAATTATCAATCAAATATTTCTCAAATATTTATCTATAATTATTCTATAAAATTAACCATTAATTTCACTAACTGATTAAATGATAATCACAAGGGTCTTGATTAGGAATGCAATTTCCAGCAGTGACCCCCACTTACGAAAATTAGCATATCTCAATCAATATAAATCCAAATCATGCAAAATAAGTTTCCAAAGTTTACTAAATTGATTTACAACATAATACAAGTGATTAGCATGCATTTATGAGCCTTTCAAAAAACAATAACTAACCCTTTAATTACGTCAAGATTCGTCATACCCGAAACAATGGATACATGTTTGTTAAAATGATCATAACTTGAGCAATCGGATTCCAAATCATGCAAACTCAAATCCCACAGTTTTCTTTTTTATTGGGGAATATAAGATATTTATAATTTAATGTTTAAAAATTTTAAATAGGGCCGAAAATATTCAGTAAACAGAGATGCGAAAATGTAATGCAATACAACTTTCGCAAATCCTAATGAACCCAACTCTTCCTAGGTTTATGGATCGTATCCAAAACCTCCTACCTAAGGCTCTAATACCACTTGAAGGATATGGAATTATCGTTAAGTGCATCAGGGAAGCGTGAGGATCGTATCAAATACGATCGAGAGCGACTAGTCGCACTAGTTGCTCGATGCAACGGGATTTAAAATTTCCATACGATGAAACCACATCATCCAAGAACTCTTCTTGGATAGTTTCATATAAACTATATAATAGATAAAAGGAATTCCTATTGTAGTGTGGTTGCGGTCGAGCCTCTAAAAGAAGAGACCTCTTGTCTCAAGTCTGATCTTCGGAGGAGACGCTTGCGAGCGCGGTGATGAACCGCGTGCTTCTCGCAATCCATGATATTGATCTAAGTAAAGAACTCCCGATCATGTCAGACGATATTGTACGTCTTCTTTGTGAGTGAAGCGCATCAAAGGAAGACAAAGAACCAAGAGCGGTCGCGACGATAGCATAAGGGAGATGCGACGACGGCGGAGTCTCCCTCTAGGGTATGTGTGGACGACCACCCAAAGAGAGAGAGAGAGAGGGAGAGGGCATGAGAATGAAAGGAGAAAAAGAGAGAAAGCTTGTTGTCGTTGTAACCAAGAAGAGCAAGGGATGCCTCTTTTTATATAGGATTTTGGGAGTCCATGGATCACAATCCATGGACAACACAAAATCAATAGATGAGATTGATTTGTGCTTCTTTCAGTGGTCGATATTTTGTTGTAAAATTACATAAATATATAATTTAATTATGATTAAATACATGATGATAAATCAACATAATTTAATCCTAAAATTAAATCAATCAAGCATGGAGAGAATAGAATGGAGATTGCCTCCTTCCATAATAAGAATTGGTGGTTTTCCCCCTCTCCCATTAGGATGGGGACAATCTCCATGCAATCTCTTGAGATTACAAAAAAATATAGGATTTAGGGAGTCCATGGATCACAATACATGGACAACATAAAATCAATGGATGAGATTGATTTGTGCTTCTTTCAATGATCGATATTTTGTTGTAAAATTACAAAAATAATTAATTTAATTAAGATTAAATACATGATGATAAATCAACACAATTTAATCCTAAAATTAAATCAATCAAGCATGGAGAGAATAGAATGGAGATTGCCTCCTTCCATAATAAGAATTGGTGGTTTTCCCCCTCTCCCATTAGGATGGGGACAATATCCATCCTAATGGGAGATTGATTTGTGATTCTTTCAATGGTCGATATTTTATTGTAAAATTACAAAAATAATTAATTTAATTAAGATTAAATACATGATATGGAGAGAATAGAATGGAGATTGCCTCCTTCCATAATAAGAATTGGTGGTTTTCCCCCTCTCCCATTAGGATGGGGAAAATCTCCATGCAATCTCCTGAGATTACATTGTTCGATGTATCTCTAATATTTACAACAATTGTTGTAAATTATTCTACAAAAATAGTTCATAATCATATTGTGAATATTACAATCTTACCATTGGAAATTTGTGAATCACATTCACTACCCAAAATAAAATGTGATTTATAATTTCAATTAATTATCCAATGTAAATCTGATTCAAACCAATAATTAATCAAAATATATAAATAATAATAACCTCTCTCAAATACATTATATCATAATTATAATATATTATGAATAACTTGGATATTACTATCCACATTATTATTATCCATAATAATTATATAATATTTAATTTTATTCGATCTTCATTCTAATGCATCCAAAGAATGCAAATAAAGTTCACATTATTCATGATAATAAAATCACATTTAATTATCCATTTTTCAATGCTTAGATATAATTCAACTATGGAATTATTCTTGAACCCTTTCATGAATAATGCGCTTTCTCTATAGATACTTTGAGATAAGGACAGGGCGATTGTATGTACCATGTATAGTGACTTTGGATATTGAGATCACATCGTATATCCATATCTCATGGACCTCTCATAGATGCTTGATTAAATCAAGGTCATAAACTTAATCATCTCATTGCGCTTGAATCTCGCTAAGATAATGTCCAACACTCGGACCAAGATCATGTTACTTCTCTACTGAGAGAAGTCACTAAATTCCATACCTGTTTCATCACTATCTCGGAATGGAAGCGTCATGGTTATACAATCGTTTAAGATCACGTCACTCTTAGGTATTCCAAATACATGTACATCCTTCATACTGGAAGACCTATGATAAATTCGAAGATAAAGATCAATTTAACACTGCCATCTTCAGGGTTTTTATCATCAAGTTTCTCAATCTTGGTCATTTCAGACTTGGTATCGATCATATGATTTCATAAAGCATATATCATACCTACAAATTCTTGTCATGCTTCCAAAGCACGACGAACAAGCATGGAATTTGATCAATCCCAATACCTCATGAGTGAGCTCATGTCTTCCTGTTCACAAGTGAACCTATATGATCCCTTTGAGAGATTTTGTTACTCATATACCCTCATGTGCACACTAGCTCGTCGGTGTATAGATCTTGGTTAGGTCGTCCACCTATTGGTCTGCCAAATGTACATTATTATACATATAGTAACACATCTATCTCCAATTAGAGGAAGTGTGCCCATATCATGACAGTAAACGATATATGACTTTGGTTATCTTGATCTCGTTAAGTCAATTCTTTGACCTAACTAATCTGACACCTCTGAAACTCTATTCCTATGAAGAGGACATGTATAGACGACTCAAATCCTTTTGAAGGACAAACTAATTAACAAACAAATATAAAATGTGTTGAGTTAATAAGGCACTTGAGAGACACCTTATTCTAATGAGAGGGAGAAAGGAAATCACATCATACTTATACCTCCATTATCTAGCCTATCATTCACACTTTGAAGTCTGACAAACTAAAGAGACAATGGATTGAAGTAAGACAAGATTTAATCCCTAGTGTTGAGTATTAGATCTTTCGAAGGATCTCTGGTATTGTAACTTTAGATGACACCTTGACTCTACTCTCATGAATGCAATCAACACGTTAAGGTCACACCTCTTGCATATATGTATACATTGAGAGTCTGACATCCACCCCGCATTGGATAATCAGATACAACGACTGAAAGCCCATCGTCAATCACCAGTCGTGCGCCCAACAGTCGTGGCTCTCCATGCCCATCTGACTTCTCCAATTTTTCTTAACTTCCTCACGTAGACTACCCCTCCAATTCTATCGTCATTCTTCTCCCTGATCATCAGTAACCTTTACCCAACCTCTTTCCTTCCTCACCTCCCACACATGCTCTCTTGATCAACATTGGAAACATCACCCTCTACCACCAGGAACCACAAAACTTCCTCCATCAAAACCCATCCTCTAAGAACCGACAACTACATCTGCCACTCCATGAGCAACCTTCCAACCCCTTATTTGATCCTGTGACAGAGAGATCGAGGGAAGATTATCCAAGATGAAGGAAGAGCTCGGTGAGATTCTTGGTGTTCAACCAAGTTGCAGACCTGCGATAGGTGTTGCTCGAGCATCCATGCCAGCCAACGTGGTTAAGCATGGAACTTAAGAGCTTTCTTATCTTCTAATGGCTAAGATTCGTCTCTGTTTAATCTTTTCACGCTCCAGGTCATTTATTTGATTCTTCACTTATTCTTAGTTTGTGTAATTTATTGAAGCACATACGTACTCTATTTCATGAATCATTCACTCTTACTTTCCTGTTAACCTTCTCCATATCTTCATCCATGTGAATGCGGCGATCCATTCCTTCTTCTTGCAAAGAAGAAGGAGCCAAGTAGGGTTAGTTCCTCTGCCTAATTAAGCCCTCCATTCCACCTCAAAAGCCTCCCAAAAGATTTTCATTTTCTGGGGTTTTGTTTCTCTAATACCTGCTGGTGAAGGAGCCAAGTAGGGTTTAGATCATTCAAAGTCACCTCACGTACCTATGCGCGTGAGGGGGTAGGATTTTGCTTGGATACCTTATTGGATTTGTGTATTTCATTTTGGTCCAAAAATTTGAATATCAGTGTATTTTTTTTTAAATTTGTATTCTTGGCCTTGTTGTATGAATTAATTGCATTTATACCCCTACTATTTTAGAATATGTTCTAAAATGTAGAAATATTCCATTTAGTCCCCTATACTTGTTTAAAATGTTATTAAATGCTCTGATACTACTTCAAAACTACAACTAGGTCCATGTACTACATATGTAACTTTGTTATTACTTTTTAGTTATTAAAAAAACATCTTGCATCTAAAAATTATTGGAAAATTATTTTAAGTGCCTGGAACAATATTACATCATATATATTTTTTCATAAGGCAAATAATTTTATTTTTTTAATTTATAAAAATACAAAAACATTGCATTTCCTTTTATTTTACATTTAAAAATCTCGAAAAAAATACACGATGGTTTGAAAAATTCAAAAAACATTCTTGCATTCTTATTTAGATATATTTAATTTTTTTACCAGATATTTTTGTAAAATATTATGAATAACTCCTAAATTTAAAAAAAAACACAAAATACTTTATAAACATAGTAAAAACTCACAGAAAAATCATAAAAATATTTTAAAAGTTCTGAAATTTCTTTATATTTTCTAGTATTTGGGAAAATTAACGTTGGGCTCAATCGTATTTGATAGATAGTTATTAATCCCATTTCAAGTTCTCTGATTTAATATTTTGTTTATTATGTATGCTTACATATTTAAAAATCCATAAAAATACTCAAAAAATACCAAATTTAGAAAATATATAAAACCCAAAAGCTTTTTTTTAAAAAAAAATTTGAGTTTATTTGTTATATTTAAAAAACCAATAACATCTCCTTTATTCCTTTTTTATATAGTGTATCGATATTTTTATATTATCTTATATTTTATATTTAAATCAAATGTTAAAATTTGTAAAATTTTAATATAAAAAATATATAAATCAATAACCCTCAAAAACATTTAATAATTAAAAACACAAAAATATCCTTGAGTTGTCTATTCAATTTGTTGCTCTACCTCGTGTGCTCCTTTGTGGTTCGATCCCTATTGCTTGCGTACTATAGACATTTTTGAAGGGTATAATAAATTTTAGATTAACTATTTTTATCTGATTAATCATTGTTGTGGGTTAATTGTTGAGATTGCACTTGAGTTGGTCGTAGAAGGCCTAGAGAGGGACCGATATAGCAATTATCGTATCCGACTTGTCAAATACCACAAGCCTTCCAACACTTGACATTAGACATCTGACTATATCGCTCTTTCAAATAAATGTTGTTGACGAGGAGCATCGGTTTTTAAAATATAGATTAGATGCTTAGATTGTTTTGTCACCATTCATTGCATTGTCTATTTTTCTTGCTTTATTACATCATTATCTAGAAATATTCTGACCATTTTCTTATTCAAGTTTGTTGCGAGGGCTCACTTATCGAGGAAGGATTTCTTTAGAGATTCTACAAACCCCAGAATCGTGGAGACCATTCGTTCTTTTTCCACCGATAGGAGAGTGTAGCATAGGACCCAAGAAGCCGAACAGAATTTTCTCAGCAGAAAGTAGTTTTATTTTTATGTAAGAGAGATTTATTCATTAATTTGTAATAACACATGACCTGAAATTGAATACTTGAACATTCAAACTCTCATAAGACCATTTCACCAAGTCATTGTTCACATGGTGGACTTTTTCGATTTTTCACATTTTCATCGCCTTCTACTTTGATTTCTCCTTATTTCCCCTTTGTTTCTATTTGTTTTCAATGATTTATGTTTTTCTCCTTATTTTTTGTTTATCTTAGATCATTTGGAGTGGTTGTTCGATAAAATTAGATCCAAAACCATAATATAATTCATGCATCTATAGTGTCTCTCGCTTGGAACTTGTCAAATTGAACAAAGTTCCTCATGCTAATAGAAGCTCATTTTCTAGGGTGATTACCGCATTGCATTATATATAGATTAGATTTACAAATGTTGTCTTTCATTCCACATGCAGAGAGGTGGGAAGCACTGTAAGTTATCTTACTGAGCATCTCATCATTTGATTTCTGACTTGCATTGCTTTTCTGTCATCTCCCTATGATTTTGACCACATAGGCCACATCAAAGAATTGATCAAATTGTTAGGCCTTTGCATGAAATATACTCAAACTAAGTGAAAACCATAAAATTTTAAAAAGATGTTGCTAAGAAAAGGTCAACTTGTATAAAATTGATTAATTGAACTTCATTGTCTTAGGTTCACAACACCATTATTCTATTCAGGTACCTTCCATATATAGTGAGGCACGATCCTTAAGGAATAGAGCCCAAATCCCAACCTTGGTACCACCTTCTCTATCTCTTATATTCACGAAGTGTTGGAACTTCTATCATTTGAAGACGAGTAGGTCTTAATCTACTTGCGAACTTAGTCTGAAGTCTCGAAAATAGGCCATTCCCACTGATGAATATGTGATTCATCACTCAAAAAGTTGAAAATAGAGCTTTATTCTCGAGTAATTAGAGTCATATTTCTAACTATATTGCATAATTGGCATTCATGCATGCATTGATAACATCTGCATTTTAGCATTCACATCTGCATTAAATAAGAAGCCAAATCCACTTGTAAAAATCACCTATGTGTATATATTTTATACTAACTCCAGAGCCCATACATTCAACTCTATACTTATATATGACTAACACTAATATAAGAAAAAAACCAAAAAATGCTGAATTGTAAAATTGACAAATAAAACCTCAAACCAAGTTTGAGACCATGGACCTTAAAATGCACATATCTCTCTCTTACATTCTCCGATATAGGTCTACTCACATTTAAAATAATGTACATTCAGAGACCTTTAAAATGAGACCAACTTCATTTAAATCGGAGCTCGTATGCAAAACTTGGGTTTTGGGCCCCCCATTGTCTACTATATGTACTTCTATTTATACCATTGTATTGTATCATTTCATTTTACCTCGTTTTCATTTTTGGTCAACATGAAACTTGTAGATCTCATCAAGATATACAACTTCCATGTTTTGCATTTTTCCAAATTCGGCCATATTCCCCCTCTTATTTCACCTTCTTCCTCGACTACTCTGATTGGGCCATGTGGCGCCCTCTGGTTGCGCCACGCAGCCCACTCATCCGCTCGCCATGCTCCCCCTTCTCCTGGCCGTCAGATCGCCTCCTTCCTCTTCAGATCTCGAGCATTCATTGTCGCCTCAATCTTGGCCATTGGATCAAGGCCCAGATTGCATCTGGGCCGATCATTTCCGCCTTCACCTCATTGTGCCACGTAGCGCACTCCATTACCACCCGATCATCTCCATCAGCGCCATTCATTCCCATTCCATCCTTGACCCTTCGATCAAGTTCTGATCTCCATCACAATCATTCATCTCCGCCCTCAACTACGCCTGCCACATGGCGCATCCCTCTCCCTTCGATCGTATCGCCTTAATCTAATCCAAACCTTTTCTTAGCACCTCGCCAGCCATCGTTGGATCACTTGATCCAACGGTCGAGGCATCGTCTTCCACCTCCGAGAAAGCCTCGCCCATGTCGTCACCCACCTCGCCAACTTGTTGGACCCTTCTTATTTTCTCCACCATCTCCGCCACTCGCTCCACTCGCCAACTAGCCCACGATCGAGCCCTTACTCCCCTCATCCTCACGGCTATTCAGTCACCCCACGACAGCCTCTCCTTCGCTCCACAAACCCCACGCAAACAACTCCCTTCATCGCCTTGACCTCCACCTTCTTCCTATAAATACTCCACCTCCGACGAGCTTCAATCCCATCCGCCCTTGCACGATTAGATCCCAGAGCTCTCTTCTACCTATCGATGACAGAGATTAGGACTGAGAGCGAGCGACAACGGTGTTTCCATCTCCGGCGAGATCCACTGCGACTATTCCCAATACTTGTACATCCTGCATACTGGAAGATTCGGAATAAACTCGAAGTATCAGATCAACTTTATACTGTCTACTTCAGGGTTTTATCAGTAAGTTTCTTATTTGATCATTGGGAGTTGGTATCGATCATATACTTTCCAAAGGCATAGATCATACATAGGTCTTGATCATATACTTTCCAAAAGTATATATATCAAACCTACAAATTTAGTCAAGCTTCCAAAGCGAGACGACCGTGCACACGGTATTTGATTCTTCCCAATATCTCATGAGTGAGCTCATGTCTTCCGGTTCAGTAATGAACCTGTATGATCCCTTTGAGAGATTGTATTACTAATATGCCCCTATATGCACACCAACGCACCAGTGTATAGACCTTGGTTAGGTCATCAACCTATCGGTTTGCCAAATGTATATACTCAGACATATAGTAACACATCTGTCTCCGGTCAGACGATGCGTGCCTATATCATGACAGGATACGATATAGGACTTTGGTTATCTCGATCTTGTTAGGTCAACCCTTTGACTTAACTAATCTGACACCTCCGAATCTCTATTCCTATGCAGAGTATCTGCATCAAGAGGTCGGTCAGATATCAGCCTATGTGAGAATGGATTGACATCTCCTACACAGGCTGGAGATCACATCTTAACAATCATTTGACGGTGCTTGATGAGCCCTCAATCTAAACCTTTGGATATTCATTCAAGCACCAGCCTCTATGATTCAATTATTGAATCAATAGTTGTATGATTATTAAGATGGCCATGGTACATAACCCTAATTGTACTAAGCGACCTATTATGCAAATTATTTATTCTTCATTTCAGATCAGGAAATGATATGTGCAATAACATTTATTGCATAATGGATCGCCGTGGACTCGCATGTCCAACAATCTCCCACTAGCCCAAAGAGGCTTTAATGGGCTAATCATTTAAACCCACACTCATGTGACAATCATAAGCTATTTAGAAAATAGCTAGGTAAGCTGATCAGTCACTCTACGCCCGCGAGACTACGCCAAGTCCTTTTACGACACTTGCATATCCCCAGTAACAGTGCTCTCATCTAATGCGAATGTTGGATCTTATGCAACCAATACTCAATCTTGATGAAGTAGTTATAGTGTCCTTGATACTATTGCTCAATAATTATTACAACCAGTATTTCCATGATCCTTATCAGAATACCCTTATTCCTAGAGATCTCTATCTCCAAAGGTATCCGATGTTAAGACCTTTTAGATCATTATCAATAATATCTTAATTTCTTGAAGATAAGACTTAAAGATCACTATCTCGAAAGTCTTGTCATCTTTGAAGATTTTGTTATCACTGCAATCAAGTGTTTTCTCTCCATAGTAGGATTAGCAACACTTTACTACTCCCACCGCATGGTGGATATCTGGCTTTTGTACACATCTAGCATACACTTAGCTTCTCGTAATTGATGCACAAGTGCAAGCAGTTCTAGCATTCACTTCCTCAATTCTTTGAGGTGCTATCCCTCCAGATAGGTCAGTACCAGACCTTAAGGGAAGGAAGACTTCCTTGGGATTTTCCAGAAAATGGAACATGTCCAAGGTGTACTACAAATATGATGGTTCCAATACCCTCTTTTCTTTGCTTCTGAACATCTTCAGAACTAAGATTTAAGAGGTATCCTTGAGATCACATCTCAAGATATGGAATAGCCAGTCTATAAAACACTTACTATTATCATCCTTATGTCATTCCAAATGATTAGGATATTATCAACATATTTAGCATGATGAACACAATGACACTCCCACTAAGCTTCACATGGTACATCAAGATTCTATCTGAAATCATAACAATTATAATTTCATCAAATCTTATGTTCCAACTACAAGAAGCTTATTTGAGTCCATAGATGGAGTTCTGAAGCTTGCACACTTTGCTTTCCTCAACCATAAAGCCCCGGGGCTACTACATGTGAATATCCTTAGAGAGGCATTCATAGAGGAATGCAATCCGACTTTCATCTCGAATATGTCAAAGCCAAATTGTGTAGCTACAGTTAACAATATTCTGATGGGTATAAGTATGGTTTTTAAAGAACAAGTCTCATCGCAAGCAATGTCTTCTCTTCCGGAGTGTTAGCTCATGGATACGAGCCATGCTTTGAAGGTTTCTACCTTCTCATCAGATTCCCTTTCTCTTGAATATCCATTTACACCTCGAGGGGCCATATACAAGTCTACCTTAGACCTTTATTGCTAACATCCATATTTCCATGTCAAGATCCTTAGGAGCTTCATCACATGAAGTCCGATCATTGTCAGAATTAACTGACATATGGAATACATCCTCAAACTCAATTGAAGAGGAATTAGGATTTCATCTTTAATTATCCTTTTAGTTTTCGTTTGGAGCCTCATTATCATCTCAAGATTGAATGAATTCCTTTACTTCATTTTCATCTTGATTCTCAAGAGAGTCACCCTCTAAGAATCACATTCTTAGAGATGAGATCTTTTAAGAATCTCAGGGTTATAAAGTAGGCATCCAAAACCATCCTTTATTTTCCTTGTGAAGTGGCACTCTTTAGTGCTCGATTCCAGCTTACTTGCATGGAATCTTATAAAGGATACATAATATAGTCTCTACTACATACATACCTAGAAACTAAGAGGTAGTTATGCTCAAATTCATCATTGATCAAATCATGTCACACATGATCCAATTATATCTCCCTACAACTCTATTGAGTTTAGGTGTGTTAGGAGGATTGAGATAGAAATGACATACATATCTTCATAAGGTATTCTTTGAGTTTATCTAACAGGTACAAGCTACCTAGGTTAGATCAAATTCATTTCATCATTCTTCAAAATTTTGTTCTAAACCAAAATTATGAAATCTTTGAACATTTCAATGTTTTCTTAGGTGAAGAGAAGAAATCTCATATCATACATAATCATCAATAGATATCACATAGCCATAATGTTTACTATGATATAGATGATCCACATGCACCAATATGTATGAGATCATGAATACCTTGACATCTTACACCTTTCCCAGAAAAGGGTGTATTGGACATTTTACTTTGAATACGATATTCACAAGTATGTAAGATTTGAAATTTTAGACATTCTAAAGTTTCACCTCTTACTAGTCCATTGATCTCATTAACAAACATGTGTCCAAAACTTGATGCCAGATCATTGTCAAATGATCTTCATCCTCCTATTGATCTTTTAAGGTTCAACATTAAGTATTAGAAATCTTAATGAACCATTCATTAATTTTCTAATTTTGTGGAGTCCACTAGATGTTAGACTACTATCTGAAATATATCCATCATAACTCTTTATGATAGGTTTATTCCAGAATTCATGTTTATTTCCAACACATAGAAACAAATAATGAGTGTATTCTAATATTTAGGTCATAGAGACAGTGTCTAAGACTAAGGCTCTCCCACTGAAATTCAGAAGTTTATCAATCCAACAGAGATTATTGCAACAATTGCATCAATATCCATGTGGACAACTACAAACCTTAAGATCAAATTTTCCAGTCTTCTAAAACATATGCAACGATTGCAAGTGTCATTAGAAGAATGAGATACAATTACTAGACTTTAATCTTATCATATAAGAAAGTCAATTTCAATGATTAAATGTAGATTATTCTGGTGCTCTATTAGAGTCCTTCTCTAAGGATTCTAGACAGACTTGATAGTCATACTATCAACACACCAACTTATTGCAGTATTGGAATACATCCAACTCTTTGGATGTCATATGGAAGTCATAGAAGTACGGTCAACTCTTTGACTATCCTTCTCGTCTTGGGTCTGACCCATGCTTCCACTGCACTCCCTTCATCTATAAACAACCATTTCTTAAGACTAAGGATCTCTTATGTTAAATTCAAAAGAATTAAATGTAAGAGCATTCCAACATTTATACATGCTTCATTAAATTCATACAATATGAATATTATGAAGCTTCATGAATGACTAAAGTATAGACAGTAGAATGATGACATTCATCGTATCTACATCCATCTAAACTCTTAAAACATTGGTTCAGGTAGGTATTCAAATATTTTGAATGCATCATCTCTTATAGAGCTACCATTGTACATGATGTAGTGAACCATGTCATTCATGATTAAATGTCTAGAGCATATATGTATGCCAAAACATCTTCTTTGATTTTATAAGGATTATTCGACAATTACGATCATCGTCGACATGTCACTTCGAAAGTACACTTGATGAAAGATCAAGAATATAGAGACATACAGAACCTAAGGTGATGTCTTATTGTCTTATTTAATTGTCATTCCTCATTAATATGAGAAAACTTGCACATTGCAACCACATATATTATGTGTCCAACTGCAAGTACAATATCTAGATCATGAGTCCAATCCATGATATTTTACTGGTTATTATTGAGTATAACATTGATTGGGTTTGATGAAGGATTATCTGAAATAAGAAATTTGCAAAAGTGTATATATATTTATATATATACTTATTTTACTTTGATTTAGGAGTTTTTATGTCAAAGTTGTCTTGCCTTGTCAACACTGAAAGTTTATTCCCTTAATCACTATCAATGTAAGAGATATACTTACCATTATATCTCAAGCAAGATCTGGGATCTCCTTCCTTATCTTTGTTATATCCCAATAATATGAGAACCTATAACTCAGATAAAAAGAAACGAGAACACATTCCGCCTTGCAACTCCAACTTACATCTCCCAATTCGGTCTTTAACACCCGGGCCTACCACCCCTAAGGTGATGTTGAACCGTCATTAATTGAACCAACCCTCAATAGGCTTAATACTCGCTATATGCAATCCAATATCGCCCCAATAATAAGAGGACACGATATTGGGGTCACTACGTATACGACCTTACTCTTTCGAGAAGCGAAGAGCCCGATCCAAATGGATTGTATGCAGGAGCTGTCACTTCAGACAGGCGTCTCCTACATACAATATCTGGCGATAGAACCCTTCGCCTTGACGAGAGACCATGGATGTCACTTATGTGATCCTCATATCATATTCAAATTCTAATTAATCATCACGAATCACATTCATTATGATTAATTCTTCCAAGGAAAATAACAACTCTATTCATAATAGAGTGTTTTAATTATAATTGGATTCCAATTAATCTAATCATATTAAATTAATGATCCAATTAATATCCAACAAATATTTTTTAATTATTACTTGAAATATGGTATTATCTCAAATACATATTATTTCAAATTTTAATAATTAGAGAATACATCATGATCTCTCAGGCATCTTTCGTTCCCTACCCGCTGTCATGGCCAGTACCGGCGGGAGTGGGACGGACTGCAACCAGTGCAACCCGCTACCCCAGTGATCCCCGACTAGACACCGTATCCGCCTCGGGAAAAAGTAATGCCGAGTCAATCACTTTGTACATGAGATGATCATCGGTTTTTAAATGAAATTATACCATATTATAATCATCAAAATCATTTTGATAATATTATAAGAAGATTTGCTAATAAAATCCCCAATCCTATTCAAGCAACAAGGTTTTGCATGTAAAAGTTGTCCTAAAACTATTGTAGGATAAACTAGAGTTTTCATGAAAACAATGTTTGTTGGAATGTGTATCAAGCAACCAAACTGTGATCTAGATCTAATCTAATCATTCGTTGGTTGTGTCAATGTCATTTAAGGGAATAAACATTGTTCTAATATTTCTTAAATATTATCCACAATTATTCCAGGAAACTAACTATTAATTTCATAAATTTCGTAAACGACAATCATGAGGTTTCTAGGTAAACATGTAATTTCCAGCAGCGACCCTCACTAACTAAAAATAGCATATCTCATTCATTTTAAATCCAAACTAGGCAAAATCGATTTTCAGAGATTGATAACTTTATTTAAAAACGAAATCATAAGATAAACACGTATTTCCAGGTGTTTTAAAATCGTAATTAACATCTTAATTACGTCTCTAATCGCCGTCCCCGAAACAGTGGATATATGGTCAATAAAACGATCATATCTTGAGCAAACGGAATCCAAATTACGCAAACTCAAATCCTACTATTTCCTTAATTAATGGAGAACATTATACTATTTAAAATTTCGTGTTTAAACAATTTAAACAGGGCCGAAATTTTATCACAAGACAGGGCTGCGAAAATTGAAATGCTAAAATCTTCACGAACCCAAACGAGCCCAAATCTTCGTAGGTTCATGGATCTCATCCAAAACCTTCAACAACCTGGCTCTGATAATACTTGAAGGCAAGAAAAAACCTCCAGCGTATAACTGAAGAGTGATTATCGCATCAAATGCGATCGGGAGCGACTAGTCGCACTTGTTGTTCGATGCAGCGGAAATCAAAATTTTCTATGTGACGAAACCGCATGATCCAAGAACACTTCTCGGAATATTTCATCTAAACCACAAACAAGTAATAGGATTACCTCTTGAAGCGTGGTTGCGATCGAGTCTCTAAACAAAGAGACCTCCTGTCTCAAGTACGATCCGATGGAGGAGACGTTTGCGAGCTCATGGATGAGACGCATGCTTCTCGCAATCCGTGTTGATGATCCAAGCCACGGATCTCATGATCTCGACAAACGAGATGCGATGTCTTCTTCACGAGAAAGGCACGCCGAAGTAGATGGAGATCCACGAGCAAATGATCGGGCAGCATAACGACGACGCTGCGACGATGAGGGATCTCTCTAGGGTATCCATGGTGGACGACCGCATGAGAGATAGAGAGAATGGGCGTGTAGAGAGAAAGAGAGAGAGAGAGAGAGAGAGAGAGCATTCATTGATTTCATGTGTCTAAAAGAGCAAGGGATGTCTCTTCTTATATAGGATTTTGGGAGTTCATGGATCCCAATCCATGGACAACACACAATCAACGGATAAGATTTATTGTGTCCCTTTCAACGGCTAGGATTGTTGTTGGTAAAACACAACAAGAAGTGATTTAATTTGAATTAACTCATATTGATAAATCAACATAATTAATTCCAATTTAAATCATATTTGACTAGAGAAGAGATAATGAGAATACTAAACCAATCCCCTAAAATAAGGGGACGGCTACCATCATCTCATGAGATCTCAATATCTCATGAGATCTCATTATCTCATGAGATCTAATTATCTCATCATTATATCATGATCTCTTGTCGATAATATTTTCACAAAAATAATTCCAAATTATCTTTTGGAAAATATCAATCAAGCCATTGAAAAAATGTGAATCTCATTCACAACCCAAAACTAAATGTAATTATATTTTCAATTAATCATTCAATGTGAATCCCATTCACATTAACAATTAATCAACAAATATAAAACACAATATGGCTCTCTCTTATATATTATAAATCACATTTATAATATATATGATTAATATAGATAGTGCTATCCACATTATTCATATCCATGATAATTAAATCATATTTAATCATCTTGGATCTCTTTTCTCATGTTCCCAAATAACATGAATCACATTGACATTATTCATATCCTTGATAAATCAATCCCATTTAATTATCTCAGATAACTCTCCTTATAATATGAATCAAATTCATATTATCCATGATAATTAAATCACATTAAATATCTATTTTCTCGATGATTAGATACATATATCAACAATGAAATTATCCATGAACTCTTTGAAGGATAATGCGCTTTCTCCGCAGATACTTGGACATATGGACAGGGCGATTGTATTTTTCCACGTATAGTGACTTGGATATTGAGATCACATCTCAAATCCAGATCTCGGGCCTCCCATATATGCTTGATTAAATCAAGACCGCAAATCTAATCTTCTCATTGCATCTGATTCACATTCAGATCAATGTCCAACATTTGGACCAAGATCAGATTACTTCTCTACTGAGAGGAGTCACTAAAATCCAAACCAGTTTCATCACTCCCTAGGAATGGAAGCATCATGGTTATACAATCGTTTATGATCACATCACCCTCAGGTATTCCCAATACCTATACATCCTGCATACTGGAAGACTCGGAATAAACCCGAATTATTAGATCAATTTTATACTATCTACTTCAGGGTTGTATAAGTAAGTTTCTTATTTAATCATTGGGAGTTGGTATCGATCGTATACTTTCCAAAAGCATATATCATACATAGGTCTTGATCATATACATTCCAAAAGTATATATATATCAAACCTACAAATTCAGTCAAGCTTCCAAAGCGAGACAACCGTGTGCACGAAATTTGATTCTTCCCAATATCTCATGAGTGAGCTCATGTCTTCCGGTTCAGTAATGAACCTATATGATCCCTTTGAGAGATCGTATTACTCATATGCCCTTATATGCACACCAGTGCGCCAGTGTATAGACCATGGTCAGGTCATCAACTTATTGGTCTGCCAAATGTACATACTCAAACATATAGTAACACATTTATCTCCGGTCAAAGGATGTGTGCCTATACCATGATAGCATACGATATAGGACTTTGGTTATCTCGATCTCGTTAGGTCAACACTTAGTCTTAACTAATCCGACACCTCCGAATCTCTATTCCTATGCAGAGGACCTGCATCAAGAGGTCAGTCAGATATCAGCCTATGTGAGAATGGATTGCCATCTCCTACTCAGGTTGGAGATCACATCTTAACAATCATTTGGCGGTGCTTGATGAGCCTCAATCTAACCCTTTAGATATTCATCCAAGTACCAGCCTCTATGATTCAATTATTGAATCAATAGATGTATGATTATTAAGATGGCCATGGTACATAACCCTAATTGTACTAAGGGACCTATTATGCAAATTATTTATTTTTCATTTCAGATCAGGGAATGATATGTGCAATAACATTTATTGCATGATGGCTCGCCGTGGGCTCGCATATCCAACACTTTCTATCCCTCCCTTCATCGTGATTCGAATCACTCGCCCTGGCTCCATATCATTTAATACTTAGGATGACCAGATCCTAAGTATAGGGGGCAGAATGACCCGAGTCTATTCACCATTCGCAGTACATCCTCCAGATCTCATCGGTTCTCACACTCACTTCTGTCCTATACTTAGGCTGTCCAGAGCCTAAGTATAGGGGGGACCGATGCCCTCCATGTATATATACGCATCCATTTCCCCTATTGACCTCGTCCGCCCCATTTTTTATATTTTTATACACTTATATTGCAAGAGCCTAAATATAGGGGGGCAGAGCAACTTCTATACCTTTTGTTATTTTAGCTCTCCTATGCTTAGCCAGAGCTATGGCTTTTTCCTCGCTTCTCATGCTTCGAGGACATAGCTCACACTAAGTATAGGGGGTGTGTATATATTACATATATACATTGTCCATAGCTCGTACTTTCACATATTTTTTGTATATATTATGCAATAATTACAGGGTGGGTAAAAATTGAATTTTTTTTATACTTGTATATTGTATAACATTTGTATAATTTGTATAACACTTATAAAACTCTTGAAAAATTGTTGTAAAATAGGAGGTATACCAAATTTTAAAAAAAACAAAAAAAAAGGAAAAAAAGAAAATAGGCTTTTTATTTTCTCTTGCATATCATACTTGCATTCAAAAAAATGTCTTGCACTTCATTCATTTCTATTGCATGTCATCTACATCTCATCTGCATATTTAGCAAATACTAAGTGAATAGTTAGTGGGTTCTGAACCAAATTATGAATAGATGTCGAGGATGGATTTGATTTGACTTTAATCTACCAAATTTCAGAGTAATCTTGTAGGAACTGTAGTTAAGATTTTTCAGGTCGATTGACTTAATTCTTTGAGTCCGCAAGTCTATGTTCACGTGTCATCTTGATTAGTCTAAGTAGAATATTTCATACACACGCATGATTCTTTTAGACAGTGACCTAACTTGGAAAAGCACCAAGCTTGTAGCTCTTCATTGATGAGGTGGAGAGGAGGTCGAATCCTTTGGCTTGAAGTAGCACATGGGTGGAAACACCCGTCCTGCTCTAGGGAGGGTAGTGCATCTCAACCTAGTCTGGTGGTGTTGACGTATAAGGATGGGATGTTGTGGATTGTAATAATGCTTCAAAAGGTGGATAGTCTACTTGCTCAAAAAGAAAAACTCTCGATGTACATGCTACACCTTGTATATATTTCAAAAAAAACAGTGAGAACTCCAAAAAAGAAAAGTGGACAGGCCTGATTGAAAATTAAATGCCTGTTGGAGTCTATATATTTGTAAGGCATATGCTTCAAAGCCTCATACCATAAAAGCCTGCAGCTAGATGACTTGGCTGCACTGGTCAAGCATCCGAGGATAGGTAGCTACACTAGCTACCATCCATTCTTCTCTCCACCCCCTCTTCTTGAGCCGGTCGTACTTGAACTTAGAAGGGAATACCCCGCTCCTCGAGAAAAGAGTTACTGGACAGGAGAATTAGAGTTACCTAGTTAGATGATGATGTTCCTTTGCCCTTTCTAATGTGGACACCTATATTTAACTTATACAGTACAAGTAAGAATCATAGTCGTCATATGTGTATGAGGATCTATTCTGACCAGACTATTGAGGCGTTTTGAATAGAAGACTTGTGGAACTCAAAGGCTGTAAGGACTTAAATTCAGATCCTAATACGGTTCGCCACACTATTAATCCAAAGGTTGAGTCAATATCCATTTTTGCATTCTGTTCATGATCTTGGTATGCAACCCAATCTCATTTCTCATTTGCATTTCATTTTAGTTGCTCAGTGACGAGCAAGGTTTAAGTCTAGGGGGTTGATGAATCTGTTATTCATCACACTAAAAGTTGAAAATAGAGCTTTGTTCCCGAGTTATGAATATGTGATTCATCACTCTAAAAGTTGAAAATAGAGCTTTGTTCCCGAGTAATTAGATGCATTTCATCACTTAAATTGCATAATTATCATTCATGCATGTGTTCATAATATCTGCATTTTGGCATGCACATTTGCACTAAATAAGGAGCCACGATCACTTGTAAAAATCACATGTAAATACCATATGTTTATATATTTTGTACTAACTGCAAGTCCAATAAAATCAACTATATAGTGTATATATTACTAACACTAATTATGGAAAAATATCAAAAAAAATACTAACTTGTTAAATTAACCAATAAAATCTGGTCCAAGTTTGAAGCTAGGAGCCTTAAAATATGCATATCTCTCTCATACAGTGTCCGATTTAGGTCTACTCACTTTTAAAGTAATATACATTCAAAGCCTTCAAAACAAGACTAATTTCAATAAAATCGGAGATAGTATGTGAAACTTGGGTTTTGGGCCCCTGTTGTATATTGTACTAATTGACATTTATACCCTCAAATCTTCTCCCTATGTTTGACTCTCTTTTCTATATTTGGTCAACATGAAACTTATAGATCTCATCGACATCTACAACTTTCATGTTTTGAGTTTCCCAAATTTGGCCAATTTCACCCTCTTTTTCCAAGTTTTCCTCTAATAACCTGATTGGGCCATGTGTCGCCTTCTTATCTCGCCACACGGTCACCATTTCTCGTCGTCCGATCAACCTCTTCCTCTCCAGATCCAAGCCGTCCATTCCCACATTAATCTCAACTCTTGTATCAAGCCCTCAGATCTCATCACCTCCGTTTGTTCCCACCTCGCTCTCAGCTCACCACGTGCATTTCCATTAGCCACACGATCGTCTCCTGGTGATTCCATCGCCACTGCTCCTTCCCGCTTCACTCGCCCCGCCTGATCCTTCTGATTGATCAAATCACGACCGTTTTATACCTCCCTCCCATGCACATGACATGTGGCGCTCTCCACGACCATCTGGTCAATGACTGTAATCCATCTCAGCCGCTCGCCTCGGCTTGCACCTAATTACAACACGTAGTGCTCTATAAGCCTTTCGATCCACCCTATCGATCTAATATGGACCCCTTGTTTGCACCCTTCTCCTAACCGTTGGATCGCATGATCCAACGGTCAGGACCCTGTCGTCTAACTCCGACCCTCTCCTTGCCCACATCGCCCACTCAAATTTCACTTTACCCCCTTCCTATTTTTGCGACCTCACCTCCCACCTTCACCATGATCCGACCAAGCCACAATGAAGCCCCATCATTCCTCATCCTCTCTAGTATCCACTCCCTCCATGAATCCCTCTCTCTCGCTCCATATTCGCCATGAAATCCTCTCCTCCCATCACCGGAGCCCCATGATTCCCCTTTAAATATTCCCCCTCCGCCGCTATTCCATGCCATCCGCCTTTACACGAGAGAACCTCGAGCACTAATCTCATGAACTGTGACAGAGATTCATTCGGTCATCGAGCGACGACAGGGATTTCTCTGGTGTGAGCCACGGCAAGATTTCATCGTGTTGCAACTCCACCTTTGAGCTACTCGAGCTCGGCCATCTACCGGCCTTAGAGTGACGACCGGGGCTCCACCCAGAGCCTCGATTCCCAGGAAAACTCCGTCCATCTCTAGGTATATCCCTTCTTCTTCTTCTCTAGTTCTCCATCGCATTTTTTCCGATCTTCCCTAAAATAATTAAGTCTCCCCGATCAGTATCACCTTCCTTTAATCATCACCTTTGCTTCACCCAACAACCACCATCTTCGCGCATCTCTCCGATGCCTAACCCCCCTTCTCCGCTACTAATCACATACGACCCACCTCTCCTTCGCTCGCCGGAGTTCGAGCTCTGTCCCCACTCCTCTGCTCATCGGGGGCTCACCTCACTCACAACACTCCACTCCACGCACGCTTTGGCTACAAAACTCACACCTGCAGGTACTCAAATGTTAATGGCCGGGTCCACAACCGGAGCTTCCTGGGAAAGCTCCGATTACACCATATATTATCGATGGCCTCTTCCAGACCTTGTCGCGGCTCACCCAAATTTCAATCTTCATCGATGAACGCCTAGGAAGCTCTGGGAAGTTCCATCGGGGTCGAGCAAGCAAGGCAGAGCGTGGAGACCCTTGCTAGAGTTCAAAAGTTGCCGCCACTACCGCGGTGAAGGAAGAAGGTCAGAAGCTACAACTGCCATTGGATGCACCTCCCCGATGTTCATCCAACGACCCACACTGGGCCACGTCGCCTCCTCTACAGTTCAGAAGAGCCACTCAATCTCTTAGATCAGACGATCTACAGACCGAATTACGTTCATGTCCACGCTAGTCAACATCACGTGATGTGCACGTGATTTCGTGGGTCATTTGTATCGAAGTCCTCATCAGTTTAGGTATTGCACTTTAGTCTTGTAAGCACATTTTTTAATCAATTTTATTTTTTGTATTGCAACTATATACCTGTGTTTCCATGTTTATTTAAACATCCATTTAGCATCATTCTGTCATTCCAAAAAATGCATATTGTAGAATATCTCAGGTTTTATCATTGTGAATGTTTGTTATATTTTTGTGAGCTTCAAATAATTTAATATAATTCTTTTCGTGGAAAATAGGGCATTTTGCCCACTGTTTGCCTTTACTTGTTTATTAAATTGATTGATGCTCCAAAAATAACGAAAAAAATCAAAGTAGGTAGAGTTTAAGTATTTCTAATTGTGCTGAAAAATCACATCATTTGCATGCATATCTAGGTCACAGTAAATGAATTGGTGATTTATGTAATTCATTTTTAATTAATTCCTCTCGTAATATTTTTATAAATTAAAAAATGATCTGGATATCTTACACATAGACTTATCTAGGATAAATTAGTTTCTGAAAAATATTGATGTTTGATATTTATTTAAATTAAAATTGTGTAAATCACCCTACATTCATATTTAATTCGTAGTTAATTCATTTAGAGTTGAAAAATTCCAAAAAAAATAGGGTAGCTTCATTTCATCATAATTGACATTCTAGCTAAGTTCGAGAATTGTTAAACTTAGTTTCCTCATATTCCCATTTTAATTCTCGAAGTTGCCTTGGATAGCATTACACATTTTTAATTGCATAAAACACTTATTCTCCTAAAAACCTAACATCTAGAATGACTTTAAATTAATCTAAAGAGAAAGTTGCCTCCCTGAGTTCGACCTTGGGCTTGCCCTAGTAAAATTATAATTATCGCTCGATATTAATTAATATATTAATTAGAGTGGTTTTTGGTAAATTCGATTTTACCCGACTGCAACAACATCATTAAATTTAATCGTTATTCCGATTGAATTAAAAAGGGTAATTTAGGGTTTCTCAAATGGTGTTGTTGCAAGAAGGCACGGCTTCGGTTAATTTCTAGAAAATTTAGATTATAAGTTTTCCATCATCGACTAGTCCGATTCCCGGTTTTTCTTGCAAATATTTTCTGTTATTTATAGTATTTGTTTATTTTTTGTCGTCCTCTCTTTGACCATCATTTATTTTTGTGCGAGAAACATGAGGCATCTAAGGCGATTCACCAGGCGAGCCGAAGACCTGCATCGATTTGAACTGAGTGGTTTTTGAGAGAACTTGTAAAAAGGAAAAAAAGTTTGCATTTCCAGTGGTTCCCGTTAGGTTTCACGCACGTGTAAGTGAATAATAAAAAAAGAGTCTCTGTGTGTCGTGTGGTTGCTTGACGTAGGATACGACCTGCACTTGCATCTCTTAGAGCTTTCTTAGGACTATTTGTGCTTGTAATATATAGGACCACACTTCACCATTAAAAGACGCACTTAGACTGCACTACTGTAACCAAATCTAACTTATTCTTCACACGCTAATAGAACTGCTTGTCTAAGAGAGACTTTTCTCGTTTGCATTCATTTAGATAAAATTTCAATTTTGTTTTGCATCGCGCATGTAGAGCGCGAGGATCATTGTAAGTCTTCTGAACTTGGTATACATCACCGTTTTATCGTGCATAGGCCTTTCTCGACTCATTCCCCCTTGGTTTTCTAACTTAGTATTAAAGGAAATTAGGACTGAACGATAGGCTTGCCTTGTGTGTAGGACTAATCAAGTGGTCATCTAACTTAAAATCGGGACTTCTAAATAAATTGACCAAAAAATCGACATAAAATCAGAAATTCTGTTTGCGGGAGAATAACTCTGACCTTGATTTCAGGCTCAGTGAGGGTACTGAGTTTGTGTGCACACCCTATGGCAAAGCCAAAATCCTCACCTTCCATATCATGTACCCCGATCCTTGCAAATATCAAAAGCTGAACTATTTGGGGTTCGACTGACTAGCGCCAAGTAGCCTCCGCCTGCTTCAGTTGGTAGATAGGAGTGAAATAGCGGTGCACCACGACGATTTGCTAGTAACCCTCCAGGGTGAAGTTATAAGCCTTGTCATCCTCTACCTACTTTGGTAGGTAGATAGGAACAGGTCCTTGAACTTCTTAACTGGTGATAGGAGCGAAGAAAGGAAAGGTGTTGGTATCTTAGGCTTCAGGTTAAACAGGGGAGACGTATCCGTCTTTGTGCCGACTTCCCTATAGGCCGCTTGCTATTTGCCTGAAAAATCACACTTAAAATCAACTAGATTAATCGAACCTGGCGTCGGGTCCTTCACCGTGTTGAGTGCGAATTTAGGGTTTGTGATTCATTTGCTTGTTTTAGGTAGGAGCCAAATCCTATCTTTACACACTTGTGCTCCCGATTCTTCTTTTTACCCGCAAAGATGACTGACTGGCGGGATATTTACTCATGATTCGCAAATCTCTCGTTGAACCCCTCACGAAGTTCGTCTTCATCGGCCTAAGCGCAACTTGGACCAACCCGAGCTCATGACCCTCTTGAGTTCGGGATCCCCCACTCTCAAGATGGTTACCCTCGAACCATTCCTTTTGTCACCTCTCATCTAACAGAGAAAGACCTTCGCCTCAGTGAGATTGTCTTCATTACTACGTCCTCTAAACTAGACCACATTCTTTACTCAGGTAAAGAGGATGAACCAAAAACCAAGATGCCTAAGAAAAATCCAGACGAAGAGGAACATAGAGATGATCCTATGCACCAAGTCCTTGCCCGTTTAGCTAGAGCCAGGCACCTGAATACATATCTTATGGTGTGGATGGGAAAGGTGATTGAGGCAGGTGGAATAGATAGATTGATGGTAGATGCCTACAACCCAACTGAGAATGAGATGCATAGTTGGCTTGTACTTGAGGTACCCCCAGAGGCATTTAAGATGAAGCCCCATTTCATTAGTCTTCTACCGAAGTTCAATGGAAATGCTATTGAAGAACCATATGCCTTCTTGAGAGACTTCAAATTGGTGTGTAACAATCTTATCCATCCTAGGGTTGGACAAGATTACATCAGGCTGTAGGCTACCCCGTTTTCCTTAGGAGATAAGGCAACCTATTGGCTGAAGAATCTCGGGGTTAGATGCACAACCTGGAGGCACTTCAAAATTTTATTTTTTAGGAAGTTCTACCCACTCAGTAGGACTAACAAGATAAGGACGAAGATCGCTAGCTTTTCCCAGGGCCCCCACGAACTATTCCATGATGCCTAGGATAGATTTAATGACTAGACACAAAAATGCCCCGGCCATGACATTACCAAGGTGATTTTAGTCCAGACCTTGTTCTGTGATATGACCCCGGAAATGCAGGAGTTAGTGAGTGCACCCTGTAGAGGTGGCTATCTGAATAAGAACTAAGATGTCGTATGGAAGATCATAGAGTAGATGGCGGAAAGAGGCAGATCTCAGGCCAACATGTCCTATCAGGTGTCTCCCTTATGCCTATCTAATGAGACATCTAGGAGGACTGTAGCAGATCTGACAGATGACCTAATCCCTAGCATGGGGATAATAGCTGATAAGCTCACCATGGTAGAACAGATCCACAAGAGGGTCACTGACGTTGAGGCGCTTTCACGATTGCCGAAGCAAGGGGAGGAATTGACTTAGAAGGTAGCCAAGATATGACTACCTGCCCCTTCAGCACCACCTGTACATGTACATCAAGTTCATCTAGTGCAGGAGTAGGTACAGGGGCCTTAGAGCAGTTAGTTTGAGGAGCAGCAATACACTGATCAGGAGCAACATGCACCCCCACAGGTGGAGTCAGTCTACGAAGAGCTTCCGTAGGTGTTCATGATCAACGGGTTGTGGTACAACCATGACCGCATCAGCAGACAGTCGGGGATAGGGAACGGTCAGCCACATCGACCTTCCCTAGCTTGCTAGGAAACTAGCTCCGTCCCCGCACCGTGCTTTGTATAGTCCGTCCATGACAAGGATAGCAGCCTCAACAACACCAGCAGTAGTGCATATTCCACTCGGGCCAGCAAGGCCCTCCACGACCTTACACCGTATCGTCCCACCCACAACAGTACCAGTAAGGCCAGCATGGCTAGTATAGACAGTCAAATCACTAATCCTCTGGTCAGTAGCAACAGGCCTTGCCCACTAGTGAATTGGAGTCCCTCACCTTGGCCATCCAGACTCTGACTGATAGGGTCCAACAGATACAGAACTATTACCTAGATATCAGAACAGATCTGATCCATGTCTCACACCACCAAGATCAACCGATGGTAATAAATACCCCAGTTCCCGCCCAGGTTCAAACCAACCCAAGTAGCTTTAATCAGGGTCAGCACCGACCACGCAATCAGGTATACTTTTCATATTATTCTCTATCCGAACACGAGATCCTTTTGTACGATAATGTTAATCATATGTCTCTCAGGAGCGGAAGGACCATGACCGTACAGGATTGGGCGCGAGTACATGAGGAAGACGTCACCAAGTCTCTACCTGAGGATAAGTTGGAGGCAGAGTAGCAACATCACAACCACTATCACCAGCAGAATAAGAGGAATTCTATGTCCTCAAAACACAATGGCAAGAAGAAAGAGAGGAGCACCAGCACCAGCAATGAATCAAGCGAACCAGATGAGGATCCCGCACCTTCATCTGAGGAGGATGCACCAGGAGTAGCAGTAGATGCATCACCTATTTCGTTTCATGAATTTCATTCCAGTTAGTGTCAGAGTCAAGGTTAGAGTCCCAGTCCTGTATAGAACTCAGTTTCTCATTTGAATGAGAATATTTTAGTTTAAGAAACTGAGTTGTCATCAATAATCCCTTTCCTCTAAGCCCTTAATTATGGAAAGAAGAAAAATACCAAAAAAATCCAAAAAGATGACCCTGAGATGGCAGAGTTTTGTAATAAGTATATCAAGGTCACAATCCCTTTTAATAAGTATGTGGATATGACACATGCATTTCAGAAGGACCTTAAGGTGAGATGCATACCTACTAGGGTCAATAGGAAAACTAGAACCCGTGTTGATAAGCATGTTTTGTCAGTAGCCACTACTTACGCCATCAAGAATGCATTTCCAAGGAAGCGAAGGGACATGTGTGCACATTATGTGGTGAGTCATGCCGATGATACTATGTTTGCACGCACTCTCCTAGACAATGGAACCTCAATTAACCTGTTGCCTACACCCTCTATGAGCGGCTAAATCTAGGACCTCTTAGGAAATCTAGTGCCTTTCTCCAGTTCGCAGATAAATCAACCAAGAGGTCTAAGAGAGAATTGAGGAACATTATCATCAAAGTCGAGGGTCGGAATTACATGGTGGACTTTACTGTCCTTGATATGGAGACCCCTCAAAATTCGAGAGATTCCCAGATCATCCTAGGAAGCCCCTTCCTGAGAACAGCAGGGGCCTTATTTGATTATAAAGTTAGGAAAATTCAGTTCCAAACTCCAGGCGGAGATGAGGAACCCGAGATGAAGCAAACAAGGTGGCAAAGGCCAGATTCTGAATCAAGCACCGAATATACTTCGTTAGAAGCAGATTGCGTTCATGTAGACACCGTTGGGCCATGGAGACAGAACCCAGCTTGTAACGATGAGTCCCTCTCTGATGGAGAAAAACTTGTACATAAGATAGTTTGTGAGATCCTTAAGAACGGACTTAGCGTAGATCATACAGAAAATGCATCCCCCTACATCTTCGATGACGTAGAGGCCCAGCTGGGCCTGTTAGTCCTTCCCTTTTTAGGGCAATCAGAAGATGAGGATGATGAGTCGGGTGTGGCTTTTGCCGATTTCTTGGATACTTTTGATGATCCGACTCCAGAGCTGAATGAGTTGGTGGTAGTTACTTCAGAGACAGATCCAACCACTACCAGCACAGAGCCAGAATTGATTGAGCCAGATTTCCTGGATGACCACACCTTACCTGAGCTGAAATCATTACCGACAACCCTTAAGTATGTCTTCCTTGCGGGACAAGAGAGGAAATTTCTGGTCATCGTCAGTTCACGATTGACCGAGGAGAAGGAATCTCGCTTGTTAGAGATCCTAGAGAAAAACCGCAAGGCAATAGGATGGAGCATCTCCGATCTCCACGGGATAAATACCGCTCTGCGTTCACACCATATCTACCTTGAGAATCAAGCAAAACCCTCTCATGAATTCCTACGCAGGTTGAATCCAAATTTACGAGGGGTCATGAAGAAGGAGATTTAGAAGTGGTGTGATGCAGGTTTTATTTACCCCATCTCTGATTCCAAGTGGGTTGCACCTATCCATGTTGTCCTGAAAAAGTCGGGAATTCGGACAACCACCAATGAGGACGGAGAGGAGATCGTGACACGAGTACCCACGTAGTGGCGTGTCTGTGTGGATTATAGATGCTTAAATGTCGTGACGAAGAAGGATATTTTTCCCTTACCCTTTATCGATCAGATCTTAGAAAGATTAGCGAGAAAAGAATTCTTCTGCTTCTTAGATGGGTTCACGGGCTACAACCAAGTAGCTATCTCTCTTGAGGACTAGGAGAAAGCCACATTTACATGACCATTTGGTACCTGTGCTTTCAGGCGCATGCCCTTTGGGTTATGCAATGCTCCCAGTATATTTCAAAGGTGCATGATTGCATGATTCGCTGATATGGCTGGTGAATTCGTGGAAGTCTTCATGGATGACTTCTCTATCCACGGTGATTCCTTCGATTCCTATCTTAGAAATCTGGACCGAGTCCTAAAAAGATGTTGTGAGGTCAATCTGGTGCTCTCCTGGGAGAAAAGTCACTTCATGGTGACGGACGGCATTGTGTTGGGGCATGTCATCTCCAAGAGAGGAATGGAGGTTTGAAGGATATGGTTAGATCCTTAAGCGCATCACGGAAGCGTGAGCATCATATCGAATACGACGAAGAACGACTAGTCAGACTAGTTATTCTAAGCAGCGGAAATTAAAAAAAATCATGCGACGAAACACATGATCCAAGAACACTTCTCGAATCTTTTCGTATGAACCACAAACAAGTAATAGGATTACCTCTTGAAGCGTGGTTGCGATCGAGTCTCTAAACGAAGAGACCTCCTATCTCAAGTCGGATCCGACGGAGGAGACACTTGCGAGCGTGGGGACGAATCGTGTGCTTCTCGCAATCCATGTTGATGATCCAAGTGGCGGATCTCCTGATCTCGACACACGACATCCGACATCTTCTTCACGAGCGAGACTCACAGAAGGAGACGGAGATCCACGAGCAAATGATCGGACAGCCTAACGACGGCGTTGCAACGATAGAGAACTTCTCTAGGGCATCCATTGTGGACGGCCATGAGAGAAGAAGAGAGAGGGCTGACGTGTAGAGAGAGAGAGAATTATGTTCTCATTGTGTAAAGAAGAGAAAAGAGGTGCCTCTCCTTTTATAATATTTGGGATCCATGGATCTCAATCCATGAGCAACACAAATCCAATGGCTCACATTTATTTTGTGTTTCTTTTAATGGTCAAGATTTTGTTGGTAAAAAACCAACAACAATTAATTTAATTTAGATTAAATATATATTGATAAATCAATATGATTCAATACCAAATTAAATCAATCAAGCATGGAGATTATGGAATGAAGATTGCCTCCTTCCATAATAAGGGATTTGGTGGCAATCTCATGTAATCTCATGATATCTCATCAGATTACATTATTCCATGGAAATCTCCAAGATTTACAACAACACTTTTTGTAAATTATTCACAAAAAATAATTCATATTTATTTTGTGAATATTTCAATCTTGTCATTGGAAAATTGTGAATAACATTCACAACCCAAAATAAAATATAAATTACATTTTCAATATAATTTCCAATGTGAATCCAATTCATATCAATATTTAATTAACAAATGTAAATTACAAATAGCTCTCTCTTATTTATTATAAATCACATTTATAATATGTGTGGTTAATATGGACAGTGCTATCCACATTATTCAATATCCATGATAAGTAAATCACATTTAATCATCTTGGATCTCTATTCTCATGTGCCCAAATAATATGAATCACATTCATATTATTTACATCTTTGATAATCAAATCACCTTTAATTTTCTATGATAACTCTCTTTATAATATGAATCGAATTCATATTAATCATTATAATTAAATCACATTTTATTATCCATTTTCTTAATGCTCAGATACTTATATCAACAATGAAATTATCCCGAACTCTTTCATGGATAATGCTCTTTCTCCATGAATACTTGGAGATAAGGACAGGGCGATTGTATTGTTCCACATATAGTGACTTGGATATTGAGATCACATCTCAAATCCAGATCTCAGTCCTCCCATAGATACTTGATTAAATCAAGACCACAAATCTAATATTCTCATTGTATCTGAATCACATTCAGATTAGTGTCCAACATTTGGACTAAGATTAGATTACTTCTCTACTGAGAGGAGTCATTAAAATCCAGACCTGTTTCATCACTCCCTAGGAATGGAAGCGTCATGGTTATACAACCGTTTATGATTGCATCACCCTCAGGTATTCCCAATACCTATACATTGTGCATACTGGAAGACTCAGAATAAACCCGAAGTATAAGATCAATTTTACACTGTCTACTTCAGAGGTTTTATCATTAAGTTTCTCATATGATCATTGGGAGTCGATATCCATCATATGCTTTCGAAAAGCATATATCATACCCAGGTGTTGATCATATACTTTCGAAAAGCATATATCAAACCTACAAATTCAGTCAAGCTTCCAAAGCGAGACAACCGTGCACGAAATTTGGTTCTCCCCAATATCTCATGAGTGAGCTCATGTCTTCCGGTTCAGTAATGAACCTGTATGATCCCTTTGAGAGATCGTATTACTCATAAGCCCTTATATGCACACCAGCACGCCGGTGTATAGACCTTGATTAGGTCATCAACCTATTGGTCTGCCAAATGTACATACTCATACATATAGTAACACATCTTTCTCATATCAGAGGATGCGTGCCTATTTCCTGACAGCATACGACATAGGACTTTGGTTAACTCAATTTCGTTAAGTCAACTCTTTGACCAAACTTATCTAACATCTCCGAATCACTATTCCTATGCAGAGGACCTGCATCAAGAGGTCGGTTAGATATCAGCATAAATGAGAAAGGATTGCCATCTACTACTCAGGCTGGAGATCATCTCTTAACAATCATTTGATGGTGCTTGATGAGTCCTCAATCTAACTCTTTTGATATTCATCCAAGCACCAGCCTCTATGATTTAATAATTGAATCAACAGTTGTATGATCATCAATATGGCCATGGCACATAACCCTAATTGTACTAAGGGACCTATTATGCAAAATATTTATTCATCATTTCATATCAAGGAATGATATTCGCAATAACATTTATTGCATAATGGCTCACTGTGGGCTCGCATGTCCAACAATCTCCCATTAGCCCAAAGAGACATTAATGGGCTAATCATTTAAACCCACACTCATGTGATAATCATAGGCTATTTAGAAAATAGCTAGGTAAGCTGATCAATCACTTTGTTCCTAAGAGACTACGCCAAGTCCTTTTACGGCACTTGCATATCCCCCAGTAACAGTGCTCGTATCCAATGCAGATGTTGCATCTTATGCAATCAATACTCAATTTTGTTATAATGTCCTTGACACTATAGCTCGATAATTATTATAACCAGTATGTCCATAATCCTTATCAGAATACTTTTATTCCTAGAGATCTCTATCTCCTAAGGTATCAACAGTTAAGACCCTTATAGATCACTATCTACAAGGTCTTAAACATTTGAAGATAAGACACTGAGATCACTATCTTTAAGTTTCATCATCTTCTGAAGATATTGTTATTACTGCAATCAAGTGTTTAATCACCATAGTAGGATCAGCAACCGTTTACTACTCCCACTGCATGGTAGACTTCTGGCTTTTGTACACATCTAGCATAAACTCGGATTCTCAAAACTGATGCACAAGGGCAAGCAGTTTTAGTATTCACATCCTCAACTCTTTGAGGTGCTATTCCTTTAGATAGGTCAGTACCATATCTTGAGGGAAAGAATCCTTTCTTAGAATAATCCATGGAGATGTCCAAGGTATACCATTAATGTGATGGTCCCAATACCCTCTTTTCTTTGCTTTTGAACAACTTCAGAACTAAGATCTAAGAGGTATCCTTGAGATCATATCTCGAGGTATGGAACAACCATATTATAAAACACTTATTATTTCCATCCTTAGATCATTCTAAATGATTAGGATATCTACATTTAGCACGATGAACACAATGTCACTCCCTCTAAGCTTCATATGGTTTATCAAGATTTTATCTGAAACCATAACATTTATGATTTCATCAAATACAATATTCCAACTACAAGAAGCATATTTGAGAGTAGATATGGTTAGCGATATTCTGATGGATTAAAGCAAGGTCACTGGAGAGAAAGACTCATCGCAAGCGATGTCTTCTCTTCGGTGTGCATCTCATGAACACGAACCGTGCTTTGAAGGTCTCTACCTTTTCATCAGGTTTCCTCTTTCTCTTCAAGATTCATTTAAACCTTAATGTGTCTTACCCATATAGGTGGATCCTCGAGGGTCTATATACAACACTTGTATATGAAGTTTACTTTAGACTTTATTGCTATCATCCATCTTTCCATGTCATGATCTTTAGAATCTTCATCATTTGAAGTTAGATCAATATCAGATTCAACTGACACATGGAATCCATCATCAAACTTATTTAAAAAGGTATTAGTATTTCATCTTTAATTGTCTTTTTAGTTTAGGATCCCAGGAGCCACATTATCATCTCAAGATTAAATGACTTCCTTTACTTCATTTTCATCTTGATTCTCAAGAGTGTCATCCTATAAGAATCATATTCTCAAAGATGAGATTCTTTAAGAATCTCAAGGTCATAAAGTAGGTATCCAATACCATCCTTTACTTTCCTAATGAGGTAGCACTCTCCAAAGCCAGATTCCAGATTACTTGCATTGAACCTTATTAAGTATATATATTGTAGTCTCTACTACATATGTACCTTGGAAACTAACATATAATTATGCTAATATTCATGATTGATCATATCATGTGACACATTATCCAATTGTATCTCCGTAAAACTCTTATTGAGTTTAGGTTTATAAGGAGGAGTGAGATAAAAATAATATTCATATCTCTATAAGATATTCCATGAATTCATCTAATAGGTACAAGCTACCTAGGTTAGATCAAATTCATTTCATCTTCCTTCAGACTTTGGTTCAAAACCAAAATTGTGAAATCTTTAAACATTTCAAAGCTTTCTAAGGTGAAGGAAAGAAATCTCATATCTTAATTAATCATCAATAGATATCACATATCCATAATGTTTATTCTGATATAGATGATTCACATAAATCAATATGTATGAGATTTTGAATACCTTGACATCGTACACCATTCCTAAGGAAGGGTGTATTGGACAATTCTACTTTTGAATACAGTATTCACAAGTATGTAAGATTTGAACCTTTAGACAATCTAAAGTTTCATCTCTTATCAGTCTATTTATCACATCAACAGACAAATGTCCAAAACATGATGCTAGATCATTATCAAATGATCTTCATCCTCCTATTGATCTTTAATGGTTTAATTTTCAGTATTAGAAATCTTAATGAAACATTCATTAATTTTCTAATTTAGTAGAGTCCACAAGATTTTAGATTACTATCTGAAATATCTTCATCATAACTTTTTATGATAGGTCTATTACATAATTCATGTTTATTTACAACATTTAGAAATAAACAATGAGCGTATTCTAATATCTAGATTATAGAGACATTCTCTAAGACTAAGGGCTCTCCCACTGAAATTAACAAGTCCATCTATCCAATAGATATTGTTGCAACAATATCCATGTGGATGATTATTAAACCTTAAAATCAAATTTTATAGTCTTCTAGTACATATGGAACTAATTGCAAGTGTTATTAGAAGAATGAGATACAATTATTAGACTTTGATCTTATCAAATAAGAAAATCAACTTCAATGATTAAATGTATACTATCTCGATGCACCATCTAAGTCCTTCTCTATGGATTCTAGATAGACTTGATAGTCATACTATCAATACACCGTCTTATTGCAGTATTGGCATTCATCCAATTATTTGGATGTCATATGGAAGTTACAGAAGTACAATCAACTCTTTGACTTTCCTTCTCACTTGGGTCCAACCCATGCTTCCACTGCGCTTTCTTTATCTATAAGCAACCATTGCTAAAAAAGAAAGGATCTCTTATGTCGAAATCTAAAAAATTCAATTAAGAGTATTTCAACATTTATACATGCCTCATTCAATTCATACAATATGAATAATATGAAGCTTCATGAATGACTAAAGTATAGATAGTAGAATGATGACACTCATCGTATCTACATCCATCTAAACTCTGAAAACATTGGTTCAGGTAGGTATTCAAATAATTTGAATACAACATCTCTTATAGAGCCACCATTCTGCATGATGCAGAGAACCATGTCATTCATGATTAAATGTCGAGAGCACATATGCATGCCAAAATATCTTCTTAGATTTTGTAAGGATTATTTGACAATTACGATCATCATCGACATGTCACTTCCAAAGTACATTCGATGAGAGATCAAGACTGTAGAGATATACAAACCCTAGGGTTGTAGTTCTATTGTCTATTTAATTGTCATTCCTCATTATTATGAGGAAGACCTGCACATTGCAACCACATACATTATATGTCCAACTACAAGTATAATGTCTTGATCATGGATCCAATCCATGATAATTTACTGGTTATTATTGAGTATAACATTGAGTGGGTTTAATGAAGGATTATCTGAAATAAGAAATTTGCATAAATATACATAAATATATATATACACGTTATACTTTGGTTTAGGAATTTTTATATCAAAGTTGTCTTTCCTTGTCAACATTGAAAGTTCATTCCCTTAATCACTTCCAATGTAAGAAATATACTTACCATTATATCTCAAGCAAGATCTGGGATCTCCTTCCTTATCTTTATAACATCCTAATAATATGAGAACCTGTAACTCCAATAAAAAGAAGCGGGAACACATTCCACCTTGCAAGTCCAACTTGCATCTCCCAATTCGGTCTTCAACACCTGGTCCCACCACCCCTAAGGTGATGTTGACCCGTCATTAATTGAACCAACCATCAACAGGAATACAACTTGCTATGTGCAATCCAATATCGCCCCAACAATATGAGGATCTAATATTGGGGTCACCACGCATACGTCCTTACCCTTTTGAGAAGCGCGGAGTCTGATCCAAATGGATTGTAAGCAGGAGCTGTCACTTCGGACAGACACCTCCTACATACAATATCTGGTGACGGAACCCTTCGCCTTGACAGGAGACC
This sequence comes from Ottelia alismoides, assembly GCA_037367405.1. NCBI lineage: Eukaryota > Viridiplantae > Streptophyta > Magnoliopsida > Alismatales > Hydrocharitaceae > Ottelia > Ottelia alismoides. Next base: position 730,598 of record JAZKJV010008325.1, on the reverse strand, counting down.
ATAGATGTCACTTATGTGATCCTCCATATCATATTCAAATTTTAATTAATTATCATGAATCATATTCACATAATTAATTCTTCCATGGGAAATGCACATCTATTCATAATAGAGTGTTTTTAATTGGATATAATTAATTCAATCTCATTAAATCAATTATCAGTCCAATTCAATCAACAAACTTGATTGTTTTTACTTGAATACATATATGGTATTATCTCAAAATACGTATTAATTCGAATTTTAACAATTAGAAAAAAAACATATTGATATCTCTGGCATTATCGAGTCCCTACATGCTGTCATGGCCAGTACCAACGGAATTGGGACGGACCGCAACCGGTGCGACCCACTACCCCAATGCTTCCTGACTAGAAACCATATCCACATCAGGAAAGGATAATGCCAAATAGATCACTGTGTACTTTGAGATAATCATCGGTTCTTCAACCAAAATTATACCATATAGTAATAATCAAAATATTTTTGACTATAAGGAAATTTGCTACACAAATTCCCAATCCTATTCAAATCAAGTTGTTTGTTGATTGTGTTTCCAATAATGATCTAGATCAAATCTAATCAATTTATTTGTTCAAGACAAGTCAATAAAGGAAATAATCATCATTAAAAATTTCTCAATTATTTTTCATAATTATTTCATGAAATTAACAATTAATATTTTACTAGTTGACAATCACATGGTTCTTGATTAGGAAAGTAATTTCCAGAAGTGACCCTCACTTACTAAAATTAGCATATCTCAATCAATTTAAATCCAAATTAAGCAAAGTAAGTTTCCAAAGTTTTCTAATTTAATTTACAATAGAACTATGTGGTTAGCACACATTTCTAGGCGTTTCTAAATAGTAATTAACTCCTTAATTACGTTGAGATTCGAAGTCCCCAAAACAGTGGATACATGTTCACTAATTTGATCATAACTTGAGCAAACGGATTCGAAATCATGCAAACTCAGATCCTACGGTTTCCTTATTTCATTGGAAACAAAATCTTATTATTATTTTCAACAATTTAAACAGGGCCGAAAATAATCACTAAACAGAGATACGAAAATAAAATGCGATAAAACTTTCGCAAACCTTAACGAACCCAAGCCGTCCTGGGTTTATGGATCGTATCCGAAACTTCTGACCTAAGCTCTGATACCACTTGAAGGATATGGCTAGATCCTTAAGCGCATCACAGAAGTGTGAGCATCGTATCGAATACGACGATGAACGACTAGTTAGACTAGTTGTTCTAAGCAGCGGAAATTAAAAAAAATTCAAGCGACGAAACCACATGATCCAAGAACACTTCTCGAATCGTTTCGCATAAAACATAAACAAGTAATAGGATTACCTCTTGAAGCGTGGTTGCGATCGAGTCTCTAAATGAAGAGACCTCCTGTCTCAAGTCCGATCCGACAGAGGAGACACTTGCGAGCGTGGGGATGAATCGTGTGCTACTCGCAATCCATGTTGATAATCCAAGCGGCGGATCTCCTGATCTCGACACATGAGATCTGACGTCTTCTTCACGAGCAAGGCACACCGAAATAGATGGAGATCCACGAGCAAACGATCGGGCAGCCTAACGACGACACTGAGGTGATAGAGAACTTCTCTAGGGCATCCATGGTGGACGGCCATTAGAGAAGAAGAGAGAGGGCTGACGTGTAGAGAGAAAAAGAGAGAGAGAGACTTATGTTCTCATTGTGTAAAGAAGAGCAAAGAGATGCCTCTCCTTTTATAATATTTTGGGATCCATGGGCAACACAAATCCAATGGCTCACATTGATTTGTGTTTCTTTTAATGGTCAAGATTTTGTTGGTAAAAATCCAACAACAATTAACTTAATTTAGATTAAATATATATTGATAAATCAATACGATTCAATCCCAAATTAAATCAATCAAGCATGGAGATTATGGAATGAAGATTGCCTCCTTCCATAATATGGGATTTGGTGGCAATCTCATGTAATCTCATGATATCTCAAGAGATTACATTATTCCATTGAAATCTTCAAGATTTACAACACTTGTTGTAAATTATTCAACAAAAATAATTCATAATTATATTGTGAATATTCCAATCTTGCCATTGAAAAATTGTGAATCACATTCGCAACTCAAAATAAAATGTAAATTACCTTTTCAATTTAATGTCCAATGTGAATCCAATTCACATTAACATTTAATTAACAAATGTAAATTACAAATAGTTCTCTCTTATATATTACAAATAACATTTATAATATATGTGATTAATATGGATATTGCTATCCGCATTATTCAATATCCATGATAATTAAATCACATATAATCATCTTGGATCTCTATTCTCATGTGCCCAAATAATATGAATCACATTCACATTATTTACATCTTTGATAATCAAATCACATTTAATTATATAAGATAACGATCTTTATAATATAAATCGAATTCATATTAATCATGATAATTAAATCACATTTAATTATCCATTTTCTCAATGCTCGGATACTTATATCAACAATGAAATTATCCCGAACTCTTTCAAGGATAATGCGCTTTCTCTGCGAATACTTGGAGATAAGGACAGGGCGATTGTATTGTTCCACGTATAGTGACTTGGATATTGAGATCACATCTCAAATCCAGATCTCGGACCTCCCATAGATGCTTGATTAAATGAAGACCGCAAATCTAATCTTCTCATTGCATCTAAATCACATTCAGATCAATGTCCAACATTTGGACTAAGATTAGATTACTTCTCTATGAGAGGAGTCACTAAAAGCCAAACCCGTTTCATCAATCCCTAGGAATGGAAGCGTCATGGTTATATAATCGTTTATGATCACATCACCCTGTTGTATTCCCAATACCTGTACATCCTACATACTGGAAGACTCAGAATAAACCCGAAGTATAAGATCAATTTTACACTGTCTACTTTAGAGGTTTTATCATTAAGTTTCTCATTCGATCATTGGGAGTCGGTATCGACCATATGCTTTCCAAAAGCATATATCATACCCAGGTGTTGATCATATACTTTCCAAAAGCATATGTCAAACCTACAAATTCAGTCAAGCTTCCAAAGCGAGACAACCGTGCACGAAATTTGGTTCTCCCCAATATCTCATGAGTGAGCTCATGTCTTCTGGTTCAATAATGAACATGTATGATCCCTTTGAGAGATCGTATTACTCGTATGCCCTTATATGCATACCAGCGCGCTGGTGTATAGACCTTGATTAGGTCATCAACCTATTAGTCTGCCAAATGTATATGCTCAGACATATAGTAACACATCTGTCTCAGGTTAGAGGATGCGTGCCTATATCCTGACAGCATATGACATAGGACTTTGGTTATCTCGATCTCGTTAAGTCAACTCTTTGACCTAACTTATCTAACACCTCCGAATCTCTATTCCTATGCAGAGGACCTGCATCAAGAGGTCGGTTAGATATCAACCTAAATGAGAAAGGATTGCCATCTCCTACTCAAGCAGGAGATCATCTCTTAACAATCATTTGACAGTGCTTGATGAGTCCTCAAACTAACTCTTTAGATATTCCTCCAAGCACCAGCCTCTGTGATTCCATAACTGAATCAACAGATGTATGATCATTAAGATGGCCATGGTACATAACCCAAATTGTACGAAGGGGCCTATTATGCAGATTATTTATTCTTCATTTCAGATCAGGGAATGATATTCGCAATAACATTTATTGCATAATGGCTCGTCGTGGGCTCGCATGTCCAACAAGGCTGACCCTGCCTAGATGGACATGATCAGACGACTCTTTCCTCCAACCAACGTAAAATAATTGCGGTCATTCCTCGGGCATGTTGGATTTACAGGAAAGTTAGTGATGAATCTGTGATTCATCACATCAAAAGTCAAAAATAGAGCCTTGTTCCCGAGAAAATAGAGGCATATTTCCTTTTATCTTGCATAAATAACACTCATGCATGCATTCATAATTCATGCATTTTAGCAGCTCATCTGCATTTAAATAAGAATGCCTAAAATCACCCTTGTAAAATAGCCCAAATATCCTGAGAACCCTTGTACATTAAAATACACATAAAGCCCTCATACAAACCCCTAATTGGGTCTACTCACTCTTAGAATACTACATATTAAAAGACCTTCAAAATGAGACTAATTTCATTGCAATTGGAGCTTGTATGAGAAACTTGGGTTTTTGGGTCATTTTGCATACTACATATGTACATTTATGTATCCTTGTATTTATGTACCATATTTGACCTTATCTCCGTCTTTGGTCAACATGAAACTTGTAGATCTCATCAAGATCTACAACTTTCATGTTTTGAGTTTTTCCAAATTTGGCTTCCTCTTCTCTCTACACGTGTTTCCTTCTCCAGCCATTCACAGCAGGCCACGTGGCGCCCTCTGATTGCGCCACGCGGCCCGCTACCCTTCGCCTCATCCGCCCGCGCCCTCCGCCGTTGGATCTCGCTTCAGATCCAACGGCCCCTCTGTGACCACGTGCGCTCATTCTCTCAGCCGTTCGATCTTCATCCGCATTCAGATCTGTCCGCTCGTTAGCGCCTTAAGCAGGGCTCGCCACGCGGCGCGTTGACGACCGATCGATCGCATCTTAGAAGTTGCATCTCAGCCGCTCCTTTTCTTGATGCCTCTCAACCGCTCGATCGACCTAAGCCCTCCATCATCACCGTTCGCTATCGCCTCACGCACAGCTTGCCACGTGGCCACTTCATCGACCATCGATCTCACCGCCTCGGATCTAACCACACCCGCTCACCACGATCTAATCTCCACCGTTGGATCACACGATCCAACGGTGGAGACTTCGTCTCCTACCTCCAGGCGCCCCTCTCCCCCACGTCCCTTGCCTTGCGGGAGGGGCGCCCCCTTTCCTTTTCTGGGCACACGTCGGCCATCTTCTCCGGCCGCTGACCTCGCCACGACGCTCCCCACTCGTCCCTCTCCCTCGCCAGCACCCTCAATCGCCATCACCTCCACCATATTCGCCCCACGACGACCACCAACTTCACCAATCCACCAGCTAACCCATCAACTCCACCTTATAAATACGCCATCACCAGCGACCTTCATCTCTATCCGCCACTCCAGAGAGATCCCTCGAGCTCCAAGCTTCCTATTGGTGACAGCAATCGGCTGATTTGTCGAGCGACGACAGCGATCCAACTCCGGCGAGATCCTCGGCCCACCGCCGTGTCGCAGCCACTCCTCCGAGCAGCTGCAAGAGCTCGGGACCTTACCGATCCCTCGAGCGACGACCCTGGAACTCCCAGCGGAGCTCCAATTCCCAGGTAACTCCCTCCATCGATCTCCGATCTTCTTCTTCTTTTTCTTGCTTTTTCTCTTCTTTTATTCGCTGTCCTTGATCACCCTCGCACCTTCCAATCATCTCGGCGAGCTTCGCGTCGAAGCTCCGATCATCGCAGCACCCTCCGCACATTCCGACGACGCATACCACCTTCCTCCGACGAGCAGCTCCGCCATTTGGCCGGAGCTTACTCGCCAGACCACCGCACTCCACCGTAGGCCTCGCCGCTCACTCACCTCACCTCCACGAACACCTGCACGCCTCGGCTATTCATCTAAACCCTTGCAGGTCCTAAAATCTTCATTGGATGGAGCCTCGCCGGAGCTCCCTTCGCGCTTCATCGACACCGAGCTCCAGCCATCCTCCAGGGATCCAGAGACCACCGGAGGCCTCCTCGTGCTCTTCCGCTTCTTCCGAGCTAGGTGGGAGCTGACGAAGCTCATCACCGGAGCTTGGCCACCGAGGCGGAGCTCGGCTGCCTTCACCGGAGCGCAGCCCTCTCCTCCGCAGGCGGCGGAGGATCGTTAGAGAAGAAGGAGCAGCAGCCGTTCGATCATCTGATCGAACGGTACTCGCCTCGCCACGCGTCCCTGCGCCGCCATCAGCCTCGACCGTTGATCACCCCTCGGATCGGACGCCTCACCAGCCGCCACGCGTCTTCATCAACATCCCTTGGATCATCTTGATCCAAGGGCCTTCAGGCCGCCACGTCGCCTTGTCCGAGCCTCGGCGTCCAAGCCTAGGCTCGGGTGAACCGAAGCAGCACCGAGGCTGGGCCGAACCTCCAGAAGGCCCGAGCCTCACTCCGAGCCTCAGACGCCCTCCGAACCTAGGTCGCCCCACGTGAGGAGCGCGTGCTTTGTGGAAAAATTGCATAGAAGTCCTGCATATTATCGGTAATTGCATTTTAGTCCCTGTCAGCATAGTTAATTGTTGAAATTTTAATTTCCAGTATTGCATTTATACCCTTGTGTTTGCACGTGTCCATAGCATGCATTTTTCATCATTTTGAAATTCTAAAAATTGCAAGTTGTTGAGAATTTTGTCCTCTATCAGTTTGTACACGTGTCTGATTTTTGTTGGCTTAATTGAATTATCAATGAATTAATTGGTTCATTTGTGTCATATTTTGCCCAGTGATGCCCTTTTGATTTTTAATTAAATATCAGTGCCTTCAAAAATCACCAAAAATTCACAGTAGCTTAAGGACACCATTTTCAACACTCCATAAAAATTTCATGTCATTTGCACGCATAACGAGGCCTCAATAAATAGTTTAGTGATTTTCTTTAATTAATTTTAATTAATTCATTTCACAATAAATTTAAGTTCTGTCAATTTTCCTAGGTCCCTGATCATTAGACCTTCTTAGGATAATTTTAGTTCTTGGAAAAATTGTGATTTGATATTTATTAAAAATTAAACACTGAAAATCACTCTGTCTGTTTATTTAATTCACAGAAAATTTATTTTGAGTCGAAAAATTCCAAAAAAATTAGTGTAGGTCATTTTCATCATAAATAACCATCTGGCCAATTTTCATTATTTTTGGACTTCGGTTGATACATCAATTAAATTTAAAGTTAAATTGGCTAAGATTTGTCTGCATATGTCTGCATAAGAAATAAAAAGACCAAAAAGATTCGACCCTCGAATATCAACACTTGAAAATTGCTGTAATCCACCTAAGGAGACAGTTGCCTCCCTGAGATCGACCTTGGACTCCACCAAGTAAAAAAATATATCACCGCTTAAAATTGACCAAAATCTGTCTTAAGTGGTTTTTGATCAACCTCTCGTATCCGACTGCAACGAACACTTAAAAGTAATTTGGACCATTAATTTGCCCGAATTAACTAAGGGTGCGGGAGCGTTCATCAAAATGGCGCCGTTGCCGGGGAGGCACGGCTTAGGTTAATTGTAGCATATTTTTGAAGTGTTTGATTTCTAATCCCCGGGTAGTCTGACCCCCGGTTTTTCTTGTAATTATTTCTCTTATTTGTTTTCTTTTTGCTTTATTTTTGTGTCACTCTCTGACCTCTATTTCATTTTTGTGCGAGGACCGCGAGGAGTCGGTGACACTTCAAGGACTTAGCATTTAAGTGTGTTGAGAGAAAGAGAGGCATTGTACTTTTTATTTTATTCTTCTTTTGCATTATTTCCAGCGGTTCCCGTTTGGGAGCTCGCGCGTGTAAATATAGTGGAAACTGTGTCCCGTGTGCTGTGTGGGTGATTGGTAATTTAGCTTGCACTAGCGGCTCCTCGAGCTACTTTAGGACTTGTTTGTGCTCGTAATCAATAGGACCACACAACACACTTAATAGACGCACCTAGACCGCAGGACTTAGTTCAAAATAAACTGTTCTCCACGCTAATAGAACTGCCTGTCTAGGAGCGGCTTGCATCGCTTGCATTTGCATGTAGAATAAAGTTTTCAATTCTGTATAGCATCCTGCATCAACAAGCGAAAGGATCACTGTAAGTACTCTTTACTTAGCATACGCATCATTGATTTCAATTTGCATCGGCTTTTCTCGATTTCCCCTCTGATTTTCTCATTTAACTTAAAAAGGAAATTGGGACTGTACGATAGGCGTGCTTTGTGGTGATTAATTACAGTGATAACCTAACTTTAAAACCGGGACTGCTAACAGTATTGACCATAAAAAGGGAATAAAAGCTAAAAATTGTTTGCGGGAGACTAATCCCCGACCTTGTTTTCAGGCTGAGTGAGGGTACCTGAGTGTGTGTGAACACCCTAAGGTAGAGCCCAAATCCCCGTCTTCCATATCACGTTCCAACTGATCCTAGCAAATATCACGAGCCGAATATTTTCAGATTCTTTGACTAGTACCAAGTAGCCTCCGCCTGTCTCAGGTAGATAGGGGCGAAATTGCGGTACTTCGCGACAAGCTGCCAGTAACCCCCCGGGGCGAAGTTCCGGCCTTGTCAGCCTCCGCCTGCTTGCAGGTAGATAGGGGCGTGGTCACTGATTCCATCGGCTTGGGATAGGAGCGAAGAAAGGAAGGAGCGGCGGTATCTTAGACGACAGGATAGACAGGGAAGACGCATCCGGCTCTGAGCCGACTTCCCTCTAGGCCACGTAATCCTTGCTAGATTTGCTTGAAAATCACACTTAAAAACTACAAGACAAATTGGACTCAACTTTGAGTCCTTCACTGTGTTGAGTGTGAATCCAGGGTCTTGGATTGATCTTGTGCTTGCTTCAGGTAGGAGTAAAATCCTATCTTCTTCTTGCTTCACCAAGATGAGTGACTGGGGAGATCTCGACGCACCGTTCACTAATCTCTCTATGAGTCCCCCACGTAACTCGTCTTTTCCGGTCCGAGCGCACCTTGGACCACCCAGGACTCATGACCCTCTTGAGTCCTGGTTCCCTCCTGCTCAGGGTGGTTACTCTCAAACCTACCCTTCTATCTCCTCTGAGATTACCGAGGAAGATCATTGCCTCGGTAATCCCATCCTTGATTCAACCTCTAACACCGACCTTATTTTCCAATCCCCAGAAGTAGAGGAAGAAATGCCGCCAAAGATGCCGCCCGATGAGGACCAGATGAGACAGATTCTAAGACGCCTTGCTGAAGCTGAACAGAAAAATGCTGATCTCACTGCACGAATGGGGCGGATAATAGTAGCTGAAGGGATCGACCGACCAATGGTCGATACCTATAACCCGGCAGAGAACGAAATCCAGAATTGGCTAGCACCTGCAGTTCCCGACCAGGCATTTGAGCTGAAGCCCCACTTCCTTAGCCTGCTGCCGAAGTTCAACGGAAACCTAAGCGAAGAGCCGTACACTTTCCTCCGTGACTTCGAACTAGTCTGCAATAATCTGAGCCATCCCAATGTTGGCCAAGATTATATCCGACTGAAAGCCACCCCGTTTGCCTTAGGAGATAAGGCTGCACATTGGCTGAAAAACCTAGGGGTGGTATGTACTACCTGGATGCAGTTCAAGGACCTCTTCTTGAAGAAGTTCTACCCACTCAGTAGAACCAATCAGATGCGAACGAAGATTGCCAGCTTCGCCCAAGGACCCTGCGAACCGTTCCACGAGGCTTGGGACAGGTTCAATGACTTAGTACAGAAATGCCCATGCCACGGCATTTCTAAGGCAATCTTAGTCCAGACCTTGTTCTGCGGACTAACCCCAGAGATGCAGGGGTTAGTCAGCGCCGCCTGCGGAGGAAGCTATCTGAACAAGAACGAGCACGCCGTATGGAAAATCCTAGAGCAGATGGCAGAAACCGGCAGGTCACAGGCCACAAGGGCCTATCAGTTGTCTCCCTCGATTCTATCCAACGAGACAACTAAAAGGACTGTTGCAGATCTGACAGAGGACCTCATCCCCAGCATGGGGATGATTGCAGACAAGCTTACTATGGTCGAGCAGATCCACAAGAGAGTCGCGGAGATGGAGTCTCTTTCGAGCCTTCCCAAGAAGGTGGAGGAACTCTCTGAAAAGGTAGCCAAGATTAAGCTACCCACCCCTTCTGCACCACCTGTACCTGTACATCGAGTCCATCTTGTACAGGAACAGGCACCGGGGTCTCAGAGCAGCTGGGATCAGACTTACACCCAGCAGAACCATCATGCACCCCCACCAGTGGAGACAGAGTACGAGGAGCCTCCGCCCGTTTACGAAATCAACGGGCTCTGGTATAGCCGCGACCCACTAGTCCGGCAAATCGAGATGGGGAAAGACCAGGCACACCGCCCAACCCCAGTCTACCAAGAGACCAGGCCCGTCACAATCCCGCGATATCAGTCCAGGCCAGAACAAGGGTACCAGCCGCAGCAGCGCACCTACCAGCAGGGGCCAGCACCGCCCCATCAGCAGCAGTATCGGCACGGCCAGCAGGGCCAGTTCAGGACCGCATCCACTCAGCAGCCAGCCCAGCCCACCGAATTGGAGTCCCTCACCTTGGCGATCCAGACCCTGTCTGATAGGGTCCAGCAGATGCAGAACGACTACCTGGACATGAGAACCGACATCAATCGGGTCTCTCGTGCTCAGGACCAACAAATGGCGCCAAGGACTCCAATTCCCGCACAGGTTCAGGCCAACCCAAACAGCGTACATCAAGGCCAGAACCGACCCCGAGATCAGGTATACTATTCAGATAATTATTTATCTGAACATGAGATCCTTTCGTATGATAATGTTAACCATATGTCCCTCAGGAGCGGAAGGACCGTGACCATACCTGATCGGGCACAGGCACAACAGGAAGGAACCTCCGAAATTCGACCTGAGGAGAATTCAGAGGAGGAAGAGGAGGAGCACCACCACCAGCAGCAGAAGAAGAGGACATCTGTGTCCTCGAAGCACCAGCCCCGTAGTCATCCAGAGTCCGACGACACCGATGAGCCCGCACCTCCATCTGTGGAGGACCAGCCAGAAGAAGCGGAAGACGCATCACCGGTTTCGCCCAAGCATTTCCCTTTTCGTCAAAGTCAGAGTCAGAGTCTGTATAAAAGTCCGAGTCAGAGTCTTGTTCAGAACTCAGTTTCAGCAGCTAATGAAGATATTTCAGTTCCAGAACCTGAGTTAATAATCCCTTTCCCCCAAGCTCTCAAGGGTGGGAAGAAGAAAAACAAAAAAATCCAAAAAGATGACCCTGAGATGGCTGAGTTTTGCAACAAACATATCAAGGTCACAATCCCCTTTGACAAGTTCGTGGAAATGACCCCTGCATTCCAAAAATACCTTAAGGTGAGATGCACGCCTACTAGGGTTAGCAGGAAAACCAAAAGCCGTGTTGAGAAACACGTTCTATCAGTAGCCACGACTTGTGCAATAAAGAACTCGTTTCCTCGGAAACGAAGAGACATGGGTGCACACTATGTAGTGAGTCATGTTGATGACATCGCGTTTGCACGCACTCTCCTGGACAATGGTTCCTCGATCAATTTAATGCCCACAGCCCTCTATGAGCGGCTCAATCTCGGACCTCTTAGGAAGTCTAGAGCTATTCTTCAGTTCGCGGACAAATCCACTAAGAAGTCCCAAGGAGAGTTAAGGAACATTGTGATCAAAGTCGAGGGGCAGGAATACATGGTGGACTTCACTGTCCTCGATATGGAAACCCCTCGTAATTGGAGAGATTCCCAGATCATTTTGGGTAGGCCCTTCCTCAGAACAGCAGGGGCCTTATTCGATTATAAGAATGGGAAAATTCAGTTCCAAACTCCAGGCGGAGATGAGGAACTAGAGATGAAACAGACGAGATGGCAGAGACCAGACTCCGAATCCAGCACCGAGTACTCTTCTATCGAAACATACCGTGAACATGTAGACTTAGTTGGGCCATGGAGACAGAACCCAGCCAGCACCGATGTGTCCATCTCCTCTGAAGATGATCCCGTGCATGAGTCAGTCTGCGAGATCCTAAGGAACGAGTACAGCTCTGAACCTGCATCGCCCTACATCTTCGATGACATAGAGGCCCAAGTGGGCCTGTCAGTCCTTACATCCTTAGGACAATCGGAAGATGAGGAAGACGAGTCGGACGAGGCGTTTGCCGATTGCATGGAGACCTTTGACGATCCGACTCCAGAGCCAAGCTTGGTGGCAGCCACTACAGAACAGGATCCAGCCACGTCCAACACCGAACCAGATCGGATTGAGCCAGACTTCTTAGACGATCATACCATCCCTGAGCTCAAACCTTTACCCACAACTCTGAAATATGCCTTCCTTGCGGGCCAGGACAAGAAATTTCCGGTCATTATCAGTTCGCAGTTGACCGAGGAGCAGGAGTCTCGCTTGCTAGAGATCCTGGAGAAGAACCGCAAGGCAATAGGCTGGAGCATTTCTGATCTCCACGGGATAAATCCCGCTCTGTGTTCGCACCATATATATTTGGAGAACGAAGCCAAACCCTCTCGTGAATTCCAACGTCGGTTGAATCCAAATCTACGAGAGGTAGTGAAGAAAGAGATAGAAAAATGGTGCGACGCGGGTTTCATTTACCCAATCTCCGATTCTAAGTGGGTGGCCCCAATCCATGTTGTCCCGAAAAAGTCAGGAATTCAGACGACCACCAATGAGGACGGAGAGGAGATCGTGACAAGAGTACCCACGTCGTGGCGCGTCTGTGTGGATTACAGACGCCTGAATGCCGCGACGAAAAAGGATCATTTCCCCCTACCATTTATTGATCAGATTTTAGAAAGACTAGCGGGGAAAGAATTCTTTTGTTTTCTTGATGGGTTCTCGGGCTACAATCAAGTAGCCATAGCTCCAGAGGACCAGGAAAAGACCACGTTCACATGCCCCTTTGGTACCTATGCTTTCAGGCGCATGCCTTTTGGGTTATGCAATGCTCCAGGTACTTTTCAAAGGTGTATGATTGTTGTATTCGCCGAAATGGTCGGCGAATTCCTGGAAGTCTTCATGGATGACTTCTCGGTCCACGACGACTCTTTTGATTCCTGCCTTAGGAATCTGGACCAAGTCCTCAAAAGATGTTGTGAGGTCAATCTGGTGCTCTCCTGGGAGAAAAGTCACTTTATGGTGACGGAGGGCATAGTGTTGGGGCATGTCATCTCCAAGAGAGGAATGGAGGTTGACCCTGCCAAGGTGGACGTGATCAGACGACTCCAGCCACCAACCAACGTACGGCAGTTGCGGTCGTTCCTCGGGCATGTTGGATTTTATCGGAGATTTATAAAGGATTTTTCTAAGATTGCCCGACCGCTAACTGAGCTTTTAGGCAAAGACGCGGAGTTTATTGTCGATCACAAGTGTCTTGAGGCCTTTAAGCGATTACAAGGAATGATCATGGACGCACCCATCTTACAAGCCCCAGATTGGTCTCTTCCTTTTGAGATCATGACGGATGCCTCAGATTATGCTGTTGGGGCTGTATTGGGACAAAGAAGAGACGGCGTCCCGTTTGCAATTCACTACGCAAGCAAAGTGCTTGATGCTGCTCAGCGTAACTATACAGTTACCGAAAAGGAAATGCTTGCGGTAGTGTTTGCCTTGGACAAATTCAGATCTCATTTAATCGGATCCAAGGTAACTGTGTTCACATACCATACGGCACTACGATATTTGATGGAGAAGAAGGACGCGAAGGCGCGTCTTCTTCGTTGGATTTTACTTATCCAGGAGTTTGATTTGGACATTCGTGATAAACCTGGAAAGAAGAACGTAGTAGCCGATCATCTCTCTCGTCTCGAAGATCTTAATACTTCCGAGGTTTCCCCGATTCGAGACTCCTTCCCCGACGAGTCGATTTTTGTTATCGACTCGCTCCCATGGTATGCCAATATCGTGAACTATCTTGTCTCCAAGAAAGTTCCCGAGGATTGGCCCAAGAGCCAAATTGACCGACTAAAGTCGGACGCTAGACACTACCATTGGGAGGATCCGATCCTTTTCTTTGAAGGACCGGATTGTGTCTGGAGACGGTGTATTCCTCAGGAGGAATACCAGAGTGTCCTTTCTTTATGCCATAGCTTAGAGGCAGGAGGACACCACTCCGGGAAGAGGACCGCATGGAAGGTACTTCAATGTGGCTTTTACTGGCCGACTCTGTTTCGCGATGCCACCGCCTTCGCGAAGTCGTGCCCAGTTTGCCAGAGGATGGGAGGAACCGTTGGTTCCAAGGATGAAATGCCAATGCAGCCAGTCATCATTTGTGATGTCTTTGACGCCTGGGGCATCGATTTCATGGGCCCATTCCCTGTCAGCCACGGGTTTGAATACATCCTTCTTGCGGTTGACTATCTGTCCAGATGGGTGGAGGCTATCCCGACCCGAGCCGCAGACAGCAAGACTGTCTGTAAATTTATCAGAGAGCACATAATCTCTAGGTTCGGGATTCCCAAAATGATGATATCAGATGGGGGTAGCCACTTTGTGAATCGGGAGGTGAAGAAACTCCTGAAGGACTACGGCATCGAACACCGTGTCGCTAGTCCTTACCACCCACAAACCAATGGTATGGCTGAGGTGTCGAATAGGGAGGTGAAAACCATATTGCAAAAGCTCGTCCGCCCAGACAGGAAGGACTGGTCTCAGATCTTGGATCAAGTCCTCTGGGCGTATAGGACGGCTTACAAGACTCCGTTAGGCACCTCCCCATTCCGAATGGTATTCGGAAAGCCGTGCCATTTGCCCGCAGAGTTAGTGCACAAATCAGAATGGGCAATAAAGAAAGTCAACTGGAACACACACCTAGGCCAGAAACAAAGAGACATGGATCTGAATGAGCTTGTGGAAGTCAGAAACCGAGCATACGACAACAGTGTGGTGTACAAGGACAAGGTAAAGCGTTGGCACGATAGATATATCAGACGAAAGACCTTTGTTCCTGGACAGAAGGTATGGTTGTTCAATGCCAGGCTGAAGACTTTCCAAGGCAAACTAAAGTCTAAGTGGACGGGACCATTCGTTGTCCGAACGGTGCATGATAGTGGATGTGTCGAGATCTCAGATCTCGCAGATGACGCACCGACATTCCTAGTAAATGGGCAGCTGTTGAAGCACTTCGTCGAATCCAATGAACAGTTAGTCCATGTAGAGGAGATTGTATTCATATGCGAGACAGATACATCAGATATATCTAAAGCCGCGTATGAAACCTTGCAGCAATGAACTCCAGCCATCAGCAGCATCTTCAGAAGATTCAGACCGACTCAGCTGTATATATATCATTCTTCCTGTATATCCTATCCTTACCTCCACGATTCTAGTAACCCGTCCCCACATCATCGAATCATTATCTCGGACTGTACTTAGGATGACCAGATCCTAAGTATAGGGGGAAGGGGTCACCCGAGTCGATTCATTGTACATTCTCCAGATCACATTGGTCCTCTTACTCACTCCTGTCCTATACTTAGGCTGACCAGAGCCTAAGTATAGGGGGGACCGACGCCCACCATGTATATATTCATTTATTTCCCCTCTTTTCCTCGTCCGCCCCATTTCTGATCTTCTTCTACACTTAGGCTACCAGAGCCTAAGTATAGGGGGGCGGGACGACTTCTATACTTTTTTTGTTATTTTAGCTCTCCTACGCTTAGCCCGAGCTATGTCTTTTTAGTCGCTTTCGTGCTCTGAGGACATAGCACACGCTAAGTATAGGGGGGCGTGTATATATTACATATATACTTTACCCATAGCTCGTATTTTCGCGTATTGTTGTATATATTTTGCAATAATTACGGGTGGGTAAAAACAAAAAAAAAAAAAAATTTTGTACACTTGTATAATATGTACTATATGTATAATACTTGTATAAAAAGTTGTAAAATTCTTGTAAAACATACTTTTGTAAATAATTGTTGTATACCAGAAAAATAAAACAAAAATAAAGGCTTCTTATTTACTCTTGCATATCATCCCTGCATAAAAAAATAATAATAAAAAGAGTCCTGCATTTTCACAGCATGACATCTCATCTCATCTGCATATTTCTGCATATGCAAAGTGAAAAGCTAGTGGGTTCTGAACCAAGTTATGAGTAGATATTGAGGATGGACTTGATTTGACCTTAATCCACCTAACTTCAGAGGAACCTTATAGGAACTGGAATTAAGATTTCTCAGGTCAAGAGACTTAATTCTTTGAGTCCGCATGTCTATGTTCACATGTCATCTTGACTAGTCTAAGTAGAATATCTCGTGCACACGCAGGATTCTTTTAGATAATGACCTAACTTGGACAAACACTATGCACGTAGCTCTTCATTGATGAGGTGGTAAGGAGGTAGTTTCCTTTGACTTGGGGTAGCATATGAGGGTAGTACTTCTAGGCGGAACCTCTCTTCTTCTTATAGTGAAGGAAGTGCGTCTCAACTTGGTCTAGTGGTGATGAAGGCTAAGGACGGGATGCTGTGGGTTGCAATAATGCTTCAAAAGAGGGATAGTCTACTGGCTCAAGAGGAAAAACTCCTGATGTATATGCTGCACCTTGAATATTGTGTCAAAAAAAAAATGCAAGAAAGAACTCCAAAAAAATCAGACAGGTCCAAGAAAAAGAATAATACCTGTCGGAGTACGTATATTAGCAAGGAAAATGCAGCTGGATGACTTGGCTACACTGGTCAGGCATCCCGGGATAGGTGGCTACACTGGCCACCGTCCATTCTTTTCTCTACCCCCTCCTCTTGGGTTGGTCGCACTTGAACTTAGAAGGGAATACCCCGCTCCTCGAGGAAAGAGTTACTGGACCGGGTTATTGAGTTACCTTGTTAGAGGAGGCTGGTTCCGAACCATTTCTGATGTGGAGAGCTACATCTCACTTACACGGTACAAGTAAGAATCATAGTCATCAGAAATTTGCATTTGAAGATTTGTTCTGACCTGACTATTGAGGCGTCTTGAATAGAAGACTTGTGGAACTTGAAGTCTGTTAGGTCTTAAGTTCAGGTCCAAATAAGGTTCCGCCACACAATCAATCCAAAGGTCGAGTCAGGCTCCATTTTCAACTTTTGTTCATGACCTTGGTATGGAACCCAAAATCATTTCACTCTTGCATTTCATTTAGTTGCTCGGGGACGAGCAAGGTTTAAGTATAGGGGGTTGATGAATCTGTGATTCATCACATCAAAAGTCAAAAATAGAGCCTTGTTCCCGAGAAAATAGAGGCATATTTCCTTTTATCTTGCATAAATAACACTCATGCATGCATTCATAATTCATGCATTTTAGCAGCTCATCTGCATTTAAATAAGAATGCCTAAAATCACCCTTGTAAAATAGCCCAAATATCCTGAGAACCCTTGTACATTAAAATACACATAAAGCCCTCACACAAACCCCTAATTGGGTCTACTCACTCTTAGAATACTACATATTAAAAGACCTTCAAAATGAGACTAATTTCATTGCAATTGGAGCTTGTATGAGAAACTTGGGTTTTTGGGTCATTTTGCATACTACATATGTACATTTATGTATCCTTGTATTTATGTACCATATTTGACCTTATCTCCGTCTTTGGTCAACATGAAACTTGTAGATCTCATCAAGATCTACAACTTTCATGTTTTGAGTTTTTCCAAATTCGGCTTCCTCTTCTCTCTACACGTGTTTCCTTCTCCAGCCATTCACAGCAGGCCACGTGGCGCCCTCTGATTGCGCCACGCGGCCCGCTACCCTTCGCCTCATCCGCCCGCGCCCTCCGCCGTTGGATCTCGCTTCAGATCCAACGGCCCCTCTGTGACCACGTGCGCTCATTCTCTCAGCCGTTCGATCTTCATCCGCATTCAGATCTGTCCGCTCGTTAGCGCCTTAAGCAGGGCTCGCCACGCGGCGCGTTGACGACCGATCGATCGCATCTTAGAAGTTGCATCTCAGCCGCTCCTTTTCTTGATGCCTCTCAACCGCTCGATCGACCTAAGCCCTCCATCATCACCGTTCGCTATCGCCTCACGCACAGCTTGCCACGTGGCCACTTCATCGACCATCGATCTCACCGCCTCGGATCTAACCACACCCGCTCACCACGATCTAATCTCCACCGTTGGATCACACGATCCAACGGTGGAGACTTCGTCTCCTACCTCCAGGCGCCCCTCTCCCCCACGTCCCTTGCCTTGCGGGAGGGGCGCCCCCTTTCCTTTTCTGGGCACACGTCGGCCATCTTCTCCGGCCGCTGACCTCGCCACGACGCTCCCCACTCGTCCCTCTCCCTCGCCAGCACCCTCAATCGCCATCACCTCCACCATATTCGCCCCACGACGACCACCAACTTCACCAATCCACCAGCTAACCCATCAACTCCACCTTATAAATACGCCATCACCAGCGACCTTCATCTCTATCCGCCACTCCAGAGAGATCCCTCGAGCTCCAAGCTTCCTATTGGTGACAGCAATCGGCTGATTTGTCGAGCGACGACAGCGATCCAACTCCGGCGAGATCCTCGGCCCACCGCCGTGTCGCAGCCACTCCTCCGAGCAGCTGCAAGAGCTCGGGACCTTACCGATCCCTCGAGCGACGACCCTGGAACTCCCAGCGGAGCTCCAATTCCCAGGTAACTCCCTCCATCGATCTCCGATCTTCTTCTTCTTTTTCTTGCTTTTTCTCTTCTTTTATTCGCTGTCCTTGATCACCCTCGCACCTTCCAATCATCTCGGCGAGCTTCGCGTCGAAGCTCCGATCATCGCAGCACCCTCCGCACATTCCGACGACGCATACCACCTTCCTCCGACGAGCAGCTCCGCCATTTGGCCGGAGCTTACTCGCCAGACCACCGCACTCCACCGTAGGCCTCGCCGCTCACTCACCTCACCTCCACGAACACCTGCACGCCTCGGCTATTCGTCTAAACCCTTGCAGGTCCTAAAATCTTCATTGGACGGAGCCTCGCCGGAGCTCCCTTCGCGCTTCATCGACACCGAGCTCCAGCCATCCTCCAGGGATCCAGAGACCACCGGAGGCCTCCTCGTGCTCTTCCGCTTCTTCCGAGCTAGGTGGGAGCTGACGAAGCTCATCACCGGAGCTTGGCCACCGAGGCGGAGCTCGGCTGCCTTCACCGGAGCACAGCCCTCTCCTCCGCAGGCGGCGGAGGATCGTTAGAGAAGAAGGAGCAGCAGCCGTTCGATCATCTGATCGAACGGTACTCGCCTCGCCACGCGTCCCTGCGCCGCCATCAGCCTCGACCGTTGATCACCCCTCGGATCGGACGCCTCACCAGCCGCCACGCGTCTTCATCAACATCCCTTGGATCATCTTGATCCAAGGGCCTTCAGGCCGCCACGTCGCCTTGTCCGAGCCTCGGCGTCCAAGCCTAGGCTCGGGTGAACCGAAGCAGCACCGAGGCTGGGCCGAACCTCCAGAAGGCCCGAGCCTCACTCCGAGCCTCAGACGCCCTCCGAACCTAGGTCGCCCCACGTGAGGAGCACGTGCGACCTGGGTTATTTGCATCAACGCCCCTGGAGCTTTCAGAAATTGCTAAGAGGTCCCTGTGAAGCAGACATCACGTGAGGAGCGCGTGCTTCGTGGAAAAATTGCATAGAAGTCCTGCATATTATCGGTAATTGCATTTTAGTCCCTGTCAGCATAGTTAATTGTTGAAATTTTAATTTCCAGTATTGCATTTATACCCTTGTGTTTGCACGTGTCCATAGCATGCATTTTTCATCATTTTGAAATTCTAAAAATTGCAAG
Source organism: Ottelia alismoides (assembly GCA_037367405.1). Lineage (NCBI taxonomy): Eukaryota > Viridiplantae > Streptophyta > Magnoliopsida > Alismatales > Hydrocharitaceae > Ottelia > Ottelia alismoides. The sequence goes on along the minus strand of JAZKJV010008325.1, from coordinate 711,097 downwards.
TTGTTGAGAATTTTGTCCTCTATCATTTTGTACACGTGTCTGATTTTTGTTGGCTTAATTGAATTATCAATGAATTAATTGGTTCATTTGTGTCATATTTTGCCCAGTGATGCCCTTTTGATTTTTAATTAAATATCAGTGCCTTCAAAAATCACCAAAAATTCACAGTAGCTTAAGGACACCATTTTCAACACTCCATAAAAATTTCATGTCATTTGCACGCATAACGAGGCCTCAATAAATAGTTTAGTGATTTTCTTTAATTAATTTTAATTAATTCATTTCACAATAAATTTAAGTTCTGTCAATTTTCCTAGGTCCCTGATCATTAGACCTTCTTAGGATAATTTTAGTTCTTGGAAAAATTGTGATTTGATATTTATTAAAAATTAAACACTGAAAATCACTCTGTCTGTTTATTTAATTCACAGAAAATTTATTTTGAGTCGAAAAATTCCAAAAAAATTAGTGTAGGTCATTTTCATCATAAATAACCATCTGGCCAATTTTCATTATTTTTGGACTTCGGTTGATACATCAATTAAATTTAAAGTTAAATTGGCTAAGATTTGTCTGCATATGTCTGCATAAGAAATAAAAAGACCAAAAAGATTCGACCCTCGAATATCAACACTTGAAAATTGCTGTAATCCACCTAAGGAGACAGTTGCCTCCCTGAGATCGACCTTGGACTCCACCAAGTAAAAAAATATATCACCGCTTAAAATTGACCAAAATCTGTCTTAAGTGGTTTTTGATCAACCTCTCGTATCCGACTGCAACGAACACTTAAAAGTAATTTGGACCATTAATTTGCCCGAATTAACTAAGGGTGCGGGAGCGTTCATCAGTTAGCAAAGATTTTTCAAATATCGCCTGACCGCTAACTGAGCTTCTAGGAAAAGATGTGGAGTTTATTATAGATCACAAATGTCTTGATGCCTTCAAGAAACCTCATGGGATGATCTTGGACGTCCCGATCTTAGAAGCCCCAGATTGGTCTCTTCCTTCTGAGATCATGGCGGACGCCTCAGATTTTGCTATTGGGGTTGTGTTAAGACAGAGGAGGGATGGTGTCTCGTTTTAAATACACAATGCAAGCAAAGTGCAAAATCTCTCAACGTAACTATAGAGTTACCGAAAAAGTGATGCCTTCAGTAGTGTTCATCTTGGATAAGTTCAGATCCCATCTCATCGTATCTAGATTGATTGTGTTCATAGATTAGACAACACTACGGTACCTAATGGAAAAGAAGGACGCGAAGGCGCGTCTTCTTAGGTGGATTTTACTTATCCAGGAGTTTGACTTGGACATTAGAGATAAACCTGGAAAGAAGAATGTAGTAGCTGATCACCTCTCCCGTCTTGAAATTCTTGATACTTTTGATGATAAACCTATTCGAGATTCCTTTCTAGACAAGTTTGTTTTTGTTATCGACTCACTCCCATAGTACGCCAATATAGTGAACTATCTTGTCTCCAAGAATGTTCCTGAAGATTGGCTCAAGGGCAGCATAGACCGACTCAAGTCGGACGCGAGACATTACCATTGGGAGGATCCCATCCTTTTCTTTGAAGGATCGGATTATGTCTGGGGGAGGTGTATTCCTCAGGAGGAATATTAGAGTACCCTTACTTTCTGCCATAGTTTGGAGGTAGGAGGACACCACTCTGAGAAGAGGACCGCATGGAAGGTTTAACAATGTGGCTTATACTGACCGACTTTGTTACGCGATGCTCTCACCTTTGCGAAGCCGTGCCCAATATGCCAGTGAATGGGAGGAGCCGTTGGTTCCAAGGATGAGATGCCAATGCAACATGTCATCATTTGTGATGTCTTTGATGCCTTGTGCATCGACTTCATGGGTCCATTCCCGGTTAGGCATGGTTTCGAATATATCCTTCTTGCGGTGGATTATCTGTCAAGGTTGGTGGAGGCTATCCTGGCCCGAGCTGCAGACAACAAGACAGTCTGTAAATTTATCAGAGATCATATAATCTCTAGGTTCAGGAACCCAAAAGTGTTTATATCCAATGGGGTACCATTTTGTGAACAGATACGTGAAGAAACACGTAAAGGATTATGAATTCGAACACCGTGTCGCTAGTCCATACCTCCCAAAGACCAATGACATGGTAGAGGTGTCGAATAGGGAGGTTGAGACCATACTGCAGAAGCTTGTCCGCCCAGACAGGAAGGACTGGTCTCAGATCTTGGATCATGTCCTTTGGACTTATTGGATAGACTACAAGACACCATTAGGAACCTCCCCATTTAGGATGGTGTTTGGAAAGCCGTGCCATTTACCCGTAGAATTAGTGCATAAATCCAAATGGGGAATCAAGAAGGTCAATGGAACACACACCTACGGCAGAAACAGAGAGTAATGGATCTAAATGAACTTGTGGAGATTGAAAACTGAGTATATGACAACATTTTAGTGTACAAGGACAACGTAAAGCATTGGAACGATAGATTTATCAGACGAAAGACCTTTGTTCCTGGACAGAAGGTATGGTTGTTCAATGAGAGGCTGAAGGATTTCCAAGCGAAGCTTAAATCCAAGTGGACAGGTTCGTTCATAGTCCATGCTGTGCACGATAGTGGATGTGTAGAGATCTCAGATCTTACATATGGAACACAGACATCCCTAGTTAATGGACAACTGTTGAAACACTTTGTAAAATCTAATGAACAGTTAGTCCGTGTTGAGGGGATTGTTTTCATGCGTGAGGCAGACTTAGAAGACAGACATAAAGCCGCGCATGAGACCTTGCAACATTGTGCTCTCGCTATCAGCAGCATCGAAAAGATCCAGATCTTGATCCTTGTATATACTCACCTCCTTCTTGTATATATTTTCTTTCCCTCCCTCCCTAGTGATTCGAATCACTCGCCCCGGCTCCGTATCCTTTAATTTTATGGCTATACTTAGGATGACCAGATCCTAAGTATGGGGGGAGGGTGCCCCGAGTCTTTTCACCATTCACTGTACATCCTCTAGATCTCATCAGTTCTCACATCCACTTATGTCTTAGACTTAGGCAGACTAGAGCCTAAGTATAGGGGGGCCCGATGCCCATCATGTATATACTCATCCATTTGCCCTCTTGACCTCGCCCGCCTCATTTTTGTTCTTCTTCTACACTTAGGCTGCTATAGCTTAAGTATAGGGGGGCGGGACGACTTATATTTATTTTCTCTCTCCTATGCTTAGCATGAACTATGTCTTTTTCCTCGCTTTTCGTGCTCTGAGGACATAGCACACGCTAAGTAAAGGCGGTGTGTATATATTACATATATACTTTACCCATAGCTCGTACATTCACGTATTTTTGTGTATTTTTGTATATTTTACTAGGTGGGTAAAAATTGAAAAAAAACAAAAAAATAAAGTCTTTTTACTCTTGCATAGCATCCTTGCATAAGAAAAAAAGTGTCTTGCATTTCATTCATCTCTATAGCCTGTCATCAACATCTCATCTACATATCTTGCATATGCAAAGTGAAAAGTTAGTGGGTTTTGAACCAAGTTATGAATAGATGTCAAGGATGGATTTGATTTGACTTTAATCTACCTAATCTCAAAGGAACCTTATAGGAACTGTAGTTAAGATTTTTCAGGTCAAGTGACTTAATTCTTTGAGTCCGCAAGTCTATGTTCACATGTCATCTTGATTAGTCTAAGTAGAATATCTCATACACACACATGATTCTTTTAGACAGTGACCTAACTTGGACAAGCACCATGCATGTTGCTCTTCATTGATGAGGTAGTGAGGAGGTAGAATCCTTTGGCTTGGAGTAGCACACGGGCGGAAACATCCATCCTCCTCTACGGAGGGAAGTGCATCTCAATCTAGTCTGGTGGTATTGACATCTAAGGACGAGATATTGTGGGTTGCAATAAAGCTTCAAAAGAGGGATAGTCTACTGGCTCAAGGAGAAAAACTCCTTACGTACATGATGCACCTTGTATATATGTCAAAGAAAAGAGCATCAAAGTTTGCAGCTGGATGACTTGGCTATACGGGTCAAGCATCCTAGGATAGGTAGCTACATTGGCTACCATCCATTTTTCTCTCCACCCCCTCTTCTTGAGCCGGTTGTAATTGAACATAGAAGGGAATACCCTGCTCCTCGAGGAAAGAGTTACTGGACCGGAGAATTAGAGTTACCTTGTTAGAGGAGGCTGTTTCTTTCCCATTTCTGATGTGGAGAGCTATATTTCACTTACACAGTACAAGTAAGATTCATAGTCATCGAAATTTTGTGTATAAGGATTTGTTATGACCTGACTGTTGAGGCGTCTTGAATAGAAGACTTGTAGAACCTAAAGTATGTTAGGTCTTAAATTCAGATCCCAATAAGGTTCCGCCACACTATTAATCCAAAGGTCGAGTCAAGCTCCATTCTCACCTTTTGTTTATGACCTTGGTATGGAACCCAAAATCATTTCACTTTTGCATTTCATTTTAGTTGCTCGAGGACGAGCAAGGTTTAAGTATAGGGAGTTGATGAATATGTGCTTCATCACTCTAAAATTGAAAATAGAGCTTTGTTCCTGAGCAATTAGATGCATTTCGTAACATATATTACATAATTATCATTCATGTATTTGTTCATAGTATCTGCATTTTGGCATGCACATTTGCATTAAATAAGGAGCCAAGATCACTTGTAAAAATCACATGTAAATACCATATGTGTATATATTTTGTACTAACTCCAAGTCCAATAAAATCAACTCAATAGTGTATATATCACTAAAAATAATTATGGAAAATTATCAAAAATTCTAACTTGTAAAATTGACCAATAAAATCCGAGTCCAGGTTTGAAGCTAGGAGCCTTAAAATGCGCATATCTCTCTCTTACAGTGTCCAATATAAGTCTACTCACTTTAAAGTAATAAACATTCAAATACCTTCAAAACAAGAATAATTCCATTAAAATTGGAGATCATATGTGAAACTTGGGTTTTGGGCCCCAATTGTATATTGTACTTATCGACATTTACACCCTTGAATGTTTTCCCTATGTTTCACCTCTTTTCCGTTTTTGGTCAACATGAAACTTATAGATCTCAACGATATCTACAAATTTCATGTTTTGAGTTCTCCTAAATTCTGCCAATTTCACCCTCTTTTTCAAGGTTTTCCATCTAATAACCTGATTGGGCCACGTGGCACCTTCTGATCACACCGCACGGCACGTCTCTTCGCTTGCCACGCGGTCACCATTTCCCGCCATCCGATCAACCACTTCCTCTCCAGATCCAAGCCGTCCATTCATGCTTTAATCTCAACCCTTGGATCAAGCCCTCAGATCGCATCTCCTCCATTTGTTCCTGCCTCGCTCTCAGCTCACCATGTGTCTTCCCATTAGCCACATGATCATCTCCTCACGATTCCATCGCCACCGCTTCTTCCCGCTTCACTCAGATCGTCCGATCCTTTTGATTGATCAAATCACATCTGTTCTATACCTCCCTCCTATGCGCATGACACGTGGCGCTCTCCACGACCATCTGATCAATACCTGGAATCCATCTCAGACACTCGCCTCTTCTTGCAACTAATCGCGACATGTGGTGCTCTATAAGCATTTCGATCCACCCTATCGATCTAATCTGGACCTATGGTTTGCGCCCTTCTGCTAACCGTTGGATCGCATGATCCAACGATCAGGACCCCGTCGTCTACCTCTGACCCTCTCCTTGCCCACATCACCCACTCATCTTTCACCTTACCCCCTTCTTATTTTCGCAACCTCACCTCCCACCTTCACCATGATCTGACCAAGCCATGATGGAGCACCATCATTCCTCATCTTCGCTAGCAGCCACTCCCTCCACGAATCCCTCTCTCTCGCTCCATATTCTCCACAAAAGCCTCACCTCCCATCACCGGAACCCCAAGCTTCCCCTTCAAATATTCTCCCTCCGCCACTATTCCACGCCATCTGCCTTTACAATCCAGAACCTCGAGCACTAATCTCATGATCTGTGACAGAGATTCTGTCGGTCATCGAACAACGACAGGAATTTCTCCGACGTGATCCACGGTGTGGTTTCGTCGTGATATAGCTCCACCTTCGAGCTGCTCAATCTCGGGCATCTGTCAGCCTTAGAGTGACGAACGGGGCTCCATCTAGAGCCTCAAATCCCAAGCAAACTCCATCCATCTCCAGGTATATACCTTATTATTGTTCTCTGCTTCTCCATCTCATTTTTTCCGATCATCCCTCAATTAATTAGGTCTCACCATTCAGTATAACCTTCCATTAATCATCCCCTTCGCTTTACCCAACAACCACCATCTTCGCACATCTCTCCGATCGCTTGACCCCCCTTCTCCGCTACTGATCACGTCCGGCCCATCTCTCCTCCGCTCGCCAGAGTTAGAGCTCCGTCCCCACTACTCCGTTCGTCGGGGACTCATCTCACTCGCAACACTCTACTCCATGCATGCTTCGGCTACAAAATTCACACCTGCAGGTACTCAAACGTTAATGGTCGGAGCCACGACCGGAACTTCCTGGGCGAGCTCCGACTCCAGCATCTGAGCGTCGACGGCCTCTTCCAGACCTTGCTGCAGCTCGCCCGGATTTCCATCTTCATTGACAAACGTCTAGGAAACTCCAGGGAGTTCCAGCGGGGCCAGGCAAGTAAGGCAGAACGTGGAGACCCGCTGGATTTCTAAAGTCGCTGCCACTACTACGGTGGAGGAAGAAGGTCAGAAGCTACAGCTGCCATTGGATGCACCTCCCCGGTGTTAATCCAATGACCCACACTTGGCCACGTTGCCTCCTTTGCAGTTCACAAGAGCCACTCGATCTCTGAGATCGGATGGTCTACAATCGTCCACCTCGACACCCCTAACCTCCTCTCCGAGCCTCTCTTGACCTCAGCTTCGGGTTCCACCGAAGTGCCGGTGACCGCCACCTGTAGGTCTGTTCTGAAGCAGCCGCCAAACCAGTAGTTCACGTGACCTGCACGTGCGAACGTTGGTGAATTGGCAGCCGTGCCCTTGTGGGTTCTAGAAATTACGTTCACATCACCGCCAATCATCATCACATGATGTGCACGTGACTCCGTGGGTCATTTACATCGAAGTCCTCATCAGCTTAGGTAATTACACTTTAGTCCTGTTAGCACATTTCTTTTTAATCAATTTTATTTTCTGTATTGCATCCATATACCTGTGTTTGCATGCTTATTTAAACATCCATTTAGTATCATTTTGTCATTCCAAAAATTGCATATTGTAGAACATGTCAGGCTTTATCATTGTGAATGTTTGTTATATTTTTGTGAGCTTCAAATTATTTAATATAATTCCTTTTGTGGAAATTAATACATTTTACCCATTGTTTGCCTTTAATTGATTATTAAATTGATTGATGCTCCAAAAATTGTGAAAAAAAATCACAATAGGTGGAGTTTAAGTATTTCTACATTGTTCCCAAAAATCACATCATTTGCATGCATATATAGGTCGCACTAAATGAATTGGTGATTTATGTAATTCATTTTAAATTAATTTCTCACTTATTATTTTTAGAAATTGAAAAATGTTATGGATATCTCTCACATAGTCCCATCTTGGATAAATTAGTTTTTGAAAAACATTGATGTTTGTATTTATTTCAATTAAAATTGCGTAAATCACCCTGCATTCATATTTAATTCGTTGTTAATTCATTTAGAGTCGAAAAATTCCAAAAACATTATGGTAGCTTCATTTCATCATAATGGATATTATGGCCAAGTTCGAGAGTTTTTGGACTTAGTTTGCTCATATTACCATTTTAATTCTCAAATTTGTCTTGAATAGCATTGCGCATTTTTAATTGCATAAAAAATTATTCTCTTGAAAAACTAACATCTAGAATGACTTTAAATTAATCTAAGTAGAAAGCCTCCCTGTGTTCGACCTTCGGCTTTCCCAAGTAAAATAAAAATTACCGCTCGATATTAATTGATATATTAATTAAAGTGGTTTTTGATAAATCTGATTTTACCCGACTGAAACGACATCATTAAATTTAATCGTTAATCCAGTTGAATTAAAAAGGATAATTTAGGGTTTCTTACCGAGTGAGTAACTGCACTTTATAACTTATATTGCATAATTAGCATTCATGCATGTGTAAATAGTATCTGCATTTTAGCATTCATATTTGCATTAAATAAGGAGCCAAATTCACTTGTAAATATTCACCTTATCTATTTTATACTAACTCCAAATCCAATACAACTAACTCCATAGTGCATATATTACTAACACAAATAAAGGAAAAATATCAGAAAAATACTAACTTGTAAAATTGACCAATAAAACCCAAATCCAAATTTGAATATAAGAACCTTAAAATGCACATATCTCTCTCGTACAGTGTCTGATATAGGTCTACTCACATTCAAAGACCTTCAAAATAAGACTAATTTCATGGAAATCGGAGATCGTGTTTGAAATTTGGGTTTTGGGCCCCTATTGTACATATTGACCTTTTTACACTTATATTTTATTTCTTTGTTATTAAAAATTAAAAAATTAGATTAAGTTGTAAATATTCCTTTCATATTTTATTTTGTTTTTTCTCTTATTAAAAAAACAAAAAATGCAAAAGACAAAAATGTGGTATTTTATACCTATAAGGTACCACCCAAAAATACGCTTTGTACATATGACTTCCTTTGATTTGGGTCCTTCACGAAAGTTGTAGAACTCGTTATTTTTTGTTGAACACTTTTTGATTTGACCTCTTTTGTTATTTCTTTTTCTTTTTATTTTGATTAGATTTGGATTTTTTAGGGAGCGACACGTGGCAACTCCTAAAGCCACCACGTGTCACTAATTTTTATCATTTTTTATTTTATTTTAATTTTGATTATTTTAATTAATTTATTTTTATTAATTCGTCATTATTATTTTTTTAAATACTTAAAAATAACCTGCCACGTGGCGGCCCCCGGGAGCGCCACGTGGTGCCTTCTCTCTCCGTGCCAGGTCATGTGCCTGGTACGTGACCTTTCCCCTCCCCTTCCTCTCCAGTGTCGCATAGTACACGAGCCCTGCCCTAAGCCTGGGGCGCAACCGCCTCGCACGCACCGTGTCTCGTGCGTTTGCTCCAGCTACCTGTCCTCTACTCCCCCTCGCGACTCCACACCAACCACCGGCACGCGCGACATTTCCCGCAACCACCAACTCCACCCCTTGCACACGCCAGCACTTCTCCCTCGTCCCTAGACCCACTCCCACTTTACGCAACCACCGTACCATTCTCCACAATCACTCTCTTCCGATCCCGCATCCTCTGCCACTTTCCAGCTGTGAGCGTAATTGTCGGGCACTCCCTGAACCACCTTTAAAACATCGATCACCCCTGCGCTGCCACTCATCAGCCATTTTCAATAGGAGAAGCCCAGCCTCTTCGTTCCTTGTGGTGACAACACGAGGTCAAGAATTGAAGGCGACGACGACTCCACCTTCATGTTCGGTGCGATCCAACGACAATCACTCGTCGTTACAGCTGCATCTGTGCGGCTGCCTAGCTCAGCCCCATCGAGGCTTGGAGCAACGATCAAGGACCTTCCAGGTCCTCCCCCAGATGAACATCCTCTTCATCTACTATAGGTGACTCCTTTCCTCTGGTCCCTTCTATTCCTCATCTTTGATTTCTACCTCTTCCTTCTCAGCTCTCGTCTTCATTTTCCACTCAAATATATCCAACCTTCATCATCACATTTTCGCACTCCACCTACGCAATCACCCATCAACCTCCATGTTGCACGCAACCTGCAAGCCTCAAGCTCGCTCTTCAGCACACCTCATCGCACCACCTCCGAGTCTGTGAACCACATCGCCATGTGCCTCCTCCAGGCTCCTACACCCGCGACGCAACAGCATCACCCCTCCTGCACCTTCGACTGGAGGCAGAAACCCGCCACCCACCGCCTTCAGTCCAGCTGCGGATCGACACCCTCCTCCGTATTGCCGTGAGACACCATACGACGTGCCATCTGCCTCACCATCGACCAAGCTCTCACTCCATCCTCGAGATTTCTTCTAAGCCGCCCACACACGAGCCTCTGCTCCATCTCACGCAGCTCCACGTTGACATCATCACAACCAGAACCGCACCACCACAGGTTGCTGCATCCTGAAGCAGCACCTTCCCCACCATCCGAAGCAACGCACCGACCACCGGCAAGCCACGCCTCAGTAGCAACGTCAATCGCACCGCCACTAGATTCCCACCTCAACATCCACCGCTGTAGCGTACATGCATGACATTTATTCCTTCGCCACCGCGGAGCCACCTAAGCACAATCCGCGGCGAGATCGCTCATCGCCGCCTTCCCATCTCACCACGTACGCCAGCGACTCTCCCGAACAGATGATTTCATGTTAAACCTCATTCCCTCCTTACGTGTAGAGCAAGTGAGGGTGAGGAAAATTTCACCCATGTCCCCCTTAAGCTCTTGAATTACAAAGGGGACCTCGCCTCTCTTGACACGTGAGGAGCATGTGACACAACTGGATATATTGAACGCAACCCCCCATGCTCCAACTAATTCCACAAAGGCCCTCGTCTTCCAGGGAGCACGTGAGGTGCATGCGTTGTCCTGGGAATAATGCATAAAAGCCCTCCTGCCTATAGGTAATTGCATAACCGTCCTCCCATGCATGTTTAATTATCAATTTTTGTTTCTATATTGCAATTACACCCCTGACTCTGCATATTATTTGAACATCAATTTGCTATCATTCTGTCATTTTAAAAATGGTACATTGTATAACATTTTATGATTTATCAATGTCAATGTGTGTTTTATTTTTATGAGCTTTGGATTTATTTAAAATAATCATTTCGATGAAATATAACGTATTTTACCTAGTCACTATTCATAAATTAATATTAAATTCATCCTTGCTCTTAAAAATACGAAAAATTCATAATATGTATAATTTGAGTAGTTCTACTTTGTGCCCAAAAATCACATTTTTTGCACACATAAATAGGTTATATTGAACTAATTGGTGTTTCTCTTAATCAAAAATTAATAAGTCAAAAATTAACTATTTTTGAGGTTTAGTAATTATCCTAGATTCATCTTACATATAAATATATACGACAATTTTATCTTTGAAAATAATTTAATTTGGTATTTATTAAAATTAAATTTGCGAAAATCACCCCGTATTCATATTTAATTCGTAGTTAATTCATATAGAGTCGAAAAATTCCAAAAAATATAGGGTAGCTTCATTTCATCACAATTCACATTCTGACCAAGTTTCATAATTCTCGATCTTTAATTGATTGAAAATTGCATTTTTATTTTTTAAACTAATCCAGAATTGCATTGCATTTTTAATTACATAAGAAAACCACAAAAAATATTCTCTTGACAAACAAGCATCTAGATCGACTTTAAACAAATCTAAGGAGAAAGTTGCCTCCCTAAGTTCGACCTTGGGCTTGCCCATGTAAAATAAAAATTGCCGCTTGGTACTGATTGTTACATTAATTAAAGTGGTTTTTGATTGACTCAAATTTATTCGACTGCAACGAAATCATTAATTCTACATAATTAAAAGGATAACAATTCGGGTCTTTCAACATCGTAGTGAATAATCATCTCATATCCCACTCTAAAGGGAGTCAACTATCGTTGACCCCAAGGCTAGTAGAAGTGTGAATACAATTTCCAGCATCCAAATTTTTTGGATCCACAAATTGTGCCTTCCGTGTGTTGAAAGCAGCACTAGATGCCTAAAAATCACTACTTGAGGACTTCAGAAACAATCATTTAAGGGAGTTGTACATAGAATGAGAAGCGAGGGCTTGGATGCACCTTAGAACTGAGAATCACGTGGAATCTGAAAAATAGATGAAAGGGGAACACCATACCTTAAAAAATTTCGTCACTTGGTTCTCCTCCTACGAGAACGACGCTCGCGATGCTCTGTTTATGATGAAGACCAGTGTACATGGGTGATCTCGACCATCTCCACGTGGGGGCAGCTTCGGATCGTCAATCTGTCATGCTCCAGCAAGATCCATTGACGGGGAGGGAGGAGGAAGGGGCTAGTCAGGATTTTGGGTGTTTTGAGAGAGGAAAAGGGAGGGTTTTATGTGTCCAACCCAGATTCGGATCTGTGTTCGGATCCTAATTAAATACAGACCTTGTCTCACAAAATAGCTGTAACTCAGGCTCCCGAACTCAGATTTTTTCGTTCTTGAACTCGCTGGAAAGGTCTTGACAAGATCTACGTGATGAAGTGCTTAATCTAAATTTCTGGTCAATAGATAAGAGCAATTTTTGGAAGAAGTTATGGTATGAATTATGAGGGGTCTCATAACATAAAAATCTCGGAGGAAGTCTCATCCCAAGACTTAGAGTGATCCTAACCAATCCTCAATCATGACTTATCATATAAAATTTGAAAGAGGAATGAGCCCATAAAAATCTCAAAAAGATCAAAACCCATAAAAATCTCAAATGGAATTTGACTACGGTTTCGATTCCATACTTGTAGATAAATGCGGATACTTCTCCTTCTTATCTGCATTGAGCTCCCACATCGCCTCCTTGACGTATTGACTCTACGACATGACTTTAACTAAAGGGATCTCCTTCTGCCTCATCCACTCGACTGCATGGTTCAATATGTGCACTAGTTCCTCAGGGAAGGAGAGGTTTGTCTCCACCGGCAAGTCCTCGTAACTGGTCACGGGCCTAGGGTCATGTATGTACTTCTAAAGATTTGACACATGGAACTCATCATGAATTCCCTCAAGGCTTGGAGGAAGGGACACTCTATAAGCCACCTTCCCCACTCGGACCAAACTCTCAAACAGTCCCATAAAGCACAATACAAGGTTGTTGTTGACACCAAAACGTTTAATGCCACTCATTGTAGATACTTGCAGAAGTACGAAGTCCCTAACCTATGGTTATGAATAATACTTTAGACACATAAGGTTGGTTAAGAATCATCTCCTTTAAGACATGAAGGTAAGATGATATACCTTAAACTCGAGGTCTCGACTTCGTTGATCGGCGTAGCTCTTCTGACTGCTCTACACGATCAACAATCTCTTTCTGACAGTGTCTACCACTCTAGAGGTCTCCTCTTTAATCTCTGGGGTGAACAAGGTATTGTCACCCACTTGCTTCAAATACAAGGAGTAGTGCATCGTTTCCAATACAAAGCCTCAAGAGGTACCATTCTTATGCTAGCGTGATACTTGTAGTTGTATATGAACTCGATTAGTGGATGGTGGTCCTTCCAGAATCCTTCTAGTCAACTACGCAAGCTTGTAACAAATGATCTAAAGTCTAAATGGCCCTCTCGGACTGCTCATCTGTACGTGGATGGTAGCTTGAACTCATGCATAGCTCGGTCCTCAAGGCTTTTATGAACTCTCCCCACTAGTGTGAAGTAAAACATGAATCTCTATCGGACACTACCTTCTTCGGTATCCCATGCAACTGAATGGCATGCTGAATGTATAATTTGGCTAGCTCAACTGGTGTACATGTCATGTTGACCATAAGAAAATAGGCTGACTTGGTCAACCGATCAAGGATCACCCTTATCGATCATGCCCACCTAGGGTGCACGACAATGATGTGACAAAATCCATGGAAATGCTCTCCCATTACCACACCGGGATGGAAAGAGGATGTTGTAAACTAGAGGGTCTCTGGTGCTCTATTTTTACTATATGACAAGTAAGGCATCGTGACGTGCTCGACTATGTCCTTCTTCATGCCCTCCCACCAGAAGTGCCGGCAAAGGTCTCGATACATCTTGGTGCCACCTGGATGTATTGAAAGTCTTGAACTATGTGCCTCATCCAGGATATCTATCCTCAGTTCCTTATAATTTGGGACATGGTCCCCCTTCTATAAGATGAATTCACGGACTCGGAATCCATCGAACTCACCTTCAAGCATCTATGGTACAACTAATGAATCCTCTAATCTGTCTGTTTCCCTTGGATAATTCTGTCCCACAAGCTAATGTACTTCACTGACATGGTCACTACATCTTATGTACCTTCAAATGTACACCACTAAGTGTAATGAGTGCATCCCAAGTGTGCAATCAAGCCGCTGAACTCTTAGTGCATGACTGTCTACTCAAGGAGTCTGCTGCCACATTCCCCTTACTATGGCCATTGGAAATGGTACAATCATAGTCCTTCAGCAACTCCTTCCACCGCCATTGCCTCATGTTTAACTCCTTTTGATCAAAAATGTTTTTGGGTCTCTTATGATCGATGAAGATCTCAAATGACACCACATACAAATAGTGGCATCATATCTTAAGTGCAAAGACTAAAGTCGCCAAATCCAAGTCATGAGTGGGGTAGTTGAACTCATGGTTCTTTAGGTGTTGTGACACATAAGCCACAACCTGTCCTTACTACATCAACACAATGCCCAACCCTTCATTGGAAAAGTTGGTGTAAACCGTGAAGTCCAAGTTACTAAAGGGAAGGGTGACGATGGGTACGGAAGTCAATCGCTCCTTGATTATACATAAGCTCAACTCATATTTGTCACTCCATACAAATGTCATGTCCTTCATGGTCAACTAGGTGAGGGGTAGGGACAATGTAGAGAACCCTCTAACAAATCTCTTGTAGTACCCGACAAGACCATGGAAATTGCGGATCTCTATAACCATCTTGGGTTTCTCCCAAGAGACCACCGCCTCAATCTTGGTGAGGTCAACAAACACCCCCACCCCTGAAACTACATGGCCTAGAAATGCCACCTTAGAAAGTCAGAACTCACACTAGTTGTATTTGGTGTACGACTGGCGCTCTCGGAGTGTCTCTAGCACAATCAGTAGATGGGATTCATAATCGCACTCGTCAAGGGCGTAAACTAAAACATAATCGATGAATATGATCAAAACCTGTCCAAGTACGGACGGAAGACTCGGTTCATCAGATCTCTGAAAGTGGTAGTTAAGAGTCCAACATGGTACAAGACCGAGTAAGGGAATAGATTAGTAAAATTATTTTTACTGTAGTTCTAGTCAACATGAATAACCCAATCCTCCTTATGCGCATGAGATATATCCCATTCCCAATATCATTAATCCCATTTACCAGAACTCCACTCTTAGCGCTTCCACTCGGAATACTAACTAATGTGGCCTACACCGGCTAGTACACAAGTGTTAACTCTAAGTGAACAAGCGGAAGACTAGACCACCAACCACGACTACTTGGCCCGCACTCAACGCATCGGGCTAAAGGCACACAAGTGTTGAGGCTAAACACTACATGGTGACTCCTCAGTATATCAAGAAACATGTCCTCCAACTGTCGCAACTACATAGTAGTGGTTGGTATCGCGACTCCCTAGGCTTCTACCCGGGCCCCTAGGATGCATGCCCCTTCTATGGTGGCAACTACTCCATCCACCTGCATGCCACATATGATTATAACTGCATTATGGACTTGTGCTTTATAAACCTCTTGATAGATGAAATGATCAACATTCAGGCTAGATTCTTGCAGTCATTTCTATCCAGCCAAACCTATTAAATTATCAATTATATATGTTATCCTCTACTAGTTGCGAAAATTGAGATTATGAATAAAACACCTTTGGATACATAGTTAATCTTGTTGGTAAAAGAGGACATACAAGCAAATGGTCACATCCAAAATGATGACTAGAATCCAATACCTTGTAACTCATTTTACAAACTATACTTTTTAAATATCATAATATAATCTTAATGACAGAACAATTGCAGGCAGGTCGACAAAAAAACTATCCAATACTAATTAAAGTCAAGACAGAATCATTTATTCCTCTCGATGTTTCTGTGTAGCAGATTATGCACCTAATACATGTTTCTAGTGCTGCAATATGTACCGTTTGATGTTCAATATTCAGAACTCTAATGGAAAACTATGATGCACCCAAGTTCAAGTGATTTCCCCATATTGTAGCAGGTGGAAGTCCCAGCAAGATGCATGGGACTATCTATATAAATGTCACTTCTTCACAAGATCCCTTGTCCTTTATGGACCTACGCCAAACTAGAGATAGGTATATTTCCCTTCGTATGAAATCTTGGAGCAAGCACATGGAATGCACGTCCATGTCTTGATTTCATAACTTGCACATGCGCACCTCAAATAGAATTAACAAGGGATATAGCAGTAAACCCCAACATGGACAAAAATAGAAAATACATGATAATGCACTAAAATGTTATCATTTCCTTTGCCAACCAGGGATCTAGTTCAACAGTGGTAGAATTTGGAAGAAAAGCATGAGTAAGACCTTTTTTATATTGTACTAAGTTACTAAAAGGGATACATTGTCGACACATTAAAGTATATGACATGATCTAAGATTTTAAATGGATTATCATCAGAATCAGATATCTTTATAACCAATGTAACTGTGTAGCCTATGCCACTTATTTCAGGAGAAAAAGAAAACTTGGCTAGTAGTGTAATTATGATTGTTTTACTCAAGGAGATTGGTTTAATACATAATATACACTGTAAACTGCACCGATATAGGTGTAGAAAGCATGCAATTAACAAAACGAAATAATAATAAAGGAAACTCATCAATTAAAAAGTTTAAAACTAGGACAATGCCAAGTTGGTCAAAAAACTTAATCCAATCGAGGAAGAGAATACGAAATCATATTAAGATAAGTACTATAATATTAGAATGAAATTACTGTGATGCGATTCCTAATACAAGAGTATTTTAAGTACATCATAGTGAATAATCATCTCATATCCATCTCTAAAGGGAGTCAACCATCACTATCCAAAGGCCAGTAGAAGCGAGAATACAATTTCCAGCATCCATAGATTTCAGGTCCATAAATTGCATCTTTCGTGTGCTGAAAGCAGCATCGGATGCCTAATAATCAATACTTGAGGATTTCAAAAATGAACATTTAAATGATGTACATAGAATGAGAAGTGGGGGCTTGGATGCGCCTTAGAACTGAGAATCGCGTGGAACCTGAAAACAAGAGGAAAGGGGAACATCCTTCCTTAAAAAAGTTTGTCACCTCAATTTCTCCGTCCATGGAGGACGACACACTCGATGCTCTGTTGATGACAAATACCGACGTACACAGGTGACCTTGACCTTCTCTACGTGGGGGCAGCTTCGGATCGTCGATCTGTCATGCTCCAACGAGCTTCGATGAGGGGGAGGTAGGAGGAAGGGACTGGTCTGGATTTTGGTCATTTTGAAAGAGGGGAGGTGTGGGTTTTATGTGTCCACCCTAGATTCGGATCTAGGTGCAGATCTGGATTAAACCCAGACCCTGTCTTGCTAAAATAACCATAACCTAGGCTCCCGAACTCGGATTTTTGCTTTCTTGGACTCATTAGAAAGGTCTCGACGAGCTCTACACGATGGAGTACTTGATCAAATTTTCTGGTCTTTGGATAAGAGCAAGTTTTAAGAAGCAATTCAGGTACGAATTATGAGGGGTCTCACACTATAACTCGTACTTTCTTATTTTCAATAATATGGCTAATATACTACATTGGGTAAGGGTATACAATAAATCAACTGTAAAAAAATACACTCTTATATATAAGTAATTTTTTTTAAAAAAAATTGGTTTGAAACTATTTTGGAAAATGATTTGAAAAATGATTGTAAAATGGATTGATAAGTATTTTAAAAACCTTTAACAATTTTTTGTAAAATATTTTCAAACCATTTGAAACATAAGGTCTTTATAAAATGTTTGTAAAAAGTTTGTAAAAAATCTTTGTAAAATTATGTAAAACATTAAATTTTCGAAATGTTTGATAAATGTTTGCAAAAAAGTTTTCAAATCATTTTGAAAATACTGTAATAATATTCTCATAAAAAATCTTCAAAGAAAACATGTATACACCTTCATAAAACCGGTATACACATTGTATAGATTTCCTTTTGAATGTACCAACTCTTTTTTTTCCTTCATGGATCCCATAAAAATACCTAAAATTTTGCAAAATATTTTTAATACTCCTAAAAATTCACATAACTTTTTGAAAAATCGATAAAAAAAATTCAAAATTAGAAAATAATTCCACAAAAAATATTTTCTTGCATTAAATGTGCGATTTTCGAAATGATGTTGACAATTGAACAAGTTTGAATAAAATCCGATGATTGGAGGTTGGTCTAGACATTAATCTACATAATTTCAGAGGAACCTATTAAGGATTGGAATTGAGATACTTCAGGTCACATTGACTTAATTCTTTAGGTTCTATGAGATTATGTTCATAAGTCGATTTAGTGTGTCTAACTATAACCTTTCTGGTCATCCTTATGACTCTTGAGGCAATCGCTTGACTTGATACTCGTACTCAACACTTAGCTCAACCAAGATGCATTATTGAAATATCATAGAGTCTATGTCAGGACGATACTATGCCTCTTAGTCAAGGATGTCTCAAGAACCATTCTTGGGGACTATCCAAACAAGTGCTTCAACCCATTGTTCCTCTAGTAGCAACAGGAGAATGGATTGAAATAAAGCTTCAGATGAGGAATTGTCTGCTAGCACAATTTTTCATTGACCCTAAAACATGGGCGGAGCAAAATATTCTATATCTGTTGAGGTAAAATAAGAATGCAATGCAACAACAAACAAAGAAATATCAAAAAAGAATAATATACAAAAAAATCCAAAAGTTTTGAGCTTCCAGAAAGGTTTGGTTCTTGGTGGAGACTTGGTCACAATGACTATGCTTCACAAGGAAATACTACTAAACTGGTCCATTTCCACTTCTTTTCTCTTTCTCCTAGCTTCACCCTCCTTCGTTGTGCACTAGCACGTACCTGAACTTCGAAGGAAATATCCATTTCCCTGATGACGAGTTATAAGAGGAGGAGACCACTTGATATTTTAGCTATTTATCTGGGAAGACCTAACACAGTTCACATACGTTGTACCTGTCATTTCAAGGTTACAAAAGTATATGTCTGAAAGGACGTTTCTTACCCAGCTATTGAGTTGAACTGGATAGAGGAGCATGGAACCTAAGGGATGTTGAGTCACAATTCCTAACTTGAATGTGGTTTCAAACAAATTAACAATCTATAGGTCTTAATTGAGCTCCAAACTTTGATTTTATGAACATAAGTTTAAGAATACAAAGCATTCTATGTTATTTTTTCTTTTCTTTATTTTCTTTATATTCTATTTACACATATTTATTTAAGTATACAAATAAAATCAGGAAAATAAAATAAAAATTTGTAGATATGTATTTAAATATATTATATATAATAAAAATAAAAATACCAAATAAAATTAAAATACTTAAATATAAGTAAATATACCTATGTATATACTTGCAAATATTAGCACCTAATAAACAATATGGTAAAAAAATAAAAAATATTGATAAAATAGTACATAAAATTAGAAACAACTTTTATGATTTGAATATTAATTAATTAAATCATCTATAATTTATAATTAATCTAATAAGGGAATTAATCCCTGGATTTTCCATATTGGTCCACGTGGATCAATCTGGGCTCAAGGATTATTAATCATTGGGTCAACTGTACAACCTTTAACTGCCTCCTTTATCAATGTAATGAGGAGGCCCTCTTCCCCGATTTTCAGGTATCCTCCATGCTCCCCTTCTGCCTCGAGCTCTGACCTCTCGTAAGAGCCCATCACCTAATCCCACGTCGGATCCCTAGGCTCCACCAACCATCACTGTAACACCCCGTAATTTTCGGATTTTTCTGAAGCTTTAAAACCTATTCAATATTATACTCAAAAGAAGCGTCTCGTCGCAAGCTTTCCAACGAGCCCAAAAACGTGAAATTCCGAGTCCGGATGTGGGAGTTATGCCTGTTTTAGTGAAGAGGGGTCATGGTTTTTGAGGGAATTAAGGGTTACGGGTTTTGGTTAATTAATTTCGAATTAGGGTTGTTTTAGGGTTTCTAAAACTAAGATTTTAATCCCCAACTATATAAAGACCCACACCCTTCATCTCCCCTCATTCCTACTCCTTTTCCAAACCCTAATCCATCCTTTCTTCCTCCCCAAGTCATTCTCTTATCTCTTTTTCCATCTCCTTCTTCAGAGAATCAAGGAGAGAACGGTGTCACCACCGTTATCAAAAACTCTCGAAGTCTCGTAGACTCGCGATAAAAAGAAGACGAGGAGGGCCATCGCAAGGGAAAAGCAACCCTCTCATCGGATTCGTGATCGGCTATCGAGCCCGTGGATCAAAGACGTGCACGAGTTTAGGTAATGGATCTCAACTTTCTTCCTTCCAATCGTCGTTTCTCGCAATTATGGAGAATGTATTTTCGGGGATGCTTGCTCGATTTTGATCCGATCCCGATCTCATCCTTTTACTGTTGGTCTACCATGTCGTTTCCAATAAATCATCTCATGGTTGATAATCCCGATTTTTCGCTCATGCTGTTATCTTGATTTGACTTTGAGATATCTGTTTCGTCGTAATACCTTCATCTCTCAGTGGTCGCATATTGTTCTGATTTTGGCATCAATGGAGGTCGATATTGCGACTTATTAGGTTACGTGATTAAACAACTTTGAGGATCTGGAATCATTATCCGTGGGATTCGAATTGGAGTGTTAGGTGATATGTTAGGAGGTAATGACGTGGGTGTTAGGATAATATTGTTCATATGGAATGGAAGTTTGTGTTATAGATTATCCACGTGTGATATTTTTTTTGTAATATCAAACTTCTGTATTATTTGTCATGCGATGTCAAGAAGTAGGAGATATACATCATGCACTGTTATAACAATAACACGAGTCACAGGCTGGAAAGCACGTCGGCTTTTTTTTTTACTCATCAAGGTATTACTGGAAAATTTTTGACACATAGGATATGCATTGGGAATTATAATCTCTAGGATATTAGGATTGGTATGGATCACGTGGATCATCATTTTGGAAAGTATTACTTATAACGTGTGATTTTGTGAGTAGCATTTATATTATGTTGGGATTTGATAGGTGGTTATGCATGATAGAGTATAATCTGGTGAGGATAATATCACGGTATGCAAATTGATAAGATAAGATCAAAGAAAAGGTCCATATTCTTAACCTCTATCTTTATGGCCGATGATTATCGTGCTTTGTGTAGGATGTAATCTAGATTTAGGTATGCTTGATCTTTGGTTTAAATGTCATCATTAGATGTGATTATCTTTTCCAATCTGTCACTGCCTTATAACACAAGTTTTCTATATTTAGGTTTCGGGTATGTGATCAGTTTTTTTTATATTTATAATTCTCTCGGCTTAGAGGTTTATCATTACGAAAGTATCAAGTAATGGTTGTTAGATCCATACATATGAAGTCAACTAATTCGACTATACACGAGATCTGTATATCAGTTATTAAAGATTGGATTGAAGAATCCCACGAGTTGCACGTAAAACACCTAAGTTTTGGTGGACATTGGAGTTTATAAGAATAACAAGTGCATTTGGGTTAATTTATTTAATTTGCACATGTTAGCAGGTACAATCATTTTCATGTTATTAATGCCTTTACACGATCCAGCACTTAATCAAGATACCGACACATGCTATTATGAGGCATACGGATATTTTGGTTTTCTCCATCTTAATCTACTATGATCTGGGTATATAAGGTTCCTTCCCTTTTGAAGCAAATTTTGACAATAATTAGAAAAATACTACAAGGTGGGTGCACACCCTTGTAGTCCGGTTGAGCCAACAGTGAGTCACTCCCACTCGAGGGGCATCACAGAGTGGGGTGGTGGTAGGTACTCTGGTGGAATTGAGGAGGATGCACGTGTGCATCGCATTTACGGATCCGTTTTGTTACATTTTTTGGGGCGAGCGAGACTCCTCCGGCAGACTCGGTTGACGGAGTTACGACTCTTCGGGCTATATGCTCCCTGTCACGGGTGTTAGAGTACTACCAACTAGACTAACTGAAGGATCGCGTTTGCGCACGGGTTTTAGGCTACACTATGAATGGCGTGTTGCAGACTTCATTCCTAGTGTAGGCTTTCTCCTTTGACAAACGAGTCCGGGATAAGTAAATGAAATTAAAGTTTAAGATAGGTCAAGGAATTGATTTTGGTTACGTCAAAGTTAAAGGCCTAAATTATATCTGATTGTATATTATTAGATGTTTTTTTTATATTGTTCTCCATTAAACTTGTTCAGTTACTGCATTTGCATTGCCTATCTATACTCTCTTGATTTACAATTTATTTTATCCTTACTGAGTCAGTTGACTCATGAGTTACATTCTTTCGAAATCCAACAGGAAGTGTAGAGCAAGAGACAGAGGCTCACATCTTTGGTAGTGCATCTGCCGGGCGTTGTTAAGGTCGAGGACTAGTTCTTTAGTAGTTCTGTTATCCTTCCTTTATGAGCATTTATGATGTAATAAAGAGAAACTCTGATGACTTATTGTTATCCGTATGTGGACTTTTGTTATCAGTAGAAACTTGAAATTTTTTTTCCTATTTCCTTATTTGGTATAAATGGTATATCATGCAGGTTGTTTATGATTGTTGTTGTGTAATATTGATATATGGATCTTGAGATGGGCTCCTGTCGAGGCGGGGCGTTTCAATCACAACCTTGCACCCAATCCTCCATCGGACTTCACCAAAACTCTGTTCTATAAATAATACCCATCCCCTTCTTTTTGAGTTTTGATCCCTTTGCACCTATCGTAACCCATATCCTTAATTCAATGGAGGTTGCTGGTGACATCAGCTGCCTCGTGGAGATATTGGTGTGGAGAAGAAAGCGCTGAAGCGACGATCCAACCCTCACTTGAGATATTCTGATTGAGCTCTTTCTGCTCCCTGTCCTTGCATGTATGAACTGATTTCTTTAGGTTTTTTACATTGCATTTCCTTTTTGCATCTTAGCGTTTGATTTAGTTCTCGTATTTAAGTCATATATTAGCATAATTTCCAAATCTTTAGTTCAATGGAGTTCGAGCTCCAACCCTATTTCACTGTGAACTAAATTGTGATTCGACCTGCAAACACCACCATTATCTCGGGCCTTCACTTCTCCATTGTAAGCCCCTTCTCTCATCTTGATCCTGTATCGAAGCTTCTCCGCCCATATAGCTCGTGTGCATTCCAGCTTCAATATTGGGTCGAGGACATTCGCCTCGAGTCCGTAAGCATTTTTTATGCAGGGAAAAGGCTGTGAAGGAGCACTTGAAAGGAGAACCACCCATAGAACAGTAGCTCTAGGTCATTGAGATTAAAGGAACTCTAGGTCCACATCGATGGGACCTAGATGCTTTTGAAGGCTCACTGCATGAGCGGGACCCTCCCATGAAGGCATGGCATTAATTGGAATCTAAGAAGGAGCCCTACACATAGAGGTTGGGATATTCTTTTGAGTTCTTCATAAGACCCTAAGAGGAGTCAGAAGCATGGCAAGGCCCATATCTAATATGGGCCCTTGAAGAGAAACGAAATGAAGCCCTTGCCTACGCTTCACGATTGGGTTAAGTGGCTCAACGTGGCATGCTACAGGCCGTTGATGAGCACCTTAAGGGGTAAATATTAACTGAACCACTATGCCTTTTGTAATGTTTAAATAGTCATGTAAATATAAGTTTTAGTGTAAAAAATTCAGTAGAAATTGCATCTAGGGAGCAAACTTCCAGGAAATTACATTCTAGTTCTTCCTCAATGCATGTTGCACCACATAAGTGGTAGTGAATCTTTCATCCGTGCCCCTAGATTTTTAGGACCCGTTAACAAATGGTATAAATATTTTCATTAATTGCAAACAAGCCGCTATAAATTGTATATTTTATTTTTATGAATATTCATCTTTATAAATATTTTTATTTCTCTTGAAATTATAGGAAAATTAATTTAAGTGCTTGCTATTATGCTTGTTGATGTATATTTTTCTAATGCCTTTTAGTTAGTTTTCCTATTTATTAAAAATACAAAAACAACCCTATCTAACTATTAAAATCCAAAATATCAAAACACCTTTAAAAATAAAAAAATAGAGTATCTATATTACTATATTATCTAACTTATCACCAAAAAATCACTAAAATTACAAAAATAAAACCCTAAAATCGATTAAAGCCTTAAAAAACAAAAAAGTCAGTAAAATATTTTTAAAACACTAAAAATATTATTTTCTATCTTATATTTTTCCATATTATATTTAGCATATGTTAGATTTGGTTTCGAGAATTTTCTAGACCATTATCTATTTTTAAATCCCAAAATAATTCAATTTTATTAATTTATCACTACTTTATACATTTTAGTCATTTAAAAATACATAAAAATTAGAGAAAAACCTATAAAAATATCCAAGACATAGAAAAACATACAGAAAACATAACAATATTTGATTTTCCATATTTTAAATATATTTATGTATATTTAAAATTATAATACCCTATGTATATACTATACACTATATATATTACTTATATTATCTGTGGTATCGATATTACAATAAATAAATATATATTAACTTTTTAAAATAAAAGTGAAACTAAAATTTTCAAAAAATAAAATTTAAAAATCTAAAAACATAAACAATTAAAATAAAAAAAATAAAATATCATTAAAACCCGACAAAAATAAGGGAAAGACTAAAAATACAAAAACATTAATTATTAATTACTAATAATTATACCTATCCTCTACTATTCTCTGTGCTTCGGCCCCTACTACTTATCTTTATACAGATTTTTGTAGGCTATAATATATTTCATTTCACTTAGTTTTCATTGCTACATATTTTTTTTGGGTTGCTTGTTCGCTGATTTACATTGATCGGGCATCGAGTGTCGAGAAAGCGGTCGATACAATGCTTGTCGGATTCGACTTGTCAGCTACCACATGCCGTCCAAGACCAGACATTAGGTAGACTCAATCTTTGCAGTCAAGATATACCTCTCTTGATCTGTATAGATCATGTGTCTCAATCGTACGAACCCATAGAAATCTCAAAGAAAGCAAAACCCATATAAATCTCAAAGAGAAATAGATCAGGGTTTCAATCTGGTACCTACAAATAAGTGAAGGTAGTTCTCTATCATGTCTGCTTTAGGATCTCGTGTAGCCTCTCCCACATTCACTCTTCTCCGAAGGACCTTGTGTTGAATAGCCATTGATGCACCTTTATTCTCCTATTTCAGCTTTAAAACCCAAGATAAATACTTATAAATATCAATAACTTGCACGAATTAACATCGATCATTGACCTGTAATTAGCATCTAATTATCTGTATTTAAACAAAAAATAAAAGTATAAAGAAAAGAAAAGAACAATAAAGGAGGTATGAAAGATATTGACTGACCCTAAACATCGGGATCAAGTCAATATTGACTAGGTCGACCATGAATAAAGTAGGGAGGGATAAGGGTACTATTTAGTACCCTAATTTCATATGTTGTGAATGCCTATTTTACACTATTTTATTCATACTTACACACACCTCAAATAGTAAAATGTTCAACATGAAACTTGTAAATAATAATATATAGAAAAGTAAAAAAATAATTGGAAATAAAAATCATGCACAGTGCACATGGTACACATAGATGAAAAAGCCCTAAACAAAACTTCATTAAAAAATATCTACTCCATATGAACTCAAAATTAATCAATTCACCTCCATTTTATTTCAAATTAAATTATCTTTCTAATGAAGGTGATTTCACTAAAAATGGAGGTAAGATACAAAAGCTAGTTTTCTAGGGCACCTTTATACTGAGGCAAATGTATATAATATCATTTTATTTAATCCTTTATATTTTTACTCCCTTTATATTTTAAAATTTTGTATATTATATAAAAGTTATTAAAAATATAAGCATAAGTTAAAACATTTACAAAATAAATAATAAAGTTTAATACATAGGTTTAGTATACCTACAATATGTATACATGTAATTATCTACCTACATAGAAAAAATAATAAAATAAAATAAAAATATGTAAATACACAATAAATAATAATGGAAATGTAAAAATTTTGTAAATATAATAATATGTATATAAAATACCATGTAAACATAAAATATACAAAATATAGGTATATATACCTATATATTTATATGTAAAAAATAATACCTAATAAATAAAGTCAATAAAAATAAATAAAAATCATCAAAATAGTTTATTAATTGAGATACATCATTCACATTTTAAGTTTTAATTAATATAATCATTTATTATCTTATTTTCTATAATATCTATTTTTAACCATATTTTAACTTTTAGTGTGGTCTCTATAATCATTTATTATCTTATTTTCTATAATATCTATTTTTAACCATATTTTAACTTTTAGTGTGGTCTCTAGACCAATCACAGCCCAGGGACAGTTGACTCCAAGTCAACCCTCCCTTCTTCGTGCAAACGTCGTCTTTTTTAGTCAAGGCATAAAAACTAGGTTAAAGTTATCCATCTATTACCTTGTATATAATATTACAGAACACCATTGAGCTCGAGGAGTTCGATTCCTTCTCTGTAGACCCCAATCCTATAGTGAGCAAGTTAGCAAATGACAAAAGAAACACCCTCTGGGTGTCAGCGAGGAGAAAGAAGCGGATTTCGAGGTTCCTCCAATCGGAGAACCCGTCTCAGGTGGTGGTTCGCATCTCAAGTACACACCTTGGTTGAGGCATGGTGTAATGGTAGAATAACATCATTTTTAGTTGCTCAGTTTAGAGGTAGCTTTTATTTTCAATAGTTGCTTTAGTTTAGTGTTATTTTACGATCTATTTGAGAACACTGGATCTCGCTTTAGCCACTATTTTCACAAATGAAACACCCTTGGTCTAACTATCTGGCACATCCATATCGAACCCCTCTCGCATTCTACATCCGATCATCCATTTGACCAACCAAATCTCGCAAAGATTGGTGATTAATATCTTGCCTTCACAGCACGTCGGAGACCCATCCTCCTTCACATTTTCAATGAGCATCAATCTATTTGTTGGTCGAGGACACACCCCCTTGAGCTTAGGATGCTTTAGTGCATGTGTGCATACATAAAGGGCTACATCTGGAGTGGATTTAGAGCTTGCATGATATTTCAGGTTGGATGAGCTTAGCACAAATCATTATCTCTCAGTGAGACTTGGAATTCTCTAAGGATCACCACTGGATGTGTACGACATCCACAAGCATTTTGAGATGAATTATAGAGTGTTCTACCGAAGGGGACACGAGCTTTATCCAATCAAAGTCCAGGGAAGGAGAGTTCTACCATGTTCTTCGTCATCACTTCATCGGCATCCGATCAGGCGTAGGCCCCAGGTATAATCATAGTCGTCTCATCGTTTGGGAAACATTGTGCCTCATCTTTGTTTGCCAGGTTAAGAGATTCGCTCTTGACCGTCCATAAGCATGCGATCTTTGGGTATATTGCATAATACATCAAGCACATTTTTATTTTACTATTTAGTATTTACTTATTCATACGCATGTAATTCATTTTGGATATTTTACAGAGAGGATGCTAAACTTTGAACTTTGCACTTTATTCTTGTGCTAGGTCACCTTACAACGTTCCCCACGTATGGCATTTTTTGGGTTATTTGCATATTCACCTTATATTCCTTGACTTGTTATTAAATGATCAAAGTATTTTGTAAAATTATATTTTAGTCCATGCTAGGCACATGCAAGGCATGTGCGTTTAAACTTCATATTCTGTTATGGGTTTTAATGATGTGTTTTTAAATGAAAGAAAAGTTTATTAAATTGCATTTAGGTCCCTTTGTTGCAGAACATTTTTGTTGTTTTTTATTTTTTTTACTATATCTTATTATTCAAAAAATATTGGAAAATTATACTAAGTGATAAGAACCCATATTCATCACATATATTTTTTACAAGGCATTTAAAATCATTTTCCTATTTATTAAAATAAAAACATGCTATTTTCCCCTCTTTAGATATTTAAAATACATAAAACATATTAAACATTTTCAAAAATTCTAAAAGATTACAATAGGTCTATTTTGTGGTATTTTATCATCTGACAAAAAAACTATAAATATTTCAAAACCAAAACATTAAAAATCACAAAACATAGGAAAACTAATAAAATTTTGCAAAAAAACCAAAAAAAACATCCAAAATTAATGTTTTCAATCTCTAAATTTTCTATTGTTATAATATATATATATTAAAATTAGTTTAGGGTTTATTTTACAATTATATCTATTTTTATACCAATAACAAGTTTTTGAATTAAATTTATTCATTATTTTATGTATTTTAAACTTCAAACATCCATACAGATTAGAAAAATACTCAAAAAACACCATAATAAAACCAAAAAATAATTCATTTCTTTTATTTTCCATTTATTAATCTTATTTAAAAATCCAAAAATACAATTTCTCTTTCCTTTATCTATTTAGTCAATAAAGTTGTTATATCTATATTATTATATATTTCATTTCCAAAATTAAAAAGAAATTTAAAATTCGCACATTAAAAAATCCTAAAAATGTGAGTATTATTAAAAATCTACAAAAATACAAAATGCAGAAAAAGAAATAAAAATAACAAAAGAAAAAGATCCAAAAATATTATTAATTAGCAATAACTAATACTATTTTATCTATTCTCATTTCACTTCCCTTAGTTCGATGCTTTGACTATTTGTTATATACACATATCTTTCAAAGTTATAATAAATTTTTACTCACATTCACACTTCATTGATTTGTCTATTGTGGGTTAACTATTGATTAATTAATGATTTGGTCAATACATCGATTGCCATTTTAGCTTGTTAATTCGACAGAACAGATCCTTCTCATCAAATGGTGTTGCTGCAAGGGAAGTAATGGTTAGGGTAGACTTGTATGCATAGCATATCTATTCTGTCTGCTCTTATTTCTCTTACTAGGTTTGTCTCTTAGTTTGTTTGAACTGTCTAACCACTCTTGTCATTCTCTTTGTGTGAGGCTCCTTGGAGCTTGGGAGGATCACTTAGGTGATCTCGTGCACTCGAGCAAGGCATAGCAGCATTTTCAGATAAGGTTGGCAAGAGAGTGCCAAGGAGAAGAAGAAGATCGGAGAACACAATTTCCTATTCCTTTAGTAGTTTAGAATAGTTTTATATTGAATTTTTTTATGAGAATGTGTCTCATTTAGAATTTGTACCAACTAATTCGACTCTTTGACACTTAGACTCTTCACAAGTTTCATCAGGTGAGTGTTCACAGGGGGGACTTGATCGGTTTTTCCAATTTTTCATCCCATTATACATTTTTCCTATTTTGCTCCTTATTTTCTTTGGTTTTCCGTGATTTGTGTTTTCCTCTTTATTTTCCATTTTACGTCTTTTCTGATTGTAAAGTTGTCATAAATCATTATGGTAAACATATTACACATGGTTATTTAACTTATGATGGAGTCTTTAAATTGTGCATTGATGAACGTGTCATGCATCTTAAATCCACTACTACTAATAATAATAACCTCAAGCGATCCAGAGAGGATAGTAATCATTTAACTATGACTTGGCATCAAAGGTTGGGACATTTATCTATTAACATGATCAATGGATTTGATAGAAGATGGACCTTTAGATTTTCTTAGAGTTTAAACTTTACCTACCTGCGAATACTATATTCTAGGTACAATGCGCAGGGCACCCTTCCAAAAGAAAGGTACCAGATGCGAAGTTAAACTTGACCTAATACATACGGATGTATGTGTTTCCTTAAATACCACAACTCAAAATGGATATAGATATTACACAACTTTTATTGATTACCATTGTGATAAAGGTTTGCCTTCCTATTACATCATAAATCTAAAACCTTTGAAAAGTTCAAAGAGTTGATGGCTTTGGTTGAGAGCTAAACCGATAGGAAGATTATATATATTTGATTTGATCGAGGTGGCGAGTACCTCTCAAATGAATTCAAGGAATACCTTAAGGAGAGAGGAATAGTTTTCAATCTCACTTCTTCTGAAACTCCCCAACTGAACGGTGTTGCTAAAAAATGCAACACAACCATCATGGACATGTTCTGTTCTATGATGAGTAAAGTATATTTACCTTCTTAGATTTTGAAAATATCCATTAGAGACTGCAATATATATCCTTAGTAAGATTCTTAGCAAATTTGTACCCAAAATCCCTCATGAGATTTAGTTTGGAACTAAGCCTAGTGTTAGACACTTGAAGATTTGATGTTGCTTGGTACATGCCAAGAATGTGGACACAAGTAAGCTTGAATCTTCTACTATAGAATGCTACTTCATCGGATATGTGAAGGATGATTTTTGGATACCAACTTCACGACCCTAGGACTCAATAGGTATTCATCTCTAAGGATGTAAATTTCTTAGAGGATGATTTACTTAAAAGTTATGATAAAAACGAAGTAAAGGAATTCAAAAAATCCTCCGAGGATACTAAGATTCATAAGTCAGAAACTAAAGAGGTAAATGAAGATGAAACAACCATATCTCTTCAAAGAAGTTCAAGGGTGGTCATGCCACTTCAAAGGTATGGATTCCATGTGTTAGGTGAGATTGATAATGATCTGACTTCTTATAATGAAGCACTTACAGATCGTGACATGGATAGATGGATGCTAGCCATGAAGTCAGAAATAGATTCTAAGCACAAGAATGATGTTGGGCCCTAAAGGATCCACCTAAAGGGGGTAAAACCTATTGGGTGTAAATGGATCTTCAAGAGAAAAAGAGGACCTAATGGGAATGTAGAGACCTTCAAGGCATGGCTCATATCCAATGGATACACACAGAGAGATGGCATCGACTACGATGAGACATTATATTATGTGGCAATGCTAAAGTCCATCAGGGCATTGCTAGATGTAGCTGCACATCTTGACTACGATATCTAGTAGATGGACGTCAAGACTGCGTTCCTCAATGAATACCTCTAGGAGGATATCTATATGGACATGGCATTATCATTAAGGAAGGAAAAGTGTACAAGGTGAAGAAGTCCATCTAGGCTCAAATAAGCTTCTCATACCAGGAACATCAAATTCGATGAAACCAAAAAGAGTTGTGATTTCATTTAGAATCCCTATGAGCCATGTATATACAAGAAGCTTAGTAGGAACACAATTGTGTTCATTGTGTTCTATGTAGATGACATCCTTATCATTGGGAATTATACATGATTAATGACTAGTGTTAAGGTTTGGTTGTCGCACACATTTGAGATGAAAGATCTTGGAGAAGCCTCTTACATCATAGGTCTGAAGCTACTCAGAAATCGAGAAAAGAGGATTTTGTGATTGTCCCAACTTGGATACATCAAGAAAATCTTGGAACAATTCCATATGAAAATTCTATGAAATGCTTCCTTCCCTTAAGACACGGTATCCACATGTCTAAAGGGATGGTTCCTCAAATTATTGAGAAAAAAAAATCCATGGTTGGATGCCCTTACGCATTAGATGTGGGAAGCCCGATGTATGCCACAATGTGTACAAGGCCAGATATCTGACATGAAGTAGGAGTGGTTAGTCGTTGCCAATCATGCAATGGAGAAAAACTCTGGAATGTAGTGAAGAACATTTTCAAGTATCTAAGATGAACACAAGATTACATATTGGTCTATGGAGATGGTGATCTCCATGTATTAGGATACACATATTCTGACTTCCGATATGACATAGATGACTGCAAGTAAAATTCAGGGTTTGTATTCTTGTTGAACAGTGGTGTTGTGAATTGGATAAGCAAGAATCATGACACGGTGGCTGATTTAACAACATAAGTTAATTACATTGCCACATCAGATGATGCAAAGGAGGTGGAGTGATTGCCCAATTTCATCGCAGAACTTAGCGTAGTTTCCTCTGATATGCCCATCCTATTGCTCTACAATAACACGGAAGCCACAACTTAGATGAAGGAACTCAGGTGGCATCAAAAGAGAGAACACGTGGAAAGCAAATACCACATCATTCGGAAGCTACCAAATCGTGGTGACATCATCATCACCAAGGTGGCCTCTATCGACAACATTACTTATCCTCTTACCAAACCTTTATCCCAAAAGGTTTATGACCATCATGTAATGAGTATGGGTTTAAGGGTTGTACTTGAATTGTTCTTAGAGCTAGTGGAAAATTATTAGACATGTCAGCCCTTAGCGAACCATTTGTACAATAAATGTTATTTATTCATTTTATACCAATAAAAGTTATGGATTTTCACACCCTATTTGTGGTTAATAAATGAATGCAATTATAAAGGTCCTTTGTACAAATAGGCTTATGTACCATGCCCATCTTGATAATCATACAACTTTTATTCAATATTGAAATCATCGAGGTTGGTGCTTGATGAATATGTGATTCATCACTCTAAAACTCGAAAATAGAGCTTCGTTCATGAGTAATTAGCTGCATTTCTCCATTTATTTTGCATTATTCTCATTCAGGCATTTAGAATTAATCTCTGCATTTTAACATGCATATTTTTAAAAGAGCATGCTTTAAAGCTATGTCTAAGGATAGAACAACGAAAACTGTCAAAAACTACAAAATAGTGAGGAAGAAAGCAAAGAAGGATGTAAGAGAAGCTAAGTCAAAAGCTTATGAGGTTTTTTATAAAAATCTTGACTCTAAGGAGGGCCAGAAGGATATATTCAGGTTGGCCAAAGCAAGAGAAAGAAAGAACAAATACCTTTCTCAAGTGAGATGCATTAAGGATGAGGAAGGTCACGTACTTGTTACTCAGAAGGACATAGAGAATAGATGGGACCAGTACTTCCATAAACTTTTCATTGGGGAAGGAAATAGAGAGATCACTTTGGGTGATCTAGCTAGTAGTGAAAGTTACTTGAATCGTGCAAGATTTAGACGGATACAAAGAAAGGAAGTAGAGGAGACTTTGAAGGTTATGAGACCTAGGAAAGTTCTAGGACCAGATGACATCCCTGTAGAAGTATGGAGAGTTTTAGATGAGCGCGATTTGGCTTAGCTTACGAATCTATTCAATGTTATTTGGCGAGGCAAGAAAATGCTTGAAGATCGGAGGAGGAGTATCGTGGTGCCTCTTTATAAGAATAAAGGAGACATTCAAAATTGTTCAAATCACATAGGTATATAGCTGATGAGTCACACTATGAAAATTTGGGAACGTGTGATCGAAAGAAGGCTAAGGAAAGTTTCCAACGTAAAAGAAAATCAATTCGGATTCATGCCACGTTGGTCAACTATTGAAGCCATCCATTTGCTGAGGAGAACAATGGAGATTTATAGAGCTAAAAGGAAGAACCTCCATATGATCTTTGTTGAGAGATAGTGATCTCTAAGTCTTATCTTCAAGAGCTTAAGACTTTCTAGATGGAGATCTAAAAGGTCTTAACTGCTGATACCTTAGGAGATAGAGATCTCCGGGAATAAGGGTATTCGAATAAGGATAATAGATATTACATACTGGTTATAATAATTATCAAGTTATAGTGTCAAGGACACCATAACTAACAAAATTGAGTATTGGTTGCATAAGATGCAACATTCACATTGGATGCGAGCAATATTACTGAGAGATATGCAAGTGTCGTAAACAGGTTTGGCGTAGTCTCTCGGGAACAGAGTGACTAATCAGCTTACCTAGATATTTTTCTAAATAGCCTATGATTGTCACATGAGTGATGGTTTAAATGATTAGCCCATTAATGACTCTTTGGGCTAATAGGAGATTGTTGGACATGCGAGCCCACGATGAGCCATTATGCAATAACTAATATTGCAAATATCATTCCCTAATCTGAAATGAAGAATAACTAATTTGCATAATAGGTCCCTTAGTACAATTAGGGTTATGTACCATGGCCATCTTATTGATCATACATCTGTTGATTCAATTATTGAATCATAGAGGCTGGTGCTTGGATGAATATCTAAAGAATTAGATTGAGGAGTCATTAAGTACGATCAAATGATTGTCAAGAGATGATCTCCATCCTGAGTAGGAGATTTCAATCCTTTCTCATATGGTTGATATCTAACTGACCTCTTGATGCAGGTCCTCTGCATAGGAATAGAGATTCAGAGGTGTTAGATTAGTTAGGTCAAAGAGTTGACTTAACGAGATCGAGATGACCAAAGACCTATGTCGTATGCTGTCAAGATATAGGCACACATCCTCTGACCGGAGACAGATGTGTTACTATGTGTTTGAGTATGTACATTTGGCAGACCAATAGGTTGATGACCTAACCAAGGTCTATACACCGACGAGTTGGTGTGCATGCAAGAGCATATGAGTAATATGATCTCTCAAAGGGATCATACATGTTCATTGTTGAATCAGAAGACATGAGCTTACTCATGAGATATTGGGAAGAATCAAATTCCACGCGTGGTCCTCTCGCTTTGGAAGCTTGATTGAATTTGTAAGGTTTGATATATGCTTTTGGAAAGTATATGATCAACAACTAGGTATGATATATGCTTTTGAAAAGTATATGATCGATACGGACTCCCAATGATCAAATGATAACCTTTATGACAAAATCCTGAAGGAGACAATCTTAAAGAGATCTAAAACTTCGAGTTTGTTCTGGGTTTTCCAATATGCAGGATGTATAGGTATTAGGAATGCCTGAGGGTGATGTGATCAGAAACGATTGTATAACCATGACGCTTCCATTCCGAGGGAGTGATGAAATAGGTCTGGATTTTAGTGACTCCTCTCATATGATCTTAGTCCAACTGTTGGACATTGATCTGAATGTGATTCAGATGTAATGAGAATATTAGATTTACGATCTTGATTTAATCAAGCATCTATGGGAGGTCCGCAAAATCTTGCGACATACCATCTTCATGCTAGGGGTGGAATGGACCCTAGTTCTCTTTTTGCCTCTTTTGTGGGAGATATGATGACAAAGGTGTTCGATGCCGTGAAGCTGAGATATACTTGGAGAAACAACTCATCTAGGTCTCATCTGGACCATTTCATGTTTCAATTGGCCTTCTAGAGAGTTCCCTTTATTAAGATATTAGTTATCTTTCTAATTATTTTCATATTATATATTTCTTTTATCTTCTTCTTGTAATTTGCCCAATAGGTTCCTCTCCTATATAAGAGAACCCTATGGCCTCACATTAATGCAATCCAGTCTTTTCATTCTACATGTTTTCTGAGTAACGGTCCTAGACCGGAGTTCCCATATCCCACTAAACTCTAACCCTACCCGCGCCCCCAGTTGTCGCCCGCTATCCCTTACGGGCCGCCGCCGCTCCCTGCAGGCTGCCGCCGCCTGGCCGCCCCCCTGTAGGCCGCCGCACGGCTTGGTTTCCCCCCAGCTACCGTTGCTCCTCTAGCCGCTGCCCGGTATCCTTTTTCGCTCCTTCACGTCTTCGTGCTCCTCCACGGTTCGAACTGTAGTCTCAAGCAGTCTGATTTTGATCGGAAAATGTGATTTTGGACCTACTCGCATTTTTCGGCCCTAGCAAGCAATGGAGTTTATTGAGGAGGGTTGTATGAGCCTACACACACAACCAATCCTCTGTATGATCATGTAAACTTATTCATATCAATCCACTCCCCAGTTGCGTTCCGTGGCCGCTTTATCATCATGTCAGAAAACAAGGGTGATATATTTTCTTCGTCTGATGCCTTCAAGGGCTCGACTCCCATCGCAAAGATGGATGGGACTAACAATGAGTTGTGGTCCATGCAGTTTCTCACCCTAATGCAGTGCAACAATAAGGAGCACATCTTGACAGATCCAGAGCGAATGAATAAGGCTGGGGCAA
The DNA here is from genome assembly GCA_037367405.1 of Ottelia alismoides. Lineage (NCBI taxonomy): Eukaryota > Viridiplantae > Streptophyta > Magnoliopsida > Alismatales > Hydrocharitaceae > Ottelia > Ottelia alismoides. The sequence continues at coordinate 675,273 of JAZKJV010008325.1, read as the reverse complement.
ATGCTTCTTGGAAGCAATAGGACGCGTATGCACGTATTTGGCTATGTGGGACCCTAACCACAAAGATAGTTAATGATATTCTGAATCAGTCCACCGTAAAGGCGATGTATGACACTTTGGCTTCCACTTATGCTTAAGCAAAGAATGATGCCAAGACTCTTCGGCTACAATTTGATATCTACAAGGCTAAGTAGAATGACCGTCCTTGACACGTGTACTACTCTTCACTTCGTGGCATGTTCGAGAAGCTTCATCTCTATATGTTGGACCAAGATGTTGTCATCTAGACCATGACAAGGAGATTTTAGCAGGATGTCCTTATACATCTCCTAGACATCACAAAAGGCTTCATGGGGTAGTTGGGAAAAGCTAGTGACATGTGTCCTTATCATGTTAGTCCTACTTATGGGGTAGAACTTTTTCAGAAAATGATCCTTGAACTAGGCATAGGTAGTGATTGTAACTCCAAGGTTCTTTACACAGTAGTCAGCTTTGCCACCCAAGGCAAATGGAAGGGTTGTGAGCCAAATATAATTATGGCTAACCCTAGGATGTCTAAGGTTAGTGCAGACGAGCTCGATGTCCATTAGTAATGTGTATGGCTCCTCAGAAGCATTCCCACCAAAGTGCAACAACAAGTTCAGAAACTGCGACTTCAACTCAAAATCAACTTCAAGTTCGACCGAACTTAAATATTTCTGAATTCTGTACAAGTCGGAGTTGTACTATACATCCATTGGTGGTTCAACCTCAACATTAAGTTATTCTAACTGAGCTCGGAGTAAGGCATGTTGCTGCTCAGATGTGGCTAATCTGGTCAGTATCATCCTCATGGGGTCCTCAGAGTGTTCTTCCTCTTCATCTTTTTTTTGGAGGCATTTTAAATGAATCTTCTTGGAGACCTGGAGGGGTTGGACGGATGTTGATGCTTGGGGGTGAAGCTAAAGTAAGATCTCGATGTTGTTGCTCAAGTCACTAGTGGAGTGACGAGCTCAGGAAGCTTCTTAGAGGGGTTGCAATGGCAATTGCATGTCGTTGGATCTCGTCGTGAAAGGAAGGGGTCACCACTCGACTAGAGCAGGCTCTGCTATCACTAGAGCAAATCTTGGGAGCTAGCTCTTTCTGTCGTCAAAAATGGTGGATAAGCGATGATGGGGGCGGTGGTGAAGGTTTTATGGGTGGTTGGATGTTGCGGCCAAGGCAGAGGTGAGGTGATCGTGGAGGACGAGAGGGAGTGCATGTCATGTGTGAGACACGGGGAGGAAGTGGTTGGCAGTTGCACGCAAGGTGAGGGGTTGCAGGAGGTGCGTGCGGGTCATGCGTGAGATGCAGGGAGGAAGTGGCTGGAAGTTGCACGCAAGATGTGGGGTAGTAGGTGGTGCATGCACTGCCGCACGAGGCGGGCAGTGGTTGCAGGCGCAGGGGAGAAATGCGAACGTGGGTAGACTCGAGAAAAGAGAGAGAATAAGAAAGAAAAAAGAACAAAATAAATAAAATTGCAAAATGATCTGGGTCGTTGATGAGATTACCCTTCATCAACGGCCCAGAATGAAATAAGCAAGAGGGTCTAAGTGGGGCATGTGGCAGCCCCAGTAGCTTCCATGTGTCTGACCCACAAAATTCAGAATAAAAATTTAAAGAAAAATCAATAAAAAATAGAAAATGACCTAAAATCGAAAGTTTTCTTAACGAATGTTTTTTGTCTCGATGAGATCTACCACTTTTATGAATAGACCAAAACCAAAATATATCATATCTATAAAGAGTATTTTTGGTGGTATCCTACAAATATAAAATATTGAATTTTTGTCTTTTGTATATTTTTTGGCATTTTAAATAAGATAAAATAACCAAAAGAAAATCAAAGAAAATATGAAATAAATATTTACAACTTAGTCTAATTTTTTGGAATTTTTTAATAATTAAGGAAATAAAAGAAAAAATTAAATAAAAGGGACATATGTACTACAATATACAATAGAGGCCCAAAACTCAAGTTTCACATACAAACTCCAATTCTTTTGAATTTGGTCTTGTTTTGAAGGTAATTGAATGTATATTAATTCAAATGTAAGTAGGGATCCATAGGAGATTAAATAAGGGAGAGATTCACATTTTAAGGCTTTTAGTCTCAACCTAGGTTTTGAGTTTTATTGGCCAATTTTACAAGTTAGTATTTTTTGATATTTTTCATTCATTAATGTTAATAATATGTACATTATAGAGTTGATTTTATTCAATTCTGGGTTAGTGGAAAATAGATAAAAATAAGGGAAATATGGTTAATATACATATGTTGTTTACAAGTGAATTTGTCTTCTTACTTAATGCTAAAATAACAACAACAATAACAACAACAAAGCCTTTTCCCACAATTAAGTAGGGTCGGGTACATGGATTCTTCGTCTCCATTAAGGTCTATCTTGGGTCAATCCCGGGCTTATATACAAAAAACTAAGATCCCTTCGAATATTATCTTTCCAACACTTCTTGGGCTGTCCTCACCCTCTCTTAGCTGGCTCAACATCCCCACACTCGCATCTCTTAACTGGTGCATCTGTTGATCTTCTTTGAAATGAGTAAACCATATTAAGCGGTTTTCTCGCATCTTATCCTCGATCGGAGCTATACCAACTTTCTTTCTGATTGCATCATTCTGAATCCGATCTTTACGTGTGTGTGTCCACACATCCACCTTTGCATTTTCATTTCCTCTACAGCCATTCTTTGCACATGTTTATGGTTCACAGGCCAACATTCAGATCCATAGAGCATAGCAGGCCTCACGGCTGCTTTGAAAAACTTTCCTTTAATTTTTAAAGGAATTTTCTTATCACATAGAACAGTAGAGGCTCCTCTCCCTTTAGTCATCCTGTATTTATTCTATTAGTAACATCTACATCAATTTCCCCATCCTGCTACAAATTAGATCCTGGATATCTAAAATAATCTCTCTTCCAAATGTTATTGTCACCAATCTTCACCTCAATTCCTTCACCATTGCTTCCATCAAAGGTGCACTCCATATATTCCGTCTTAGCCCTACTTATACTAAATCCTTTAGTCTTCAATGCATGTCTCCAGACCTCAAGCTTCTCATTTACTCCATCTCTAGTCTCGTCAGTCAATACAATATCATCAACAAATAATATACACCAAGGTAACTCATCCTGAATGTGACTTGTCAACTCGTCCATAATCAAAATAAAAAGAAATGGACTCAAAGCTGAACCTTGATGTAAACCAATGTTGATGTCAAAATAGTCAGTCTTCCCAGACGGGGTCCTTACACAAGATAAAGCCCTATCATACATGTCCTTTATGAGGTTAATGTATAGGAAAGTTATTTGTCTCTTCTTCAAAACTCTCCACAATATCTCTCGTGTACGAATGAATACGAATATTATCGCATCCGTTTGCATCTCTACAAGGTAGAATCAAAGGAAGGCTAATATATACTTCGAAAAAGAGATTTTGGGGATGATCTTCAATGTAGGATTCCTCTTCTTTCAACTAAAACTCCCATCCTATTGGAGATTGCTCTTTTCCTCTAGAATCTCTTTACTAATTCAGGAGTAAGATGTTGGTATGCGGAAATCTAAACCCAAAGGTTCCCTATATGAAAGAGTATCAGGTTGGAGTTGGGTAAAAAATGAATTTCCAATCGGATTGATTCTAGACTTTGAAACTACTTTTCTACATGTGCACTCAGAAAACCCGTGTTGCAGACATAGGTGGTTGTCATGGCGGAAGAAAATTTGAATCTCTTTACTCTCTCCTTTCAATTTCGTTTATTTACTTGATCCTATTGAATGTTAATTTGTGACAGCCGCTTTTACTTTAGCCTTCCTTCCATTTGTTTAGAAAACCCAATTAATTAATCTACTTACAGCTATTCAATTTAAAGATTGAATCTGTAGCCAAATTAGACATGTTTAAGCTGATCCATCACTAGCACATGGTCTAATTGTTTAAGTCTTTAGTCATCACACATGAGCCTTGGTTCAGTGTGAATCTGATCGAGTAACTGGATTGGTAGATGGGTTCAATAACAACTGAGATCCCGGAACAAGACATATTTCCCTGCTGATTCAGCACGAACTCCTTTCTGACTCCAGTCCAGATAATGATGATGGCTTGGGGGAGCGGGATGGATTGCATTATTGTCGCTTGTTAGATTCGGGTAAGTGGTGGAATGTTGTTGTCTGGTGATGATGGTAAGAATTGCATCTGGCACACATGATAAATGTAGAACTGACATTAAGCTAAGATGATTTGCTTTGTGTGTTTTGTTTTTCAACGACATATTTTGAGCCCTATTTATATCAATCGCATCATTTAACCTTAGAGAAAAGTCTTGTATGTTTTTCCGTTGCAAAGAAAAGACTAACCGGGGATTGCTTGTCTACTGATCTAACTGCAATTATACCAAACATTCCATAGCATTTTTGTTTTTGTTTCCAAACTTGGCAGATTTTATTAATATTGACTTACACCCACAAAATCGACGTGATCCTGGATAACTTAAATTAGATTACCCGGAAGGAATTTTGTAATAGCCAATTTGCATTTTTTGTTAAGTTTAGAAATCATAGTCATAGAATTATTGAGCTGGGAGTTGAAGTATTTACATTTGCAACACTTTCGTTTGCTGATTTCCATAACACTTCAGGTTTGCAGATATCGAACAATTGCTGAAGAATTTAAATGTCCAACTCAGTCAGAATTGCAGAAGTACTTGGCTGATGAAGATTACAGGCAAGTCCAATGATAACTTTGTTTTTCATTTACTTTCTTTTATTGTTTAAGAATGGTCAGATTCCAAATCTGACCCCTAGCACGGGAACCACATATTCCGCTACTAAAATATTTAAATGGAACCGCTTTGGTTAACTTTCTTGGTGCAAATTTTAGATGTTTGGATTACTTTTATCTTGATGTCAGATGGGCCATCGATCTAACACTTTAAATCATCTAATACAGTACATCATAGCCAATATGGCAACTAAATGTAAACCTAAATACATGAAGGGACTCTCAAATAAAAAGTTGATATTGTCTCAGATGAAGGCAAACACAACCATTAAATTCTGAAAAATGTCGTACGAGATAATTCCAACTCCAGGTGCCTATACAAGTCCATTTTGGGCATGCCTTCAAATTTAAACGAAATTCCACCGACTTTCTCCGAAATTTCCATTTATATAGGTCACCGAAATTGAAACGCTATCTTATTTCTTTTTCCAGGATTTCAACGAAATATCACCAGAATGTCAAGGAAATTTCGTCGAAATTGCATGTCGTTTCGACGAAACAACAAAAATAAGGGAATCTACCTTTTGCTTTCATCAAAATTTGCATATATTAATGAATTTTCACTTATTTATCCACCGATGTGTTAAATTTGTTAGAGTGCTTTATATTGTTTGAAGAAGTTTCTTTAGTTAGTTTGTACGTAAATGCTAAACAGTTTCTTAGTGTTAGTGATTTGTTTGTGTCTTGTATAGCATGTATTTTACGATCACGACCTATACAATGCATCTATTAGACATACATGTTAGAAAGATTTGTGTTTGTGTTTGTATGTGTCTTATCTTATTTCTAAAATTAAATACTGTTATAAGTTGAAAGTATTTTGGTTATACAAGTTCTAAACTATTATTTCGATCTTTTATTTCTTACATAATATATCATTTTGCTAGTACTCTTTGTTGACCTAATGGCTTCTAATTTCGATTCCAAAATCGATTTTGATTCTGAGCAGTATACTACTTTTTTTATTGTTGGAGCGATTGGATGGATTTAATGTAACATATCATGTTAATATATAACTATTAGCAAAACAATGCGTATTTCTTTCTTATTTATTGAGTTAAAGAATATTAAAAATCCTAATTTTAGAAAAAATGAGTTTTCAAGTAATCTCCCCAATTTCCGGCCATTTCACCGAAATTCCATTGAAATATCATCGAATTTCTCTTTCCCGCTCACCGAAACAAAATCGAAATTTGATATTTAAGTCCTTGATTTTGGGACACATGTTTATAAGGCAAATTGGAATTATTTATTATAACCATTGTTGCATAAGGTGGTATTCGGTATTCATTCGGAAGGGTTGTTGAGTAAAGAATATTTGGTATTCAGGAGAATATTCAGACTTATCCAATTATGTATTTTTTTGGATAGTTTAAATATAAAAATTATGTCAAATGTATGTTCTTATATATTTATACATATATGATCATCAATGTGATCAATCAATAAGAATCCAAGATAAAAATACCGATTAGCAAGTTGCATATATGGAGTTTTAACATTTATGTTTATACTGGGATAAATGGGATCCTCTAAAAAATACAAAATAAAAATAAAAGAAATCAACAATTTGTTGCCCCAAATATTCAGGTTGGACTGAATTAGTCTGAATATTAACCAAATAGCAATATTATATTTAGTCACCCCGCTCTGAATAAGATATTTAACCGAATTTTCATAACTTTGCCCAGATGGTTGGAGAAATGTATATGCATATCACCTCTAGGCCATATTTTAAAACAAGAGATAAATTTTGGTATTGCTTAAGAGACGAATATGAATGATCTTCCCCTTGTGTACGCTCATATTTAGTGCCATACTGTATAATGGTGGGATTTGGTATGTCGGTGGGACTATATAAAGAGCCCCCCACACCTCTTGTATATGTTGAAAAGTTTGATACAAAAATCTAACTAGATTGATCCTCTCTTGTGGAGAACAACTATATTTAGTATCTCAAACCATATAATTCCGTAATTCTATTCTTCTTATCCATGATTTGAGATTCTATTTTGCATGTTAAATGGTATCATAACATGTTGTTCTAGAAAATTTGTGGTTTATGTGTTATTTCAATTATAATTTTTGTGTAGCCACTATCAAGGTAAATGTGCAATAACAATTAATACTAGGTGCAACCAAGGTTCGAAAAATACGAAGGCCGAACGAGGCGTTTTCCCTGGAAGCAAGGCGAGGCGTAGCCTCGAGGCGTAAGCCTCAGTTTATATAGAAAAATATTTGTAAACTATATAATAAATATATTTATTGGTGAAATAATATAATCTGTTAGATTTAGGTTTTGCATGATCGAGTAATTTAGCCCCCAAGCCTTGTTATGTCTCATGCTCCTATAGTCTCTAATGCTTGGACTTAGATCAAATTAGTTGGTGCTTCACTTAATAGAAATTCCGATCTTAGGTTGATTTCATCATTGCATTGCATGTAGTGTAATTTCATTTTTGTCTAGCATTTCTCATGAAGAGAGCTGGGAAGTAAGGTGAGCCTTTATGACTTAGCATTCATCATTGATTTTTCCTTGCATATAATTTCAATCATCTCACTCTTTTTTTATCACTATAATAAAAAGTATATCGTCATGCCTTTGCATTGAAAAAAACTCATAAAGGTGAAAATTTAAAAAAAAATCTAAAAAGGGATTGCTAAGAAAACTTGATCAAATAAAAGTGATCAACTAGATTTCATTAACTTGGGTGCTTAAAACCTTCATTATTCTCAGGTACATTCTAGACAAAGTTAGGCGTGGCCCCTAAGGATTGGAGATAAAAACCTTGACTGGACACTACCTTGTTTATTATCTTGGTCTATGAAGTACTGTTGCTTCTATCGGTGCGTGGGTGAGTAGGTCCGAATTTGCTTGCAGACTTGGTCTGAAGTATTTGAGCTTAGGGGAACTATGATGGTGGATCCCTGTCTCATCGTGCCATGTCCTTGGACACTTCACAGGAAGTATTTGATTCTCCATATCAGCTTCCTTTTACCCCACTTCTTTAGTTGTGTAGTTAGCCCAGATACGATAACAATGGACCTTCACAAAACTACATGATATTGGTTATAAAGGATTTGGAAATTAGACGAAACTTATCTAGTGAGTATTCACTCTCCTATAGGGATACCCCTATTGACTAATTTGCAAAGATTTCTTGAGAACAACCAGTAAAAGTTGCAAGATAGTTACAAAACTCTTATAACTCACTGTGCAGAGTGGTGAATATAACCTTGTATTGAGATTTAATTAATTTAGTTTGTTTGTTCAAGATAAAAAACAACACGTACTAGCGCCATTTTTGCTTCTAGACTTCTTTTGACTTTCACTTATCATTTTCCTCATTTTGTGCCCTTCATTTATTTCATATACTTATTTTACATTTCATCTTCGTATCCTCTATTCCTCATCAAAATGTTTATCTCTTAAGATGTCGACTCAGTGATGGTAAAGCCAGACTCTACAAACACCAACATCGATTCCCGGATGCTGACATCTCTAGTAAATTCAGGATGATTCCCATGAGATTGATACAGACATTGTAAATCACTCTTGGGACTCCCCATTTCTTTTTTCTCTACAAAGTGCTCGGGATGAGTCTCTTCCCGAGTCCTCTCCCTTTTGGATGGTGACAGACCTTTCTCCAAATACATCACATACATTAATAAAGTTCATAATTAACCACAGTTATAAACTCTTCTCTACATCTGATGCTTATTTCCAGACAGATCAAGACTTATTTCCTTTTACCAAGACCCTGATATGGAGCTATCATCATTAGATTCGGATTTTGAGATGGCTTCTCCGAGAGGGATGGCACAACAAGCTGAAAGATACGGAAGGATCCTTAAGCGCATCACGGAAGCATGATGATCGTATCATATACGATCAAGAGAGACTAGTCTTACTTGTTGCTCGGTGCAGCAGAATTTTAAAAAAATAAATGACGAAACCACATGATCCATAAACCACTTATGAATCATTTTCGTCTAACCACATAGTAAATATAGGAATACCTGTTGTAGCGTGGTTGCGATCGAGCTTCTAAGAGAAGAAGCCTCCTGTCTCATGTCTGACCTTCGGAGGAGACACTTGCAAGCGTAGGGATGAGTCATGGGGATCTCACAATCCAAGTAGTTGTCCAAGCAAGGGAACTCCTGATCTCGTCATATGAGTTCATATGTCTTCTTCGCGATCCAGAAGCACCAAAAAAGATGGAGTACTGAGAGTCGTCGAAGCACAATGCAAGGCGAGGACGAGGGCCTTCTTCCTTCTAGGGTTAGGGTGGACGTCCACCCAAAGAGAGAGCAGAAAGAGGGAACGTGAAAATGAGAGAGAGAGAGAGAGAGAGGAGAGAGAGTTGTTGCACAACTTGTTGTCACTTTTGAAGAGCATGGGGTGCCTCTTCTTATATAGCATTCTGGGGATCCATGGACTACACAAAATCAATGGATGAGATTGATTTGTGTTTCTTTCAATGGCCAAGATTTTGTTGTAAAAACACAACAACAATTAATTTAATTTAGATTAGATCTATATTGATAAATCAATATAATTTAATTCCATAAATTAAATCAATTAATCAAGGAGATAATGGAAAGGAAACTTCCTCTCTAAGAAATAGAGTGGATGGCCACCTTTTCCTTGTTGGAATTGGTGGTCGTCACCCCTATAATCAAGGGGAGTGGATATTACATGTAATCTCCATTATCCCTTAATTATTTCCATGTTTTGCAACAGCAATTGTTGCAAATTATTCACCAAAAAATAGTTCATAATTATTTTGTGAATATTGCAATCTTGCCATTGGAAATTTGTGAATCAAATTCACAACCCAAAATAAAAGGTGATTTATATTTTCAATTAATTATCCAATGTGAATCCAATTCACATCAATAATTAACCAACAAATATAAATAGTAGCAAACTCTCTCTAATATATTATAAATCATATTTATAATATATTATGAATAATATTGATACTCTTATCTATATTATACTTATCCAAAATAATTAATTCACATTTAATTATATTGGATAACCATTCTCATTCTCCAATATAATGTGAATCAAATTCACATTATTCATGATAATTAAATCACATTTAATTATCTATTTCTCTATGCTTTCAACAATGGAATTATTCATGAACTCTATCAAGAATAATGTGTATTCTCCGTAGGTACTTGGAGATAAGGACATGGCAATTGTATTGTTCCACGTATAGTGACTTGGATATTGAGATCACCTCTCAAATCTAGATCTCACGGACCTCCCATAGATGTGTGATTAAATCAAGTCTATAAACCTAATCTTCTCATTGCATCTGAATCTCATTCAGATCAATGTCCAACACTTGGACTAAGATCAAGTTACTTCTCTACTGAGAGGAGTCACTAAAATCCAAACCTGTTTCATCACTCCCTCGAAATGGAAGCGTAATGTTACACAATTGTTTATGATCACATCACCCTTAGGTATTCCCAGTACCTATACATCCTGCATACTGGAAGACCTTCTAATAAACCCGAAGTTATAGATCTCTTTTAGACTGTCACCTTCAGGGTCTTGTTATTAAGGTTCTCATTTGATTATTAGGATTTAGTATTGATCATATGTTTCCAAAAGCATATATCATACCTATAAATTCGGTCAAGCTTCATTAGCGAGATGACCATGCATGGAATTTATCGATCCCAATATCTCATGACGGAGCTCATGTCTTCCGATTTAGAAGTGAACTTATATGATCCCTTTGAGAGATCGTTTTACTCATATGACCTTATATGCACACCAGCTCGCCGATATATAGACCTTGGTTAGGTAATCAACCTATTGGTCTACCAGATGTAAATACTCAGACATATATTAACACATCTATCTCCGGTCAGAGGATGTGTGCCTATATCGCGACAGCATACGATGTAGGACTTTGGTTATCTCGATCTCGTTAAGTCGACTCTTTGACCTAACTAATCCGACACCTCCAAATCTCTATTCCCATGCAGAGAACCTGCATCAAGAGGTCAGTCAGATATCAACCAAATGAGAAAGGATTGCCATCTCCTACTTAGGCTGGAGATCATCTCTTAACAATCATTTATCGATGCTTGATGAGTCCTTAATCTAACTCCTTAGACAATCATCCAAGCACTAGCCTCTATGATTCAATAATTGAATCAACAGTTGTATAATCATTAAGATGGCCATGGTACATAACCCTAATTGTACTAAGGGACCAATTATGCAAATTACTTATTCTTCATTTCAGATCAGGGAATGATATTTGCAATAACATTTATTGTATAATGGCTCGCTGTGGGCTCGCATGTCCTACAATCTCTCACTAGCCCAAAGAGCCATTAATGGGCTAATCATTTAAACCCTCACTCATGTGACAATCAAAGGCTATTTAGGTAAATATCTATGTAAGCCGATCAATCACTCTGTTCCCGAGAGACTACGCTAAGTCCTTTTACGGCACTTGCAAATCCCCTAGTAACAATTCTCGCATCCAATGCGAATGTTGCATATTATGCAACCAATACTCAATCTTGTCAGTTATAGTGACCATGATACTACAGCTTAATAGTTATTATAACCAGTATTTCCATAATCCTTATCAGAATACCCTTATTCCTGGAGATCTCTATCTCCTAAGGTATCCATAGTTAAGAACTTTTAGATCACTATCTATAAAGTCTTAAGTTTTTGAAGATAAGACTTTTGAGATTACCATCTCAAAAAACTTTTCATCTTTGAAGATATTATTTTCACTGCAATCAAGTGTTTTATCTCCTTAGTAGGATTAGTAACATTTACTACTCCCACTGCATGCCGAAAATCTAGTTTTTGTACACAACTAGCATACACTCGGCTTCTCGTAACTAATGCACAAGGGCATGCAGTTCTAGCATTCACTTCCTCAACTCTTTGAGGTGTTATCCCTTTAGATAGGTCAGTACCATAACTTAAGGGAAGGAAGCCCTTCTTGGAATTTTCCAAAAAATAGAACATGTCCAAGGTGTACTAATAATGTGATGGTCCCAATACCCTCTTCTCTTTGCTTCTGAACATCTTCAAAACTAAAATCTAAGAGGTATCCTTGAGATCATATCTCAAGGTATGGAATAGCCAGTCTATAAAACACTTATTATTATCCTTATATCATTCCAAATGATTAGGATATCATCTACATTTAGCATGGCGAACAGAATGGCACTCCCACTAAGCTTCACATGGTTCATCAAGATTATATCTGCAAGCATAACATTTAAGATTTCATCAAAACTGATGTTTCAACTACAAGAAGCTTATTTGAGTCCACAGATGGAGTTATTTAGCTTGCATTGCTTTCTTTCCTCAACTATGAAGCCCTGGGGCTACTTCATATGAATATCCTCAGAGAGATATTCGTAAAGGAATGCAATCTCGACTTCCATCTTAAAGATATCAAAGTCAAGTTGTGTAGCTATAGTTAGCAATAATCTGATGGGTTTAAGTAAGGTTACTGAAGAGCAAGTTTCATTGCAAGCAATGTCTTCTTTTTGGTGTGTATCATGTGGATACGAACTGTGCTTTGAAGGTCTCTACCTTCTCATCAGGTTCCCTCTTTCTCTTGATGATCCATTTACACCTTATCGGGTCTTACCCATATAGGTGGATCCTTGAGGGTCCATATACAGCACTTGTATATGAAGTCTACTTTAGACTCAATTGCTAACTTCCATCTTTCCATGACATGATCTTCATAAGCTTCATCATATGAAGTTCGATTATTATCAAATTTCTCTGACACGTGGAATTCATCCTCAAACTCATTTGAAGAGGTATTAGAGTTTCACCTCTAATTGTCCTTTTAGTTTCCGATTTCAGGAGCCTCATTATCTTCTCAAGATTTAATGAGTTTCTTCACTTCATTTTCATCTTGATTTTCAAGAGAATCTTACTATAAGTATCCTATCCCTAGAGATGAGATCTTTTAAGAATCTCAAGGTCATAAAGTAGGTATCCAATACCATCCTTTATATTCCTAATGAAGTAGCACTCTCTAGTGCTAGATTCCAGTTTACCAGCATGGAACCTTATAAGGATATATATTGTAGTCTCTACTACATATATACCTTGGAAAGTAAGAGATAATTATGCTAACATTAATCGTTGATCAAATCATGTCACACATGATCAATTATATCTCCCTATAACTCTATTGAGTTTAGGTGCATTAGGAGGATTGAGATAAGAATGACATTCATATCTCCATAAGGTATTCCTTTAAGTTCTTCTAATAGGTACAAGCTACCTAGGTTAGATCAAATTCATTTCATTTTCCTTCAAACTTTAGTTCTAAACCAAAAATTATGAAATATTTGAACATTTCAAAGCTTTCTTAGGTGAAGGGAAGAAATCTCATATCACAATTAATCATCAAATGATATCAAATATCATCGATGTTTATTATGATACAGATGTTCCACATACATCAATATGTATGAGATCTTGAATACCTTGGCATCTTACACCATTCCTAGTGAAAGGTGCATTGGACATTTTTACTTAGAATACAATATTCAAAAGTGTGTAATATTTGAGATTTTAGACATTCTAAAGTTTATCTCTTACTAGTCTATTGATCTCATCAACAGACATATATCCAAGGTTTGATGCCAGATCATTGTATTCTCATATTCATCATCATCTAAGGTTTAACTTTCAGTATTAGAAATGCTAATGAACCATACATTAATTTCTAATTTTGTAGAGTCCTCCAGATATCAAAATACTATCTAAAATATATCCATCATAACTCTTTATGATAGGCCTATTCCAGAAATCATGTCTATTCCCAATATTTAAAAATAAACTATGAATGTTTTCTAATATCTATGTAGTAGAGACATTCACTAAAACTAAGGGCTCTCCCACTGAAGATATGAAGTCTATCTATCCAATAGAGATTGTTGCAACAATTGCATCAATATCCATGTGGATGCCTATTAAACCTTAAAATCAAATTTTCTAGTCTTCTAAAATATATGCAACCAATTGCAAGTGTCATTAGAAGAATGCGATATAATTATTAGACTTTCATCTTATCAAATAAGAAAGTCAATTTAAATGATTATATGTAGATGTAAATTATTTCGATGCACTATATGTGTCCTTCTCTAAGGATCTAGATAGACTTGATAGTCATACTATCAATACATCAACTCATTGCATTATTGGAATTCATCCAACTCTTTGGATGTCATATGTGTGGAAACCATAGAAGTACAGTCAACTCTTTGACTTTTCTTCTAACTTGGGTCCGACCCATGCTTCCACTACGCTCCTTTCATCACTAAACAATCATTGCTTAAGACGAAGGATCTCTTATGTTGAATTCAAAAGATTTCAATAAAAGAGTATGTCGACACTTATATATGCTTCATTTAATTCATACAATATGAACATTATGAAGCTTCATGAATGACTAGAGTATAGATAGTAGGATGATGACACTCATCATATCTACATACATCTTAACTCTTAAAGACTTAGGTTCAGGTAGGTATTCAAACATTTTTAATACATCATATCTTGTAGCGCCACCATTTTGCATAATGCAGTGAACCATTTCATTCATTATTGAATGTCAAGAGCACATATGTTTGCCAGAACATCTTCTTAGAATTTTAAAAGGATTATTTGACAATTGCAATCATCATCGACATGTCACTTCCAAAGTACATTCGATGAGAGATCAAGACTATAGGGACATTCAATCCTAGGTTGTTGTCCTATTGTCTATTTATTTGTCATTCCTCATTATTATGAGGATACTTGCACATTGCAACCACATACAATATGTGTCCAACTACAAGTACAATATTTTGATCATGGATCCAATCCATGATATTTTACTGGTTATTATTGAGTATAGTATTGAGTGGGTTTAATGAGGATTATCTGAAATAAGAAATTTGCATAAATGTATATAAATATATATATATATACACACACACACTTTACTTTGATTTAGGAATTTTTTATATCAAAGTTGTCTCGCCATGTCAACATTGAAAGTTCATTCCCTTAATCACTTTTAATGTAAGAGATATACTTATCAATATATCTCAAGCAAGATCTGGTTCTTTATCTTTGTCACATCCCAATAATATGAGAACTTGTAACTCGAATAAAAAGAAGCGGGAACACATTCCACCTTGCATGTCCAACTTGCATATCCCAATTCGGTCTTTAACACCCAGTCCCATCACCCCTAAGGTGATGTTGACCTGTTGTTAATTGAACCAACCATCAACAGGATTAGCACTCGCTATGCGCAATCCAATATTGCCCTAATAATATGAGGACTCGATATTGGGGTCACTACGCATACGACATTACTCTTTCAAGAAGCAAAGAGACCGATTCAGATGCGCTTGTATGTAGGAGCTATCACTACGGACAGGCTTCTCCTACATATAATCCCTGGCGACGGAAACCCTTTGCCTTGACGGGATACCATGGATGTCACTTATGTGATCCTCCACCTCTTATTCAAATGCAATTAATTATCATGAATCACGTTCATGCAATTAATTCTTCCAAGGGAAATACACATCTATTCATAATAGAGTGTTTCAATTGGATATAATTAGTCTAATATCATTAAATCAATTATCAATCCAATTCAATAATCAAACTTGATTGTTATTTGAATTAGTGGTATTATCTCAAAGTATGCATTATTCGAATTTTAATAATTAGAAAAATACATCATTATCTCTCAGGAATCATCCGTTCCCTACTCGTTGTCATGGCCAGTACCGACAGGAGTGGGACAGACCACACATGGTGCAACGTGCTACCTCAACACTCCCCAACTAAACACCATATCCGCCTCGAGAAAAAACAATGCTGAGTCAATCACTTTGTACTTGAGATGATCATTGGTTTTACAACCGAAATTATACCCTATAGTAATAATTAAAACCATTTTGATTATAAGGAAATTTTCTAGACAAATTCCCAAAACCTATTCAAGTAAGAAGTTTGATGAAAGTGTATCAAGTAACCAATTGGTTATCTAGATTTAATCTAATCATTCATTGGTTAAGGCAACGCTATTTAAGGGAACAAATATTGTTCTAATATTTCCCAAATATTATCCATAATTATTCCAGGAAATTAACCATTAATTTCACAAGATTCATAAATGACAATCACATGGTTCATTATAAAACATGCAATTTTCAGCAGTGGCCCTCACTAACTAAAATTAGCATATCTCTTTCATTTTAAATCCAAATTAAGCAAAAACAATTTCCAGAGATTGATAATTTGGTTTAAAATAGAAACCATATGATGAACACGTATTTCCAGGTAATTTAAAACAGTAATTAATATCTTAATTTTGTCTCTAACTGCCATCCCCGAAATAGTGGACATATCGTCATTAAAACGATCATATCTTGAGCGAACAGAATCCAAATTACGCAAACTCAAGTTCCACATTTTCCTTATTTTAATGCTGAACATTAAACAAGAGACAAATTCATGTTTAAATATTTTAAACAGGTTGAAAAAATATCACAAGACAGGGCTGTGAAAATTGAAATGCAAAAATCTTCACGAACCCAAATGAGCCCAAATCTTCGTAGGTTCATGGATCATATACACAACCTCCATAAACCTGACTCTGATACCATTTGAAGGAGACAGAAGGATCCTTAAGCACATCACGGAAGCGTGATGATCGTATCATATACGATCAAGAGCGACTAGTCATACTAGTTGCTCGGTGCAGTGGAATTTAAAAAAAAAACGATGAAAACACATGATCCATAAACAATTTATGAATCATTTCGTCTAACCACATAGTAGATATAGGAATCCTCATTGTAGCATGCTTGCTATCGAGCTTCTAAGAGAAGAAGCCTCATGTCTCAACTCCGACCTTCGGAGGAGATGCTTGAAAGCGCGGGGATGAGTCGCGGGGATCTCGCAATCCAAATAGTTGTCCAAGCAAGGGAACTCCTGATCTCATCACATGAGATTTTATGTCTTCTTCACGAGCGAGAAGCACCAAAGAAGATGGAGTATCGAGAGTCATCGAAGCACAACGCAAGGCGATGATGAGGGCCTTCTTCCTTCTTGGTTTAGGGTGGACGGCCACCCAGAGAGAGAGGAGGAAGAGGGCACGTGAGAATGAGAGAGAGAGAGAGGAGAGAGAGAGTTGTTACACAACTTGTCGTCACTTTTTAAGTGTATGAGGTGCTCTTCTTACACAGTATTTTGGGATTCATGGACTACAAAAAATCAATGGATGAGATTGATTTGTGTTTCTTTCAATGTCCAAGATTTTGTTGTAAAAACACAACAATTAATTTAATTTGGATTAAATCTATATCGATAAATCGATAAAATTTAATTATATAAATTAAATCAATTAATCATGGAGATAAAACTTCCTCTCTAAGAAATAGAGTGGACAGCCACCTTTTCCTTGTTGGAATTGGTTGCTGTCACCCCTATAATCAAGGGGAGTGGAGATTACATGTAATCTCCATTATACCATAATTATCTCCATGTTTTGCAACAACAATTGTTGCAAATTATTCACCAAAAAATAATTCATAATTATTTTGTGAATATTGCAATCTTGCCATTGGAAATTTTTGAATCAAATTCACAACTCAAAATAAAAGGTGATTTCTATTTTCAATTAATTATCCAATGTGAATCCAATTCACATCAATAATTAACCAACAAATATAAATCATAGCAAACTCTCTCTAATATATTATAAATCATATTTATAATATATTATGAATAATATGGATACTCTTATCCATATTATACTTATCCACAATAATTAAATCACATTTAATTATATAGGATAACCATTCTCATTCTTCAATATAATGTGAAACAAAATTCACATTATTCATGAAATTTAAACACATTTGATTATCTATTTCTCTATGTTTTCAATAATAGAATTATTCATGAACTATTTCAAGAATAATGTGTATTCTCTGTAGGTACTTGGAGATAAGGATAGGGCAATTGTATTGTTCCACGTATAGTGACTTCGATATTGAGATCACATCTCAAATCCATATCTCATGGACCTCCCATAGATGCTTGATTAAATCAAGCCCGTGAACCTAATCTTCTCATTGCACTTGAATCTCATTCATATCAATGTTCAACACTTGGACTAAGAGCAAGTTACTTCTCTACTGAGAGGAGTCACTAAAATCCAAACCTGTTTCATCACTCCTTTGGAATGGAGGCGTCATGGTTATACAATTGTTTATGATCACATCACCCTTAGGTATTACCAATACCTATACATCCTGCATACTGGAAGACCTTCTAATAAACCCAAAGTTATAGATCTCTTTTAGACTGTCACCTTCAGGGTTGTATTATTAAGGTACTCATTTGATCATTGGGATTTGGTATTGATCATATGATTTCCAAAAGCATATATCATACCTATAAATTCTGTCAAGCTTCATAAGCGAGACGACCATGCAAGGAATTTATCGATCCCAATATCTCATGAGTGAGATCCTGTCTTCTGGTTCAGAAGTGAACATGTATGATCCCTTTGAGAGATCGTATTACTCGTATGACCTTATATGCACACCAGCTCGTCGGTATATAGACCTTGGTTAGGTCATCAACCTATTGGTCTACCAAATGTACGTACTCAGACATATAGTAACACATCTGTCTCTGGTCAGATGATGTGTTCCTATATCGTGACAACATACGATGTAGGACTTTGGTTATCTCGATCTCGTTAAGTCAACTCTTTGACCTAACTAATCTGACACCTCCGAATTTCTATTCCCATGCAGAGGACATGCATCAAGATGTCAGGCAGATATCAGCCAAATGAGAAAGGATTGCCATCTGGAGATCATCTCTTAACAATCATTCGTTGGTGCTTGTTGAGTCCTCAATCTAACTCCTTAGACATTCATCTAAGCACCAGCCTCTATGATTCAATAATTGAATCAACAGTTGTGTGATCATTAAGATGGCCATGTTACATAACCCTAATTGTACTATGGGACCTATTATGCAAATTAGTTATTCTTCATTTCAGATCAAGGAATGATATTCGCAATAACATTTATTGCATAATGGCTTGTCGTGGGCTCTCATGTCCAATACAAGCAGAGTAGAATGAAGTTAATGTGTAGATGCATGTCTCCATCTAAGTGATCCAACAACAACACACTGCAATGCCAAAGCATAGGCCACCTTTCAACTGAGGATGGATATAGAGAACAAAGGAGGAGGAGGGGAATATCACCATGTAGATGGACCCCGAGGAGGAGGAGATGAAGAAGTAAGAGAGGTACCTAGGCCTACATTAAAGGAAATATACAATTCTGGCGTTGTCCAAGTGTCTGAGTGGATTCAAATCCCACGATTCCACAGACATTCTGAGTTGAAACCGCAGCTCTTGTATCATCTCCCAACATTCCACAGGAATACTAATGAAGAACTATTAATTCATCTGCAACAATTTGGCTGCATCTGTAGAACATCTCATTACCCTAACATACCATTTGTCAAATTGTCCCCCTTCCCATTCATCGTTAAGGATAAGGCACTCTACTAGATTAACCACTTAGGGAAGGAGGTGACAACTTGGGAGGAAATAATGTCGGCATTCCTACACAAGTATTAGCCCCTAGGTCGTCTAAATCAAACATTGGTCAGGATTGCAAGCTTCTCCCAAGGACCCCACCAATCTATCCGTGAAGTACGGGAGAAATTTAAATATGTGCTTGAGAAATACCCAATCATGATATTACGAAGACCAGCTTGGTGTAACACTTTTTCATGGGCTTTACTAAGAATAATCAAAGGCTGATGGATGCTTCCTATAGTTGATCACACTTTTACAAGGATGAAGATGTGGTGTGGAAAATTTGTGAGGAAATGATCGAAGGAGAGGCTGCACTCTCTTCACCATGAACATACCATAAACAACCATAGATCCTCCAAAAATCTATCAACATGGTGATTTCAGAAGAAGATGATAGGTGTGAGAGTTCCAACCTTATCATAATCAAGAATCAGCCATCAAAGATTGACATAATTGAAAAGTGATCACAAGACTTGGAGAAGCTCATTATGATCGAACAAAGGACTAAGGGTCTGGACAAGCTCGACCTAGTTGCCAAGAAACTAGATCCTCTAGTAAGTACTATCAACTCTTGTAAATCTACAAGCTCATCAACCGAGGCACCTTTTGTCAAGAAAAAAAGCTATAGCAAAGCCTAGGGAAGTAGTTGCCAGTTCAATGTGTATACAACATTCAAGCTTTTGACCAGCCACCTTCACATCAACATTAGATGTAGATGGTCATAAATGGTCCAGAGTCCCAGCCATCATATGTTAAGCCATTCTTCCCACCTCCACCCCACATCAAGGAGGTAAACTATGTTTGGAGTAATTATCAACAATTGACCCGTCCTAACAGACACCATCAGGATCAGTCATCGACCATGCACCTGTTCTACCAGAAATGTCAAGGTGAAAGAATAGCCCACCACTAGCCATCTTAGAAGAATCAATCTTTGCAAAATACTGTTGAAATATATTTTTCAAGGGTTTAAAATATCATCGCAAGGCGAAGATACAATGTCACTACGGTGACTGCTCAGGAAACCCGATTTCAGCAACAATTAACCCACAAATAGAAATAACAATGCAAAATAAAAATGGAATTAAAATTTATTATAACTCTATAAAAGTTGTCTATAGGGAAAGTAGTGTAGAGTGTTAAACACGAGGAGCAAGGGGAATAGACAACAATAAATGGCAAAAAAAGTCAAGAATTGTTTTGGTATTTTTACGAAGATATTTAATTTTTTTCATGTGGGTTTTTAGTTATTTTGATTTTTTGAAGTTTATGTTTTTATATTTTTACATGTTTTTTAGATTTCATACTTTTTTATTTTCTTTATATTTTTAATTTTATTTTTAAATTATTTTTTAATTCATTATTATATAAGTATGTAAATTATTTAGATATAATATAGATAAGAAAGATAAATTTACAAAATAAAGATAAAATCTAGAAAATACCCCAAGGTGTAGTCATTTTTATTTTTTTATTGGAATTAAAAATATTTTTGGGATTTTTATTAATAATAATATAACTAAATATAACATATAATTAGATGAAGGCCTTTGATGTTTATAGAATAGCTATATATACTTCAAAATTGGGGAAATGAAATGTTTTTACCTTTTTATGTTTTTATCTCTTCTTGATATTTTTCTCAAAATTTTTTGCTATTTTTTTTTATTTTTAATTGAATAACAAAGTCAAAATAGTGAGGCACAAAATACAATTGACATGTTATTGATTTCAAAAATTGCCAAAAAACTCAAAATTTTCCCAAACTAATTGTAATATCTAGTAAATATAATAAAGAGAATACAAAAATAGAAAACATTATTTTTGGTTATTTTAATGATTTTTTTATATATTTTTTTAGGTTTCGAGATGGTTTGTAATTTTTAGGGTTCTTCTTTTGATTTTTTAGTGATTTTGAGTCTCTAGATTTAAAATATTGTAATAAGCATATCTTACTTTTTTAGAATTTTTCAAAATATTTTTCTTGTTTTTATGGGTTTATAAATCCATATAGAGAATAAATGCAATTTTTTTGGACTTTAAATATAGGAAATAAATATTAAATGACCTACAAAAAATGAATGTGATGAAATCGGATATAAGGCACTTATATGAAAAATCCTACAATTTTTAGATGTAAAATAATATTTTTAATGCTAGAAATAAAAATACAATGCTGCAAGGACGAAAATGCAAATAAAATTAAATAAAAACTCTATAAAGAACAACTTTCTAATGTATAAGGTCCATTGATTACATTACCTACAAATATTTAATTCATCCCATGCTAGTAGGGGTATAAACGTTATTTAAAAGACATGCAATGCATACAGGAAAGATTCCTAAAAATTTTAAACTTAAATGTAAAGTTTCTGGACTGAACAATAACTCACAAGCACAAGGGGCCCTTACAAAATACCCACCATCTCACATGTATGGGCACGTGAGGCGATGTGGTAGACGACCTATGTGCAAATAAAACAACTATAGGAGGCTACTTGCAAAATAACAAAAATTTGTACACTATAGACAAAAGTTTGTGGACTAAAATTAAAATAAAAAAAGCGGGGGGAATTAAACAAAATTACAACCTATGGCGCGATCCAATAGCGAGAGGCTTTCACTTAAACATGTGGTGACCTAAGGACGACAGGTGCCCCTTCGCTTATGTAGGGACATGATTAGAAGGCAATTGTTGATCCGACAACAGATGGCGTCTAGATCCAACAGCAGGTGCTTGATCTGGAGCTCCTCGTCAATCCAAAGGTGGAGAGCAGGGAGAAGGAACATGGAAGAATGCCTGTGCTAGAGAACTTTGATCTGATCCCCTGCGCGACTCCAATAGTTTTTGACTTCGTGGCGAGGTGTAAAATGTTCTTGGTGATCGTTGCTTGCTCCTAGAGGTCTCAGATGGGACCGAGGGTCATCGAAGTGAGCCCTAGTGGTGGAGAAACACAACACCATGAACCTTGGTCTGAACAAAATTTGACCCCTATGAGTCTTTGACCTCTGATACCTGCAAGGTTAGGTCTACCAAAGAAAAAGGAAGGTTTTGACGGCCTTTGGGTAAAAAATGAGCGAAATGGGAGCGAGGAGAGGTTCTCCGATGTACTATGTAGGTGGATAACCAAATACCTGATCCAACGTTGATCAAGTTGAATGGAGGTTCGTGGCACGTTCATAACTCGAAGGGGAAGAGAGTAGAGGTGACAAGAGAGCTGACGAAAGGTGGGACAACGACTGAACAATAGCCGGAGTAGAAGCTCCAGTGAACTTTGATTTAGAATTTCTATGAATTAAAATGAGAAAACAAGCTCAAATAATCCTAAACAAGGCTATCTACGATGCAAGGAACAAAAATGGAAAAAGAAAACTAAGGTTCTACTTGAGAGGTAGGGAACCAATGTGGTGCTCTAACAGCTACTCTGACGGTGCTCGGATCTCCTTCGACCGACCTCTTACTCCACACCAAGTGATTAGGTGAAGAAGTTGATGTCACAAGCGACCTCGGGGACCAGAAAACTAGGGGATTTTGATGCGGAAGTGGGATCCAAAATCAAAAGGTGGCTGGTGACTTGGTTGCAAGCCTTGACCGAGGCTAGGGTTTGCTGCAATACTTCATCGATCGAGGAGAGATGCTAGCATGATAGAACAATGATCGAGTATCAAAATTTCTAAAGGAATCTAGTCGGGAAGATGCAAGGAGGAGTGGGGAAAATTGATGAAGTCAGCTAGTCCATGAGGCTACAAGATGTAGGGTTGCAAAGGTCTCAGTTGACCAGCGAGTTAAACGAGGTTGCAACCAAATTAGTCCACCTAAGCCACAACAGGACGAAATCAAAAAGAAATTTAAAAAGAATTCAAAATAAAATAATAATTGATTTATTTTTTTGTTTAAGATATGAAAAATATTTTTTATTTTATGTACTATTTTTTGGTGATTTTTATTTATTATTACAAGTTTGTTTGTTGTGTGTTACTTTTTTATGTACATTTATATGTATATTAACCCATAATTTTGATATTTTATTTTTTTATTTTATATTTTGGAATTTGTTACAAAATTGATAACTTTTTAACTTATTTAAATACAAATATCTATATCTTTATTGTGTTTTTCTGAATTGAAATGTCTACTTAATTTATTAAGGGTATTAATTATATAGGTATTAGAAAGTATATTTCATCTATGTATCACGGTTTACATATTTATTTTAAGGTCTTTTTAATGGTTTTTTTGTTTTATTTAAGTACATATGTTATAAATAATATTCTCAAAATTATAAAAATATAAAATTAGGAAAACTATAAGGGATAAATAAAAGGAATATTTTATTCAGTTATAATGTACAATAGGGATCCAAAAACCTAACTTTGCATCTTAACTCCAAATTAAGTAAAACCACTTCATTAAATAGCTAATTAAATGTTATATACAATTAAAGGTTACATGTATGTGAAGTTGGGATTTTGGATTTTTATTCAACATGTCTAAAGTACTATGAGCATTATTTTCACGTGAAATCAATTTTGTATTTTTCTATATATTTTTATCTACAACGTTCATGTACAAGTTTATTGATTTTATGTATAAATAATAAAGTATAAAATAGGATTCAAAATGGACTTTTTGATGAATTTGGGATTAGGGTTTTATTGTATTTATTGGCCCATATCTCCCGCTTCTTTATTCCTTGCTGGCCCAGTCATCATGATGCCTAGGTCTCGATGTTTAGGGTCATTCAATACCTATGGTATTTCATTTATTTTTATTTTATTTTCTTTACTCTTTTATATTGTCTTTGAACCCAATATTTTATACAATATTTACACAATAAATAGTATATGTTATTTTATGCAAAATAATTCTATATACATGCATTTAGCAATGATTTTAGGACCAAAATGAAAGAATAAACGTGATGAAATGGAGATTCATCAAACACACACATGTAGAGATAACCATACCAACATACCACCATCAAACTTATCGGCAACACCCAACTCCTCACTCATACCAGCAGTGGTGTCCTCCTCAATCATATCGATATAATCATCACCAGTAGTACTATAGCCACATCATCCACATAATTATCAGAGTTAGTAAGCTCCGCCCACCGGTCAAGCCGAGCCAGTGCCCGTGAACTCAACCCTCGACTACCTGAAACATCTTGTGAAAACTATGACATAGATGAGCCAGAAGGTAGACGACCTGACAAAAGCCCAAACAATTATTCTAGCCTAGGTCAAAGAAATCCCAACAACTTCTATCACGTGAAGGATGTAATATTGTAATATGATCTATTCCTATTGAGTCACGTAGGAATTCATTTATGTTATCTAATGATGTGACTCCAAGGAGTGGTAGAACCTTGTAGCCATTTGTAGCCACGTGAAGGAAGAATAAAGCTATGGAAGGCGAATCCTCGTCATCTTCACAAGTCGTACCCACTGCCAATCTGGGAAGAAGGAGAAGAACAAGGACGATCTGCACAAGATGCAAGAAAATACTAAAAAATAAGAAAATGAAAAACACAAAAAAGATGATGACAATAGTGGTCGAGTCATGCAGACCAATAAGAAGCTCACAACCAATCCTGTATCGGCTGATAGGGCCGCCACTTCTAATTTTTATCCCCCACACCATTAAATGATTGTATCCTTTCTAGTCATTTATTTGCAAAAAATGATTCCAAGGAACACTTTTTGAATGATGTACATATTCCTTTTTCAGATGCAATGAGAAAATCCAAAAAAATGAAAAAAAATCAAAACATCCTTATTTGATACTAGAATTGTTGAAATTTTAAAAAATATATTTTTGGAAATGACACTCATCAATCCATGTATTACATGCCCAAAGTGAAGAAAGGTCTGAAGGAAAAATGTACCCCTAAGAGTCAACCCCTGCAAAAATAGAAGCAACATATCCGAAAAAGACATTCTCACAGTGGCTACAATTAACATGATTAGCAACCTCCCATCAAAGAAAAAGGATTTAGAAGCACCCCTAATCAAGTGTGAGATCTTTGAACAAACTTTTGACCGCACAATTCTTGATAATAGTTCTTCTATCAACCTCATGCCCACATCATTGCTCAAGGAATTCGGGTTGAGTCTGCTGAAATCTACATGATGATCCTTTAGTTTGTTGATCTATCCATTGACCTAAAGGTGTGTTATAATAAGTTATCGTAACGATGCATGGCATGCAATTTCTAGTGGACTTCATTATCTTGAACAAATATACAACCGCATCGTTAGTCCAAATGTTTGTTATACTCAGTCAACAATTCCTACGAACAATTGATGCAGTAGTAGACTATGCACTTGGAAAGATAACTTTTTGCTCCAGCAACAATAAGGTTACATTGGATATTATCACAGAACCAAAAGCCATGGAAACCACAGTTGACTAAAGTGAACCAGAATCACAAAAGCCAACTGTGGCCTACTTGAGTATATCAAAGACCCCAAGTTATCACTAAATGACATCTTGAACTGGGAATTCCTTGACCCTGATGAAGATATAGAAAGAACAGTAGAATCTAGCTTCCAAACTAACAAGGAGGTCCATTTTGAAGATTTGATTAATTTGTTTGAGGAACAACCATCCCATATTGCACAATAATAATTCATTGCAGACATGTTTGATGTCTTTTCATCTGGACCTGCAGTAACAAAGGTGGATACTAATAAAATGGCATGTCATGTATTAACCAACAACATATTTTTTGAGGATATCACAAAGCCAGTTTCAACCCCACCAGAGCTCAAACCTCTTCCGACAAATCTTAAGTATGCCTTCTTCATAGGTGAAAATGAACAACATCCAGTCAGTAACAGATTGACCATGGATTAAGAATCTTGCTTGCTAGAGATTCTAGTGAAAAATACAAGGCTTATGGCTGGAACATTTTGGATATCAGTTGGATCAATTATGCCTTGTATTCAAACCATGTCGATGTTGAAGATGACTGTAAACCATCTCATGAATCTGGAGAAGATGATACCCTAATCGTAGTTGTGAAGGAAAAATGAAATGGTGCAAAGCCATCTTCATTTATCCCATCTCTGACTCTAAATGGGTCAGCACATTGCATGTTGTTCTCATGAAATCCATAATCACTATGGTCACAAACGATCAAGGAGAGGAGATTCCGACCCGTTTACCTACTTCTTGGCGTGTTTGTATCCATTACATGCTCCTGAACTCAGCCACCAAGAATGATCACTTTCCACTACCATTTATTGATCAAGTGCTTGTAAGATTGTAGGGAAAGAGTTCTTTTGCTTCTTGGATGGGTATTTGGGATATAACCAAGTGGAAATTTTCCCTAAGGATCGAGAGAAGACAACATTCGCTTGTTTATTTGGCACCTATGCCCTTTGGATTTTGTATCACACTTGCTACATTCCAAATGTATATGTTGGCTATGTTCGCCTACGTGGTTGGTAGTTTTCTAGAGTTTTCTATGGACAATTTCTCAGTTTATGATGACATTTGTGATGCTTGTGTTTCTCACCTAGACTAGGTGCTTAAGGGATGCCAAGAGGTGAGTCTTGTGCTATCTTGGGAAAAGAGTCACTTTATGTTCACCAAAGGAATTGTGCTAGGCCACGTCATTTTTAAGCGAGTCTTGGAGGTCGACCTGGTAAAGGTAGATGTAATTGCAAAACTGAGCCACCAAGAAATGTGAAGAATGTGAGGTCTTCTATGGGGCATGTCAGATTTTATCGAAGATTCATCCCGGACTTCAATAGGATCATCTAACCTCTTACAGAACTTGCAAGCAGGGAGGCAGATTTTATTGTTAATGACAAAGTCCTCACAACTTCAATCATTTGAAGGATTTTGTTATTTAAGTGCATGTCCTATAGCCACACGATTGTTCTCTCTTATTCAAGACGATGATGGTTGCATTTGAGTATGCTATTGGGGCTATACTTGGGCAATGTAGGGATGGATTATAATTTGCAATTAGATGTTCCATCAAGACATTGGACGATGCCCAAAAGAATTACAATATAATGGAGAAAGAGTTGTTGGTCGTTGTGTTCTCCTTGAGAAGTTCAGATCACACCTTCTTTGACAAAAATTCATTATCTTTACTGACTATCCTGCCATCAGATACATACAACAAAAGATGGATGCATAACCACATCTGCTCCATTGGATCCTTTTACTCTAGAAACTTGATTTGGAAATAAGAGTTAAACATGGAGTCAACAATGAAGTGGCAAATCATCTATCAATAATTGAATGCATAGATATTCCCCTTGGCGATGCACCAATTACGAACACATTTCCAAAAGAGTCAATCTTGAGTGTTGCCTCACACACCTAGAAGATCGATATTGTGAACTATTTCATTTCAAAGGTGGTCACACAAGATTGGTCAAAAATCAAGGACTAGTTTCTATCCGAAATACATTTCTACCTGTGGGAAGATCAATACCTTTTCAGGGTTGGTGCATATTGTATATGGAGATGGTGCATCCTTCAAGATGAATACGCTAATGTGCTTGAGCATTGTCATAAGCTCGGAGCATGAGGATACCATTTTGGAAACCATATGCAACCAAAGTATTGTAGTGTTTCCTATGGTGACCTACACTATTTTAGGATTCCGCAACATATGCAAAAGGCTACACTAACAGTCATAAATTGGGAGGGACTATTGGTTCCAAATATTCAATGCCTCTGAAGTTCATTCAGATATCCGTTGTTTTTTATGCTTGGGGCTTTGACTTTGTAGACCCATTTCCCTACAATCAGGGTTTTGAATCATCCTTCTCACCATTCATTATGAGATTCATTGGGAGGCTATCCCCACTGAGCCACAAATTGTCATATTGTTTGTCGCTTTCTCGAGGACAAAATTATCTCACAAATCATGATTCCAAAAATCTTTCAGACCGGGGTAGTCATTTCATGAATAAAGAAGTTAGAAAAATTACTAAGGAGTATGACATGAGCCATCGTGTCACGTCTGCTTACCACCTGCGGTCGAATTGTTTGGTTGAATTATCTAATAGGGAGATCAAGACAATATTGCAGAAACTTGTACGACCCGATAGGAAGAAGTGGTCTCAACTTCTTGGTTCCATTTTATGGGTTTATCGCATGACCTACAAGGCTCCATTAGAGATGTCTCCTTAATAATTTATATATGGGAAGCCATTCCACCTGCCTGTTGAACTCATTTATAAAATCCCTTTGGGAAGTGAATATCTGCAACCTATACTCATAAAAAAGTGGTCAGAACTGCAATGTAGATCTGAACAGACTCTTGCAATTCTGAGACTATGCCTATGACAATAGCCTAATGTACAAGGAGAAAGTCAGGCGCTGGCACGACATGCACATCCAAAGGAAGACATTCGAGCTAGGTCAAAAGGTTTGGTTGTTTGATGCGAAGTTGTGGATATTCTTGAGAAATTTGAAGAGCAAGTGGAAAGGGTCATATGCTGTGAAGACAATGCATGACAATGGAAGCATTTTGATATCAGAATTGTCATCTAACGCACAACCATTAATAGTCAATGGATAGTTGTTGAATGCATACGTAGAGCATGATACATTCATGTCTATTGTCGATTCAATCGTTGTCGTATTTCTAGATGATCTCCCAGTAGACTTAGAGATGGATAAAAATATTATCCTTGATTAATTCTTTATCCTTTCCTTTTCATTCTTTCATTCTTCATTTTATTTACCCATCCCTTCATCAGTGCTATACGTAAGATATGCTTCATCCTAAGTATAAGGGGTTTGAGTGATTTTAGATATTCTTTTCCGTTCCCTCCCTTCTCTCCCAACTTGTTGATATTCTATCTATACTTAGAGGTAGTTTACACTAAGTATAGGGGGAGACAAATTGAGTTGTTGATTTGTATATTCTAACCCTCAATCCTCGTCGCTTAGTGTACAGTCTAGTATACTTAGGTGGTCCTAAGTAGAAAGATCGATTTCTTATTCTTGATTTATGTCATTGTAATTGAAAGAGCGCTAGGGTCGGACGTCTAACATCCGTTCTTGGAGGGCCTACGATGTCAGACAAGTCAAATCCAATAATCGATGTATTAATGCCTTTCTCGGCTCTCGACAATTAACACAAGTGCAATCCTAACAATTAGTCCACAATAATGATTAAGCAAATAAATGTACGCGGGATAAAATTTATTATACAATACAAAAATGAGTATATCATGCAAGCAGTAGGGGTCGAACCACAACGGAGCACACAAGGTAGAGTAACAAAAATGAATAGACAACTTAGGGATATTTTGTGTTTTTATATTTAAATATTTTGTGGGTTTTCTATTTAATTTTTTTTATAATTTTAATTTTCAATTTGTTTTTTATTTAAAAATAAATTATAAGTTAATATATATATATACAATATATAAAAAGGAGTGAAAGATACGTTTTTGGATTTTTTATCAATAATAAATAATCTCAAAATTTTAAAAAGAAAATATTTTTGGATTTTATATTCTTTTCTCTATATTAGTTAATTTTTTGATATTTTTTAGATACGGATTTTTAAATTTGTAAATACACAAAATAAGTTATATAGTGAATCAATGAACTTGAAATTGGTTCAATAAATATCTATCAAATTAGATAAAGACCAAATTCAATTTCACAAAATACTAGAAAATACGTAGAAAGTTCAAAAAATTAAAACATATTTTTATGACTTTTTATTTATTTTTTATAAATTTGTTATGATTTTTGTGTTTATTTATTTTTAGGTGTTTTTCATAATGTTTTGCAAACAGAAAATTGAGCTAAATAAGCAAACACAATTTTTTTTAGAATTTTGTTTAAAAATGTATTTTAACGTATTTTAAAATTTAAAAACAAGAAAATGCAATATTTTTGTATTTTTATAAATAGGAAGCTAATTTTAATTGCCTTATGATATATAAATATATGATGTAATATGATTTGAGGCACTTAAGATAATTTTCATATAATTTTTAGATGTAGTATGCTATTTTTAATAATTAAAATACACACACAAAGTTAAATCTGTAGTACAGGGGCCTAGTTGTAATTTTAAAGAAGTATCAGGGCATTTAATAACATTTTAAACAAGTCTTGGGGCATACGTGGAATTTTTGCACATTTTAAAACATATTTCACACTAGCATGGGTATAAATGTAAATCCTAACAACATGACCAAGAATCTAAATTACCAAAAATAAATACACTAATATTCAAAGTTTTTAGACCAAAATTAAATACAAAACATGATAGGGTATCCTAGCAAAATTCCCTCCTCCTCACGCGCACAAGCACTTAAGGCGATGTGGAATAGATTAAAATGCAAATAAAGGAAAGCTTGAGGTCTAAATACAAATATTATAGAAATATTACAATTTCAAAAGAATGTCTATAGATAAAATATAAAATATAAAAATTAGAGGGGAAGATATGCAATATACCACTCAAGAGGTGATGACAGAAGACAGATGGAGCGGCACTTATCCATGTGGCACATAATAGATGACCGATAATGTTTCGTGGATGGAGGGTGGAGATTAGATCACTCGCTCTGATCTGGCGGTCGCTTGGTTCTGGATCAAACACCACCTATTGCACCTGACACTTGTTCTTGATCCAATGACTGGGAGCAGGTTTAGAAGAACATGGAAAAAGGCTCAACTGAGAGAGCTTCGTTCGGACAACACTCATGATCCTGAGGATCTCTTGGGTTACTAGCTGGATTAAAATGTTCCTTTGATGATTTCACAATGACCTAAGGTTTCAGATGGATCCAGATCTTGCTGAGGAGAGACTTGGAGCTTGATGAAGTTTAAAGACCTAGAGCATCTATCCAAGACTCAATCATGCTCTAGAGGGGATTCTATTATGTTCCTACCTGCACAAAAAGACTCATGGGTCAAGGACAAATCTCCATGACATGTTAACTACTCAAAACAGTGGTGGAATGGATGTAATAGTGGTACTCCGACGATAAGCAGAGGAGGAGTACTGATCTCCAGGATCTGAGCGAGATATGAAGTGAAAATGGGCCAGGATGAAAGAATAAGAACATGGGAAGGTGTTGTGATGGTTAGATGATCGAGAGGCTGTCACATATAGTCAGAAATAGGGATGAAGCCTATATCTCCAGCAAACTACAATTGATGAATACACGCTGATACAGATAAAATTAAATGAAATAACAGACCAATCTAATCTACTGTTATTCCTAAGAATTGAAAAAGTGAAAAAAACAGAAGTTCACCTGCCTGATTGCCTGGAGCAGAGGTCTCACAAAGTGCTCCAACAAGGGATTGAATCACCTTAAAATTCTTTCCTCCTTGTCTTACTCGATGAGAATCACTCCCTGTCACGGAGGATTGCTCCAAGCTTTGATCTAAGGCGTCAAAAGTTAGTCGAGAGAGATTAAAATTCATAAATGGTGGAGGGGAAGGATATATACATGTTGCATGAGATGGGGTTTTCTCCTAGGGTTTTTGCGTGATGGTTGACTAAGATCGAGCATTGTTCTGTGTGAAAGTTGATCATTAGGCAAAGAACAATGCTGAAGAAATCGAGGGTAGATGAGATCTGCGGTGAGCCAAGAAAATTGGCAAAAATGAGGAAAATACACAGGATGGACTGGTCCAAGCGGGGACTAGGGAGTTGACCTATGTCAAACCCAGGTCGCTCCTTGATTGGTCCACGTTAGCCACAAAGAAAAAATAGAAATAAAAAAGGAAATAAAATAGAAAATGATTTTGTTAAGTTTTTTCTCAAAACGTAAAAGTTGTTTCTTATTTTATGTAATATTTTAAGATGATTTTTAACTATTTTTATTGACCTAATTTTTAGGTGTTAATTTTTACAAGTGCCATTATAGGAATAAATACATACATATATATATATATAATGTATTTGATTTTTGTTTTATATTTTTATATTTTATTATTTTATATATAGAATTTCTATATTTATAGTGTATTTAATTATGTTTTTACTTGTTTTTATTTTATTTTTTTAAGTTTATTTATATACTTAAATAATTATAAGTATATAGAACATATGTAGTACATCTATATTATTTATGACATTATTTATTTTAGTGGATTTTAAAAGTTTATTTTTATGTTTATTCCTTTACTATATTTCAAATAATATTTACAAGTACAAAAAATATAAGAAACCTAAAAATATACACGATGAATAAATTGAATAGAATATACATGTATAAGGTACAATGGGACCTAAAAAGCCAACTTTTGTATCTTAATTATAATTTTAATGAAATCACCTTCATTAGAGAGATAATTTTATTTAGAGTACAATAAAGATGAGTTTGGTAATTTTTCAATTTATATGGAGAAGATATTGATATGTAAAGTTTTGTTTACGGCTTTTTCATATGTGCGTCCCAATCACATAGTGTGTTATTTTTACTTACAATTACTTTTGTATTTGTATATGTATTATTATTTACATGTTTTGTAATGAAAATATTTTCATTTGAAGAATACATGAGAATGTATAAATTAGTGTAAAATTAGTCATATATGCATTGTGCAGGTCACCCAGGGTTTCTAGGTGTTTATGTTATTTTTTCTATATTTATTTGTTATTTCTTCTATATTTATTTGTCTTTATCTCCCCCTACTTTATTCCTTATTGACCAAGTCAATATTGCCTTAGTCTCTAGGTTTAGGGTCAGCCAGTATTTGCAATACATAATTTGTTTTTCTTTTCTTTTATTTTCCTTATTCATTTATTTCTAATTTAAATATAGGTACTTGAGAACCATTTACAAAGAACAAAAAAAAAGTTAATTTGTAGAAGTTGACTATATTCTGTGTATTTCGCTAGGATTTTAAAGACAAAATAAAGTAATAAAGGCACATGAATGGGTATTCATCACCCACCTTATACTAACTTTTCCTAGTCCCTAGTAAAAACTTATTAGGTGAATAAGTAATGCAAAAGAGAAAAGAAAAATAAAGAAGGTAGAAAGATAATGATTTTTAAACTTTTCCTTACAAAATCAAATTTTATAGCTCAGTTAAGACCATTGGATTATTCGAGTGCTCGGAACCATTTTAAAGTTAGGAATTGTGACTCAACAAGCCTTCGGTTCTATGCTCCTTTATTCAATTCATATCAACAGCCTGGTCAGAACCGTTCTTTCAGACGTATACTCTTATAACCTTGAAATGACAGATACCAGCTATGTGAAATGTGTTAGCTCTTCCCAGAAAAGTAGTTGAAGTACCTGATGAATTTATGATTCATTAACATGCTATCTACATTTTATCGTAAAACCCTTAACAAATACATGTAAATATTCATTAATTTCCATCTTTTAACAAAATCATACTCATGAATAAAAATGCACTTTTATGCAACAAAATCATGTAAATAAATAAATAAAATAAAGGGAAAAAGAAGGCAAATTGTAAATATGTATATATGTACAATGTGACTTATAAAATAAATATAGCTGAATGATATATTTATAACCAAACCCCTGAGATCAAGTCAGCAGGGATTGGTCGATAAACAAATAAGTTGAGGACATAAGGATGAAAATAATAAAAAGTAGTTAATTCTACACTCTATACACTCTTCACTATTTATCAAATAAATATAAAATCTTCATTGATTTTTAATTAACTAATATAAACATATTTTTCACCATTCTCTTTTCCTAACTAATTTTAATAATGTATATAAAAAATCAAAATAAGTTAAAAATATTATCTTGTATATATGCCAGGAATTTAAAATGTTAAATTATCAAATTCTCAACTTCTGAACATCATAACTTTCTCATACGAACTCCAATTTCACTCTACTCACCATTAAAGTTCATAAAATAATATTATCTAATTAATGGAGGTTATTTCATTAAAAACAGAGTCTGCAAAAAGTCAGTTTTGGGACCTAATCACAACTAGTTTTCTTGGCTATTTATTTTATCTAGAACAACATTATTTACAGGTTTAATGATTTTATAAATGTTAATTATTTTCTTGATGTTGTAGGTTAACCATGATTTATTTCATAATCTTCTGACATTATTTATTATTTTAAATAAAGCAAAAACACTAATTTATAGATGAATTTGAATTGTTCAACTTATATCCATATTTATTATTATATTTAATCTAATTTATTAAAATTGACAAAAATTCAGAAATAACTGTTTTATAATCTTATTAATTAATAAAATATAAAATTGGTATACTATTTATTAATTTATTGAATTAAAAAATTATCTATTTATTAAGTATACTATATATTTATTTATTAATATAATATTTTTATTTTATAAATTATTTATTATTTATAGTTATTATTCCATGATTTAGATAAATTAATTATTTACATTTTTCGTTTTTATACCCATTTAAAAAAATATTATTTACTATTTAATATCTAATTATTAATGAATTTACTAAATCTAGCCAACGAGGTGTTGACATGTGTCAGCACCTGGGTCATCATCTTCTTTCAAGAATAAGGTATTAGATATGTTCCAACGTCCTATCTTCATCCAATTTCTACCCACGTTATCTAAACCTCCTCATTTAATCTCAACCCTTTATTTTAATCTCCTAACAATACATCCACACCCTCCATTAGATCGATCCCAACCCCCCTCTGATTCATCTATAAAACTCCAAAAACTTCGCCAGATACAACCAACCTTTCCTAACTCTCTAATTCCTAGAACCACCTGACCGTTGACCCAATTATACCACCTCTCTCCACCTCATACTACCCATGACAGGGCCCGAGGATCGCCCCGCATGGAAGAAGGGTCTTCGGAGGAGAAGTTCCAAAGCCTTGGTAGGCTCTGCATTGCGCCACGGTCGTGTAGAGCTCCGACAAGGATCGACCGATGAGCGACGACCTGGGGTAATACACCTCCATCTCCATATCCATTTCCTTCATCTCCCATCTGATTTTCTAGATTTTTGCACCAGAATTAGGATCTTAATGACGCAAGTAGTTAGAACTAATACCCATCTTTGATTCACACGCAAAATCAAAGCTCAATTCACATCAAATATGTTCAAATTTAGTCTGTTATATTTCTCTCCTAGAAACAATATTTGAACTGCAATGTCTTCATGGTTTTGGCCGATTTCATTGTAAATCGAGCAATACAAATCTTCAATTGTAGGTCTATCACATATCTGGAGCAACATTTCATCATCTTGAGCTGCATTCAACTCTTCTTCGACCAATCGTGCACCCATTGTCAGCAGGGTTTCCAAAACATCGGTGAACTTCATGAACTTCATGTCCATAATCCATCTCTATCCGGACCTTTCAAGAGCTCCTTCACCGTCCTCGATGCCTATCTACCACATGTGAGATTGAGGGGTGAAGGAGTCACCCCTCTGTCCCTACAGGAGGTCGATCTAAGCGCACCTACACCAAAGATTAATTCTGAGAAGAAGCCATAGCTGATGTCTCCGCCGCAGTTCCAGATAAAGGGAAGAACGCTAAGAACACTTGATGTATAGGTGGTTGACACATGGCGCAACAAATGACCCGGATCCGCACCTGCCTTCTGATCTAGGGCGTTAGCTCAAATGGGTGGAACAACTGCATTAAGAGCCCTCACAGCCTTCCAGAATCTCAAGGCCACTCCCGAAACTTTCTAGGAATTACGTTTAGTTCCCCACGTAGGGACCTAAACGTAATACACTTTATTTTTTTCATTCCAGTCCCTGAATAAGGACCAATTTGTAGAACCTTTTTCTTGTTTTCTTTAATGTTCTACCCATGTACTGTTTAGTCCCTTTGGACCTCTTTTTGACATAATTTTTCACCGATTTTTCTAGGGTAGTTACATAACTACCCTAGCAATGTTTCTTTTTATTCTTAATGTATTTTCATCGCATTATCATTGTGTTTTGATTTTTATAAATTTGTATCCATTTTGAGTTGTTTTCTTGCCATTTTCAAGATGAAATAAAAATCATGAAATATCTCTTTTGGTCAAAACCCATGGTATTTCTATTCTTCCTCATTGAATTCAACCCATGCACACCTACCTAGATAAATATTAATGTGTAAGATAAAATAGGAGAGAGAATATGCATATACACTTCAATTTCTCTCTCTCTCTCTCCTATTTTGTTGAATTGTTTTTGTTAGTCAGATATTGACTTCGTGGTTTCTTCTACACCGACTACGACCGTTTCATAATTGCAAGTCAGATCTGATTATTAAAATGGCGTTGTTGCCTGGGAGGCGTTAGTTTTATTACAGTTTTTGAATGTTTGGTGATTTTTTTATCTTCTTGATTTTTTACATTTTTTTTAGTTTCTTCAGCTTTTCTTTAGATTTGTTTTATGGCTTTTACAGTTTTTACGGTTTTGACGATTTTGATCAAATTTCTTTGATTTCTAAGATTTTCTTGTGTTCTTTTAATTTTATGATTTTTTGTGTATGTTTTACTAATACAATTTTGCAGGTCCTATAGGATCAGCTGGCTTCTTCAGAAGCAGAATACGTTGAGAGTGTAGAGACCAACTCTTTCTCTATGCGTCAGTTGCCGAGGAGAGGAGTTAGCTAGCAGATTTTTTTGTGTGTACTTCGATATTTTTTGTATTTCATAAAGAAAAAAGGAGGGCATTTGCTTGTTTTTTTTGTTTTCATAGAAGGGACCTTGTAAGCGTATCTTGACTTGTACCTTCCTCCCTCTCTTTCTCAGGGTTTGTTTCACTGAGTGCCGTGCACTTAGGGGAGCAGAGCACCCACCATGGATTCTATCGTATTGCCATTTTATAGACAGTTTTACGTGGCTTTATCCATTCTAGGTTCTTGCTTACATTTTCCGATTCTTCTCTGCTCGCGCCTTCATAGCTAGTTTTTGGACTCGCAACCTAGGTGCATGCTTATTTAGAATAAAAATAAAAAGAACAAAATCGTTAGATGTTCTATGAAAATACAAAAAAAGAGATAATCGAAAAATAATATCGGGGTTGCTAACATTATTTGACCAAAAATTAAACGTAAAGGATTCATTTGTATTGTGAGCAATCCCCAGTGCATAAATTGCAGGAACTCTCCAGATCTATGAGTGAGGGACGACCCTTAAGGTAGAGCCTGAGTTCGACTTTCTTTTGGGATACTACTTAGTTAATACATTTAATCGTTTAGTCTTCAGTGGTGACTCTCGGGTAGCCAGAAACAATCCGAGTTCCTTAGCAGAGTGGGAGGTTTAGAGGACACTACAATAGCACGGTCCTCAAGTAACACGGGTAGCCAAAAATGGCACGTACTTACTCCCATACTAGTTGAAAATAGGTGATTTCCTGTAATAACTCGGGATAGTATTCAGGGGAAATTTCAAGCACCTATCAGCTCACGCTAATCTATGAAAATACCTGTTTCCAAATAACCATAAAACCGAAAAGATAAATGAACGATCTTTAAATGTCATCATCTGATTGTGTTGGTGAAATTAGGGTTTCATTGTGCTTGTATGCGAGGTGTGCATTATACCGCATCTTATACGCCTACATACCTGTATTTTTGACTTAACTTCGTGATCTCTCCCGATATACTTTTGACTTCAAAGATGATGACCAGATGGATTTTGCGTTCAGACTCCGTGAGCTTTTGACGATCCACTGTCTGTCGTACGTCTTCATAGACTTGGGATGAACCTCTTCCTGAGTTGTTCCCATCTATTCATGAGGAGAGTCAGACCCAGACTCCCTCGCCTCCCAACCCATCTGTTGAGGCAGACCCATGCCTCAAATTTTCATCTATTTATCCTACATATTTTTCACTGAATTCTTATGAGACGTTTTCCTTCCTAGAGGATTCGAAGACTATGGGTAGAGGGAAAGGACCTGTTGAAGACATACCAACTGAGGATAGACTTTTTGGGGAGAGACACACAAATTATAGTCACGATCCAGTATCTGATATTACTACAGAGACCTGTTAGAGTCCAGGATGAGTTGAGAGCTGGGATCACTGCTCTGAGAGCAGAAGCCGGGAATCCACCACTGCTTGTCGTGGTTCCCGCTACGTTAAGAGATGAGTATGACCTAGGAGCTAAGATGCTATACCATTGAATTCGATTACCACCGAGACAAGGGTCACATGAGCTGAGACCGTCCTTTATTTCTTTACTTCCCAAGTACTACGAGAATGCTACAGAGGAGTCGTTTAACTTCTACAGTAGTTCGAAATGATTTGTGGTACGACTAGTTACCCAGGCGTTATTCAGGAGGCTATACGCCTCAAAGCCTTCCCCTTAACCTTAGCAGATAAGGCACTCTACTGGCTGAGTCATTTGGGGAGGGAGATCTCTACATGGGATGATTTGAAGTCCACATTCCTGCGTAAATATTTTCCTCTAGGACGGACAAACACGATGAGGAGCTAGATCTCCAATTTTACACAGTTACGACATGAATTATTCCAAGACGCATGGGATCGATTCAAGGATCATACTGAGAGATGCCCACATCATGAGATACTATTAAAGGTGCTAGTACAGAACTATTTTGGAGGACTCCAGGCTCATGTGGCGGCAGTTATCTGAATAGGGATGTCGAGTCTATTTGGTCAATCTTTGAGGGGATGGTAGAGAACTCACGATTTGTTGATTCTACTCGGGCATTCCTGAAGGGACTACAACCACCACACCAGCGTTAACATCAAAAGGAGGAACATGGTTCAGAGTTTGAGTCATGGTATGACATGGGATTCATTAGTGAGAAGCCAACATTAGTCGACGTGATTCAGAAGCACGTTCAAGATTTGCAGCCGCTGCGAGTGTTGAAGAAACTCTCATCACTTCCAAAGCAGTTAAACGATCTGATGAAGAAGGTGACGGATTTACAACTTTAGTACCAGTAGTCTCGTCCTTCTTCCACTTCTCAGCCTGTTCAGAGATCTTTACCCGTTCCTCCCACCCGTCAAATTCAGTTTGTTTAAAGAGAGCCGGTGAAATCTATTGAGACTCCTAGATTGATTGGCATGAGAATCCGTCCAATGTCTATATGAGCCAGATCACCAGCAACGGAGATATCAATGTTGATTCTCAGGCCACTCTTGAGATCAATGGGTTATGGTACGCTCTGATTCAGCCTTCACCACACTTTGCTCCTCAAGGCGTACACCAACACCAACAACACCAGTACAATCATCCGCAGCATGGACATCCACATTACCAGTGTTAGCCATGTGAGCCAGAGGCGAACCATTCTTACAATAAATGTTATTTTAATAAATATGTTTTATCAATAAAAGTTATTGATTGTTCACTCCCTTTCTGAAATTAAGTGATTGAATGCCCTATAAGGTCCCTTTGTACAATTAGGGTTATGTACCATGGCCGTCTTGATAATCATATAGATGTTGATTCATTAGATGAATCATAGAGGCTGGTGCTTGGATGAATATCTAATGGGTTAGATAGAGGACTCATCAAGCTCCGTCAAATGATTATTAAGAGATGATCTCCAGCCTCAGTAGGAGATGGAAATCCTTTCTCAAATAGGCTGATATCTGATCGACCTCTCGATGCAGGTCCTCTGCATGGGAATAGTGATTCAGAGGTGTCAGATTAGTTAGGTCAATGGGTTGACTTAGCGAGATCGCGATAACCTAAGCCCTATGTTGAACGCTGTCACAACATAGGCATGCATCATCTGACCAGAGATAGATGTGTTAATATATGTCTGAGTATGTACATTTGGCAGATCATTAGGTTGATGACCTAACCAAGGTCTATACACCGGCGAGCTGTGTGCATATAAGGGCATATGAGTAATACGATCTCTCAAAGGGATCATACAGGTTCACTTATGAATAGGAAGACATGAGCTCACTCATGAGGTATTGGGACTGATTAAATTCCCTGTATGGTCATCGTGCTTTGAAAGCTTGACAAGAATTTGAAGGTATAATATATTCTTTGGAAAGCATATGATCGATACCAAATCCCAATGACCAAGATTGAGAAACTTGGTGATCAAATCCTGAAGAAGACAGTGTAAAATTGATCTTAATCTTCAGGTTGATAATTGGTCTTCCAGTGTGCAAGATGTGTGGGTATTGGGAATACCTGAGGGTGGTGTGATCATAAACGATTGTATAGCCATGACGCTTCCAGTCCGAGGGAGTGATGATACAGTTCTGGATTTTAGTGACTCTTCTCAGTAGAGAAGTAACTTGATCTCTGTCCAAATGTTGGACATTGATTCGAATGAGATTCAGATGCAATGAGAAGATTAAGTATACATACTTGATTTAATCAAGCATCTATGGGAGGTCCGTGAGATCTGGATTTGAGATTAAATCTCAATATCCAAGTCACTATACGTGGAACAATGCAATCGCCATGTCCTTATCTCCAAATATCTACGGAGAAAGCACATTATTCTTGAAGGAGTTCAGGAATAATTCCTATTATGAATTTTGTGTCCAAGCAAGAAGGTCTTGATGATTAAATGAGATTTAATTATCAAGTATAATATGAATAAGATTCATATTGTGAGAATGATTATCCAAGATAATTAAATGAGATTTAATTATCTAGAAAAAGTAGATCGTGGATAGTGTTATCCATAATATCTGTGTATATTTTAAATGTGATTTATAATATATCAGAGAGAGAGAAACTTTGTAAATAGCTTTTTTTAATTGTTGATGTAGATTAGATACACTTAATTAATTAATTGGAAATGCAATTTAAAATTAGTTTGGGTTGTGAATATGATTCACATATTTTTCAGTGGCATGATTGAAATATTCACAAATTAATTTGGAATTAATTTGGTGGCTAATTTTGCAATAATAGTTATTGCAATTTATTAAGGAATAATAGGATAAAATAAAGAGGAAATAATCACCACAAAAAGAGGTGGTGTCACCTATATGTGATGCCCCCTATTATTGGGGGGTGATTAATTATCCTCTCTTTTATTATCTTGCTATCTCTTAATAATTGATTTATGTTAAATTAAATTGTGTTGATGATAATGCAACATATATTTAATTTAATATAAATTAATATTGTTGGTTCTTTAACCAACAACAATCATGGCCGTTGATTGATACATAGATCAATCTAGCCGTTGGATCTATGTCTACCATGGATTGAGATCCATTAGATCCAAAACTAATATATAAGGAGGGCAACTCTAGCCTCCTCAAAACACATCAAGAGTACACGTCTACTCTCTCTCTCTCTCTCTCTCTTCTCATTCTCTCCGTCCTCTCTCTCTCTCTAAGGTTGTCGTCCATCTTATGTGTTAAGAGAGACCTTCTCGCCTTCGCCTTCGACTACTCGAGGATCTCCTTCTTCTTTTGGGGTTGCTTGCTCTAGAGGAAGACAACCGATTTCATTGGACGAAATCAGGGGATTCGAGGCTTGGATCTTCGTCGTGGATTGCGGGAGTCACGCGTTTCATCATCGTGCCCGCAAGTGCTGTCTTCATGGCTCGGACTTGACCAGGAGGATCTCTTGCTTTAGAGATCTCATGATCGCAATCACGCTTCGAGAAGTATTTATAATACTTTGTGGTTTGATGAAACTATCCACGAAATGTTCTTGAGATCATGTGGTTTCATCATATGTTTTAAATTTTTAAATTGCGCTGCATCTTGCGACTAGTGCGACTAGTCGTCCCGATCGCATATGATGTGATCGTCATGCTTCCGTGATGCGCTTGAGGATTCTCAATATCCTTTAAGTGGTATTAGAGCCAGGTAGAAAAAGGTTTTGGATATGATCCATGAACCTAGGACAACTTGGGATTGAAAGGGTCGCGGAAGCTGTATCGCATTTGAATTTTCGCACCTCTGTCTAATTGATTTTTTTCAGTACTGTTTAAATTGTTTATACACTAAATATTCAATTGTATTTTTTTTCACATTAAATAAGGAAACCATAGGATCTGAGTTTACTAAATTTGGATTTCATTTGCTCAAGATATGGCCTTTTGAATAAGCATGTATTCCTTGTTGCAGGAACAACAAATCTGAACGTGAGTAATAAGTTAATTATGGTTTTGATGTGCCTCGAAATGTGTGAAATATCGCTTAGGTTCCATTCTAAATCAATTTGGAAATCTTAGAAAACTGATTTTGCGAATTTGGGATTTAAATTGATCAAGATAAGTTAATTTTAGTGATTAGGGTTCACTGCTGGGAATTAACA
Source organism: Ottelia alismoides (assembly GCA_037367405.1). Lineage (NCBI taxonomy): Eukaryota > Viridiplantae > Streptophyta > Magnoliopsida > Alismatales > Hydrocharitaceae > Ottelia > Ottelia alismoides. Next base: position 632,599 of record JAZKJV010008325.1, on the reverse strand, counting down.
AACTTGATCATGAACCTTGTGATAGTCATTGAAATTAATTTGATGAAAATTAATTGTTAATTATCTGAAATTTGTTATTGATAAATATTTATGAAATATTTAAAGATTATAATCAATTCCTTGAATGACATCCCACTAACCATAATGATAAGATAATTGATCCAGATCATTGGTTAATATGAAATCATCAACAAACATTGTTTACATACAAAACCCTAGGTCATCCTACAATAGTTATAGGACAACTTTTACATGCAAAACTCTCTTGATTGAATAGGACTAAGGATATGTTTAGCAAATCTCCTTATAATATAATCAAAATTGTTTTGATGTATACTATATGGTATAATTTCGGTTGAAAGACCGATGAGCATCTCAAAGTATATGATGATCTATCTGGCATTATCCTTTCCTGAGGTGGATATGGTGTCTAGTCGGAGAGCATTGGGGTAGTGGGTTGCAATGTATGTGGTCCGTCCCACTCTCGTCGGTACTGGCCATGATAGCGGGTAGGGACTCGTTAATGCCGGAGAAATCAAAGTGTATTTTTGTAATTATTAAAATTCAAAATAAAACGTACTTTGAGATTATACCTACTATTCAAGTAAAATTCAAAGTTTGTTGATTGAAATATGGATTGATAATTAATTTAATGTGATTAAATTAATTATATCATATTAAAACACTCTATTATGAATAGATGTGTATTTCCCTTGCAAGAATTAATTATGTGAATATGATTCACGATAATTAATTATTTCAATTTGAATAAGAGGTGGAGGATCACATAAGTGACATCCATGGTCTCCCGTCGAGGCAAAGAATTTCGTCACCAAAAGTTGTATGTAGGAGACGCCTGTCCGAAGTGACAGATCCTATATACAATTATTTGGATCGGATTTTTTGCTTCTTGAAAAAGTAAGGCCGTATACGTAGTGACCCCACTACCGGGTCCTCATATTATTTGGGTGATATTGGATTGCGTATAGCGGGTATTAAGACTGTTGACGGTTGTTTCAATTAGTAACGGGTCAACATCATCTTAGGGGTACTGCGCCCGAGTGTTAAAGACCGAATTGGAAAATGCAAGTTGGACTTGCAAGGCGGAATGTGTTTCCGCTTCTCTTTATTCGAGTCACATGATCTCATATTATTGGGATGTGATAAAGATAAAGAGGAGATCCCAGATCTTTCTTGAGATATAGCGGTAAGTATATCTCATACTTTGAAAGACGATTAGGGAATAATCTTTCATAGTAGACATAGCAAGGCAAATTTGATTTAAAATGCATTAATAAATTATTTTAAAATTTGGTATATAATTATTTATACATTCTAATATAATGCATTCTTAATTTCAGAAAATAAAGTCCATGAACCCACTAAGCAGGCTCCTGGAGGTCAATCAGTTGACCAGACCAAATTATTCGGTTTAGATCCAAAATTTGGATCTTGTCCTATCCGTGGAGCGCATCTCATATGTTCTAACCAAGGACAAGATTGCAGACCCTCAGTATCTGGAAGATAAAACTTTTAATGAGAAATATGATGAAGATCATAACTTGGCAAGGTGTTATATCCTTGGCTCATTGTCTAATGTGCTTCAGAAGCAGCATGTGGAAATGAACCACTTCCAAGAAATCATGATGAATCTGAAAGAGATGTTCGGTGACATAAACCGCACACAGCGCTATAATGTGATGAAAGAGCTTATTCGTTGCAAGATGCAGGAAGGGACCTCTGTTAGAGAACACGTACTCAAAGTGTTTGGGTACCTCTCTGAACTGGAAACCCTGGGAGCCTACATGGATGCTGATATGCACGCTGATTTTATTCTCCAGTCGCTCCCAAAGTATTTCAACAACTTTGTCATGTCATATAACATGAGCAAAGTTTATTTCAGTAACAATGGGCTGTTAGCTCATTAAAGTCTGCAGAATACGTAATGAAGAAGGACGACCCCTATTATAGTGCAATGGTTGCACAAGTAAAAGGAAAGCACGGTCGGAAGCAAGGTTCTCGGAAGGGCCCGCCCCAGAAGAGAAAGAAGAAGAATCAAGGAGTTGGTTCATCTTCCAGTGCTTCCACATTAATGACATCAAAGAAGACCGATGTCTGTCACCACTACAAGAAGCCAGGGAACTGGCGGCGTAACTTCCCAGAGTACCTGAAGTCGGTTGACAAAGGTAAAGCCCCAGTAGGTATGAAATCTACTTTCATCATTGAAACTAGCTTTCTCATTGGACGAGAAGGAAGTTGGGTTGTAGATTCTGGTGCTTCTGTTCATGTATGCAATTCATTACATTTTTTCAAGAAACTAAGAATCTGGAGCAAGGGGAGATAGTCATCCAGATGGGATCTGATGCAGGCATTGCAACAATCACCATTGGGACCTGTCGACTATCATTATCTAATGGTCAAGTCTTAGCACTTAAAGAGTGTCTTTATGTACCTGACGTCAGAAGGAATTTGATATATGTATCTAAGCTTGTTAGACATGGATATTCCTTCCTTTTCTGTAATAGGTTAGTCGTTAATCAATATGATAAATTTATTGCGGATGGTGTTTTGACTTTGATGAATCCATGATTCATTAACTTTTCTGTCGCATTTTGTCTTAAAACCCTTAACAAATACATGTAAATACTCACTAATTCTCATATTTTAACAAAACCCCATTCATATGTAAATATTCACTTTTAACCACTAAATTCATGTAAATAAATAAAGAATCAGAAAAAGAAAAATAAAGGCATATGGAATATATGTATATATATGTAATATGACTTAAACTATAAATATAACTGTAAGATATATTTATAGCCTAACCCCCGAGACCAAGTCAGCATGGATTGGTCGACAAACCAAAAAGTAGGGGGAGATAAGGAAAGAAAACCCAATAAAAATAATCTATCTCATGTATATACATTCTTCACTATTTATAAATAAATACAAAACTTCAGAGAATTTTAATTATTTCATCTTAACTTATTCTTCACCAAATCTTTCTCCTAAGTATTCATAAAAATGTAAATAAAAATATAAAAATAAGTTAAAAATATTACTCTGTAAATATGCCAAGAAATCCAGCTTACAACTTGTCAAAATCTCAACTTCCGAACATCATAACTTCCTCATACGAACTTCAATTTCACTCTACTCACCTTTAAAGTTCATAAAATAATATTATCTAATTAATAAAGGTGATTTCACTAAATTCGGAGTCCGTTTGCAAAAAGTCGGTTTTGGGACCAAAAGACAAAGGGGTTTCTGGGCTATTTATTTTATATAACACACCTTATTTATTATTTTCTTAATTTTATAATTTCTAAATTATTTCATGATCCTCTAGTTTCACCATAAATTATTTCATAATTTTTGGAGACTATTTATTATTTTTATAAAATCAAACAATCCAAAATATAGGTATATTTGACCTATAAAGAAACTTCCTCTATTTATTAAAATATATAAATTAATTCATAAAAATCCATAAAAATTCGTACAAGTCTTTTTTAATACATTAATAATTAATAAAATATAAAATTAATTTTTACTTAATTATTTATTAAATTAAAAATACAACACCTATTTATTAATACATATTTATTAATAAAATATTTATATTTTAAATAATATTTATTATTTATTAAAAATAATTATACCATAATTTAGAAAATAAATATATTTAACTTTCTTGTATTTATACCTATTTAAAATAACGTAATTATCTATTTTATATTTAATTTATAACATATTTACATTCCTGGACCAACCAGGTGCTGACACGTGTCAGCACCTGGAGCCTTCTTCCCCAAGAAGGAGGCCTGCCGACTTCTGTTCCAACCACCCTACTTCCACCATTTTTCCCGCCTAACCTCTAACTTCTCCGACCCATCTAAACCCTCCATCCTATTCTCCTAACAACCAACTACACCGCCAGCCCTTAGATCTAACTTGGAGCCCACGAAATCTCCCTATATAAGGCCTCCAAGTCGCCATGTCCAAACAACTTCTTCCAACCTTCAGAGCTCTGCTCCAGGCTGACCAACTACCCAACTTCCTCACCCGAATCCAACCATTTTGAGCGGTGACAGCGCCACGGGACGGGCTCGCGAGGGAGAGGGATCGTCGGAGAAGAGTTCCAAGGCGGAGCTTCGCCTTGAATCGCCGCCTCGTGCTGCGTGCAGCTCCGAGAAGACCGCTCGTCGAGCAATCATCAGGAGGTCATACACCTCCAGACCCCAGGTCACTTCCTTCACATTTTGCAATTTAATTTCTCGATTTGTGTGCCACGATTAGCGTGGCTAATCGCGTGTTTAGATACCCTAATCAACCCTCTTTCACGCAACACCAAAAATCCCTGCGATTCGTTTTCCATTCGATCCAAATCGACCATCTTTTCTTCGTCCTCTTTGCATCTGGATTACGTAGCTGAGTTTATGTGCTTTTCCATCTAACTTTGGGGCTTTATATTTTAACATGTTGGCCGATTCAATTCGAATCGAGCATACCCCTATATTCATTGCAGATCCAGGTACCACGCAAAGCATTCACTTCGGATTTTGGACCTCGTGCATCGTCGATCTTCGTTCTTGAAGATCGGACCTCCAGCATAGCCGTCAAGCCGTTCGAGCTGAGACCTCATCTTCATCGAGCCACCGCTGCCACTCGGAGCACCGCCATCGCCAACTCCACCGCGGGCGAGCTTGAGGGGTGGAGGAGCCACCCCTCTGGCCCCGCAGGTGAGCCTAAATCGTCGGAGAGCGGCCGCGAGAATTCGGAGAAAAAGGACGTCCGCCAGGAGCTCCAACAACTCCAAGAACAGAGGGAGTACAGTTTGGCGACACGTGGCAGCGTGAGGACCATCCGATCGCCGCACGCGGGTTCTAATCTCGGCCGTTGATAACGAACCGGTGGAGAATTTGCACCTTAACTCCAGTCAGGTTTCCAGAATTCGAACCCGCCTCTTAAGTTTTCAATAATTACATTTAGGTCCCTCCGCAGGGACCTAAATGTAAGAATTCTTGTACTTTTGTTGCAGAACAGTCCTCAAGGACCCATTTGAGAACATTTTTAATTAGTTTTTCTTACGCTTATGCCCCTGGGCTGTAGGGGCTGTATCTTGTCCATTTGACCTCGTATTTCGACGATTTTTGGAGGGTAGTTACACAACTACCCTAGCTACATAGTATAAAGTTTTCGCGGCTTTTCGACGAGTTTCCGACGTGCTTTGATTTTCTCGAACACCGCCTCGTTTTGTTTTGGTTTCTTGTGTAGTTCGAGCACGCGGCTCGAATCTAGTTCACCTATCCTATATAGTATCATCTATATTATATTCACCTACTATATAATACATAAATCTTTTGCAAAATATCCCTTTTTGAAAATTAAATAAAAATTTGAAAAGAATAAAATCAAATAAAAATTACAAAAATAAAAACCATTAAAAAAAAGCATTCTAACTTAGAGAAGAATTAAAATAAAATTACGAAGAAGAAAAATTAGGGAATATATTCTGCCTCCTTGAGTTCGACCCAGGAACACTTGCCTGGTAAAATAAATAGTGAAACGGTTCTCCGACAGGAAACCGTAAATTTGTTTGATAGGTTCAAAGATCGAAACTTGTCAATTGTTTCGCGGCTTCTGCTACAACTGACAACTTTCTTCTTTTAAGAAGCCGCGAAACCGATTTTTGAGCACTTATCAAAATGGCGCCGTTGCCGGGGAGGCGTTAGATTCCCTTGATTTTTCGTTTTTTGTGATTTTATTAATTTTCTTCTCTTTGTTTTTCGTACGGTTTTTCGTACGGCTTTTTCGTGTTTTGTTTTCCTTTCTTGTTTTCTTTACGGCTTTCTCGGCTTTCTCGATATTATTTTGTGCTAATCATCTTTGCAGGGCCTGCAGGATCAACCGGTTTCCTCGGGAGCCGAGTCAGTTGAAAGGGCAGAGGTCGGCTCCTTCTTCACGAGTCGACTGCAGAGGAGCAGAGATTTAGTATCCTCTTATCTGAGAGAGAAAGGGAGAGAGTTGTACTTAGCTTAATAAAATTTTTTTTAGGGGCTTGATTCATCGGATACCGTGTATCTGGTGAATCAGGGCACCCACCGCGGCTTTTCTTTGTTTATCGGTTTTCCGCGGTTTTCTAGATGCTTGCTTAGGATTTTTCGCTCTATCTGCTTGTGCCTCGTAGCTAGTTTTAGGACTTGCAATCTAGGTGCTTGCTCTAGGGTTTTAACAAAAAGAAAAAAAATAGACGTTGTTTGAAAATACATAAAAATTGCAAAATTAAAAATTGGGACTGCTAAAAATATCTGATCAAAAACCGTAAAATCGATTCAATTGATTTGGGGAGAGTAACCCCCGCACATTTCTCAGAGTGCGCGAGTTGAGAGCCGACACTTAAGGATAGAGACAAAACCCCGTATTTCTTGCGGGATACTACTGGATCCATACACCTGATCGCTGTTCCTCAGTGGGTAAGCTCGGGTAGCTGGAAACGGTCCGGGTTTACTTAGCAGAGTGGGAGGTTTAGAGGACACTGCGCAAGGCTCCGTCCTCAAGTAACACGGGTAGCCGGAAACGGTCCGTACTTACTCCCATACTGGCTGAGTGCGAGTGGTCTCGCGTAAGGATTCGGGCCAGTGTGTTGAAGAAACTATCGGGCTCCTATTGGCTTGCTCAGCCCGCGTAACCGCAACGATTGATAATCACAACCCTAAAACCGAAAAGATAAAAAGACCGAACTCTTACGGTCTTCATCAGGGTTGAGTTGGTGAAAACGGGGTTTGCCTTGTGTTTGTTTGCGGGGCGTGAGTTTCCGCGGCTTTCGCATCCCTTCTTCTATTGAAACGTACACGTGCTCTCCCAATCTTCTCTTGACATCGAAGATGACGTCTCGACGGCTTTTCGGCTCAGACTCTGTGAGCTTTCAAGCGTCCACCGTCGAGCGTATGTCTTCACAGGCTCGGGATGACCCTCTTCCCGAGCTGGTCCCATCCGATCTCGAGGCGAGTCAGACCCAGACTCCCTCGCCTCCTGGCCAGATCATTGAGGCAGACCTTCGCCTCAATACAAAATCCAAATCTCCTGAGTATTTCTCGATGAGTTCTTACGAGAGTTTTCATTTTCCAGACGATCAGATGGCTCGTGGGAAAGAATCGGCAGCAGATGAGAGGCCAACAGCTGAGGATCATCCGGAGGGAAGAGCAGATCTGAACGGAGATGTCACGACAGGTATTCTCGACACACTTCAGCAGATGAATCTACAGATTCGAGAACAGTTTAGAGTTCAGACCGAGTTGCAGGCTGAATTAGCCGCACTCAGAGCAGGGGCCGGGAACCAGTTACCGCCTGCGGTTCCCGCTACTTTACGGGACGAGTATGACCCGGGCGCTCGAATGCTCCATCATTGGATTCGGCTACCGCCGAATCAAGGGCCATACGAACTCCGACCGTCCTTCATCTCTTTGCTTCCCAAGTACTATGGGAATGCCGCAGAGGAGCCGTTCACGTTTTTACAGCAGTTTGAGATGATCTGCGGAACGGCCTGCTATCCAGGAGTGACACAGGAAGCCATGCGCCTAAAGGCTTTTCCTTTTGCCTTAGCCGATAAAGCCCTTTATTGGCTAATCCATCTAGAGAGAGAAATCTCCACTTGGGACGACCTGAAGTCCACCTTCCTGCGCAAGTATTTCCCTTTAGGAAGGACGAACATGATGAGGAGTCAGATCTCCAACTTCACGCAATTATCGAACGAATCATTCCATGAGGCATGGGATCGATTCAAGGACCTGACAGAGAGATGTCCTCATCATGAGATACCAATGAAGGTGCTAGTACAGAATTTTTTCGGAGGACTCCAGCCGGAAATTCAGGGGCTAGTTAGTGCCGCATGTGGCGGCAGTTACTTGAACAAGGATGCCGAGTCAGTCTGGGCCATCTTCGAAGGGATGGCCGAGAACTCAAGAGTTGTAGACTCTACTCGGGCATATCAGAAAGCCCCGCGGCCACCACATCACCGAGAGCATCACAAGGTGGCGAATATAGCAGACTCTGAATCCAACACCAACATGAGCTTCATTGGTGAGAAATTAACGTTGGTGGACGTGATTCATAAGCAAGTCCAGGATCTGCAGCCGCTGCGAGAGTTGGAGAAACTCTCATCTCTACCTCAGCAGCTGAGTGATCTTTCGAAGAAGGTCTCTGATCTTCAACTTCAGTACCAGCAGAGTCAGACTTCTTCACAGCCAGCACGGAGGATCGCACCCGCTCCACCCACCCGTCAGATACAATATGTTCAGAGCAAGCCCGAGATTCCGCAGATTGATTGGCATGAGGATCAGTCTCATGCCAATGCCGGCCAGGTCATCAGCACTGCAGCGATGGAGGTGGAGCCGCAAGCCACTTTCGAGATCAATGGGATTTGGTATACTCCAGTTCAGCAGCCGAGTATACCGAATCATCAGCAGCAGCAGCCGTACGGTCATCCGCAGCATGGACGTCCGCAATTCCAGCACCGCCAGAATTTCACGCTGCCGCAGTCTCATCCGAACGTCTACCATCAGAGACCGCAACCTACTTATCAACACCCTGCTCAGTTTTCACCGAATTATCCTTTTCAGCAGCCGCAACAATCTTCCTCTACACCACAGCGCTACTCCCAGCCGTCCACCTCTCAGCACTTCACGCCAAAGCAGGAGAGAGGAGCAAGCCAGGGCCACCATACCGAACCAGAGATGTCTTCACAGGCCCAGGCGCTCAATCAGATCATGGATATGCTCAGCACGCTCCAGATCGCGCACAAGACAGAGATGGAGCAGGTTAACCGTCGTCTGGACGAGTTAACCGTGTCGAAGACCACTCTCCCAGCCCAGCCTCAAATGAATCCGAACAACAAGAGGAGACATCCAGATCAGGTAGATACTACAGGTAAGATCTTGTTTCCTGAATTTTTGTCTAACTTCATTCGTCTCAGGAGCGGTAGATCACCGCAAACACCTACTGGAGAGGAGAGGGAACCAGAGGAGCACGAGCATGATCCGAATGCTGAGGAGGAGAAACCGCAAGAGGATGAGGATGTAGAATCGAGAGATGGGAGCAATGCCAACAGTTCAGATATGGATACTGGCGACTCAGATGATGATATCACGCCAGATCAGGCAGATTCCTCAGAAAAAAACATGTCTTCCCCTGTCTTAGAGAGTTTTGTAAATAATTCTGAGACTCTCGATGTACAAGCTGATTCCAATGATTTCAATAAAAGTTCTGATTTTCTGACTCCTGACTTTATTCCTTTTCCCGATGCTTTGTTTGGAAAAGGAAAGAAAAAGACCAAAAATAATCCCGAATCTCCACAGATGGAAAAATTGCTCAAAGATCACATTTTTCTGAAGATTCCACTGCACGATGCCTTGGATCGTTTTCCTACACTCAAGAATCAGTTGAGGAACAGATGTACTACTCGTAGGAAAAAGAGATCAAGAGTTGATAAGCATATTTTGACCAAGGCAACTTCGTGTGCAATTCGGAACAAGGTACCCAAGAAGAAGAAAGATTTGGGAGCTCACTATGTCAACTGTCAGATTGAAGACACTACATTCCATCGAACTCTCTTAGATAATGGTTCCTCGATCAATTTACTTCCATCCTCTTTGCTTGATAAGCTCAAGATAGGTCCTCTCTATAAATCACGAGCGATACTTCAGTTTGCAGATCGATCTATAAAGAGACCTAGAGGTGTGTTAAGGAACATTATCGTGACTGTTCAGGGCTCGCAGTTTCCCGTGGACTTTACAGTCCTAGACATGACATGCCCTACTCAGTTACACCTTGCTCCAATCATTCTCGGGAGACCCTTTTTGCAGACATCAAAAGCACTCTTTGACTATGATGCTGGGAGAGTATCATTCCGCACAGACAACGGAGAGATACACATTGAGATGGAGAGAGAATGTAGCAGTCCTAGATCAGTATTGTCATTTACTTCAGAGGACACCACTCTTGCGGAAGATTGCCAGAACATAGATGAGACACAGTCTCCTGATCTTGAGAGTGTTTATTTTGATACCCAAGATATTCTACAAGAGGATAGGGTAGATCACTTGGTACCTAGTTCTTCGGATGATTGTTCACATACAGAAACAGATTTCATATCAGATTCAGATGAACAGTCACCTGCGATAGATATCTATGTGCCGCAAATTGAAAGAACACATATTACAGCACAAGAATCCATCGAATACATTGCACAGATCATACAGTCTATTCAGCGTAGAGAGTCGGATGGTGTAATGCTGACACATATAGACACCTTCTGTAGTCCGACTCCAGAGATGCATATTTTAGGAAAGAAAATTATGCCATGTACAGAGTTCACTTACAGAGAAGGCTCTACTTTTGCAGCCAAAGATCAATACACACACAAGAAGCAGACAATTCAGTATGATCCTGGTTGAGCAATCAGATAACCGTTCGTGGTTAATGGGCAGATGCTGAAGCATTACGTAGAGACTACTGATCATCTGGCCCGTACTGAAGTGATCTATTTTGTACAGGAATCATAATCGTTCTTTTACTTCTTCCTGTACAATTCCTTTTGAGCCATTCGGGAGATTCACAACACTTGTATATTCTTCATAGACCACAATCGTCCCCGTTTTTGCTCGTCTTCTATGCTTAGGATACCAGATCCTAAGTATAGGGGGACCGATTGTCCGCTGATTTACGTTTTATTTTTGTACTAATTCTTTTGTATAGCCATTCTTTTTCACGAATCACTGATCCCCAATTTTTGGCTACATTCTTTTTATACTTAGGATGCCTTATCATAAGTATAGGGGGGACCGAGTGATTTCGATGATTTCGTATTCCTTCCTTTTGATTTCTTCGTTATTTATCCTATTCATTCAGTCATCCCATTTTTGCTCTCTCATAATACTTACGATGACCAGATTGTAAGTATAGGGGGGGTTGACTGACTTGTCATCGATATTCCTTTTTTCACCCACTTTTACTTAGCACGAGTTATGCCCTCCTTTTTCTCTTTTGACGCAATGAGGACATAGCTCAAGCTAAGTATAGGGGGGTGCGTATATATTGTATATATACTTTCGGTCATAACTCGTACTTTATGTATTTTCTATATCTATAAAATCCATAAAAAGTGGGTGTGGGTTAATTTAAAATACACTCTCTTATTTATAAAATCCTGGTAAATAAGTAAAATATGCTTAAAACTTGTAAGTAAAATTTGTAATTAAAATTTTGTACTTAAAATCTGTATAATACTTATTTAAAATCCTATTTATTAAAATTTGTATAAAAGCCATTCAACCCTTGTAAAATACTTTGTAGATAAAATTTGTAAAATACATTAGACATTTAACTTAAATAAAATTTATCTTGTAAAAATTGTGAATAAAACCCTGTTTATAAAAAAATCATAAAAATCCATAAAAAATACAAAGTCCTAAAATTTGTAAAAATTACAAAATCCTTAAAATCCATAAAAATGAGTAAAATCCAGAAAATAGACTTCACAAAAACATGGTTGCATTTGCATTCGCATTTTTCAGAATAAGTTTGATTTCCGAAACTAAGGACTGAGTCTAGTCTGAAGGATGGAGCTTGATTATGGCCTTTAACTCTCATTGTAAGGAGCCTGATTAGGAACTGGAATTTAGACTCTTCAGGTCTGGTGACTTAAATCTTTGGGTTCCGTAAGACTATATTCGGGAAATCAAGTCATCTGAGCTTAAGTAGACCACTTGGAGTCATCCGTACAACTCTTCACCAGTGGACCAATCTTGAACACATGCACTCTGCACTTAGCTCAACTCGCATGGAGTTTTCGAAGGACAGTACATCTTGGTAGTGCATTTCTATCCTTATCTTTGCAGCATTGACGTCTAAAGACGGGAGAGATTGGGGTTGCGATAGTTGCTTCGGATGAGGGAAGGATCTGCTGACACAATTTTTCTAAGACCTCAAAAAATGGACGGATTAAAAAGATTCTATAACCGTCGAGGCACAAAAGATGAATGCAGTGCAAGCAAATTACAAAGTCAAAGCATAGCAGAAGCCACCAAATAGACCAAACTGGTCAAAGCTTCCACCAAATATGCCTGCACATCTTAGTGGAGACTCAGTTACACCGGTTGGGCTTCACAAGGAGATGCGTCTACACTGGTCGCACTCCACTTCTTTTCTCATTCTTCTAACTTCTCCCTATATTCGATTGTGGACATAGCATAACTGAACTCAGAAGGGAATACCTCCCTCCCCGAGGAAAGAGTAGTGAGATGAGGAAGCCATAGGAGTGTATAGCCGGGATTGACGGTTTCTTCGATTCTCTAAGCAGGAAGAGCTAAATCAATTCACACACTGTAAAAGTTGACTTCAAGGATGAAAGAGTTTGCGATAAGAATAAGTGAGTCTGAACTAGCCGATGAAGTGATCTCGAGTAAGGATTATGGAACTTGAAGACTGTTGAGGATGAAATCCTAATCCTAGTTAAGGTTCCGACAAAATGCTTGTTTCAGGCCCGATCGAGCTCTTTCCTTTGTCTGTTCTCATGAATTGGATTAGGAAAACAAATTCATTCTAACTTTCTTTCTTTTTCACTTACTTTTTCAAAATAAGTGTTTGCTAAGGGACTAGCAAAGTTTAAGTATAGGGGGTTGATGAATCCATGATTCATTAACTTTTCTGTCGCATTTTGTCTTAAAACCCTTAACAAATACATGTAAATACTCACTAATTCTCATATTTTAACAAAACCCCATTCATGTGTAAATATTCACTTTTAACCACTAAATTCATGTAAATAAATAAAGAATCAGAAAAAGAAAAATAAAGGCATATGGAATATATGTATATATATGTAATATGACTTAAACTATAAATATAACTGTAAGATATATTTATAGCCTAACCCCCGAGACCAAGTCAGCATGGATTGGTCGACAAACCAAAAAGTAGGGGGAGATAAGGAAAGAAAACCCAATAAAAATAATCTATCTCATGTATATACATTCTTCACTATTCATAAATAAATACAAAACTTCAGAGAATTTTAATTATTTCATCTTAACTTATTCTTCACCAAATCTTTCTCCTAATTATTCATAAAAATGTAAATAAAAATATAAAAATAAGTTAAAAATATTACTCTGTAAATATGCCAAGAAATCCAGCTTACAACTTGTCAAAATCTCAACTTCCGAACATCATAACTTCCTCATACGAACTTCAATTTCACTCTACTCACCTTTAAAGTTCATAAAATAATATTATCTAATTAATAAAGGTGATTTCACTAAATTCGGAGTCCGTTTGCAAAAAGTCGGTTTTGGGACCAAAAGACAAAGGGGTTTCTGGGCTATTTATTTTATATAACACACCTTATTTATTATTTTCTTAATTTTATAATTTCTAAATTATTTCATGATCCTCTAGTTTCACCATAAATTATTTCATAATTTTTGGAGACTATTTATTATTTTTATAAAATCAAACAAACCAAAATATAGGTATATTTGACCTATAAAGAAACTTCCTCTATTTATTAAAATATATAAATTAATTCATAAAAATCCATAAAAATTCGTACAAGTCTTATTTAATACATTAATAATTAATAAAATATAAAATTAATTTTTACTTAATATTTATTAAATTAAAAATACAACACCTATTTATTAATACATATTTATTAATAAAATATTTATATTTTAAATAATATTTATTATTTATTAAAAATAATTATACCATAATTTAGAAAATAAATATATTTAACTTTCTTGTATTTATACCTATTTAAAATAACGTAATTATCTATTTTATATTTAATTTATAACATATTTACATTCCTGGACCAACCAGGTGCTGACACGTGTCAGCACCTGGAGCCTTCTTCCCCAAGAAGGAGGCCTGCCGACTTCTGTTCCAACCACCCTACTTCCACCATTTTTCCCGCCTAACCTCTAACTTCTCCGACCCATCTAAACCCTCCATCCTATTCTCCTAACAACCAACTACACCGCCAGCCCTTAGATCTAACTTGGAGCCCACGAAATCTCCCTATATAAGGCCTCCAAGTCGCCATGTCCAAACAACTTCTTCCAACCTTCAGAGCTCTGCTCCAGGCTGACCAACTACCCAACTTCCTCACCCGAATCCAACCATTTTGAGCGGTGACAGCGCCACGGGACGGGCTCGCGAGGGAGAGGGATCGTCGGAGAAGAGTTCCAAGGTGGAGCTTCGCCTTGAATCGCCGCCTCGTGCCACGTGCAGCTCCGAGAAGACCGCTCGTCGAGCAATCATCAGGAGGTCATACACCTCCAGACCCCAGGTCACTTCCTTCACATTTTGCAATTTAATTTCTCGATTTGTGTGCCACGATTAGCGTGGCTAATCACGTGTTTAGATACCCTAATCAACCCTCTTTCACGCAACACCAAAAATCCTTGCGATTCGTTTTCCATTCGATCCAAATCGACCATCTTTTCTTCGTCCTCTTTGCATCTGGATTACGTAGCTGAGTTTATGTGCTTTTCCATCTAACATTGGGGCTTTATATTTTAACATGTTGGCCGATTCAATTCGAATCGAGCATACCCCTATATTCATTGCAGACCCAGGTACCACGCAAAGCATTCACTTCGGATTTTGGACCTCGTATATCGTCGATCTTCGTTCTTGAAGATCGGACCTCCAGCATAGCCGTCAAGCCGTTCGAGCTGAGACCTCATCTTCATCGAGCCACCGCTGCCACTCGGAGCACCGCCATCGCCAACTCCACCGCGGGCGAGCTCGAGGGGTGGAGGAGCCACCCCTCTGGCCCCGCAGGCGAGCCTAAATCGTCGGAGAGCGGCCGCGAGAATTCGGAGAAAAAGGACGTCCGCCAGGAGCTCCAACAACTCCAAGAACAGAGGGAGTACAGTTTGGCGACACGTGGCAGCGTGAGGACCATCCGATCGCTGCACGCGGGTTCTAATCTCGGCCGTTGATAACGAACCGGTGGAGAATTTGCACCTTAACTCCAGTCAGGTTTCCAGAATTCGAACCCGCCTCTTAAGTTTTCAATAATTACATTTAGGTCCCTCCGCAGGGACCTAAATGTAAGAATTCTTGTACTTTTGTTGCAGAACAGTCCTCAAGGACCCATTTGAGAACATTTTTAATTAGTTTTTCTTACGCTTATGCCCCTGGGCTGTAGGGGCTGTATCTTGTCCATTTGACCTCGGATTTCGACGATTTTTGGAGGGTAGTTACACAACTACCCCAGCTACATAGTATAAAGTTTTCGCGGTTTTTCGACGAGTTTCCGACGTGCTTTGATTTTCTCGAACACCGCCTCGTTTTGTTTTGGTTTCTTGTGTAGTTCGAGCACGCGGCTCGAATCTAGTTCACCTATCCTATATAGTATCATCTATATTATATTCACCTACTATATAATACATAAATCTTTTGCAAAATATCCCTTTTTGAAAATTAAATAAAAATTTGAAAAGAATAAAATCAAATAAAAATTACAAAAATAAAAACCATTAAAAAAAGCATTCTAACTTAGAGAAGAATTAAAATAAAATTACGAAGAAGAAAAATTAGGGAATATATTCTGCCTCCTTGAGTTCGACCCAGGAACACTTGCCTGGTAAAATAAATAGTGAAACGGTTCTCCGACAGGAAACCGTAAATTTGTTTGATAGGTTCAAAGATCGAAACTTTTCAATTGTTTCGCGGCTTCTGCTACAACTGACAACCTTCTTCTTTTAAGAAGCTGCGAAACCGATTTTTGAGCACTTATCAGACTTCTGGTGGACTCTATGAATTGTGCATTGATGAATGTGTCATGAATGTTACTACCACTAATAAGAACCCTAAAATGTCCAGGGAGAATTGAAATCATTCGAATATGATTTGGCATCAAAGGCTGGCCATTTATGTGTTGATAGGATCAATAGATTGATAAAGAATGGACCCTTAGATTTTCTACAGGTCCAATCTATACCTACCTGTGAACATTGCATTCGAGGAAAAATGACTAGGATGCCTTTCCGTAACAAGGTTAGGAGATGCGAAGGTATTCTTGACCTAATACATATTGATGTATGAGGTCCCTTCAGTACCACGACTCGGAATGGATATCGATATTTTTTTATGTTTATTTATGACCATTCGCGATACGGGTTTATCTTCCTACTACGTCATAAATCTGAAACCTTTGAAAAGTTCAAAGAGTTTAAGGCTTTGGTTGAGAAACAAACCGATAGGAAGATCAAACGAATTCGATCTGACCGAGGTGGCGAGTACCTCTCAGATGAATTCAAGGGATACCTTAAGGAGAATGGAATTATTTCCAATCTCACTCCCCTTGGAACTCCCCAACTTAATGGTGTTGCAGAAAGACGCAACAGGAGCATCATGGATATGGTCCGTTCAATGATGAACAAATCACGTTTACCTCTTAGTTTCTGGGGATATGCAGTAGAGACTGCAATATATATCCTGAATAAGATTCCTAGCAAATCTGTGCCTAAGACTCCTCATGAGCTTTGGTATGGAAGCAAACCTAGTGTTAATCACTTGAGGGTTTGGGGTTGCTTGGTCCATGCGAAGAATGTGGACGCAAGTAAGCTAGAATCTCGCACTTGTGAGTGCTACTTCATTGGGTATGTTAAAGATGGTATTGGATATCAAATTTATGACCCTGAGACCAAAAAGGTTTTTGTCTCTAGAGATGTGAAATTTCTAGAGGATGATTAGAGGAACTCACTGGATCCCCTGAGGATTCTGAGATTCCTGAACCAGAAACTGATGAGATAAATGAAGATGAAACACCCAAACCTCTTCGAAGGAGTTCGAGGGTGGTTGCACCACCTGAAAGGTAAGGATTCCATGTGTCAAGAGAAACTGACAATAATCCTACTTCATTTGATGAAGCACTTGCGGATCATGACATGGATAGATGAATGCTAGCAATGAAGTCAAAGATTGACTCCATGCATAAGAATGGTGTATGGACCCTAGAGGATCCACCTAAAGGGGTGAAACCCATTGGGTGTAAATGGATCTTCAAGAGAAAAAGGGGACCTTATGGGAACATAGACACTTTCAAGGCACGACTCGTAGCCAAGGGCTAGAAACAGAGAGATGGCATCGACTACGATGAGACGTTCTCTCTTGTGGCTATGTTGAAGTCCATCAGGACACTGCTAGCTATAGCTGCATCTCTTGACTACGACATCTAGCATATGGATGTCAAGACAGCTTTCCTCAATGGATACCTCGAGGAGGATATCTAAATGGAGCAGCCCCACGGCTTCATAGTTGAGGATGGTAAAGTATGCAAGCTAAAGAAATCCATCTATGGGCTCAAACAAGCTTCTCATAGCTGGAACATCAGATTTGACAAAACCATAAAGAGTTATGATTTTGTGCAGAATCCTTATGAACCTTGTGTGTACAAGAAGCTTAGTGGGAGCGCCATTGTGTTCATCGTGCTTTAGATGATATTCTTATCATTGGGAATGATACAGGAATGATGACCAGTGTGAAGATTTGGCTATCTCATACCTTCGAGATGAAAGATCGTGGAGAAGCCTCTTACATATTAGGCCTGAAGCTGTTCAGAAACCGAGAAAGGAGAATGTTGGGATTGTAACAACATGGATACATTACGAAGATTCTTGAACGATTCTGTATAGATAGTTCCATGAAAGGATTCCTCCCCTTAAGACATGATATCCATCTGTCTAAAGGGATGGCTCCTCAAAGTGTTGAGGAAAAGAAGGCCATGGCTGGATGCCTCTATGCATCAGATGTAGGAAGCTTAATGTATGCCATGATGTGTACTAGGCCAGACATCTGCCATGCAGTGGGAGTGGTAAGTTGTTACCAATCCTTCTATAGAGAGCAACACTGGAATGCAATAAAGAACATATTCAAATATCTAAGACGGACACAATATTACATCTTGGTCTGCGAAGATGGTGATCTTAAAGTCTTGGGATATACAGATTCAGACTTCCAGTCGGATATTGATGAACCAAAGTCGACATCAGGGTTTGTATTCCTGTTGAGCGGTGGTGTTGTGAGCTGGAGAAGCAACAAGCAGGACACTACAACGGATTCAACAACAGAAGCCGAATACATTGCCGCATCGGATGCTGCAAAGGAGGCAGTGTGGTTGCGCAAGTTCATCTTGGATCTTGGTGTAGTTTCCTCTGTTACTCCCATCCCGTTACTCTACGATAACACGTGAGCCATTGCCTAGGCAAAGGAACCCAAGTGGCAACAAAAGAGCAAGCATGTGGAAAGGAAATACCAGATCATCCGGGAGATTCAAAAGCGTGGTGATATCATCATCACCAAGGTGGCCTCTGCCAACACTGTTGCTGATCCTCTTACCAAACCTCTAACGCAAATGGTTTTCGACCAACATGTAATGAGTATGAATTTAAGGACTGTTCTTAAATGGTTCTGAGGGATTGTGAGAGATTGTTAGCCATGTGAGCCCGAGGCAAACCATTCTTACAATAAATGTTATTGTAATAAATATGTTTTATCAATAAAAGTTATTGATTGTTCACTCCCTTTCTGAAATTAAGTGAATGAATGCACTATAAGGTCCCTCTGTACAATTATGGTTATGTACCATGGCCATCTTTATAATCATATAGCTGTTGATTCATTAGATGAATCATAGAGGCTGGTGCTTGGATGATAATCTAATGGGATAGATAGAGGACTCGTCAAGCTCCGTCAAATGATTATTAAGAGATGATCTCCAGCCAGAGTAGGAGATGGCAATCCTTTCTCACGAAGGCAGATATATGACCAACCTCTTGATGCAGGACCTCTACTTGGGAATAGTGATTCAGAGGTGTCAGATTAGTTAGATCAATGGGTTGACTTTGCGAGATCGAGATAACCTAAGCCCTATATTGAAAGCTGTCATAGCATAGGCATACATCCTCTGACCGGAGACAGATGTATTACTATATGTATGAGTATGTACATTTGGCAGACCATTAGGTTGATGACCTAACCAAGGTCTATACACCGGCGAGCTGGTGTGCATATAAGGGCATATGAGTAATATGATCTCTCAAAGGGATCATACAGGTTCACTTATGAACCAGACGACATGAGCTCACTCATGAGGTATTAGGACCGATCAAATTCCATACATGGTCGTCGTGCTTTGGAAGCATGACAATAATTTGAAGGTATGATATATGCTTTGGGAAAGCTTATGATCGATACCAAATCGCCATGACCAAGATTGAGAAACATGGTTGTCAACCCTGAAGAAGACAGTGTAAAATTGGTCTTCATCTTCAGGCTGATCATTAGTCTTCCGGTGTGCAGGATGTGTGGGTATTGGGAATACCTGAGGGTGATGTGATCATAAATGATGGTATAACCATGACGCTTCCAGTCCGAGGGAAAGATGATACAGGTCTGGATTTTAGTGACTCCTCTCAGTAGAGAAGTAGCTTGATCTTGGTCCAAATGTTGGACATTGATCTGAATGAGATTCAGATGCAATGAGAAGATTAAGTATACATACTTGATTTAATCAAGTATCTATGGGAGGTCCGTGATATTTGGATTAGAGATGAAATCTCAACATCCAAGTCACTATACGTGGAACAATACAATTGCCTTGTCCTTATCTCCAAGTATCTGCGGAGAAAGCACATTATTCTTGAAGGAGTTCTGGAATAATTGCTATGATAAATTTTGTATCCAAGCAAGAAGGTCTTGATGATTAAATGAGATTTAATTATCAAGTATAATTTGAATAAGATTCATATTGTGAGAATGATTATCCAAGATAATTAAATGAGATTTAATTATCAAGAAAAAGCAGATCGTGGATAGTGCTATCCATAATATCTGTGTATATTATAAATGTGATTTATAATATATCAGAGAGAGAGAAACTTTGTAAACAACATTCGTTAGATTACAATGTGGATTGGATTCACATTAATTAATTAATTGGAAATGTAATTTACAAATTAGTTTGGGTTGTGAATATGATTCACATATTTTTCAATGGCATGATTGAAATACTCACAAATTAATTTGGAATTAATTTGGCAAATATTTTTGCAATAATACTTATTGCAATTTATTAAGGAATAATAGGATAAAATAAAGATGAAATAATCACCACAAAAATAGGTGACGTCACCTATAGGTGACGCCCCCTATTTTTGGGGGGTGATTAATTATCCTCTCTATTGTTATCTTGTTATCTCTTAATAATTGATTTATGTTAAATTAAATTGTGTTGATGATAATGCAACATATATTTTATTTAATATAAATTAATGTTGTTGGTTCTTTAACCAACAACAATCATGGCCGTTGATTGATACATAGATAAATCTAGCCGTTGGATCTATGTATGCCATGGATTGAGATCCATTGGATCCCAAACTAATATATAAGGAGGGAAACCCTATCCCCCTCAAAACACATCAAGAGTACACGTCTACTCTCTCTCTCTCTTCTCAATCTTGCCCTCCTCTCTCTCTCTCTAAGGTGGTCGTCCATCTTATGTGTTGAGAGAGACCTTCTCGCCTTCACCTTCGACTACTCGAGGATCTCCATCTTCTTTTGGGGCTGCTTGCTCTGGAGGAAGACAACTGATTTCATTGGACGAAATTAGGGGATTCGAGGCTTGGATCTTCGTCGAGGATTGCAGGAGTCACACGTCTCATCATCGTGCTCGTAAGTGTTGTCTTCATGGATCGGACTTGAGCTAGGAGGATCTCTTGCTTTAGAGATCTCGTGATCGCAACCACGCTTCGAGAGGTTTTTCTAATACTTTGTGGTTTGATGAAACGATCCAAGAAATGTTCTTGGGATCATGTGGTTTCATCATATGTTTTAAATTTTTAAAGTTCGCTGCATCTTGTGACTTGTGCGACTAGTCTCCCCGATCGCATAAGATGTGATCGTCACGCTTCTGTGATGCGCTTGAGGATTCTCAATATCCATCACCCAGCACTGCCTCCACTACACGTAGCAGCAGTCTCACCAGCACATATATCAGAGACCACATTTTTTCAGTACCCTGCTTCACATTCACAACCACATCATTACCAGTGGCAGCAGTCATCTTTTACAGCATAGAGATCTCCTCAACCGTACGCACCACAACAACACACTCCTAGGTAGAAGAGAGTAGACAATCAGGGTCACCACACCATGTCTGAGATATCTTCACATACCCATGCAATGAACCAGATCATGAACATGTTGAGCACGCTTCATACCGCACATAGGACAGTGATGGAGTGGGTTAACCATCTTCTGGATGAGTTATTTGTGACCAAGACCACTCTCCCATCCCAGCCTCAGATGAACCCAAACAACTAGAGGAGGCACCCCAGATCAGGTAGACACCATTACAGGTATGATCTCTTTCAATGAATTTTTATCTAACTTCATTTGTCTTAGGAGCGGTAAAACACCACGAGCACTTGGTCGAGAGGAGGAGAGGGCACATGATGAGGAGCTAGAGACGATCCATGATACACATTTGATTTTGAGGAGGAGGACCACCATGATGATGAGGATCGGCATGATGTCTAGCCTAATGATGAGAGAGAGTGGAGCGACGCCGAGACAGTAGACATGGTCATAGATGAGTCCGACAATGATACCATTCCAAACTATGCAGACACTCCCGATGCAGAGCTTATTCTCATGTTTTAGAGAGTTTTGTACAAACTTCTGAGACTCTCGATGTACATGTTGATCCAGATTTGAATAAATATGTTGATTTTGTTGTCCATGAGTTTGTTCCTTTTTCCTGATGCTTTGTATGTAAAAGGAAAGACAAAACCAAAAAAATTATGTTGTCACTTCAGAAACTGATCGTCAATTGAAAGATCATATTTTTCCGAAGATTCCACTTCAGGATGCCTTGGATCATTTTCCAACGCTCAAGAATCAGTTGAGGAACAAATGCACAACATCTAGGAAAAAATCACGAGTTGAGAAACATGTGTTGACCAAGGAGACCTCATGTGCTATTCAGAATAAGGTACCTAAGAAGAAGAAAGATTCTAGAGCTCACTATGTCACATGCCAGATTGCAGATGTCGCATTTCATCGTACCCTCTTAGATAATGGCTCCTCGATTAATTTACTTCCATCTTCTTTGCTTAATAAGATCAAGCTAGCTCGTCTTTACAAATCACGAGCGATACTTCAGTATAAAGATCGATATGTAAAAGAGACCTCGAGATGTGTTGAGGAACATTATTATGATTGTTCAAGGCTTGCAGTTTTCAGTGGACTTTACTGTCCTAGATATGACGTGCCCTAGCAGTTACACCTTGCTCCAATCATTCTCAGGAGACCCTTCCTGCAGAAAGCGAGAGAACTATTTGATTATGATGCTGGAAGAGTATCATTCCGCACAGACAATGGAGAGAAACACACTAAGATGGAGAGAGGATGCAACAATCCCAGATCAGTGTTGTCATTTACTTTAGAGGAAACCAGTCTTGCAGAGGATAGGTAGCACATAGATGAGACATAACTCTTATTCTTGAGAGCGTTTATTTTGATACTCATGATATCCTACATGAGGATGGGGGTAGATCACATGGTACCTAGTTCTTTAGATGATTCTTCACATACAGATACAGAGTTCACATCATATCTATATGAGCAGTCAGTTGCAGTAGACATCTCAGTGTCGTAGATTGAGAGTACGCATATTCCAGCACGAGAGACAGTTGATTATATTTCACATATCATACAATCTATTCAGCGTAGAGAGTCAGATGGTATGATGTTACAAAGATAGACGCCTTTTATAGTCCGACACCAGATACATGTATTTCAATAAGGAGAGTTATGCCATATACATAGTTCACTTACAGAGGTAGCTCTACTTGTTCAACCAAGGATTGGTATGCACATGCACAATAGATGATTCAGTACGACCCAGGTTGAGATGATCTACATTGTATAGGATGTATGACTACTCTTCCACTTCATTTCATCCTATACAGAGACATGTGAGACTTTCGGTTTTCTGGAGTACACCACCTGTATATTCTTCATAATCCACGATCGTCCCCATTTTTTTGTTCGTCTTATTTGCTTAGGATACCATATCCTAAGTATATGGAGGGACCAAGTGATTTCGTTTTTCGTTTCTATTGTTACATCTTTTGTATATTCCTTTTCCTCAGTCACCTCATTTATGTCTTCCACTATACTTACAATGACCTGATCGTAAGTATAGGGGGGTCGACTGACTTTTATTCTTTTTCACCCACTTTTACTTAGCACGAATTATGTCCTCCTTTTTTCTTTTTGACTCTATGAGGACATAACACAAGATAAATATAGGGGGCGCATATATATTGTATATATACCTATGTCAAATACTCATACTTTTATGTATTTTCTATATCTATAAAATCCATAAAAAGTGGGTGAGCATTAAATCAAAATCAATTTATCTATTTATATATTATTTATAAAATCCTTGTAAATAAGTAAAATTTTCCTAAAATCCTCATTCAAAATTCTTAATTAAAATATGTATTCACAATTTGTATTAAAAATATGTTTAATACGTATTTAAAATCATATATATTAAAATATTTGTAAAATTCATTTAATTCTTGTAAAATTCTTTGTATATAAAATTTGTAAAATACATTAGTTATTGAATCCAAGTAAAATATGGGTAATTTATCTTGTAAAATTCTTGTACAAAGACTTATTTCTAAAAATTGAAAAATCCATAAAAATTACAAATTCTAAAATCCATAAAAATTACAAAATCCATAAAATCCATAAAAATGAGTAAAATCCAAAATAAACTTCAGAAAAACATGGGTGCATTTGCATTAGCATTTTTCAGAATAAATTTGATTTCTAAAACTAAAGATTGGAAATATTCTAAAGGATGGAGCTTGATTATGGCCTTTAACTTCATTGTAAGGAGCCTAGTTAGGAACCAGAATTTAGAGTCTAAAGGTCATTGACTTAAATATCTAGGTTCCATGAGACTGTGTTTAGGAAGTCAACTTAAACATGCCTAAGTAGAACACTTGGAGTCATCCGCTCAACTCTTCATCAAATGAACAAATTTCAAACGCATGCACATTGTACTTAGCTCGACTTGCATGGGGTTGTGACGGGCAATCCATTTTAGTGGTGCATCTTCATCCTTATATAGTGGTGCGGACGTCTAAAGATAGGAGAGATTGGTGTTGAAATAATGCTTCGGATGAGGGAAGGATCTGCTGGCACAATTTTTACAAGACCTCAAAAAATGGATGGAATGAAAAGATGTTATATCCGTCGAGGCACAAAACATATTGATGCAGTGCAAGCAACATTACAAAGCCAATTCAAAGAAGAAGCCACGAACTACAAATATGACCACAATGGTCCAAGCTTCCACCAAAACCTGTACATCTTAGTGGAGACATAGCTACACTGGCTTGGCTTCACAAGGAGGTGGGTCTACACTAGTCGCACTCCAATTCTTTTCTCATTCTTTTACATGCTCCATATATTCAATTGTGGACACAACATGACCTAACCATGGAAGGGAATACCCCATCCTCGAGGAAAGAGTAGCTGGATGAGGAACCAATCGGAGTGTATTATTAGGATGTGCGGTTTCTTCGCTTCTTTAAGAGGGAAAAGTTAAAAGAATTCACACACATTACAGATTGAATTCAAGGTTGATAGAGTTAGCTATATGAAAAAGTGGATCTGAGATGGCTGTTGGATAAACCTAAATAAGGATATGTGGAACTTGAGGGCTGTTGAGATTAAATTCCTAATCATAGTCAAGGCTCCGATAAAATGCTTGTTTTAGGCCCGATCGAGCTTTGTCCTTTGTCTGTTCTCGTGAATTGGTTTAGTAAAACAAATGCATTCTAACTTTCTTTCTTTTCCCTTATTTTTCAAATACATGTTTGCTTAGGGACTAGCAAAGTTTTAGTATAGGGGGTTGATGAATCCATGATTCATTAACATTCTGTCTGAATTTTGTCAAAAAATACTTAACAAATACATGTAAATATTCATTAATTTCCATCTTTTAACAAAATCATACTCATGAATAAAAATGCACTTTTATGCATCAAAATCATGTAAATACATAAAAGAATAAAAATAAAGAAAAAGAAGAAGGTAGATTATAAATATGTATATATGTACAATGTGACTTATAAAATAAATATAACTGAAATATATATTTATAACCTAACCCTCAGGACAAAGTCAGCATGGCTTGGTCGACAAACAAATAAGTAGGGGGAGATAAGGAAGAAAACAATAACGAAATAATTAATTCTATATTCTATACACTCTTCATTATTTGTCAACTAAATATCAAATTTTCAATGATTTTTAATTGACTTATATGAACATATTTTTCATCAAACTCATTTCCTAATTATTTCTAAAAATGTATAGAATAATTTACAAATAAGGTAAACATATTATCTTGTATTTATGCCAAGAAATCCAACTTTTAAATTGTTAAATTCTCAACTTCCGAACATCATGACTTTCTAATATGAACTCCAATTTCACTCTACTAACCTTTAAATTTCATAAAATAATATTCTAATTAATGGTGGTGATTTCATTAAAATCATAGTCTATTTGCAAAAAGTCAGTTTTGGGGCCTAATCACAACTGGGTTTCTAGGATATTCATTTTATCTAGAACACATTATTTATAGTTTTAATGATTTTATAATTTCTAATTATTTTCATGATTTTGTAGTTTAACCATGATTTAGTTCATAATTTTCTGACATTATTTGTTATTTTAAATAACAAAAACACTAATTTATTGATGAATTTGAACTGTACAACTTATATCCATCTTGATTAATATATTTAAATCAATTTATTAAAATCCACAAAATTATAAATATTTTATGTGTAATCTTATTAATTAATAAAAAATAAAAATGGTATAATATTTATTAGTTTATTGAATTTAAAATCAATAATCTATTTATTAACTATACTATATATTTATTTATTAATATAATATTTATATTTCATAAATTATTTATTATTTATAAATACTAATTATTCCATAATTTAGATAAACTAATTATTTACATTGTTCATTTTATACCTATTAAAAACAACATTATTAACTATTTAATATCTAATTATTAATGAATTTATTGAATCATGCCAACCTGGTGCTGACACGTTTCAGCACGTGGATCTTCTTCTTCAAGAATCAGGTCGTTGGATATGTTCCAACGTCCTATCTTCAGCAAATTTCTACCCTAGTCATCTTAACCTCCAAATTCAATCTAAACCCTTTATCCTAATCTACTGATAACCTATATCCATGCCCTCCATTAGATCGATCCTAACCCCCTTTGATTCATCTATTAAACTCCATATACTTCACCATTTACAACTAACGTTTCCCAACTCTGCGGTTCCCAGAACCACCTGGCCATTGTCCCAACTCCGCCGACTCACTGAGCCTCATTCCGGTCGTGACATGACCAGAGGATCATCCTATGTGGAAGAATGGTCTTTGGAGGAGAAGTTCCAAAGCCTTGGTTGGCTTTGCATAGTGCCATTGTCACGTAGAGCTCTAGCAAGGATCAGCCGACGAGCGACGAACTGAGGCGATATACCTCTATTTCCTAGATCCAATTCCTTCATATCCCATCTAATTTTCTCGATTTTTGCACCTGAATTGGGATCTTAATCACACAATTACTTAGAACTAATACCCATCATTGATTCACATGCAAAATCAAAGCTCACTTTCACATCAAATCTGTTCAATTTTAGTCTGTTATATTTCTCTCATAGAAACGATACGCGAACTGCAATGTCTTCACGTTCTTGGACAATTTCATTGTAAATCGAGCAATACAAATCTTCAGTTGCAGTTCTATCACATATCTGGAGCAACACTTCATCATGTGGTGTTGCATTCAACTCTTTTCGACCAATCGCACAGCCATCGTCAGCCTAGACTTTCCAAAACCTAGGCGAACTTCATGTCCAGAGGCCATCTCTATCCGAACCATTCAAGAGAACCTTCGCCATCGTTGATGCCTATCTACCGTAGGCGAGCTCAAGGGTGACTCTCCTATAGGAGGTCGATCCAAGTGTACCTACCCTGGAGTTTAATTATGAGAAGAAGCCTTAGCCATCATCGTCTCCGTAGTTCCAGAAAAGGGGAAGAACGCCAAGAACACTCGACGTACTGGTGGTTGACACGTGGCGCAACGAATGGCCCATATCCACGCTTACCTTTTAATCCACGCTGTTAGGTCTAAGGGGTAGAACTATTGCATTACGAGCCCCCACAGCCTCCATAATTCAAGGTCACTCCAGAAACTTTCAAAGAATTATGTTTAGGTCCTCGCACAGGGACCTAAACGTAATACACTTTATGTTATTTTCATTCCAGTCCCTGAACAAGGACCAATTTGCAGAACATTTTTCGTGTTATCTTTACAGTTGTATCCATGTACTGTTTCGACCCTTTGGACCTCTTTTTTATGTAAATTTTCGTCGATTTTTCTAGGGAAGTTACACAACTACCCTAGCAAGGTTTAATTGTATTATTCATGTATTTTTGTTGCGTATTTTTCTTATTTGAATTTTCTTAAGACGTATCTATTTTGAGTTCTTTTCTTTCCTTTTTCAAGAAGAATAAAAATCATGAAATACCTCTTTTCTTCAAAAATCGTGATGTAGATATTCTACCTCATTGAGTTCGACCCAGCCACGCTTACCTGGATAAACATTAAATTGTAGATAAAATAGGATAGAGAAGCCGTGTATTCACTTCATTCTCTCTCTGTCTCCTATTTTATTGAACTTTTGTTTGATCAATCGGATTTTGTCTTCACGATTCTCTACTCCGACTATCGTTTCTTAACCACAAGTCAGATCCGATTATGACTACCTAGTGCTCTCCTCCTATGGTAACTCATCCTCGGCGAGATTAATATTTCCTTCTAAGTTTAGGTACATGATAGCACACAACAAATTAAGGAGAAGCTAGAAGAAAGGTAAAAGAAGTGGGAAACTGACCAGTGTAGACATATTTCCCTATGAAGCTCGGACCAATGTGACCAAGTGTCCACCATGAGGAAGGCCTTTTCTGAAGCTCAAAATATTTGAATTTTTAGTGTATGCATCTTTAGGATATTTCTCTGTTTTGTTATTGCACTTCATTCTTGATTTGCCCTAATGGATATAGAATCTTTTGTTCCGCCCATGTTTCGGGGTCTTAGAAAAGTCATGCTAGTAGACCATTCCTCATCCGAAGCTTTTATTTCAATCCAATATCTAGTCGTTGGATTTCCATGCTACTATAGGAACAGTAGGTAATCCCCAAGAATGATTCATGAGCCGCTCTTGACGAACTGGCCTAGTATCGTCCAGACATAGACTTCTAGAATTTTCAACGACCTATCTTGGTTGAGCAAAGTGTTGAGTACGAGGTTTCATGTAAATCCTTTGTCTCAAGAGTAATATGTATGACATGAAGGGTTCTTGTCAGTGACATTGAATTGCCTCATCAATACTATCTCACGGAACCTAAAGAATAAAGTCATAATGATATGAAGCGTCTCAACTCTAATCCTTAGCAGGTTCATATCAAATTAGGTAGATTATTGTCTAGACCAAGCTCTAAACTTTGGATTATATTTGGACTTGTTCAATTGTCAAAACCATTAAACCAATGCTTATGCAATGCAAGAGAATATTTTCGTAGACATTTTCTTTTTGGATCTTTTTAAAGGGTTTTCAAAGTTTTTGGAAATTCTTATGGCCTTTTGAAAACATTTTTCAATTTAATTGTGGATTTTGAGAATTTTTGAATTTTTTAGATATTTTTGTTAGGGTGAGTGAATTAGGTATGTACAGATATTTACACGAGAGTGAATACATATTTACAAAGATTGGGTGTAAATTTTACAAGAGTGTATTCTATATTATATACCCTCATCCATTGTATGAGCCATATTTAATAAAAATATGCAAGACTGAGTTTTGGTTAATGTGTGTATATATACACATATATATGCCCCCATATACTTAGCTCTAAGTATGTCCTAATAGTGGTCAAAGAGAATAAAGGAAGACATAATCCGCTCAAAGTATAGAAAGTTTAGACTACAATGACTCAAAGAAAGTGAAGTCAACCTTCCCCCTATACTTAGGATTAATTAACCCAAAGTAGAGCAGAATATATACAAGGAAAGGAAGATCGATGGTTAGAATGTACGAGATCATTGACTCGACCTGTCCCCCTTATACATATGGTAAAAATGCGCTACATATAAAAAAACGTCAACACATTTAGAGACATGAGAGGGACAAATGAGTGTACAGCAAAGTCAGTCAATCCCCATACTTAGGATGAATCATATCCTAAGTATAACAATGATGAAAGCGATGTCTAAATAAACAGACGAATAGAAAGAATAGAAAAAGAAATGAAAAGAAGAAAAGAACAAAAAGAAATGACACTTTCGGGAATTTATGTGCATGGTCTTTCATAATTTAGAAGCCCTTCTTGATATATCATATGAACTGAATCAACAATGGACAGAAAAGTGGCATGCTAAAGATACAGTTTCAACAACCGTTAGTTCAGTACAAAAGGTTGTGTGTTAGATGACAATCTGAATATAACAATGCTACCATTATCACACACATTTTTCATGTCGAAGGATCCTGACCACTTGCTCTTCAGTTTGCTTGGAAACAACTTTAACATAGCATCAATTAACCACACTTTTTGATTCGTCTCAAAAGTCTCTTGTCTGATATGTTTAATATGCATTCGCTTGACCTTTTTTTTGTACATGAGGCTGTTGTCATATGTAGAGTCTCTAAATTCCAACAAATTATTCAAATATAGCTTTCAGTTCTTACCTGCTTTCTCGCTATCTAGATTACATAAATTGACTATCCGTAAGGATTTATTAATGAGTTCCACTGGAAAATGGCAAGGCTTGCAATAAACAAGGCAATATGGAGACATGCCAAGCGGAGACTTGTACGGTGTATGATAAGCCCACAGAACAAAGTTAAGCAATTGTGACCAGTTCTTGCGATCAGGATCTACAAGCTTTTACAGAATTATTTTGATCTCCATGTTTGAACACTTGGCCAAGCCGTTAGTTTGTGATTAGCTGGGAGATCTATGTCGTCCTCCTTGGTTAGCTTCTTGACCTCTTTGTTTATGAAGTGGCTTCCCGTGTTGGATAATAATATCTCAAGAATCCCGAACCATGCAATGATGTTATCTTTGAGGAATTGACATAATGTGCGACTACTTGTGGCTCGAGCGAGGATATCCTCCACCCATCGACTGACATAATTGGCAGCCAACTAGATGTACTCAAAGCCCTTACTATTCAGAAATGGGCCCATGAAATCAACACCCCATGCATCAAAGGTATATGAGATCTGAATATATTTGAGAGACATGGTATCTCGGGAACTAATGGTGCCACCTATCTTCTGGAAGTCATCACATCCTTTGACATAATCGTTAGCATCTTTAAAAAGAATCAGTCACCGGAGACCATATTGAAGAACTTTGGCTGTTGTCGTCTTTCCTGAATGGTGTCCACTAGATTCTAACTTATGATAGTTGTTCATGACACTTATATACTTATCATCAGGAATGCATCTTCGCTAGATATAATTTGCACCTTCATGAGATAGATATGGATCTTCCCATTGGTAGAAATGTATGTCAGACATGAATTTGTCCACTTTCAATTTTCGACAATCTCCTGGAACTCCCTGGAGACAATGTAGTTCACGATATTGATGTACCAATGGAGGGAGTGAGGTGACTGACAATATAGATTCATCTGGGAAGGTCTCTATAGTTGGTATGATATCCTTCTCAGGAGGCTCAATCTCAGTAATTTTAGAAAGATGATCTACCACCACATTTTTGACTCCTCAACTATCTCATATCTCAAGGTCAAACTCCTAGAGTAGAAGAATCCAATGAAGTAATCGTGACTTCTCATCCTTGTTGCTTCGTAGGTACCAGATGATAGAATGGTTAGTGTATACCATCACCTTTGAGCTGAGAAACTGGGATCTGAATTTTCCAACACAAAAACTATGACTAACATGTTAGTTTCTGTCATGGTGTAATTCCTCTGAGCTTCGTCCAGATTTCTGCTAGCGTAGTGAATAGCAAACAACTATCCATCCCATTGTTATCCCAACATAGCTCCACTATCATAATATGGAGCGTCCTTCATGATCTCAAATGGAAGAGACCGGTCTAGTGGCTATAGGACAAGAGCCTAGTTTATTATCTCTTTCAACTGATGGAAGGCGTGGAACACTCTGTATCTACAATAAACTCAATGTCCTTTCCTTAGAGTTCTGTCGATAGTTAGGCAATGTTTCTGAAATCTTTGATGAACCTTCGGTAAAAACTGACATTCCACAAAAATGACCGGACTTGTTTCAAAGAAGTAGGTGGATCTTGTTTTGATATTACCTCCACCTTAACGGGGTCATCCTCCACCCAAAGATGAGATGACCCAACACAATTCCTTCAGTCACCATAAAGTGAGTCTTCTCCCCTGAGATCACAAGATTGACTTTACAATATCATTAAAGTACTCAGTCTAAATAGCCAAGATATTGATCAAAGTTATCACCCTAGACTGAAAAATCATCCAGGAATACCTCAAGAAAATTGCCCACCATGTCTTCAACTGCCAGCATACATCTCGAAAATGTAGCGGGTGTTAGACATGTGAGCCCGAGGTGAAGCATTCATACAATAAATGTTATTGTAAAAAATATGTTTTATCAATAAATGTTATTGATTGTTTCACTCCCTTTCTGAAATTAAATGAATGAATGCTCTATAAGGTCCCTCTGTACAATTAGGGTTATGTACCATGGCCGTCTTGATAATCATATAGATGTTGATTCATTAAGTAAATCATAGAGGCTGGTGTTTGGATGAATATCTAATGAGTTAGATAGAGGACTCATCAAGCACCGTCAAATGATTATTAAGAGATGATCTCCAGCCTGAGTAGGAGATGGCAGTCCTTTCTCACAGAGGTTGATATCTGACCAAACTCTTGATGCAGGTCCTCTGCATGGGAATAGTGATTCGGAGGTGTCAGATTAGTTATGTCAAAGGGTTGACTTATTGAGATCGAGATAACCTAAGTCCTTTGTTGAATACTGTCACAGCATATGCACACATCCTCTGACCGGAGACAGATGTGTTACTATATGTCTGAATGTTTACATTTTGCAGACCAATAGGTTGATGACCTACCCAAGGTCTATACAACGGCGAGCTGGTGTGCATGTAAGGGCATACGAGTAGTACGATCTCCCAAAGGGATCATACAGGTTCACTTATGAACCAGAAGACATGAGCTCGCTCATGAGGTATAGAGATCGATCAAATTCCATGCATGGTCGTCGTGCTTTGGAAGCAAGACAAGAATTTGAAGGTATGATATATGCTTTGGGAAAGCATGTGATCGATATCGATTCTCAATGACCAAGATTGAGAAAGTTGGTGATCAAACCCTAAATAAGACAGTGTAAAATTGATCTTCATCTTCAGGTTGATCATATGTCTTCCAGTATGAAGGATGTGCAGGTATTCGGAATACCTAAGGGTGATGTGATCATAAACGATTGTATAACCATGACGCTTCCAGTCCGAGGGAGTGATGAAACATGTCAAGATTTTAGTGACTTCTCTCAGCAGAGAAGTAACTTGATCTTAGTCCAAGTGTTGGACATTGATATGAATGAGATTAAGATGCAATGAGAAGATTAAGTCTAAGGACTTGATTTAATCAAGCATCTATGGGAGGTCCGTGAGATCTAGATTTGAGATGAGATCTCAACATCCAAGTCACTATACGTGGAACAATACAATCGCCCTATCCTTATCTCCAAGTATCTACGGAGAAAAGCACATTATTCTTGAAGGAGTTCAAGAATAATTCCTGTGATGAATTTTGTATCCAAGCAACAAGGTGTTGATGATTAAATGAGATTTAATTATCAAGTATAATATGAATAAGATTCATATTGTGAGAATGATCGTCTAAGATAATTAAATGAGATTTAATTATCAAGGAATTGCTTATCGTGGATAGTGCTATCCATAATATCTATGAGTATATTATAAATATGATTTATAACATAGAGAGAGCAGCTTTGTAAATAGCATTTGTTAATTGTTAATGTGAATTGGATTCACATTAAGCAACTAGTTGGAAATGTAATTTACAATTTAGTTTGAATTGTGAATATGATTCTCATATTTTTCAATGGCATGATTGAAATATTCACAAAATAATTTGGAATTAATTTGGTGGACATTATTGCAATAAAAGCTATTGCAATTTACTAAGAAATAATAGTATAAAAATAAAAAGGAGATAATCACCACCAAAATGAGGTGGCGTCAGCAATGACCTAGTCATAGGTGATGCCCCCTAATTTTAGGAGGTGATTTATTTTCCTCCTTTTTTGTTATCTTGTTATCTCTGAATGATTGATTTATGTTAAATTAAATTACGTTAATGATAATGCAACATATATTTGATTTGATATAAATTAATGTTGTTGGTTTTTGACCAACAATCATAGTGGCCGTTGATTGATACATAGATCAATCTAGCCATTGATTCTATGTATGCCATGGATTGAGATCCATTGGATCCCAAACTAATATACAAAGAGGGCAACCCTAGCCCTTTTGGAGTACATCAAGAGTACACGCCTACTCTCTCTCTCTCATTCTCGACTACTCTCTCTCTAAGGTGGTCGTCCACCTTGTGCTTTGAGGGAACAAGCAATCATCTCCACGCCATTGTGTTGTCGCTTCGATTGCTCGTGGATCACCATCGGAGGATCTCATTGGACGAAATAAGGAGATTCAAGGCTTGGATCTTCATTGAGGATTGCTGGATGAACGCGTCTCATCATCGCGCCCGCAAGTGCCATCTTCGTAGATCGGACTTGAGTCAGGAGGATCTCTTGCTTTAGAGATCTTGTGATCGCAACCACGCTTCAAGAGGTATTTCTAATACTTTGTGGTTGTATGAAATGATCCAAGAAATGTTCTTGTGATCATGTAGTTTCATCACTTGATTTAAAATTTTTAAATTCCGTTGCATCTAGCGACTAGTGCGATTAGTCGCCCCGATCGCATGAGATGCGGTCATCACGCTTCCGTGATGCGCTTGAGGATTCTCAATATCGTTCAAGGGGTATCAGAGCCTTAGGTTGGAAGAGGTTTTGGATACGATCCATGAACCTAGGATGACTTGGGTTTGAAAGGGTCGCGAAAGTTTTATGGCATTTAAATTTTCACACCTCTGTCTAATTAATTTTTTCGGCACTGTTTAAATTTTTTAAACACGAAATAGTCAATTGGATTTTGTTCCCCATTAAATAAAGAAACCATAGGATCTGAGTTTATGAAATTTGGATTTCATTTGCTCAATATATGGCCTTTTGAATAAACATGTATTCACTGTTGCGGAACAGCTAATCTGAACGTGATTAATGAGTTAATTACTGTTTTGATGCGCCTTAAAATGCGTGAAATATCACTTGATTTCTGTCATAAATCAAATTGGCAATCTTAGGAAACTGATTTTGCGAATTTTGGATTTAAATTGATCAAGATAAGTTAATTTTAGTGAGTAGGGGTCACTGCTGGAAATTGACAAACTTGATCATGGACCTTGTGATAGTCATTCAATTAAATTGATGAAAATCAATTGTGAAATTTCTGAAATGATTATTGATAAGTATTTGTGAAATATTTAAAGATGATAATCGTTTTCTTGAATGACATTAATATGAAATCATCAACAAACATTGTTTGCATACAAAACCCTAGTTTATCCTACAATAGTTGTAGGACAACTTTTACATGCAAAACCTTCTTGCTTGAATAGGATTGGGGATTTGTTTAGCAAATCTCCTTATAATATAAACAAAATTGTTTTGATGTATATTATATGGTATAATTTCAGTTGAAAGACCGATAAGCATCTCAAAGTACATGATGATCTATCTGTTATTATCCTTTCCTGAGGTGGATATGGTGTCTAGTCGGAGAGCATTGGGGTAGCGGGTTGCAACGTATGTGGTTCGTCCTACTCTCATCGGTACTGGCTACGACAACGGGTAGGGACTCGATAATGCTGGAGAAATCAAAGTGTATTTTTCTAATTATTAAAATTCGAATAATACGTACTTTGAGATTATACCTACTATTCAAGTAATAATCAAGTTTGTTGATTGAAAATTGGATTGATAATTAATTTAATATGATTAAATGAATTATATTCTATTAAAAGCACTCTATTATGAATAGATGTGTATTTCACTTGGAACAATAAATTATGTGAATATGATTCACGATAATTAATTATTTACAATTTGAATATGAGGTGGAGGATCACATAAGTGACATCAATGGTCTCCCGTCAATGCAAAGAATTTCGTCGCCAAAAGTTGTATATAGGAGACGCCTGTCCGAAGTGCCAGATCCTATATACAATTATTTGGATCGGGTTCTTTGCTTCTCGAATGAGTAAGGCTGTATACGTAGTGACCCCAATATTGAGTCCTTGGGACGATATTAGATGCGTATAGCGAGTATTAAGCTCGTTGATGGTAAGTTCAATTAACGACGGTTAACATCATCTTATGGGTGGTGGGACTAAGTGTTAAAGACCGAATTGAGAAATGCAAGTTGGACTTGCATGGTGGAATGTGTTCCTGCTTCTCTTTATTCGAGTCACAAGTTCTCATATTATTGGGATATGATAAAGATAGAGAGGAGATCCCAGATCTTGCTTCAGATATAAAGGTAAGTATATCTCTTACATTGATAGATAATAAGGGAATAATCTTTCAAAGTTGACATAGCAAGACAAATTTGATTTAAAATGCCTTAATCAAAATTTTCAAATATGAATATAGAAATATATGTTCTAGTATAGTGCATTCTTAATTTTAAAAATGAAGTCCATGAACCCACTGAGCATGCTCCTGGAGGTCAATCAGTTGACCGGACCAAATTATTCGTATTGGATCCGAAATTTAGATATTGTCCTATCTGCGGTGTGCATCTCATATGTGCTAACCAAGGACAAGATAGCATACCCTCGGACTCCGGAAGATAAATCTTTTAATGAGAAATACGATGAAGATCATAACTTGGCAAGGTGTTATATCCTTGGCCCATCGTCCAATGTGCTTCAGAAGCAGCATGTGGAAATGAACCACTGCCAAGAAATCATGTCGAATCTGAAAGATATGTTTGGTGACATAAACCGCACACAGCATTATAATGTGATGAAAGATCTTATTTGCTGCAAGATGCATGAAGGGACCTATGTCATAGAACACGTACACAAAGTGTTTGGGTACTTATCTGAATTGGAAACCCTGGGAGCCTACATGGATGCTGATATGCAGGCTGATTTCATTCTCCTATCGCTCCCTAAGTCTTTCAACAACTTTGTTGTGTCATATCACATGAGCAAAGTTGACTTCACTAACGCTTGGTTGTTAGCTGCATTAAAGTCTGCAGAAGACATAATGAAGAAGGACGGCCCCTCTACTAGTGCAATGGTTGCACAAGAAAAAGGAAAGCACGGTCGAAAGCAAGGTTCTCGGAGGGGCCGACCCTAGAAGAGAAAGAAGAAGAATAAAGGAGTTGATTCATCTTCTAGTGCTTCCACAATGATGACATCGAAGAAGACCGATGTTTGTCACCACTGCAAGAAGCCGGGCCACTGGCGGCGTAACTGCCCTGAGTACCTAAAGTCTGCTGATAAAGGTAAAGCCCCAGCAGGTATGAAATCTACTTTCATCATTGAAACTAGCTTTCTCATTGGACGAGAAGGAAGTTGGGTTGTGGATTATGGTGCTTCTGTCAATGTATGCAATTTGTTGCATTTGTTTTAGGAAACTAGGAATCTGGAGCAAGGGGAGATAGTCATCCAGATGGGATCTGATGCAAGTGTTGCAGCAGTCACCATTGGGACATGCCGACTATCGTTATCTAGTGGTCGAGTCATAGTACTTAAATAGCGTCTTTATGTACCTGAAGTCAGGAGGAATTTGATATCTGTATCTAAGCTTGTTAGACATGGATATTCCTTCCTTTTCTGTAATACGTTAGTCATAATCAATATGATAAATTTATTGCGGATGGTGTTTTGACTTATGGTGCACTCTATGAATTGTGCATTGATGAATGTGTCTTGAATGTCACTACCACTAATAAAAACCCTAAAAGATCCAGGGAGAATGGAAATCATTCGAATATGATTTGGCATCAAAGGCTTGGTCATTTATCTGTTGATAGAATCAATAGATTGATAAATGATGGACCTCTAGATTTTCTACAAGTCTAATCTTTACCTACCTATGAACATTGCAATCGAGGTAAAATGACCAGGATGCCTTTCCGTAACAAGGTTACGAGATGCGAAGGTATTCTTTACCTAATACATACTGATATATGTGGTCCCTTCAGTACCGCAACTAGAAATGGATATCGATATTATTTGACATTTATTGATGACCATTCGTGATACAGTTTTATCTTCCCACTACGTCATAACTCTGAAACCATTGAAAAGTTCAAAGAGTTTAAGGCTTTGGTTGAGAACCAAACCAATATGAAGATTAAACGGATTCGATCTGCCCGAGTTGGAGAGTACCTCTTAGATGAATTCAAGGGATACCTTAAAGAGAATGGAATTGTCTCCAATCTCACTCCCCCTGGAACTCCCCATCTTAATGGTGTTGCTGAAAGACGCAACAGGACCATCATGGACATGGTCCGTTCAATGATGAGCAAAGCACGTTTACCTCTTAGTTTCTTGGGATATGTAGTAGAGACTGCAATATATATCCTAAACAAGATTCCTAGCAAAGCTATACCCAAGACTCCTCACGAGTTCTGGTATGGAAACAAACCTAGTATTCGACTCTTGAGGGTTTGGGGTTGGTTGGTCCATGCGATGAATGTGGACGCAAGTAAGCTAGAATGTCGCACTTGTGAGTGTTACTTCATTGGGTATGTTAAAGGTGGTATTGGATATCAACCTTATGACCCTGAGACCTAAAAGGTTTTTGTCTCTAGAGATGTTAAATTTCTGGAGGATGATTTCCTTAAAGGCCAAGACAAAAATGAAGTAGAGGAACTCATTGAATCCCCTGAGGATTATGAGATTCCTGAACCAGAGACTGAAGAGATAAATAAGGATGAAACACCCATACCTCTTTGAAGGAGTTTGAGGATGGTTGAACCACCCGAAAGGTATGGATTCCATGTGTCAAGTGAGACTGACAATGATCCTACTTCATTTGATGAAGCACTCGCGGATCATAACATGGATAGATGGATGCTAGCAATGAAGTCAGAGATTGACTACATGCATAAGAATGGTGTATGGACCCTAGAGGATCCACCTAAAGGGGTGAAACCCATTGGGTGTAATTGGATCTTCAAAAGAAAAAGGGGACCTGATGGGAAAGTAGAGACTTTCAAAGCACGGCTCGTAGCCAAGGGCTACACACAGAGAGAAGGCATCGACTACGATGAGACGTTCTCTCCTGTGGCTATGCTTAAGTCCATCAGGACACTACTAGCTATAGATGCATCTCTTGACTATGACATCTAGCAGATGGACGTCAAGACAACTTTCCTCAATGGATACCTCGAGGAGGATATCTATATGGAGCCGCCCCAGGGCTTCATAGTTGAGGATGGTAAGGTATGCAAGCTAAAGAAATCCATCTATGGGCTCAAACAAGCTTCTCATAGCAGGAACATAAGATTTGACGAAACCATAAAGAGTTATGATTTTGTGCAGAATCCTGATGAATCTTGTGTATAAAAGAAGCTTAGTGGGAGCGCCATTGTGTTCATCGTGCTTTATGTAGATGATATCCTTATCATTGGGAATGATACAAGAATGATGACCAGTGTGAAGATTTGGCTATCTCGTACCTTCGAGATGAAAGATCTTGGAGAAGGCTCTTACATCTTAGGCCTGAAGTTGTTCAGAAACCGAGAAAAGAGGATATTGGGATTGTCACAACATGGATACATTAACAAGATTCTTGAACGATTTCGTATGGATAGTTCCAAGAAAGGATTCCTTCCTTAAGACATGGTATCCATCTGTCTAAAGGGATGGCTCCTCAAAGTGTTGAGGAAAAGAAGGCCATGGCTAGTTGCCTCTATGCATTAGCTGTAGGAAGCTTAATGTATGCCATGATGTGTACAAGGCCAGACATCTGCCATGTAGTGGGAGGGGTAAGACGTTACCAATCCTGCTATGGAGAGCAACACTGGACTGCAGTAAAGAACATATTCAAATATCTATGATGGACGCAAGATTACATCTTGGTCTATGGAGATGGAGATCTCCAAGTCTTGGGATATACAGATTCAGACTTCCAGTCGGATATTGATGATCGAAAGTTGACATCAGGGTTTGTATTCCTGTTGAACGGTGGTGCTGTGAGCTGGAGAAGCAAGAAGCATGACACTAAGGTGGATTCAACAACTGAAGTCGAATACATTGCCGCATCGGATGCTGCAATGGAGGCGGTGTGGTTGCGCAAGTTCATCTTGGAGCTTGGCATAGTTTCCTCTGATACTCCCATCCTGTTACTCTGCGATAACACGGGAGCCATTGCCCAGGCAAAGGAACCCAGATGGCATCAAAAGAGCAAGCATGTGTAAAGGAAATACCACATCATTCGGGAGATTCAAAAGCGTGGTGATATCATCATCACCAAGGTGGCCTTTGCCGACAACGTTGCTGATCCTATTACCAAACCTCTGGCGCAGAAGGTTTTCGACCAGCATGTAATGAGTATGGGTTTAAGGACTGTTCCTGAATGGTTCTGAGGGCTAGTGGGAGATTGTTAGCCATGTGAGCCCGAGGTGAACCACTCTTACAATAAATGTTATTGTAATAATTATTGATTATTTCACTCACTTTCTGAAATTAAATGAATGAATGCACTATAAGGTCCCTCTGTACAATTAGGGTTATGTACCATGGCCATCTTGATAATCATATAGTTGTTGATTCATTAAACGAATCATAGAGGTTGTTGTTTGGATGAATATCTAATGAGTTAGATAGAGGACTCATCAGCACCGTCAAATGAATATTAAGAGATGATCTCCAGCATGAGTAGGAGATGGCAATCCTTTCTCACAGAGGCTGATATCTGATCGACCTCTTGATGCAGGTCCTCTGCATGGGAATAGTGATTCGGAGGTGTCAGATTAGTTATGTCAAAGGGTTTACATAGCGAGATCGAGAAAACCTAAGTCCTACGGTGAATACTGTCACAGCATAGGCACACATCCTCTGACCGGAGACAGATGTGTTAATATATGTCTGAATGTGTACATTTGGCAGACCAATAGATTGATGATCTGACCAAGGTCTATACACAGGCGAGCTGGTGTGCATGTAAGGGCATATGAGTAATACGATGAGCTGGAATACATGAGCTCACTCATGAGGTATTGGGACCAATCAAATTCCATGCATGGTCATCGTGCTTTAGAAGCATGACAAGAATTTGAAGGTATGATATATGCTTTGGGAAAGCATATGATCGATATCGATTCCCAATGACCAAGATTGAGAAACTTGGTGATCAAACCCTAAATAAGACAATGTAAAATTGATCTTCATCTTCAGGTTGATCATAGGTCTTCCAGTATGAGGATGTGCATGTATTGGGAATACCTGAGGGTGATGTGATCATAAACGATTGTATAACCATGATGCTTCCAGTCCGAGGGAGTGATGAAACATGTCTGGATTTTAGTGACTCCTCTCAGTAGAGAAGTAACTTGATCTTAGTCCAAGTGTTGGATATTGATCTGAATGAGATTCAGATGCAATGAGAAGATTAAGTATACAGACTTGCTTTAATCAAGCATCTATGGGAGGTCTGTGAGATCTGGATTGGAGATGAGATCTCAACATCCAAGTCACTATATGTGGAACAATACAATCTCCATGTCCTAATCTCCAAGTATCTACGGAAAAAGCACATTATTCTTGAAGGGGTTCAAGAATAATTCCTATGATAAATTTTTTATTCAAGCAGCAAGGAGTTGATGATTAAATGAGATTTAGTTATCAAGTATAATATGAATAAGATTCATATTGTGAGAATGATGGTCCACGATAATTAAATGAGATTTAATTATCAAGGAATTGCAGATCGAGGATAGTATATTATAAAAATGAATATAGAGAGAGCAGCTTTGTAAATAGCATTTGTTAATTGTTAATGTGAATTGGATTCACATTAAGCAATTAATTGGAAATGTAATTTACAATTTAGTTCGGGTTGTGAATATGATTCACATATTTTTCAATGGCATGATTGAAATATTCACAAATTAATTTCGAATTAATTTGGTGGATATTATTGCAATAAAAGTTATTGCAATTTATCAAGAAATAATAGGATAAAAATAAAAAGGACATAATCACCACCAAAATGAGGTGGCATCACCAATGACCTAGTCATAGGTGATGCCCCCTAATTTTAGGGGGTGATTTATTATCTTCCATTTTTGTTATCTTGTTATCTCTTAATAATTGATTTATGTTAAATTAAGTTATGTTGATGATAATGCAACATATATTTGGTTTGATACAAATTAATGTTGTTGGTTTTTGACCAACAATCATCATGGTCGTTGATTGATACATAGATCAATCTAGCCGTTGATTCTATGTATGCCATGGATTGAGATCCATTGTATCCCAAACTAGTATATAAAGAGGGCCACCCTAGTCCTTTTGGAGTACATCAAGAGTACACGCACACTCTCTCTCTCTCATTCTCGACTACTTTCTCTCTCTCTAAGGTGGTCGTCCACCTTGTGCTTTGAAGGAACAAGTAATCATCTCCACGCCATTGTGATGTTGCTTCGATTGCTCGTGGATCTCCATTGACGGATTTCATTGGACGAAATCAGGAGATTCAAGGCTTGGATCTTCATCAAGGATTGCATGAGGAAAGCGTCTCATCATCGCACCCGCAAGTGCCATCTTTGTAGATCGAACTTAAGTATGGAGGATCTCTTGCTTTAGAGATCTTGTGATCTCAACCACGCTTCAAGAGGTATTTCTAATACTTTGTGGTTTGATGAAATAATCCAAGAAATGTTCTTGTGATCATGTGGTTTCATCACTTGATTTAAAATTTTTATATTCCGCTCCATCTAGCGACTAGTGCGACTAGTCGCCCCGATCGCATGAGATGCGATCATCACGCTTCCGTGACGCGCTTGAGGATTCTCAATATCCTTCAGCGGGGGTAGTACATAGTATAAAGCATACCTCCCATATGGACTGGTAAATGTGGTTTTCTCTTTATCATCATGGGCTATAACAACTTGATTTTACCTAGAATACCTATACAAGAAATTGAAATATTCCTTTGCCACAAGGTCTTTCAACAGTTGGATCAATAAATGGTAAATTGAAGTGTTCTTTCTTGGTCTTTAGGTTCAGTTATCTATAAATCCACACAGACGTGCCACGAAGTGGGTACTCTGGTCAGAATCTCCTCTCTCTTGTCGTTCGTTATTTTTGTGATCCCTGATTTCTTAGGATCACATGCAACATACTTGCCTATTTTGAATTGGAGATTGGATAGATAATGCCTTCATCGCACCACTTCATGATCTCTTTCACCATGACCTCTTGGAGGTTTGGGTTCAACCTGTGATGAAATCATCGGAAGGCCTGTAGTCATCCTTTAAATAGATGTGGTACAAGCACAATGAAGAATTTAACCCATGGAGATCCAAAATTTTTCTGCTAATAGGCTTGCAATTTCTTTTTAGAACCTTGAGTAAACGAGATTCCTAGTTCGAAATCCGCTAAGAGTTCGTGATAACTTGGAACATGTTTTCCTCCCTCGTAAAGAAGGTATACTTCATTGATGAAGCTAATGGCTTCAGCTCTTGTAACATCGAAGTCAGCTCAGTGGTGACTT
Source organism: Ottelia alismoides (assembly GCA_037367405.1). Lineage (NCBI taxonomy): Eukaryota > Viridiplantae > Streptophyta > Magnoliopsida > Alismatales > Hydrocharitaceae > Ottelia > Ottelia alismoides. The sequence goes on along the minus strand of JAZKJV010008325.1, from coordinate 589,463 downwards.
CTACAACTATGGTTAGTTTCGGCTCTATTGACTATGTGTTGTCCACCTATAGTGATTCTGGCTCAGAGAACAAGACATCTAAAATATGTAAAAGAAATTCATCTTGCTATAATAAGGATGGATCTGTCTAAATCAGTTATGCATGCTCAAATAACATATCAACAAGAACCTCATCTTCAATGACAGACGAGAATGTGACTGTGCTTTCCAGGGACTCCTCCTTGGAATGGAATTCCTATGTCTCGATATCATCAAAAAACTAAATTGTGTCTTTGATCTCTTTAAGAAAATCATAGTGCTCTTTCTATTTATGAATTTTCTCACTCACATCTAACACGGGTTCTGCGATCTTTGGCACTTAGTTCATTTCAATGAGGACTTTGTTGCTACTTGAGCGAAAGGTTATCTTTTCGGTGCCATAGTTAGGCACTGCTTCGACCATTCGAAGGAATGGTCGTCCTAATATGATCAGGATATGTAAAAGGGGCACCGAGGTGTCCATATAAATCACAGTGAATTCCACAGGGAACTGCATCAATTGTATTGTAATAATTACATCCTCCAAAATTCCCTTTAGCTTCTTCATAGGAGTGTTTGCGAACCGCAAAATCATTCTTGTGGCTTTAAGCAGTCCTAACCCATGTTCTTTAAACATTGATGTAGGCAACAGATTAATCAATGATCCACTATCAAGGAGTGCACTTTTAAACTCCAGGTTGAACATCTCACATCTGAAGAGAGGTTCTCCCGTGTCCTTCTTCTTGCTTGGAAGGTTACATATACCGTTAAATGTTGCCATGGTTAGAACGTGTTTCTCTGATCTTTGGCATCTGCTGTTGTGGAGTTGATGCCTTGTGGTACATGCCTCCTTTAATACTTTATTCATTACTGGCATGTACTCCATGGATTTGGGTAATGACATCTTAAGCATAATATTTTGCAAAAATTTACATGATATTGGGATAAAACAAAGCTGTTTTCAAATTTTTTACGATTTTTGAGTTTAGAGCATAAGGAAATGGAGCACCTAGATCATCAAAAACCTCAATTTCATGCTATCTTTTGTTCCTATTTACATACGGATGGTTGTGCACAGTGAAACAAAAAAAAAAGAAGGCAAAATAAATGCAAATTCAATCGTGTTTGCTTGCACATGATCGGATGCTAGCGCTTGCTTCTCCTTTGCTGCATTAACATGGCCCATATTGTTATTATTTGGTTCTTTTTCATTTTCTTCATTTCTTTAGTGGTGGAAGTGATGCTCCTCCTTCTTCTTAATTGGATCCAGACATCATGTTTTATTCAACTTGTGGCACAGAAGCTTGAACTTTCCCTTTAGTTGAAGCAGTCTGCTGTAGAGTTCTACCACTCCTGGGTTGAACAACATTAGATAACACAAATGAATTTATACCTTATTTGTGAGGGGGTATTGCACTTATGTCTACCTGCTCCTTCATTTTGACGTTGTTGGGATTCACGTTAACCTGTGCTGGAATTACTATCTTTGCGACGGTGAGGTCGTCAATCTTCTGGCTCAATTCATTCATGAGTTGTGCCGAGAAGTACAAGGTAGGGTTCACTGAAGTGGCCTTTGACAATTCTGCAATCGTAGGGAGTTGAGGCTAGTAGTACTTCGACTATTGCTAATTGTGTTAAGTTTGATGAGGAGGGTATGGTTGTTGCTAGTAATGAGGAGGGAAGAAATTGAGAGGCTTGTGCACGTCATCTTGCTTTGGAAGCTTGACTGAATTTGTAGGTTTGATATATGCTTTTGAAAAGTATATGATCCACACTTTGGCATGATATATGCTTTTGAAAAGTATATGATCGATACTAACTCCGAATTTTAAAATGAGAAACTTATTGATAAAACCCTGAAGGAGACAATCTAAAAGAGATCTAAAACTTCGAGCTAACCCTGGGTCTTCCAGTATGCAGTATGTACATGTATTAGGAATACATGAGGGTAATGTGATCATAAACGATTGTATAACCATGATGGTTCTATTCCGAGGGAGTGATGAAACATGTCTATATTTTAGTGATTACTCTCAATAGATAACTGATGTAATCTCGGTCTAATTATTAGACAGTGATCTGAATGTGATTCAGATGCAATGAAAAGATTAGATTTGTGCTCTTGATTTAATCAAGCGTCTATGATTGGTCCGCAAGATCCGGATTTGAGATGTGACTTCAATATCCAAGTCAATGTATGGGGAACAATACAATCATCCGTCCTTATCTCCAAATATCTACGTTCCAAGCATTGAGAAAAAATTATAAATAAATGTGGTTTATTTATGATGAATAATATGAATTTGACTCATATTCTAAGAAGAGTTATCTAAGATAATTAAATGTGAGTAAATTATAAAAGATGTGAATAATGTTTATATGATTCATATAATTTGGGCACATGAGTATAGAGATCCAAGGTGATAAATGCGATTTAATTATCCTGGATATGAATAATGTGGATAACATTATCCGTATTAATCATATATATTATAAATGTGATTTATAATATACAAGAGAGAGCTATTTGTAAATAACTTTTACGATTATAATATTAGTGTGATTTGGATTCACATTGGACAATTAATTAAAAATTGTAATTTACATTTTATTTTGGGTTGTGAATGTGATTCACAAATTTACCAATGACATGATTGCAATGTTCACAAAATAATTGCGAATTATTTGTGTGGAATCATTTATAACAATTGTTGTTTTAAATATTGGAGATTTTCATGGAATAATGTAATCTCATGAGATTACATGAGATAGCCACCTTACTACTCGGTAGGGTGGATGGCCACCAACTCCCATTAGAAAAGGGTGACCACCCCCTCCATCTTTTGGGGAAGGAGGCAATCTACATTCCATTAATCTCCATGCTTGATTGATTTAATTTGGGATTATTTTATATTAATTTTTTAATATTTATTTAATCTAAATTAGATTAATTATTGACGTGGTTTTACAATAAAGTCTAGTCCATTTAAAGAAGCACAAATCAATCTCAACCATTGATTTTGTGTAGTCCTTGGATTGAGATCCATGGACTACCAAAATACTATATAATAAGAGATACACCTTACTCTTCAAGTAACAACAATAAGAGATCAACGACATATGCTCTCTCTCTCTATATCTCTCTTATTGTGGCTGTCCACCATGGAGCTCTAGAGAGAGTCACCATCGCTGCAGCATCGTGATTATGCTGACAAATTGTTTGCTCGTGGATCTCTGTCTCCCTAGGTCCGCCTCGCTCGTGAAGAAGATATCAGATATCGTATGATGAGATCAGGAGATTCACCGCTTGGATCATCAACATGGATTGCGGGGAGCACACGTTTCATCAACAAGCTCGTAAGCGTCTCCTCCGTCGGATCGGACTTGAGACAAGAGTCTCTTCATTTAGAGACTTGATCATAACTACACTTCAAGAGGTAAACCTAATACTTGTTTGTGGTTTAGATGAAATGATCTGAGAAGTGTTCTTGGATATTGTGGTTTCATCTTTTGAAAACTTTTTAAATTCTGTTGCCCCGAGCAACTAGTTCGACTAATCGCTCCCGATCGCATGTGATGCAATCATCACACTTCCATGATGTGCTGAAGGATTTTCCCTTACCATAAAGGTGGTATTAGAGCCATAGGTTGGAGTTTCGGATACGATCTATAAATCTAGGATGGTAATGGCACTTTAGGGTTTGTGAATTTTTATCGCATTTTGTTCACATAACCCTATTTTGAGTGATTTTTCCACCTCTTTTAAATTGCTTATACTCTAAATTATCACTTGGATTATGTTCCCCATTAAATATGGAAATGGTGGGACTTGAGTTTGCGTGATTTTCAATCTGATTTCTCAAGTTAACTTTTTTTAGTGAACATGTATCGACTGTTTTGGGGATGAAGAATCTTGACGTAACTAAAGAGTTAATTACGCATTTGAAACACCTGCAAATGCGTGCAAAACAATTGGGTTTATTTTAAATAAAATTAACAAACTATAGACACTTATTTTGCTTGATTTGTATTTAAATTGATTGATATATACTAATTTTAGTAAGTGAGGGTCATTGCTGAAAATTGCTTTCGTAATCAATAACTTTGTGATTGTCACTTAATAAATTATTGAAATTTATTATGAATTTACTGAAATAATTATTTATGACTATTTTTTAAATATTTGAAGTTGATTATTTCCTTAAATGACATTGCCATAACTAATGTGATAAGATAATTGTGATCACAAATTGATTACAATAATTCCAATAAACAATGTTGCTTGAATATGAATTAAAATTGTTTAGCAAATTTCCTTATAATATTACTCAAAATTTTTTTGATAAATATTACATGATATAACTTTGGTTGAAATAATAATTATCATCCCAAGTACAAAGTGATCAATTAGCATTATCCTGACCCGAGGCGGATATGGTGTCTAGTCGGGGAGCGTTGGGGTAGCAAGTTGCTCTGCGAGTATTTTGTCCCGCTCCTATCGGAACTGGCCATGATAGCGGGTAAGGAAGTGACAATGTTTGAAGGGATCTTGGTGTATTTTTCTAATTATTAAAATTCAAATTATACATATCTGAGATAATACCATATTTCAAGTAATAATAAAGAATGTTTGTTGGATATTATATTTGATTTAATGTGATTAGACCAAATGGAATCCAATTAAAATTAGAACACTCTATTGTGAATAGAGTTGTATTTCCCTTGGAAGAATTAATCGCAATGAATATGATTCATAATGATTAATTAGAATTTGAACATGATTTGGAGGATTACATAAGTGACATCCTTAGTCTCCCGTCAAGGTGAAGGGTTCCATCACCAGGGATTGTATGTAGGAGATACATGTCCGAAGTGACAACTCCTACATGAAAGCACATCTGGATCAGGCTCTATGCTTCTCGAAAGAGTAAGGTCGTATGCGTAGTGACCCTGATATGGGGTCCTCGTATTATTGGACAATATAGGATTGCATATAGCGAGTTCTAATCTTGTTAATGGTTGGTTCAATTAACGATAGATCAACATCACCTTAGGAGTGGTGGGCCTGGGTGTTAAAGATAGAACTAGGAATGCAAGTTGGACTTACAAGGCGTAATGTCTTGCCGCTTCTTTTTATCCAAGTTACAGGTTCTCATATTATTAGGATGTAACAAAGATAAGAAAGGAGATCCCAGATCTTGCTTGAGATATAATGGTAAGTATATCTCTTACATTGAAATTAATTAAGGGAATGAACTTTCAGTGTTGACAATGCAAGACAACTTTGATATAAAAATTCCTAAATAGATGTAAAATATGTATATATATATGTATATATTTATGAAAAATTTTTATTTCAGATAATCCTTTATTAAACCCACTGAATACTTTACTCAATAATAACCAGTAAATATCATGGATTGCATCCATGATTAAGATATTATACTTGCAGTTGGACACAAAAGGTATATGGTTGCAATGTGCAAGTGTCCTCATAATAATGAGGAATGGCAACTAAATAGACAATAGAACTACAATCCTAGGGTTTGTATGTCTCTATAGTCTTGATCTCTCATCGAGTGTGCTTTGGAAGTATCATGTCGATGATGATCGTAATTATAGAAAATCCTTATAAAATATAAGATGTTTTCGCATACATATGTGCTCTCGACATTAATCATCAATGACATGGTTCACTACATCATGTAGAATGGTGGCTCTACAAGAGATGATGTATTCAAAATATTCGAGTACCTACCTTAACCGAAGTCATTAAGAGTTTAGATGGGTGTAGATACGATGAATGTCATCATTCTACTATCTATACTCTAGTCATTCATGAAGCTTCATAATATTCATATTGTATGAATTGAATGAAGCATGTATAAATGTTGAAATAATTTATATTGAAATCTTTTGAGTTCAACTTAAGAGATTATTTGTCTTAAGCAATGGTTGTTTATGGATGAAGAGAGCACAGTGGAAGCATGGGTCTGACCCAAGCAAGAAGAAAAGTCAAGGAGTTGATTGTACTTTTGTAATTTCCATATGACATCCAAATAGTTGGATAAATGCCAATACCGCAATAAGATGATGTGTTGATAGTATGACTATCATGTTTAAATAGGATCCTTAGAGAAGGATCCTGATAGTGCATCATAATATTAACATCTACATATAATCATTGAAATCGACTTGCTTATTAGATAATATCAAATTCTAATATTTGTATCTCATTCTTCTAATGGTATTTGCATTTCGTTGCATATGTTTTTGAAGACTAGAAAATTTGATCTTATGGTTTAATAGTCATCCACATGGATATTGATGCAATTGTTGCAACAATCTCTATTGGATTGATAGACTTCATGTTTTCAGTGGGAGAGTCGTTAGTCATAGAGAATGTCTCTATGACATAGATACTAGAATACATTCATTGTTTATTTCTAAACTTATTGAGAATGAACATGAATTCTGGGATAGACCTATCATAAACATTCATGATGGGATATATTTCAGACAGTAATCTAGCTTCTATAGGACTCTACTCAATTAGAATATTAATGAATTGTTCATTAACATTTCTAATACTAGAAATTAATTAAGATCAATAGGAAGATGGAGATCATTTGTCAATGATCTGGCATCAAGCCTTGGACATATGTTTGTAGATGAGATCAACAGAGTGGTAAGAGATGAAGCTTCAAAATGTTTGAAATTTAAAATCTTGCATACTTGCGAATATTGTATTCAAAGTAAAAATGTCCTATATACCCTTCTTTGAGAATGGTGTAAGATGCCAAGGTATTTAAGATCTCAAACATATTAATGCATGTGGATCATCTGTATCATAATAAACATTAATGATATGTGATATCATTCGATGATTATTTTTGACATGAGATTTCTTCCCTTCACCTTAGTAAACTTTGAAATGTTCCAATTTTTCACAATTTAAGTTTAGAACCAAAGATTGAAGGAAGATGAAAGTTTTTGATCTAATCAAGGTAGAAAGAACCTATTAGATTAATTAAAAGAATACCTTATGGAGAAAGGAATATCAATTCCTATCTTGGTCCTCCTAATGCACATAAACTCAATGGAGTTGTAGGGAGATACAATTGGATCATATGTGACATGATTTGATCAATGATGAATCTTAGCATAATTACCTCTTGGTTTCCATGGCATATATGTTGTAGACACTACAATATATATCCTTAATAAGATTCCATAGTAAACCCTAAAATCCTCATAAGCTATGGGTTGGATCCTAGCATAAGGATGGACACTCGGGGATTTAGGGTTGCTTGGTCCATGACTTTGTCGTGAATGCAAGTAAGCTGGAATCTAGCACCAAAGAGTGCTACTTCATTATGAAATTAAAGGATGGTATTGGATGCCTACTTTAGGACCTTGATATTCTTAAAAGATTTATTCTCTAAGGACATGATTCTAAGAGGATGACGCTCTTGCGAATTAAGATGAAAATGAAGTGAAGGAACTCATTATATCTTGAGAAGATAATGAGGCTCATGAAATCGGAAACTAAAGGATAATTAAAGATGGAACATCATACCCATTCCAATTATTCTGAGTATAGACTCCACGTCTCAGTTGTGTCTGTCAATGACTTTACTTCATATGATGAAGCTTTTGAGGATCATGACATGGAAAGATGGATGTTAGAAATAAAGTCTAATGTAGACTTCTATAAAAGTGATGTATATGGACCCTAGAGGATCCACCTATATGGGTAAGACCCATTATGGTGTAAATAGATCTTCAAGAGAAAGAGGAAACATGATGAGAAGGTAGAGACCTTCAAAGCACGGTTCATATCCACAAGATACACATCATAGAGAAGTATATCTTGCGATGAGACTTTCTCTCCAATGGCAATGCTTAAACCAATCGGAATATTGCTAACTACAGCTACAAAACTTGACTTTGACATCTTCAAGAAGGAAGTCAATATTCCATTCCTCTATGAATACCTCTCTGAGGATATTCACATGAAGTAGCCCCAGGGCTTCATGGTCGAGGAAAGCAAGGCGTATAAGATAAGGAAATCCATAAGTCGACTCAAATGATCTTCTTGTAGTTGGAACATCAGATTTGATGAAATTATAAGTGTTATGATTTCAGATAGAATATTGGTGAACCATGTGAAGCTTAGTGGGAGTGCCATTGTGTTGATCATGATAAATGTAGATGATATCCTAATCACTTGGAATGATATGTAGATGACAATAAGTGTTTTATAATGTGATTATTCCATACCTTGAGATATTGTCTCATGGATATCTCTTAGATCTTAGTTCTGAAGTTGTTCAGAAGCAAAGAAAAGAGGGTATTGGTACAGTCACATTAGTGGTACACCTTGGACATTTCCATTTTCTGGAGAATTCCTAGAAAGGCTTCTTTGCCTTAATATATGATACTGACCTATCTAAAGGGATATCACCTCAAAGAGTTGAGGATGTGAATACCAAAGCTACATGCCATAGTGCATCAGCTTTGTGAAGCACAGTGTATGCTAGATATATACAAAAGTCAGATGTTTGCCATGCAATGGGAATATTAAACTGTAACTAATCCTACTCTGGAGATAAAATACTTAATTGCAGTAATAACAATATCTTCAAAGAGGACAAGACTTTAGAGATAGTGATCTCTAAGTCTTATCTTCAATAACTTAATACTTTATAGTTAGTGATCTAAAAGGTCTTAATAGCATATACCTTAGGAGATAGAGATCTCCAGGAATAAGGGTATTCTGATAAGAATAATGGAAATATCGGTTACAATAATAATTGAGTTGCAGTTTCAAGGATGCTATGACATACATTATTAACTATTCGTTGCATAAGATGCAACATTCTCATTGGATGCGAGCATTGTTACTGGGGGATATGCAAGTGTCGTAAAAGGACTTGGAGTAGACTCTCCAGAAGAGAGTGACTGATTAGCTTAACTGGCTATTTTTCTAAATAGACTATGATTGTTAGATGAGCGTGGGTTTAAAGATTAGCCAATTAATGTCTCTTTCTGCTAGTGGGAGATTTTTGGACATGCGAGCCCATGGCGAGCCATTATGCAATAAATGTAAATTGTAAATATCAATTCATGATTTAAAATGAATAATAATTAATTTGCATAATAGGTCCCTTAGTACAATTAGGTTATTGTAACATGGCCATCTTAATGATGATACAACTATTGATTCAATTGTTGAATCATACAGGTTGGTGCCTGGATGAATATCTAAAGAGTTAGACTTTGGACTCATCAAGCACCTTCAAATGATTATTTAGAGAGGATCTCCAACCTAAGAAGGAGATGGCAATCCTTTCTCTAAAGTCTGATATCTGACCTACCTCTTGATGCAGGTCATCTACATAGGAATAGATATTTAGAGTTATCAGATTGGTTAGGTCAAAGAGCTGACTTAACGAGATTGAGATAACCAAAGTCCTATGTCGTATGATATCATGATATAGGCACACATCCTCTAACCGTAGACAAATATGTAACTATATGTCTATGTATGTACATTTGACAGACAAATAGGTTGATGGCCTAATTAAGGTCTATACACTAACACGCTGGTGAGCATACAAGGGCATATGAGTAATACGATCTCGCAAAGGGATCATAAAGGTTCATTTATTGAACCGGAATACATGAGCCCGCTCATAAGATATTGGGAAGAATCAAATTCCATGCGCAGTCTTCTCTGTATGGAAGCTTAACTGAATTTGTAGGTTTAATATATGCTTTTGGAAAGTATATGATCAATACATATGTATGATATATGCTTTGGAAACGCATATGATTGATACCAACTCCCAATAGTCAAATGAGAAACTAAATGATAAAACCCTGAAGGAGACAATCTAAAAGAGATCTAAAACCTCAGGTTTACTTTAGGTCTTCCAATATGCAGGTTGTACAAGTATTAGGCATACCTGAGGGTGATGTTATCACAAACGATTGTATAACCATGATGCTTCCATTCGGAGGAAGTGATGAAATAGGTCTGGATTTTAGTGACTCCTCTCAATAGAGAAGTGATCTAATCTTAGTCCAAGTGTCAGACAGTGATCTGAATGTTATTCAGATGCAATGAGAAAATTAGATTTTTGGTCTTGATTTAATCAAGCATCTATGAGCGGTCTGCAAGATATGGATTTGAGATGTGATCTCATTATCCAAGTCACAATACGTGGAACGATGCAATCACCATGTCCTTATCTCCAAGTATCCTAGAAATAGTTCAAGGATCATTTCACCATTGATATATGTATCCAAGCATTGAGAAAAAATATAATTAAATGTGATTTAACTATCGTGAATAATATGGATATGATTCATATAATAAGGAGAATTATCTTAGATAATTAAATTTGATTTAATTATCAAAGATGTGTATAATGTGAAAGAGATTTATATTATCCGGGTACATGAGAATAAAGATCCAAGATGATTAAATGCGATTTAATTATCATGGATATGTATAATGTGTATATCAATATCCATATTAATCATATATATTATAAATGTGATTTATAATATATAAGAGAGAGCTATTTGTAGATAACATTTAAGATTTAAATGTTGATGTGATATTGATTCACATTAGACAATTAATTGAAAATGTAATTCACATTTTATTTTAGATTGTAAATGTGATTCACAAATTTACCAATGGCTTGATTACAATGTTCACAAAATAATTGTGAATTATTTTCTGGAGTAATTTACACCAAATGTTGTTGTAAATATTGGAGATTTTCATGGAATAATTTAATCTAATGAGATTACTTGAGACAACCACCTTTTTACTCTGGAGGGTGGACGACCACTAACTCCTATTGGGGAATGGTGGACGCACCCCCTTATGGAAGGAGGCAATCTCCATTCCATGAATCTCCATGCTTGATTGATGTAATTTGGGGTTAGTTTATATTAATTTCTCAGTATATAATTAATCTAAATTAAATTAGCTATTATTGTGTTTTTACAACAAAATCTTGACCTTTGAAAGAAGCACAAATAAATCTCATCCATCGATTTTGTATAGTCCATGGATTCGGATCCATGGACTCCCAAAATACTATATAAGAAGTGGCACCCCTTGCTCTTCAAGTAACAACAATAAGAGATCAACAACATATGCTCTCTCTCTCTCTCATTCTCTCTCACACCAACTTTCTCTCTATTTGTGGTCGTCCACCAAGGAGCCCTAGAGTGAGTTGCCATCGTCGCAACATCATCGTTATGCTGACGGATTATTTGCTTGTGGAACTCCATCTCCTTTAGTGCACCTCGCTCGTGAAGAAGACGTCGGATTTCATGTGACGAGATCAGGAGATTCACCACTTGGATCATCCACAAGGATTGCGAGGAGCACACATTTCATCGATGCGCTCACAAGCATCTCCTTCAACAGATCAGACTTAGGACTGGAGGTCTCTTCGTTTAGAGACTTAATCACAACCATGCTTCAAGAGGTAATCCTAATATTTGTTTGTGGTTTAGATGAAACGATATGAGAAGTATTATTGGATTATGTAATTTCATCTTTTGGAAAATTTTTAAATTCTACTACCCCGAACAACTAGTTCGACGGGTCGCTCCCGATCACATGTGATGCAAGCCTCACACTTCTGCGATGCACTTATGGATTTTCCCATATCCTACACTCCTCATCCCCCTGAGCATCTCCCGAAACACAACTTGGGCAAGAGCTTGGTCTTTCAACTTTTGCTGGATGGCTTGGATTGATGTTATCAACTGTATGTTGATCTAATTCTGATCCATTATCTCATATGAATTTGGTCCCTTAACATATCTCTAGGGATCCTTCTCAATGTTCAACTATGTCTCGGGCTCCTAATCGGGTGAAAAATATGCTTTGGGAAATAAGACTCGTTCAATCCTCGAAAAATAAGAAGCATGTTCGAGACGAGAGTCTGTCTCGAATAATGGATTTATTGGAAATAAGAAAGTGGTGAAAGAGAAAGATCAGGAATAGATTCGTCTTGATCCTTGAAGTGGTTGAAGATAGGGGAGTCCAAAGAGAAATCCATAAGTTCCGAACTTACTCTTGAAAATCAACGCAAATTATTGAAGATGCCAGCATCCGAGAACCGATATAGGTATTCGCAAGGTTCGAATAAAACTATCCAGTATTAGGCATATTGGGAGATAAAAAGAAGTGGATGATGAAGTAGATGAAAGAGATGATGAATTCAAGAGAGTTTGAGAAGAGAAGGCTCAGGAGTAAGCAAGGCAAAAGGAAGAGGTGGCAAAAGGAGTGTGAATGGAAAGGTGCAAAAGTGAGATGTTTTTGATCTTGACCTATTTAAAACTAATCAATCAACCCATAAAATAAGGGTCAATTCACCAACTCAACACAGTGACAAGTAAGAGTTCGACAATTATCTTTTCAATTTTATTGGTTGTATAATGTAATCACATCAATTACTCCTTTGCGACTAATCCTATAGGCAAGTGAGTACTGCTGGAAAAGCACCTCGTACTTTCCACTTCCTTTGTAACAAGTATCATGTACTTTTGAAGGTCCTTGTAGTCGGATCTCGACCACTACATAACAATAGAAGTAGAGGGGGAAGCCGATAGGTGAAACAGATACTTCGGACCAAGTCTTCAAAGATACTCCCATGTGGGTGAAGAGCCTCGACCTACCCTACCTAATTCAACTGGATTAACGATCAAATTCAATGTTGCGTTCGTTGTAGTTGGGTAAATCGAGACTGATCAAAAACCACTTAGATTAATGTTGAAATAAACGCAAGCGGCAATTTTTTTTATTTTACTTGGGCAAGCCTAAGGTCGAACTCAGGGAAGCAGCTTTCTCTGTAGGTTAATTAGAAGTCAATTTCGATGTTAGATTTTCAGGATAATATTTTTGGTTTTTTTTTATGCAATTAAGAAAAAGTGCGATGCAATTCAAGCCAAATTTGAAGTTAAATAATAAATTATATCAAATTAAGTCCAAAAATAATGAAACTTGGCCAGAATACGAAATACAATGAAACTATGCTACTACAAATTTTTTTGGAATTTTTAGACTCTAAATGAATTAAATATGAATTAAATATAAATGTAGGGTGAATTTTGCAAAATTAATTTTAATAAATACTAAAGTACTTCATTTTCAGACAGAAAAATTATCCTAGATATTTCTATGTGAGAGGAATCCAAGAAAATAGATAGACCTAAAAAATGATGTATATTGGACCTATTAAAAATCAATTTAGCAAAAGACTAATTAATTTATTCAGGCCTCACCATGCGTGCAAATGATGTGATTTTTGGGCATGAAGTAGAATAACTAAATTAAACCTATTATGATTTTTTGGTGATTTTTGGAGCAACAAATAATTTAATATGGAATTAAAGTCATACAGTGGCAAAACTATGTAGATTTCCACAAAAATAATAATATTAAACTCCTCGATGCCCACAAAAATATGACAAGTGTCCAAAATGATAAAACACAAGTTTCTCTACAACGTGCAATTTTTGGAATTTAAAAATGACGATAAAGAATGCCTAAATAAATGTGCAAACACAGCGACCAAAATACATATAATAATTAAAATTGCTTAAATCAAAACATGCGTACATGGACTAAAATGCAATTACCTATAATGTTGGGGGGATGTGTGTAAAATGTCCACAAGAACATGTGTGCCTCACGTGATTCTCCTAGCAGAGACTGAATTGCAATTTGGAAAATTTGATGGCGTCTCTGTGCAAAATGCCCAAACCGCACGCGAGGAATACGTGAGGTGCTAGGCTCGGACGACGTTGGAGGCTCGGACTGTGGTTCTGGTGCGCTGGAGGCTCAGGCGTGCTTCGGGGTAGATTCGGGAGCTCCGAGCCTAAGGGTCGTGGAAGAGGCTCTAAGGAAGTGTCGTGGTACACGATGGAACATTCGATCGATGAGGATCAAACAGCTGCTGAAGCTGGATACATGGCACGCCATGGGACCATTAGATCGTGATGGATCCAACGGTATCTGGAGCTCCTGGATAGGTTGACGTGGATCACTGGAGACCGTCTGATCAAGACGATGAGACGGTAGTTGTAGCTCCTGCTCCTTCTCGCCGCCACCTCCTACGACGGATGTGGCTGGGCTCCGGCGAAGCCTACGCAGCTCCACCACCTTGGTTCTCGCTCGATACTGATCTCCAGGGGCTCCAAAGCAGCTGCGAATGATCGTGGGAGCTTCACGGAGCGGTCGGAGCGTCTGGATGAGGTGGAGGTGGTCCGTAGGACAGAGGCGACTAAGCTCGAAGCAGCTCTGGCGACGCTTCCGACCAATGAAGAAAGTGGTACCTAAAAGGTTTGTGACTATAGTCGAGGCGTGCAGGTGCTCGCGTGGAGTGTAAGGAGCGACTGGAGGCCTATAGGGCAAAGTGGGTGAATGTCGACAGGCTCCTCCGCTGTGAGGGGCGGAGCAAGGATCGGAGATGAGTCGATGGGTTGTGGGGGCGAACGAAATGATGCACGAAGATGGGAGCTTCAAGGCGGAGCCCAATCGATGGGCGGTGGAGGGTGGTATCGAGCGAGACAACCAAATAAATTAGGAGATGGTCGGAGGAAAAGAAGAAGAAGATTGGAGGAGAAATGAAGGAGGCTACCTGGGAATGGAGGCTCGGGGAGGAGTCTCCGGTCGTCGCTCGAGGGTCGATAGAGGCCCAAGCTCTAGCAGCTCGTCGAGGAAGCTGCTGGCACGGCGCCATGACGCTTCCACTCCTAGGGAGTGATGAGACGGGTCTGGATTTTAGTGACTCCTCTCAGTAGAGAAGTAATCTGATCTTGGTCCAAATGTTGGACATTGATCTGAATGTGATTCAGATGCAATGAGAATATTAGATTTGTGGTCTTTATTTAATCAAGCATCTATGGGAGGCCCAAGATCTAGATTTGAGATGTGATCTCAATATCCAAGTCACTATACGTGGAAAAATACAATTGCCCTGTCCTTATCTCCAAGTATCTGCGGAGAAAGTGCATTATCCTTGAAAGAGTTCATGGATAATTTCATTGTTGATATATGTATCCAAGTATCGAGAAAATTTATAATTAAATGTGATTTAATTATCATGGATAATATGAATTTGATTCGTATTATAAGGAGAGTTATCTGAGATAATTAAATGGGATTTATTTATCAATGATATGAATAATGTGAATGTGATTCATGTTATTTGGGGACATGAGAAAAGAGATCCGAGATGATTAAATGTGATTTAATTATCATGGATATGAATAATGTGGATAGCACTATCCATATTAATCATATATATTATAAATGTGATTTATATATATATAAGAGAGAGCCATATTGTGTTTTATATTTGTTGATTAATTGTTAATGTGAATGGGATTCACATTGAATGATTAATAGAAAATATAATAACATTTAGTTTTGGGTTGTGAATGAGATTCACATTTTTTCAAAGGCTTGATTGATATTTTCCAAAAGATAATTTGGAATTATGTTTTGTGAAAATATTATCGACAAGTGATCATGATATAATCATGAGATAATGAGATCTCATGAGATAATGAGATCTCATGAGATATTGAGATCTCATGAGATGAAGGTAGTCGTCCCCTTATTTTAGGGGATTGGTTTAGACTTCTCATTATCTCTTCTCTAGTCAAATGTGATTTAAATTGGAATTAGTTATTTTTATTTATCAATATGAATTAATTCAAATTAAATCACTTGTTGTTGTGTTTTACCAACAACAATCCTAGCTGTTGAAAGGGACACAATAAATCTCATCCGTTGATTGTGTGTTGTCCATGGATTGGGATCCATGAACTCCCAAAACCCTATATAAGAAGAGACATCCCTTGCTCTTCTAGACACATGAAATCAATGAATGCTATCTCTCTCTCTCTCTCTTTCTCTGTACACGCCCATTCTCTCTATCTCCCATGTGGCCATCCACCATGGATGCCCTAGAGAGATCCCCCATCGTCGCAACGTAATCGTCTGCCCGATCATTTGCTCGTGGATCTCCGTCTACTTCGACATGCCTTGCTCGTGAAGAAGACACCGTATCTCGTTTGTCGAGATCAGGAGATCCGTGGCTTGGATCATCAACATGGATTGCAAAAAGCACGTGTCTCATCCACGCGCTCGCAAACGTCTCCTCCGTTGGATCGGACTTGAGACAGGAGGTCTCTTTGTTTAGAGATTCGATCGTAACCACGCTTCAAAAGGCAATCCTATTACTTGTTTGTGGTTTAGACGAAATGATCCGAGAAGTGTTCTTGGATCATGTGGTTTCGTCACATAGAAAATTTTAATTTCTGCTGCATCGAGCAACTAGTGTGACTAGTCGCTCCCGATCGCATTCGATGCGATCATCACGCTTCCGTGATGCGCTTGAGGATTTTTCCCATATCCTTCATAAAGTATGTACAAGAAGGGGTGAGAATGTACATATAGATTATGATCTGAATCTTTTTGATGCTGCTGATGGTGAGAGATTAATGTTGCAAGGCTTCATGTGTGGCTTTATGTGTGTCTTATGAGTCTGCCTCACGCATGAAAACAATCTCCTCAACACGGACTAATTGTTCATTAGGTTTGATAAAAATGTTTCAGCAGTTGTCCATCAACTAGGGATGTTTGTGCTCCATCTATAAGATCTGAGATCTCTACACATCCACTGTCATGCATAACCCGGACTATGAATGGAGTCGACCACTTGGATTTAAGCTTCCCTTGGAAAACCTTAAGCCTCACATTGAACAACCATACCTTCTGTCCAGGAACAAAGGTCTTTCGTCTGATAAATCTATCAAGCAGATGCTTTACCTTGTCCTTGTACACCAAACTGTTATCATATGCTCGGTTTCTGATTTCCACAAGTTAATTCAAATCCATCACTCTCTTTTTCTGCCCTAGGTATCTGTTCCAATTGACATTCTTGTTTAACCATTCAGATTTATGCACTCTCTGTGGGTAAGTGGCATGGCTTCCCAAATACCATTCTGAATGGGGAGGTTCCTAATGGTGTCTTGTAAGTTGTCTTGTAAGCCCAAAAGAATTGGTTCAAGATCTGAGACCAGTTCTTCATGCCTGGGAGGACAAGCTTCTGCAATATGGTCTTAATCTCCCTATTTGACTCCTCTGCCATACCATTGTTCTGTGGGTGGTAAGGACTAGCGACACGGTGCTTGATGTCATAATCCTTCAAAAGTTTCTTTACATCTCTGTTCACAAAATGGCTACCCCATCAGATATCAATACTTTGGGGATCCTGAGCCTAGAAATGATGTGGTCTCTGAAAAATTTACAAACAGTCCTTGTCTACGGCTCGGGTCTGGATAGCCTCCACCCATCTTGACAGATAGTCTACCGCAAGAAAGATGTACTCAAAACCATGGGTAACCGGGAATGGGCCCATGAAGTCGATGCCCCATGCATCAAAGACATCACAAATAATGACAGGATGCATTGGAATCTCATCTTTGGAACCAATGATTCCTCCCATTCGCTGGCATACTAGTCACGACTTTGCAAAGGTGAGAGCATCGCGAAATAGAGTCGACCAGTATAAGCCACATTGTCAAACCTTCCATGCGATCCTCTTCTCGGAGTGATGTCCTCCTGCCTCAAGACTATGGCATAAAGTAAGGAGACTATGATATTCCTCATGATGAATACACCTCCTCCAGACACAATTCGATCCTTCAAGAAAAGGATCGGATCCTCCCAATGGTAATGTCTCGCATCCGACTTGAGTCGGTCTACGTTGCTCTTGGGCCAATCTTCGAGAACTTTCTTGTAGACAAGATAGTTCACTATATTGGCGTACCATGGGAATTAGTCGATAACAAAAAACGACTCATCTAGAAAGGAGTCTCGAATAGGTGTATTATCAGAAGTATAAAGAATTTCAAGATGGGAGAGGTGATCAGCCACTACATTCTTCTTTCCAAGTTTATCTCTAATATCCAAGTCAAACCCCTGGATAGATAAAATCCACCTAAGAAGACGTGCCTTCACATACTTCTTTTCCATTAGGTACCGTAGTGTTGTATGATCTGTGAATACAATCAACATAAATCCGATGAGATGAGATCTAAACTTATCCAAGGCGAACACTACCGCAAGCATCTCTTTTTTTGTAATTGTATAGTTACGTTGAGTAAGATCAAGCACTTTGCTTACGTAGTGTATAGCAAACGGGACACTGACCCACCTTTGTCCTAACACAGCCCAAATAGCAAAATTTGAGGTGTCTGTCATGATCTCAAAAGGAAGAGACCAATATGGGGCTTGTAGGATTGGAGCATCCATGATCATTCCTTAAAGTCGCTTAAAGGCATCAAGACATTTGTGATCAATAATAAACTCCACGTCTTTGTCTATAAGCACAGTTAGCGGTCGGGCAATCTTTGAAAATTCTTTGATAAATCTTCTGTAAAATCCAACATGCTCGAGGAAGGATTGCAACTGCTTTACGTTGGTTGGTGGCTGGAGTCATCTGATCACATCCACCTTGGCAGGGTTAACCTCCATTCCTCTCTTAGAGATGACATGCCCCAACATAATACTCTCTGTCACCATGAAGTGACTTTTCTCCCAGGAGAGCAGTAGATTAACTCACAACATCTTTTAGTGACTCGGTCAAGATTTCAAAGACAGGAATCGAAGGAATCACCGTGGACCGAGAAGTCATCTATGAAGACTTTCAGGAATTCACCGACCATCTCACCAAATACTGTAATCATGCACCTTTGAAACATATCTGGAGTGTTGCATAACCCAAAGGGCATACGCCTGACAGCATAGGTACCAAAGGGGCATGTGAATGTGGTTTTCTCCTTATCCTCAAGAGTGATAGCTACTTGGTTGTAGCCTGAGAACCCGTCTAAGAAGCAGAAGAATTCCTTTCCTGCTAATCTTTCTAAGATCTGATCGATAAATGTAGGGGAAAATGGTCCTTCTTCGTCGCGGCATTCAAGTGTCTATAATCTACACAGACATGCCACGATGTGGGTACTCATGTCACAATCTCATCTCCATACTCATTGGTGGTCCTCTGAATTCATAACTTTTTCGGGATGACATGGATAGGTGCCACCCACTTCGAATCAGAGATTGGATAAATAAAACCCGCGTCACGCCATTTCTCAATTTCTTTCTTCACTACCTCTCGTAAATTTGTATCAACCTGCATTGGAATTCACGAGACGGTTTAGCTTCATTCTCAAGGTAGATATGATACGAACATAGAGTAGGATTTATCACGCGAACATCGGAGATGCTCCAGCCTATTGCCTTGTGGTTCTTCTCCAAGATCTCTAGTAAGCGAGATTCTTACTCCTCGATCAATTGCAACATGATGATGATCGGAAATTTCTTCTCTTTTCCCTCAAGGAAGGTGATAAGTGAGATCTATCGAGGGTCGTATTAATCCACAAGGCCGATCAATAGTCGATGTGTTGTCCGCTCAATAAACCTCGATCAATAAATAGTTAACCCACAACAAGAATAAAGCAATAAATGTCAAAAAAGTGGAGTTAAAATTCATTATAACTCTACCGTAAAAGTGTAAAGGTGTAAGTACGTGTAGAGGTCGAACATTGGGAGCAAACGGTAGGAGGCACAAATGATGCACAAAAAAACTATTTTTATCTCTTGTCCATGTTATTGTTTTTGTGGGTTTTAAATTTTATATTTTTATATTTTTTTTGTTTTATATTTTATAATTTGATCTTTATATTTTCCAATTTTTATATTTTCTTTTTTCTATATTTTCCTTTTATAAAAACAATATAGCCTATATAAGGCTTTATATATACAAAATTTAGTAGCATATTTATAAGTATTATTAAATTTAGAAAAAATCATAAAAGAAATTGTTTTGGGGGTTTTTCATTTTTTTATATTTTTCTAGTTATTTTTCTGTAATTTTTGATAATGGGTTTTAAAAATAGGAAATGTACTCCAAAATTATCCAAATCAAGTTTTATATACAAACTTTTATATATATGAAAATATAAATCAGAATAAGATATTTTTGGATGTTTTTAAGAGTTTTAAAGATTTTTATAAAGTATTTTGGGGTTTTTAGATTTTTAGGGATGTTCTTCCATTTTTAATGATTCTTGGTATGTAAATAAAATAGGTCAAATATACTATATATAATTTTTTTGGAATTTTTAGAGACATTTTTATATTTTTTGGTATTTTCTAGGTTAAACAGGGAATAAATAGGCTCCTTTTTTATTTTAATAAATGGATTAAATGAAAAAAAGCAAATTAAAAATATGGGTGTGAATATACATGACATGAAGCATCTAACCCTATTTTTGTTTATTTTTCGGAGCACTTTAGCTTTATTTAATAAAAAAATAAAGCACACAAAAATCAAAGGTCTAGGAGGGGCATTTTCGCAAATACAAGAAACTTCATGAGTCACAGTGTAAATTTGCCAAAAAAATGTATAATGCAATTAAAATTTTATTAAACTTATTCGTTAGTACAAAAAATACCAAGGCTATTTCTGTAAAATGCCCATCGCGTGGGACTGCACGTGACGTGGCATGGGATGGACCAAAATGCAAATATTATAAAGTCCTTGGTGCTACCCACAATTTTCACAAATATAAACAACGTGCTCTAAATTTTATTGGACTAATTAATAAATACACAAACTTGCAGGTGTATCCCTATAATTTTGCCACCTCACATGGGACTGCACGTGAGGTGATGTGGACTGGACCTAAATGTATTTACAAGAAGTTCAGGGTCCTAGTTGGAAAATTTCCAATTTATTTATAACTGTATATTTTATTTACAGAATCAAATAATAAATACAAAAAATGACGGAGCTGGATATGCAATTTACCCCATTCAACATGCGATCGGACGGTCATGATCTCTTCACAAAACACGTGTCAACACCTCGCATGCCGATGAGGGTCCGCGTCGGATGGCCAAGATTAGATTGACTGGGTCGATCTGACGGCGAAGACCTGGCATGATCCAACAACTTTGATGTGACTTGGGAGACGCCTTCTTCATCCGACGGCAGTTGCTCCTTATGAAGAACGGGGAAGAACTCGTCTTCCCCAAACTTTGATCGTTGATCTCTCCTCCTCCAGAAGGTCTTTTGCTATGGCATTGGGGTCCACACCTCCGGCAAGGTCTTCCACAGCTAATGGTGGTCGCAAGGAGGTCCGGGATCCCATGTAGAGGCCTGGCGAGCTCAGGGAAAAGGGGGGCTCCAGGAACTCTTCGATCTTCAAAACTGACTCCAAGTGGAGTCTTTTGGCGCACAAACATGCAAAGACATTACACGCATGAAAAGGAAGGTCTGGGGCCTTATTTGGTGGGGCAAAATGGAAGGTAGAGTCGGGCGAAGGTCCCTGGTGATGGGTGAAGGAAGGAGACCTGAAGTCCAGATCCGGGGGGGATCTAGTTGTATGGGGTGCCTGGGATGTAGGGAACTGGAAGGGGGACAACATGGGGTGGTCAGCGAGGTGGGAAAACAGTCAAGAACATAGGGCTAATCTAACCTAGCTATTTAACTAACATGCAAAATAAATGCTGGAAATGAAACCCACAACTAATCCTAATCTAAAGAAACTAAAATGCACAGCTCGTACCTGCTATGATCGGTAGGGAGCAGAAGTCGTTGGCGTGGCGACCTTGGGTGCAACCTCCTCCTCCTTCAACCTGCTCGGACCCTCCAAGGGCTCCTCCCTGTCACAAAGAAGCTTGCTAGGATGAAGGCGGGGGTAGAAAGGCTTGGAGGATTGACCAAATTTGAGGAAGAAGAAGGAGGTTTTTATTTATACACAAAGTGGGCTCCCTTATTGACCAGGCGAATGGCGAAGCTACAAGCTATGTACAAGGGATTAAAGGATCGAGCGTGTATATACAATGATAAATGTCAAGAAAACATCGAGGGTGATTGATCGATAGATAAACCGGGAAAAAGTGAGCAATATGCAGGATGAGACACGTCGTGTCAAATCAGGAGGCGGGGGGTCAAGTTGACCAAGGTCAACTCGCAAAGTGCCCTGATTGGGCCACATAGGCCGCTAAACGACAAAACAGTGAAGTTTATTAAAGAATAACTAATTAAAAATAGTAAAACGATTTTATTAACTTTTGGGTATAAAATAAAAAAATTTATTATTTTATGTAGTATTTTATTATGATTTTTATTTATTATTTTGATGTATTTTATTAGTAGTTAATTTTTAATATTGTATTTATAGGTATATTCATCTATGTTTTGTACATTTTTATTCTTTTGCATATTTTATTTTATTATTTTATTATTTTATTTTATATATTTATAACTTATTTTTATGAGTATAAATATATTTTTATTTTATTTTTATAATATTATTTGTATACTAAAATAAATAGATACGTATATTCTATAGGTATATCCATAGGTATTTTACCTATGTATTATGTACATCATTTTATTTTAATGTATTTTATTGAATTTTGTTTTAGTTTTGTATTTTTAATAGAATATAAATAATATTTAAAATTTTACAAAAATATTAATGAATAAAGAATAAAAGAATATGCTTCCCGTTTTATTTATATACAAGTATAATCATAGGTGTTTTGTCTATATTTTTTCATAGACTTATTTTATTTTTCATTTACTTTTTATTTTATTCTTGTTTTAATATACACATATGTTATAAATATTATTTATAAAATTATAAAAATAAGAATTTGTAAAAATAATAAGGAATAAATAAAATGATTATTTTAATCGGTATAATATACAATAGGAGGTCAAAAACCTAACTTTCACACAGTAACTCAAAAAAATATAAAACCACCACCATTAAAAACTTGTGAAAAGTTATATACAATTAGTGATTTTGATATGTTTGAATTTTATTTGAAAGATATAGGTCTGTGAAGTTTGGTTTTTGTCTTTTTATTTTGTGTATAAAATGAACATTGTGTATTATTTTTGTGCCAACTCAATTTTGTATTTTTATTTACATTATTATCTACAACTTTTATGTTCAAAGTATCTTCATTTTATGACTAAATAATGAAGAATAAAATGGGTGTCAAAAATGCATAAATAATGAATAAAAGAATTTGGTTTTTATTGTATTTTTGGCCCTTATCTCCCCCAACTTCATTCCTTGTCGATCAACTCAATTCTGGACTTGGCCTCGAGGTTTAGGGTAATAAAATATTTTCAATATTATATTCCTTTTTCTTTTCTTTGCTTTATTCTATAATTTTGGCATTAAAACCCATATTTTATACACAATAAATACAATAAATAGTGAATGCTATTATGCACAAATTGATGCTATTTACATGCATTAGATAGGATTTTTAAGGCCAAAATGATAGAATAAAGGTGATAAAATGGAGATTCATCAGAAGGCATATTTTAAGTTTGTGGGTAATGGTTTGATCTCAGGTAAAGTATGGTCATCAAGAAAATCTGGCTCAATTAATTTTGGCTATGTGCTGGTATTGGCTGGATCTATCTCTGAAGTAACCTCCACCAACTGACTCAGCTCTGCAGTCGGATTGTCAAAAGTATCCAAGCAATTAGCGAAAGCCACGTCCGACTCATCGTCCTCATCTTCAGATTATCCTAAAGAGTGAAGCACTCACAGGCCCAGCTAGGCCTCTATGTCATCGATGATGTAGGGGGATACATTCTCTGCATGATCTACGCTTTGTTTGTTTCTAAGGATCTCGCATATTGTCTTGTATAAGATTCTCTCTAGCGGAGACAGACTCATCAGTGCTCACTGGGTTCTATCTCCATAGCCCAACAGTGTCTACATGAACACAATCAGGCTGTGACGAAGTATACTCGGTGCTAGATTAACAATCTGGCCTCTACCACCTTGTCTGCTTCATCTCAAGTTCCTTCATTTCTACATGGAGTTTGGAAGTGAATTTTATCGATCTTATAATCAAATAAGTCCCCTGTTGGTCTAAGGAAGGGCCTTCCATATGTGATCTGGGAATCTCTCCAATTTTGAGGGGTCTCCATATCAGGGATTCTAAAGTCCACCATGTAATCCCGACCCTCGACATTGATGATAATGTTCCTCAATTCTCCCTTGGACCTCTTGGTTTATTTGTCTGCGAATTGGAGCAAGTCTCTGGACTTCCTAAGAGGTCTTAGATTTAGTCGTTCGTAGAGGGTTGTGGGCATCAGATTAATTGAAGATCCACTATCTATGAGAGTGCGTGCAAACGTAGTGTCATCGACATGACTCACCACATAATAGGCACCCATGTCCCTTCACTTCCTTGAAAATGCATTCTTGATGTTGCAAGTAGTGGCTACTGATGAATCTCGTATTCATCATGCTAAAAGCCGCTAATTAAAACCCCTGCTTAATCAATCCAATAAAAATACCCTTTAATTCTTTAATTTTATCCTGTATATAATTTACCAATAAATTATTGTATTTAATTTCCTTTATTTTTTTACATTTATTTTATCCTCAAAAACCCCTAAAAAATAGGTAGAGTAATTATCCATAAATCACTGACTATTAAAAACACTAAAAAATACAAAAACATCTTAAAACCACAAAATCGGTATTTTTATCCCTTTAAAAATACTCCCAAAAATATATTTTGTACAAATGACCTATGTTAGCTTTTTGACCAACATGAAAGTTGTAGATCTCATCGAGACGAGCAACTTTCATGCTTTGACTTTTTCCTAATTCGGCCTCTAACTATTTCTTTTCTATTTTTTTGTTTTTATGCTTTGAATTTTCTCATTAGGCCAAGTGGCGCCCTCTGGGCCGTCCAGGTGGCCGCTCCCAGCTGCTGCCACCCGACGCTTCCCTGAGCTGTTGGATGTGCCTCTTTTCCGCCCGCATCTCACCGTCCATCCGCGCTCCGCTTCCAGCCCTTGGATCCATCTCCTAGATCTGATCTCCGCCGCTACCTCGCGCCTCGTCCATAGCCACTCGATCAAACACCTATCATATGCCTCTTGTGCATCCATGTCACCCATAACCTCCATTGTCCTATCATCATTCCATCCAACGTCCTTCCTTTTCCCATGTCTTCCCCTCACTTCAGCCGCCCGATCTTCACCATCGCTCCATCTGGGCCACTCTTTAGCACCCATCCCTCCACCACACGATCAGATCCTAAAGATCTGATCGTGGCCCTCCGCACGCGCTCCACTCTCAGTCGTTGGATCGTCAGATCCAACAGCTATGGTTCATTGTCAACCTCCGTAACCCCCTCACCCCCACGAGTTGGGACTCACGACCCCCGCTCGCCCTTCCATTTTTATCCATCTCCCCAGCCACTTTCTCCGCTTCGTAACGCCATCGACACCGTTCCAGTTCCTCTGCCATCCTCGCACGTCACCCATCATGCATGGCCATCACTCCTCCCTTAATTCCTAAGCTGTTGAAACTCCACTCTTCACCACTTAACCGTCGTCTGATTTTCACCTATTTAAGCCACCCTCCGCCACCAGAGACGGTCGTCCACCATTTTGGGCCAAAATCCTAGCTTCCTCCGCCCCTCCGGTGACAGCGGAGGGGCGGAACATCGAGGCGATTATGGACTTGGTCCGGTGTTGACCCGCGGCACCTCCGCCGCGTAGCGGTGCCTCCGGGCAGGTCAGGGCGATGACCCAGAGCTCCAACGGATCTCAATCCAGGGCTACTACCTCCACCATCACCTCACTCCGATGAGGTGATTTTTCCTCTTTTCTTCCTAATTTTTCCTATACGCTACAACACCGTCCACCTCCATCTGACCATCTCCTTAGCTTCACCAGCCATCAACCATTCGCTCGCTTCCACCAGCCATCAGCCATTCTCGCGCTTCCACCGCGCTCCGACCCCACTCCTCCGTCATCACGACGGAGGACTCCCCTGAGCCCCCACCTTCTCCACCTCTGCACGGCTCCCATTCCATTCCACCTCACCTCGCGCACAATTGCTCAAGCTTCGGCTATATCTAACGCTTGCAGGTACTTCGATTTTCCAGAGTTTGCGTCGGAGCTCATTCGAGCTCCTCTACTCCGACGAAGCTTCACCGAGCGCCACCTCCGATCAGCCACGGAGCTTCGCCTAAGCTCCAGTACTTCCGCTGAACCTCTGGAAAGCTCCCACGATCATCAGACGGCCTTGCGAGGCGAGGCGGAGCCAAGGGCAGGTCGCCGGAGCCCCGCCTCCTCCGGTGACCTGCGGAGGAGCGTGAAGACACAATTGTCGTCCGATCATCCGGATCGGACGGCCCAAATGATGACACGTGGTGGACCCGAGCCTCCAGCCCAACCTACAGGTTCGGGTCATCCGAACCTCGAGCCAAATCAACAGATAAAGCCACGTGTACCCAAACCTGAGGTTACCTTCCGAGCCTGGTCCCTCATGTGCAGCGCACATGAGGTGCTGGGTATTTTGCATGAAAGACCCTGGGAGATTTGACAATTACATTTTGGTCCCCAAGAATGTGCCTCACGTGCGTGCCTGGGTACTTCATAGGGAGGCCCTCAAACTTTTCTGAAATTGCAGAAATGCCCCCACGCACATGGACAAATTACATACGGGCCCAGGCGGTTTTTAGAATTTGCATTTAGGTCTCTCCATGGACCTAAATGTAATATTTATCATTTATTTTTCTTGCATTTTTGTTACAATTATGCCCCTACATTGTTTTTAGCATAACTTGAGCATCGTAGGTCCAAATTGCATGATTTTAGTGTCGTTTTGATCCTTATTTTGTCCTCTACATCTTAGCATGTTTAATTATCTCATTTTCCATTGTTTTAATTGAAGTGAATTTTTATGTGAAAAATGGAATCCTGCTCTCCTTGTTTTGCTTTGATTTGATGACCGCATTTCATGTGTGTTCAAATTGACTCTGATTTCATTTTATAATGTGTTGCTCATAATTGTCGGGTATATTTGTGATTTTTTATTCAGCATACATATTCTCTTGCATTACTCATGCATCACTGCAACTTGCATAAAAATAAATAAAAAAATTCATGCATCCTTGTTTTGCTTTGTAAATAGCATAGTTCTTCATATGGACCTGAAACTGGAATTAACTCACATTGTGCTTAATGAATCAAAATTCGTTGAACATATTAAGTAGTCGTGTCCCAGTGTTCGACCTTGGTATACTTGCCAAGTATAAATACTCCACATCATTCAAAAGATTGTGGTTTTTGTTGAACCAAATTCTCCTCATATACTACGATAATTCATGATTATTAAAGAGGTAAATTTGACGTTCATCAAATGGCGTCGTTGCCGGGGACACGGCTTTGCTTAATTATTGAATTTTGATTTTCTTTGTTGACAATTTTTAGGTCCTCGTTTCATGCATCAATCTTTGCATCTGCTGATTTAATTTTTCGGTGTGTCTAACTTTTCTCTTTTGTGGCAAGGCCCATGATGATCGAGGACACTTCATCCTCATGGACGTGTGAAGTCGGGAGCTTCCGCTGAAAAGGCCGCAAAGGAATTCGGGAAGAAATTTTAGGAGTTTTAGATCAGACATCCTGCATTGCATATTGTAAAAAAAACTTGCATCTGCATATTTATTTCCAGTTTTGCATGTTGTACCAAAAAAAGAAAAAAAACAGAGAGTAGATCACTTGATTATCTACCCCCCCACACACACCTACACTTGCACATACACACGCCATCTCCCCCTGTATATTTCTCTCTCTCTCTCTCTCTCTCTCTCTCGGTGTGTATATTTCACGAACCCCCTCCCCCTCACCCTCGTATCATAGAACACCCCCCTAACTCAGACCTTACTTAGGCTATTTGTAGCCTAAATATAGTGGGGATCTGCCTGCTCATCCCTCCCTCATCCTGTCTTCTTGTACTTAGGTCAATATTGACTTGAGTATAGGAGGATCCTCCTCCTCAGTTCTGCTATATCACCCCATATTTGAACCGAGCCTTGGCTTCATGGCACTTGTGCTATGAGGACATAGCAAAATTTAAGTATAGGGGGGTATATCGTATTACTGTATATTTACTTTAGCCTTAGCACGCATTTTTAAAACTTTTTAAAATTTATTTTCGGGTTGGGTTTTGGTTAACTGGTGAACTGAGTTTTGTAAAAACCTTGTAAAAATTGTTTATTAAAATCGAGGGATTAATTTTTGTAAATATTCTTGTGTTTAAAAAAATGAAAAATTAAAAATCTTCTTGGAATTTGACTCTGACTACTTGGCTTAGTAGACATTTTCAGTGAGGGAACCTCGGTCTCCCTTAGCAGAGTGGGTGGTTTAGAGGACATTGCATATGGCCCCGTCCTCAAGTAACACGGGTCTCGGCCGGTACTTACACCCATACTGACTGAGAGTGGATACTTTTATTTGAGCCTGGGCCAGTCATTGTCTCTTCGAGGAATAAAAAAATTCAAAATTAAAACCCATAAAAATATGCAAAAGTCAAAAATCGCACAAAAATCACTAACTAAGGAGTTGGTGTATTCCTGACACATTCACACTCATTCAAGGCTTGAGGATTTTGAGGACTCTGGATTTCTGTGATCTTGAGAGTCTGAGTTAACATGCCTTAGTCATTAGGGTTTTAAACTTAAATATCCACACTTCCCTGGTTTGAAAGATTTGAGTGCTATATTGCACTCTTCATCTCTTCCTTAAAGAAAATATGATCAGCACAATCACTTCCACAACTGCATGATTGATGAGTTGAGTTGAGATATCACTTGAGGAACTAGGAACCTGAGATTTGAGTTTAGACCTGATCTAATGATATTCAAGGATGGGATAAAGTTAATGAAGGCTTCAAAAAATCTGAGTGTCAACAAAACCCTAGCCAGTATGTGAACAAGATTCATATGCTATCTCTTTAATATTTACCTATGTGCCAGGGTGTGACGAAACTTAATGGAAATTGTTGATCAGTGTGCACCAACTTTTGGTAAAAGCAGTGGAGCTAGCCAACAAAAGAAATGAAATGTCAAAGAAAAAGCTCTGAATACTAAAGTCAAAATACAAATGAGCTTCCACCAATGGCGAGCGCTCCCAAACATTTTCAAAGTGTCCACTTGGACCAAGCGCTAATTAGGACCAAGGAGTCGGGCTGACACCATAAAAAGGACCCTGCATCGTAAGCGATACATGTCTGGGTGTCAAAGGTATCTTAGATACTCAAAAAAGACACACCCTGGTGTACTCCCAGAAAAACAAGTGCAGACGACTTTAACTCTCTTGACGGACACATTGATCAACAATATTAAAATTTACATGCATTGAGTAAAAAGGCACTCGAGAGGCCCCTTGTTCCAATGTGAGGGTGAGAAAAATAGACACGATCCCATTACCTCCATCATCTGGCTGTCCATCTACATTTCAAGTCTAACAAACTAATGAGACGGTTGACTGAAGCAAGAGTAGACTTATTCCCTAGTATTGAGGATTAGGTCTAGAGGAGAGTCTTTGGGACTGGAACTTTGAGTGATGCATCGACTCGACTCTCATGAAATGCAGTACACTAAAAGTCATATCCTTATATTATATGTAGAAAAAGAGAGTCTGATAATTAGAGAAGTTGGAATCCTTCTGACTAAGGCTTGGATAAACCCAGAATTTTAGGATCACTTAGGTCAAGGGTCTTCGAAAGATCAAGCCTTGAAAATTCCACGCGCACTGTCAGGAATTAATCCGACTCATTCATTCTTTAGAAGCTCGAGGACGAGCAAGGTTTAAGTATAGGGGTATGATGAATCTCGTATTCATCATGCTAAAAGCCGCTTATTAAAACCCCTGCTTAATCAATCCTATAAAATACCCTTTAATTCTTTATTTTTATCATGTATATAATTTACCATTAAATTATTGTATTTAATTTCCTTTATTTTTCTTACATTTATTTTATCCTGAAAAACCCCTAAAAATAGGTATAATAATTGTCCATAAATCACTGACTATTAAAAACACTAAAAAATACAAAAACATCTCAAAACCACAAAATCGGTATTTTTATCCCTTTAAAAATACCCCCAAAAATACGTTTTGTACAAATGGCCTCTATTAGCTTTTTGACCAACATGAAAGTTGTAGATCTCGTCGAGACGAGCAACTTTCATGTGTTGACTATTTCCTAATTCGGCCTCTAACTATTTCTTTTCTATTTTTCTTTGTTTTTATGCTTTGAATTTTCTCATTGGACCACTTGGCGCCCTCTGGGCCGTCCACGTGGCCGCTCCTAGCTGCTGCCACCCGGCGCTTCCCTGAGCCGTTGGATATGCCTCTTTTCCGCCCGCATCTCACCGTCCATCCGCGCTCCGCTTCCAGCCCTTGGATCCATCTCCCAGATCTGATCTCTGCCGCTACCTCGCGCCTCGTCCACAGCGACTTGATCAAACACCTAGCCTATGCCTCATGTGCATCCGCGTCACCCATAACATCCACCGTCCGATCATCATTCCATCCAATGTCCTTCCTTTTCCCTCGTCTGCCCCTCATTTCAACCGCCCGATCTTCACCATCGCTCCATCTGGGCCATTCTTTAGCGCTCATCCCTCCACCACACGATCATATCCTAAAGATCTGATCGTGGCCCTCCGCACGCGCTCCACTCCCAACCGTTGGATCGTTAGATCTAATGGTTGTGGTTCATTGTCAACCTCCTCAACCCCCTAACCCCCAGGCGTTGCGACTCGCGACCCCCGCTCGCCCTACCATTTTTATCCATCTCCCCAGCCACCTTCTCTGCTTCGTAACGCCACCGACACCGTCCCCGTTCCTCTGTCATCCTCGCACGTCACCCATCATGCACGACCATCACTCCTCCCTTAATTCCTAAGCCCTCGAAAGTCCACTCTTCACCACGTAACCGTCGGCCGATTTCCGCCTATTTAAGCCACCCTCCGCCACCTGAGACGGTCGTCCACCATTTTGGGCCAAAATCCTAGCTTCCTCCGCCCCTCCGGTGACAGCGGAGGGGCGGAACGTCGAGGCGACTATGGACTTGGTCCGGTGTCGACTCGTGGCATCTCCGCCACGTAGCGGTGCCTCCGGGCACCGATTGAGCTCCCTGCCATGGCCGGGCAGTTCAGGGCGACGACCCAGAGCTCCAACGGAGCTCAATCCCAGGCTACTACCTCGACCATCACCTCACTCCGGCGAGGTGATTTTTTCTCTTTTCTTCCTAATTTTTCCTACATGCTACAACACTGTCCACCTCCATGTGACCATCTGCTTAGCTTCACCAGCCATCAGCCATTCTCACGCTTCAACCTCCTTCCGACAGAACCCCACCCCGCTCCGACCCCACTCCTCCGTCATCACGGCGGAGGACTCCCATGAGCCCTCACCTTCTCCACCTCCGCACGGCTTCCATTCCATTCCACCTCACCTCGCGCACAATTGCACAAGCTTCAGCTATATCTAACGCTTGCAGTTACTTCGATTTGCCAGAGTTTGCATCGGAGCTCATTCGAGCTCCTCTCCTCCGGTGAAGCTTCACCGAGCGCCACCTTCGATCAGCCACGGAGCTTCGCCTAAGCTCCAGGACTTCCGTCGGACCTCTAGCAAGCTCCCACGATCATAAGACGGCCTTGCAAGGCGAGGCGGAGCCAAGGGCAGGTCGCCAGAGCCCTGCCTCCTCCGGTGATCTGTGGAGGAGAGTGAAGACACAGTTGCCATCCGATCATCCAGATCGGACGACCCAGATGATGACATGTGGTGGACCCGAGCTTCCAGCCCAACCTACAGGCTCGGGTCATCCGAACCTCGAGCCAAACCAACAGATAAAGCCACGTGTGCCCGAACCAGAAGTTACCTTCTGAGCATGGTCCCTCACGTGCAGCGCACGTGAGGTGCTGGGTATTTTGCATGAAAACCTGAAAGATTTGACAATTACATTTTGGTCCCCAGGCACGTGCCTCACATGCGTGCCTGGGTACTTTACAGGGAGGCCCTCAAACATTTCTGAAATTGCAGAAATGCCCCCGCGCACATGGACAAATTACATATGGGCCCAGGCGGTTTTTAGTATTTGCATTTAGGTCCCTCCAGGGACCTAAATGTAATATTTATCATTTATTTTTCTTGATTTTTTATTACAATTATGCCCCTGCATTGTTTTTAGCATAACTTGAGCATCGTAGGTCCAAATTGCATGATTTTAGTGTCATTTTGATCCTTATTTTGTCCTCTACATCTTAGCATGTTTAATTGTATCATTTGCCACTGTTTTAATTGAAGTGATTTTTTATGTGAAAAATGGGACCCTGCTCTCCTTGTTTTGCTTTGATTTAATGACCGCTTTTCATATGTGTTCAAATTGACTCTGATTTCATTTTATATTGTGTTGCTCATAATTGTCGGGTATGATTGTGATCTTTTATTCAGCATAAATATTCTCTTGCATTATTCATGCATCACTATAACTTGCGCAAAAATAAATAAAAAAATTCCTGCATCCTGGTATTGCTTTGTAAATAGCATAGTTCTTCATATGGACCTGAAACTAGAATTAACTCACATTGTGCTTATTGAATCAAAATTCGTTAAACATATTACGTAGCCGTGTCCTTGTGTTCGATCTTGGTAGACTTGCCAAGTATAAATACTCCACAGCATTCAAAGGATTGTGGTTTTTGTTAAACCAAATTCGCCTCCTATACTACGATAATTCACGATTATTAAAGAGGTAAATTTATTGTTCATCATCTACTGACAAAATGTGCTTCTCAAAATGGCTTTTGGTTTTCCTGCTGACCCTAGTAGGTATGCATCTCACCTTAAGGTACTTCTGAAATGTAGGTGTCATATCCATGTACTTATCAAACGGGATTGTGACCTTGATATATTTATTACAAAACTCAACCATCTTAAAAAACTCAGCCATCTTAGGGTCATCTTTTTGGAATTTTTTGGATTTCTTCTTTCCACCCTTAAGGGTACGGGGGAAAGGGATTATTGATGATAACTCAGATTCTGAAACTGAAATTCTTTCATTCAAATGGGAAACTGAGCTCTGTACAAGACTAGGACTCTAACTCTGAAAATGACTCTGACTCGGACTGGAAAAAATTCATGAAACGAAATCGGTGGTGCATCTACTTCTACTCCAGCTGCGTCCTCCTTAGATGAAGGTGCAGGCTCATCATCATGCTCGCTAGATTCATTGCTGGAGCTCCTCTCCTTCTTCTTGCCTTTGTGTTTTGAGGACTTTTAATTCCTCTTATTCCTATGATGTCGGTGATGGCTGCGGGGATGAATAATATGAATAAAATACATGATCTCATGGTTGATGCTGACCTTGATTCAGGCTATTGGGGTTAGCGTGAACCTGGGCGGGAATTGGGGTCTTTGGTGGCATATACTGATCCTAGTGGCCTGAGGCACGGTTCAGATCTGTTATTATATTAAGATAATCATTCTGTAGATGTTGAACCCTATCAGTCAAAGTCTGGATGGTTAAGGTGAGGGACTCTAACTCACTAGTGGTGGGGCCTACTGCTGCTGACTAGAGGATGAGTGATTCTGATGTTTATATTGGCCAGGACTTGCTAGTACTGTTGAGGGTGGGACGGTGCGGTGTAAGGTGGTGGAGGGCCCTGCTGGCCCGAGTGGAATGTGCGTTGTTGCTGAGGCTGGTATCCTTGTTCTGGTCAGGACTGTACAAAGCGCGATGTGGGGATGGAGCCGGTTTCCTGGTAAGCTAGGAAAGGTCGGTGTGGATGACCATTCCCTATCCCCGACTGTCTGTCGACAGGGACATGGTTGTACCACAGCTTGTTCATCTAAAACATCTGTGGAGGCTCCTCATAAACTGACTCCACCTGTGGGGGTACTTGTTGCTTCTCCTATGTGTACTGCTACTCCACAACCCAGCTGCTCTGAGGCCCTTGTACCTGCTCATGTACTAGATGAACTCAATGTACAGGTACACGTGGTGTAGAAGAGGCAGGTAGTCATATCTTGGCTACCTTCTCAGTCAATTCCTCCACTTGTTTTGGCAATCGTGAAAGCGCCTCAAGGTCAGTGACCCTCTTGTGGATCTGTTCTACCATGGTAAGCTTATTAACTATTATCCCCATACTAGGGATTAGGTCATCTATCAGATCCTCTATAGTCCTCCTAGGTGTCTCATTAGATAGGCTTGAGGAAGACACCTGATATGCCCTGGTGGCCTGAGATCTGCCTGTTTCTGCGATCTGCTCTAGGATCTTCCATGTTGCATCTTCGTTCTTATTCAGACAGCTACCTCTACAGGATGCACTCACTAACCCCTACATTTCCGGGGTCATCCCTCAGAACAAGATCTGGACTAAGATCGCCTTGGTAATACCACGGCAAGGGTATTTTTGTGTTTAGTCATTAAATCTATCCCAGGCTTCATGGAATGGTTCGTGGGGACCCTCGGAAAAGCTAGCGATCTTCGTCCTCATCTGGTTGGTCCTAATAAGTGGGTAGAACTTCTTCAAGAATAAATCTTTGAATTTCCTCCAGGTTGTACATCTAACCCTGAGATTCTTCAGCCAATGGGCAGCCCTATCTCTTAAGGCAAACGGGGTAGCCTTCAGCCTGATGTAATCTTGTCCAACCCTAGGATGGCTAAGGTTGTTACACACCAACTCGAAGTCTCTCAAGAAATCATATGGTTCTTCTATTGCGTTTCAATTAAACTTCTATAGCATACTAAGGAAATGAGGCTTCAACTTAAATACCTGTGGGGGTACCTCAGCTACGAGCCAACTATGCATCTCATTCTCTGATGGGTTGTAGGCATCTACCATCGCTCTATATATTCCACTCGCCTTAATCAGTTGTCCCATCCTAGCCATAAGATCTACATTCAACTGCTTGGCTCTAGCCAAACAGGAAAGAACTTGATGCATAGCATCATCTCTGTGTTCCTCTTCGTATGGATTTTTCTTAGGAATCTTGGTCTCAGGTTCATCCTCTTTACCTAGATAAATAATGTGGTCTAGGTTAGAGGACATAGTGATGAATACATTCTCACCGAGGAGAAGGTCTTCCTCTGTGAGATGAGAGGAGACCAAAGGGATGGTTTGAGGGTGACCATCTCGAGAGTGAGAGATCCCGAACTCAAGAGGGTCATGATCTCGGGATGGCCCAAGTTGCGCTCCGGTCGATGAAGACGTACTTCGTGAGGGATTCAATGAGAGATTTGTGAAGCTGGAGTAAATATCCCCCAAGTCAGTCATCTTTGATGGCAAAAAGAATCGGGAGCGCAAGTGTATAAAGATAGGATTTGACTCCTACCGAAAGCAAACAATTAAATCACAAACCTCGAGTTCGCACTCAAAATGATTAAGGACCCAAAGCTGGGTCCGATTAATATAGTTGATTTTATGTGTAATTTTCAAGCAAATAGCAAGGATTACGTGGCCTAAATGGAAGTCAGCTCAAAGCCAGATGCGTCTCCCCCGTTTAACTATCGCCTAAGATACCAACGTCCTTCCTCTCTTTGCTCCTATCACTAGCTGAGAAGTTCAAGGACCTGCCCCTATCTACCTACTAAAGTCGGTAGAGGCTGATAAGGCTTATAACTTCACCCCATATGGTTACTAGCAATTTGTCGCGGTGCACCGCTGCTTCACCCCTATCTACTTGCCGAAGCAGGCGGAGGCTACTTAGTGCTGGTTAGCTAAACCTCAAATAGTTCAGCCTGTGATATTTCCTAGGATCGGGGTACGTGATATGGAAGGCGGGGATTTTGGCTCTATATGAGGGTGTGCACACACACTCTGTATCCTCACTCAGCTTGAATTCAAGGTCGTGGTTATTCTTCCGCAAACAGAATTTCCAATTTTATGTTGATTTTTTTGGTCAATTTGGTTAGCAGTCCCGACTTAAAGTTAGATAACCACTGAATTAGTCCAACACACAAGGCATGCTTATCGCCCAGTCCCAATTTCATTTAATCATAAGTTATAGAAACAATGGGGGAGGAGTCGATGCACGATAAAACGATGATGTATGCTATGTTCAGAAGACTTACAGTGATCCTCATGCTCTACATGCGGGATGTAAAAAAGAATTGAAATTTTATAATTTTATGTAGTATTTTATTATGATTTTTATTTATTTTTTTGATGTCTTTTATTAGTAGTTAATTTTTAAAAGTGTATTTATAGGTATATTCATCTATTTTTTGTACATTTTTTATTTTTATATATTTTATTTTTATTATTTTATTTTATATATTTTTAACTTATTTTTATGACTATAAATATATTTTTTTCTTTATTTTTATGATATTGTTTGTATACTTAAATAAATAGATACGTATAATCTATAGGTATATCCATAGGTATTTTACCTATGTATTATATACATCATTTTATTTTAATGTATTTTATTGAATTTTGTTTTAGTTTTGTATTTTTAATATAATATAGATAATATTTAAAATTTTACAAAAATATAAATGAATAAAGAATAAAAGAATATACTTCCCCTTTTACTTATATACAAGTATAATCATAGATGTTTTATCTAAATTTTCACATAGAGTTATTTTATTTTTCATTTCCTTTTTGTTTTATTCTAGTTTTAATATACACATATGTTATAAATATTATTTACAAAATTATAAAAATAAGAATTTGTAAAAATAATAAAGAATAAATAAAATGAATATTTTAATCGGTATAATATACAATAGGGGTCAAAAACCTAACTTTCACACAGTAACTCAAAAAATATAAAACCACTACCATTAAAAAGCTTGTGAAAAGTTATATACAAGTAGTGATTTTGATATGTTTGAGTTTTTATTTGAAAGATGTGGGTCTGTGAAGTTTGGTTTTTGGCTTTTTAATTTGTGTATAAAATGAACAATGTGTATTATTTTTGTATCGACTCAATTTTGTATTTTTATTTACATTATTATCTACAACTTTTATGTTCAAAGTATCTTCATTTGATGACTAAACAATGAAGAATAAAATGGGTGTCAAAAATGCATAAATAATGAATAAAAGAATTTGGTTTTTATTGTATTTTTGGCCCTTATCTCCCCCTACTTTATTCATTGTCGATCAAATCAATTCTTGGCACGGTCTCGAGGTTTAGGGTAATAAAATATTTTCAATATTATATTCCTTTTTCTTTTCTTCTCTTTATTCTATAATTTTGGCATTAAAACCCATATTTTATACACAATAAATACAATAAATAGTGAATGATATTATGCACAAATTGATGCTATTTACATGCATTAGCTAGGATTTTTAAGGCCAAAATGATAGAATAAAGGTGATGAAACGGAGATTCATCACAAGGCATATTTTAAGGTTGTGGGTAATGGTTTGAGCTCAGGTAAATATGGTCATCAAGAAAATCTGGCTCAATTAATTCTGGCTAGGTGCTGGTATTGGCCGGATCTATCTCTGAAGTAACCTCCACCAACTGACTCAGCTCTACATTTGGATCGTCAAAAAGTATCCAAGCAATTGGTGAAAGCCACGTCCGACTCATCATCCTCATCTTCAGATTATCCTAAAGAGGGAAGGACTGACAGGCCCAGCTAGGCTTCTATGTCATCGAAGATGTAGGGGGATACATTCTCTCCTTTATCTGCGCTTTGTTTGTTTCTAAGGATCTCGCAAATTGTCTCATGTATAAGTTTCTCTCTAGCGGAGACGGACTCATCGGTGCTCACGGGGGTCTGTCTTCATGGCCCAACGGTGTCTACATGAACACAATCTGGCTCTGATGAAGTATACTCGGTGCTAGATTCACAATCTAGCCTCTACCACCTTGTCTGCTTCATCTCAAATTCCTTATTTCCACATGGAGTTTGGAACTGGATTTTCCCGATCTTATAATCAAATAAGGCCCCTGCTGGTCTAAGGAAGGGCCTTCCAAGTATGATCTGGGAATCTCTCCAATTTTGAGGGGTCTCCATATCAGGGACTGTAAAGTCCACCGTGTAATCAAAACCCTCGACATTGATGATAATGTTCCTCAATTCTCCCTTGGACCTCTTGGTTGATTTGTCTGCGAATTGGAGTAAGTCTCTGGATTTCCTAAGAGGTCTTAGATTTAGCCAGTCATAGAGGGTTGTGGGCATCATATTAATTGAATATACACTATCTATGAGAGTGCATGCACACGCAGTGTCATCGACATGACTCACCACATAATGGGCACCCATGAACCTTCGCTTCCTTGAAAATACATTCTTGATGGTGGAAGTAGTGGCTACTGAAAAATGTGCTTCTCAACATGGATTTTGGTTTTTCTGCTGACCCTAGTAGGTGTGCATCTCACCTTAAGGTACTTCTGAAATGTAGGTGTCATATCCACGTACTTATCAAAGAAGATTGTGACCTTGATATTTTTATTGCAAAACTCAGCCATCTTAGGGTCATCTTTTTTGAATTTTTTGGATTTCTTCTTTCCACCCTTAAGGGTACGGGGGAAAGGGATTATTGATGATAACTCAGATTCTGAAACTGAAATGCTTTCATTCAAATGGGAAACTGAGTTTTGTATAGGACTAGGACTCTAACTCTGAAAATGACTCTGACTCGGACTGGAAAAAATTCATGAAACGAAATTGGTGGTGCATCTACTACTACTCCAGTTGCGTCCTCCTCAGATGAAGGTGCAGGCTCTTCATCAGGCTCGCTAGATTCATTGTTGATGCTCCTCTCCTTCTTCTTGCCTTTGTGTTTTGAGGACTTTTAAATCCTCTTATTCCTATGATGTCGGTGATGGTGGTGGGGATGAATAATATGAATAATATACATGATCTCGTGGTTGATTCTTACCTTGATTCAGGCTATTGGGGTTAGCGTGAACCTGGGCGGGAATTGGGGTCTTTGGTGCCATCTACTGATCCTAGTGGTGTGAGACACGGTTCAGATCTGTTCTTATATCAAGATAATCGTTCTATAGCTATTGAACCCTATCAGTCAAAGTCTGGATGGTCAAGGTGAGGGAATCCAACTCACTAGTGGTGGGGCCTGTTCTTGCTGACTAGAGCATGAGTAATTCTGATGTTTATATTGGCCATGGTGGCCTTGCCGGTACTGCTGAGGGTGGGACGGCGCGGTGTAAGGTGGTGGAGGACCTTGCTGGCCCGAGTGGAATGTGCGATGCTGTTGAGGCTGGTATCCTTGTTCTGGTCAGGACTTTACAAAGCGTGGTGTGGGGATGGAGCTGGTTTCCTAGTAAGCTAGGGAAGGTCGGTGTGGCTGACCATTCCCTATCCCCGACTGTCTGCCGACGGGGTCATGTTTGTACTACAGCTTGTTGACTAAAAGCATCTATGGAAGTTCCTCATAAACTGACTCCACTTGTGGGGGTACATACTGCTCCTACTGAGTGTACTGCTACTCCTCAACCCAGCAGCTCTGAGGCCCTTGTACCTACTCCTGTACTAGATGAACTCAATGTTCAGGTACACGTGGTGCAGAAGAGGCAGGTAATCATATCTTGGTTACCTTCTCAGTCAATTCCTCCACTTGTTTTGGCAATCGTAAAAGCGCCTCAAGGTCAGTGACCCTCTTGTGGATCTGTTCTACCATGGTGAGCTTATCAACTATTATCCCCATACTAGGGATTAGGTCATCTGTCAAATCCGCTACAGTCCTCCTAGGTGTCTCATTAGATAGGCTTGAGGAAGACGCCTGATATGCCCTGGTGGCCTGAGATCTGCATGTTTCTACCATCTTCT
The DNA here is from genome assembly GCA_037367405.1 of Ottelia alismoides. Lineage (NCBI taxonomy): Eukaryota > Viridiplantae > Streptophyta > Magnoliopsida > Alismatales > Hydrocharitaceae > Ottelia > Ottelia alismoides. The sequence goes on along the minus strand of JAZKJV010008325.1, from coordinate 549,716 downwards.
CTAGGATCTTCCATACGGCATCTTTGTTCTTATTCAGACAGCTACCTCTACATGATGCACTCACTACCCCTACATTTCCAGGGTCATCCCTCAGAACAAGATCTGGACTAAGATTGCCTTGGTAATGCCATGGCAAGGGCATTTTTGTGTTTAGTCATTAAATCTATCCCAGGCTTCATGGAATGGTTCGTGGGGACCCTGGGAAATGCTAGCGATCTTCGTCCTCATCTGGTTAGTCCTACTAAGTGGGTAGAACTTCTTCAAGAGTAAATCTTTGAATTGCCTCCAGGTTGTACATCTAACCCTGAGATTCTTCAGCCAATGGGCAGCCTTATCTTCTAAGGCAAACAGGGTAGCCTTCGGCCTGATGTAATCTTGTCCAACCCTAAGATGGCTAAGGTTGTTACACACCAACTCGAATTCTCTCAAGAAATCATATGGTTCTTCTGTTGCATTTCAATTAAACTTCGATAGCAGACCAAGGAAATGAAGCTTCAACTCAAATACTTGTGGGGGTACCTCAGCTATGAGCCAACTATGCATCTCATTCTATGATGGGTTGTAGGCATCTACCATCAGTCAATATATTCCACTCGCCTCAATCACTTGTCCCATCCTATCCATAAGATCTACATTCAACTGCTCAACTCTAGTCAAACATACAAGAACTTGATGCATAGGATCATCTCTGTGTTCCTCTTCGTATGGATTTTTCTTAGGAATCTTGGTCTCAGGTCCGTCCTCTTTACTTGGATAAATAATGTGGTCTAGGTTAGAGGACATAGTGATGAAGACATTCTCACCGAGGCGAAGGTCTTCCTCGGTGAGATGAGAGGAGAGCAAAGGGATGGTTTGAGGGTGACCATCCCGAGAGTGAGAGATCCCGAACTCAAGAGGGTCATGATATCAGGTTGACCCAAGTTGTGCTCGGGTCGATGAAGACGCACTTCGTGAGGAGTTCAATGAGAGATTTGTGAAGCTGGAGTAAATATCCCCCCAGTCAGTCATTTTCTATGTCAAAAAGAATCGGGAGCACAAGTGTGTAAAGATAGGATTTGACTCATACCTAAAGCAAGAAATTAAATCACAAACCTTGAGTTCACACTCAAAACGATGAAGGACCCAAAGATGGGTCCGATTAATATAGTAGATATTAAGTGTAATTTATAAGCAAATACCAAGGATTACGTGGCCTAAATGGAAGTCGGCTCAAATCCGGATGCGTCTCCCCCATTTAACTATCGCCTAAGATACAAACGCCCTTCCTATCTTCGCTCCTATCACTAGCTGAGAAGTTCAAGGACCTGCCCCTATCTACCTACCAAAGTAGGTAGAGGCTGACAAGGCTTATAACTTCACCCCAGATGGTTACTAGCAAATTGTCGCGGTGCACCGGTGCTTCACCCCTATCTACCTACCGAAGCAGGCGGAGGCTAAATGGTGTTGGTTAGCCGAACCTCAAATAGTTCATCCTGTGATACTTCCTAGGATCGGGGTACGTGATATGGAAGGCGTGGATTTTGGCTCTATCTTAGGGTGTGCACACACGCTCTGTACCCTCACTCAGCCTGAATTCAAGGTCGTGGTTATTCTTCCGCAAACAGAATTTTCAATTTTATGTTGAATTTTTTGGTCAATTTGTTTAGTAGACCCGATTTAAAGTTTGATAACCACTGGATTAGTCCAACATACAAGGCACTCTTATCGTCCAGTCCCAATTTCATTTGATCCTAAGTTATAGAAACAAGGGGGGAGGAGTAGAGAGAAGTCGATGCATGATAAAACGATGATGTATGCTAAGTTCAAAAGACTTATAGTGATCCTCATGCTCTACATGCGGGATGCAAAACAGAATTGAAATATTATTATTTTATGTAGTATTTTATTATGATTTTTTTTATTTTTTTTGATGTATTTTATTAGTAGTAAATTTTTATAGTATATTTATAGGTATATTCATCTATGTTTTGTACATTTTTATTTTTTTTAATATTTTATTTTATTATTTTATTCTTTTATTTTATATATTTATAACTTATTTTTATGAGTATAAATATATTTTTATTTTATTTTTATGATATTATTGTATACTTTAATAAATAGATATGTATATTCTATAGGTATATCCATAGGTATTTTACTTATGTATTATATACATCATTTTATTTTAATGTATTTTATTGAATTTTGTTTTAGTTTTGTATTTTTAAAAGAATATAGATAATATTTAAAAATTTACAAAAATATAAATGAATAAAGAATAAAAGAATATGCTTCCCCTTTTATTTATATACAAGTATAATCATAGGTGTTTTGTTAATATTTTTATATAGACTTTTTTTTTTCATTTTCTATTCATTTTATTCTAGTTTTAATATACACATATGTTATAAATATTATTTACAAAATTATAAAAATAAAATTTGTAAAAATAATAAAGAGTAAATAAAATGAATATTTTAACTGGTACAATATACAATAGGGGTCAAAAACCTAACTTTCACAAAGTAACTCAAAAAAACATAAAACCACCATCATTAAAAAGCTTGTGAAAAGTTATATATAATTAGTGATTTTGATATGTTTGAGTTTTTATTTGAAAGATATGGGTCTGTGAAGTTTGGTTTTTGGCTTTTTATTTTGTGTATAAAATGAATACTGTGTATTATTTTTGTACCAGCTCAATTTTATATTTTTATTTACATTATTATCTACAACTTTTATGTTCAAAGTTTCTTTATTTGATGAATAAATAATGAAGAATAAAATGGGTGTCAAAAATGCATAAATAATGAATAAAAGAATTTGGTTTTTATTGTATTTTTGGCCCTTATCTCCCCCTACTTTATTCCTTGTCGATCAACTCAATTCTTGACTTGGTCTCGACGTTTAGGGTAATGAAATATTTTCAATATTTTATTCCTTTTTCTTTTCTTCGCTTTATTCTATAATTTTGGCATTAAAACCCATATTTTATACACAATAAATACAGTAAATAGTGAATGCTATTATGCAAAAATTGATGCTATTTACATGCATTAGCTAGGATTTTTAAGGCGAAAATGATAGAATAAACGTGATAAAATGGAGATTCATCAGAAGGCATATTTTAAGGTTGTGGGTAATGGTTTTAGCTCAGGTAAAGTATGGTCATCAAGAAAATCTGGCTCAATTAATTCTGGCTCTGTGCGGGTATGGGCTGGATCTATCTCTGAAGTAACCTCCACCGACTGATTCAGCTCTGTAGTCGAATCGTCAAAAGTATCCAGGCAATTGGCGAAAGCCACGTCCTACTCATCATCCTTATCTTCATATTATCTTAAAGAGGGAAGGACTGACAGGCCCAGCTAGGCCTCTATGTCACCGAAGATGTACGGGGATGCATTCTCTGCATGATCTGCACTTTGTTTACTTCTAAGGATCTCGCAAATTGTCTCATGTATAAGATTCTCTCTAGTGGAGATGGACTCAACGGTGCTCACTGGGTTCTGTCTCCATGGCTCAACGGTGTCTACATGAGCACAATCTGGCTTTGACGAAGTATGCTCGGTGCTAGATTCACAATCTGGCCTCTACCACCTTGTCTGCTTCATCTCAAGTTCGTCATTTCCACCTGGAGTATGGAACTGAGTTTTCCTGATCTTGTAATCAAATATGGACCATGCTGGTTCTTCGGCTCTCATGGCAAATCACCTTTGATGCCTCGTGTTCGTCGCACAAAAATAAATAATGGTCACAGAGAATGACCCAGAATAAATGGATACGGGAAATAAACAGAGAAATATTCACAAGAAAAACTGGAAATCAGACTACCTGGGATGGAAAATCTAAAATCTAGATATTCCAAAAATTAATCTAAGCCTTGCCTCCCCAACGACGGCACCATTTGAAAGACGTGAATTTTTTCCTTTTAATTATGTAGAACTAACGATTTCATTGCACTCGAATAAATTCGAGTCAATCAAAAACCACTTAATTAATGTAACAATTAATACCACGTGGTAATTTTTATTTTACTTGGGCAAGCCTAAGGTCGAACTCAGGGAGGCAACATTCTCTTTAGATTAATTTAAAGCCGATCGAGATGCTAGGTTTTCAGGAGAATATTTTTTGTGGATTTCTTATGCAATTAAAAAAGTAATGCAATTCTGTTTAGTTTAAGGACTAAAAATGCAATTTTCAATCTATTCATGTCCGAAAATTATGAAACTTGGTCAGAATGTGATTTGTGATGAAATAAAGGTACCCTAATTTTTTTGGATTTTTTCGACTCTATGTGAATTAACTATGAATATTGCAGGGTAATTTTCATAAATTTAATTTTAAAAATACCAAATTAAATTATATTCAAAGATAAAAAATATTCTAGATACTTCTATGTCAGATGAATTTAGAAAATTTACTAACCTTAAAAACAAATAATTTTTGACTTACTAAAAATGAATAAGTGAAATACCAATTAATTTACTGCAACCTATTGATGCGTGTAAATAATGGGATTTTTGGGTACAAAGTAGAAGTACTCAAACTATACCTACTGTGAATTTTTTGTAATTTTTAAGCAAGGATGAATATAATATTATATTCTAAATAGTCAGTGGGTAAAATATGTAATATTTCACCGAAAGGATTATTTTAAATAATCCAAAACTCATAAAAATAAAACACACATTCACATTGATAAAGCATAAAATGTTCAACAAAGTACCAATTTTTAAATGACAGATCGTTGACAAATTGATGTTCGAATTAATATGCAAAGTCAGGGGTGCAATTGCAATACAGAAACAACAATTGATAATTAAACATGCATGGGAGGACTACTATGCAATTACCTAATGCCATGAGGGCTTCTATGCAATATTCCCAGGACGACCCGTGCGCCTCACGTGCTTCTTGGAAGGCGGGGGCCTTTGTGGAATTAGTTGGAGCATGGGGGTTGCGTGCAATATATCCAGTGGTGTCATGTGCCCCTCACGAGTCAAGAGAGGCAAGGTCCCCTTTGTGATTTGGGAGCTTGCGGTGGACATGGGCGAAATTTCTCCCACTTTCATGTGTTATGCATGTGAGGAGGGAATGAGGTTGAATGGGCAGTCATTTGTTACGGAGAGTCGATGGCACGCGCAATGAGACTAGAAGGCAGTGGTGAGTGACCTCACCACAGCTTGTGCTGAGGTGGCTCTACGGTGGAGAAGGACTAAATGGCGTGCCTGCACACTGTAGTGGTGGACGTCGAGGTGGAAGCTTTGTGGTGGTGCAGTTGACGTCCTACTGAGGTGTGTCCTTCCGGTGGTTGGTGCACTATTTTGGATGGTGGAGAAGGCGCATCTCCAGGATGCAGCAACCTGCGACAATGCAGTTTTGGATGTGATGACATTCGCGTATAGCTGTGCGAGATGGAGCAGAGGCTCCCGTGTGGGTGGCTTAGAAGAAAGCTCGAGGATGGAGTGAGAGCTTGGTCGATGGTGAGGCGGCTGGCGCATCGTATGGTGACTCACGGTAGTGTAGAGGAGGGTGTCGATGCACAGCTAGACTGAAGGCAGTGGGTGGCGGGTTTCTTGCTCTAGTCGAAGGTGCAGGGGCCTGGAGGAAGGATGTGGTGAGGTGGTTCATGGACTCAGAGGTGGTGCGATGAGGTGTGCTGAAGAGCGATCTTGAGGCTTGCAGGTTGCGTGCATCACAGAGGTTGATGGGTGATTACACAGGTGGAGTACGAAGGCGTTATGATGAATGTTGGATGGATTTGAGTGGAAGAAGATGTCCAGAGCAGAGAAGGAAGAGGTAGAAATCAAAGATGAGTAATAGAAGTGACAAGAGGAAAGGAGTCACCGGTAGTAGATGGAGAGGATGTCCGTCTGGGGGAGGACCTTGAAGGTCCTTGATCGTTGCTCCAAGCCTCGACGGGGCTGAGCTAGGCAGCTGCATAGATGCAGCTGCAATGGCGAGTGATTGTAGCCAGATCACGTCGAAGAGGAAGGTGGAGTCATCGTCGCCATCGATTCTTGACCTCGTGCTATGGTCGCTCCCTAAAAAATCCAAAATTTAAATCGAAAGAAAAATCAAAAGAAATATCAAAAGAGGTCAAATCAAAAAGTGGTCAACATAAAAGTTGCCCATCTCGACGAGGTCTACAACATTTGTAAAGGGCCAAAAATTTAAGGAAGTCATATGTACAAAATGTATTTTTGGGTGGTACCTTATACGTATAAAATACCACATTTCTGTCTTTTGCATTTTTTGTTATTTTTAAATAAGAGAAAAAAATAAAATAAAAATATGAAAGAAATATTTACAATTTAATCTATTTTTTTGGATTTTTAATAATAAAAAAATAAAATACAAGGGCAAAAAGGTCAATATGTACAATATACAATAGGGGCCCAAAACCCAAGTTTCACTCGTGATCTCCGATTTTCATGAAATTAGTCTTGTTTTGATCTTTGAATGTATATTACTTTAGAAGTGAGTAGACCTGAATCGGACACTTTACGAGAGAGATGTGTGCATTTTAAGGTTCTTAATTTCAAACTTGGATTTGGGTTTTATTGGTCAATTTTACAAGTTAGTATTTTTCTGATATTTTTCCTTTTTTAGTGTTAGTAATATATACACTATGGAGTTGGTTGTATTTGATTTGGAGTTAATATAAAATAGATAGAAATATGGTATTTATAGGTGAATATTTACAAGTGAATTTGGCTCCTTATTTAATGCAAATATGAATGCTAAAATGCAGATATTATTTATACATGCATGAATGCTAATTATGCAATATAAGTGATGAAATGCTGCTAATCAGTCGTGAACAAAGCTCTATTTTCAACTTTTAGAGTGATGAATCACATATTCATCAGTTGTACATAAAAAGCTTTTGTGTTAGGAACCGGATCATAGTAGTAGCATTCTGATATTGTAGTACTTATCCTAATATGATTTCTTATTTTCTTCCATGATTGGATTATCTTCTTGATCAACTTTACATTGTCCTGGTTTTAAACTTTTTATTTGGCGAGTTTCCTTTGTTATCATTTGTTTTTGTTATGTATGTTTTCTTCACTTATATGTTTACAGTTTACAGGATACAATACGCATTAAACCAATCTCGTTGAGTGAATAAATCATAATTACACTACCAGCCAAGTTTTTTTTTCTCCTTAAATAAGTGACACATGCTGCACATATACATTGGTTATGAAGAGATCTGATTCTAGTGATAATCCATTTAGAATCTTAGATCCTGCCATATACTTTAATTTGTCAATAATGTATCCCTTTTCGTAACTTAGTACAATATAAAATAGGTCTTCCTCATGCTTTTCTTCCAAATTCTACCATAGGCAAACTAGAGCCCTAGTTGACAAACGAAATTATAATATTTTAATGTATTATCATGGATTTTCTCTTTTTGTCCATGTTGGGGCTTACTTGTAATGTCCTGAGCATAGGTCCCCGGTCCGTTATAGAGGAAAAATAGCGCTGACAACTTGTTGGGTACGAGCCCAAATGGACCCGTCGACAACCATTCAAAATGCTTAAGACCAAGTTATCAAGTAGTAATCCCCACCACTTATAAACAATACTCGCACTTCATGAATTTTAGATGTGGCACTATGTTTTGGGGGTATGGGTGTTACAACCTCCCCCACTTATATTCGCAACGTCCCCATTGCGACATGGCCCATCATTTATTCTCAGTGACAGTGATGGTTGCACGCTCCCGACTTAGTTCCCTTTAGGTAGCCCTTTCCACTATCAGAGGAAACTCGCTCTGATACCATTTTTAACGTCCCGGGCTTAGGTTCCCGGACCGTTATCGAGGAAAACTGGCCCTGACAACATGTTGGATACGGGCCCAAATGGACCCGTTGACAACCATTCAAAATGCTTAAGCCGAAGTTGTCAAGTAGTAATCCCCATCACTTATAAATCACACCCATACTTCGTGAGTTTTAGATGTGGCACTATGCTTTGGGGTTTGGGTGTTACAATGTTGTAACATCCATACACCCAAAAGAAAATCCCACATCTAAAACTCACAAAGTGTGAGAGTGGGTTATAAGTGGTAGGTATTACTATTTGACAAATTGGGCTTAAGCATTTTGGATGGTTGTCAACGGGTCCATATGAGCCTGTACCCAACAAGTTGTCGGGGCCAGTTTTCCTCGACAACAGACCGGGGACCTAGGCCCGGGATGTTATAAATGGTATCAGAGCCAAATTCCCTCTGATAATGGAAAGGGTTACCCAAGAGGTGGAGCCGCCCCTACAATGAGATAGGAGGAAATGGTTACCCGGAGCGTACAACCACCACTATCACTGGGAATAAGTGATGGGCTATGTCGCAACGAGGACGTTGCGAATATAAGTGGGGGAGGTTGTAACATCCATACCAACAAAAGATAGTCCCACATCTAAAACTCACAAAGTGTGAGAGTGGGTTATAAGTGGTAGGGATTACTACTTGGCAACTTCGGCTTAAGCATTTTGGATGGTTGTGAACGGGTCCATTTGGTCCCGTACCCAACAAGTTGTCAGGGCCAGTTTTCCTCGATAACGGACCGGGGTCCTAAGCCTGGGACGTTACATTACAGCTATATCCCTTGTCCATTATATTTAAGGTGCACATGTACATGTTATGAAATCAAGACATTAACGTGCATTCCATGTGCTTGCTCCATGATTTCATATGAATGGAAATATACCTATCTCGTGTTTGGCATATGTCCATAAAGGACAATGGATTTTGTGAAGAAGTGACATTTATCTAGATAACCCCGTGCATTTTGTTGGGACTTCCACCTATTACAATATGAGGAAATCACTTGAACTTGGGTGCATCATAGTTTTTTTGTTAGAGTTTTGAATAATGAACATAAAGGCTATATAGTGCAGCACCAGAAACTTGTACCTGGCGCATAATCTGCTACACAGAACATCGAAAGGACTAAATGTTTATGTCTTGACTTTAATGAGTATCGGCTAGTTTTTTTGATGACCTGCCAGCAATTGTTCCGTCCATAAGATTATATCATGATATTTAAATAATCCAGTCAGTAAAATGGGTTACAAGGTATCGGATTCTAATCATCATTTTAGATGCAACCGTTTGCTTGTATATCCTCTTTGATCAACAAGTTTAACTATGTATCCAATGGTGATGCATTCACCACCTCAATTTTTGCAATTGGGAGAGGATGGCATATATAAATGATAATTTAATAGGTTTGGAAGGATAGAAATCGATGCAAGAATTCAGTCAGATTGTTTATCGTTTCTTCTGTTAAGAGGCTTTATCAAGCACAAGTCCATGATGCAGTTATTATCTTATGTGGCATGCGGATAGATGGAGTAGTTGTTGTCAAGGGAGGGGAATGCATCCTTGGGACCCAGATGGAAGCTTATAGAGTCGTGATCCCGAACGCTACTACGTAGCTGTGATGGTTTAGGACATGTTGCTTGGCACACCGAGAAGTCACCAAGTGGTGTTCAGCCTCAACACTTGTGTGTCTTTAGCCCGATGCTTCGAGTGCGGGATAAATACTCATGGTTGGTGGTCTTGTGTTTCACTTCTTCACTTAGAGTTAACACTCATATATTGGCTAGTTTAGGCCACATTGGTTACTATTCCGAGTGGGAGCGCAGAGAGGAGAGTTCCAGGAAATGGGATTAACGAAGCTGGGAATGGGATATAAGTCTCCTATATGTAACAACGATAGGGTTATTCACGGCGATTCAGACTATGGTAAAAATAATCTTACTAATCTATACCCTTACTCGTGCCCTACGCCATGTTGGACTCTTATACATAGGTAGTGAACTTAGGCGGTTCACGATAATTCACGGGTTGGAAATCATTTTGGGAATCATAGTTACAATCATATAAGTGAAGCCAAGTGAACGTGTTGGGAACTTATTAGGATGCATTCTACCCCACTACATGCCTACGGAAGCACACTAACCCTATGACCTTATTCCATCCTTAGAGTCATAGTGTGAGGTCTCACCCGGACCAAGACCATAGACTATCCCCAAAGCTTGGGCAATCCATATCAAATAAAAATGGTTATAATTTATCTCATTGTGAGGTCGATGTTCCCAACTATTTTCTTTACGCACTTTTATTTATATCTTTCCCTTATGTATATTTTGTTATATAGTATTGAGCAACTTTGCTCATAATGTACCTATGTGTTGGATACACAGGTCCTCGACAGAAACCGCAATAGTGAGTGACACTTGTTTACTTGGAGCTACTTCTTTTGTGCAGCTACATAGCTTCCTTTTTGTGGCACAATACTTACTGTAGCTTTTACTTCTTTACTCTACTTGTAGCATTTTAGGAGACACGAGATGTATACTGTATCTATGGAATATTTTTTTGAACGCATACATGTAATATATTTTTGTGGACATGGATGGGATTGTAATGAAATGCAGTGACGGGCAAGTTATGAATGGATGGAAAATTTTTTAGTTCCAATCTTTTATGTTATGTTCTCCTTCTTTATATGATATTGTGTATTTCGAATGTGGAACAGTATGTGCGTAGAATCAGTTTGCATATATATATATAGATACACACATATATACGACCCCTCATACTTAGCTTGAACTATGTCCTCATAGTGGTCAAAGAGCAATAAAGGAAGACATAACTCATGCTAAATATAGAAAAGCCTATACTACAACGACTGAATGAAAGAATGATAAGTTGATCATCCTCCCATACTTTGGAGCAACTTATTCTAACAATAGCAAACTTTATAGAAAGCATGGATGATATAGGATTAAGATGAACAAATCACAGCTCGTCTTGTCTCCCCCATACTTAGAGTGAAGGATCCCTAAGTATAGAATAGAATATGGACAAGTGAGGAGACAAGCGAGGGGATCGAAAGAAAATAAAAACGAGAGAAAGGACAACATCATTCCCACTATACACAGGGTAAGATATTCCTAAGTATAAGAACCAACGGGAGTGATGAAACGGAACAAAGAAAGAACACTCGACTCATCCACCTCCCCTATACTTAGGATAAAGCACATTCTAAACAAGGCAAACCCTTGGATTGAGGTGTAAAAGAATATGAGAGATGGAGTGAATGAAATAAAAGGAATATATACAATGTATTGAATATATATTGATCAAGAAGATAGAAACTTCACCTTCTTGCATAGTCACTGAGAAATAGATCTGACAAAGTGCAGGTCGATATCAGGGTCAATTGCTAACGATGCTTGATCATGATCGACGTGGTGGAGATCCTCAGTAGTCTCAAAATGAAACGGCACGAACTCATCAATGGAAAAAGTAAGGTCAATTCCATCTTGGAAAGTTTCTCCTTTTTCTGCTTTCCGGTATAAGGTATTTATAGTGTAAATGTTATGGATTTTATCAACACATCTCCACACATAGGAAGAGGGAACACAGAGGTCCATTCTTTCCAAGTCTTCCCCCTTGAAGAGAAATTCTCGGGTCTCGATATCATCCATGGTAAAATAAACATCTCTAATCTCAACAACATCGTCATTGTCCTCTTAATCGGTTTACAAAGGTACACTCTCATCAGGGGTGGGTTTCTGGGTGGTAACGGATGCAGTGATCATCTCAATCAGAATGCTCTCATTGTGGGAACAAAAGCATATCTCTCCATATCCATAATCAATAATAGCTTTCGCAATAGAGAGGAAGGTCGACTCAGGATGATTGAAGAGCACGACACAGAGTTGGAGGTCTCCATGGACAATATAACAAAGTCTACGATGTAGCTCATGCCCTGGATCTGAATGACAACACTTTCAAGAACACCCTTCACCTTCTTTATTGATCGTCAATAAATAGACAAATCATCCTAATTTTCATGAGAGGTTCGAGATTGAGCGTCTTGACATGTGAGGAGGGTATTATATTAATCGATGTGTTGCTGTCAAGGAAAGTGTCATCAAAATGATGGTCAGAAATGTCATCTATTAAAGGGTGTACAGTTTCTCATTTCTTGTTGGGCAAAGGTGGATGATAGCATAGGCAGTTGCCATGGTTAGAATGTGGCGATTAGTCCTGTGATGCCTCTTCTTTCTCTAGGATGCAGGTGAAATGTCCATGGTCTAGCAAAGTGGGGCTTCGATGATAGCCTGGATAGCAGCTACCACTTCAGGTTCATATTGCAACTTTTCTAAATTTTGTATTTCTTCTCGATCAGTAAAGAGGTCATAATCAGCGTATACAAAAAGGTGACTAGAAGGATATACATGTCATTTGTAATAGGTGTGTTGGTTAGAATTATGGTGTGTGTATGTGTAGGCGAAGGGGTTTTCATTGGTACCCTCTCCTTACAATCTATCCTGGCCATGTGTGTCCCACTGTTATCTTTTTGGCATTTTATATTTTGCTCATTTTTGTATTTTGGGTGACTGTGATCTCCCATGGGTGACCTCTAATGACTATATCACACCAAAAGGTGAAGCGATAATGTGGATCTTATTCTGTTATGTGAGGGTCTCTATCCTCTTCTACATTTACTCAACTAACTGGGTTGCGTAGTCAAGATTCAGTTCCAAGGGAGGAAAATCCATTAGTGTAGCATCAGGGGGGGTGATGGTGGGTAATGTGACTATGGTGGTGGGGATGGTAGAGGCTGGTACTCAAAATCCAATGGCTGACACTTGTGGGTGAGCATGCTACTGATGAATCTCCATTTCATCTCCTTTATACTTTCCTTTGGGCCTTAAATCCCTATCTGAATGCATGAACATAGCATTAATTTACACAAAATAACACTCAGTAATTGGCATATAAATACAGTATAAATATATGTATTTCGTACCAAAATAATATAATAAATGAAAGAACATAAAAGGAATGAAGTGTCAAAGACACTGAATGACCCTAGACACCAAGACCCAGTCATAATGATGACTTGGTCGACAAGAAATAAAGTAAGGAAGATAGGGTAGAGAAACTGTACAAACACTCAAAAACCTAATTTTTATTCGTTAATAGAGGTATTGTGGCATATATTTTATTTTCCTTTATTCATACCTCAAGTAAATAAGCCCTCAACATGAAAGTTGTATATAAAAATATAAAGGAAATACAAAATTTATTTCATATAAAAATAATACACAGTTTACCCTGGACACTCAGAACAAAAAGTTGGAAAGAAAACTATCGAGACCGGTATTTCCTCCATACAGACTCAAAATTGACCAAACTCACCTTTATTTCTCATAAAGTTAAATTATTTATTTAATGAAGATGGATTCATTTAATTTGGAGTTGAGATGCAAAAGTTGACTTTTGGGTCACTATTGTACTGTAAACCTGTATATATAATTTTCAATATATTTACTATTTATATTTTTGGATTCTTTATACTCTTATATATTTGTAAATATTATTCAAAATACATTTATATAATAAACATAGAATAAAACAATTAAATTTTATTAAAATAAATAGTATATCTCATTATATATGTAAAATATACTAAATAATTCGTGTACATATATTTTTATGTAAAAAAATTAAATCAAGAAATTAAACTAAAAATATGTAAATATGTATTTAAATAAATTATAAATATATAAATTTTTTGGACTTGTAAGCCCTCGACGACCCACTAATACAATAAAAGTTATTATTGTATCATATCCATCTAAAATGAAATGAATGCACTTTACCTTTTAGGTCCTTTATACAATTAGGGGTACGTACCATGGTCATATTGAATACCATGCTGCTAGGAAGACACAACTAACTTCAAACATGTTATATTCAATAAAGATATCCAGTCTAAGAAAGAGATGGTAATCTTTCTCTAAAGACTGATTTTTGATCGACTTCTTGATGCAGATCCTCTACATATGAATGGAGATTCATAAGTGTTGGAATAATCAATCAAAGAGTTGACTTGATGAGGTCGAGATAAAATAAGATATGTATTGTAACTATCACGATCAATCACACATCCTTTGACATGAGACAGATATGCATCTATATGCCTAAGTTTACACATTTGACAAACCAATAGGTTGGTGACGTAGAGAAGGTCCATATACAGGCATGTTGGTGTGCATATGAAGTCATATGAGATGTATGATCTCTCGAATGAATCACATAGGTTCATAGTTGATGAACTGGGAGACATATCTCACTCATGAAATATTGTGGGGTCAAAATGAATTACATGCATGATTGTCTTGTTTATGAAATAAGATATGAATTCAAGATATTAATATATATTTGGAAAGTATATGAATAATATTGTAGCTTAATTATCAAATGAGAAATATATTATATGTTATGAAGTAGACAGTCAAACCAGGGATTGAGCTTCGGATTTATCAGTCTACCAGTGTGAAGGACGAATAGGTATTGGGAATACTCAAGGTTATATCTATTGTAATGGATTATCTACCATGAAACTACAATTAGGAGGGAGTGATGAAATAGGATGGATTTTAGTAGATCCATTTAGATTGATGATTTGTGATTTAATTGGATTAAATCACAACTCATTTGGATCGAATTTCCAATTCCAATTTCAACATCCAAATGTTGGAAACAGAAATGGTCATGGAAACAATCTCCTTGAGCTCATTTCTTAGGTCCAAATGATTTGGCCTATGATTAGAAATGGTAAAAGAAGATGGATTCAGCTCACCAACACTTTATCTAGCTCATGGAGAGTGTGATGTATTTCTTTAAGCTCACTGAGAGTGTACAATATTACAGCTCGAGCTCAGCATTCGTTGGTGACAGATTTTTTTGCAAAAATGGTAAAAACCTTTAAATTGGATAGCTATCCCTATTTCAAGCCCCTATACTTGGATGGTATTATTTCCCAAACATCATATCCCAGTATCTACATTTGTGTATCATGAGTCCTAATTGAATTAGGACTCATACCTAATAGTCAATATTGTAATAATAATAGGTATTATTGCAATATTTTTATAAAGGCAAATATACCTCATAAATTAATTTGAATAGTGATTCACAATAATTAGTATTTATGTGGATGTGATTCATATAAATAATTATGTAAATATAATTTACTTAATATTTCCATGACATGAGATTGTTTGAATTTGATCCACATTTTTTATAGATGGAAATTGGATTTACATTTATCTTTTGGGCTCATGAATATGATTCATAAGATTTGAGGATGAACTCCATAATTTCTCCAATGTTGACAATATAATTATCAAGTTAATTAATTAATTAATTAAAATTTTCAATAACTTCCATATATGGAAGGTGGCGGGTGTGCATACCATGTATACATGGTTCTCCATGTTGTTGAGTACTAACTAAAATTAAGACTCTTAAGTTGTTGCTTATTTTATTTTAATTAATTAATATTGATTGGAGATAATAAGCAGATAATCTTTATTGAATTAGTACTTGCTCATAGCCCTTGATTTAGAATCCAATGGCTACCATGGTACATGTTGGATGTGTACAACAAGTATAAAACGAGGGCTATTCCCTCTTTTTTCAACACAATTTAGGAGAAAAATCTTTTCCAAATTGTGTGCCACTTGAGAGAGGAAGAGTCTTGAGAGTCCTCAATTCTCTTATTTTTTCCCTTGTCGACGTCTGGGTTCATGGGAAGCAACATGATTCATCTCCGCACCCAGGAGAGAGACTTTTGTACATCGGGACTTGATTCGAAAGCTTCTTATTTTAGAAACTCGCGCTTTAAAGGTAAATCCTTATTTATCTCTATTTTTTATTATTAATATTAAATATTATTAGGGAAATTATTTCCTTACAATTTATAATTTTTGAATGCGTAAATTATTGTGCAGCATTTTCTAGTTCATACGATGAAGTAACATTATGTTAGCAAAGAGTTTGCTAAAGGTTCCACATTTTTGTGATGCATAGTAAATAATTTTTTTAACTTTTATCAATTGGTGTTATAGACTGAGTTTATAGGATTTGCAGTGCATCCTATTCTGATGAACAATCAATTATATCATCCTGGTTATGAGTTACACTGTCTTGCGACATTTTTAACGATTCAAATGATTCGATGACTTTCAAAGGTGCTATTGTTCTCAACTGTTTTAATCATATGTTTGGGGTATATATGAAATCTATAAGGTCAGGACTCATACCCAACAGATGCACCAATTGTTAGTGATATTCAAAAGAAGATTCATATGTTAAAAATGATCGCAGACTCTAATTTCAACCAAAGATCGTAGCATTAAAATTATGAGTTTTTAGCTACTGTTTTTTGGGTAATATAACATGATAAAATACTGATTAATAAGTCAAATATCAAGTCCACGATCATTTTGATAAAGTCTCACACAATTCCGACCGTGCACCCTCGAGAAATTAGATTTCTCCGTAGATGGAGTTGGAAGAGGACTAGATTGTCTTATTGACTTGTTTCTCATTTTTTGGACTCAAAATTGATGGAAATATATTTTATATATTTATATCAGTA
Organism: Ottelia alismoides; assembly: GCA_037367405.1. Taxonomy (NCBI): domain Eukaryota; kingdom Viridiplantae; phylum Streptophyta; class Magnoliopsida; order Alismatales; family Hydrocharitaceae; genus Ottelia; species Ottelia alismoides. The sequence goes on along the minus strand of JAZKJV010008325.1, from coordinate 533,250 downwards.
TTTGGACCTAATATCAAGTCCAACTTATATGATGCTTTCTAATTTGAAGTGCGATGATCGTAGCTTGCAATTTCGAATCCGACATCATTATTTGCTTATTTTAGAAATATGCAATAAAATAGAATATATTTTTATTTCATATTTTTCTTATTAATTATGCACTTGAATGCTTACAATGTAATTAGAAATTTTGGAATTGATTTGACTATTGTCATGAATTATCTAGATTATTTCACTGGACTTCTTTTGATATTGAAATTGTTTTGAATTAGAAAATTATCTAGAACGTTGCACTAGACCTTTTGAAATTATAAGAAGTTTTTGAATTCAAAAAGTGTCTATATTGTTAAAATAGACATTTTTGGAAATTAAAAGAAGTTTTAAATTCCAAAACTATCTGAGAGTTATTATATAGTATCACACGATCGAAATATCAACAATACCTCCATAATACAATATGTATCGATTATATTGTCTCGAATTGATTCGGAGAAGATCTCTAGGTCATGGACACGCTAATGGGTTACCTAATTGACACCATGTACTGCATTTGTAGTGGAAGCATTCCATGTTAGCATTGTTTATACAATGTGCCTACATCCATTTCGATGAAAGGTGGTATTACGAGACATGGTGTACTTTAACAAATAAAATTAGAACATTAAATTGTACGGAGGGTGTAATACTATATTGTCAAGTTCATAAAAGATCAAACCCTAGTAAGGATCACTTAAGTGTCATTATTTTAATTGCATTAAAACTAATACAATAAGCATGTATCCTGACTCTATCCCTTAGATCAATCATGAGAATATGATTTGAAATGATTGATAATTAATTTAAACATGATATAGACTAAGTCGTATGATGAGATCCATGGTCTCTCGTAATTACGAAGAACTTTGTCATCGTGGGTTGTATTTTTGGAGACGCTCATGCGTAGTCATGACTCCAGAATACAAATAGCCATGGAATAGGGTTCTTCGTTTCTTGAAAGAAATGGGTCGTATGCATAGTAAATAAAATGTTTTCCCCATATTATTGAGGCGGCATTGGATTGCGCATAGCATAACTTGATATTCTTTCATTGACATTTTGTTTAATCGACAACAGGCGAACTTCATATATATGGGGGGAGTGGGTGTTGAAGATCGAACTAAGAATACAAATTGGACTTGCAAGGTGGAAAGATTTCTCGCTTCTTTCATCATAGTTAAATTTTCTCATATTATTAGGTACAATAAAAATGGAATGGAGACTCAGATCTCATAGTGGGGCCTTTAGTTAGCCTGCATCATGCTTTCAAAACATATAAAGGAATCATTTAAAAGTGCGAAAAATACAATAACTCTTTATTCAAAAAATATATTAATTTTTTCAATATCTTTAATCAAGATATTAAAGTTTATTCTATTTTTCCTTTTATTTTAGATGAAATCTCTCAACCCACTCAAAAAATACTTAAGGTCAATTAATTGACCAACCCAAACTATTTGGATTGGATCTGAAACCTAGAGCTAGTGCTTACGGCCGAGCGCATCGAGTATGTGCTCTCCAGCAACAAGTATGAAAACCATCAGACTAAGGATGCTCGTGACTTCAACAAGAAGTGGGACGAGGACCACACATTGGCTCGTTGCTTCATTCTTGGTTACTTATCTAATGTGCTTCAGAAACAACATATGAATATGAAATCAGCTCAGGACATCTTGATGATTTTGAAGGAGATGTTTGGCGATGTGAACCGCACTCAGCGATACAATATTATGAAAGATGTGCTTCATTTTAAGATGCAGGAAGGCACTACGGTCTGGGAACATGTACTCAAAATGTTTAGGTATATCCATTAGCTGGAAACCTTGGGAGCAGAAATGGACGAGGATATGCAATCTAATTTCATATTGTTGTCTCTTACTAAATCTTTCAATAACTTTATAGTGTCTTATCATATGAATAAGCTGTATCTTACTAATGTTGTACTTTACTGAAATCCAGTGAGGATATCATGAAGAAAGAGAATCCCTTTGGCAATGCAATGGTTGCGCAAGTAAAAGGGAAGCAGGTAGAAGAAAGGATCCAAGAATGGTCCAACTCAAAAGAAAAGGAAGAAGAGCCAAGCTATTGGCTCGTCTTCGAATGCTTTTACAAATTTGACATCCATGAAAGAGGATGTATGCCAACACTGCAAAAAGTTGGGACACAAGAAGAAAACTATTTAGAGTACCTAAAGACCCTTGAGAATGGCAAAAGTGTTGCCTCGGTAGGTAACTCATCTACTTTCTCATTGAAATCAACTTGCTCATAGAACGAGAAGATAGTTGGATTGTTGATTCTGGTGCTTTTGTTCATGTATGAAATGTGTTGCATATGTTTCAGGGAAACTAGAAGTCTTAATGATGAGGAGATAGTCATCCAGATGGGATATGACATAACCGTTGCAGCAATCATCATTGGGACGTACCGACTATCATTATCTAGTGTAAGAATCCTAATTATTAGAGAGTGTCTCTATGTTGCGTATGTTAGAAGGAACCTTTTATTTGTATCTAAATTACTTGGACATGGATATTCGCCTATTCTGTAATAATCATAAGTCATTATGGTAATTTTATGGCAGATGGTTTATTAATAGCTGGTGGACTCCATGAATTGAACATGCATGATTGTGTTATGAATGTCAGCGCCACTTATAACACTAATAATAATAGTAATAAAATAACCCCTAAATGATCAAAGGAGGATGGAGATCATTGAAGTATAATCTGACATCAAATACTTTAAGATCAATAGATTTGTGAAGAACAAACCTTTGGATTTTCTAGAACTCTGTGATTTACCAACCTATGAACACTGTATTTGTGGAAAAATGTCTAGAGCACCCTTCTCTAATAAATATCAACAATGCAAATTTATATTGGACCTAATGCCTACTGATGTATGCGGCCTTTTTTTACTGTGACTCGAAATAGACATCAATATTATGTGACATTTATTGATGACCATTCGCGGTATGGTTTTGTCTTCTTGTTATGTCACAAACATGAAATCTTTGAAAAGTTCAAAGAATTCATGGATTTGGATGAGAACCAAATAGGAAAGAAGATAAAGCAGATTTGATCTGACCAATATGGTGAATACCTCTCAGAAAAATTCAAAGAATACCTTAAAGAGAGAGGAATTATTTCCAATCTCACTCCTTCATGTAGTCTTCAACTCAATGGAGTTTCAGAGAGATGCAATAGAACCATGTTGGACATGGTAAGATCAATGATGAGTGAAGCAAACTTATCTCTCAGTTCTAGGGACTTACATTAAAGACCGCAGCTTATATCCTGAGCAAGATTCCATGTAAATCCATATCTAAAACTGCTCATGAGCTATGGTATGGTACCAAGCCAAGTATACAACACTTGATGATTTGGGGTTGTTTGGTCCATTCTAAAAACATGGATGCTGCAAGATGGAATCTCACACTAGAGAGTGCTGCTTCATTGGATATGTAAACAATGGTATTGGATACAAACTTTATGATCCTAAGACTCAAAACGTATTTGTTTCTAGATACATCAAGTTTCTGGAAGATGAATTATTTAGAAGTGAAGAAAAAATAAGTTAAGGAACTAGTCGAATATATCAAGACCGATGAAGTTCTTAATCCATAAAATGAAGAGATAATTGAAAAATGATAAGATCGTACCTCCTAGAAGGATTTCTAGGATTGTAAGATAACATAAAAAGTATGGATTCTATGTATCAGAAGAGTCTGATGATGATCCAACTTCCTTCGATAATGCTTTGGGTGATCGGGACATGGGTATCAAGATGCAAGCAATGAAATCCAAGATAAAGTCCATGCACAAAAATGTTGTATGGACCCTCAAAGATCCGTCTAAAGGGTTCAAACCAATTGGTTGAAAATGGATCTTTAAGAAGAAGAGGGGAACCGATGGGAAAGTTGAGACCTTCAAAGCTTGGCTAGTAGCCATGGGTTACACATATAGAGAAGGCATCAAATATTCTCTCCCGTGGCAATGCTTAAATCCTCACGACATTGCTTGCCATAGATGCACACTTGGACTATGACATCTAGGAGATGGATGTCAAGACCTCTTTTCTCATTAGATATCTCGAAGAGGACATCTATATGGAACAACCGTAGGGCTTCATAGCTGAGGAAGAAAAAGTGTGCAATCTAAAGAAATCCATCTATGGGCTCAAACAAACTTCTCGTAGTTGGAAATCCGATTTGATGAAACCATAAGGAGTTATGATTTCATGCAGAATCTGGATTAACATGTGTCTACAAGAAGCTCAGTGGGAGTGTCATCGTATTCATTTGCTTTATGTAGATGACATCTTTATCATTGGGAATGATACATGGATGATGACCAGTTTTAAAGTCTGGTTGTCCAATACTTTTGAGATGAAAGATCTTGAAAAAGCCTCATACATCTTAGGTCTGAAATTGTTCAGAAATAGACAAAAGAGGACATTGAGACTTCCACAATAAGGATACATCAATAAAATCTTGGAAAAATTCTGTATGGATAATTCCAAGCGAGGCTTCCTTCCCCTAAGACATGGTATTCTCCTATGTATGGCTCTTCAAACTATTGACGAAAAGAAAGATGTGACCAGATGCCCTTATGCATCGGCTATGGGAAGCCTGATGTTTGTCATGATGTGTACTAGATCGACATCTGCCATGTAGTGGGAGTGATAAGTTGTTATCAATCTTTCTATGGAGAAAAACATTGTATTGCATTAAAAAGCATCTTCAAGTACCTAAGAAGAACTCAAGACTACATCTTGGTTTATGGAGATAACGATCTCCATATCTTAAGGTACACTGATTCAGATTTCCAATCAGATTCGGATGATAGGAAGTCAACATCAAGGTTCTTATTCTTGTTGGACGATAGCGCTCTGTGAACTAAGAGTAACACGAAGTAGGACACTATGGTTGTTTTGAAAAAGTAAAGCATTGGATGCATAAGATGCAGCAATACATTGGATTTAGTTAACTTTCACTTAGGGTATATAGGTTTCTAACAAAACTTTATATAGTCACTGGTGACGGAGTGACTAATCATCTTTCCTAGTTATTTGACAAATAGTCAATGATTATCACAATTAATATGGGGTAGAAATTTGTACATGAATGTCTCTAAGGGATAATGGGAGACTATTAAACTTGTAAGCCCTCGGCAAAACAATAATGCAATAAATGTTGTTATTTTATCATGTCCATATGAAATAGAATGAATAATTGAATGAATGCACTTTACCATGAAGTCAGCTATGTCCTCCCAGGTGCATGGTATTAAATATGGCCATTGTATGTAACCCTAATTGTATAAAGGGACCTTAACATGTGATATACAATAAAGATCTCCATTCTGAGAAAGTGATGGAAATCTTTCTTCAAAGATTGATTTCCAAATGACTTCTTGATGCATACCATCTGCATAGGAAATGGAGACTCAGAAGTGTTGGAATAATCAAGTCAAAGACTTGATTTGATGAGGTCGAGATAAACTAAGACCTAGATTGTAGCTATCATGATTTGGCACATGGCCTTTGACCTTCAATAGATATGGATTTATATGCATGAGTTTGCACATTTGACATACCAATAGGTTGGTGACCTATCCAAGGTCCATATACCAGTGCGTTGGTGTGCATATGAAGTCATATGAGATGTATCATCTCTCGAAGGAATCATACATGTTCATAGTTGATGAACCGGGAGACATAGCTCACTCATGTGATATTTTGTGGTCAAATGGAATTCCATGCATGGTCATCTTGTTTATGAAATTAGATACAAATTCGTTATATTAATATATTCTTTTGGAGAGTATTTGTTTAATATTGTCACCCAATTATCAAATCAGAAATATATTAATATATTATAAAGAAGACAATCAAACCAGAGTTTGAGCATCGGATTTATCAAATTCTTCCAGTGTTAAGTATAAATGGGTATGGGAAATACTTAAGCTTACAACTGTTGTAATGGATCATCTACCATGACACTTACATTCCGAGGGAGTGATGAACCATGATGGATTTTAGTTGCTCCATTTTTCTAGATGATATGTGACTAATTGGACCAAATCACAATTCATTTGAATCCAATTTTCAATTCCAAATCCAACTTCAATGTCCAAATGTTGAAAACAGAAATAGTCACAGAATGAAAATATACAAGCTCATTGAGCTCATTTCTTGGCTACAAATGGTTTGAACTATGATTATTAATGGTTAGGGAAGCTCGATTCAGCTCATCGATATTTTGTCCAACACATGGAGAGTGTGATGCATTTCGTTATGCTCACTAAGAGTGTATAGTGTTACAAATCAAGCTCAATAATCATAGTTGACTAATTTTTTGCAAAAATGGTATAAGCCTAGAAATTGGATAGTCATCCACATTTCAGGTCAATATACATGGACGGTATGACCTCTACGACATTATCTCAAGGTATCTCAATTTTGTATCTCACGAATCCTAACTCGATTAGGACTCATATCTATTGATGTAAATATTGCAATAATAATAGTTATTATTGAATTATTTTTATAAGGGAAAATAAATCTCATAAATTAATGTAAATAGTGATTCACAATAATTAATACTTATGTGGATGTGATACGTATAAATAATTATGTAAATATAATTTACTTATCATTTCCATGGCATCCGATTGTTTGAATTTGATTCACATTTTTTGTAGATGTAAAATGGATTTACATTTATCTTTTGGGATGATGAATATGATTCATAATCTTTGAGGATTAACTCCATAATTTCTCCAATGTTGATAATATGATTATCATGTGAATTAATTAATTAATTGAAATTTGCAATAACAACTTCCATATATGGAATGTGGTGGGCATGTATACCATGTATACATGGTTCTCCATGTTGTTGAGTTCTAGCTAAAATTCAGACTCTTAAGTTGTTGCTTATTTTATTTTAATTAATTAATTAATTAATATAAATTGGAGATAATAAGGAGATAATCCTTATTGAATTAGGATTTGCTCATAGTCCTTGATTTAAAATACAAGGGATACCATGGCACATTTTGGACATGTACAACAAGTATAAAAGGTCAGTTATACCCTCTCTTTTCAACATAATTTTAGGAGAAAATTCTCTTCCAAATTTCCTACCCCTTGAGAGAGAAAGTCTTTCGAGTCCTCAACTCTCGCAACTCTCTTGTTGTTGCCCTAGTCGATGACCAGGTTTATGGGAAGCAATGTGATTCATCTCCCTACCTACGAGAGAGACTTATGTAGATCAGACTTGATTTGGGAGGTTTCTTATTTAGAAGCTCAAGCTTCAAAGGTAAACTTTGATCTGTCTCCAATATTCATTCTGAATATCATAAATTATTTGGAATCTATTTCCTTAGAATTTAAAATTTCTGAATGCACAAATTACCATGCTACATACGATGAACTAACATTATTTTCGAAAAAGATTTGCTAAATATTCCACATTTACGTTATGCGTAGTAAATGAATTTTTTATTTACTTCCTTAAAAATGTATATATATATATATAATAATAATAAATACAATACAAAATAAAAATAAAATACCTTATATACAGGCAATATACCTATGATTATACATGTAAATGTTAGCATCTGATAAATTAATTTGTTAAAATAAATAAAAATCATAATAAAATACTACATCAAATAACAACCAATTTTCATATTTTAACCTAAAATTAATAAAATTATTTATTAATTTATATTGAATTAGTAAAGGGATTTAGTTTCATGATTTTCATGATTGTCCACATGGACCAATCAGGGGGCTTGCTTTGCTGACCTCTGCTCAACTCCCCTTCCAAGGCCACCTACCACCGTTAGAGATGGTGACTCGCCATCTTTTCTCAAGCTTCTCAGGTGATCAATCACTCAATCTGACTCGATCTTTCATGCACACTCTTATCGGATCAACCCTAATGCATGCTTAATATGTAGATCCTTTTTACATATCCCTAATCCATAAGAAATCCAAGGTTAATAAGGCTCCTCCACAATGTCTATAAATAAGGCCTCCATGCTTTCTTCCCAATTTTGGTCTCATTTCCTCCTCATAACCCCATTAAGAGGTCATCCTGTCGAAGCTGGTGGTGACAGCACGAGCATCTAGGACTATTTTGCATGAATAATCGGCAGAATACGATGATCTAAGGGCAGTCGAAGCACCTCTGGTAAAGCTTCCTCTGCTCCCTAGAATAGCTAGGTTTGAGCTGAGTTCTCTTTCATTTTTTTTTTCGCATTTCAGTTTTGCCAATCATTTAGTATGTTAACTTAATTTTATGAATTAGATTAGTTGGAGCCTTAAGCTCCGGCTCAAAATCACCATGCCCATTTCTTTATTTTGGCATGCTTCTGTGACCATATCCATCCACATCTCCTACTTCATAAAACCCCCTTCTTTTCCACCCTTATTCTGCACGAATTACGTCCATCAGGTTCCTCCCTATACCATCCATCTGAGATCCATCACCCATCCACTCCAATGTGATGCAAGCTTCAAGTTTAGGCCAAGGACCTTTGCCTCGAGCCTGCAATTCTTCTTATGCATGAGATGGACCTCAATGAACCCACTGGGGACAAGTTGAAGCTCAACTAGGAGCTCCAGGTCATCAGAGCTCTAGGCTCCCTCCAAAGGGGCCCAGGCCCACTTAAACCCTCTTGCATATGCGAGGGCCATCCAGTTGTATGTTGTGCCCGTCGGCTTGGAAGGAGAAGGTCGGAAGTGGGAGGATTTCACGATAGAAGCTCGCCGGTCGTTTATTCTTGGGGTGTTCTTCATGATACCCTAGGATTGTTGGATCAAGGTGTAGCTCCAGATTATATCACAGTCATTTGATCAAGAGGCGAACTATCATCAGTATGATCAAGCCACATGGAATGCGTAGAGCCCTCCGATGAAGCTTTATGGGGCAGTTTCATTAGTAACCCCTCTGCTTTTGTATTGTATATAAGTCATGTAAATGATTAGGTCGGTTTCAAAACTTCCATGTATTTTGTGAAATGAATAACATATTTCTTGAATATTGTTGATAGGTCCCTTATCAGGTCACCTCACATGGCCATCCACGTGAAAGACTTGGTGCTTTTGCAAATAAGCCATCCTATCTTCTTATATTTAGTTTTAGTATTTAAATTGGTAAAACAAGTTTAATATTTCTAGATATTTTGCATAGAACACCTCATACTTTATTAATATTCTGATAATTCCCCTTCGACGTAGAAATTTATTTTGTTACTTTTCCATTTTTATTAAAATTGGGAAAAGTAATGTAGATGCCTAACATGATTGTTGTTTATGCCATAATTTGTATTTCGTATTTTCTTGCATTTTTTCATTTATTAAAGTTAGAATAGAAGCTATTTATCCCCAGTTTGCTTATAAGAAATATAAAAAAATAGAAAACCTATCTTAAAATTTTCAAAAAAATAGAATATATATTAGTTTATAATATCACTCCAGACCAAAAATCATAAAAAATATAAAAAGAAAACACTAAAAATTGTAAAAAAACAAAAAATCATTTTAAAAATTGGTAAAAATTCTATAAAAATAAAAATATATTTTTTCTCTTAATTTTATTATATTATATAGTATATATTATAAATAGTTTTGGTAATTTTTGAACTATTTATTTTAAAAGCCAAAAATAATCTAGCCTATTTATATAGGTCACTGTTTTATCACTTTTAATACATTAAAACTACCTAAAATTAGCAAAAAGTATATAAAAATCACAAAAATAGAGAAAAAGTTAAAAAAACATAAAAACAATTTATTTTTGTAAATTTTATATATCTATATTTAAAAATCTAATTTCTTATATAGACTTTATCTATCACTTATATACATATTATTATCATTATTATTATTTATACCTACCTATATAAATTTTAAAGCACTCTAAAACATAAAATTGATTATTCTTGTATATGTTTCCCTATATTTTATATTTATTTGTGATAAATACACTATATACTTTTTATAATATAAATATTATTATATATACATATTATATATTAAAAATAAAAATAAATCAAAAATTAAAAATTAAAAACATAAAAAATAACATAAAAGAATTAAAAATCCATAGAAATTAAATATAATTAAAAACCAATAAAAAATCAAAAAGCCAAAAAATGCAAAAAAAAATTATTTATATAAACAATAATTACCCTATCCACGTTTGCTTCCAGTGGTTCGTCTCCTACTACTTGTTATTGTACATCTTTTCTATGGTATAATAAATTTCACCCTACGCACTTCCTTTATTATTGACATTGTGGGTTGATTGTTTGCTTGATTTGATTGTTCACGAGCTGAATGCCGAGAGAGGGCTGATGCAGCGATTTTCGAATCCAACTTGTCGGATATTGTAGGCTCCTCCAAGATCGGATGTTAGGTTCCTCTGAGTGACTATATCAACAGCTGCTCTAGTGGATATGGGAAGCCAACTCGTGTAGCCTGCCCCTATGACCATTTGAATGGATGGTCCATCTTGATATGCAAGTTTATTAGCAAAAATGTACAAAAGAAAAATCTGAATAATGTTCCTCCGGACAAAATGGAGATGCATTGACTGGAGCGGGATGACATAAATCTGTGAAGTCCGGATAAAAGTAGATCCAGTCAGCCATCTCAATTTTCAAGAGGTGGGGATCAAGGAGAACTCGATAGTCAAGTCGAGATATGAATGAAAAAAGGTGCAAATGCACAGGGTGGTCAAACACACACAAAACAAACACAAATCAAAACCCCTCAATTCAACCAATCAACATTGTGAAGACAGTGAAGGTTTGGTCTTTTATCTTTTCTCTTTTTTAGAGTTAGGTGACAAAGCAATTATTTACAAGTTCATATGTGTAGTCTCCTAGAGTAGATGTGTTCGAGTCGACGTAGCACACCTACTAGAATACATGACCACTTCTTCTAAGGTCGGAGGCAAGTGTTGTTGGACATGCGAGCCCATAGCGAGCCATTACGTAATAAATGTTATTGCAAATAATTCCCTTGATTCGAAATGAAGAATAACTAATTTTCATTGTAGGTCCCTTAGTATAATTATGGTTATGTACCATGTCCATCTTGATGATCATACAATTGTTGATTCAAATGTTGAATCATAGAGGTTGGTGCTTGGATGACATCTAAAGAGTTGGATTGAGGACTCATCAAGCACCGTCAAGAGATTGTTAAGAGAGGATCTCCAACCAGAGAAGAAGATGGCAATTCTTATCTAAAGACTGATGTATAACCAACCTCTTGATGCAGGCCCTCTACATAGGAATAGAGATTCAGAGTTGTTAGATAAGTTAGGTCAAAGAATTTACTTAACGAGATCGAGATAACCAAGACCTATGTTGTATACTGACACAATATAGGTACACATCCTCAGACCAGAGACAGATGTGTTACTATATGTTTGAGTATGTTCATTTGGCAGGCCTATAGGTTAATGATCTAATCAAGGTCTATACATTGAGGAGTTGGTATGCATACAAGGGAAAATGAGTAACACGATCTCTCAATGGGATCAAATAGGTTCATTACTGAACTGGAACACATGAGCTCACTCATGAGATATTGGGACCAAATTCTGTGCACAAGATTTACTAAATTTTTAGGGTTTGATATATGCTTTTGAAAAGTATATGATAAATACCTAGGTACGATAGATGCTTTTGGAAAGTATATGATCAATACCGAGGTATGATATGTGCTTTTGGAAAGTATTTGATCGATACCAACTCCTAGTGATCAAATGGGAAACTTAATGATAAAACACTGAAGACGGTCTAAATAAAATCTAAAATATCATGTTTATTTTAGGTCTTCTAGTATGCAGGATATACAAGTATTAGGAATGCTCGAGGGTGATGTAATCATAAACGATTATATAACCATTACTCTTCGATTCCGAAAGAGCGATGAAACATGTTTGAATTTTATTGACTCCTCTCAGTAGAGAAGTAATCCGTTCTTAGTCCAAATGTTGGACATTAGTATGAATGTCATTCCAATACAATGAGAAGATTAGATTTACGTCTTTTATACAATCAAGCATCTTTGATAGGTACCCGAGATCATGATTTGAGATATGATCTCAATATCCAAGTAACTATACGTGGAACGTACAATCACCTTGTCCTTATCTCCAAGTATCCGCAGAGAAAATGCATCATTCTTGAAAGAGTTCAAGAATAATTCAATTGATAAATATAGATCTTAGCATTGAAAAATTGATAACTAAATGTGATTTAATTATCATAAATAATATGAATGTGATTCATATAATTTAGATGCATGAGATTGATTATCCAAGATAATTAAATATAATTTATTTATCATGGATATTAATAATGTGGATAGCATTATCCATATAAGTCATATATATTATAAATGTGATTTATAATATTTTAGAGAGAGCTATTTGTAAATAGTATTTGTAATTTAAATGTTGATTTGAATTGGATTCACATTGGACAATTAATTGAAAAAGCAATTTACATTTTATTTTGGGTGTGTGAAAATGATTCACTAATTTCCAATGGCATGATCGAAATTTCACAAAACTTGGAATTATTTTTGTGACATAATTTCAATAAAAGTTGTTTTAATAAATGAAGGATTATATAAGAAATTAGATCTCATATAATATGAATAAGTAGGCCCCCTTCCATAATAGGAGGGTGGATGGCCACTCCTGATTTAGGAGTAAAGGAGGTCGTCCCCCCTTAATTAGAAGGAGGCTTGCCTCCTTCCTAATCCTTCATGGTATATTGATTTGATTGAATTAATTTATATTGATTACTTATTCAATATATTTAATTTAATTTAATTTAATTAATAATTGTTGTGTTTTTATAATAAAATCAAGGTCATTTAAAGAAATATAAATCGATCTCAATCATTGGATTTGGGTTATCCATGGATTGAGATCCATGGACTCCCAAAATATTATAAAAGGAGAGGCGTCCCTAAATCTTCTGTTACAATAAAGAATTGACAAGCTCTCTCTCTCATCATCATAAACGTCCTCCCTATTTGTCGAAAATGTGTGTCTACTTTGTGACTTAGAGAGGATCATTGTCGTCGCTACGTCGTCGTACCGCCGCTTCGACCACTCGTGCATATTCGTCTTCCACAGTTCTTCCAATACATGAAGAATACATCAGATTTTGTGTGATGAAATCAGGAGATCCATCACTTGGATAAATATATTAGATTGTGTGAAGAGCGTGATTCATTAATGCACTCGCAAACATCTCCTCCATCAGGTCGGACTTGAGATAGATGGTCTCTTCGTTTTGAGTCTTCGATCGCAATCACATTTCGAGAGGTATTCATATATATCTACTTTGTGGTTTAGATGAAATGATTCGAGAAGTGTTCTCGGATCATGTCGCTTCATCACTTTATTTTTTTTTTTAAATTCCATTGCCCGAGCAACTAGTATGACTAGTCGCTCCCGATCGCATATGATGTGATCTTCATTCTTTCATGATGCACTTAAGGTTCTTCCCATAAACTTAAAGTGGTATCAGAGCCTTGGTCGAGATCTTGGATATGATCCAAAATCCAAGATGAACAAGCTTTATGTTTCGGACGCGAGATTCGTTGTTTTTGCATTGGATGGAAGATTCGAATTGGTTTTTCGCTAAAATAGAAAAGTACTATTTGTGCCCTATTTAGACATGTTTTTTATTATTGAGCTGTATTTAGAATGTCTAAATATGTCTCAAAAACAGTAGCCTTTTATTGGTACAAAAAGTGCATGAATGAAATTCAAAAAGTTCCCGCCACGATTTAATTTTGCATGTTTTCACGGATATGTAAGAAAATATTTTTTGCTTACTCTTTTACCATCATGAAACAATAAATAAACACTTTTATTAAGTATAGAATCAAATAAGAAAATCTCTCAAGTTTATTTCGCACAATTCTGGCTCTGTTTGCCCTAGATATTCCATATTTAGTGGAGATGGGTCGGAAGATGATTAGATCATCAAATCTCTTTGCTTAATGTTTTTGTTATTCAATGGAAATCATAGAAATTATGTATTCACCTTTATTTATTGATTCTTAATATTTATAAAATAATTAATTAAACATCATTGGCCATTGAATATATGTTTCATGAAAATTCTAGTTTATCCTACTATAGTTGTAGAATAGCTTTACATGCAAAATCAATAACATGTTTGCTTGATATGACTAGAAATTTAGGATCCTTAAAATTGTTTTAAAGACATATAAATCTCTGTGTGATTACTATATATAGTATATGCTGGTCATCAATGTTAAGCGATAAAACCACAAGTACATTGGCATTATTTTGTGTTGTTCTCAATCAGAATGGTGAAGATGTCTAGTCTGGGTATTCTGACTTGGTTTACTAATTAGCGTCTTGCATATCAAGGAAATACTCCCTCCTCGTATAACTCATGTGTACTAGCTGGATCCATTTTTAGGAGAAAATAATATGAGTAAGTCAAGTTGTACTCTAATTATTAAAATACAAAATAATACGTACATGTGAGAGCATATACTATATGGTAATATCAAGAAAATTCTAATTATTTGTAGGTTGATTGATTGGATTGATAATTTCTTTAATATAATTAAATTAATAGACCTAATTAAAATAAACACTCCATTATGAATAGATATGTAATTCCTTTGGAAAAAATAATCGTAATGAATATGATTCATAATGATTAATTAAAATCTGAATGGGATATTGAGGATCATAAAAATGTCATCCATGTTTCCCATCAAGGAGAAGGGTACCACCGTCACCGTCATGGATTGTATGAAGGAGATACTTGTTCGAAGTGACATCTCCTGCATTCAAGCGCACATGGATCGAAATCTTTGCTTCTCGAAAGAATAATGTCATATGCATAGTGACCCCAATATCGGTTCCTCATATATTGGGGTGATATCAGATTGCGCATAACGAGTTATAATCATGTCGAGGGTTGGTTCAATTAACGACGGGTCAACATCGCCTTTGGGGTGATGGGCTCGGGTGTTAGAAATCGAATTGGGAAAAGCAAATTGGACATGCAAGGCAGAATGAGTTCCTGCTTATTTTTACCTAAGTTATAATTTCTCATATTATTGGGATGTAATAAAGGTAGAAAAGTAGACCCAAGATCTTTCTTGAGATATAACAATAAGTATGTATCTTACGTTAAAAGTGAATAAGGGAATGAACTTTCAGATTTTACAAGGCAAGACAATTTTGATATAAAAATCCTTAATCAAAGCAAAATATGTATTTATGCAAATATTTCTTATTTTAGATGACCTGCATTAAACCCACTCAAAATTATAATCAATACTGGACAGCAAAATATCATGGATTGGATACATGATTAAGATATTGTACTTGCAGTTGGACACATAATGTGTGTGGTTGCAATGTGCAAGGTTCCTCATAATAATGAGGAATGATAATTAAATAGACAATGTGACAACAACCCTATTTTATATGTCTCTATAGTCTTTATCTCTCATAGAATGTGCTTTGCAAGTATCATGTTGATGATGATCGTAATTCTCGAAAATCCTCAGAAAACCTAAGATGATATTTTGGCATATATATGTGCTATCGACTTTTAATCAAGAATGACATGATTCGCTGCATTATGGAGAATGGTGGCTCGATAAGAGAGGATGTACTCAAAATGTTTGAGTACTTACCAGAACCAAAGTCTTTACAAGTTTAGATGGATGTCGATATGATAAGTGTCATCATTCTATTGTATATACTCAAGTCATTCATGAAGCTTCATAATATTCATTTTATATGAATTGATTGAAGCATGCATAAATGCTGAAATACTTTGATATTGAAATCTTTTGAGTTCAACATAAGATATCCTTTTTCTTCAGCAATGGTTGTTTATAGAGGAAGGGAGTGCAGTGGAAGCATGGGTCTGACCTAGGTAAGAAGGAAAGTAAAATAGTTCACTGTACTTCTGTGATTTCCACACATATGACATCCAAAGAGTTGGATGAATGCCAATACTACAATGAGATGATGTATTGATGGTATGACTGTATAGATTATTGAGTATCCTTAGAGAAGGATTCGGATAGTGCATCAGCATATTATATATCTACATATAATCATTGAAATTGACTTGCAATTAAATAAGATCAAATCCAATAACACTTGCAATTAGTTTCATATGTTTTAGAAGTCTTGAAGACTTGATCCTAAGGTTTAATAGTCGTCCACATAGATGTTGATGCAATTGTTGCAACAATCTCCATTGGATAGATAGACCATATATTTTCAGTGCGAGAGCCCTTAGTCTTAGAGAATGTCTCTATGACCTAAATATTTGAATACAATCATTGTTTATTTCTAAATGTTGGAAATAAACATGCCTTCAAGAATAGACCTATCATAAAGAGTTATGATGGACATATTTTAGATAGTAATCTAACATCTATAACACTTTACTAAATTAGAAAAGTAATGAATAGTTCATTAACATTTCTAAATACTGAAAAAAATTAAACCTTAAAGGATCAAAAGGAGGATAAAGATCATTTGACAATGATCAATCATCAAGCCTTAGACATATGTCTATTGATAAGATCAATAGACTAATAAGATTTTGAACTTTAGATTACTTAAAGGTTCAAAACTTACATACTTATGAATAGAGATCTAGAGTAAAATGTCCAATACATCCTTCTCTTGGAATGGTGTAAGATGCAAAGGTATTCAAGTTCTCATACAAATTGATGTATGCAGATCATCTATATCATAATAAACATTAATGATATGTGATATCTATTAATGTTTTTTGTGATATGTGATTTCTTCCCTTCACTTTAGAAATCTTTGAAATGGTCAAAGATTTCACACTTTTTTGTTGAAAACTAAAGTCTGAAGTAAGATGAAATGAATTTGATCTAACCAAGGTAGCAAGTACCTATTAGATGAATTCAAGGAATACCTTATGGAGAAAGGAATATCATTCCTATCTCATTCCTCCTAATACACCTCAACTCAATAGAGTAATAGGGAGATGCAATTGGATCATGTGTGACATGATTTGATCAATGATGACTCTTAGCATAATTACCTCATAGTTTCCAAGAATATATGTAGTACAGACTACAATATATGTCCTTAATATTCCATTCAAACATAAACCCGAAAACCCTCATAAGATATGGTTTGGAACCTATCTTAGTGTTGGACATTTGTGGATTTAGGGTTGCTTGGTTCATGACCATGTCATGGATGCAAGTAAGCTGGAATCTCGCATTAAAGAGTGCTACTTCATTAGGAACATAAAAGATGGTATTAGATACCTACATTTTGACCTTGAGATTCTTAGAAAATTTCATCTATAAGGATATGATTTTTAGAGGATGGCTTTCTTGAGAATAAAAATGAAAATGAAGTAAAGGGACTCATTGAATCCTCAGAAAAAAAATGAGGCTCCTAAAATCAAGAACTAAAAGGATAATTAAAGATGAAACTTTCATACCTCTTCAAATTAGTTTGAAGGTGGAGAGACCACCTAAAGGGTATGGATTTCATGTGTCGGTATGACTTCATACAATGAAGCCTCTGAAGATCATGCCATGGAAAGATGGATGCTTGCAACAAAGTCTAAAGTAGACTTCATGCACAAGTGTTGTGTATGAACCCTCGAGGATCCACCTATAGGGGACAAAACCATTATGTGCAAATTGGTCTTCAAGAGAAGGAAGGAACTTGATGAGAAGGTAGAAACATTCAAAGCACATCTCATATCCACAGATACGCATGAAGAGAAGACATCGCTTGCAATGAGATTTGCTCTTCAGTGACCATGCTTAAACCATCATAATATTACTAACTATAGTTACACAACTTGACTATGACATCTAAAAGATGGAAGTCAATATTGCATTCTTCTATGAATTTCTCACTGAGGATATTCATATGAAGTAGCCCCAGGGCTTCATAGTTGAGGAAGGCAAAGTGTGTAAGTGAACTCCATCGATGTACTCAAATAAGCTTCTAATAGTTGTAACATCATATTTAATGAAAGGTTATGATTTCATGCGAAATCTTTATGAGCCATGTGAAGCTTAGTGGGAGTGCCATTGTGTTCATCATGCTAAATGTAGATGATATCCTAATCATTTAGAATGATATAAGGATGGTAATGAGTATTTTATAATTTGGTTGTTCCATACGTTGAGATGAAACATTTCATGGATACCTCTTAGATCTTAGTTCTGATGATGTTCAGAAGCAAAGGGAAGAGGGTATTGGGACTATCACATTAGTGGTACACCTTGGACATGTTCCATTATTCGAAAACACTGAGGAAGGCTCCTTCCCTTAAGAAATGGTACCGACCTATCTAAAGGGATAGCACCCCAAAGAGTTGAGGAAGTGAATGATAAAACTACTTGCCTTTGTGGATCAGTTATGAGAAGCCTGGTGTATGCTAGATGTGTACAGAAGCCACGTGTCTGCCATGCAGTGGGAGTAGTAAACTGTTACTAATCCTACTATGGAGATAAACACTTGATTGTAGTAATACTAATATCTTCAAAGATGAAAAAATTTTGGCGATAGTGACCTCAAAGTCTTATCTTCAATAACTTAAGACTTTATATATAGTGATCTAAAAGGTCTAAACTGCGGATGCCTTGTAAGACATAAGATTGGGTCTTAGTCTTAGGAGATAGAGATCTTCGGTAATAAGGGTATTATAATAAGGATGATAGAAATTACATATTGGTTATAATGGCTATTAATTGTAGTATCAAATACATTGCAACTTCTTTAATAATATTGAGTATTGGTTGCATAAAATGCATCATTCGCATTAGATGTGAGCACTGTTACTAGGAAATATTCAAGTACCGCAAAAGGACTTGGCATAGTCTCTCGGGGGAAAGTTATTGGTCATCTTACCAAGCTATTTTTCCTAAATAGCTTATGATTAGCACATGAGTGTGGGTTTAAAAGATTATACCATTTATGGCTGTTTGGACTAGTAGGAGATTGTTGGACATGCGACCCTACAGCAAGCCATAATGCAATAAATGCTATTGCAAATCATTCCTTGGGCTGAAATGAAGAGTAACTCATTTGCATTGTAGGTCCCTTAGTACAATTAGGGTTATCTAACATGGCCATCTTGATGATCATACAGCTGTTGATTCAAATGTTGAATCATATGGGCCAGTTCTTTGATGACATCTAAAGAGTTAGATTGAGGTCACATCAAGCATCATCAAGTGATTGTTAAGAGAGGATCTCCAGTCTGAGTAGAAGATGGTAATTATTCTCTAAAGATTGATATCTAATGGACCTCTTGATGTAGGTCCTTTGTGTAAGAATAGAGATTCGGAAGTGTTGGATAAGTTAGGACGACGATTTGACTTAATAGTCAAAATAACCAAGACCTATGTCGTATACTCTGACCAGAGATATATGTGCTACTATTTGTTTGATTATGTACATTTAGCAGGTTGATGATCTAATCAAGGTCTATACACCGGTGAGCTAGTATGCATACAAGTGCGTGTGAGTAATAGAATCTCTCAAAGTGATCATACATGTTTGTTACTGAGTTGGAAGACATGCTCACTCATGAGATATTAGTATCAAATTCCGTGCACGGTTGTCTCGCTTTAGAATCTTGACTGAATTTGTAGGTTTGATATATGCTTTTGGAAAGTATACGATCAGTACTAAGGTATGATATATGCTATAAAAAAGCATATGATCAATACCTAGGTATGATATATGTGTTTAGAAAGTATAAGATCGATACCAACTCCCAATGATCAAATGAGAAACTTAATGATAAAATCATGAAGAAGACAACCTAAATAATGTCTAAAACTTTGGGTTTTTCTAGAACTTCAAGAATGCAGAATGTACAGATATTAGGAATGCTTGAGGGAGATGTGATCATAAACGATTATATAACCATGACGCTTCCATTCCAAGGGAGTGATGAAACGTGTTTTGGATTTTAGTGACTCCTCTCAGTAGAGAAGTAATCTAATCATAGTTTAAATGTTGGGCATTGGTCTAAATGTGATTCATATGAAATGAGAATATTATATTTATATCTTTGATTCAATCGAACTTTTTTGAGAGGTCCCCGAGATCTGGATTTGAGATATGATCTCAATATCCAAGTAACTATATGTGGAACGTACAATCACCATGTCCTTATCTCCAAGTATCCATAGAGAAAGCACATTATTCTTGGAAGAGTTAAAGAACAATTCCATTGACAAGTTTATATTTGAGCATTGAGAAATTGATAATTAAATATGATTTAATTATCATGAATAATGTGAATGTGATTCATATTATTTATATGCATGAGATTGATGATCCAACATAATAAAATATGATTTAATTATCATGAATAATGTGAATGTGATTGATTATATTATTTATATGCATGAGATTGGTGATGCAGCATAATAAAATATGGTTTAATTATCATGGATATGAATAATATGGATAGTACTATCCATATTAATCATATATATTATAATTATGATTTTAGTATATTAGAGAGAGAGAGCTATTTGTAAATATTATTTGCAATTTGAATGTGGATGTGAATTGGATTCACTCTAGATAATTAATTGAAAATGCAATGTTCTTTTTATTTTGGGTGTGTAAATAGATTCACAAATTTCCTATGGCATGATTGAAAATTCACACAATAAAATTATTATTGTCAATTTATTTACAATAAAATTAGTTGTAAATAATGAAAAATTATATGAGAAATTAGACCTCGTATAATAGGAATAAGTAGGCCCTCTTACATAATAGGAGGGTGTACGACCACTCTTGATTTAGGAGTCAAGGTGGTTGTCCCCCTTTAATTGGAAGGAGGCTTGCCTCCTTCCTAATCACTCATGGTATATTGATTTGATTGAATTAATTTATATTGGTGATTTATTCAGTATATAATTAATTAAATTAATTGTTGTTGTGTTTTACAACAAAATCATGGCCATTGAAAGAAACACAAATCAATATCAACCATTAGATATGTGTTGTCCATGGATTTAGATCCATGGACTCCCAAAATGTTATAAAAGGACATGCTACCCTAGCTCTTTATTTACAAAATAGAATTCATAATCTCTCTCAATCTCTCTCATCATACACGCCCCCCCTCTATAGTGGTCATCCACTTTGTGAACTAGAGAGAATTGTCATCGTCGCTATGCTGTCATGTCGCCACTTCAATTGCTTGTGGATCTTCACCTTCCTAGGTGCTTCCGATACGCGAACAAGACCTCATATTTCTTGTGTCAAAATTAGAAGATCCGTCTCTTGGATCAACATCTTGGATTGCTAGAAGGACGTATTTCGTCAACATGCTTGCAAGTGTCTCCTCTATCGAGTCGGACTTTAAATAAGCAATCTCTTCATTTAGAGAGGTCGATCGCAACCATGCTTCAAGAGGTATTCCAATATATCAAGTGGTTTAGATAAAATGATTTGGGGAGTGTTATTAGATCATATGGTTTCATCCCTTTAAAAATATCTAAATTCGGTTGCCCCGAGATACTAGTATGACTAGTCTCTCCCGATTGCATATGATGCAATCTTCATGCTTCCATGATGAGCTTAAGGTTCTTCCCATAATCTTCAAATGCCTCCAGCAATAGCATGGCCTAAGAGCCGACCCAAGCGTTTGTCACAAGTCCAGTGCTGGGGGCTCTAATCCATATATATGTGTGCCTCACTTAGTCAGGAGTGTACATGTGACAATGAGGGGGTTACTCTCCCGAAAGCAATGATATTTGTTGTATACATTTAGCTTTAGGGTCGAGTTTAGTTAGCAATTCCAATTTTATTATTTATCACTTTTTTGGTCATTTTGAAAAACAAAACATCTAACAAATTTTCTAATTTCTTCTATTGCCCAAGTCCAAGAAACATGAGAATGGAATTTGGAAAAGCTGATGCACGAAAATCAATGAATGCAAATGCTAGAGATAGGTATGTATACCTAACTCCAATAGTCTACATGCAAGATGATCCGCACATGGAAATAAATATATCCTATATGTGTCAAGAATAAACAGTCCTGGTATTAACATCTACTGGGCAAGCACAGATTTATTAATTTGAATAAGTCCAACCGATCCATAAGTACGAAATTCTTGATTAGGGTTTGGAACTAGTCTACTCGGCTCAAGAAAATAAAATTCTAGAACTAGGGGCTCCAATCACGCAAATAAAAGAAAAATAAAGTGAAAAACTCAACACATGAGAAACAAAATAAATTAAAGAGAAAAATAGGGAGAATGAAAAGTAGAAGCAATAAAAACATGAAATCAAGCAGACCCATCCATGTGCATAGATGATGAATCTGTGCTCTAAAAGTTGAGAATAAAGCTTTGATCCCGAGCAATTAGCTACATATTTCCATCTATTATGCATTATTCGCATTCATGCATTTATAATTAATGTTCGTATTTTAGCATTCATATTTTCATAAATAAGGACCCAAATTCACTTGTACATATTTATCTATATATTAGCCAAATTCACCCATTTGTATCTATTTTATACTAAATCCAAATCTAATAAAATTAACTCTATAGTGTATATATTATTAACACTAATAAAGGAAAAAAATAAAAAAATACTAACTTGCAAAATTGACCAATAAAACCCGAGCCCTAGTATGAGATTAAGAACCTTAAAATGTGCATTTCTTTATCATACAAATTCTAAGTTAGGTCTAATCCCTTTTAAAGTAATATACATTCGAAGACCTTCAAAAAAAGACCAATTTCATAAAAAAACGGAGTTCATATGTGAAACTTGAGTTTTGGGACCTTATTGTATATTGTACATATGACCAAAATACCTATTATTTTTATACTTTTTATTTTCTTAATTATTAAAAATCCAAAAAAATAGATTAATTATAAATATTCCATTCATATTTTCTCTAATTTTAATTTGATTTTTCTCTTATTTAAAAATGATAAACAAAAGTTGTAAAAGATAAAAATTAAGTATTTTATATCTATAAGATAACCCCAAAAATACTTTTTGTACATGTAACTTCTATTGATTTGGGTCTTTTACAAAAGATGTAGATCTCATCGAGATGAGCAATTTTTATGTTGACCACTTTTCGATTTAACCCCTTTTGTTATTTTTTTATATTTTTTCTTTTGATTTAATTTGTGATTTTTATGGGAGCGGCACGTGGCAGCTCCTGAAGCAGCCCCGTGTCACTCCCATTTTTACTTTTATTTTAAATTATTATTTATTTTACTTATATTACATTTTTATTTACTTATTTATAACTTTAATTATTATTTATTTATTTTAATTAATATTATTTTTTCTATTTTAATTATTTTAATTTATTATTTATCTTATCTTATTTTATTTATTTAATTATTTTAATTATTTATTATTATTATTCATTATTTAATTTTATTTTAAATTTAAGTTTATTTTTATTAATTTCACCTTCCACATAGCCGCCACTGCGCGCGCCACGTGGCGTGTTCCTCTTCTCTTGTCCCACGCTTCTTTCTCATCTCCAACAAGCACGGAATCGCCACGGCCTCTTCTCATAGAGGTGTTGCAACCGCCCGCTTTGCACGGTGGCACGTGTATCTCTCCTCTCGCCATCTCTGCAACCGCTCCTTCTCTCCCTGCCCTACAATCATCCTCACCACCTCCTGCACAACCACCTGCCCCGTAGGACCTAGCCCTTGTGCACTCACCCAACTTCTCCCTCACCCTCGTCTACAACACCCTCTCCCCTCACGATCTCCATCCCCTCTTCCAGCCAACGGTCCTTAAAAAGCCGACCGTCGCCTCCCATGCATCTCATCCGCCATTACTGGAGACCCTTGAGCTCCCCTTTCCTCCTTGGTGACTGCGAGCATCGAACGGGTCGAGCGACAATAGAACATCTCCTCGGTGAGATCCAAGGGCTGTCTACCTCCCCTTGTTGCAGTTGCTCGACGCAGCCTCTAAGCTCCATCGATGTCGCGACGTAGAGCGATAATCGGAGGAAGATCCATCCTCCCTCCATCACAGGCACTTCGACCATCACAGCAAACTGTAGCGTGTCGATCGGTTTTTCCTCCTAAATGAGCTTGCTCGCCATTGCCTTCGAGCCTCGATCGTGTGCTGACGGCCCCTATAGCTAATCGTCGTCGAGCTGCTTCGAGATCAACGCCATCGACAACCGCTTCGGTCAACATCGAGCTCCCTTTCTCGCCAACACATCTCCCAACTTCACGTCGATACCTCACACCGCCCATTCGCCAACGCCTCGGGCCGCTCGCCCCATCTTCAACCTTACCTCACGTGCAAGGAACGTAGGGATATATTTCTCAGCACCCCATATGGTTCCCCATATTTCAATCGTGCTCCCGTTGTTTATCATGCACATAACATGCACATTATCCATTGGAACATATGTGCCCACACCCTTGGAGCTCCTGGGAACTACACGCACGCCCATTCTAACCAACATCACATGCAACTTAGCTCCCTACTTGGAGAAATTGCACAAAACCCCTTGCGGGTTTAGGTTATTAAATAATCATATTGTTGCGCTTTCTCTTTTGATAATTTATTATGTACGACATTTAGAACCTTGTGTTTGTGTCCCTATACGAGTCACATTTTATCATTACTTTATCATTCTAGAAGTTGTGCATTTTAAAAAACTTATGCTTATTGTTGTGGATATTTGATCATATTTTTAGGAGTTGTATTTAATTTAATATCATTATTGTTGTGGAAAATAGCATATTTTCCCCACTACGTGACATTTAATTGGTATTAAATAAATTATTGTTCCGAAAATCTTATAAGGTCACACTATTTTATAGTGTGAGCAAAAAGCGTCTTATTTGCACCCATATCGAGGTGACAATAAAATGTTTGGTGATTAGAAGTAAGTCATTTTTAATAGATTGAAAACTCAGTATTTTTAGGGTTTATAATTTTTCTTGGATATATACACCACTAGATACATCTAGTATAATTTTATTTCCTAAAAAAAATTAGGTATGCTATTTAATTAAAGTTAATTAACTCAAAATCACTTAGTCTACATTATTTAATTCATTAATTCATATTGCTTCCAAAAATTCTAAAAAAAGGGTATTATCTTAATTTCATCATTATTTAACTTCTGGGGAAGTTTGAGGATTTTTGGAAGTGATTTGATCGAGTTTTCATTTTAGTCCCCGAACTTCGTCGAAATTACATTGGATTTATTAATTGCATAAAAAAATATGTTTCTATGAAAACCTAATCTCCAGATCCACTTTAAATAAACCTAAGGAGACAGTGGCTCCCTGAGTTCGACCTTGGGCTTGCCCAAGTAAAAAAACTGCTCGCTTTAATTGGGAAAATAATTAAATTTGTGGTTTTTGATTGATTCGATTTTTCTTGACTGCAACGAACGGACATCTTTTAATCGTTAATCTAATTAAACAAAAAGGGTAATTATCGGGATTATCAAATGGCACCTTTGCTGGGGAGGCACGTCTTAGGTTAATTTTTAGAAAATCTGGATTTTTAGGTTTTCCAACCCCCGGGTAGTCTGACCACCAGTTCTTCTCATGCATATTTCCAGCATTTTTTTATTTTATTTGCTTTATTGAGTCTATCTCTCTGACCACCATCTTGTTTTTTTTGTGAGGGACCCGACATGATGGAGCAACTGCTTAGCCGAGCAACTCATGAGCTTCGGAGGTCGACCTTTTTTGGGAAAATAGCGGACTGAAAGAATTGCATAAATTTAAGATCGAGTCAAGTCATGAGAGAGTGTAGAATCCATATGTTTTTATTTTCTGCAATTTATTTTATTGCAAAATTTCCAGCGGATTTCGTTCCTAATCTCTTGTGTGCAATCAAACTTGGACATTATTTTGTCGTGTGTCGAGCCTGTTTCACTCTTTGGTGAGGGTTGGGCCCGACTTGAGTGGAAAAATTAGGAGAGGCACTTGGTTATATGTGTCAATCGTAGTTTAGGCCACACATCTTGGGAAAATCACATCTTCTGAGGTTTTTAATGATATACACATAGCAATGCACATAGCAACATATATTGATTAGGTGTGGTTTTCTCGATCTGCATGCATTTAGATTTTACAAATTCAGTTCTGCATAACGTATGAAGAGTGTCGGGAGTCACTGTAAGTATACCTTAATCTGAGCATTCATCTTTTACGTTTGCATTCTAATTTCCGACTCCTCCCTTATTTTATAACTTAGGAATTAAAAGGAAATTGGGACTGAACGGTAGACATGTTTGTGTGTCTAGATTAAATTTCAAGTGAAAACCTAATTTAAAATTGGGATTGAATTAAGCTGGTCGATTAAACAAAATTGGAATAAAAAGAACCTTCTTTAACGAGTGCATAAAGCCCTCATTGTATGATTTACGTATAAGTGAGAGAGAGAGATGACACTAGTATAGAGCTAAAGCCAGGATTTTCATATAGACTACTGGTTCAAACGATTATCCACTTCTCAGTGAGGATCTAATAGTAGCCAGTAAGCGGTTAGGATTTGCTTAGCAGAGTGGGAGGTTTAGAGGACACCTTATAAGGCCTTGTCCTCAAGAAACGGATAGTTGTATTTATACGGTCCACACTTACTCCAATACAGGTTGAAAGTGGGTTTCGTAAGAATCAGGATAGCCTGTAGGGAAGTACATGCACCTAACAGCTCATTATTCTTTCAAGACTTGCATTTATCACAAACTAAAACTGACAAGATAATTCGGTCGAACCTTTATAGCCATCAGGTGTTGAGTTGGTGAATTTGAGGGTTTTGTATTATGTTTGTATTTTGTGAGTTTACTCCCTACATTTACGCACACCGTAGAACTAGCGCCTTATTTGATACATTGCTCTCATCGGTTCTTTTTGCCATCGAAGATGACTGATAGGGGGATATTTATTCGGGATTCGTGAATCTCTCATTGAACACTTCAAGAAGAACATCTTCAGTGGCCCAATCGCAACTTGGGCCAATCTGGACGCATGACCCTCTTGAGTTCAGGATCTCTCACTCTCAGGATGGTCACCCTAAAACCATTCCCTTTCTCTCTTCCCATCTCATCGAGGAAGAATTTCACCTCGGTGAAAATATCCTCATTCCTAAATCTTCTTCTAATCTAGACCACATTGTTGATTTAGGTGAAGGAGATGAACCCAAGACCAAGTCGACTCCTAAGAAAAACCCTAACGAAGAGGACACAGAGATGACCCCACGTAGCAAAGCCTTGCCCATTTAGATAGAGTTGAGCACCTAAATGCAGATCTTATGGCTAGGATGGGACAGGTGATTGAGGTGGGTGGAATATACAGACCAATGGTAGATGCCTATAACCCAGTGGAGAATGAGATACACAGTTGGCTCGTACCTGATGTACCATCAATTTTTAATGGAAATGTAACAGAAGAACCATATACTTTCTTTAGAGACTTCGAGTTGGTATGTAACAATCTTAGCCATCATAGGGTTGGACAAGATTACATCAGGCTGAAGGCTACCCTATTTGCCTTAGGAGATAAGGCTACCCATTGGCTGAAGAATCTCAAGGTTAGATACACAACGTGGTTGTAGTTCGAAAACCTATTTTTGAAGATGTTCTACCCACTCAGTAGGACTAACCAGATGAGGACAAAGATCACTAGTTTCTCCCAGGGCCCCCACGAGCCATTTCATGAAGCTTGGGATAGATTCAATGATTTGATGCAGAAATGCCCTTGCCATGGCCTACCAAGGCGATCTTAGTCCAGACCTTGTTCTGTGGCATGACCCCTGAAATGAAGGGGTTAGTGAGTGCAGCCTGTGGAGGTAGCTATTTGAATAAGAATGAAGATGCCATATGGAAGATCATAGAGCAAATAGCAGAAACATGCAGATCTAAGGTTACAAGGGCCTATCAGGCGTCTTCCTCAAGTCTATCTAATGAGACACCTAGGAGGACTGTAGTGCATCTGACAGATGGCCTAATCCCTATCATGGGGATAGTAGATAATAATCTTACCATGGTAGAACAGATCCACAAGAGGGTTGCTGACATTGAGGCGCTTTAGCAATTACCAAAACAAGTGGAGGAATTATTTGAGAAGGTAACCAAGATACGACTACTTGCCCCTTCTGCACCACATGTGCTTGTACATCGAGTTCACCTCGTACAGGTGCATGTATAGGGGCCTCAGAGCAACTTGGTTGAGGAGCAACAGTACACTCAACAGGAGCAACACACACACCCAGAGGTGGAGTCAGTCTACGAAGAACCTCTACAGGTGTTTGAGATCAACGGGCTATGGTACATGCATGACCCATTCGGCAGACAGTTGGGAATAGGGAATGGTCATCCACACCGACCCCCCTAGCTTACCAAGACACCAGCTTTGTCCCCACACCGCGTTTTGTTAGTCTTGGCCAGGGCAAGGATACCAGACTCAACAACACCAGTAGCAGCACATATTCCACTCAGGATAGCAGGGCACCCCACCATCTTACACCTCACAGTCCCAACCACAACAATATCGGCACGACCATCAGGGATCATATAGATAGCAGAATCACTCATCCTTTAGTCAGCAGCAACAAACCCCAGCCATGAGTGATCTGGGTCTCTCACCTTCTCCATCCAATCTTTGATCGATAGGGTTCAATAGATGCAGAATGATTACTATGACATAAGGACATATCTGAATCAGGTCTCACGCCACTAGGATCAGCAGATGGCAACAAGGACTCCAATTACCACCAAGGTTCAGGCTAACCCCAATAGCCTGAATCATGATCAACCACAACCATGACATCAGGTACACTATTCATATTATTCCCTATCTGAACATGAGATCCTTTCGTAAGATAATGTGAATCATATGCCCCTCAGGAGCAGAAGGACAGTGACCATACCTTATTGAGCATGGGAATATGAGGAGGGTGCCACCAAGTCTCTACCTGAGGCAAACATGGAGGCAAAGGAGCAGCATCACCATCACCACCACTATCAACAGAATAAAAGGAATTCAAACTCCCCAAAATATCAAAAAATCAGAAAAACAAAAAGAACAAAACGATGAATGGGAGCACCAATACTGAATCAAGCGAGCCTGGTGAAGAGCTTGCGACTCCATCTAAGGAGGACACAACCCCTCTTTCCTTTCGTGAATTTCTTTCCAAGCAGAGTCAAAGTCCTAATCCTGTAGAGAACTCAGTTTCCTATTTGTATGAAAATAATTTAGTTTCAGAATCCGAGTTGTCTTCAATAACCCCTTTCCCCCGTGCTCTTAAGGTCGGAAAGGAGAAATCCAAAAAAATAAAAAACATGACCCTGAGATGGTAGAGTTTTACAACAAATATATCAAGGTCACAATCCACGGTGATAAGTTTGTGGATATGACACTAGCATTCCAGAAGTACCTTAAGGTTAGATGCACACCTACAAGGGTCAGCAGGAAAACAAGAAGCCCTGTTGAGAAGCATGCTCTATCAGTAGCCACTACTTGCGCCATTAAGAATGTGTTTCCAAGGAAACAAAGGGACATCGGAGCCCATTATGTGGTTAGTCATGTCAATGACACTATGTTTGCACGCACTCTCTTGGATAATGGATCCTCAATTAACCTGATGCCAACAGCCCTATATGAGCGGCTAAATCTACGACCTCTTAGGAAATCCAGAGCCCTACTTCAATTTGCTGACAAATCCACTAAGAGGTTTAAGGGAGAATTGAGGAACATTATCATTAATGTAGAGGGACGGGATTACATGGTGGACTTTACAGTCCTTGATATGGAGACCCCTCAAAATTGGAGAGATTCCCAGATCATTCTTGGAAGGCCAATCTTGAGGACAACAGGGGCCTTATTTGATTATAAGGCAAGGAAAAATCAGTTCCAAACTCCAGGCGGAGATGAGGAACTAGAGATGAAGCAAACAAGGTGGCAGAGGCTAGATTCTGAATCTAGCACCGAGTACACTTCGTTAGAAGCAGATTGTGTTCAGGTAGACATCGTTGGGTCATGAAGACATAACCCAACCAACATTGATTAGTCCCTCTCCACTGGAGAGAATCTTGTACATGAGACAGTTTGCGAGATCCTTAGGAAAGAACAAGGTACATATCACACAGAGAGCGCATCCCCCTACATCTTTGATGACATAGAGGCCCAGTTGGGTCTGTTCGTCCTTTCCTCTTTAATACAATAAGAATATGAGGATGATGAGTCGGATGTGGCTTTTGCCGATTGCTTGGATATTTTTGATGATCTGACTCCAGAGCCGAATCAGTTGGTGGCAGTTACTTCAGAGAAGGATCCAACCACTATCAGCACAGAGCCATAATTGACTGAGCCAGAGTTTCTCGTTGACCACACTTTACCTGAGCTCAAACCATAACCCACAACCCTAAAATATGCCTTCCTTGGTAGACAAGAGAAGAAGTTGCTGGTCATCATCAGTTCACGATTGACCGAGGAGTAGGAATCTTGCTTGCTAGTGATCCTGGAGAAAAACCGCAAGGTGATAGGATGGAGAATCTTCGATCTCCATAGGATAAATCCCGCTCTGTGTTCACATCATATGTACCTTGAGAATGAAGCCAAACCCTCTCGTGAATTCCAGCGTAGATTGAATCCAAATTTACGAGAGGTTGTGAAGAAAGAACTTGAGAAATGATGTGATGCGGGTTTTATTTATCCCATCTCCGATTCCAAGTGGGTGGCATCTATCCATGTTGTTCCAAAAAGTCAGGAAATCAGATGACTACCAATGAGGATGGAGAGGACCATGTGACACGAGTACCCACATCGTGGCGTGTTTGTATGGATTACAGATGCTTGAATGTCGCGACGAAGAAGGATCATTTTCCCCTACCATTTATTGATTAGATCTTAGAAAGATTAACGAGAAAGGAATTCTTATGTTTCTTAGACGGGTTCTCAGGCTACAACCAAGTAGTTATTGCTCCTGAGGACCAAGAGAAAATCACATTTACATGCCCCTTTGGTACCTATGCTTTCAGGCGCATGCCTGTTAGCTCATGCAACACTCCCTATACGTTTCAAAGGTGCATGATTGTGGTATTCGTCGAGAAGGTCAGTGAATTCGTGGAAGTCTTCGTGGATGACTTCTCGATCCCCGGTAATTCCTTCGATTCCTGTTTTAGAAATTTGGACCGAGTCCTCAAACGATGTTGTGAGGTAAATCAGTTGCTCTCTTGGGAGAAAAGTCACTTCATGGTTATGGAGGGTATTGTGTTGGTGCATGTCATCTCCAAGAGAGGAATGAAGGTTGACCCTACCAAGGTGGACGTGATCAGATGACTCCAACCTCCAACCAATGTCAAACAGTCGTGGTCATTCCTCGGGCATGTTGGATTTTACAAGAGATTCATAAAAGATTTTTCAAAGATCACTTAACATCTAACTGAGCTTTTAGGTAAAGATATGGAGCTTATTATCGATCACAAATGTCTTGATGCCTTTAAGCTACTTCAAGGGATGATCATGGATGCTCCAATCCTACAAGCCCCGGATTGGTCTCTTCCTTTTGAGATCATGACGGACGCCTCAAATTTTGTTGTTGGGGTTGTGTTAGGACAGAGAAGGGATGGTATTCCATTCGCTATACACTATGCAAGCAATGTGCTTGATCCTGCTCAGCATAACTATATAGTTACAAAAAAAGATATGCTTATGGTAGTGTTTGCCTTGGATAATTTCAGATCTCATCTCATTGGATCCAAGGTTATTTTGTTCGCATACCATACAGTACTACGGTACCTCATGGAAAAGAAGGACACGAAGGCATGTTTTCTTTGGTGGATTTTACTTATCATGGAATTTGACTAGGACATCAGAGATAAACCTGAAAAGAAGAATGTAGTGGCTGATCATCTCTCCCGTCTCGAGATTCATGATGCATCGGATGATACACCTATTCGAGACTCCTTCCCTGATGAGTCGGTTTTTGTTATCAACTCACTCCCATGGTACGCCAATATGGTGAACTATCTTGTCTCAAACAAAGTTCCCAAAGAATGACCCAAGAGCAGTGTAGATAAACCCAAGTCGGATTCGAGACACTACCATTTGGAAGATTCAATCCTTTTCTTTGAAGGACCAGATTGTGTCTGGAGGAGGAGTATTCGTCAGGAGGAATACCAGAGTGTCCTTACTTTTTGCCGTATTCTGGAGGTAGGAGAACACCACTCCGAGAAGATGACTGCATAGAAGGTATTGCAGTGTGGCTTTTATTGTCTGACTCTGTTTCGTGATGCTCTTACCTTTGTGTGGTCGTGCCCAGTATGCGAGCGAATGGGAGGAACCATTGGTTCGAAAGATGAGATGTCGATGCAGCATGTCATCATTTGTGATGTCTTCGATGCATGGGACGTCGACTTTATGGGCCCATTCTTGGTTAGCCATGCTTTCGAGTATCTCCTTCTTGCAGTAGATTACCTAACAAGGTGGGTGGAAGCTATCCCGACCCGAGCCGCAGACAGCAGGAATGTCTGTAAATTTATTAGAGATCATATCATTTCTAGGTTTGGGGTCCTCAAAGTATTGATACTCGATGGGGGTAGCCATTTTTTTAACTGAGATATGAAGAAACTTGTGAAGGATTACAACATCGAGCACTGTGTCGCTAGTCCTTACCACCCACAGACCAATGGCATGGCAGAGGTGTCGAATAGGGAGGTTAAGACCATATTGTAGAAGCTTGTCCGCCCAGATAGGAATGACTGGTCTCAGATCTTGGACCAAGTTCTTTGGGCTTACAAGATAGCTTACAAGACACAATTAGGAACCTCTCCATTCAAAATGGTAATTGGGAAGTCGTGCCACTTGACCGCAGAGTTAGTGTACAAATAAGCATGGCAATTAAGAAGATCAATTGGAACACACACCTAGGGCTAAGACAGAGAGAGATAGATCTGAGTGAACTTGTGGAAATCAGAAACTGAGCATACGACAATAGTTTAGTGTACAAGAACAAGGTAAAGCATTGGCACGATAGATTTATCAGACGAAAGACCTTTATTCTTGGATATAAGGTATGCTTGTTCAATGCGAGGCTGAAGGATTTTCAATGGAAGCCCAAATCCATTTGGACGGGTTTGTTTATAGTCCGTGCTGTGCATGATAGTGGATGTGTAGAAATCTCAGATCTTACAGATGGAGCACAGACATCCTTAGAGAATGGACAACTGCTGAAACACTTTATCAAACCAAATAAACAGTTAGTCCATGTTGAGGAGTCTGTTTTCAAGCGTGAGGCAGATTCAGAAGACACGCATAGAGCCGTGAATGAAGCCTTGCAACATTGATCTCTACCCATCATCAGCATTAAAAAGATTCATACTACAATATCTTTGTATATTCTCTTGATCCCATCGGTTCTCACACTTACTCATGTCTTGTACTTAGGCCGACCAGAGCCTAAGTATAGGGGGGACCGATGCCCCCCTATATATATTCATCCATTTCTTCTCTTGACCTCGACTGCCCCATTTTTTATCTTCTTCTACGCTTAGGCAGCCAAGGCCTAAGTATAGAGGGGTGGTTCGACTTCTATACTTTTTGTTATTTTAGCTCTCTAAAGCTTAGCACGAGATATGTCTTTTTCCTCGCTTTTTGTGCTTTGAGGACATAACACACGCTAAGTATGGGGGGTGTGTATATATTACATATATGCTTTACCCATAGCTTACGCTTTCGCATATTTTTGTATATATATTATGCAATAATTACGGGGTGGGTAAAATTGGTAAAAAAAACTTTTTGTAAAATACTTGTATAATATGTATATTGTATATAAAATCTGTATAAATCTTTAAAATTCTTGTAAATAATACTTTTGTAAAATTTGTTGTAAAATAGGAGGTATACCAAAAAAACAAAAAATATGCTTCTTATTTACTCTTGCAAATCATACTTGCATTCAAAAAAATTGTGTCTTGCACTTCATTCATCTACATTGCATGTCATCTGCATATCAAGCCTATGCAAAGTGAAAAATTAGTGGGTTCTGAACAAAGTTATGAATAGATGTTGATGACGGATTTGACTTGACCTTAGTCTACCTAATTTTAGAGGAACCTTATAGGAATTGGAGTTAAGATTTTTTAGGTCAAGCGACTTAATTCTTTGAGTCTGCAAGTCTATGTTCACATGTCATCTTGACTGGTCTAAGTAGAATATTTCATACACATGCACGATTCATTTAGACAGTGACCTAACTTGGACAAGCACCATGCATGTAGCTCTTCATTGATAAGTTGGTGAGGAGGTAGAATCCTTTGGCTTGGAGCACCTCACGGGTGGAAACATATGTCCTCCTCTAGGGAGGGTAGTGCACCTCAACCTAGTCTAGTGGTGTTGATGTCTAACGATGGGATGCTGTGGGTTGCAATAATGCTTCAAAAGAGGGATAGTCTACTGGCACAAGAAGAAGAACTCCTTATGTACATGCTGCACCTTGTATATATTTCAAAAAAAAAGAGAACTCCAAAAAAGTGGACATGTCTGATTGAAAATAAAATTCCTTTTGGACTATGTATATTTGCAAGGCATATGCTTCAAAGTCTCATATCAAGGAGGCCTGCAGTTGGAGACATGGCTACACTGGCCAAGCTCCACGGATATGTGACTACACTAGTCACAGTCCATTCTCTTCTCTACCCCCTCTTCATGAGCTGGTCGCACTTGAATTTAGAAGGGAATACCCCGCTACTCAAGGAAAGAGTTGCTAAACCGGGGAATTAGAGTTATCTTATTATAGGAGGTTGTTTCTTTGCTATTTCTGATGTAGAAAGCTATATTTCACTTACACAGTACAAGTATGATTCATAGTCATCAGAATTTGAGTATGAGGATTCGTTCTGACCTGACTGTTGAGAGGACCTGAATAGAAAACTTGTGTAACTTAAAGGCTGTTAGGTCTTGAATTCAATTCCCAATAAGGTTCCGCAACACTATTAATATAAAGGTCGAGTCAAGCTCCATTTTCACCTTTTGTTTATGACCTTGGTCTGGAACCCAAAATCATTTCAGTCTTGCATTTCATTTTAGTTGCTCGGGGACGAGCAAGGTTTACATATAGGGGGTTGATGAATCTGTGATTCATCAATTTAAAAGTTGAAAATAGAGCTTTGTTCACGAGCAATTTAAATACACATTTCCATCTATTTTGCATTGTTCGCATTCATGCATTTAGAATTAATGTTCGTATTTTAGCAATCATATTTACATGAATAAGGAGCCAAATTCACTTGTACATATTTACCTATATATTAGAAAAATTCACCTATTTGTATATATTTTATACTAACTCCAAATCCAATAAAAACTCTATAATGTATATTTGGAAAATTAACCAATAAAACCCGAGGCCTATTCTGAGATTAAGAACCTTAAAATGTGCATATCTCTCTCATATAGTGTCCATTTAGGTCTGCTCACTTTTAAAGTAATATACATTCAAATACCTTCAAAACAAGACCAATTTTATAAAAATCGGAGTTCGTATGTGAAACTTGGGTTTTGGGTCCCTATTGTATATTGTACATATTGACCAAAATATTCTTTATTTTTATCTTTTTATTTTCTTAATTATTAAAAATCCAAAAAAATAGATTAAGTTGTAAATAGTCCTTTCATATTTTCTCTAATTTTAATTTGATTTTTCTCTAATTTAAAAATGACAAAAATTGTGTAAAAGATAAAAATTCGGTATTTTATATCTATAAGAGAACCCCCCCCCCCCAAATTTTGTACAAATGACTTCTTTTGATTTTTGGTCCTTGATGAAAGTTCTAGATCATGTCAAGACGAGGAACTTTTGTGTTGACCACTTTTTGATTTAACCCATCTTGTTATTTCTTTTATATTTTTTCTTTTGATTTAATTTGTGATTTTTCTGGGAGCGACATGTGGTCGCTCCTGAAGCTGCCACGTATCACACCCATTTTTATATTTTTACTTTAGTTATTTATTGTACTTATATTACATTTTTATTTAGTTATTTATTACTTATTACATTTTTTTATTTATTTATTGTACTTATATTACATTTTTATTTAGTTATTTATTAATTATTATTTATTTATTTTAATTAATATTATCATTATCTATTTTAAATATTTTAATTAGTTTAATTATTTATTTGTCTTATTTTTATTTTATTTATTTTGTTATTTTATTTATTTATTATTATTATTCATTATTTATTTTAATTTTAATTTAATTTTAATTGTATTAATTTCACTCACTACACAGCCGCCCCTACACGCCACGTGGTGTCTTCCTCTTCTCTCGCTCCCCGCTTCTTTCTCATCTCCAACAAGCGTGCAACCACCACAGCCGCTTCTCGCGGCGGCACTGCAACCGACCGCTTCGCATAGTGGCACGCGCATCTCCCCTCTTGCCGTCCCTGCAACAGCTCCTTGTCTCTCTACCCTACAACCATCCACGCCACCTCCTGCGCAACCACCTGCCAAGCAGGACCCGGCCCTTGCGCACTCACCTAATCTCTTCTGCACCCTCATCCACATCACCCTCTCCCCTCACAATCTCCCTCCCCTCTTCTAGCCAACAATCCTTAAAAAGCCGATCGCCGCCTCCCATGAATCTCATCTACCATTATTGGAGACCCTTGAGTTCCCCTTTCCTCCTCTGTGACAACGAGCATCGAACGGGTCGAGCGACAACAGAACATCTCCTCGGTGAGATCCAAGGGGTGTCTACCTCACCTTGTTGCAGTTTCTCCACGTAGATGCTATGCTCCGTCGACGACACGATGTAGAGCTACAATCGGAGGAAGATCCATCCTCCCACCATCAACGGCACTTCGACCATCACAGCAAATGGTCGTGTGTCGACCGATTTTCCCTCCTATAGGAGCTCGCTTGCCATCACCTTCGAACCTCGATCGTGTGTCGACCGGCCCCTATAGTCGATCGACTTTGAGTTGCTTCGAGCTTAGCGCCATCGACAATCGCTTCGGTCGACATCGAGCTCCCCGCCTCACCAACGCACCTCCCAACTTCGCATCGATGCCTTACATCGCCCAGTTGCCAACGCCTCGGTCACTCGCACCATCTTTATCCTTACCTCACATGCAAGGCACATGAGGGTAGGGACAATTTGCTCAACACCCCATGCGGTTCCCCATATTTCAGTCATGCTCCTGTTGTTTTATGAGGCACGTGACCTGCACATGCTCCATTGGAACAATTGTGCCCATACCTTCAGAGCTCCTAGAAACTATGCACACGCCCATTCTCCCCAACATCACATGCAACTTAGCTCCTTTCCTGGAGAAATTACACAAAACCCCTTGTTGGTTTAAGTAATTAAATAAGCACATTATTACGATATTTCTTTTCAGAATTTATTCTGTATTGCATTTAGAACTTTATGTTTGTGTCCTTGTTTGAGTCTCATTTTATCATCACTTTCTAATTCTAAAAATTGTGCATTCTAGAGAAACTTATGCTTATTGTTACGGATATTTGATCATATTTTTAGGAGTTGCATTTGATTTAATAACACTATTGTTGTGGAAAATAGCATATTTTCCCCACTGTGTAACATTTAATTTGTATTAAATTAATTACTATTTAGAAATTCTCAAAAAGTCACAGTAGCTAGATTTAAGTTGTTTTATTGTCTGGGCAAAAATCATCATATTTGCACGTATATCGAGGTCGCAATAAAATGTTTGGTGATTAAAAGTAATTCATTTTTAATACATTGAAAACTCAATATTTTTAAGTTTTATTATTCTCCTTGATAGATCACCATTAGGTACATCTAGGATAATTTTATTTCCTGTAAATAATTAGGTTTGTTATTATTAAAATTAATTAACTCAAAATCACCTATTTTATATTATTTAATTGATAAATAATTCATATCGCTTCCAAATATTCTAAGATAATTGCAGTAGCTTAATTTCATCATTACTCAATTTTTGGCTAAGTTTGAGGATTTTTTAAAGTGATTTGATCAAAATTTACATTTTAGTCCCCTAACTTCGCCTAACTTACATTGCATTTATCATAAAAATTATTTCTATGAAAACCTAATCCCCAGATCACTTTAAATAAACCTAAGGAGACAGTGGCTTTCATGAGTTTGACATTGGGCTTGTCCAAGTAAAACAATTTGACGGCTCACTTTATTTGGAAAAATAATTAAATTTGTAGTTTTTTATTGATCTGATTTTGCCTGACTACAACAAACGAACATCTTTTAATCGTTAGTGTGATTAAATTAAAAGGGTTATTCTCGGGATCATCAACAGACATCTGATTAAATGGGTTTGTAAGTGTTTGATTGTCTAGAGAGTTAATTATTACAATAGTTTACAAATGTTACTCTCTTTCTCACAAAATAAAAAAAAATCCACCATAATTCATCTCTGCTTTACTCTTCTCCTCAGACTTCTCTCTTGTTTCTCATATCATCTTAGCTAATAAAATTGATCTCCACTCTACTTAGCTGCCTCGGTCTCCTAGAAGATCATCCTCGCATGGAGGGCCCTCGTAAAAAAGTCAAGAAAAGAGATGATTAGAACAAATAATCATTTATTGAAATAAAAAACAAATAATGAGAATAGAATATATGACTATGCAAACTATCCTACGTGTTACTCCCCGATAACGGTACCATTTTGTTTATCGTAAAGATCGAGGGCACCTAATATTCGATCTTGGAAGGCATGTGGTGTCCGATAAGTTTGATCCGGCAATTTTTGT
The DNA here is from genome assembly GCA_037367405.1 of Ottelia alismoides. NCBI lineage: Eukaryota > Viridiplantae > Streptophyta > Magnoliopsida > Alismatales > Hydrocharitaceae > Ottelia > Ottelia alismoides. Next base: position 494,368 of record JAZKJV010008325.1, on the reverse strand, counting down.
ATCAGTCGCTTTCTTAGCACTCGGTACCCGATCAATGAGAATCAGTAAACAATCAACCATCGAATAATATGTAGCAATGAAAACTAAGTGAGATGAAATGTATTATACCTTGCAAAAATGTGTATAGGAGACAAGTAGTAGGTATAGAACCATTATGAACAATGGAGGATAGGTATAATTATTAGTAATCAATAATAATTAATATTTATTTTTGTTTTTTTACTCTTTTTCCAATTTTTGATGGGTTTTAATGATATGTGTTTTTTTGGATTTTTAATTGTTTTAAATTTTTATATTTTTCTTTTCTTTTTAGTGTGTATGTGTAATAATATTATAGATATTATAGATAACATAATATAATGAATTGTTTTGGATTTTAAAAATAGACAATGGTATCCAAAATTCCGAAAAGTAAGTTTAATATGCTAAATATAATAGATAAAATATATATACATAAAGTAATATTTTTAGGTTTTTAATTAATTTTTTACTGGTTTTTATGGTGATGTGAGGGTTTTGTGGCTTTTAAGGTTCTCCTTTTTATTTTTAATGATTTTTTTGATATAAATTAGAATATATAATAATAAGGATACTCTATATTTTGAATTTTTGAAGGCGTTTTGATATTTTTGGGATTTTAGTGGTTACAAAAGGAATAAAAGCACATTTTATATTTTTAATAAATAGGAAACAAATTAAAAACAAATGCAAAAAAATATATGTCAACAAGCACAATAGCAAACATTTAAATTAATTTTCCTATAATTTTTGGAGCAATAAGATATTTATATATATATATATATAGATATTCACAAAAATAAAATATACAATTTATATGGACCTGTTTGCAATTAATGAAAACATTTATACCATTTTCTAATATGTCCTAAAATTCTAAATGCATAGCTGAAAGATTCTCCAACCCTCACGTGGCACAACACTTGAGTGGAAGGACTAAAATGCAATCTACAGGAAGTTTGGGCCCTTTGATGCAATTTCTAAAAATGTTTTTACACTAAACCTTATATTTACAGGACTATTTAATCATTACAAAGGTGGAGGGTTTAGGCTGATATTTATCCCTTAAGGTGCCCATTAACAGTCGGTAGCTTGTCACGTTGCGCCGATTAACCCGATCGAGTGGATATGGAGGTGGCTTAATTTCATTTCGCATCAAGGGTCAAGATTAGCTATGCGCCTCGCCATGCATCTGACATCTCTTAGGGGCTCATGAAGCGAGAACATCCCCCCGGGCTCACTTCGTTCTGTGATTTCTCCACGTTAAGGACTCCTCTTCGATTCCAATCAGTGTCAGGCCTTCCTAGGATGGTCCCGCTCCTGTAGAGGGCCTTCAAAAGCATGCAGGTCCCATTGATGGGGACCTAAAGGTCTTCAATCTCAACGACCTGGATATATTGTTCTCCGGGTGGTTCTCCTTCCAGGTGCTCCTTTACGATCTTTTCCATGCACAAAAAATGCTCACTGGCTTGAGGTAAACATCCTCAACCCAATATTGAAGCTAGAATGTATACGAATTGGAGGGATGGAAGAGCATCGACATAGGGTGGTGGATAAAGCTCGAAATGGGAATGATCCTTGTTGGATCAGGATGATAGATGGGCGTACAATGGAGAAGCAAAAGGGCTAGATAAAGGTGGTGGTTGCGGGTTAAATGATTGTCGAGTTCAAAGTGAAATATGGTCGGAGCTTGAACCTCCACTAAACTAAAGATATGGAAATTAAGCTATATTATGACCTAAATGCGAGCATTAAATCCTACAATAATATGTAAAAAGGAAATGCAATGTAAAGACCTAACGAAACAAGCTCATACCTGTAAGGACACAGAGTAGAAAGACCTCCATCCGTATAGCGCTGGTGAGGCTTGGATTGTTGCTTCAGCACCTTGTTCTCTACACAAACACAATCACGAGGTAGTTGTTATCACTAAGAACCTCCAATGAATCAAGGATAGGGGTTATGGAGGGCGTAAGGGGATCAAAACTCAAAAATAATGGGGTGGGTCTTATTTATAGAATAGAATTTTTGTGAAGTTTGATGGAGGATTGCGTACAAGGTGGTGGTGGTTGGTGGAGCCTAGGGCTATGACGTAGGTCGGGGTGATGGGGTCTTGCGAGAGGGTAGAGCTCAAGGGAGAAGGGGTTTGCGGAGGATGCGTAAAAAATCATGGTAGATGGGCCTTCTCATGATTTCGCAAAGGAGGCGGTTGGGGGTTGTACAATTGATCCTAGGGTTAACAATCCTTGAGCCATGATCGGTCCACGTGGAGCAATCAAGAAAATACATGGATTAATTTCCTAATTCAATCGATTAAAGATATATAATTTAATTAATTAAAAATCAAAACATAAAAATGTTTCTAATTTTATGTATTATTTTATGGTTATTTTTCTTTTTTACAATATTGTTTATTAGGTACTAGTTTTAGCAAGTATATGCATAGATATATTTACCTATATTTTAAGTATTTCATTTATTTTGTATTTTTAATTTTATTAATATATATTGCATATTTATAATTTATTTAAATACATATTTGCACATTTTAATTTATTTTTCTGCTTTTATTTGTTTATTTAAATAAATATGTGTATATATAACATAAGTATAATAAAACTATATGTTTTAATACATTATTTATTTTAACGCATTTTAATGCTTTTTATTATGTTTATATTTTTAATATATTTCAAATAATCTTTATAAGTATTTAGTTAAAAATATAAGAATGGTAAAGATATAAAGAATAAATTAAAAGAATAAAATATGCATGTATATAGTATAATGGAACCCCAGAAAGCCGACTTTTGCATCTTAACTCCATATTTAATAAAATTACCTTTATCAGATAGACAAATTAATTTTATGAACAATAAAAGTGAGTTTGGTGAATTTGATCTTTTATGGAGAAAATATTTCTCTTTGAAGTTCATATTGCAGCTTTTTCAAATGTGTTTCCCAGTTGCATAGTGCATTATTTTACGTGACAATTAATTCTGTATTTTTTTATACATTATTATGCACAAGTTCCATGTAAATAAATCTTTATTTGAAGTGTGTAAAATGACAAATCAAATAGGTGAATATTAAGCCATTTACAATTAATAAGTTAGAGTTTTTGTATATATTTCTGTATATTTATTGGCCCTATCTCCCCCTACTTTATTCCTACTGGACCAAGTCAATATAGACTTGGTCTCGGGGTTCATGTTTATTCAGTATTTATAATACTTCATTTCTTTTTCTTTTTTTCCTTTATTCTTTTATTTTGGGATTAAATACCAGTATTTATACAACATTTACAAGTTATAGAATGAATGTTTTTTGTACAAACTAATGATATTTGCATGCATTTAACTAGGGATTTAAGGTGATGAAATGGATATTCATTAATATACTTTACACTTATGTCTCAAGGATGAGACTTCCTTTGAGATTTTTATAATGTGAAACCCGAAATAATAAAAACACAAAACTCAATGTCTAACCTTATCCAAAATCTTAAATGGACAAATAAGAGACTTTATCTTGTAGTACACTTTTAGACCTTTCCAACAAGCTCAAGAACATCAAAAATGAATATTGTATGCGAACTGTACAGGTGAAATACTTAAATTTATGGCTTTTTATTCGTGAAGTCGAGCCTATATAAGAGTAAGTGCCTGATCCATTTAGCCATTATATCTAAGCCCATCATTGTTGCTCCTTCGTAGGCAACTTTTATGACCTCTAATCAACAATCCAAAGGTGTCGTTTCAAAGAGGATGACGGGGACCACGTCGTGCTAGAATGTGTTTCACACTAAGCACCGAAATTGTAAATTTTAGGGTGGAAGAGATATCCAGGGAACGACACTGAATGTACGTATTTTGATTTTCTGCCTTTCCATTGGGTTGCATGTCTTTTGTATCGCATATTCATAGTTTTTACGTCGATCCGATATCTGGATCATTAGGGATTGCGTATACAAAGTCGGATTTATGATTGTAGAATCGACTTCGATCACGATTCTCTAGAGATCCAGTGATCCGAAAAATATGAAACTTAGGCTAGATTTATACTTGTTCCATGCTTTATACACACATATAATTTCTTTTGAAATTAGAGATGAAAAATCAAACAAAAAATCAGGCCACCCATTACATCTATCTACGCTTTCCAAGAGATCTGATGATCCCAAAAATATGAAATTAGGTTATATTTATCCTTGTTCCATGCTCTATAAATGCATCAATATATTTTCAAATACGAAATAAAAAGTTGGACACCAAATCAGAGCACCGACTCACAGTCTAATACTATGATCGACCATACAAGTGGTATGATCGATGTAATGGGTCATTGCATTAGAAAATGTTAGTTAGTTAAATAAGTTAATTACCTAACCATATTAATACATTTTACAACTAAATTCACTAAATGGCGTTTATAGTACATGATCTGAATGCTAATTAGATAAGAAATGAAATCTGGTAACTAAGTGAAAGCCCTAATGAATGTTAAATCTATTCAAATATGAGTACTTTGAATATGTATGGAATCTAGTTGTGTCGTGGTTGGAACCCATGCTCCACGTGCCTTGTGCTTTGGTGATCTCCACAATCGAGGTACTATCCCGGGTTGAGGGTTGTGGTGTGCACTTTGTAGTTTCCCATGTCATCCTAGGTAGAGGAGTAGATGCCGCTAACGGATTGGCCAGCACCACTAGGGCCTCAGGTAGAAAACTACATGGTCGTGACCCCAGTTTCAATTAGTGGATGTTGCATAGTTCTTGACATTGCCCAAAGGTTCTTGTTGGGTTGCGATAAGACATCACCTTCCGAGATACGTGCTTAGTAGTCTGGTCTTCACTTCATGTCATAGGATTAAGACAAGTGGATAATGAGGGCCTATCATTCGAGTTGGTTACTCGACTTTGTTAAATGAGGGAAGTTTTGGGATGTGGTTAGCGAAGGAGGTGTTCTTATCGGTTTGCCCTATATTCGGGAGAAAAAAGAAGGTGGTCACAGTTCCAACTACATTTGAGTTGAAAATAATATCTTATAGTCCGAGATATCACTTGGGTTATGCCTACTATCGATGACTCTTGTCGATGTGTAGTGGTTGTCAAATGAGTTTCCTCAATCAGTCTCACTATACTATTTTAGATTACTTTTAAGGGAGTCACCTACTATCGAGGACTCGTGCCGACGTGTAGTGGTTTCCAAATGAGTTTCTTAAATTAGTCTCATTGTACTAGTGTTAGATTACTTAAAGAGAATCATATTAGACATCAGATCGATCCCATTGAAATATGATTAATTATGGAAGACAAGAGAACTATCAATGAAATGATAATGATAATCTAAAAGAAAAGTGGGAAGGTTGGTAAAGGAAATTGTTGGGAACATAGTTAGGGTGCATGTACTTCACTCATGCCTATGGATGCACCCCAACCATAAGATACTATGTATCTTGGAGTCATAGAGTGAGTCTATCAAGGTAAACACCACAAACTATTTCCATTACTAACAGTTGCATTGGAATGCCTTTCAAGAAAAGATCAACTTCAAAACTAATAGTAATCTGAGGGTAAGATTCCACTTGTAGCACTTAGTTCCGAGAGTGACACATGTTCTATGCACTTGTTTTAGTTCAGTAGTTATACTTCTTGCTACTTTTACCTAGTTACTTATTATTTTACTTGTCAAATAAGTATATCCATATTGTGCAATTTTGCTCATAACATACCCTTTTTCGTGAGATCCAACAGGTTTGCAGGACCCGTCGTAGCAGTATGGTGCAGTTCTGTTGTTGTAGAGCATTATAGATTTAGTTTCACTTTCATGGTGTGCATCTTGGTAGTTTGTTTGAGGAAGTTTTTGACTCCTACTTTTGTACTTGAGAGATAATTTTTCTACTTATGTTATAGGTAGACAATTACTTGTTTGTACTATTGTGGACTTGGTGCTTCTGATACCGTTTTGATATATATCATTGTAAATGAAATGTATTATGCTCGTGCATTTCCTTCATTACTTGTTTATTTTTCTGTGATAAATATATATGTTAAAATATCCATGTTCTGAATGTGAATGTGGTGTTTACTGGATTGTTTCTGAGTATCTTGGTCCATGGGATCATCGATCCACCGTAGTAGGGTGTGGTTCTGTTGTTGTGGAGCATTATAGGTTCACCTTCACTTTCATGGTGCATATCTTGGTGGTTTGTTTGTGGTAGTTTTGACTCCTCCTTTTGTACTAGAGATCCAGTTTTTATATTCATGCTATAGGTGGAGAGTTACTTGTTTTGTTTTGTTGTGGACATGGTGCTTCTGATATAATTTTGGTGTATATCATGTTGCAAATGAAATGAATTATGCTCATGCATTTCCTTCTTTGCTTGCTTATTTTCATGCAAAAGATACATTTGTTAAAATGTATGTTATCTTAATGTGTATGTGGTATATACACGACGATTGTTGAGTATCATGATCCGTAGGATGTGACAATTTATGTCTAAGTTACAAGCATTATCCTTTTTACTGAATGTAAAAGGAAAATTTTCTTGAGTTTGAATTCAAATTCGATACCTCCTATTGGAGGTCTTCTATGTCCATCTCAACAAACATGAAAAATATTGAAACGAAAACTTTATTGAAGGTGGGATTTTTCTGTGAAATCCAAAGAACTTTAATTGTTTCTTGCAATGAGCATCAGGAAAATAAAGAAAATTATTGAAACAAATGATTTCTTCAATGTTTATTGAAGGTAAACCTCTTACCCTTAGCCATCAAGAATAAGAAAGTAAGCTTAGTAAGCTTATGTTAAGGATATTGAGTGGAAGGCGATGGGGGGTGGGGAGGAGTAGGAAGGAAGAGGGATACAACTTGGAGAAGGATGCACATTGATGCAACATGGTCTACCACACATGATTTATTGAGGATTCATATTGTGGTTTGCTTGCCATTACATATCAAAAACATTAAATCTGAGATGATTATATTTTGATTTTAAAATGACTTTATTCAAATCCAAATACCCCCAAATATGGTCTGGATTTCTTGTTGGATAAAGAATTTAATGAAAAATAAGCTTAATATCTTCAGGGCTAACTTTATATAGAAAACTATTCTTCAAACCTATCTTATTGCATTTTAATTTTCTATCAAAACCTTGTTTTATTTGTTTATATTTTAATCTAATAAATCCAGAAACATCTTAAAACTACAAAAAACCCAAGAGCATTTCTTCCATATTTTCTTGATTTTGTTCACTAGTGTTAATAATAAAATCCCAATTTTCCCTTCCTTTATTATTTTAAGTATCACATTTATTTCTCTTTCTTTAAAAATTTATAAACAATTTGCAAAGATAAAAAATTTAAAAATAAAAATGAAAAAAGTTTACAAAAGATATAATATATATATATAATCAAAACACAAAACTTTGCTTTCTCTTTGCATATACTTGCATTTTACCACATTGCATTAATTTCAAATTACATATAATATAATTGATTGCATTGCACCCCACATCATTGTACATCATATTAGATTTAAATGTACTAAGATAGAATCAAGTCACTTCTAAAAACTTCACTACCTCTTGTGTTTGACATTGGTACCTTGCCAAGTTAAATAAAAAGAAACCATGCCCTATTCGCAAAGATGTATTATTTTTTGAATAATTGATTTTTGCCTCAGATATACTATAACTGAGTGAAATTAAATAGGGTGAAATACAATGTTTAAACATCCCAATGCCCTTTTATCAAAGGGAGATCAACACTACAACATAAAGTGGTTATTGCGGTGGATTTTATCCGACGGAATTTTATGTGACAGAAATCAGCCACTTACACACGTCGCTTAAGTGCCATCAATTAATAAAATTCCCAAGTGGACTTTTATTATTGCTGCTTACCATTTGCATTCGAATAACATCTCACATAAGACGACTCGAGGGTTAATATGACCACCCGCCGGCTCGAGGGTTCCCCTTTTTTTGTTACAAAAACCCTAACCCTATGAAACGAGACCACCCGCCGTCATTTGTCTCCCCTCTCTCAAGTCTCTCTTCTGCTCAACATCTCGACTTTTCTCGGTGATGGCGGGATTTGGCGATGCAGCCGATGGTGCTGGCGCTGGGGGCGGCGCTGGAGGGGGTGCTGGTATTTCCATTGGCGGAGGTCGAGGAAAATGGAGGATGGATTCTGATGATGATGATGGTGATCGTAGATGGGTAGATCGTGATTTTGATCGGCAATGGGTAGAGAGTGACGGTGGCGAGATATGGTCAGGGGCAACCGATCATGGAATAGGCAATGAAAGGAGGGAAAGGGTGGTTGTGGAGGGTAATGATCTATGGTCTGGTGATGAATGCCGATCAGGAGCGATTGGCGATAGATGTACTAGGATGGGTAGTGGTAGAGGTAAATGTCAGTGGATAGGGATGGGAGTAGAAGGTGGAGGTCAATGGGCCGTGACTGGGAATGATGGTCGGAGGGAGAGGACTGTGGGTGGTGGGCGGACGATGGGTGATGGTAGAGGTGAAATGCAGTGGATGAGGATGGGAGTAGAAAGTGGAGGACGATGTGTTGAGGCTGTGGACGATGGGCGGAGGGAGAGGCCAGTGGGAGAGGCTATGCGACGTGTTCGCAAGCACAGAGTGGTGGAGGTCAATGTCCAGAGGCTGCTGATGATGGGCGAAGGGAGAGGTATGAAACTAAAATTGATGTTCCATTTTACCAAGCACTGCAATGTTACATCATGAAATTAGACTTTTGATATCAAACATTTGGAAGAGGGATGATATTCTCTTGTTGAGATTATGTTCATGATGATTATGCCTAGAGTAGTTGTACTGCGTTGCTTAGTTTTATAGCATAGAAACTTCATGTCCTACAAGGGAATCTTTCAAATTCAAACTTGCAAAGATCAAAGAGAATACATTTAAAATAATGGTAGTTACATAAAAGGGTCCAAATTAAGCATTGATTCTTAATTATGGTCATCATTTTCAGTTATGATTAAGTGGACACTAAACTTTCAATGTTATGGTTTAATGTTGACATACGGTCGTGGAAGCTCACATAAATTGTATTTAAGACAAAAAAAGATAGGAATCCTATTTACAACCTATGAAAATTAAGACGAATAACTGGTATTTTGTACATAATTGGGGATATTTTTGTAATTTACCCTAAAATGATATTCAGACTAGGTCAAATATCAATAATCTTACTTAATCCAGTCGTTGAGATTCCTATATTGATTCCCGACTATGTTTACGTTTCCTTTTATGTATAATTAGTTCCAGCCCCCAATTACAAATCAAGATACTAAACAGCTATCAAAAACTTAATCCATGAACCTATTACGATGAACAAGTCGAGTCAACCCCAACTCAGACTCAAACTTGATAACCAAACTTGTATTTGAGCTCATGCTCAATAAGCTTCAAGTCCTACAATGTTGACTTGAACTCAAACTTATTGAGTTTGGATTGTCCCAAGATCCTTTAACGAGCCTTTTGTAGGTTTATTTTATTATATTCATTGTTTCTGAACTTTCTTCGAAGAAGCCATTCGTGCGTGTGCTGGATGACTAAAACGGAAATATCGTCCGTGTGTGTGCTGGATGACTAAAATAATTTAATGATGTTACATTGCAGTGCTTGGAACATCATGCAATGTTATCCTGTGGGATCATTTTACCAAGCACTGCAATGTTCCATTTTACCAAGCACTGCAATGATGACTAAAATATGTATTCGACTAAATTACATAAGTAAACTCTTCCCTGGACAGCTCTCCAAATATGTATGCATGTAATTTTAAGTAAATACATCCTTTCCTATTATACAATTCATTGATTAATTTTTTTTATATTATTGCTCGAAACACAAAGCAAACTTAATGAAACCAAGTTAGTAATAGAGATAGCTTGAGGATTGGATAGTTCGTGCAATAGAAAAAGTAAGGCAACTATTCGAGTTTGGTTCGATAAAACTTCGAAAGGACATGTTCGAGACTATAGAGTTGTGAAGCTTGGTTTTGCTCGAAATGTTTTGCATTTGTTCTTTGTTTTTTGTATTGTATTCATGGTGATGCTTTATTACTCCGATGCTCTGTTACACTGGAAATGCTTCACATGTGATGTTTTAACTCAAGTTGGCTTTGACCCGATTGGATTTAAGATTACATACTCTAGTGATGTAAATGTGATTCTTACTCTTTGAAGATTTAAACATTTGATTATGTAGCCACTCCCTTTAACTCCAACTATCTTTTCTCTCTATCATGTTGAAATCATTTACTTAACTGTTGCGAGTCCTCAAAAAACTGATGTATGAAGAGCGCTTTTATCCCTTTGACATGCCCCGAAGCTTTGTTTCTTTGTGTATCTGGTCTATCTATGATGTTATACTTTTTACAACTTCGAAGCTTGGTTTTGCATCTGATTTTTAGTATTGTATTTCTGTGGATGCTTCATTACTCTGGTGCTCGGTTACACTCGAAATGCTTCACTTGTGATGTTATAGCTCCAATGGTCTCTAACTCCAACTAGCTTTGAGATGACATACTCTACTCTGTAAATGTAATTCTTTACATCTTTGATGTTTTAAACCTTTGATTATGTAGCTCCATTCCCTTTAATTCCAATTTGTTGAACTGATTTATGTTAGTAGTAAACCTCGGCGTAGCCAATTTATATAACTGTTGTAACAGTTGCAAATCTGATTTAGAAAACTTCCATGTTCTACATAATTGTTGTAACTCTGATGTTGTACATCTTTATTGTCTTAGCACTTGTGCATAATTGTTGTAACTCCGATGTTGTAGCTAAGGGCATGTGAGTTTAAAAAATGATAGTTGACAGGGTTGGATGGGATACCCTGTCTAACTATACTACAATGCAAATGGAAAGAAATAATCAATATCCAAATTAACGGTTAGTTTGTAAGTCTTAAAACTGAAAGAGCTCATGAAGTGGCCAATTTGAGTTAGTGTTCACCTTAATTTTAGTTTTTTGTTGGTACCATGTATATTTTGCTTTTTTTCCATCAATGCAAACTATATCTGAAGGATTATTGTCTACAAGGTAAACAAATCTGACATAAGATAGGAAATTTTGTTTTTGAAGCTATGTTGGATCTTCTAATAATTGTCAACCAACATCAGGCTCAAAAGCTTTGTAAACTTGGAGAAAAGTTGATAAAACATAAGTGTGTAAATGATATATATAGCTTAGGCTGAACGCTCTTGACATGAACATGAGATGGCCTGAACATGATATGTAAATGATATATATAGCTTACATCTCATGTTCAGCCTTTATAACACATTTTATTTACATATCAAAAGACAGAGCTGAGTTGGTTCATTCTCAAAAATGATCATATTAAGCACTATATTTAGGCACAATATAAGGGTCGCATAGCTCCATTTCTTCTCGTAAATCAGCCAAGTCTACGTAAATGCCCGGTCAACAAAGATGAATAAATATTTTATGAACATCTTTTAGTTCTCATTTGTAGCACGTACAAATGGATGACATAAGGTGTTCATCTAATATTGCATTTATGTTGGCTTTCCTTAGTTCGGAGGTCCCGGACTAAAAGGTTCCACAAAGATTCAAATCCTACTTTAAGGGGAATGGTGTTACATGCATAAGTTTATATTTGAGCATATATTTCAGTGGCATAACTCCACTCCTCTTCAGTATACCAAATCAATCTTGACCAGCTTTAATAATTGTCACTTTGGTGACAATTTTAAGAGCCGGTCATGATTGGTTTATGAGTTATATTGAAGAGGTACGGGGTTATGCTGTCGAAATTTGCTCAGATATAAACTAGCATGTAACACCATTCTCCTTAAAGTAGGATTTGAATCTTTATGGATGGGCTCAAGAATAACTTTAAAAAAACCAATTCTCATCTCATCTCCTAGATTTAATGTAATAAGTTTAGGCCAACATTATATCATGTAGACATTTAAAAAAACCGAGTCTTATAATTTAAAATTTCCTATCTATTAATATAAGATTTATTTTAAAGGAAAAAGAGAATAACAAGGAGCCCTCGGATGTAGACATGATGAAAATCATGTATCCAGATACTGAAGCGGCGGTGAGTAATATTAGTTGCAAGTGTTTCATATTTTATATGCTGCAACTCAAAATTTCTTTCTGGATTTTGATAGAGAACAATGGAGGCTACTATTCAGGAGATACGATCACAACAACAGGATGCTACCTTAGATGAAGTTGAGGCAGGCGCTTATGTAAGGATCGTAAAACCTCAAAAAGAAGATTATGTTCGATTCCGTGGCATCGGACATGACAAATCACACAAGTCTTCTGAATATGAAAGACTACAAGAACTGCTTCAAAGAAGCAAAAATGATCATGTACTTATATGCTTAGTGAATGTGATTTACTAAGTAATTTACCTATTACCCAAGTGAATGTGATGGTGACAATTTAGGTGAAGGAAAATTAAGGAATGTGTGGTGAATGTTGGGATCACATACTTGCCATCATTATACCATCTCTCTTCTCACTGTAGGTGTAAATTAAAAGGTTAAAACATGTTGAGAATAGTTTAATTTTGTTGAATATTGCTTGATTATATTAGTTAGATTTTCATACCAGTTCTTGAATAGAGTTGCAATCTCGTGCTTAAACACATCGATATGTTTGTAGTTTATACCTCATTTCTAGGTATGCAAGGAGACTCAATCAGTCTTGATTTTGGAAGGAACTTGTTTGGCAACTCAGCATGTTTGGTGTGGTGCTTTTTTTTTATTTCTAAATCTGAGTTGATTTGTTTGGAACATGAGAGCAACTCAGCAGGATGGGTTTGGTGAAGGAAAGGATTTGGTTGTTACTATCATGTCTGCCATGGGAGAAGAGCAAATATGTTCCCTGAAGGATATTGGCCCCAAATAAGCTTTAGCTGCTCTCATCTAATTCGTGAGAATCTTGTTAGTGCTTCATCCAATCTTAGTATTGCCCATTTGCATGTTGTTGGGGTCCTTGAATCCTTATCGTCATGCTTTTGAAACTGTATCAACTGAGTTTGGATTTGTTGGAACAGTATATTCTTTGTGTTCTAGCAACAAACTGCATGGCTTTTCATATTTCATTCCCTCTTTTACAATACCAGGAGATGTGCATTGTATTTGTTTTGGGTTGAAATTTATAGGTTACTGTACCTATGGTTTTTAGTGTTACGGAGTTATGGTCAAGTTCGTCTAATTGCGGTGATATATTTACTCCTAGTTTTGTGTAATACCATGTCAGGTTCATGTAAAATAATGGATATGTTGCATTTGGGTATTTATTAATTAAATCTTTATATAACAAGGTGCTATATGGATCAGAATGTCAAAATTACATTCATAAATGATAATTTACATCCTTGGACAGTCAAATGAATACTACGTGCAGTGGGTTCCATTGGTTGCTTTGAACTTGTTATCCTATGGTCATCATTGTTTGTTTCTTGCTCACCGAACATGCCTGCGTAAACCAGATATCGACCTTTGTCATGGTGGTATATCATCCAAACTATAAGCAAAATAATCATGATATATATTATCTATGCTTAAATGCTTGTTATAGTTATATGATTTTTTTGTGACATTGCAGGAGAATAGAAAGAAATTGGAAGGAGATGTCGCTTCTTTGAAAGAGCTGGTTGAGAGGCTTATTGGGCGGGTCGATCAACAAGCCACGTTGTTGCAACAAGTCGTTCACAATGTTGGATTTCCATATCATCACTCGTATAGACAAGTAAGAATATTTTTAGCAAGTTTATGTACTTTAGTTTTTAATGCTTCTTCATTAATTTTTTCGTACAGAATGTTCATAATCCTTCAGGAGTGAGTGGAATTATTGTTGGGACAAATGATGAGAGCTATGGTAGTACTGGAAGTGATACTATTCAAAGTCATCGAGTTAGAGATGTAAATGTTATTGCAACTAAATGTCCACCACTCTTTGTAGGCGGAAATCCAAGTTTCAGCTCGTATGGATATCCACAAACATATCAATTTCCTCCCTTTTCTTTTCCACCGCAAGTAAGAATTTGCATCATATATATTTCTTGTAAATAGTTTTATCTAATGTAAAAAAATGATAGGTGCAATTTCCAATTCGACATCATAAGAGTCGGATTGACACACCTCCTAGTCATTGATGAATACTCATTCATCACTCTTTATTCTTATATTTTAGCTACAAAAACCTTTGCAAACGCATGTATATAGTTGTAAATATAAATAATTACCAAAAGCATGCATTATGTAAAACCTATAATTAGCATGTTTTTGTGCAAAAATAAAAGAATAAAGATTAAAAAGAAAAAGAGGGAAATATTTAGAATAAATATTGAGCAACCTAACCCAAGGGAGGGCTCAGCATGGGCCTGACCGCATAAAAGCCAAAGTAGAGGGAGATAGGGGCTCATGTGTGTAAATATATATGTAAATAAAATAAAAATATTTTCCTCCCAAAAATAGATTAAAATAGGCTTGTAAATACTTGTATATATTTATAAATATAAAATCAAGACAAAAATAGAAAAATTAAAAAGAAAACAAAAACACCACTTGTATATATCCACCTTGTACATACCTATTTATTTCACCTATGTATATAAATAATAAAAATAAAATAAAAATATCTTTTTATTCCTAATTTTATGATATAAATAAATAAAATATAAAATGGGAATAAAATTGTATAAAAATAACAAATTAAAAATCAAAAATTTAAAACCCTATATTGTGTATATACCTATATATAGCCCTACTATGTAAATACCTTATTTTTATTTTGAAAAATTAATTAAAAGTCACAAAAAATATAGAAAAAAATAAAATAAACATTTTTCATTTTTTGAGTTTTTGGTAATTCGGCCTCCTTTTATTTTAAAATGATTTTTCAAATATTGCTGAGGTGGCCCTCTCTCATTGGTCCAGGGGGATTGTTGACCGCCCGGTCAACTCCCCCCCCCCAGGACCACCTTCCACAGGTCATTGGTGCCTGACCCGATTTCTCGGATTTTTCGCACCTAAACCCGATCATCACCTCCCTAAACCCCGGGTCCGTGTCAATCCCTGCACATCCGACACCCTCGCCGGAGCCCCCGCCTCGGGATCCGCGCATTCCGTTGGCCTACCCGACCTCATCTTTCCGGACCCTCCACCGTATATAGCTCGAGCTCCACCACCTATTCTTCCATCTTTGGCTCATTCGCTCCACCCCCAGTGACCTCCAGTGCTTGAGTGAGAGTGACAGCTCGCTCCAGGTGCTATCGCAGCGAGGAGAGGGGCCGGGAACCACTGATCCGGCGAGACACACCGCCGTGCTCCGCCTAGAGCAGGAGCTCGAGCCTCGGAGTTTGACGCTCCTTGAGGCGAAGACCCAGAGCTTCGCAAGCTCGCCCACAGTCGATTCATCCACCTAGGTAGAACCATTGCCCTTTCTTTTTCGCGAATTTTAGATTACCCCCAATTCGCTCCGCCGTCGTGTTTCGCTGATTCCGACCATCCCACTGTTCCGTTCGACCATCGGAATCTACCATCACTTCCGCCTTCCTCCCGCGCACCTTCTCCGCACTCCCATTCAACCCAGCTCGCACAGGAGCTGGGGTTCGAGCTCCTCCGTCCACACCCTCGCCGGAGCTCACCCACACCGACCCCCCGACCACCTTCACCACGCCTAACGGGGTCGAGGCAGTTTGCCCTCGACCCGCGAGTCTTCTGGACCCATTTTGCAGGTACCACGAGGACCATCTGAGGTCCCCTGACTCGAGCCAGGAGACGCTCCTCCGCCAGAGCTGACCGGGCTCCCTAGAGCTCCGTCGCTTCATCGGAGGAGCCCATTTGACGCGGAGGCCCCCGACGATTCTTCCCCGATCACCAGAGCCCCGCGAGGAGGTCAGGAGCGTGCGCCTTGGGCCGACGAACTTCGCCGGCAGCCAGTTCTTCCACGACCTTCATACATCGTTCGATCAGCCTCCCGCTCCAGTTTCGATCTGAGCCCTTCATTCACGGAGCAGCAGCCACCGCACGATCCTCAAAGGACTGATCCCAGCCGTCCGATGGCCGAGGTTTAGCAGCGATGCATCTCCACCGCCAGATCTAGCACGTGGCGAGATCTCGACCGTCAGATACGCGCGAGGAGCCCAGCTTTGGAGCGCCAGCCGTCCCTCACCGTCTGATTCACCACGTGGCATCCATCCAGCGGCTCCATTAATAAAGGGTAATTTACCCTTAGGCCCTCCTTTCTCTTTTATTTAGCATTTAATCTTGTAAATATATAGTGTAGTTATTTAGTTTTGGTACAATTGCATTCTGGACCCTGCACTTTACTTTCTTTGCTTATATGCCCCTGTGTATGGTGTAGCACGTGCTTCGACACGTGGTTTTCTGGGCTATTTGCATTTTATACCTTCTAGTTCTGAGATGTTATGAGTTGAATGAAAACTTTTGGAATATCCCTGTGCGTAGTGTAATTGTGCATGTGCGTCTTTTATTGGGTATTTTGCAGACAGGCCCTTGGGCTTTTGTACCTGTTACCAAATAGCCCTCGGAGCTTGTTTTCCTTACATTTAGGTCCCTGAGTGCCCCAGGCACGCGCGACGCGCGTGTTCTCCTGGGTATTTTGCACCGGACCCCCCAGGACTCTTGGTATTTGCACTAAGGTCCCTGTGCACAGTACCAATTTCTATTTTTGAATAAAATAGCAATCCAACTCCAAATCCAACGAAAATTGGATACATGGCTCCTGCCATAGTGTAAAATTTTCTGGGATTTTTGGAGACATTTTTATTTTGATTTGATATTTTTAAAAATTCAAAAACATGCCTTTTCATCACTGTCTGACTTTAAAAATCCCAGAAAAATATTAAAATCTATCTAAAAATTACAACAAATTTACCTACTGTTTGTTTTGGTTTGCTTGATTTTCTGGCCAATTTTGGCTATTTTTCATTAGAAAAAAACTCCTAAAAATTGAAAAACACCCAAAAACTCATAAAAATTCTAAAAAATAATTTAAAAACCCAAAAATCATAACTCCAGTGGTAAAATTTTCTTTGTAGTGTTTACTATACAGGAAAATTACCTCTAGGCTTTTTGGGGGTTTTTAGATATTTTATCTAAACCCCTTAAGCTTGGCTAGACATTGTTTTTATCTTTTTGCATTGTTTCATTTTTTAGAAAATTAAATAAACGTTAGAAAAATCCCAAAAATTCACTAAAAACAGTAAAAATTATAAAACACACAAAAATATTTTTATTTGAATTTTTTGTTGATTTTTAGTGCATTAAATAAATAGTTGAACTGCTTTCTTTTCTTGTTTTCTTTAGTTTCTTAATTAATTAGAAATCCAAAAAAATCATAAAAAGACTTAAAAACCACCAAAAATACCTTTTTATTTCCTTTTATTTTCTTTTTGACTACTTCGTAGGCCGCGAGGCATTTCGTGCTCCTTGTGTTCGACCCAGGTCGCTATACCAGGTTAAAATAATAGCAAGACCGCTATTGATTTCGAATTGATTTTATCTTTGATTGGTGGTCTATTTTTCTTGATTGATCAATCCTGATCGCTTGGGTCGCGACGACCATTTAGCACCTTATACCCTAGTGGTCAGGTCGATTATCAGTCATCAATAGGTAATTTATTTACTAACTCTTATCCATACTTAGACTTTGATTATAGCACTTCCATACAATACCTGCTTGTATAGATATGCATATCCATACACGAGCACATAAAATATGCATATTTTTGCTGAAGAGACATCATCCCATGAATGATACCCTAGATATTATTTTTTCCCTCAAACACAGCCACACAAAATATCGGCGAAGACCTACGTGTTGTTTAAAACAGTATGGTTTATGATTCTGATGTTGAAAATGCAAAATATAATTGTCTGGAATTGCTACATTTCAAAATTTAAGTTGCTTACATTGCAATGCAAACTGCTTATAATTGTCTGGAATTGCTACATTTCAAAATTTTATTGAATGCTTTCTAATCATTCATCTTTATCATATATAGGGTCGCCAATCCAGTAATGATCCAACTAGGACATTGCAAACATCAAATCCAACACGACCTTCATCACACTCTTTGGTATTAGAGTTTCCAAACTAATTTACGTCTTCATTTTTTATTCGAACATTTTTTTACATTTTACAATTTTTTCCATTTTATATTATTGTAGAGTCGAAATAGTGATACTCAATTGTGAAGGCAATGGATAAAAGAACAAAAGGTAATCTTTATTGAGTTTGATATCATCAAATATTATATTTTGCTTTTGTCTTTCATTCTTATTTACTAGTTTTTTTAATAATAGGCAAACTTTTTGGTTATAAACATCGACAAGATTTTGAGCTCATGCTGAAGAGCTATTGTTGAAGACGACACTTATAACTTTCGTTTGGTTATAACAATATGCATATTATGTTCAAGAAATATTTGATGACATGTTATAGTTTTTCATTGTTACGGTTATTGTTCCTCACATGCTCCCTTCCCCTCAGGAGAATGCTGGGTAGACTTTTGTTTGATATATGTTTCAGGATCTATTTATGTTTTTAGATCTGTGAACTGTGGTGAAAAGGTTCAATTTTTAGTTGTTTTTGATGTGCAAATGAAACATTGCATGATGATTTTCTATTGTTTCTGTTGTGAGATGATGGTCAAGGTGGTTTGTTATATTATAATCCGAGTGATGGATCACTATTTCTCTTCCTTTTTGTTATATATTTTCCTTCAAAGCAGATTTTACCCCAAGCAGTAATAAGGGGAATTAAATGTTTTCTATTTATCTTTCATTATTGCAATGCATATTTAGATAAAATGATGTGATTATACAATACATGTGAGGCATCGGGGTTGTTCTTGTAGGAATGATATTACTATATATGTAGATCTAGAACCTAAACAGGAAATAAAAAGGGCTTATTATTAAATATAGACTTAAACAGGAAATAAAAGGGGCTTATTGTTAAATATAAACCTAAACAGGAAATAACATGGGCTTATTGTTAAATATAAACCTAAATAGGAAATAAAATGGGCTTATTGTTAAATATAAACCTAAACAGGAAATAAAAGGGGTTTATTGTTAGATATGCTTTGTTTGTAGTGATTTTTGTGGCGGATCATCTGTCACATATAGCCTATAAACGACGGAATACTATCACCAAAGTCTTTGGCGACGCCATTTTTGGTGTCCTCTTTTTGGTGACCGATTGTTGTCGCCTAACGTGATTCTGTCGCCAAAGCTCATAAATCCGTCATCATAAGTCCTTCGCGTAAAATCATTTTTTTGTAGTGTGATGAATACTCATTCATCACTCTTTATTCTTATATTTTAGCTACAAAAACCTTTGCAAATGCATGTAGATATATGTAAATACAAATAATTACCAAAAGCATGCATTGTGTAAAAACCTATAATTAGCATGTTTTTGTGCAAAATTAAAAGAATAAAGATTAAAAAGAAAAAGAGGGAAATATTTAGAATAAATATTGAGCAACCTAACACAAGGGAGGGCTCAGCATGGGCCTGACCGCATAAAAATCAAAGTAGAGGGAGATAGGGGCTCATGTAAATAAATAAAAATATTTTCCTCACCAAAAATATGCTTGTAAATACTTGTACATATTTATAAATATAAAATCAAAAGAAAAAGTTAAAAATCAAAAAGAATTAAAACACCCCTTTTACCTTGTACATAAACCACATCTACATATTTATTTAGCCTTGTAAATATACAAAATTAATTTTTATAATTTTTGTAAATAAACTATGTTATATATTGTAAATAAATAAAATAAAAACAATTAAAACAAAAACAAAATAAAAATAGCAAAAATTAAAAATACAAAAACACATTGTACAAATACCTTGTATATAGATGCACATATATATTTATTTTACCTATGTAAATAAATAATAAAAATCAATTAAAAATACCTTTTTATTCCTTATTTTATAATGAAAATAAATAAAATATAAAATAGGAATAAAATTGCACAAAAATAACATTTAAAAATCAAAAATCAAAACCCTATATATTGTATATATACCTATATATAGTACATACTATATATATAGCTTATTTTTATTTCGAAAAAAATTATTAAAAATCACTAAAAAATAGAAAAAAATAAAATAAAAATATTTCATGTTTTAACTTTTTGCAAATTCGGCCATTTGCTACCTTAATTTTGAGCTTCAAAGTCCAGACACGTGGCCTATTCCCATTGGGTCCTGGGGATGTTGACCGCCCGGTCAACTACCCCCCCCCCCCAGGACCACCTCCCGCGGGTCTGAGCTTCGGACCCGACTTCCCAAATTTATACCCGCTCGACCCGATCCCCATTTCACCAAACCTCGGCTCCGTTTTGATCCTCCCACATCCGACATCTTCGTCGGGCATACACCTTGGGATCCGCGCGCCTCCTCGACCTACCCGAGCCATTCTTAACCGGACCCCTCCAGCGTACATAAGCGAGCTCCGCCACTCGATTTCACCATCTTTGGCCATTTGCTTCGTTCTCCAGTGAGCTCCAGAGAGTGCGTGAGGTGACAACTCGCGTCTGAGCCTGTCGAAGCGAGGAGAGGGAGCTTCGCCATCGATCCGACGAGCCCCGCCGCCGTAACTCCGCCACCAGCGTGAGCTCCGAGCCTCGGACCAAGACGATCCTCGAGGCGACGACCGAGAGCTTCCCCAGCTCCTCCCCAGTCTCTCCGACCACCCAGGTAACCCCTTAGCCTTCCCGTTTCCTTCAATTTCCATTTACGCCTAATTCGCTCCGCCGCCGTATTTCTCCGATTCATCCCGGTTCCGACCACTATCCGATCATCGGAATCGACCATCACGTTCACCTCTCCCCGCCGCACCTTCTTCACCCATTCGCCCAACCCAGCTCGCACAGGAGCTGGGAACCGAGCTTCTCCGTCCACCACCTTCGCCGGAGCTCGCCGCTTCGACCCACCGTTCACCCCCACCTCGCCTAACCGGGTCGAGGCAGTTTGCCCTCGACCCGTGAGTCTTCTGGTGCACTTTTCAGGTCGAAACGAGGGCCGTCTGAGGCCCTTCTCCATCTAGCCAGGAGGCCCAGCTCCGCCGACCTCGCTCGAGCTCCTCGGAGCTCGGATCGATCATCGGAGCATCGTAACAGACGCAGGAGCACTCCAGTTTTCTTTTCCGACCATCAGAGTGCTCCAAGGAGGAGCCCAACGCA
Organism: Ottelia alismoides; assembly: GCA_037367405.1. Lineage (NCBI taxonomy): Eukaryota > Viridiplantae > Streptophyta > Magnoliopsida > Alismatales > Hydrocharitaceae > Ottelia > Ottelia alismoides. The sequence goes on along the minus strand of JAZKJV010008325.1, from coordinate 473,081 downwards.
CGCACGAGCCCGACGAGTCTCGCCGGGGACCTGTTCTTCGAGGACCCTCCTCTGCTGTTGATCGTCCCCCTCTGCTCCAGACTTCATCCGGGTCGTCCGTCCCTGGAGCCACCAGCACCGCTCGATCTGAGGAGAGGCGATCCGGAGCGCCCACCGTCAGCAGCCGTCCGATCTCCACGTGGCGCGCATCCAGTCATCCGCTTAATAAAGGGTAATTTACCCTTAGGCCCTGTCTTTGTTTTTATTTCGTTTTAGTCCTGTAAATATTAAAGTCAGTTGTTTAGTTTTAGGGTAATTTACATAGTGGCCCATGTGCTTTAGTTTATTTGCATTCATACCCCTGCCAGTTGTGGACATGTGCTTCGACACGTGATATTTTGGGTTATTTGCAGTAGATACCCCTGTAGTTCTGGATGTTAATGAATGAATGAAATCTTTTACTTATTTGCATTTATACCCCTGTGCGTGATTTATTTCCACATGTGCGATATATTTTGGGTAATTTGCAGGTAATCCCCCTGGACTTTTGGTACCTGTTACCAATAAGTCCTCGGGACTTATTTTTCTTACATTTGGGTCCCTGAGTGCCCTAGGCACGCGCGTGGCGCGTGTTTTGCTGGGTATTTTGCACCAGACCCCCCAGAACTTCGGGTATTTGCACTTTGGTCCCTGTGCACAGTGCCCTTCCTTTATTTTTGAATAAAATATCAAAACACCTCCAAATCCAACGAAAATTTGACACATGGCTCCTGCCATGGTGTAGGATTTTTGTGGATTTTTGAGGACATTTTTGATTTCGTTTGATATTTTTAAAAAATCAAAAACCTTAATTTTTGTTACTGTCTAACTTGAAAAATCACAAAAAATTATTAAAACTCAATTAAAAATTCTATGAAAATTACCCACTGTTTGCTTTACTTAGTTTGATTTTCTAGCCAATTTTGGCTATTTTTCACTACTAAAAACCACTAAAAACTTTAAAACACTCAAAAACCCATAAAAATTCTAGTCAATTAATTAAAAATTCAAAAATAATAAAATTGGTACCTAAATTTTCTTTGTTTCATCTTCTTTACAGGAAAATTACCTCCAAGCCATTTTGAGGCCCTTAGATATTTTATCTAGGGCTTTTTGGCTCGGCTGGACAATACCCACTGTTTGCTTCACTTTTTGATTTTAGAAAATAAAATAAACATCAGAAAATTCTAAAAAATTCACCAAAAACACTACAAAATATAAAATACATAAAAATATTTTTATTCTAATTTTTGGTTGATTTTTGATGCTTTGAATAAATTGTTGAAGTGTGCTTTTCCTTGTTTTTCTTTATTCTCTTAATTACTTAAAAATCCAAAAATATATAAAACAAATTAAAAACAACTAAAAATATTTTGTTCCTTTATTTTCTTTCTTTTTACTACTTCGTAGGCCTCTCGGCCAATCCGTGCTCCTCGAGTTCGACCCTGGGTGCTATACCAGGTTAATCCCATAGCAGGACCGCTATTCGTGTTTCAATTAATTTTATCTCTATTTAGTGGTTCATTTTTCTTGATTGAGTGCATCTGATTGCTCGGGTCACAACGACCGATTAGTACCTTTATCCGAGTGATCGAATTTTGCGCTCATCAGAATGGCGCCGTTGCTGGGGAGCACGGCTTAGTAGTTTTCCTTTGATTTTCGTTTTTATTTTCGCGGCTATTCGCGACTCTTTCAGAGCTCGCAGCTTTTTCGCGGCTTTTGTTTTTATTATCTTTTTGTTTGATTTTGTTTTATTTTCTTTTTCTTTTATTTTTGATTTTGTTTTATTTTGAGTGTTTATTTTATTTTGTATTTTTGCATATATACCCTCATTTTCAGTTTCATTTATTTTCTTTTTATTTTATTTGATTATCTTGGTCTAACCATTCTTCTCTTTCTTGTGAGGGCCCGAGGACCGAGGCGGCCGATTTCGAGAAGCCGACGTAACCGCGAGATCCGGAGGCGGCTCCTTTCTTCGCGGAGCCGCAGGAGAGAGTGAGAGAGAGTTGAGTGGGAGAGGATTTTCTCTTTATTTTCATTAATTATTGTAATAATACAGGGACTCTCAGGACTTGGACATTGCTTGTGACTTAGCGGGTCTGTTTCGCCGAGCACCGGTGTGCTCGGGGGACCCTTAGGATTTTTGCGGTTTTTCACGGTTTTGGTTTTCTTTTATTTTCTTACTGCCTTTTCCGGTGTTTACGTGGTTTTTGCTCGAGCCCCTAGACTTAGGAATTTCTATTGTTTGTGTCGTAATTAGTAGGATCCCCACACCTAATTGATTGACTGTTCCTATAGAATGTTAATTGGACCTACTAAAAATCATTAATAAAAATAACCGAATCATCTCCTTCGTAGCCTACGTGCCGCAGCCCGTCCTGTAAAGCGCTTTCTCCTACCCCCGATTTGTCGGACAGAGGAGGGACGGGCCAAGACCGAACTCTTTGGCTTGGAGGTCGGTGACCGGTTAGACGGTTCTTGCGCTAGAAATTGCTCATCTAGGACTCGGCTTTCCCGTTGCATCATATAGGTAGTTTACTTTCAGTCTTTCAATTCTGCGCGGATCACTTGCATGTAGAGTGTTGGAGACAAGGTACGCATTTCTTACTCAGCATGCATCATTGATTTCATCGCGCATCGGCTTTTTCATCTTCTCCCCCCTGTTTTGGATTAAATAACCAGGAGAACCGAAAAATTCGTTAGGCCATTTGTTTTGATTTGAAAAATATTAAAAAGAAAAACCATAAAATTGGGACTGGTTAACACTATCGATCTTAAAAGACGCTCACCCTAAAAAAATTTTGTCTTGGGGAGTGCAACCCCCTCATTGTATGGTTTGGATGCGCGAGAGAGTGACCCGCACCCTAGGTAGAGCCCTCCAGTGCTAGTCCCGACTGATTACCGACTCTTCCGTGCGGGCCAGTCGGTTGGGATAGCATCGGGTATCCTAACAGGTCACGTAAGCGCTCTGATATTTTGTGGGTTCACCTAATAAAATCGACAAGATAATTTGACCGAACTTTCATGGTCTTCAGCTCGCGTTGCGTTGGTGAACCGGGGGTTTGTTTTGTGATCATAGTTTCTCCAGATCTCATCCGCCCTACTTGCCAGATCAAGATGATGGGCAGACGCTCTCTTAGGCAGCCTTTGGCTGCACCGCTTTCGGGCACATCTACCCAATCATCTAGGTTGGCCCGCGAGAGCCGAGACCAGCTCTCCGAGCCCGAGTACGACTCCGCCCTGTTCCCCCTCGACCCCCTTTCTTTCAGACCTGAGAGACATGAGCCCGAGGAGAGATTGATAGATATGACAGCACCTGAGTTGGGCTCCTTTGATTTTGCAGACGTCATGGCCGGCAGTTCTGAGGATCGTTCCCGTACAGAGCACGTCGTGATGAATCAAGGAGCGATTAACTCCACCTTGATCGCTGATGAATACCCATTCATCACTCTTTATTCTTATATTTTAGCTACAAAAACCTATGCAAATGCATGTAGATATGTGTAAATAGGGTTAGTTAGCAAAAGCATGCATGTTTGTAAATATAGATAATTAGCATGTTTTTGTGCAAAAATAAAAGAATAAAGATGAAAAAGAAAAAGAGGGAAATATTTAGAATAAATATTGAGCAACCTAACCCAAGGGAGGGCTCAGCATGGGCCTGACCGCATAAAAGCCAAGTAGAGGGAGATAGGGGCTCACTTATGTATATATTTGTAAATAAATAAATTATATTTTCCTCAACCAAAAATATGTTGTAAATATTTGTAAATACTTATGAAGTATAAAAACAAAACAAAAAGATAAAAATCAAAAATACAAAAATACCCTTACACCTTGTATATAGTCCATCATCTTTATCTATTTCACCTTGTAAATAAATTTATTTATTTCCAAAACTTTTTGTAAATATTCTATGTTATATATTGTACATAAAATAAATAAAAATAAACAAAACAAAAATCAAATAAAAATTACAAAATTAAAAACACAAAAACATATTGTATATATACCATGTATATAGTTGCACATAAATAATTATTTAACCTATGTATATAAATAATAAAAATAAAATAAAAATAGCCTTTTATTCCTCATTTTATCCTATAAATAAATAAAATATAAAATAGGAATAAAAATGTATAAAAATAAATAATTAAAAATCAAAAATCAAAAATCAATATAGTGTATATATACCTATGTATAGCTACTATGTATATACCTTATTTTTATTTCCAAAAATTAATTAAAAATCACAAAAAAATAGAAAAAATTAAAAAAAATATTTTTCATGTTTTAAGTTTTTGGAAATTCGGCCATTTAAGGCCCCAAAAAAATCAAATAAGAATTCAAGCCTTGGCGGGCTCTGATTGGTCCACGGGGGATTGTTGACCCCCGGTCAACACCTCCCCCAGGACCACCAGAGCCCGGGTCCTGTTCGCGGACCCGACTTCGCCCAATTATTCCCACCAAACCCGATCCCTATTTCACCTAATCTAGGATCCTAATTGTTCCCCAGGCATCCGGGAATCTCGCCCGACATTCCTCCTTGGGATTCGCGCTTCAGCTCGCCCTACCCGATCGATCCTTCCCGGACCTGCACCCATATAAAACCCGAGCTCAGCCGCCTCCCCATTCCATCTTTGGCTCTCCACCTCCACTCCCGTGACCTCCATTGCATTCAGCAAGGTGACAGCTTCCGTCTGCCGTGTTGCAGCGAGGAGGAGGTGCTTGGACCATCGATCCGGCAGCCGTGCGCCGCCGTGCTCCGCCACCTAGCTGGAGCTCGAGCCTCAGGCAGTGACGACCTTCGAGGCGACGACCGGGAGTTAGCCACACTCCAGCACAGTCTTCCGCTCCACCCAGGTAGTCGATTAGCTCTTCCACTTCGTTTAATTTCTGATTTCGCCCAAATCGACTCTCCGACGTGTTCCCCTGATTCCGGCCATCTCGCGTAATATCTCGATCATCGGAACCCCCACACACCTTCGCCATCCTCCGACGCACGTTCTACGCCCACTCATCCAACCCAGCTCGCCCCGGAGCTGGGAGTCGAGCTCCACCACCTACCGCTCGCCGGAGCTCATTCGCACCGACCCACCAGCCACCGTCACCCCGCTTCTTTGGGTCGAGGCACTTTGCCCTCGACCCGCGAAGCTCCTGGCGTGTTTTGCAGGTCAGAAGGAGGGCATCTGAGCCCCCCTCACATCAGGTCCAGGAGCCCACCGCCGCCGAGCTCGCTGGAGCCCCTCCTGAGCTCGGTTGGGCCGTCGGAGGCTATCACCAGCCGCGGGGCATCACCGCGGATCTTCTCCGATCATCAGGAGCAGCTGAGGAGGTCTACAGCTCACGCACGAGGCCGGCGAAGCTCGCCGGTGGAGTGTTCTTCCACCATCCTCCAGCACCGTCCGATCAGCCCCCGCTCCCAGTCTGCATCGCCACCGTCCGTTCTTCGAGGAGCAGCAGCCGTCGATCATCGTTAGGGGCTGATCAGGACCGTTCGAGCAGCGGAGAGAGACACCTGAGGCCATACCCGTTCGATCTTCCACGTGTCCTCTCCAGCACCGTCGATTTGGCTCGAGGTCAGACGAAGAGGAGCGCCAGCCATCCAGGACCGACCGATCTTCCACGTGGCGCGAATCCGGCCGTCGACGAATAAAGGGGTAAATTACTTAGGGCCCCCTCTTAGTTTGTCTTTTTAGTCCTAGTCCTGTAAATATTTTCGTACTTTTATTTACGTAGGGTAAATTGCAACTGGGACCTTGTGCTTGTTTTTATTTACGTTTATGTGTATGTGAGACCACGTGCTTCGTCACGTGCTTGTTTGGGCTATTTGCATCTATTGTCCTGTAGTTCTGGAGGGTTATGGAATGAATGTTAACTTTTTGGTAATTGCATTTATGCCCCTGTGAGTGTTGTTTATGCGCATGTGCGGATTTTAGTGGGATTTTTGCATCCAAGCCCCTGGACTTTTGGTACGAGTTACCAAAAGGTCCAGGAACTTGGTTTTTATTACCAAAAGGCCCCTGAGTGCCCCAGGCACGCGCCACGCGCGTGTTTAGCTGGGAAAATTGCACCTTGGCCCCCAGACTTTCGGGTATTTGCACTTTGGTCCCTATGCACAGTGCCCCCTTCTTGATTTTTGAATAAATAACAAACCACCTCCAAATTCGATGAAAATTTGACACATGGCTCCTGCCATGTTGTTGGATTTTTGAGAATTTTTGAGGACATTTTTGATTTTATTTAGTATTTTTAAAAATTCAAAAACAGCCTTTTTAGTTACTGTCTAGATATAAAAATACCAAAAAAATATAAAAACACCCCTAAAAAGTCTAAAAAAATTAGCTACTGTTTATTGCTTGTTGTTTGATTTTCTAGCCAATTTTGGCCATTTTTCGTCGCCTAAAAACCCTAAAAATTGAAAAACCCTTAAAAACTCATAAAAATCATAATAAATAATTTAAAAATCCAAAAACAATAATTAGGGTGCCTAAATTTTCCTTATCCTTTCTAGATTACAGGAAAATTACCTCCAAGGCCTGTTGATACTCTTAAATATTTTATTTTTGAGTTTTAGGCCCTGCTGGACAGTACCTAGGATTTTTAGCACTGTTTGATTTTTAGCAAATAATTTACCCATTAGAAAAGTATCAAAAATTCACCAAAAACACTTAAAAACCTAAAAAACATAAAAACAATTTTTCTTTAATTTTTGCTTGATTTTTGGTGTGTTAAATAAATTGCTTAAGTTGGCTTGATTTTGTTTTCTTTACTTTTCTTCACATTTTAAAAATCCAAAAAAATATAAAAATTATTAAAAACCACTAAAAAACACTTTTCTTTTATTTTATTTTCTTTTTACTACTTCGTAGGCCCTAGGCCAATCCGTGCTCCTTGTGTTCGACCCTGGGAGCTATACCAGGTTAATCCATAGCTAGACCGCTCTTCTTTGTTTTGATTGATTTGATCTATTCTGAGTGGTTATTTTTCTTGATACACGCATTCGAGTGACTGAGGTCGCAACGACCTCATTTCCATACCTTCCCCTCAGTTGTTCGACACTTTTGCGGGTCATCAGAATGGCGCCGTTGCCGGGGAGCACGGCTTAGTAGTTGTTGTTGTTTTATTTTTCGTTTTTGTTTTCGCGGTTTTTCGCGGCTCTCCGGAGCCCGCAGCTTTTCGCGGCTTTTGTTCATAGTTCCTTTTTGATTTATTTTGTTTTATTTTGATTTTCTTTTCTTTTTATTTTTGTTTTATTTTGTGTGATTATTTTGTTTCCATTTTTGCATATATACCCTTGTTTTTATTTTTCATTTATTATTTGATTATTGTTTATTGGTCTGACCACTTTTCCTGTCTTCTTGCGAGGGCTCGAGGACCGCGGAGGCGACTTTCGAGGAGCCGGTGCAGCCGCGAGACTTGGAGGCGGCTTCTTTCTCTACGAAGCCGCAGGAGAGAGCGAGAGGAGAGAGTTGAGTGGGTGAGGCAGTAGGATAGTTTTTATTTCATTTATTCATTCTTAATTGTAATAATACAGGGACAGGCCTTTCTGAGACTCTTAGACACTTAGACCGTAGCGGGTCTGTTTCGCCGAGCACCGGCGTGCTCGGGGGACCCATTAGGACCCCTCGATTTTTCGCGGCTTTTTACGCGGCTTTTCTTTTTCTTTCTTACTGTCATTTGCCGGTTTTTCGCGGTTTTGCTCGACCCCCTAGATTTAGGACTTTGTGGTGATTGTGCCGTAGCTGAGTAGGATCCAAACACCTTAAGGCTTATCTGTTCCTATAGAACCGTAATTGGACCTACTTAAAATAAATAATAAAAATAACCGACTCGCTAGCCTCCGTAGCCTACGCGCCGAGAGCCCGTCCTGTAAAGCGCACTCCTACCCCCGATTTGTCGGGCAGGGGAGGGACGGGCCAAGACCGGACCCTTTGGCTTGGAGGTCGGTGACCGGTTAGACGGTTCTTCGCTAGAAAGTGCTCGTTTAGGACTCGGCTTTTTACCGTTGCATCATATAGCTTAGTTTAATTTCTGTCTTTATTTTATGCGCGGATCACTCTGCATGTAGAGAGCTGGAGGCAGGTACGCTTTTCTGACTTTGCATGCATCATTGATTTCTCGTGCATCGGCTTTTTCGACTTCTCCCCCCATTTTTGACTTAATAATCAGGAGAATCGAAAAATTCGTTAGGCGTTTTTGTTTGATTTGAAAAATACCTAAAAAGAGAAATCATAAAATTGGGACTGTTTAAAATTATCGACCTTAAAACTCGCTCACCCTAAAAATTTTGTATTGGGGAGAGCAACCCCCTCATTGCTTGGTTTGCATGTGCGAGAGAGTGACCCGAACACTAGGTAGAGCCCCCCGTTGCTATACTTGACTGACTACCGACTCTTCCGTGCGGGCCAGTCGGTTGGGTTAGCAGCGGATATCCCAACAGGTCACGTAATCGCTCTGATATTTGTGTGTTCACCAAATAAAACAGACAAGATAATTTGACCGAACTTTCACGGTCTTCAGCTCGCGTTGCGTTGGTGAACCGGGGGTTTGTTTTCAGATCATAGTTTTTCCAGATCCCATCCGCCCTACTCGCCAGATCAAGATGATGGGTAGACGGTCTCTTAGGCAGCCTCTGGCTGCACCGCTTTCGGGCGCGTCTACCTCATCATCTAGGTTGGCTCGCGAGAGCTCAGACCTGCTCTCCGAGCCCGAGTACGACTCCACCCTGTTCCCCCTCGATCCCCTTTCTGACCGCCCTGAGAGACATGAGCCCGAGGAGAGATTGATACATTTGACGGCACCTGAGTTGGGCTCATTTGATTTTGCAGACGTCGAGATGGCAGGCGCAGGCAGTTCTGACGATCACTCCCGTCCCGAGCACTTTGTACTAGACCAGGGAGCGATCAACTCCACCCTGATCGCACAGTTAGAGACAGTCCAGCAGCAGCTCCGCGATCAGGGAGCTTTTATGATAGAGATGAGGCGTGAGATGGAGAGGCTCAGAGCAGATAGAGATGAGCAGAGCGAGCCCGAGGACCCGGATGCAGAGGCACAGGCACGAGCTGCAGCAGCAGCAGTAGCAGCCGCGGCCGCCGCCGCAGCGGCAGCAGCCGCAGGAGGAGCAGGACCACCTAGACCGATGCGGGAGTTGCACAACCCCGGATCTACTTTGATGCACCATTGGGTTGTGGTTCCAGCCATCGTGGGGGACTTCAAGTTCCCCCCGAACACCTTGCAGATGCTTCCGCGGTTCCATGGACTGGCTACCGAGGAGCCCCATCTCCACCTACAGGAGTTTCTCATGATTTGCAGTACTGTCCACGACAGGCATGTGGACCAGGATACCATACGGATGATTGCCTTCCCCTTCTCACTGGCAGATAGAGCAGCCACCTGGCTGAAGATTTGGGGAGATTCGTGTACACCTGGGAGAAGCTCCGCACCGAGTACTTGAACAAGTACTATCCACTCGGGCGGACGAACGCAGCGAGGGCCCTGATCAGCAACTTCTCCATGTTCCCCAACGAGCAGTTCCATGAGGCTTGGGAGAGGTTTAGAGAGCTTTTGGACAGATGCCCACACCACGATATCACGAAGCCGAACCTAGTTCAGAGCTTTTTCAGTGGGTTGTCACCAGAGCTACAGGGCCTGGTGAACGCTTCTTGTGGCGGGTCCTACTTCGCCAAGGACCATGACCAGGTCTGGGCTATTTTTGAGGAGATGGCAGAGAATTACATGGTGATGTCCCAGACCCGTCTCTACACCCAGAAGACCCAGCCACATCAGCCAGGACCCGTGCAGTACCAGAGGATAGCACGGGTAGATGCAGGTCCATCTAGTTCGTCCGCAGCCACAGCAGCAACACAGTTAGAGTCGTCAGCTGCGGACATGGGCATCATCAGCGAGAAGCTGGACCGCATGGAGCTGATAGAGAAGAAGCAGTGCCAGAGCATAGCACAGATGGATCAGATGGCACAGGTCTTGAGCGACCTGAAGACACAGCTTATGTGTCTCCAGGAGACACAGACGGCTTCTCAGCCCCGTCTTCAGTCGCGAGGCGACGCCGGCAGCAGCAGCAGCTCGTCCCAGCGCTCCAGCACCCCAGTGCAGCCTAGACAGGTTCACCTTGTACAGGCGGAGCCGTACCAGCAGCCGCAGCCCACTTTGCAGTCACCACCATCTCCAGAGATGCAGATGGTGGTCTACCAGCCGGATCAGCCGTTGGCAGTACTACCCCCAGCCCCCTTTGATGCAGAGACGTTGATGGATGTCAACGGGATCTGGTACGACCGTCCCCAGCCTGGGATCCGACGAGATCATCCCGGATTCAGGTGGGGGAGTGGTGGTGCCCAGCCCCAGCAGCAGCCGTCAGCACAGGGAGGGCAGTACTCCCAGTCGAGGGACCATCACCAGCCGCAGCAGCAGCCCCCAGTCTACCAGCAGCAGTCGTCCTACGTTCCTCGTCCCTATCAGCAGCAGGGACAACCTTGGAGACGTGAGCAGCAGGCTCACCAGGGATACCAGCACCAGCAGCACCCTCCTTCCTACCCCTCTTACCCTTACCAGCAGTCACAGCCTTATCCACAGAGAGGCCACCTGTCGGGCTCCCACGAGAGCCCTGCTTTGGATGATATCACCCGCCTCCTCACGGACCAGCAGGCGACATTTCGACGGGAGATGGACGAGTTCCGCCAGGAGTTGCGGGACCTGGTGATAGGGAAGGCCGCCATACCCACCCAGATAGAGCCGAACCCGAACAATCTCAAGCGGAAGTCTGAGCAGGTAGTACATACTGAGTTAGCCACTCCTAGCGATCCATTTGATGATACTTCTTCAGATCTTTTTGATGTTGATTTTGCCACGCTTAGGAGCGGTAGGACCCCAGCCGGCGGCGGCGCCTCAGCTGAGCACCATCCCGAGGCGCCACAGGAGGAGGAGGAGAGCGGTACTGAGGCCGCTCCAGATGATGACGGTGGTACTGAGGCCACCAAGGATGCTGATCCCACAGGCGGTACTGAGGCCGCCACTTCACCAGATCTAGGAGGTGGTACTGATGCCACCCATGCAGCCGAGCCAGCACGCGGTACTGATGCCGCGAGACGTCTACCTTCAGCAGCAGCAGCAGAGCAGCCCGCCCGTGGTGGTACTGAGGCCACCGGTGTTTGTACAGATAGTGGTGTTGTTTTTCCTCATGGTCATGTATCTCGGAACTCTGCTATGAATAAAGGAAAGGGTTTATTTTCTTCTGGTCCCACTGTGGTGCGTGATGTATGTGTGGATCCGGTCCTTGAACCGCTTAGACCTTTTCCTAGTCCTTCATCTGAGAAGGACCTAGTGATCCCCTTCCCTAGAGCCCTTCAGATGGGGAAGGGGAAGAAAATTGATCCAAAAAAGAGAGAGCTTGAGGAGTTCAGCCAGAGCATGATAGATCGGTTTCACATCCAGCTGACCCTCCAGGAGGCTTTGCAGCACATCCCCCTTCTCCAGAGATCTTTGAGAGAGAGGACTACAGTCAGGAGGAGGAGGAGGAACCATGTTTCAGAGATACATGTGCTGACCAAAGCCACGTGCTTTGCGATCCAGAACCGACTGCCAGCCAAGAGGCCAGATTCAGGGGCCCCGTATGTCAGATGCCAGATTAGTGAGCAGTGGTTCGACCGTACTCTTCTAGATAGCGGATCGTCGATTAACCTTCTTCCGGCAGCCCTTCTCGACCGCTTCGAGTTGGGCACTCTTCGACAGAGCAGGACAGTCCTTCAGTTCGCTGATCGATCTGTCAAGAGGCCGAAGGGGTTATTATGAGACGTTATCGTCACGATTCAGGGTCTGCAATTCCCCGTGGACTTCGTAGTGTTGGACATGGAGATCCCTGAGTCAGTGACCGATACCCCCATCATCCTTGGTCGTCCGTTCTTGGCTACAGCCAAGGCGGTGACTGATCATGATAGCGGGAAGGTGTACTTTCGCGTCCAGGGCGAAAGTATACAAATAGAGACGGTCGAGGACTATAGAGCCAGATTTAGATCCCGCTCAGAGGCGAGTACCGATTCAGAGCAGCTGACAGACGCAGAGCCAGACATCCACCAGGACTGTGATTTTGTGATCACAGATGATGAGGCAGCTTGGGCAGACCTTGAGGCACAGACTACCCTCTCGCTTTCAGACACAGCTGATGCAGAGATGACAGCAGAGGAGAGTCTGGAGAGCACAGACCTGGTTCAGGATACCATTGCGGCAGCAGAGCCGGTCCTCAATCGCAGCACGATGATTGATGGTGGTGGTACTGATGCCACCTTGTTTTCCGGTGGTACTGATGCCACCGTTTCTGATACAGATCCCTCGGATTCAGAGTCTGATTGGGTCGATTGCTATGATCATATGCCAGACCTGAGTCCATCTGAGCCTAGAGACGAGGAGGAGGTAGATGCAGAGCAGAGCAGAGACAGTGCAGTAGAGCAGCCTTCTCCCGATCCAGTTTGCGAGAGTACACTTTCACTTTCCCAGGCAGATTTGGCCGATCTTGCAGCATTCACTCAGTTTCTTCCACAGCCAGATTTGCCGGCACCCAGCATTCCAGAGCTGAAGCCGCTCCCTACTTCGCTGAAGTATCGATTCCTTGCGGGCGATCCAGAGATGTACCCAGTCATCATCTCCGCCGAGTTGACTGGAGAGCAGGAATCCCGTTTGATGGGGGTTCTTGAAAAGAACCGCAAGGCTATCGGATGGAGCGTAGCAGATCTCCACGGGATTAGTCCATCAGTGTGCTCCCACCACATCTATCTCGAGGATGGGGCGAAGCCGTCGCGTGAGTTCCAGCGGCGTCTGAACCCCAACCTGAGAGAGGTTGTCATGAAGGAAATATCGAAGTGGTGGGGTGCAGGTTTTATTTATCCCATTTCCGACTCCAAGTGGGTCAGCCCCTTGCATGTGGTGCCCAAGAAGACGGGCATCACGACTGTGATCAGTGAGTCGGGAGAGGAGATTGCTACACGAGTACCCACCTCTTGGAGGGTTTGTGTTGACTACAGGAGACTCAACCAAGCCACCAAGAAGGACCATTTCCCCCTGCCTTTTATTGATCAGATCATTGAGAGACTGGCAGGGAAGAGCCATTATTGCTTCCTGGATGGGTACTCGGGCTACAACCAAGTGGCCATCGCTCCTGAGGATCAGGAGAAGACCACCTTTACCTGTCCCTTCGGCACATACGCTTTTCGACGCATGCCATTTGGGCTATGCAATGCCCCTGCGACTTTTCAGAGGTGCATGCTGTCGATCTTCTCGGACATGGTGGGGGAGTGCCTAGAGGTCTTCATGGATGATTTCTCGATCTACGGCGACGGATTTGATTCTTGTCTTGACTGCCTAGATCGAGTACTTCAGCGATGTATTGAGTATCACTTGGTGCTATCTTGGGAGAAGAGTCACTTCATGGTGACTCAAGGGACGGTGCTTGGCCATATCATCTCCAACAGGGGCATGGAGGTTGATCCGGCCAAGGTTGATGTCATTAGGAAACTCACACCGCCGTCCAATCTGAGGCAGTTACGGTCATTTCTGGGGCACGTTGGATTTTACAGGAGATTCATTCATGATTTTAGCAGGATTGCCCGACCGTTGACCGACCTCTTGACAAAAGACACCGAGTTCCTTGTCGATGACAAGTGTCTTTCGTCATTTGCTACTCTCCAGCAGTGTGTGATTGAGGCTCCTGTCCTCCAGCCACCTGATTGGTCTCTCCCATTCGAGATCATGACGGACGCCACCGATTTTGCCGTAGGGGCAGTGCTGGGACAGAGGAGGGATGGAGTACCATTTGCTATACACTATGCTAGCCGCACATTGGATTCCGCCCAGCGGAATTATACAGTCACAGAGAAGGAGACTAGCCGTAGTGTTTGCCCTGGATAAGTTTAGATCATATATCATTGGATCTAGAGTGACTTTGTTTACAGATCACACCGCCATCAGGTACCTCATGGCAAAGAAGGATGCCAAGGCCAGACTGACTAGATGGATCCTTCTACTCCAGGAGTTCGACATTGAGATTAAGGATAAGCCTGGAGTCAAGAATGTGGTGGCGGATCACCTCTCCCGATTAGAGCAGCCTGAGGAGACTGAGCAGATTGATCCTATCAGAGATACCTTCCCAGATGTGGCGATCCTTGCTATCGCCTCACTCCCATGGTATGCCGATATTGTGAACTTTCTCGTTGCTGGGAAAGTCCCACAAGATTGGCCCAGGCAGAGGCTTGAGACCTTCCTAGCGAAGGCCAAGTCCTACCATTGGGAGGATCCCATCCTTTACCACGAAGGAGGGGATAGCGTCTGGCGTCGGTGTACTCCTCAGGAGGAACACCATAGCGTCCTCACTTACTGCCACAAGCTTGAGGCAGGAGGACATCATTCTGGGAGGAGAACGGCACAGAAAGTGCTCCAATCCGGTTTGTGGTGGCCTACCCTCTTCAAGGACTCAGATGAGTTCGTAAAGAGGTGTACTGACTGTCAGAGGATGGGCACTTGTGGACAGCGTGATATGATGCCGATGCAGCCCATTCACTTCTGTGAGGTTTTTGACGCATGGGGCATCGATTTCATGGGTCCATTCCCTAAGAGTCAGGGATTCGAGTACATTCTGTTGGCCGTAGATTATGTGAGTCGTTGGGTGGAGGCTATCCCCGCCCGAGCCGCTGATGCGAGGACAGTTTGCAGATTTTTGAGGAAGCATATCATCACGCGGTTCGGGGTTCCATGAGTTCTTATTTCTGATGGGGGATCTCACTTCATCAACGACCAGGTGAAGGCACTTGCTAGCGAGTTCGGTATAGACCATCGTGTTGCTACACCGTACCATCCACAGACGAATGGTCTAGCCGAAGTGTCGAATAGGGAGATCAAGACTATTCTGCAGAAAGTCGTCCGCCCTGACCGAAAGGATTGGTCACAGCTATTGGACTCGGTCTTGTGGGCATATAGGACGTCTTTCAAGACACCTTTGGGCACATCTCCCTTTCGCCTCGTATATGGCAAGCCATGCCACCTACCTGTTGAGCTGAGGCACAAGTCACTTTGGGCAGTTACAGACATTCTTATGGATCCAGATGGTATAGGAGACCAGAGGAGGGCAGAGCTAGCTGCCCTGGAGGAGCTTAGAGATGCAGCTTTCTCGAGCAGCCTACATTATAAGGAGAAAGTCAAGGAGTGGCATGATTCTCATATCAGCCACAAGCATTTTGAGATTGGACAGAGAGTATGGCTGTTTGATGCGAGGCTTAGACAATTTCCAGGGAAGCTACAGAGCAAATGGAAAGGACCTTATCTGGTTCGGAAGGTACACGACAACGGTAGCATCGATATATCTGAGTTGTCTTCTGAGAGTACCTTCCGAGTGAACGGCCAGCGGCTCAAGCCATTTCTAGATCATGAGCCGCGGGTCGTTGATCTTGCCCCTATTCATTTTGCGTGAGATGTGGTCTTTGACTCACATCTAATGCATCTCACGCCTGAGCTGTACTGATCCTCCGCTGTACATAGATCCAGATGTCCTTATCAGCACATTCTTTAGTCCCACATCCCTTTCTCCATCTTGTGATTATGCTATACTTAGGGTGCACTTTACCCTAAGTATAGGGGGGATGTGAGACCTTTCGGGTATTTCTTTTGTTTTTGTTTACCCCTGTTTTGCTGCCTATACTTAGGGGCATTTCACCCTAAGTATAGGGGGGGTAGACCCTGTACATTCTCCACTCGGTTTTCCCTTCGTGTACAGCCTGCTATACTTAGGATTACTTGATCCTAAGTGTAGGGGGAAGACCCGAGTCCCTCTTCACTTTTTATTCTGCTTTTGTATAGCCTTCCTTTTCACTTCCCTATACATAGCACGAGTTATGTCTTCTTCATCGCTCTTGACTCTGAGGACATCGTTCGAGCTAAGTATAGGGGGGTGTGTATATATTTCATATATACTTTAGCCATAACTCGTACTTTGTGTGAGTGTGTTAATAAATAAAAATGGCTAAAAACCACAAAAATTAAAAATTTTTCATGTACATAATCTTCTTTTATTTGCACATACATAGCTAGTGTACAAATTATTTTTGTAAAAATGATTTCAAAAATCTTTTGTGTGTAAAGCTTGTGTAAATATTTGTGTATCAAAATTATGTATATAGTACAAAATTTTTCCAAAATGTTTTGAAAAATCAAAAGTTTGCAAAAATCTTGTGTAAATATGTGTAAATATCTTTTTGCAAAACTTGCACTTCATGCATCATCATTCATGATTTCAAAACATTTTTCAAAAATTTTGCATGATTGTAAAATAGTGTGTAAATATGCATCTTTTTGTACATATGTATATAGTTTTTCTGGATGATAGTTGACATTTAAACTAACCTGGAATCAAATTGAGAAATGGAGCTTGATTAAGATCTTAATCCACCTAATTTCTAAGAGGAACCTTATAGGGCTTAGGTTTAAGGCTTTTCAGGTCCATGGTGACTTAATTCTTTGAGTCCACTAGGCTATGATCACATGTCATCTCAATGAGCCTAAATAGAGCACTTAACAACAACACATGACTCATATAGATTATGGCTTTACTTGGACAACCGCACTATGCACCAAGCTCTCTACGGATGAGGTGGTGAGGAGGCAGTCTTCCTTGACTTGGGGTAGCATATGAGGGTAGTACTTCTAGGCGGAACCTCTCTTCTTCATTTAGTGAAGGAAGTGCGTCTCAACTTGGTCTGGTTGCCATGAAGTCTAACGACGGGAGTTGTGGGTTGCGATAAAGCTTCAAAAGAGGGATAGTCTACTGGCTCAAGAGGAAAAACTCCTTGTATATATGCTGCACATGTACATGTTGTATAGATGCGCTCGAGAAAAAAAATGCAAAAAGAAAAGAACTCCAAAAAAATGGTGGGTCTGAGAGAAAATAATAATCCCACCGGAGTATGTATATAAGTGCAATAAGCAAAGCTTGGTTTCATGATCCACCTATTGTAGCTTGCAGCAGGGAGACTTGGCTACACTGGTCAAGCTTCCAAGGGTACTTGGCTACACTGGCCTTGACCCATTCTCTTCTTCCCCCTCTTCTTGAGCCGGTTGTACTTGAACTTAGAAGGGAATACCCCGCTCCTCGAGGAAAGAGTGGCCAGATTGAGGTCATAGAGTGACCTTGTTAGGGAGGGTTGTCAAGTTGCCATTTCTGAGGTGGAGAGCTTAGACTTTCACATTCACAGGACAAGAAAAGATTCATGGTCTTCAGGGTTTGTGATTGATGACTTGTTCTGATCTGGAGCATTGAGGAGTCTTGGTTATAGAATAGTGGAACTTAGAGGCCGTTAGGTTTTAAGCTTAAGTCTAAATAAGGTTCCGACACATCAATAATCCAGAGATCTGATTGAGCTCCATACCTCAATTTAATGAAGGCAAGTTTAATAATCAACCTTGATCCTTGTACATTCTCTTTTTCTTTTTCTTTTTCTTTCTTTTTCACTTCTTTTTAAAATAAGTGTTTGCTAAGGGACTAGCAAAGTATAGTATAGGGGGGTGATGAATACCCATTCATCACTCTTTATTCTTATATTTTAGCTACAAAAACCTATGCAAATGCATGTAGATATGAGTAAATAGGGTTAGTTAGCAAAAGCATGCATGTTTGTAAATATAGATAATTAGCATGTTTTTGTGCAAAAATAAAAGAATAAAGATGAAAAAGAAAAAGAGGGAAATATTTAGAATAAATATTGAGCAACCTAACCCAAGGGAGGGCTCAGCATGGGCCTGACCGCATAAAAGCCAAGTAGAGGGAGATAGGGGCTCACTTATGTATATATTTGTAAATAAATAAATTATATTTTCCTCAACCAAAAATATGTTGTAAATATTTGTAAATACTTATGAAGTATAAAAACAAAACAAAAAGATAAAAATCAAAAATACAAAAATTCCCTTACACCTTGTATATAGTCCATCATCTTTATCTATTTCACCTTGTAAATAAATTTATTTATTTCCAAAACTTTTTGTAAATATTCTGTGTTATATATTGTACATAAAATAAATAAAAAGAAACAAAACAAAAATCAAATAAAAATTACAAAATTAAAAACACAAAAACATATTGTATATATACCATGTATATAGTTGCACATAAATAATTATTTAACCTATGTATATAAATTATAAAAATAAAATAAAAATAGCCTTTTATTCCTCATTTTATCCTATAAATAAATAAAATATAAAATAGGAATAAAAATGTATAAAAATAAATAATTAAAAATCAAAAATCAAAAATCAATATAGTGTATATATACCTATGTATAGCTACTATGTATATACCTTATTTTTATTTCCAAAAATTAATTAAAAATCACAAAAAAATATAAAAAATTAAAACAAATATTTTTCATGTTTTAAGTTTTTGGAAATTCGGCCATTTAAGGCCCCAAAAAAATCAAATAAGAATTCAAGCCTTGGCGGGCTCTGATTGGTCCACGGGGGATTGTTGACCCCCGGTCAACACCTCCCCCAGGACCACCAGAGCCCGGGTCCTGTTCGCGGACCCGACTTCGCCCAATTATTCCCACCAAACCCGATCACTATTTCACCTAATCTAGGATCCTAATTGTTCCCCAGGCATCCGGGAATCTCGCCCAACATTCCTCCTTGGGATCCGCGCTTCAGCTCGCCCTACCCGATCGATCCTTCCCGGACCTGCACCCATATAAAACCCGAGCTCAACCGCCTCCCCATTCCATCTTTGGCTCTCCACCTCCACTCCCGTGACCTCCATTGCATTCAGCAAGGTGACAGCTTCCGTCTGCCGTGTTGCAGCGAGGAGGAGGTGCTTGGACCATCGATCCGGCAGCCGTGCGCCGCCGTGCTCCGCCACCTAGCTGGAGCTCGAGCCTCAGGCAGTGACGACCTTCGAGGCGACGACCGGGAGTTAGCCACACTCCAGCACAGTCTTCCGCTCCACCCAGGTAGTCGATTAGCTCTTCCACTTCGTTTAATTTCTGATTTCGCCCAAATCGACTCTCCGACGTGTTCCCCTTATTCTGGCCATCTCGCGTAATATCTCGATCATCGGAACCCCCACACACCTTCGCCATCCTCCGACGCACGTTCTACGCCCACTCATCCAACCCAGCTCGCCCCGGAGCTGGGAGTCGAGCTCCACCACCTCCCGCTCGCCGGAGCTCATTCGCACCGACCCACCAGCCACCGTCACCCCGCTTCTTTGGGTCGAGGCACTTTGCCCTCGACCCGCGAAGCTCCTGGCGTGTTTTGCAGGTCAGAAGGAGGGCATCTGAGCCCCCCTCACATCAGGTCCAGGAGCCCACCGCCGCCGAGCTCGGCGGAGCCCCTCCTGAGCTCGGTTGGGCCGTCGGAGGCTATCACCAGCCGCGGGGCATCACCGCGGATCTTCTCCGATCATCAGGAGCAGCTGAGGAGGTCTACAGCTCACGCACGAGGCCGGCGAAGCTCGCCGGTGGAGTGTTCTTCCACCATCCTCCAGCACCGTCCGATCAGCCCCCGCTCCCAGTCTGCATCGCCACCGTCCGTTCTTCGAGGAGCAGCAGCCGTCGATCATCGTTAGGGGCTGATCAGGACCGTTCGAGCAGCGGAGAGAGACACCTGAGGCCATACCCGTTCGATCTTCCACGTGTCCTCTCCAGCACCGTCGATTTGGCTCGAGGTCAGACGAAGAGGAGCGCCAGCCATCCAGGACCGACCGATCTTCCACGTGGCGCGAATCCGGCCGTCGACGAATAAAGGGGTAAATTACTTAGGGCCCCCTCTTAGTTTGTCTTTTTAGTCCTAGTCCTGTAGATATTTTCGTACTTTTATTTACGTAGGGTAAATTGCAACTGGGACCTTGTGCTTGTTTTTATTTACGTTTATGCCCCTGTGTATGTGAGACCACGTGCTTCGTCACGTGCTTGTTTGGGCTATTTGCATCTATTGTCCTGTAGTTCTGGAGGGTTATGGAATGAATGTTAACTTTTTGGTAATTGCATTTATACCCCTGTGAGTGTTGTTTATGCGCATGTGCGGATTTTAGTGGGATTTTTGCATCCAAGCCCCTGGACTTTTGGTACGAGTTACCAAAAGGTCCAGGAACTTGGTTTTTATTACCAAAAGGCCCCTGAGTGCCCCAGGCACGCGCCACACGCGTGTTTAGCTGGGAAAATTGCACCTTGGCCCCCAGA
Organism: Ottelia alismoides; assembly: GCA_037367405.1. Classification (NCBI taxonomy): domain Eukaryota; kingdom Viridiplantae; phylum Streptophyta; class Magnoliopsida; order Alismatales; family Hydrocharitaceae; genus Ottelia; species Ottelia alismoides. The sequence continues at coordinate 452,835 of JAZKJV010008325.1, read as the reverse complement.
CTTTCGGGTATTTGCACTTTGGTCCCTGTGCACAGTGCCCCCTTCTTGATTTTTGAATAAATATTAAACCACCTCCAAATTCGATGAAAATTTGACACATGGCTCCTGCCATGTTGTTGGATTTTTGAGAATTTTTGAGGACATTTTTGATTTTATTTAGTATTTTTAAAAATTCAAAAACAGCCTTTTTAGTTACTGTCTAGATATAAAAATACCAAAAAAATATAAAAAAACCCCTAAAAATTCTAAAAAAATTAGCTACTGTTTCTTGCTTGTTGTTTGATTTTCTAGCCAATTTTGGCCATTTTTCATCGCCTAAAAACCCTAAAAATTGAAAAACCCTTAAAAACTCATAAAAATCATAATAAATAATTTAAAAATCCAAAAACAATAATTAGGGTGCCTAAATTTTCCTTATCCTTTCTAGATTACAGGAAAATTACCTCCAAGGCCTGTTGAGACTCTTAAATATTTTATTTTTGAGTTTTAGGCCCTGCTGGACAGTACCTAGGATTTTTAGCACTGTTTGATTTTTAGCAAATAATTTACCCATTAGAAAAGTATCAAAAATTCACCAAAAACACTTAAAAACCTAAAAAACATAAAAACAATTTTTCTTTAATTTTTGCTTGATTTTTGGTGTGTTAAATAAATTGCTTAAGTTGGCTTGATTTTGTTTTCTTTACTTTTCTTCACATTTTAAAAATCCAAAAAAATATAAAAATTATTAAAAACCACTAAAAAACACTTTTCTTTTATTTTATTTTCTTTTTACTACTTCGTAGGCCCTAGGCCAATCCGTGCTCCTTGTGTTCAACCCTGGGAGCTATACCAGGTTAATCCATAGCTAGACCGCTCTTCTTTGTTTTGATTGATTTGATCTATTCTGAGTGGTTATTTTTCTTGATACACGCATTCGAGTGACTGAGGTCGCAACGACCTCATTTCCATACCTTCCCCTCAGTTGTTCGACACTTTTGCGGGTCATCAATCGCCTCATTAGAGACAGTTCAACAGCAGTTACGCGATCAGGGAGCGTTCATGATTGAGATGAGGAGAGAGTTGGAGCGCCTCCGAGTAGAGCGAGATCAGCAGAGCGAGTCTGAGGACATACCAGATGCAGAGGCACGAGCTGCAGCAGCAGCAGCAGCAGCAGCAGCAGCCGCCGCCGCAGCGGCAGCCGCCGCGGCAGGAGGACCACCGAGACCGATGCGGGAGTTGCACAACCCCGGATCTACACTGATGCACCATTGGGTGGTAGTACCTGCTATCGTGGGGGACTTCAAGTTCCCCCCGAACACCCTGCAGATGCTTCCCCGTTTTCACGGGCTTGCCACCAAGGAGCCCCATCTCCACTCCAGGAGTTCCTGATGATTTGCAGTACTGTCCACAACCGCCATGTGGACCAGGATACGATTCGGATGATTGCCTTCCCCTTCTCACTAGCAGACAGAGCAGCCACCTGGCTGAAGCATCTGGGGAAGTTCGTCTACACCTGGGAGCAGCTCCGCACCGAGTACTTGAACAAGTACTATCCACTCGGGCGGACGAATGCAGCGAGGGCCCTGATCAGCAACTTCTCCATGCTCCCCAATGAGCAGTTTCACGAGGCATGGGAGAGGTTTAGAGAGCTCACGGACAGATGCCCGCACCACGACATCACGAAGCCGAACCTTGTGCAGAGCTTCTTCAGCGGGTTGACACCAGAGCTTCAGGGTCTAGTGAATGCTTCTTATGGCGGGTCCTATTTCGCCAAAGACCACGACCAGGTCTGGGCCATCTTCGAGGAGATGGCTGAGAATTATATGGTGATGTCCCAGACACGGTTGTACACTCAAGGGAGACCCCAGCAGCAGCCAGGACCCATGCAGTACCAGCGGATAGCACGGGTCGATGCAAGTCCTTCCAGTTCGTCCGCAGTCGCAGCAGCACAGGCAGAGTCGTCCGCTGCGGACATGGGGATCATCAGCGAGAAGTTGGACCGCATGGAGCTGATAGAGAAGAAGCAGTGCCAGGGCATCATTTAGATGGAGCAGATGGCACATACTCTGAGCGACATGAAGACACAGCTCATGTGTCTCCAGGAGGCACAGACGGCTCCCCAGCCCCGTCTTCAGTCGCGAGGCGACTCCGGCAGCAGCAGCAGCTCGTCCCAGTGCTCCAGCTCCCTACAGCAGCCTAGACAGGTTCATCTTGTACAGGCGGAGCCGTACCAGCAGCCGCAGCCCACCTACCAGTCCCCACCATCTCCAGACATGCAGATGGTGGTCTACCAGCCGGACCAGTCTCTGGCAGTACTCCCGCCAGCCCCCTACGATGCAGAGCCGTTGATGGATGTCAACGGGATTTGGTATGACCGCCCCCAGCCTGGGATCCGATGAGATCATTCCCGGATTCAGGTGGGGGAGTGGAGGTACCCAGCCCCAGCAGCAACCAGCCGATCAGGGAGGGCAGTACGCCCAGCAGAGAGATCACCAGCCGCAGCAGCAGCCCCCAGCTTACCAGTCACACCAGCCATCATCCTTCGTTCCTCGTCCCTATCAGCAGCAGGGACAGTCATGGAGACGTGAGCAGCAGGCTCACCCAGCATACCAGCAGCATCCCTCTTCCTACCCCTCTCAGCAGCACCACCAGCAGTTCCAGCAGCCTCAGCACCAGAGAGGCTACCCGTCGGGCTCCCATGAGAGCCCCGCCTTGGATGACGTCGCCCACCTCCTCACGGATCAGCAGGCCACATTTAGACGGGAGATGGACGAGTTTCGCCAGGAGATGCGGGACCTGGTGAGAGGGAAGGCCGCCATTCCTGCACAGATCGAGCCGAACCCGAACAACCTCAAGAGGAAGTCTAAGCAGGTAGTTTCTACTGAGCATGCCACTCCTAGTGACCCATTTGATGATACATCTTCGGATCTATTTGATGCTGATTTTGTTACACTTAGGAGCGGTAGGACACCAGCAGGCGGCGGCGCCTCATCTGAGCTACACCACGAGGATACTTCCAGGGCGCCACATGAGGAGGAGGAGAGCGGTACTGAGGCCGCTCCAGATGACGATGATGGCACTGATGCCACCAAGGATGCTGATTCCACCGGTGGTACTGAGGCCGCCGCTTCACCAGTTCGAGGAGGTGGTACTGACGCCACCAGTATAGCCGAGCCAGCCCGCGGTACTGATGCCGCGAGACGTCCAGCAGCAGCAGCAGCAGCAGAGCCAGCCCGTGGTGGTACTGAGGCCACCGGTGTGTGTTTTGATAGAGATGTTGTCTTTCCTCATGTTACTGTATCTCAGAACTCTATTTTGAATAAAGGAAAAGGTTTAGTTTCTTCTGGTCCCACTGTGGTGAGTGATGTATGTGTGGATCCGGCCGTCGAGCCGTCTAGGCCTTTTCCTAGTCCTTCATCTGCGAAGGACCCTGTGATCCCCTTCCCTAGAGCCCTTCAGATGGGGAAGAGGAAGAAAAAAGAAAATGATCCAAAAAAGAGAGAGCAGGAGGAGTTCAGTCAGAGCATGATCGATAGATTCCACATCCAGCTGACCCTCTAGGAGGCTTTGCAGCACATCCCCCTTCTTCAGCGATCATTGAGAGACAGGACCACAGTCAGGAGGAGGAGGAGGAACTACACTTCCGAGATTCATGTGCTGACGAAAGCCACGTGTTTTGCGATCCAGAACCGTCTGCCAGCCAAGAGGCCAGATTCAGGGGCCCCGTATGTCAGATGCCAGATTAGTGAGCAGAGGTTTGACCGGACTTTATTAGATAGCGGGTCGTCGATCAACCTACTTCCGGCAGCCCTTCTCGACCGCTTCGAGTTGGGCACTCTTCGACAGAGCAGGACAGTCCTTCAGTTTGCGGATCGATCTGTCAAGAGGCCAAAGGGGTCGTTGCGAGACGTTATCGTCACGATTCAGGGCCTGAAATTCCCCGTGGACTTCGTAGTGTTGGACATGGAGATCCCTGATTCAGTGACCGATACCCCCATCATCCTCGATCGACCATTCTTGGCCACAGGCAAGGCAGTGACTGATCATGACAGCGGGAAGGTGTACTTTCGCGTCGAGGGCGAGAGTATACAAATAGAGACGGTCGAGGACTACAGAGCTAGAGAGAGAGCACGCTCAGAGGCCAGCACTGATTCAGAGCAGCTGACAGACGCAGAGCCAGACATCCACCAGGACTGTGATTTTGTGATCACAGACGACGAGGCAGCATGGGCAGATCCTGCAGCACAGGCCATCCTCTCATTTTCAGATACAGCTGATGCCGAGATGATAGCAGAGGAGAGCCTGGAGAGCACAGTCCTGGTTCAGGATACTACAGAGGCAGCAGAGCCGGTCCTTGATCGCGACACGACTATCAGTGATGGTGGTGCTGAGGCCACCTTATGTGATGGTGGTACTGATGCCACCATATTTGATGCAGATCCCTCGGATTCAGAGTCTGATTGGGCAGATTGTGATGATCAGATGCCAGACTTGAGTCCACTTGAGCCGACAAATGAGGAGGAGGCAGATGCAGAGCATATCAGAGATAGCACAGTTGAGCAGCCTTCTCCAGATCCAGTTTGCGAGAGTTCGCTTTCTTTCTCCCAGGCAGATCTGGCAGACTTAGCAGCATTCACTCATTTCTTTCCGCAGCCAGATTTGCCAGCACCCAGCCTTCCAGAGCTGAAGCCGCTCCCTACTTCGCTGAAGTATCGATTCCTTGCGGGCGAGCCAGAGATGTACCCAGTCATCATCTCCGCCGATTTGACTGGAGAGCAGGAATCCCGTTTGATGTGGGTTCTTGAAAAGAACCGCAAGGCAATCGGATGGAGCGTAGCAGATCTCCATGGGATTAGTCCATCAGTGTGCTCCTACCATATCTATCTCGAGGAGGGGGCGAAGCCGTCGCGTGAGTTCCAGCGGCGACTGAACCCCAACCTGAGAGAGGTTGTGATGAAGGAAATATCAAAATGGTGGAGTGCGGATTTTATTTATCCCATTTCCGACTCCAAGTGGGTCAGCCCCTTGCATGTGGTGCCCAAGAAGACGGGCATCACGACTATGATCAGTGAGTCGAGAGAGGAGATTGCTACACGAGTACCCACCTCTTGGAGGGTCTGTGTTGACTACAGGAGACTCAACCAGGCCACCAAGAAGGACCATTTCCCCCTGCCTTTTATTGACCAGATCATTGAGAGACTGGCAGGGAAGAGCCATTATTGCTTCCTGGATGGGTACTCGGGCTACAATCAGGTAGCCATCGCTCCTGAGGATCAGGAGAAGACCACCTTTACCTGTCCCTTTGGTACATATGCCTTTCGACGCATGCCATTTGGGCTATGCAACGCCCCTGCGACTTTTCAGAGGTGCATGCTATCGATCTTTTCGGACATGGTAGGGGAATGTTTGGAGGTATTCATGGACGATTTCTCGGTCTACGGCGACGGATTCGACTCCTGTCTTGACTGCCTAGACCGAGTACTCCAGCGATGTATTGAGTATCAGTTGGTTCTATCTTGGGAGAAGAGTCACTTCATGGTGACTCAAGGGACAGTGCTTGGCCATATCATCTCCAACAGGGGCATGGAGGTTGATCCGGCCAAGGTTGATGTCATTAGGAAACTCGCACCGCCGTCCAATCTGAGGCAGCTACGGTCATTCCTGGGGCACGTTGGATTTTATAGGAGATTTATTCAGGATTTCAGCAAGATTGCCCGGCCGTTGACTGACCTCTTTACGAAAGACATCGAGTTCCTTGTCGATGACAAGTGTCTTACGTTCTTCGCGACTCTCCAGCAGTGTGTGATAGAGGCTCCTGTCCTCCAGCCGCCGGATTGGTCTCTCCCATTTGAGATCATGACGGATGCCTCCGATTTTGCCATAGGGGCAGTGCTGGGACAGAGGTGGGATGGAGTTCCATTTGCCATACACTACGCTAGCCGCACATTGGATTCCGCCCAGCGGAATTACACGGTCACAGAGAAGGAGATGCTAGCCGTAGTGTTTTCCCTGGATAAGTTCAGATCGTATATCATCGGATCTAGAGTGACTTTGTACACAGATCACACCGCCATCAGGTACCTCATGGCAAAGAAGGATGCCAAGGCCAGATTGACTAGATGGATCCTTCTACTCCAGGAGTTCGATATTGAGATCAAGGATAAGCCTGGAGTCAAGAATGTGGTGGCGGATCATCTCTCCCGTTTAGAGCAGCCTGAGGAGTCTGAGCAGATTGATCCTATTCGAGATACCTTCCCAGATGAGGCGATCCTTGCTATCACCTCACTCCCATGGTACGCCGATATTGTGAACTTTCTCATTGCTGGGAAAGTTCCACAAGATTGGCCCAGGCAGAGACTTGAGACCTTCCTTGCGAAGGCCAAGTCCTACCATTGGGAGGATCCCATCCTTTACCACGAAGGAGGGGATAGCGTCTGGCATCGGTGTATTCCTCAGGAGGAGCACCATAGCATCCTCACTTACTGCCACAAGCTTGAGGCAGGAGGACACCATTCTGGGAGGAGAACGGCACAGAAAGTGCTCCAATCCGGCTTGTGGTGGCCTACCCTCTTCAAGGACTCAGATGAGTTCGTGAAGAGGTGTACTGACTGTCAGAGGATGGGCACTTGTGGACAGCGTGATATGATGCCAATGCAGCCCATTCACTTCTGTGAGGTTTTTGACGCATGGGGCATCGATTTCATGGGTCCATTCCCTAAGAGTCAGGGATTCAAGTACATTCTGTTGGCCGTGGACTATGTTAGTCGTTGGGTGGAGGCTATCCCCGCCCGAGCCGCTGATGCGAAGACAGTTTGCAGATTTCTGAGGAAGCACATCATCACGCGGTTCGGGGTTCCACGAGTTTTGATATCTGATGGGGGATTTCACTTCATCAATGACCAGGTGAAGGCCCTTGCTAGCGAGTTTGGCATAGACCATCGTGTTGCTACACCTTACCATCCACAGACGAATGGTCTAGCCGAGGTGTCGAATAGGGAGATCAAGACTATACTGCAGAAAGTCGTCCGCCCTGACCGAAAGGATTGGTCACAGCTATTGGACTCGGTCTTGTGGGCATATAGGACGTCTTTCAAGACACCTTTGGGCACATCTCCCTTTCCCTCGTATATGGCAAGCCGTGCCATTTACCTGTTGAGCTGAGGCACAAGTCACTTTGGGCAGTCACAGATATTCTTATGGATCCAGATGGTATGGGAGACCAGAGAAGGGCAGAGTTAGCTGCCCTGGAGGAGCTTAGAGATACAGCATTCTCAAACAGCCTACATTATAAGGAGAAAGTGAAGGAGTGGCATGATTCTCACATCAGCCACAAGCATTTTGAGATTGGACAGAGAGTATGGCTGTTTGATGCGAGGCTACGTTTATTTCCAGGGAAGCTACAGAGCAAATGGAAGGGACCCTACTTGGTCAGAAAGGTACACGACAACGGTAGCATCGACATATCTGAGTTGTCTTCTGAGAGTACCTTTAGAGTGAACGGCCAGCGGCTCAAGCCATTTCTAGATCATGAGCCGCGGGTCGCTGATCTTGCCCCTATTCATTTTGCGTCAGATATGGTCTTTGACTCGCATCTAATGCATCTCACGCCTAAGTTTCACTGATCTTCCGCCTTGTATAGATCCAGATGTCCATATCGCTACAGTCTTTAGTCCCACATCCCTTTCTTCATCTTGTGATTATGCTATACTTAGGGTGCACTTTACCCTAAGTATAGGGGGGATGTGAGACCTTATGGGTATTTCTTTTGTTTCTGCTTACCCCTGTTTTGCTGCCTATACTTAGGGATATTTCACCCTAAGTATAGGGGGGTAGAACCTGTACATTCTCCACTCGATTTTCCCTTAGTAAACAGCCTGCTATACTTAGGATTATTTGATCCTAAGTATAGGGGGAAGACCCGAGACCCGTTTGACTTTTCTATTTTCTTCCTTGTATATAGCCTTTCTTTTAACTTCCCTATACCTGGTACGAGTTATGTCTTTTTCATCGCTCTTGACTCTGAGGACATCGTTCGAGCTAAGTATAGGGGGGTGTGTATATATTTCATATATACTTTAGCCATAACTCGTACTTTGTGTGAGTGTGTTAATAAATAAAATGGCTAAAAATCACAAAAATTAAAAATTTTCATGTACATAAACTTCTTTTGTTTGCACATAAATAGCTAGTGTATAAAGTATTTTTGTAAAAATGATTTCAAAAATCTTTTGTGTAAAGCTTGTGTAAATATTTTTGTATCAAAATTATGTATATAGTACAAAATTTTTCCAAAATGTTTTGAAAATCAAAAGTTTGCAAAAATCTTGTGTAAATGTGTGTAAATATCTTTTTGCAAAACTTGCACTTCATGCACCATTCATACATGATTTCAAAACATTTTTCAAAAATTTTGCATGATTGTAAAAATTTGTGTAAATAAGCATCTCTTGTACATATGTATATAGTTTTTCTGGATGATAGTTGACATTTAAACTAGCCTGGAATCAAATTGAGAAATGGAGCTAGATTAAGATCTTAATCCACCTAACTTCTAAGAGGAACCTTATAGGGCTTAGGTTTAAGGATTTTCAGGTCCATGGTGACTTAATTCTTTGAGTCCACTAGGCTATGATCACATGTCATCTGAATGAGCCTAAGTAGAGCACTTAACAACAACACATGACTCATATAGATTATGGCTTTTCTTGGACACGAGCACTATGCACCGAGCTCTCTACGGATGAGGTGGTGAGGAGGCAGTCTTCCTTGACTTGGGGTAGCATATGAGGGTAGTACTTCTAGGCGGAACCTCTCTTCTTCTTTTAGTGAAGGAAGTGCGTCTCAACTTGGTCTGGTTGCCATGAGGTCTAACGACGGGAGTTGTGGGTTGCAATAAAGCTTCAAAAGAGGGATAGTCTACTGGCTCAAGAGGAAAAACTCCTTGTATATATGCTGCACATGTATATGTTGTACAGATGCACTTGAAAAAAAAAGGTGCAAAAAGAAAAGAACTCCAAAAAAGTGGTGGGTCTGAGAGAAAATGATAATCCCACCGGAGTATGTATATAGAGTGCAATAAGCAAAGCTTGGTTTCATGATCCACCTGATGTAGCTTGCAGCAGGGAGACTTGGCTACACTGGTCAAGCTCCCAAGGGTACTTGGCTACACTGGCCTTGACCCATTCTCTTCTTCCCCCTCTTCTTGAGCCGGTTGAACTTGAACTTAGAAGGGAATACCCCGCTCCTCGAGGAAAGAGTGGCCGGATTGAGGTCATAGAGTTACCTTGTTGGGGAGGGTTGTCAAGTTGCCATTTCTGAGGTGGAGAGCTTAGACCTCACTTTCACAGGACAAGAAAAGATTCATGGTCTTCAGGGTTTGTGATTGATGACTTGTTCTGATCTGGAGCATTGAGGAGTCTTGGTTATAGATTAGTGGAACTTAGAGGCTGTTGAGTTTTAAGCTTAAGTCTAAATTAAGGTTCCGACACATTAATAATCCAAAGATCTGATCGAGCTCCATACCCCAATTTAATGAAGGTAAGTTTAATAATCAACCTTGATCCATGTACATCCTCTTTTTCTTTTTCTTTCTTTCTTTTTCACTTCTTTTTCAAATAAGTGTTTGCTAAGGGACTAGCAAAGTTAAGTATAGGGGGGTGATGAATACTCATTCATCACTCTTTATTCTTATATTTTAGCTACAAAAACCTTTGCAAATGCATGTAGATATATGTAAATACAAATAATTACCAAAAGCATGCAATGTTTAAAAACCTATAATTAGCATGTTTTTGTGCAAAAATAAAAGAATAAAGATTAAAAAGAAAAAGAGGGAAATATTTAGAATAAATATTGAGCAACCTAACCCAAGGGAGGGCTCAGCATGGGCCTGACCGCATAAAAATCAAAGTAGAGGGAGATAGGGGCTCATGTGTAAATAAATAAAAATATTTTCCTCACCAAAAATATGCTTGTAAATACTTGTACATATTTATAAATATAAAATCAAAAGAAAAAGTTAAAAATCAAAAAGAATTAAAACACCCCTTTTACCTTGTACATAAACCACATCTACATATTTATTTAGCCTTGTAAATATATAAAATTAAATTTTATAATTTTTGTAAATAAACTATGTTATATATTGTAAATAAATAAAATAAAAACAATTAAAACAAAAACAAAATAAAAATAGCAAAAATTAAAAATACAAAAACACATTGTACAAATACCTTGTATATAGATGCACATATATATTTATTTTACCTATGTAAATAAATAATAAAAATCAAATAAAAATACCTTTTTATTCCTTATTTTATAATGAAAATAAATAAAATATAAAATAGGAATAAAATTGCATAAAAATAACATTTAAAAATCAAAAATCAAAACCCTATATATTGTATATATACCTATATATAGTACATACTATGTAAATAGCTTATTTTTATTTCGAAAAAAATTATTAAAAATCACTAAAAAATAGAGAAAAATAAAATAAAAATATTTCATGTTTTAACTTTTTTCAAATTCGGCCATTTGCTACCTTAATTTTGAGCTTCAAAGTCCAGACACGTGGCCTATTCCCATTGGGTCCTAGGGATGTTGACCGTCCGGTCAACTACCCCCCCCCCAGGACCACCTCCCGCGGGTCTGAGCTCCGGACCCGACTTCCCAAATTTATACCCGCTCGACCCGATCCCCATTTCACCAAACCTCGGCTCCGTTTTGATCCTCCCACATCCGACATCTTCGCCGGGCATACACCTTGGGATCCGCGCGCCTCCTCGACCTACCCGAGCCATTCTTAGCCGGACCCCTCCAGCATACATAAGCGAGCTCCGCCACTCGATTTCACCATCTTTGGCCATTTGCTTCGTTCTCCAGTGAGCTCTAGAGAGTGCGTGAGGTGACAGCTCGCGTCTGAGCCTGTCGAAGCGAGGAGAGGGAGCTTCGCCATCGATCCGGCGAGCCCAGCCGCCGTAGCTCCGCCACCAGCGTGAGCTTCGAGCCTCGGACCGAGACGATCCTCGAGGCGACGATCGGGAGCTTCCCTAGCTCCTCCCCAGTCTCTCCGACCACCCAGGTAACCCCTTAGCCTTCCTGTTTCCTTCAATTTCCATTTACGCCTAATTCGCTCCGTCGCCGTATTTCTCCGATTCATCCCGGTTCCGACCACTATCCGATCATCGGAATCGACCATCACGTTCACCTCTCCCCGCCGCACCTTCTTCACCCATTCGCCCAACTGATAGGCGACCCGAGCGAACGAGGTAAAGGTACTAAATAGGTCGTTGCGACCTCTATCACTCAGAGTCACTCAATCAAGAAAAATATCGAACCACGAAATAGAAATAAAATCAATCAATCAAGGCAAGCGGTCCTAGCTATGAGATTAACCTGGTATAGCACCCAGGGTCGAACACAAGGAGCACGGGTTGGCCTAGGGCCTACGAAGTAGTGAAAAGAAAATAAAAGAAAAACAAAATGTTTTTTAGTGGTTTTTAATAATTTTTATATTTTTTAGGGATTTTAAAATATGAAGAAAATAAAAGAAGGAAAATATAAACACACTTTGGTAATTTATTTAACACACCAAAAATCAAGCAAAAATTCAAGAAAAAGTATTTTTATGTTTTTTAAGTTTTTAAGTGTTTTTGGGTAATTTTTGAGATTTTTCTGATATGTATTTTATTTTCTAAAAATCAAACAGTGCTAAAAAGGAAAGGTACTGTCCAGCAAGGCCCAAACCCCAAAGATAAAATATCTAAGGATCTCAGAGGGCCTTGAAGGTAATTTTCCTGTATTCTAGAGAAAATAAGGAAAATTTGAGCACCAAAATTATTGTTTTTGGATTTTTAGATTATTTATTATAATTTTTATGAGTTTTTAGGTTTTTTTAGATTTTTAGGGTTTTTACTCAATGAAAAATAGCCAAAATTGGCTAGAAAATCAAACAACAAACAAAGAACAGTAGCTAATTTTTTTAGAATTTTTGGGGGTGATTTTATATTTTTTTTGGAATTTTTAAACCTAGACAGTAGCTCAAAAGGATGTTTTTGAATTTTTTAAAAATACTAAATCACATCAAAAATGTCCTCAAAAATCCGTAAAATTCCTACACCATGGCAGGTGCCATGTGTCAAAATCTCATTGGATTTGGAGGTAATTTGATATTTTATTCAAAAATCATAAGGGGGCACAGTGCACAGGGACGTAAGTGCAAATACCCGCAAGTCTGGGGGCCAAGGTGCAAAAATCCCAGCTAAACACGCGCGTAGCGCGTGCCTGGGGCACTCAGGGGCCTTTTGGTAATAAAAACCAACTCCTGGGACCTTTTGGTAACTTGTACCAAAAAGTCCAAGGGCACGGTTGCAATTTACCCACTAAAATCCGCACATGTAGAAATAAAAGGCTCACAGGGGTATCGATGCAATTACCAAAAAGTATTCATTCATTAAAGAACCCAACAGAACTACAGGGTAATAGATGCAAATATCCCAGACAAGGCACGTGGCGAAGCACGTGAGATCACATACACAGGGGCATAAAAGCAAATAAAAACAAGCACCAGGTCCAGAATGCAGTTTACCCTACGTAAATAAAACTACTAAAGTATTTACAGGACTAGAAATAAAAGACGCAAACTACGAGGGGGCCTAAGTAAATTACCCCTTTATTCGTCGACGGCTGGATAGGCGCCACGTAGGTGATCGGACGGCTCAGAATGGGTGGCGCTTCTCTTCTCTTCCGCACGTGGCCGATCGACGGTGCAGAGGGGGCCACGTGGATGATCCAACGGGTCAGGTGCTGTGGGTTCCCTCTCTATGATCTGACGGTCCGGATGGCTCCTCTGGATGATCGGATGGATGCTGCTCCTCGGTGAACGGACGGACACGATCAAAACTGGAGCGGAGGGGCCATCGGATGGTGCTGGAGGATGGTGGAAGAACACTCAGCCGGCGAGCTTCGCCGGCCTCGTGTGCGTGCTAGGCTCCTCCTCAGCTGCCTCCAAGTATCGGAGAAGATCGACGGTGAAGTCCGCAGCTGCTGAAGACCTCAGATGACCCGGCCGAGCCCTGGAGGGGCTCCGGCGAGGTCGGCGGCGCGGAGCTCTTGGCCTGAATGTGAGGGGGCCTCAGATGGCTCCCTCTTGACCTGCAAAGCGAACCAAAAGCTTCGCGGGTCGAGGGCAAGTGCCTCGACCCGAAGAAGCGGCGTGAGGGTGAACAAGGGATCGGGCGAACGAGCTCCGGCGAGCGGAGGATGGTGGAACTCGACTCCCAGCTCCGGGGCGAGCTGGGTTGGTTGAATGGGCGAAGAACGTGCGTGAGGGAGTGGCGAAGGTGATAGTGTGCTCCGATGATCGAGATAGTACGCGATATGGCCGGAATCAGAGGAACACGTCGGAGAGTCGATTTGGGCGAAACTACAAATTAAACGAAATGGGCGAGCTAAAAGGCTACCTGGGTGGAGCGAAAGACTGGGCTGGAGCTTGGCTAGCTCCTGGTCGTCGCCTCGAAGGGCGTCAAGGCCTGAGGCTCGAGCTCCGGTCGGGTGGTGGAGCACGGCGGCGCGAAGCAGCCGGATCGATGGTCGGCCACCTCCTCCTCGCTGCAACAGGTACAATCGCGAGCTGTCACCTCGGTGATTGCTCTGGAGGTCACGGGAGTGAGAATGGGGAGCCAAAGATGCGAGTGGAGTGCGGCGGAGCTCGGCTTTTATGTGGGTGCAGGTCCGGGAAGAGGAGCTCGGGTCCGGCTCGATGGAGCACGGATCCCTAGGATCGATGTCGGGCGAGATTCCCGGATACCTGGGGAGTAATTAGGACCAAGGATTAGGCTAAATGGAGGTCGGATCTGGTTAGAATAAATGGGAGAAGATGGGTCCGCGAACCAGATCCGGCTCTGGTGGTCCTGGGGGAGGTGTTGACCGGGGGTCAACAATCCCCCGTGGACCAATCAGAGCACGCCAAGGCCTGAGTTTTTATTTGATTTTTTTGGGCCTTTAAATGGCCGAATTTTCAAAAACTTAAAACACAAAATATTTTTATTTTATTTTTTTCTATTTTTTTGTAATTTTTAATTAATTTTTGGAAATAAAAATAAGGTATATACAATATAGGTCTATACATAGGTATATATACAATATATGATTTTTAATTTTTGATTTTTAATTAGTTATTTTTATGCATTTTTATTCCCATTTTATATTTTATTTATTTATAGGATAAAATGAGGAATAAAAGGCTATTTTTATTTTATTTTTATTATTTATATACATGGGTAAAGTAAATAGTTATGTACACTATATACATGGCATATGTACAATATGTTTTTGCATTTTTAATTTTGTAATTTTTATTTGATTTTTGTTTTGTTTCTTTTTATTTATTTTATTTACAATATATACCATAGATTATTTACAAAAAGTTTTGGAAAATAATTTTATTTATTTATAAGGTTAAATAAATAGGGAAGGTGGTTTATGTACATGGTGTAAGGGTATTTTTGGTCTTTTTGATTTTTAAATTTTTATTTTGTTTTTAATAGTGTATAAATATATACAAAATATATACAAACATATTTTTGGATGAGGAAAATATTATTTATTTATTTACATAAAATATGTACACATGTGAGCCCCTATCTCCCTCTATTTGGCTTTTATGCGGTCAGGCCCATGCTGAGCCCTCCCTTGGGTTAGGTTGCTCAATATTTATTCTAAATATTTCCCTCTTTTTCTTTTTCATCTTTATTCTTTTATTTTTGCACAAAAACATGCTAATTATCTAGATTTACAAAAATGCATGCTTTTGCTAACTTTTCCTATTTACACATATCTACATGCATTTGCATAGGTTTTTGTAGCTAAAATATAAGAATAAAGAGTGATGAATGGGTATTCATCACCCCCCTATACTATACTTTGCTAGTCCCTTAGCAAACACTTATTTGAAAAAGAAGTGAAAAAGAAAGAAAAAGAAAAAGAAAAAAGAGAATGTACTTGGATCAAGGTTGATTATTAAACTTGCCTTCATTAAATTGAGGTATGGAGCGTAATCAGATCTTTGGATTATTAATGTGTCGGAACCTTATTCAGACTTAAGCTTAAAACCTAACAGCCTCTAAGTTCCACTATTCTATAACCAAGACTCCTCGATGCTCCAGATCAGAACAAGTCATCAATCACAAACCCTGAAGACCATGAATCTTTTCTTGTCCTGTGAAAGTGAGGTCTAAGCTCTCCACCTCAGAAATGGCAACTTGACAACCCTCCCCAACAAGGTAACTCTATGACCTCAATCTGGCCACTCTTTCCTCGAGGAGCGGGGTATTCCCTTCTAAGTTCAAGTACAACCGGCTCAAGAAGAGGGGGAAGAAGAGAATGGGTCAAGGCCAGTGTAGCCAAGTACCCTTGGGAGCTTGACCAGTGTAGCCAAGTCTCCCTGCTGCAAGCTACAACAGGTGGATCATGAAACCAAGCTTTGCTTATTGCACTTATATACATACTCCGGTGGGATTATCATTTTCTCTCAGACCCACCACTTTTTTGGAGTTCTTTTCTTTTTGCATTTTTTTTTTCGAGTGCATCTATACAACATGTACATGTGCAGCATATATACAAGGAGTTTTTCCTTTTGAGCCAGTAGACTATCCCTCTTTTGAAGCTTTATTGCAACCCACAACTCCCGTCGTTAGACTTCATGGCAACCAGACCAAGATGAGACGCACTTCCTTCACTAAATGAAGAAGAGAGGTTCCGCCTAGAAGTACTTCCCTCATATGCTACCCCAAGCCAAGGAAGACTGCCTCCTCACCATCTCATCCGTAGAGACCTCGGTGCATAGTGCGGTTGTCCAAGTAAAGCCATAATCTATATGAGTCATGTGTTGTTGTTAAGTGCTCTACTTAGGCTCATTGAGATGACGTGATCATAGCCTAGTGGACTCAAAGAATTAAGTCACCATGGACCTGAAAAGCCTTAAACCTAAGCCCTATAAGGTTCCTCTTAGAATTAGGTGGGTTAAGATCTTAATCAAGCTCCATTTCTCAATTTGATTCCAGGCTTAGTTTAAATGTCAACTATCATCCAGAAAACTATATACATATGTACAAAAAGATGCATATTTACACACTATTTTACAATCATGCAAAATTTTTGAAAAATGTTTTGAAATCATGAATGATGATGCATGAAGTGCAAGTTTTGCAAAAAGATATTTACACACATTTACACAAGATTTTTGCAAACTTTGATTTTCAAAACATTTTGGAAAAATTTTGTACTATATACATAATTTTGATACAAAAATATTTACACAAGCTTTACACAAAAGATTTTTGAAATCATTTTTACAAAAATAATTTGTACACTAGCTATGTATGTGCAAATAAAAGAAGATTATGTACATGAAAATTTTTAATTTTTGTGGTTTTTAGCCATTTTATTTATTAACACACTCACACAAAGTACGAGTTATGGCTAAAGTATATATGAAATATATACACACCCCCCTATACTTAGCTCGAACGATGTCCTCAGAGTCAAGAGCGATGAAGAAGACATAACTCGTGCTATGTATAGGGAAGTGAAAAGGAAGGCTATACAAAAGGAGAATAAGAAGTCAAGAGGGACTCGGGTCTTCCCCCTATACTTAGGATCAAGTAATCCTAAGTATAGCAGGCTGTACACGAAGGGAAAACCGAGTGGAGAATGTACAGGGTCTACCCCCCCTATACTTAGGGTAAGATATCCCTAAGTATAGGCAGCAAAACAGGGGTAGACAGAAACAAAAGAAATACCCGAAAGGTCTCACATCCCCCCTATACTTAGGGTAAGGTGCACCCTAAGTATAGCATAATCACAAGATGAAGAAAGGGATGTGGGACTAAAGAATGTGCTGATATGGACATCTGGATCTATATACAGCGGAGGATCAGTAAAGCTCAGGCGTGAGATGCATTAGATGTGAGTCAAAGACCACATCTCACGCAAAATGAATAGGGGCAAGATCCACGATCCGCGGCTCATGATCTAGAAATGGCTTGAGCCGCTGGCCGTTCACTCGGAAGGTACTCTCAGAAGACAACTCAGATATGTCTAGGCTACCGTTGTCATGTACCTTCCGAACCAGATAAGGTCCTTTCCATTTGCTCTGTAGCTTCCCTGGAAATAATCTAAGCCTCGCATCAAACAGCCATACTCTCTGTCCAATCTCAAAATGCTTGTGGCTGATATGAGAATCATGCCACTCCTTGACTCTCTCCTTATAATGTAGGCTGCTCGAGAAAGCTGCATCTCTAAGCTCCTCCAGGGCAGCTAGCTCTGCCCTCCTCTGGTCTCCTATACCATCTGGATCCATAAGTATGTCTGTAACTGCCCAAAGTGACTTGTGCCTCAGCTCAACTGGTAGGTGACAGGGCTTGCCATATACGAGGCGAAAGGGAGATGTGCCCAAAGGTGTCTTGAAAGACGTCCTATATGCCCACAAGACCGAGTCCAATAACTGTGACCAATCCTTTCGGTCAGGGCGGACGACTTTCTGCAGAATAGTCTTGATCTCCCTATTCGACACTTCGGCTAGACCATTCGTCTGTGGATGGTATGGTGTAGCAACACGATGGTCTATGCCGAACTTGCTAGCAAGTGCCTTCACCTGGTCGTTGATGAAGTGAGATCCCCCATCAGAAATAAGAACTCGTGGAACCCCGAACCGCGTGATGATATGCTTCCTCAAAAATCTGCAAACTGTCCTCGCATCAGCGGCTCGGGCGGGGATAGCCTCCACCCAACGACTCACATAGTCTACGGCCAACAGAATGTACTCAAATCCCTGACTCTTAGGGAATGGACCCATGAAATCGATGCCCCATGCGTCAAAAACCTCACAGAAGTGAATGGGCTGCATCGGCATCATATCACGCTGTCCACAAGTGCCCATCCTCTGACAGTCAGTACACCTCTTCACGAACTCATCTGAGTCCTTGAAGAGGGTAGGCCACCACAAGCCGGATTGGAGCACTTTCTGTGCCGTTCTCCTCCCAGAATGATGTCCTCCTGCCTCAAGCTTATGGCAGTAAGTGAGGACGCTATGGTGTTCCTCCTAAGGAATACACCGACGCCAGACGCTATCCCCTCCTTCGTGGTAAAGGATGGGATCCTCCCAATGGTAAGACTTGGCCTTCGCTAGGAAGGTCTCAAGCCTCTGCATGGGCCAATCTTGTGGGACTTTCCCAGCAACGAGAAAGTTCACAATATCGGCGTACCATGGGAGTGAGGCGATAGCAAGGATCGCCTCATCTGGGAAGGTATCTCGGATAGGATCTATCTGCTCAGTCTCCTCAGGCTGTTCTAATCGGGAGAGATGATCCGCCACCACATTCTTGACTCCAAGCTTATCCTTGATCTCAATGTCGAACTCCTGGAGTAGAAGGATCCATCTAGTCAGTCTGGCCTTGGCATCCTTCTTTGCCATGAGGTACCTGATGGCGGTGTGATCTGTAAACAAAGTCACTCTAGATCTGATGATATATGATCTAAACTTATCCAGGGCAAACACTACGGCTAGCATCTCCTTCTCTGTGACTGTATAATTCCGTTGGGCGGAATCCAATGTGCGGCTAGCGTAGTGTATAGCAAATGGTACTCCATCCCTCCTCTGTCCCAGCACTGCCCCTACGGCAAAATCGGAGGCGTCCGTCATGATCTCGAATGGGAGAGACCAATCAGGCGGCTGGAGGACAGGAGCCTCAATCACACACTGCTGGAGAGTAGCAAACGACGAAAGACACTTGTCATCGACAAGGAACTCGGTGTCTTTCGTCAAGAGGTCAGTCAACGACCGGGCAATCCTGCTGAAATCCTGAATAAATCTCCTATAAAATCCAACGTGCCCCAGAAATGACCGTAACTGCCTCAAATTGGACGGCGGTGTGAGTTTTCTAATGACATCAACCTTGGCCGGATCAACCTCCATGACCCTGTTGGAGATGATATGGCCAAGCACCGTCCCTTGAGTCACCATGAAGTGACTCTTCTCCCAAGATAGCACCAAGTGATACTCAATACATCGCTGAAGTACTCGATCTAGGCAGTCAAGACAAGAATCAAATCCGTCGCCGTAGATCGAGAAATCATCCATGAAGACCTCCAAGCACTCCCCTACCATGTCCGAGAAGATCGACAGCATGCACCTCTGAAAAGTCGCAGGGGCATTGCATAGCCTAAATGGCATGCGTCGAAAAGCGTATGTGCCGAAGGGACAGGTAAAGGTGGTCTTCTCCTGGTCCTCAGGAGCGATGGCCACTTGGTTGTAGCCCGAGTACCCATCCAGGAAGCAATAATGGCTCTTCCCTGCCAGTCTCTCAATGATCTGGTCAATAAAAGGCAGGGGGAAATGGTCCTTCTTGGTGGCTTGGTTGAGTCTCCTGTAGTCAACACAAACCCTCCAAGAGGTGGGTACTCGTGTAGCAATCTCCTCTCCCGACTCACTGATCATAGTCGTGATGTCCGTCTTCTTGGGCACCACATGCAAGGGGCTGACCCACTTGGAGTCGGAAATGGGATAAATAAAACCTGCACCCCACCACTTCGATATTTCCTTCATGACAACCTCTCTCAGATTGGGGTTCAGACGGCGCTGGAACTCACGCGACGGCTTCGCCCCATCCTCGAGATAGATGTGGTGGGAGCACACTGATGGACTAATCCCGTGGAGATCTGCTACGCTCCATCCGATTGCCTTGCGGTTCTTTTCAAGAACCCCCATCAAACGGGATTCCTGCTCTCCAGTCAACTCGGCGGAGATGATGACTGGGTACATCTCTGGATCGCCCGCAAGGAATCGATACTTCAGCGAAGTAGGGAGCGGCTTCAGCTCTGGAATGCTGGGTGCTGGCAAATCTGGCTGCGGAAGAAACTGAGTGAAAGCTACAAGGCCTGCCAAATCTGCCTGGGAAAGTGAAAGCATACTCTCGCAAACTGGATCGGGAGAAGGCGGCTCTACTGCACTGTCTCTGGTCTGCTCTGCCTCTACCTCCTCCTCATCTATAGGCTCAACTGGACTCAAGTCTGGCATCTGATCATAGCAATCGGCCCAATCAGACTCTGAATCCGAGGGATCTGCATCAGAAACGGTGGCATCAGTACCACCGGAAAACAAGGTGGCCTCAGCACCACCACTAGTCATCGTGCTGCGATCGAGGACCGGCTCTGCTGCTGCAATGGTATCCTGAACCAGGTCTGTGCTCTCCAGACTCTCCTCTGCTATCATCTCTGCCTCAGCTCTGTCTGAAAGTGAGAGGGTGGTCTGTGTCTCAAGGTCTGCCCAAGCTGCCTCATCATCTGTGATCACAAAATCACAGTCCTGGTGGATGTCTGGCTCTGCGTCTGTCAGCTGCTCTGAATCGGTACTCGCATCTGAGCGGGGTCTGAATCTGGCTCTATAGTCCTCGACCGTCTCTATTTGTATACTCTCGCCCTGGACGCGAAAGTACACCTTCCCGCTATCATGATCAGTCACCGCCTTGGCTGTGGCCAAGAACGGACGACCGAGTATGATGGGGGTATCGGTCACTGACTCAGGGGTCTCCATGTCCAACACTACGAAGTCCACGGGGAATTGCAGACCCTGAATCGTGACGATAACGTCTCGTAATAACCCCTTCGGCCTCTTGACAAATCGATCAGCGAACTGAAGGACTGTCCTGCTCTGTCGAAGAGTGCCCAACTCGAAGCGGTCGAGAAGGGCTGCCGGAAGAAGGTTAATCGACGATCCGCTATCTAGAAGAGTACGGTCGAACCACTGCTCACTAATCTGGCATCTGACATACGGGGCCCCTGCATCTGGCCTCTTGGCTGGCAGTCGGTTCTGGATCGCAAAGCACGTGGCTTTGGTCATCACATGGATCTCTGAAGTGTGGTTCCTCCTCCTCCTCCTGACTGTAGTCCTCTCTCTCAAAGATCTCTGGAGAAGGGGGATGTGCTGCAAAGCCTCCTGGAGGGTCAACTGAATGTGAAACCGATCTATCATGCTCTGGCTGAACTCCTCAAGCTCTCTCTTTTTTGGATCATTTTTCTTCCCCTTCCCCATCTGAAGGGCTCTAGGGAAGGGGATCACTGGGTCCTTCTCAGATGAAGGACTAGGAAAAGGTCTAGACGGTTCAAGGACCGGATCCACACATACATCATGCACCACAGTGGGACCAAAAGAAAGTAAACCTTTTCCTTTATTCATAGCAGAATTCTGAGATACATAACCACGAGGAAAAACATCAGATCTCTCTCTACAAACACCGGTGGCCTCAGTACCACCACGGGCGGGCTGCTCTGCTGCTACTGAAGGTAGACGTCGCGCGGCATCAGTACCGCGGGCTGGCTCGGCTGCATGGGTGGCATCAGTACCACCTCCTAGCTCTGGTGAAGTGGCGGCCTCAGTACCGCCGGTGGGATCAGCATCCTTGGTGGCCTCAGTACCACCGTCATCATCTGGAGCGGCCTCAGTACCGCTCTCCTCCTCCTCCTGTGGCGCCTCGGGATGGTGCTCAGATGAGGCGCCGCCGCCTGCTGGGGTCCTACCGCTCCTAAGTGTGACAAAATCAGCATCAAATAAATCCGAAGATGTATCATCAAATGGGTCACTAGGAGTGGCTGACTCAGTAGGTACTACCTGCTCAGACTTCCTCTTGAGGCTGTTCGGATTGGGCTCTATCTGGGCTGGTATGGCGGCCTTCCCTCTCACCAGGTCCCGCATCTCCTAGCGGAACTCGTCCATCTCCCGTCGGAATGTAGCCTGCTGGTCCGTGAGTAGGCGGGCGATATCATCCAAAGCGGGGCTCTCGTGGGAGCCCGACGGGTGGCCTCTCTGTGGATGAGGCTGTGGCTGCTGGTAAGGGTAAGAGGGGTAGGAAGGAGGGTACTGCTGGTGCTGGTATCCCTGGTGAGCCTGCTGCTCACGTCTCCAAGACTGTCCCTGCTGCTGATAGGGACGAGGACCGTAGGCTGACTGCTGCTGATACGCTGGGGGCTGCTGCTGCGGCTGGTGCTGGTCTCTCTGATGGGAGTACTGCCCTCCCTGTCCTGACGGCTGCTACTGGGGCTGGGCACCACCACTCCCCCACCTGAATCCGGGATGGTCTCGTCGGATCCCAGGCTGGGGACGGTCGTACCAGATCCCGTTGACATCCATCAACGGCTCGGCATCAAAGGGGGCTGGCGGGAGTACTGCCAGAGGCTGGTCCGGCTGGTAGACCACCATCTGCATCTCTGGAGATGGTGGAGACTGGTAGGTGGGCTGCGGTTGCTGGTACGTCTCTGCCTGTACAAGGTGAACCTGTCTAGGCTGCACTGGGGTGCTGGAGCGCTGGGACGAGCTGCTGATGCTGCCGGCGTCGCCTCGCGACTGAAGACGGGGCTGAGAAGCCGTCTGTGCCTCCTGGAGACACATGAGCTGTGTCTTCATGTCGCTCAAGACCTGTGCCATCTGATCCATCTGCGCTATGCTCTGGCACTGCTTCTTCTCTATCAGCTCCATGCGGTCCAACTTCTCGCTGATGATGCCCATGTCCGCAACTGACGACTCTAACTGTGCTGCTGCTGTGGCTGCGGACGAACTGGAAGGACCTGCATCTACCCGTGCTATCCTCTGGTACTGCACGGGTCCTGGCTGATGTGGCTGGGTCTTCTGAGTATAGAGCCGGGTCTGGGACATAACCATGTAGTTCTCTGCCATCTCCTCAAAAATAGCCCAGACCTGGTCGTGGTCCTTGGCGAAGTAGGACCAGCCACAAGAAGCATTCACCAGGCCCTGTAGCTCTGGTGACAGTCCGCTGAAGAAGCTCTGAACTAGGTTCGGCTTCGTGATGTCGTGGTGCGGGCATCTGTCCAAAAGCTCTCTGAACCTCTCCCAAGCCTCGTGAAACTGCTCGTTGGGGAACATGGAGAAGTTACTGATCAGGGCCCTCGCTGCATTCGTCCGCCCGAGTGGATAGTACTTATTCAAGTACTCGGTGCGGAGCTGCTCCCAGGTATAGACGAATCTCCCCAAATGCTTCAGCCACGTGGCTGCTCTGTCTGCTAGTGAGAAGGGGAATGCGATCATCCTGATCGTGTCCTGGTCCACATGTCTGTCGTGGACAGTGCTGCATATCTTAAGAAACTCCTGGAGGTGGAGGTGGGGCTCCTCTGTAGCAAGTCCATGGAACCGAGGGAGAATCTGCAAGGTGTTCGGGGGGAACTTGAAGTCCCCCACGATAGCTGGAACCACCACCCAGTGGTGCATCAGTGTAGATCCGGGATTATGTAAATCCCGCATCGGTCTCGGTGGTCCTGCTCCTCCTACGGCTGCTGCCGCTGCGGCGGCGGCCGTGGCTGCTGTTGCTGCTGCTGCGGCTCGTGCCTGTGCATCTGCATCCGGGATCTCCTCGGGCTCGCTCTGCGCATCTCTCTCTGCTCTGAGCCTCTCCAACTCTCTCCTCATCTCCATCATGAATGCTCCCTGATCGCGGAGCTGCTGCTGAACTGTATCAAGTGATGCGATCAGGGTGGAGTTGATCGCTCCCTGGTCTAGTACAATATGCTCTGGTCTACGGGAGTGATCATCAGAACTGCCTGCTCCGGCCATCTCGACGTCTGCAAAATCAAATGAGCCCAACTCAGGTGCCGTCAAATGAATCAGTCTCTCCTCGGGCTCATGTCTCTCGGGAAGATTAGAAAGGGGATCGAGGGGGAACAGGGTGGAGTCGTACTCGGGCTCGGAGAGCGGGTCTGAGCTCTCGCGAGCCAACCTAGATGATGAGGTAGACGCGCCCGAAAGCGGTGCAGCCAGAGGCTGCCTAAGAGATCGTCTACCCATCATCTTGATCTGGCGAGTAGGGCGGATGAGATCTGGAAAAACTATGATCTGAAAACAAACCCCCGGTTCACCAACGCAATGCGAGCTGAAGACCGTGAAAGTTCGGTCAAATTATCTTGTCGATTTTATTTTGGTGAACACACAAATATCAGAGCGCTTACGTGACCTGTTGGGATATCCGCTGCTAACCCCAACCGACTGTCCCGCACGGAAGAGTCGGTAGTCAGTCGAGTTTAGCAACGGGGGGCTCTACCTAGTGTTCGGGTCACTCTCTCGCGCATACAAACCAAGCAATGAGGGGGTTGCTCTCCCCAAGACAGAATTTTTAGGGTGAGCGAGTTTTAAGGTCAATAGTCTTAGCAGTCCCAATTTTATGGTTACACTTTTTAGGTATTTTTCAAAGCAAACAAGAACGCCTAACGAATTTTTCGATTCTCCTGATTATTAAGTCAAAAACAGGGGGGAGAAGTCGAAAAAGCCGATGCACGAGAAATCAATGATGCATGCAAAGTCAGAAATGCGTACCTGCCTCCAGCTCTCTACATGCAAAATGATCCGCGCATAAAATAAAGACAGAAAGTAAACTAAGCTAAATGATGCAGCGGGAAGCCGAGTCCTAGACGAGCAACTTCTAGCGAAGAACCGTCTAACCGGTCACCGACCTCCAAGCCAAAGGGTCCGGTCTTGGCTCGTCCCTCCCCTGCCCGACAAATCGGGGGTAGGAGTAAGCGCTTTACAGGACGAGCTACGGCACGTAGGCTACGGAAGCTAGCGAGTCGGTTATTTTTATTATTTATTTTAAGTAGGTCCAATTACGGTCTATAGGAAAAGATAGGCAATTAAGGTGTGTGGATCCTACTCAATTACGTCACAATCACCAGAAAGTCCTAAATCTAGGGGCTCGAGCAAAAACCGCGAAAAACCGGCAAATGACAGTAAGAAAGGAAAAAGAAATCCGCGAGAAAAGCCGCGAAAAACTGCAAGTCCTAATGGGTCCCCCGAGCACACCGGTGCTCGGCGAAACAGACCCGCTATGGTAGTGAAGTCCAAACAGTCTCAGAAGTGTCCTGTATTATTACAATAATAATGAATAAAATAAAATAAAACTATCCTAATACGTCACCCACTCAACTCTCTCTCTCTCGCTCTCTCCTGCGGCTTCGTAGAGAAAGAAGCCGCCTCCTAGTGTCGCGGCTGCACCGGCTCCTCGAAAGTCGCCTCCGCGGTCCTCGGGCCCTCGCAAGATAGAGAAAAGAAAAGTGGTCAGA
This sequence comes from Ottelia alismoides, assembly GCA_037367405.1. Taxonomy (NCBI): domain Eukaryota; kingdom Viridiplantae; phylum Streptophyta; class Magnoliopsida; order Alismatales; family Hydrocharitaceae; genus Ottelia; species Ottelia alismoides. The sequence goes on along the minus strand of JAZKJV010008325.1, from coordinate 427,728 downwards.
CCAATAAAATTAATCAAATGATAAAGAAGAATAAAAATAAAAGTGAGGATATATAAGCAAAAATGGAAAATAAAATAATCACACAAAATAAAACAAAAACAAAAATAAAAGAAAAATAAAAATAAAACAAAATAAAACAAAAAGAAACTATAAACAAAAGCCGCGAAAAGCCGCGAACTCCGAAGAGCCGCGAAAAGCCGCGAAAATAAAAACGAAAATAAAAACAACACTACTAAGCCGTGCTCCCCGGCAACGGCGCCATTCTGATGAGCGACCCGAGCGAACGAGGTAAAGGTACTAAATAGGTCGTTGCGACCTCTATCACTCAGAGTCACTCAATCAAGAAAAATATCGAACCGCGAAATAGAAATAAAATCAATCAATCAAGGCAAGCGGTCCTAGCTATGAGATTAACCTGGTATAGCACCCAGGGTCGAACACAAGGAGCACGGGTTGGCCTAGGGCCTACGAAGTAGTGAAAAGAAAATAAAAGAAAAACAAAATGTTTTTTAGTGTTTTTAATAATTTTTATATTTTTTAGGGATTTTAAAATATGAAGAAAATAAAAGAAGGCAAATATAAACACACTTTGGTAATTTATTTAACACACCAAAAATCAAGCAAAAATTCAAGAAAAAGTATTTTTATGTTTTTTAAGTTTTTAAGTGTTTTTGGGTAATTTTTGAGATTTTTCTGATATGTATTTTATTTTCTAAAAATCAAACAGTGCTAAAAAGGAAAGGTACTGTCCAGCAAGGCCCAAACCCCAAAGATAAAATATCTAAGGATCTCAGAGGGCCTTGAAGGTAATTTTCCTGTATTCTAGAGAAAATAAGGAAAATTTGGGCACCAAAATTATTGTTTTTGGATTTTTAGATTATTTATTATAATTTTTATGAGTTTTTAGGTGTTTTTAGATTTTTAGGGTTTTTACTCAATGAAAAATAGCCAAAATTGGCTAGAAAATCAAACAATAAACAAAGAACAGTAGCTAATTTTTTTAGAATTTTTGGGGGTGATTTTATATTTTTTTTGGAATTTTTAAACCTAGACAGTAGCTCAAAAGGATGTTTTTGAATTTTTTAAAAATACTAAATCACATCAAAAATGTCCTCAAAAATCCGTAAATTTCCTACACCATGGCAGGTGCCATGTGTCGAAATCTCATTGGATTTGGAGGTAATTTGATATTTTATTCAAAAATCATAAGGGGGCTGATGAACACCACCTGATCACTTCTTTAATTCCTGCAAAAGAAATCAGAGAAAAAGTATTGGTCGTTGTATCGACCAGGTGAGCTTACCAGAAAAGATTAATCTTAATTAATCTTCTTTATTTTATTTATACTCCTAAACAAAGTGTATAGCGGTTTTGTACGGGAGTGTCGAACTCAGGGAGGCAAACTGTTTTAAACTAGGAAAATCAATGGAAAACCTAAGGATAAGTGTTCCCTAATTTTTATTGTATTTTTAGGAATTTTTCTGAATTTTTATTTGAATTTTATGAATTTTATATTGTTTTTGTAATTTTTATCTATTTTATGATTTTTATTATTATGAGAAATTATTTAAATTTTTATTTGATTTTAGTTTTGTAATTTTTAGGCTTTTAAAGGTTTTTATTATTTTTATGGAATTTTAAAGGGTTATTAAGATTTTTTTAATTTTTGGTTTGTTTTTAAAGGGAAAAAGGGAATTTTTATTGCAAACAGTGTAGTTTTTGTGATTTTTAAAGCTGAAATTAATGCGAAATTATTTTTATTTTATTTTCTGTAGAAACTAGATGAAATTCCCTTTAAAACGATAGGTTGCACGTTTTTAGGGGATTTTTATTGAGTTAGTTATGATTTTTACAAGTTTTTATGTATTTTTTGTGTATTTTGTATTTTTTTTATTGATTTTATTATTTAATTTTTATTTTATTTTGGGTCTAATATGTAATATATGGTAATATAGACTAACTACAATTTTTATATGATTTTTAAAAGTATTTTATAATTTTTATGGGGTTTTATATGTGTATATAGGGTGTATATAGGGTATTATATAAAGGAATAGGGGTATAAATGTAATAAAAGGTCACCGGCAGGGGCACGCTTGTAATATCAGAAAAGTTGAGGGTTGAGCGTGCAAAACTTCAGTTCATCACGCGCTTCGCCCGTGCTTCTGTCCTGTAAGGACTGAAATGTAAAATCGAGATCCTGCAAGGGCGTCCCTGCAAAATGTCCAGGTCGTCACACTCCTAGCACGAGCTGCTGGCCTGGGAGGACCTGTTTGTAATTCTAAAAACCTGTGAGGTCCTGCGTGCAAAATTCTCAGATCTCACGTGCTCGGCACCTGACTTTCAACGGCGAGGACCTGATTGTAATTTCAGAAACATGCAAGGGCACGATGTGTAAATTTCACAGGAGTCACGTGACCTGCACGCGCCCTTCTCTTCAGCTCTGCAGTCGACACCTGGCACGTGCTGGTCCACTCGATAGCGCCGATCTGACGGTTATTATTTGGGCGCGAAGCAACGGCCTGGATCTAATCTGGAGATCGACGCTGAGATCGGACGCTTCTGAAGCTCTCTCGATGAACAGGGATGAAGGCGGTCGATGTTGAGTTTCGATCGTCAAATTGATGCACTCCGCCGGTCGATCCTCGCTGCTGATGGCTCGAACAGCTGCGCCTCGAGTTTCCGCACCGGATCGACGACAAAAACTAGATCGATTCACTCCGATCGACAATCTGGAGGCGGTTGTTCCTCAGCTGCTCCGGTATCCTCGAGAGAACCTGGACCTGTGCAAATCACGCAATCTATACGCTCCAGGAGCTAAGCAACGTTCGATCGTCGTTCAGGTGTGACTTAGATCCCAGAGGCGACGTTCATGATCGGATGTAGGCGTGTTTGTCGGAGGCGAAGGAGCCGATGGCCTGCAACCTGCACAACTACGAAACCACCTCTGGATCGAGGTTTCTAAGCCTCGATCAGATAGATCGTAGAAGCGGGAAGGGAAGTGGATGAATGAGGCTCAGCGAAGGTGAAGGAAAGCCTCTGAGACTCCGGTCGTCGGATACAATCGGAGGTGGACAGAAATGGAAACGAAGGTGGAGAAGTGGAATTCGATTGTCGATGAAGGCGTAGATCGGAGGGATTCGTGGCGATTGAATTGGATTTTCAACGAGAAATTATAGAATAGAGGGAGTGAGAGGAGAAGAGACTGGATTGAGAAGAGAAAGGAGAATCGGAGGGAAGGAGATAGAGAGGAAGCTAACCTGGAGAAAATGCTGATCGGAGAAGGAATAGCTGATGGATGTGATTGCCTGGGAGATGGAGCTCGGAGGAGCTCCTGGATCCTCGCCTCGACGCGTCGGCGGCTCGCGGAGGCTGGGCGCGCGCAATCGGCGGAGCAGCAGGGCTTCGCCTAAGGCACGGCGATCTCGCCGATCTGACTCCCTCTCGCTCGGCGGAGCAGGGACGCGGGAGGCTGTCACCCTCGGGCCTCTCTCTCTCTCTCGCTCGAGCTCTGGTGGAAGGAAGTGCAAATGGCAGATGATCTGAGCTCGGGGGGGTTGACATGTATTTATAGGGAGAAGGTCAGATGAATCTGGACGGGTTCACGGCCGGAGGGGGGTCGTTAGCCGAACGATCGGGTAGTTGGAGCGGTTGGACAGCTGGAGCTCGGAGGAGAGGACGGAGGAGAAGCTTGGGCGCGAGGAAGAAGGAAGGAGCTGAGAAGGCTCGAAGCTCGCAGGGCCTGGCGGTTTTGAATGAAGGAGACGGTGAACAGTGCCTGGGCGGGCACTGTTCACCCGCTGACCGGTTGACCGCCCAATAAAATTTAAGTAAATATAAAGTAAATATATAATTAGTTAAGTTAATTAAATAAGTAATAATAGTTATTATTTATTAAATTAATTTTTATTTTATTTATTATATAATTTTATAAATTATTTTTATGAATATAAAAATATATTTTTATTTACTTTTTATAAGTTTATTTTGTATTTTTAAATAGATATGTGTATGTGTATGGACCTATAGGTATCTTACCTATGTCTATACAATTTTTTTATTATTTTTATTTTATTTAATTTTTTTTTTAATTAAAAATTTTTTTAGTTTTGGATTTATGTTATTAATAATTTATAAATAATATCTACATTATAAAGAATTGTTTTATTTATGTATAAGTATAGGTGAGCTACCTATGTATGATATAGACCTATATATACATATTTTTTTATTATTTTTATTTTGTAATTTTTATTTTTACAAAATTTTATTATTAATTCTTTTATCTATTATAAACAAGTATTATAGACATTTTTTTACAAAATATTAATTTATAAAAATATGGAATATTGGGGAAGATAGGTACTATGTACAAGAAGAGCCAAAAACCTAACTTTTGCATATGGACCCCAAAAATTATGCACCCAATTTTATAAAATAGTTTAGGAGATGCTATATACAATTAAAGGTGAGTTTGGGTGATTTGGAGTTTTTATTTGCAAGTTATGGGTCTGTGAAATTTAGATTTTGGCTTTTTATTTTGTGTATAATTTGTGCATTGATTATTATTTTTGGGCAAACTCAATTTTGTATTTTTATTTAAATTATTATCTACAACTTTGATGAAGGAAGTTTTCAAGTTTGAAGTGGTCTTGATGATAAATAAAATAAGTGAGATATTTACATTATGGAGAGTGGATAATTTATTTTTTTGGTCTTGGTTTTCTTTGTATTTTTATAGGTTAAGATCCTTATCTCTCCCTACTTATTTCTCTTGTCGACCTGGTCAATATTGACCTGGTCTCGGGGTTAGGATCAGTCTGAATATTTTATATCCAGCCTTCTTTTTTTATTTTTATTTTCCTTTTTCTCTTTATTCTTTTATTTTGGTGAAAATAAGTGTTAATTATATAATATTAATATTTGTGGTTAGAATGTTAATTACATGGAATTAGTGGCTATTTACATGTATTTTACCAAGGATTTTAGCCAAAATGAAAGAATAAAGGAGATGAATCATGGATTCATCATTCCCCTATACTTTACCTTTGCTAGTCCCTTAGCAAACACTTATTCTATAAATAAGTGCAAGCAAAAAGAAAAAGAAAAAGGAAAATAAAAGAACTTAGAACATGCTAGTTTCTTTAAACCGAATATCACTTCATCCGAAATCTAGAGCATGGATTTAAACCTTTGGATTAATGATGTGTCGGGACTCTATTAGACTTAGGATTTAAGCCTCGACAGCCCTCAAGTTCCACAAATCCTTATCCAGATTCACCTCAACAGCCAGCTCAGATCCACCTATCCATCACGCAAACTTTTCGACTTTGAAAGCAATCAGTACTGTGTGTGAAAAGTTTTAGCTCTTCCCGCCCTAGAGAGGCGAAGAAACCGCCCATACAGCTACACACTTCCATTGAGTCCTTATCCAGTAACTCAGTCCTCGAGGAGGGAGGTATTTCCTTCTGAGGTCAGGTCGTGCTGTGTCCACAATCGAATAAGATAGGAAGTAGAAGAAGGAGAAGAGAACTGGAGTGTGATCAGTGTAATCACATCTCCGGTGAAGCTTGGCCAGTTTAGCCAAGTCTCCACGAAGACATGCAGGCTTTTCTGAAGCTCGGACCATTGTGGTCATTTTTGGAATTTGGTGTATTTGGCTTCTTTGGTAGTAATGATTGTTGCACTGCATCGGTCTTTTATGCCCCGACGGATATAGCATCTTTTCATTCCGCCCATTTTTTGGGGTCTTGAAAAAAATTGTGCCAGCAGATCCTTCCCTCATCCGAAGCTTTATTTCAACCCCAATCTCTCCCGTCTTTAGACATCACCACCACCAGATAAGGATGGAAACGCACCACCGAAATGGATTGCCCTTCGCAACCCCAGGCAGGTCGAGCTAAGTGCAGAGTGCTTGAGTTCAAAATTGATTCAAATGGAGAAGAGTTCAACGGATGACACCAGGTGTCCTACTTAGGCACTTTCAAGTTGAATTCCGAACACGGTCTCATGGAACTCAAAGAATTAAGTCTACAAGACCTGAAGAGTCTCAATTCCCGATCCTAATAAAGTCCCTCTTGAATTAAGTGGATTAAGGCCTAAACCAAGCTCCATCTCTCGGACTTAGATCCATGCGGTTCGAGAATCAAACTTGTTCTGAAAAATGCTAATGAATGCAACAATTTTTTTATGAGGTAGATTTTTCGGCTTAAATGTTTTAAGTGATTTTTAAAGGATTTTGCAAATTTTTATTGGATTTTAAACTTTTCAATTTTTAGGGGTTTTTTTTTTTTTTTTTGTAAAAGTTAGTGAATTAATTTGATTTACAAAAATTTTACACGGATTTTGTGTATTTTACAAAGGATTTTATACATGTTTTATATACAAGTTATACGGCTTTTATACAAGATTTTTATGGGGATTTTATTTATTATATTTTTAAGGATTTTATCAAAGAATTTACAACTTTTTTATCTACAATTTTTTTAAGCCATTTTTTATAAGACATTTTTACGGTTTTCTTGCGGCTTTTAAAAAACCAAAATATAAACCCATACTTTTAAGAAGCCTTATTATTAAAAATACGAGAAAGTACGAGTTATGGCTTCTAAAGTATATATAGCATATATATACGACACCCCCCTATACTTAGCGTGAACTATGTCCTCATAGTGACCAAAGAAGCGGCAAAGGAAGACATAACTCGGGCTAAGTATAGATTGGTGAAAAGAATCCTATACTACAATGACACAAAGAATAACGAATGAATGAATAGAAGTCGATCATCTCCTCTATACTTAGGATCAAGTGATCCTAAGGATAGCAGACTCAAAACCGAAGATGATCGAGGTCAAGAGAATGTACACAACTCAAAGGCTCGGCTTGTCCCCCCTATACTTAGGGTAAAATATCCCTAAGTATAGAGATGAAAATCAAAAGGTGAGGGACAAGCGAGAGAGCAGACGATACAAAAACGACGACAATCAAAAGGCGGTATGAGCGAGATCACCCCCCCTATACTTAGGGTAAAGCACACCCTAAGTATAAGCAACAACAGGGGTGATCGAACAGGACGATACAAACAATCACACAGTGTCTACACCCCCCTATACTTAGGATAAAGCACATCCTAAGTATAGCAAAATCTAGATCAACCTAAGGGTGTAAGACAAATGAAAATAAGAATGAATGAAATCGAAAATATATACAAGATGATCGTTGAAAATCAGGTATGAGATGCATAGTGTAAGAGTGAAAAGATCATCTCATACAAAATGGATTGGGGCAACTTCAACGGTCTGCGGATCATGATCGAGAAATGGTTTCAATCGCTGACCGTTGACTCGAAAAGTGGACTCAGATGACAACTCAGATATATCGATGCTTCCGTTGTCGTACACCTTTCTGACAATGTACGGGCCTTTCCATTTACTCTGAAGTTTCCCTGGGAATAGTTTCAGTCTTGCATCGAATAGCCAAACTTTCTGATCAGGCTCAAACTGCTTGTGGCTGATGTGAGCATCATGCCACTCTTTCATCCGCTCTTTGTAATGCAGGCTACTCGTGAAGGCTTGATCTCTCAGCTCTTCCAGGGCTGCCAGTTCAGTTTGCCTCTGATCTCCCGAATCATCTAATCCAAAGATCACTTCTTTCACTGCCCACCAGGATTTGTGCTTGATCTCAACAGGTAAGTGGCATGGCTTGCCATAAACGAGTCGAAAGGGAGATGTGCCTAATGGAGTCTTGAAGGATGTTCGATATGCCCAAAGAACCGAGTCCAAAAGTTGCGACCAATCCTTTCGGTCTGGGCGAACAACCTTCTGTAAGATCGTCTTGATCTCCCTATTCGAAACCTCGGCTAGACCATTCGTCTGAGGATGATACGGAGTAGCAACCCGATGGTCTATACCGAACTCGTTAGCAAGTGCCCTTACCTTGTCGTTGATGAAGTGGCTACCCCCGTCTGATATCAGAACTCGAGGGACTCCGAACCGCGTAATGATATGCTTTCTCAGGAACTTGCAAACCGTGTTCGCATCCGCGGCTCGGGCAGGAATTGCCTCCACCCAACGACTCACATAATCCACAGCTAAAAGGATATACTCGAACCCCTGACTTTTCGGAAATGGGCCCATAAAGTCGATACCCCATGCATCGAACACTTCGCAGAAGTGGATAGGCTGCATCGGCATCATGTCTTTATGTCCACAAGTGCCCATCTTCTGGCAGTCAGTACATCTCTTAACGAATGCATAAGCATCCGCAACGAGCGTAGGCCACCAAAGGCCGGATTGGAGCACCTTTTGTGCTGTCCTCTTCCCTGAATGGTGTCCTCCAGCTTCTAATCGATGACAATACATGAGGACACTCTGGTATTCCTCCTGAGGAATACACCTACGCCAGACGGAATCCGCTCCTTCATGATAAAGGACCGGATCCTCCCAATGGTAAGACTTGGCTTTCGCGAGGAAAGTCTCAAGTCTCTGTCTGGACCAACCTTGCGGAACTTTCTTAGCAACAAGAAAGTTCACAATGTCGGCATACCATGGCAGCGAGGCGACAGCAAGAATCGCCTCGTCGGGGAAGGTCTCGGTGATTGGTGTATCAAAGTCAGAAGTCTCAGGTAGTTCTAGTCGGGAGAGGTGATCCGCCACCACATTCTTGACTCCAGGCTTATCCTTGATAACAATGTCGAACTCCTGGAGTAGAAGGATCCATCTGGTCAGACGCGGCTTCGAATCCTTCTTATCCATTAAGTACTTGATGGCGGTGTGATCAGTGAAGATTGTGACTTTGGATCCTAAGATATGGGACCTGAATTTATCTAAGGCAAATACTACAGCTAGCATTTCTTTCTCTGTAACCGTGTAATTCCGCTGCGCGGAATCCAAAGTCTTGCTAGCGTAGTGTATGGCGTATGGAAGGCCATCCCTCCTCTGTCCCAACACAGCCCCAACGGCAAAATCTGAGGCGTCCGTCATGATCTCGAATGGGAGAGACCAATCGGGTGGCTGAAGGACAGGAGCCTCTACAACCATGTTCTTGAGAGTATCGAAAGCTGAAAGACACTTATCATCAACTATAAACTCGGTGTCTTTCGCTAGAAGATCAGACAACGGTCGGGCAATTTTGCTGAAGTCTCGAATGAAACGTCGGTAGAAACCGACATGCCCTAGGAATGACCGAAGCTGTTTCAGATTGGACGGTGGATTGAGTTTCTTTATGATATCCACCTTGGCCGGATCCACCTCCATGCCCCGGTTGGAGATGATGTGACCAAGGACCGTCCCCTGAGTCATCATAAAATGACTCTTCTCCCAAGAAAGCACGAGGTTAACCTTCGTGCACCTCTGAAGCACGCGGTCTAGGTTAGAAAGGCAGGAATCAAAATCATCGCCGTAGACCGAAAAATCGTCCATGAAGACCTCCAAGAAATCTCCCACCATGTCCGCGAAGATCGAAAGCATGCACCTCTGGAATGTAGCCGGAGCATTACATAATCCAAAGGGCATCCGTTTAAAAGCATACGTTCCGAACGGACAGGTGAATGTCGTCTTTTCTTGGTCTTCTGGAGCGATAGCCACTTGATTATATCCCGAGTACCCATCGAGAAAGCAATAATGGCTCTTCCCGGCTAACCGTTCGATGATCTGATCGATGAACGGTAGCGGGAAGTGATCCTTCTTGGTCGCCTGATTCAAGCGTCTGTAGTCCACGCAGACGCGCCAAGAAGTCGGTACTCGGGTCGCAATCTCCTCTCCGTCCTCGTTGATCACTGTGGTGATACCCGTCTTCTTGGGTACCACATGCAAAGGACTAACCCATTTCGAGTCGGAGATGGGATAGATAAAGTCGGCGCTCCACCACTTGGATATTTCCTTCATAACCACTTCTCGAAGATTCGGGTTCAGCCTGCGCTGAAACTCACGAGATGGCTTGGCGTCATCCTCGAGAAAGATGTGGTGGGAGCAGAGAGCCGGACTAATCCCATGGAGATCGGCTACTGACCATCCGATCGCCTTGCGGTTCTTTTCAAGAATCGCCATCAGACGGGATTCTTGATCTTCGGTCAGATTAGAAGAGATGATGACCGGAAACATTTTCGATTCACCCGCAAGGAATCGGTACTTCATGCTTTGAGGTAGAGGTTTAAGCTCAGGGGGAGAAGGGGCAGGGAGGGCGGGTTTGATTAGAGCCTGGGTGTAGGCTACTAGATCAGTGTGCGTAAGCTCTACCTGCTCTGACTCAGAAAGATCTGGAGATGGCTTTTCTGATTGCTGACTTTGTTGCGCAGGCTCAGTCTCCAAGTTGGTTGTAGGCTCATTTGAGATTAAACGCGGAACATATTCATCAAAACTTTGCCAATCAAAATCCACGTCTATATCGGAGGGATCAGAATCAGAATAACAAGATTGAAAATCTGAATGATCATCATCAGAATCGTCGGCCTCAGCCTGTGATTGTGTCTGCTCTGAGACTGTGCTATCGAATTCGTCTTCATCTAGTATCTGCAACTCAGACTTATTTGAAGGCGTAATGAAAGAATGGATGCTCGGTTCGGCCCAAACGGCTTCATCGTCTGTCTGCACGAAGTCACAGTCTTGATGACTATCGGGCTCGTCATCAGATGCTCTCTCTGATTCAGGTGCTCTAGATTTCTGATCTTGGATCGTCTCTATATGTATACTTTCGCCCTGGACGCGAAAGTACACCTTCCCAGTACCATAGTCGGAAACGGCCTTTGCTGTTGCCAGAAAAGGTCGTCCTAATATGATTGGGGTATCAGCCACACATTCAGGGACCGCCATGTCTAATACGACAAAGTCCACGGGGAATTGCAAACCCTGAATGGTGACGATAACGTCCTCGATTAAACCCTTAGGCCTCTTGATTGATCTATCAGCAAACTGCAAGACCGTTCGGCTTGGTCGAAGAGGCCCGAACTCGAACTTGTCGAGTAAGGAAGATGGAAGGAGATTAATCGAGGATCCGCTATCTAATAGAGTCCGATCGAAAGTCTGATCGAGGATCTCGCATCTAACATACGGCGCTCCCGTGTCTGATCTTTTGGCTGGGAGACGATTCTGGATGGCGTGACAAGTTTCCTTGGTCAACACATGGATTTCAGAACAATTATTGCGCTTCTTCTTTCTGCGGACGGTGGTTCGTTCTTTTAAGCCTTTCTGCAGAAGAGGAATGTGAGCCAAGGCTTCCGAAAGAGTGAGTTGGATTGTGAACCTTTCAAGCATCTCTTTCGTCAGATCATTCATTTGAATCTTTTTGGGGTTTTCTTTTTTAGCACCTTTTCCTAAGCAGAGTGCTTTCGGGAAAGGTATCTGTACATCCTCCGGGTTAGTCTGTACAATCGGAGGATCAGAAGAAGTAAAAACAAAGATTTTTGGAGAACGGGGACTTGCTTTCTTTGAGCTAGCAGAAAGATCAAGATCTGGATCAACAATCTTTTTATTCTTCTTTGGAGTTCTCCTCTTTTTTACATTTTTTTGTGATTTTCTATCATCATCAGAAGAAATGAAAAATGGTAATGCAGCTGAATCGGCGTTCTGCTCTGGCTGCTCTCCAGACTTGGTGGATTCAGCACCACCATCTTCAGCGTCAAAGGTTGCGGCTTCAGCACCGCCATCAATGTCGTCTACAGGCTCGCTTGCGTGATCTGAGATATTGTCCTCGAGCCTAGTAGAGTCTCCGCCTACTGGAATCCTACCGCTCCTAAGAGAGATGAAGTCAGCGTCATCACAGTAGAGATAGTCATCGGATAATACCTGTGATTGGAGGGTGGGCTCGATCAAATCTACCTGCTCAGCCTTTCGCTTCAGATTGTTGGGGTTGGGTTCTATCTGAGCAGGCAAGGCGGACTTCCCCTTGACGAGGTCGGTGACATGGGTCTTGAACTCATCCATCTCTCGCCTAAAAGAAGCATGCTGATCAGTTATGAGGTTAGCGAGATACTCTAGCGCTGGGTTGTCATGGAAAAGTCCATGAGACCCGGATGAGTCGCCTCGTTGATACTGAGGCTGCTGCTGTGCTGGCTGCTGCTGTGGAGGGTATTGCTGTTGCTGAGGCTGGTAAGTGCTCTGCCTCCACTGAGGATACTGACGAGGACCAGAATGCTGCTGCTGATGATCTCGGTGCTGCCCCGTGAAAGTCTGCGGTTGTGGCTGGGAAGAGGTACCTGTAGACCATCGGAAACCAGGGTGATCGCGACGGATCCCTGGTTGCTGCGGCCGATCATACCAGATCCCATTGACCTCAGTCAATGGCTCAGACATCTCAGGATATGCTGGGGGCATAGATGCCAACGGCTGATCACTCTGATAGACCACCATCTGGGTGTCAGATGATGGTGCCTGCGGAAGCTGCGGGTATGCCGAGTGATGTTGAGCAGGCTCAGAATGCACATGGTAAATGTGCTGAACTGGAGGTCTAGGAAGTATGCCTCTGTCTCGGCTACCTGAGTCAGCCTGTGACCTCGAAGACCGATTGGAATCTGTATACAATTCTTGAAGGCACATAATCTGTGTCTTCAGGTCACTCATGCATTTCTCGAGATCATCAATCTTATTGATCTTATCTAAATTCTGGCACTTTTTCTCAATGATTTCCATTCGATCCAACTTCTGGCTAATGATCCCCATATCAGCTGCTGAGGATTCGAGAGAAACAGAAACATCAGAAGATGAATTCCCTTCAATCTGTGCCACTCGGGAATGCTGGTGATAAGTAGGTGGCTTCGTCTGGTTGTAGACTCGAGTCTGAGACATCGTAGTATAATTTTCGGCCATTTTCTCGTAAATGGCCCAGACTCGATCTTCGTGCATCGAGAAATACGAACCACCACAGGCGGCATTCACCAGCCCCTGCAACTCAGGTGTTAGCCCACCGAAGAAGCTCTGTACAAGAGTCGGCTTCGAAAGGTCGTGGTGGGGACACCGATCAATCAGATCTCTAAATCTGTCCCATGCCTCGTGGAACTGCTCGTTCCCGATCATGGAGAAATTACTAATCATTGCTCTAGCAGCATTCGTTCGACCTAACGGATAATACTTGTTCAGGTAGGCAGTTCTCAGTTCCGCCCAGGTCGAAACGTATCTCCCTAAATGTTTCAGCCAGTAGGCTGCTCGGTCAAAAAGGGAGAAAGGGAACGCGATCAGTTTGATCGTGTCCTCGTTCACTTCTGCATCATGCACCGTGCTGCAGATAAGCTCGAACTCCTGAAGGTGCAAGTGCGGCTCCTCAGTAGAAAGCCCATGAAACTTGGGCAGCAGCTGGATCGTCTGAGGTCGGAACTCGAAGTTCCCTCGGATGACAGGAAGACGGATCCATCGATGAGTCGTAGTAGCTCCAGGGTTGTAGAGTTGTTGCATCGTTCGGTTCTGATCCTCTGGAGGTCCATCTGGCTGCTCTTGATCCTCAGGTTGTTCAGCTACAGGCTGATCTCTCTGTGCTCGAAGCTGATTCAGCTCAGCTCGGACGTCATTCATCATTCTGCCTTGCTCCCTAATCTGATTCTGTATCGCTTCAAGGGAAGCAAGTAGACCACTGTTGATCGCAGCCTGATCGATCACTACAGAAGTGGTCTGCGGTCCTTTGCCAGCCATGTCGTCTGGAAAGGAAAAAGAGTCCAAATCAGGCTTCGCCAAGTCAATATGTAGCTGCTGATTATCTGGAGATGATGGTGATAGAGAATGATGAGGAGAAGAAATCTGAAAAGAGTTTCCAGGGTCAGAGTCACGCCTGGAAGGAGAATGTTGTTCTGATTCTGGCTCGAAGAGAAGGTTCTCGCGAACCGAGCCAGGAGACAGGGTCTTAGAGGGAAGAGGCTGATCCTCTGGTTCAAAGAGGGGGTTCTCTTGAACCAATCTAGATGAATGGGCACGAGTGTGTGAGAGCGGTGCCGTAAGAGTCGGCTGAAGTGATCGTCTGCCCATCATCCTGAGAGATTATTGATCAGATCTGGAAGATTAGACTCACTCTGCAAGCAAACACAAGACAAACCCCGAGTTCACCAACGCAACCCTGGTGATGACCGTAAGAGTTCGGTCGTTTATCTTTTCGATTTTATGATTGATTGGCAAACAACGTTCTCTCAGATAAACGAGATTAGATAGGTGCCCAAGACTTCAACGTCGTACTGTCCCGAGTTCTCGCCAGGAATCACCTAGTCTCAGCCAGTATGGAAGTAAGTACGGACCGTTTCCGGCTACCCGTATTCCTTAAGGACCGAGCCTTACGCAGTGTCCTTTAAACCTCCCACTCTGCTAAGTAAACTCGGACCGTTTCCGGCTACCCGAGCTTACCCACTGAAGATAAGGTGATTGAAGACGTGAACTAAGTAGTATTTCGATAAAAGCCCGGACTCTGGCTCTACCTTATGTGTCGTCTCTCTCTCGCTGATCTGGAGATTCGATCGATGATTCGGTTTTTCGGGGATTGCTCTCCCAAAGCAAGTGAGTCCTTACGTTTATTTTAGAGTCAGATAACGTTAGCAGTCCCTGTTTTAATTTTCGGTTTTCACTTTTTTTTGGATATTTTCAGAGAAAAATCGTCTAACGTATTTTTGTCTTTTTCGGGATTGGCCCTAGATACAAGCACCTAGGTGTCGAATCCTATGCAAGCATCTAACTAAGCTAACCTACGATGCGCAGAGAAGGGAAAAATCGTAAAACTCCTAACAAGCACCTATCTCGGAAAAGCCGCGGAAAACCGTCGAGAAAATCGCGATCGAGAAAAGCCGCGGTGGGTGCTCTGCTCCCCCAGGAGTACAGCCCTGGTGAAACAGACCCCGAGAAACGTACAAGTCGGGATGCCTTTACGAGGCCCCTTTCTACGACACTTTTTATATGCTTTTTTTTTTACAAGAAATTACAAGAAATTCTAAGCTAATTGGTTTCGCGGTTCTGAGCTGCGCGGCTCGAGCTGTGCTGCACAAATCAGAAACAAGAAACCGTAAAGTCAGAGAAATAAAATCGCGAAAATGAAATATCTATCCTAAGGTTCTCGCGATCTCCTAGCGCTGCCTCCCCGGCAACGGCGCCATCTGATGAACACCACCTGATCACTTCTTTAATTCCTGCAAAAGAAATCAGAGAAAAAGTATTGGTCGTTGTATCGACCAGGTGAGCTTACCAGAAAAGATTAATCTTAATTAATCTTCTTTATTTTATTTATACTCCTAAACAAAGTGTATAGCGGTTTTGTACGGGAGTGTCGAACTCAGGGAGGCAAACTGTTTTAAACTAGGAAAATCAATGGAAAACCTAAGGATAAGTGTTCCCTAATTTTTATTGTATTTTTAGGAATTTTTCTGAATTTTTATTTGAATTTTATGAATTTTATATTGTTTTTGTAATTTTTATCTATTTTATGATTTTTATTATTATGAGAAATTATTTAAATTTTTATTTGATTTTAGTTTTGTAATTTTTAGGCTTTTAAAGGTTTTTATTATTTTTATGGAATTTTAAAGGGTTATTAAGATTTTTTTAATTTTTGGTTTGTTTTTAAAGGGAAAAAGGGAATTTTTATTGCAAACAGTGTAGTTTTTGTGATTTTTAAAGCTGAAATTAATGCGAAATTATTTTTATTTTATTTTCTGTAGAAACTAGATGAAATTCCCTTTAAAACGATAGGTTGCACGTTTTTAGGGGATTTTTATTGAGTTAGTTATGATTTTTACAAGTTTTTATGTATTTTTTGTGTATTTTGTATTTTTTTTATTGATTTTATTATTTAATTTTTATTTTATTTTGGGTCTAATATGTAATATATGGTAATATAGACTAACTACAATTTTTATATGATTTTTAAAAGTATTTTATAATTTTTATGGGGTTTTATATGTGTATATAGGGTGTATATAGGGTATTATATAAAGGAATAGGGGTATAAATGTAATAAAAGGTCACCGGCAGGGGCACGCTTGTAATATCAGAAAAGTTGAGGGTTGAGCGTGCAAAACTTCAGTTCATCACGCGCTTCGCCCGTGCTTCTGTCCTGTAAGGACTGAAATGTAAAATCGAGATCCTGCAAGGGCGTCCCTGCAAAATGTCCAGGTCGTCACACTCCTAGCACGAGCTGCTGGCCTGGGAGGACCTGTTTGTAATTCTAAAAACCTGTGAGGTCCTGCGTGCAAAATTCTCAGATCTCACGTGCTCGGCACCTGACTTTCAACGGCGAGGACCTGATTGTAATTTCAGAAACATGCAAGGGCACGATGTGTAAATTTCACAGGAGTCACGTGACCTGCACGCGCCCTTCTCTTCAGCTCTGCAGTCGACACCTGGCACGTGCTGGTCCACTCGATAGCGCCGATCTGACGGTTATTATTTGGGCGCGAAGCAACGGCCTGGATCTAATCTGGAGATCGACGCTGAGATCGGACGCTTCTGAAGCTCTCTCGATGAACAGGGATGAAGGCGGTCGATGTTGAGTTTCGATCGTCAAATTGATGCACTCCGCCGGTCGATCCTCGCTGCTGATGGCTCGAACAGCTGCGCCTCGAGTTTCCGCACCGGATCGACGACAAAAACTAGATCGATTCACTCCGATCGACAATCTGGAGGCGGTTGTTCCTCAGCTGCTCCGGTATCCTCGAGAGAACCTGGACCTGTGCAAATCACGCAATCTATACGCTCCAGGAGCTAAGCAACGTTCGATCGTCGTTCAGGTGTGACTTAGATCCCAGAGGCGACGTTCATGATCGGATGTAGGCGTGTTTGTCGGAGGCGAAGGAGCCGATGGCCTGCAACCTGCACAACTACGAAACCACCTCTGGATCGAGGTTTCTAAGCCTCGATCAGATAGATCGTAGAAGCGGGAAGGGAAGTGGATGAATGAGGCTCAGCGAAGGTGAAGGAAAGCCTCTGAGACTCCGGTCGTCGGATACAATCGGAGGTGGACAGAAATGGAAACGAAGGTGGAGAAGTGGAATTCGATTGTCGATGAAGGCGTAGATCGGAGGGATTCGTGGCGATTGAATTGGATTTTCAACGAGAAATTATAGAATAGAGGGAGTGAGAGGAGAAGAGACTGGATTGAGAAGAGAAAGGAGAATCGGAGGGAAGGAGATAGAGAGGAAGCTAACCTGGAGAAAATGCTGATCGGAGAAGGAATAGCTGATGGATGTGATTGCCTGGGAGATGGAGCTCGGAGGAGCTCCTGGATCCTCGCCTCGACGCGTCGGCGGCTCGCGGAGGCTGGGCGCGCGCAATCGGCGGAGCAGCAGGGCTTCGCCTAAGGCACGGCGATCTCGCCGATCTGACTCCCTCTCGCTCGGCGGAGCAGGGACGCGGGAGGCTGTCACCCTCGGGCCTCTCTCTCTCTCTCGCTCGAGCTCTGGTGGAAGGAAGTGCAAATGGCAGATGATCTGAGCTCGGGGGGGTTGACATGTATTTATAGGGAGAAGGTCAGATGAATCTGGACGGGTTCACGGCCGGAGGGGGGTCGTTAGCCGAACGATCGGGTAGTTGGAGCGGTTGGACAGCTGGAGCTCGGAGGAGAGGACGGAGGAGAAGCTTGGGCGCGAGGAAGAAGGAAGGAGCTGAGAAGGCTCGAAGCTCGCAGGGCCTGGCGGTTTTGAATGAAGGAGACGGTGAACAGTGCCTGGGCGGGCACTGTTCACCCGCTGACCGGTTGACCGCCCAATAAAATTTAAGTAAATATAAAGTAAATATATAATTAGTTAAGTTAATTAAATAAGTAATAATAGTTATTATTTATTAAATTAATTTTTATTTTATTTATTATATAATTTTATAAATTATTTTTATGAATATAAAAATATATTTTTATTTACTTTTTATAAGTTTATTTTGTAT
Source organism: Ottelia alismoides (assembly GCA_037367405.1). Lineage (NCBI taxonomy): Eukaryota > Viridiplantae > Streptophyta > Magnoliopsida > Alismatales > Hydrocharitaceae > Ottelia > Ottelia alismoides. The sequence continues at coordinate 409,894 of JAZKJV010008325.1, read as the reverse complement.
TTTTAAATAGATATGTGTATGTGTATGGACCTATAGGTATCTTACCTATGTCTATACAATTTTTTTATTATTTTTATTTTATTTAATTTTTTTTTTAATTAAAAATTTTTTTAGTTTTGGATTTATGTTATTAATAATTTATAAATAATATCTACATTATAAAGAATTGTTTTATTTATGTATAAGTATAGGTGAGCTACCTATGTATGATATAGACCTATATATACATATTTTTTTATTATTTTTATTTTGTAATTTTTATTTTTACAAAATTTTATTATTAATTCTTTTATCTATTATAAACAAGTATTATAGACATTTTTTTACAAAATATTAATTTATAAAAATATGGAATATTGGGGAAGATAGGTACTATGTACAAGAAGAGCCAAAAACCTAACTTTTGCATATGGACCCCAAAAATTATGCACCCAATTTTATAAAATAGTTTAGGAGATGCTATATACAATTAAAGGTGAGTTTGGGTGATTTGGAGTTTTTATTTGCAAGTTATGGGTCTGTGAAATTTAGATTTTGGCTTTTTATTTTGTGTATAATTTGTGCATTGATTATTATTTTTGGGCAAACTCAATTTTGTATTTTTATTTAAATTATTATCTACAACTTTGATGAAGGAAGTTTTCAAGTTTGAAGTGGTCTTGATGATAAATAAAATAAGTGAGATATTTACATTATGGAGAGTGGATAATTTATTTTTTTGGTCTTGGTTTTCTTTGTATTTTTATAGGTTAAGATCCTTATCTCTCCCTACTTATTTCTCTTGTCGACCTGGTCAATATTGACCTGGTCTCGGGGTTAGGATCAGTCTGAATATTTTATATCCAGCCTTCTTTTTTTATTTTTATTTTCCTTTTTCTCTTTATTCTTTTATTTTGGTGAAAATAAGTGTTAATTATATAATATTAATATTTGTGGTTAGAATGTTAATTACATGGAATTAGTGGCTATTTACATGTATTTTACCAAGGATTTTAGCCAAAATGAAAGAATAAAGGAGATGAATCATGGATTCATCAGGGGCACAGTGCACAGGGACGTAAGTGCAAATACCCGCAAGTCTGGGGGCCAAGGTGCAAAAATCCCAGCTAAACACGCGCGTGGCGCGTGCCTGGGGCACTCAGGGGCCTTTTGGTAATAAAAACCAACTCCTGGGACCTTTTGGTAACTCGTACCAAAAAGTCCAAGGGCACGGTTGCAATTTACCCACTAAAATCCGCACATGTAGAAATAAAAGGCTCACAGGGGTATCGATGCAATTACCAAAAAGTATTCATTCATTAAAGAACCCAATAGAACTACAGGGTAATAGATGCAAATATCCCAGACAAGGCACGTGGCGAAGCACGTGAGATCACATACACAGGGGCATAAAAGCAAATAAAAACAAGCACCAGGTCCAGAATGCAATTTATCCTACGTAAATAAAACTACTAAAGTATTTACAGGACTAGAAATAAAAGACGCAAACTACGAGGGGGCCTAAGTAAATTACCCCTTTATTCGTCGACGGCTGGATAGGCGCCACGTAGGTGATCGGACGGCTCAGAATGGGTGGCGCTTCTCTTCTCTTCCGCACGTGGCCGATCGACGGTGCAGAGGGGGCCACGTGGATGATCCAACGGGTCAGGTACTGTGGGTTCCCTCTCTATGATCTGACGGTCCGGATGGCTCCTCTGTATGATCGGATGGATGCTGCTCCTCGGTGAACGGACGGACACGATCAAAACTGGAGCGGAGGGGCCATCGGACGGTGCTGGAGGATGGTGGAAGAACACTCAGCCGGCGAGCTTCGCCGTCCTCGTGTGCGTGCTAGGCTCCTCCTCAGCTGCCTCCAAGTATCGGAGAAGATCGGCGGTGAAGTCCCGCAGCTGCTGAAGACCTCAGATGACCCGGCCGAGCCCTGGAGGGGCTCCGGCGAGGTCGGCGGCGCGGAGCTCTTGGCCTGAATGTGAGGGGGCCTCAGATGGCTCCCTCTTGACCTGCAAAGCGAACCAAAAGCTTCGCGGGTCGAGGGCAAAGTGCCTCGACCCGAAGAAGCGGCGTGAGGGTGAACAAGGGATCGGGGCGAACGAGCTCCGGCGAGCGGAGGATGGTGGAACTCGACTCCCAGCTCCAGGGCGAGCTGGGTTGGATGAATGGGCGAAGAACGTGCGTGAGGGAGTGGCGAAGGTGATAGTGTGCTCCGATGATCGAGATAGTACGCGATATGGCCGGAATCAGAGGAACACGTCGGAGAGTCGATTTGGGCGAAACTACAAATTAAACGAAATGGGCGAGCTAAAAGGCTACCTGGGTGGAGCGAAAGACTGGGCTGGAGCTTGGCTAGCTCCTGGTCGTCGCCTCGAAGGGCGTCAAGGCCTGAGGCTCGAGCTCCGGTCGGGTGGCGGAGCACGGCGGCGCGAAGCAGCCGGATCGATGGTCGGCCACCTCCTCCTCGCTGCAACAGGTACAATCGCGAGCTGTCACCTCAGTGATTGCTCTGGAGGTCGCGGGAGTGAGAATGGGGAGCCAAAGATGCGAGTGGAGTGCGGCGGAGCTCGGCTTTTATGTGGGTGCAGGTCCGGGAAGAGGAGCTCGGGTCCGGTTCGATGGAGCACGGATCCCTAGGATCGATGTCGGGCGAGATTCCCGGATACCTGGGGCGTAATTAGGACCAAGGATTAGGCTAAATGGAGGTCGGATCTGGTTAGAATAAATGGGAGAAGATGGGTCCGCGAACCAGATCCGGCTCTGGTGGTCCTGGGGGAGGTGTTGACCGGGGGTCAACAATCCCCCGTGGACCAATCAGAGCCCGCCAAGGCCTGAGTTTTTATTTGATTTTTTTGGGCCTTTAAATGGCCGAATTTTCAAAAACTTAAAACACAAAATATTTTTATTTTATTTTTTTCTATTTTTTTGTAATTTTTAATTAATTTTTGGAAATAAAAATAAGGTATATACAATATAGGTCTATACATAGGTATATATACAATATATGATTTTTAATTTTTGATTTTTAATTAGTTATTTTTATGCATTTTTATTCCCATTTTATATTTTATTTATTTATCGGATAAAATGAGGAATAAAAGGCTATTTTTATTTTATTTTTATTATTTATATACATGGGTAAAGTAAATAGGTATGTACACTATATACATGGCATATGTACAATATGTTTTTGCATTTTTTATTTTGTAATTTTTATTTGATCTTTGTTTTGTTTCTTTTTATTTATTTTATTTACAATATATACCATAGATTATTTACAAAAAGTTTTGGAAAATAATTTTATTTATTTATAAGGTTAAATAAATAGGGAAGGTGGTTTATGTACATGGTGTAAGGGTATTTTTGGTCTTTTTGATTTTTAAATTTTTATTTTGTTTTTAATAGTGTATAAATATATACAAAATATATACAAACATATTTTTGGATGAGGAAAATATTATTTATTTATTTACATAAAATATGTACACATGTGAGCCCCTATCTCCCTCTATTTGGCTTTTATGCGGTCAGGCCCATGCTGAGCCCTCCCTTGGGTTAGGTTGCTCAATATTTATTCTAAATATTTCCCTCTTTTTCTTTTTCATCTTTATTCTTTTATTTTTGCACAAAAACATGCTAATTATCTAGATTTACAAAAATGCATGCTTTTGCTAACTTTTCCTATTTACACATATCTACATGCATTTGCATAGGTTTTTGTAGCTAAAATATAAGAATAAAGAGTGATGAATGGGTATTCATCACCAACCCAGCTCGCACAGGAGCTGGGAACCGAGCTTCTCCGTCCACCACCTTCGCCGGAGCTCGCCGCTTCGACCCACCGTTCACCTCCACCTCGCCTAACCGGGTCGAGGCAGTTTGCCCTCGACCCGTGAGTCTTCTGGTGCACTTTTCAGGTCGAAACGAGGGCCGTCTGAGGCCCTTCGCCATCTAGCCAGGAGGCCCAGCTCCGCCGACCTCGCCCGAGCTCCTCGAAGCTTGGCTCGATCATCGGAGCATCGTAACAGACGCAGGAGCACTCCAGCTTTCTTCTCCGACCATCAGAGTGCTCCAAGGAGGAGCCCAGCGCACGCACGAGCCCGGCGAGTCTCGTCGGGGACCTGTTCTTCGAGGACCCTCCTCTGCCGTTGATCGTCCCCCTCCGCTCCAGACTTCATCCGGGCCGTCCGTCCCTGGAGCCACCAGCACCGCTCGATCTGAGGAGAGGCGATCCGGAGCGCCCACCGTCAGCAGCCGTCCGATCTCCACGTGGCGCGCATCCAGTCATCCGCTTAATAAAGGGTAATTTACCCTTAGGCCCTGTCTTTGTTTTTATTTCGTTTTAGTCCTGTAAATATTAAAGTCAGTTGTTTAGTTTTAGGGTAATTTACATAGTGGCCCCTGTGCTTTAGTTTATTTGCATTCATACCCCTGCCAGTTGTGGACACGTGCTTCGACACGTGATATTTTGGGTTATTTGCAGTAGATACCCCTGTAGTTCTGGATGTTAATGAATGAATGAAATCTTTTGCTTATTTGCATTTATACCCCTGTGCGTGATTTATTTCCACATGTGCGATATATTTTGGGTAATTTGCAGGTAATCCCCCTGGACTTTTGGTACCTGTTACCAATAAGTCCTCGGGACTTATTTTTCTTACATTTGGGTCCCTGAGTGCCCAAGGCACGCGCGTGGCACGTGTTTTGCTGGGTATTTTGCACCTGACCCCCCAGAACTTCGGGTATTCGCACTTTGGTCCCTGTGCACAGTGCCCTTCCTTTATTTTTGAATAAAATATCAAAACACCTCCAAATCCAACGAAACTTGGCACATAGCTCCTGCCATGGTGTAGGATTTTTGTGGATTTTTTAGGACATCTTTGATTTCGTTTGATATTTTTAAAAAATCAAAAACCTTAATTTTTGCTACTGTCTAACTTGAAAAATCACAAAAAAAATATTAAAACTCAACTAAAAATTCTATTAAAATTACCCACTGTTTGTTTTACTTAGTTTGATTTTCTAGCCAATTTTGGCTATTTTTCACTACTAAAAACCACTAAAAACTTTAAAACACTCAAAAACCCATAAAAATTCTAGTAAATTAATTACAAATTCAAAAATAATAAAATTGGTACCTAAATTTTCCTTGTTTTATCTTCTTTACAGGAAAATTACCTCCAGGCCATTTTGAGCCCTTAGATATTTTATCTAGGGCTTTTTGGCTCGGCTGGACAGTACCCACTGTTTGCTTCACTTTTTGATTTTTAGAAAAAAAAATAAACATCAGAAAATTCTCAAAAATTCACCAAAAACACTACAAAATATAAAATACATAAAAATATTTTTATTCCAATTTTTGGTTGATTTTTGATGCTTTGAATAAATTGTTGAAGTGTGCTTTTCCTTGTTTTTCTTTATTCTCTTAATTACTTAAAAATCCAAAAAAATATAAAACAAATTAAAAACCACTAAAAATATTTTGTTCCTTTATTTTCTTTCTTTTTACTACTTCGTAGGCCTCTCGGCCAATCCGTGCTCCTCGAGTTCGACCCTGGGTGCTATACTAGGTTAATCCCATAGCAGGACCGCTATTCGTGTTTCGATTAATTTTATCTCTATTTAGTGGTTCATTTTTCTTGATTGAGTGCATCTGATTACTCGGGTCACAACGACTGATTAGTACCTTTATCCGAGTGATCGAATTTTGCGCTCATCAGAATTAGTGCAACGATGAACACCTTTCCAGTAAGCAATGATATTTTAAGGATTCAGATTGAGATCTAAGGAGAACGCCATCATATTTAATATTGATTTCAAAAAAGAATTTGGTACATTAAATGGATTCTATATTTAAATTTTTTTTACAGTAGTTGGCTGCCCATCGAGATTTCACGTTTTGGATTTCATCGATCCTTGATTCCACAGAGGTATCATTTAAAATTAATGGCTCTTCAGCGGGTTTCCTCAATCCAAAGGGTATTCGACAATGAGGACATCGTGTCACCACTTTATTTATCCAGACTCTTTATATACTTGATTCCATATTATCTAAACTTGCTTGCATGGGTCTTACTTTCAGTTCTACGACAAAGGCTTCGGAGTCAATGATCACCAGCATACAACTCACACATGGCATCACTACAAAAAAAATGATTTTACGCGACGGACCTATGATGACGGATTTATGAGCTTTGGCAACAGAATCACGTTAGGTGACAGCAATCGGTCACCAAAAAGAGGACACCAAAAATGGCGTCGCCAAAGACTTTGGTGATAGTATTCCGTCGTTTATAGGCTATTTGTGACAGATGACCCGCCACAAAAATCACTACAAATAAAGCATATCTAACAATAAACCCCTTTTATTTCCTGTTTAGGTTTTTATTTAACAATAAGCCCATTTTATTTTCTATTTAGGTTTATATTTAACAATAAGCCCATGTTATTTCCTGTTTAGGTTTATATTTAACAATAAGCCCATTTTATTTCCTGTTTAAGTCTATATTTAATAATAAGCCCTTTTTATTTCCTGTTTAGGTTCTAGATCTACATATATAGTAATATCATTCCTACAAGAACAACCTAGATGCCTCACATGTATTGTATAATCACATCATTTTATCTAAATATGCATTGCAAAAATGAAAGATAAATAGAAAACATTTAATTCCCCTTATTACTACTTGGGGTAAAATCTGCTTTGAAGGAAAATATATAACAAAAAAGAATAGAAATAGTGATCCATCACTCGGATTATAATATAACAAACCACCTTGACCATCATCTCACAGCAGAAACAATAGAAAATCATCATGCAATGTTTCATTTGCACATTAAAAACAACTAAAAAGTGAACCTTTTCACCACAGTTCACAGATCTAAAAACATTAATAGATCCTGAAACATATATCAAACAAAAGTCTACCCAGCATTCTCCTGAGGGGAAGGGAGCATGTGAGGAACAATAACCGTAACAATGAAAACTATAACATGTCATTAAATCTTTCTTGAACATAATATGCATACTGTTATAACCAAACAAAAGTTATAAGTGTCATCTTCAACAAGAGCTCTTCAGCATGAGCTCAAAATCTTGTCGATGTTTATAACAAAAAAATTTGCCTGTTATTAAAGAAACTAGTAAATAAGAATGAAAGACAAAAGCAAAATTTAATATTTGATGATATCAAACTCAATAAAGATTACCTTTTGTTCTTTTATCCATTGCCTTCACAATTGTGTATCACTATTTCGACTCTACAATAATATAAAATGGAAAAAATTGTAAAATGTAAAAAAATGTTCGAATAAAAAATGAAGACGTAAATTAGTTTGGAAACTCTAATACCAAAGAGTGTGATGAAGGTCGTGTCGGATTTGATATTTGCAATGTCCTAGTTGGATCATTACTGGATTGGTGACCCTATATATGAGAAAGATGAATGATTAGAAAGCATTCAATAAAATTTTGAAATGTAGCAATTCCAGACAATTATAAGCAGTTTGCATTGCAATGTAAGCAACTTGAGTTTTGAAATTTAGCAATTCCAGACAATTATATTTTGTGTTTTCAACATCAGAATCATAAACCATACTGTTTTAAACAGCACGCAGGTCTTCGCAGATATTTTGTGTGGCTGTGTTTGAGGGAAAAAATAATATCCAGGGTATCATTCATGGGATGATGTCTCTTCAGCAAAAATATGCATATCTCATGTGCTCGTGTATGGATATGCATATCTATACAAGCAGGTATTGTACGGAAGTGCTATAATCAAAGTCTAAGTATGGATAAGAGTTAGTAAATAAATTACCTGTTGATGACTAGGAGGTGTGTCAATCCGGCTCTCATGATGTCGAATTGGAAATTGCACCTATCATTTTTTTACATTAGATAAAACTATTTACAAGAAATATATATGATGCAAATTCTTACTTGCGGTGGAAAAGAAAAGGGAGGAAATTGATATGTTTGTTGATATCCATACGAGCTGAAACTTGGATTTCCGCCTACAAAGGGTGGTGGAAATTTAGTTGCAATAACATTTACATCTCTAACTCGACGACTTTGAACAGTATCACTTCCAGTACTACCATAGCTCTCATCATTTGTCACACCAATACTTTCACTCACTCCTGAAGGATTATGAACATTCTGTACGAAAAAATTAATGAAGAAGCATTAAAAACTAAAGTACAAAAACTTGCTAAAAATATTCTTACTTGTCTATACGAGTGATGATATGGAAATCTAACATAGTGAACGACTTGTTGCAACAACGTGGCTTGTTGATCGACCCGCTAAATAAGCCTCTCAACCAGCTCTTTCAAAGAAGCGACATCTCCTTCCAATTTCTTTCTATTCTCCTACAATGTCACAAAAAATCATATAGCTATAATAAGCATTTAAGCATAGATAATGTATATCATGATTACTTTGCTTATAGTTTGGATGATATACCACCATGACAAAGGTCGATATCTGGTTTACGCAGGCATGTTCGGTGAGCAAGAAACAAACAATGATGACCATAGGACAACAAGTTCAAAGCAACCAATGGAACCCACTGCACGTAGTATTCATTTGACTGTCCAAGGTTGTAAATTATCATTTATGAATGCAATTTTGACATTCTGATCCATATAGCACCTTGTTATATAAATATTTAATTAATAAATACCCAAAATGCAACATATCCATTATTTTACATGAACCTGACATGGTATTACACAAAACTAGGAGTAAATATATCACTGCAATTAGATGAACTTGACCACAACTCCGTAACACTAAAAACCATAGGTACAGTAACCTATAAATTTCAACCCAAAACAAATACAATGCACATCTCCTGGTATTGTAAAAGAGGGAATGAAATATGAAAAGCCATGCAGTTTGTTGCTAGAACACAAAGAATATACTGTTCCAACAAATCCAAACTCAGTTAATACAGTTTCAAAAGCGTGACGATAAGGATTCAAGGACCCCAACAACATGCAAATGGGCAATACTAACATGGGATGAAGCACTAACAAGATTCTCACGAATTAGATGAAAGCAGCTAAAGCTTATTTGGGGCCAATATCCTTCAGGGAACAGATTTGCTCCTCTCCCATGGCAGACATGACAGTAACAACCAAATCCTTTCCTTCACCAAACCCATCCTGCTGAGTTGCTCCCATGTTCCAAACAAATCAACTCAGATTTAGAAATAAAAAAAAGCACCACACCAAACATGCTGAGTTGCCAAACAAGTTTCTTCTAAAATCAAGACTGATTGAGTCTCCTTGCATACCTAGAAATGAGGTATAAACTACAAACATATCGATGTGTTTAAGCATGAGATTGCAACTCTATTCAAGAACTGGTATGAAAATCTAACTAATATAATCAAGCAATAATCAACAAAATTAAACTATTCTCAACCTGTTTTACTCTTTTAATTTACACCTACAGTGAGAAGAGAGATGGTATAATGATGGCATTGGGTATGTGATCCCAACATTCACCACACATTCCTCAATTTTCCTTCACCTAAATTGTCACCATCACATTCACTTGGGTAATAGGTAAATTACTTAGTAAATCACATTCACTAAGCATATAAGTACCTGATCATTTTTGCTTCTTTGAAGCAGTTCTTGTAGTCTTTCATATTCAGAAGACTTGTGTGATTTGTCATGTCCAAGGCCACAGAATCAAACATAATCTTCTTTTTGAGGTTTTACGATCCTTGCATAAGCGCCTACCTCAACTTCATCTAAGGTAGCATCCGGTTGTTGTGATCGTATCTCCTGAATAGTAGCCTCCATTGTTCTCTATCAAAATCCAGAAAGAAATTTTGAGTTGCAGCATATAAAATATGAAACAATTGCAACTAATATTACTCATCGCCGCTTCAGTATCTGGATACATAATTTTCATCATGTCTACATCAGATGGCTCATTGTTATTCTCTTTTTCCTTTAAAATAAATCTTATATTAATAGATACGAAATTTTAAATTATAAGACTCAGTTTTTTTAAATGTCTACATGATATAATGTTGGCCTAAACTTATTACACTAAATCTAGGAGATGAGAGGAGAATCGGTTTTTTTAAAGTTATTGTTGAGCCCATCCATAAAGATTCAAATCCTACTTTAAGGACAATGGTGTTACATGCTAGTGTATATCTAGCAAATTTCGACAGCATAACCCTGTACCTCTTCAATATACCTCATAAACCAATCATGACCGGCTCTTAAAATTGTCACCAAAGTGACAATTATTAAAGCTGGTTAAGATTGATTTGGTATACTGAAGAGGAGTGGAGTTAAGCTACTGAAATATATGCTCAAATATAAACTTATGCATGTAACATCATTCCCCTTAAAGTAGGATTTGAATCTTTATGGACCCCCTTAGTCCGGGACCTCCGAACTAAGGAAAGCCAACATAAATGCATTATTAGATGAACACCTTATGTCATCCATTTGTGCGTGCTACAAATGAGAACTAAAAGATGTTCATAAAATATTTATTCATCTTTGTTGACCGGACACTTACGTAGACTTGACTGATTTACGAGAAGAAATGGAGCTATGTGACCCTTATATTGTGCTTAAATATAGTGCTTAATATGATCATTTTTTAGAATGAACCAACTCAGCTCTGTCTTTTGATATGTAAATAAAATGTGTTGTAAAGGCTGAACATGAGATGTAAGCTATATATATCATTTACATATCATGTTCAGGCCATCTCATGTTCATGTCAAGAGCATTCAGTCAAAGCTATATATATCATTTACACTCTTATGTTTTATCAACTTTTCTCCAAGTTTACAAAGCTTTTGAGCCTGATGTTGGTTGACAATTATTAGAAGATCCAACATAGCTTCAAAAATAAAACTTCCTATCTTATGCCAGATTTGTTTACCTTGTAGACAATAATCCTTCAGATATAGTTTGCATTGATGGAAAAAAAGCAAAATATACATGGTAACAACAAAAACTAAAATTATGGTGAACACTAACTCAAATTGGTCACTTCATGAGCTCTTTCAGTTTTAAGACTTACAAACTAACCCTTAATTTGGATATTGATTATTTCTTTCCATTTGCATTGTAGTATAGTTAGACAGGGTATCCCATCCAACCCTTTCAATTATCATTTTTTAAACTCACATGCCCTTAGCTACAACATCAGAGTTACAACAATTATGCACAAGTGCTAAGACAATAAAGATGTACAACATCAGAGTTACAACAATTATGTAGAACATGGAAGTTTTCTAAATCAGATTTGCAACTGTTACAACAGTTATATAAATTGGCTACGCAGAGGTTTACTACTAACATAAATCAGTTCAACCAATTGGAATTAAAGGGAATGGAGCTACATAATTAAAGGTTTAAAACTTCAAAGATGTAAAGAATTACATTTACAGAGTAGAGTATGTCATCTCAAAGCTAGTTGGAGTTAGAGACCATTGGAGCTATAACATCACAAGTGAAGCATTTCGAGTGTAACCGAGCACCAGAGTAATGAAGCATCCCCAGAAATACAATACTAAAAATCAGATGCAAAACCAAGCTTCGAAGTTATAAAAAGTATAACATCATAGATAGACCAGATACGCAAAGAAACAAAGCTTCGGGGCATGTCAAAGGGATAAAAGCGCTCTTCATACATCAGTTTTTTGAAGATTCGCAACAGTTAAGTAAATGATTTCAGCATGATAGAGAGAAAAGATAGTTGGAGTTAAAGGGAGTGGCTACATAATCAAATGTTTAAATCATCAAAGAGTAAGAATCACATTTACATCACTAGAGTATGTAATCTTAAAGCCAATCGGGTCAAAGCCAACTTGAGTTAAAACATCACATGTGAAGCATTTCCAGTGTAACAGAGCATCGGAGTAATAAAGCATCACCATGAATACAATACAAAAAACAAAGAACAAATGCAAAACATTTCGAGCAAAACCAAGCTTCACAACTATATAGTCTCGAACATGTCCTTTCGAAGTTTTATCGAACCAAATTCGAATAGTTGCCTTACTTTTTCTATTGCACGAACTATCCAATCCTCAAGCTATCTATATTACTAACTTGGTTTCATTAAGTTTGCTCTGTGTTTCGAGCAAAAATATAAAAAAAATTAATCAATGAGTTGTATAATAGGAAAGGTTGTATTTACTTAAAATTACATGCATACATATTTGGAGAGCTGTCCAGGGAAGAGTTTACTTATGTAATTTAGTCAAATACATATTTTAGTCATAATTGCAGTGCTTGGTAAAATGGAACATTGCAGTGCTTGGTAAAATGATCCCACAGGGTAACATTGCATGATGTTCCAAGCACTGCAATGTAACATCATGAAATTATTTTAGTCATCCAGCACACGCACGGACGATATTTCTGTTTTAGTCATCCAGCACACGCACGAATGGCTTCTTTGAAGAAAGTTCAGAAACCATGAATATAATAAAATAAACCTACAAAAGGCTCGTTAAAGGATCTTGGGACAATCCAAACTCAATAAGTTTGAGTTCAAGTCAACATCCTAGGACTTGAAGCTTATTGAGCATGAGCTCGAATCCAAGTTTGGTTATCAAGTTTGAGTCTGAGTTGGGGTTGACTTGACTTGTTCATCGTAATAGGTTCATGGATTAAGTTTTTGATAGCTGTTTAGTATCTTGATTTGTAATTGGGGACTGGAACTAATTATACATAAAAGGAAATGTAAACATAGTCGGGAATCAATATAGGAATCTCAACGACTGGATTAAGTAAGATTATTGATATTTGACCTAGTCTGAATATCATTTTAGGGTAAATTACAAAAATATCCCCAATTATGTACAAAATACCAGTTATTCGTCTTAATTTTCATAGGTTGTAAATATGATTCCTATCTTTTATTGTATTAAATACAATTTATGTGAGCTTCCACGACCATATGTCAACATTAAACCATAACATTGAAAGTTTAGTGTCCACTTAATCATAACTGGAAATGATGACCATAATTAAGAATCAATGCTTAATTTGGACCCTTTTATGTAACTACCATTATTTTAAATGTATTCTCTTTGATCTTTGCAAGTTTGAATTTGAAAGATTCCCTTGTAGGACATGAAGTTTCTACGCTATAAAACTAAGCAACGCAGTACAACTATTGTAGGCATAATCATCATGAACATAATCTCAACAAGAGAATATTATCCCTCTTCCAAATGTGTGATATCAAAAGTCTAATTTCATGATGTAACATTGCAGTGCTTGGTAAAATGGAACATCAATTTTAGTTTCATACCTCTCCCTTCGCCCATCATCAACAGCCTCTAGACATTGACCTCCACCACTCCGTGCTTGCGAACATGTCCGTTGCATAGCCTCTCCCACTGGCCTCTCCCTCCGCCCATCGTCCACAGCCTCAGCACATCGTCCTCCACTTTCTACTCCCATCCTCATCCACTGCATTTCACCTCTACCATCACCCATCGTCTGCCCACCACCCACAGTCCTCTCCCTCCGACCATCATTCCCAGTCACAGCCCATTGACCTCCACCTTCTACTCCCATCCCTATCCACTGACATTTACCACTACCACTACCCATCCTAGTACATCTATCGCCAATCTCTCCTGATCGGCATTCATCACCAGACCATAGATCATTACCCTCCACAGCCACCCTTTCCCTCCTTTCATTGCCTCTTCCATGATAGGTTGCCCCTGACCATATCTCGCCACCGTCACTCTCTACCCATTACCGATCAAAATCACGATCTACCCATCTACGATCACCATCATCATCAGAATCCATCCTCCTCCATTTTCCTCGACCTCCGCCAATGGAACTACCAGCACCCCCTCCAGCGCCGCCCCCAGCGCCAGCACCATCGGCTGCATCACCAAGTCCCGCCATCACCGAGAAAAGTCGAGATGTTGAGCAGAAGAGAGACTTGAGAGAGGGGAGACAAATGACGGCGGGTGGTCTCGTTTCATAGGGTTACGGTTTTTGTAACAAAAAAAGGGGAACCCTCAAGCCGGCGGGTGGTCATATTAACCCTCGAGTCGTCTCATGTGAGATGTTATTCGAATGCAAATGGCAAGCAGCAATAATAAAAGTCCACTTGGGAATTTTATTACTTGATGGCACTTAAGCGACGAGTGTAAGTGGCAGATTTCTGTCACATAAAATTATGTCGGATAAAATCCGCCGCAATAACCACTTTATGTTGTAGTGCATATTCATATTTTTGAAGACCGACATGGAAACAATGTACAATTTTTTTCTAATATTTTGGGTTAGCGATAAACAAGAGCAAATTATCCTTTTTACTATTTCAATATGAACCAATGAAATGTGACATGGATGGCAGATATACTTGGGTGGAACTAGGAATCCTTGCCCATTAACTACATTGGTTTCATGTTATCTCCTTTAACACCAGTGGTGGAACATTTGTGTGGACTAATAAATAAAATTTACCTCAATTCTAAAGCTAAAATGCTCGCCTTACATGTTACGGTAACTTTGTTGAAGTCATCCCTTAAGGTGGTTGTTCACATAATATAAAAACGAAAAGTTTTCATAAGAATTTCCTAAAAAGATTTCATAAGAATTTCCTATGGAATGGGAACATGCAAGGCCATGCATTGGCTGAGGTGGCATGCGATAAAACTTGGCATCCTAGAGATAAGGATGCTTGGGGAGTTATCAATATGAAAAATTCAACTCCCTTCTTTCAAAATGAATGATCAACTTGTTCAAAATCAAAAACCATGAAACTCATCTGTTGTTCACGTAAATTCTCGTAAAGGTAGCTGGATACACTTGTAAACTTTGAAAAGCGAGGGACTCCACATTTTGGAAGTCCATTAAGGTCGGCTCCAAATGTGTACGTATAGCTTAAATAAAAAAACATCTTCTTACGAAAATTCGTACTTATGTCTAGACTCCATTGGAAGTGAACCCCTAATAAAGATTGCTTGTTCGGGCCATTGAAAAGTGGCAAAGAACAAAAACTGGTCGATGCTGAAGGCCTTAGCACATTAAATGCAAAAAAAATTGTTTAAGGCTATTCTGAGCCACGAGAGCACTAAATCTTGAGTTATCTCGATTGAGAAAGCTGTTGAGGATCTCAGTGGAGGGGTTACGAGAGAGAGGACGCCTTTATCTTATCATCTAGATTGAGTGGGAATAAAATCGATAAATTAATCAAATTAATCTACAATCTTTTCCTGATGGCGGAGTATATTGTCATCCTTTTACTCAAATGTTGGCCGTTAATATCTGATCCGTGGGTCACTTGTTTTCTGTGGATGCTTCATCATTAAAATATGCCATAGCGTCCTGTGCAAAAATGATTCGGAAAACACTGCTCTTATTTTCGAAGCGTGCGATGGAGATGGATGTTGTCGAGGCCGTTGATTACAAGGATGTGAGTTTGTGTTCTTCTACGGGGAGGAGACATCGTTGTCATGCTAATCAGATGTTCTTCACGGGGTCGTGGAAGAGATGTTCTTCAATGGGTCGTGGAGGACAAGGATAGGAGTTTGTGTTACATTGTGGATCAAAATGGTCACTTGTTGAGATATTGTTCGTAGGAGTATTGTGGGGCAAAAACGCGCTCCACATGTGCTTGATCCGATTCGAACCATGCCATCAGATTAACGGGTCGACCCATTCCAATCAAAATGGTTATCCATTAGATTGGATACCCGTTCTGTGAAATGGATATCGGACTACCCATGGGTATCCATGGATCGAAAATAATAAGATATTGGCCAAAGAAATTTTGTTAAAGCTAAAACTCCGAAATGGAGATTTCTGTTAAAGAAAATGATGGAGAAAGCGAAAAAAATAAAAAAAATCACTATATGTTTAAAAATCAAGATGTTCATGGACTATATATCTGGATCTTACTACCAATTTTAACAATATTATTGCATGATTATTGAATATGTAGGATTAGTGCCGTCAAGGAATTTTGAACGGTATCGATCCATTCATGTTGATGAGTATGATGACAGTCGATGAGTCTTGAGTAGGGATGCAAATGGACAGATACGTATAGGGATGCAAATATATATGTTATCATATTCCTTATCTATTTTTAATACAAACAGGGATTGGGATACAAATATCAATTGATACCAAAACTATTTAACTCTATCTTAAAAAATAGATACGATTGTAAATCGGATATTAATCGCATACGAGTAATATCGGAAATACTTTATAGATTGACTGCATAAATTGATGGAAAATACATCATAAAAATATAGTAAATATTCTTATATCATAAAAAATATACCAAATATGATGAAAGAAGGTATAAAATTATGTCATACATGGTATATGGATACATGTACAGATGTTTGTAGATATCAAAATGATATATATTCACATCCATTTTAAAAATGGATACGGTGTCAAAATCTAAATAAAACAAATACGGTGACGGATCGGACATGGATATGACCATACCCGTTTGCATCTCTAGCCTCGAGGGTCGAGGCAGAAGTATAGGTATATCCATATCCCATCTGCCATTATATCCGTTTTCATATAGATTTTGACATGATTTTTTTATTTTAAAGTTATTAATTAAGTCATAATAAAATAAATATCTATGCAAAGTCAGCATTTGAAAAATATGTATTGAGAAGCCGATTTGAGAGGAAACGTCGAGAATTTAGATGCCATATTTATCATTAATTGAAAGGAATCTCTGAGAGATGAGTCAATGAAATTATTACAAAATATTGTACAATATTTTAAATCTCAACTCGAGGCTTCCTGTGTGAATATTCAGCCATTATAGATTATAATTAATCTCAACTTTAATTCCCTTTTATGATTTTTAAATTACTATGATTTCATAGCTTAAAATTGAGTCAACACGTTAGGTGCCGATTTAGATGTGTTCTCGCATACCGAGGTACCGCAAAAGTTCGATTTTGACATAGATACAGATATGGATATCATTTAATATCCACAAATAATTAGAATAACGTTTATATCCCCGTAACCATATATAACATAATTTTATTACATTCTTTCACCAATTTGATATAATTATTATAATATATGCACATTTAGTATATTTATATCATATGTATTCCATCCAATACATGCAGATCTAAGTTAATATATATATAATATTTCTAATATTATTCGTACGACATTAATATTATTTTATATATGTATCCTTTAACACAGTAACATAGATTTCATATATGTATTTGCATCCCAATTCATACACAGTAACATAGATTTTATATATGTATTTGCATCCAAATTCATACTTATAAACAGATAAAATATGGTAACACCTACATCCATATATTTATCTATTTGTTTGCATCCGTAGTAAACACCCCCAAGTAGATCAACGGTCATTGTCCGGGTTAGAGAGGCGATGAGATGGGTCGACCCATAGATACCCGTGGTCCATTGGTTCGGAGCTCCGTATATCACGGGTCAAAGAGGTTTGGGTACCCGATTCGATGTGATCGGTTGGGTATCAATTGGCTTAGGGTCGATCCATATGGATCGGGTCGGGTACCCATCAAATTCATGAACCGTGCACAGCCCTAATTTTTCGTGTAATGAGGTTTGCATTTCATGTCATTCATCGAACCACCACCAGCATGAATGCACAATAAGAGAGCCTAGGCATCCAACATTTCGAAGGATGGCTATGTTGTTGTAGCGATAATTGGGGTTCTGATGCCGGAAGCCTATAATGGGGATCACATGAAGGTCACGGAGGATGTATGGCTCTTGTTCGGATCTAAGTTCGATGGCGATGTTGTCAAGCGTAACAATGTCAAGGTGATGGCTTGTGGTCTATTGAAGGTTGAGGAAGCACAAATTTGAAAGTGGAGGTTGGCTCTCATGGTAAGCAATGATGACACCACATGTGGTTCAGCAATGAAGCATCTTTACCAAATGCATGTCAGCTCCTCGACTTTTAGGATTCCTCTAAGATGTAGAGGTTTCGTCATCCCTAAAGACATCGCAGCATCGATGAATGATGCAGATTGAAAATTCAGGTGAAGAAAAAAGAAATTTTGGAAAGGAGGAGAGGAAGGAGAAGAAACTCACTGGTCGTGAGGGTTTTTGGAGAAAAAGCCTCTAGGCACGGGAAGGAGAAGGGGGAGAGATATAATGGAGGAGCTCCATTTTGGATTAAAACTTGAACCCCTATTACATTGCATATCATCTCCTTTATATAAGATGACTATAATTACAACACTAAAAGTAAATAAATCTCAAATCAAATAAAATCCTAATTAATTCTTAAAATATTTCTAACCAAATATCTAAATAATTGGTGATCAAAGACGGTCTCATTATTTAAGTAAATATAGAAATTATGATGGACTCAATTGGACGCAAAAAAATAACCACAATACTAATTTAATTAGACTATAATCTTATTAACGAATATTCTAATTATTTTGCCTGTTTAGCGATTCCATGGTGCATCACGAGGACCTTGTAAGTGTCACACTTTGGTCCATTCACTATGTTAATATCTATTGGGTTCATGCGGTTACCTTATCATATTTCAAAATTTCTTTATATTTTAGGCGGTATACACCAATGTCGTTAATTTTTGGTAGATTAAAAAAGAATTGGTATCTCTCTCGTGGTTGATCTGGAAGGAGTGATGCCTAAAGGTGTTTTAGGGTACAAAAATATTATTAAAAACATTTCACAAGAAATTGAGTTTCTTTGCATTCCAAACTCAGTTCTGATGCACACTGATTAATAAGTTTCAAATCAATGGTTTCTTTAGTACAGGGTAAGGCTTAGTTTTTATTTATTTTGAGATTGCCCTCTCATAATCTTTGCGTGACTTTTCTTCTGAGCGAGTTCATCAACATGTTTCTTTTAGCAAGTCCAATGGTGATAGCACTCAAATCCCCTACACCGATAAAGCAATTTAAGGTTACCCTGATGAAGCTTCCGAAAAGAAATGCTGGATCTAGCATGACATGGAAGATTTAGATTTTGTCTGCCTCACTATCAAGTAGTAGGATTGTTTTTGGATGATGCTTTGTCACTTTTTGTTTGGCAACTATCGTCTTCGCATTATTATTATCCTTGTGTAGATTACAAACTTGTTGGCATATACAAAAATAATTGCAATGATTTTTTGGGGTCTAGTTAGCATATACTAAAATAATTGCAATGAGTTTTTGGGGTTATGATATACGATGAATGAGTACGATCATTTCTAAAAAAAGTATTCTGAAAAGATAGATTAAATCATCATTCATTTTTAACATGTTTGAATTTGGTATAGGAAAGACTAGCCTTTTAATCTTACTTGTCTCCCTCAGCTAATATTTCATGTCTTAGTTATGCCTTCATGTAACGCTTCATCCATACATTCATGTGAAACTTCCTTATAGGTGATACCATGTTTATTGTATATTAAATACATATCCACTATGTGCTGGTGACAGGACGTTATCTATATAGATGCCAATGTAAGGTCTTGGAGGGCATGCGATGTCTAACAAGTCAGATCTGGCAATCATTGTGCTGGCCGCTCTCGCATCATGCAACACCCAATCTCAAGCAGATCAATCAACAATTAACTCACAATAATGAATAAGCAATAAAAAGGAGTGAGCCAAAACTTTATTAAACACTACAAAGATGTGTATAATGACAAGTAGTAGGGGTTGAAC
Organism: Ottelia alismoides; assembly: GCA_037367405.1. NCBI lineage: Eukaryota > Viridiplantae > Streptophyta > Magnoliopsida > Alismatales > Hydrocharitaceae > Ottelia > Ottelia alismoides. The sequence goes on along the minus strand of JAZKJV010008325.1, from coordinate 390,191 downwards.
TAGAAAGAAGCATACGGGGTAGAGTAGGAGAACGAATAGACAACTTAAGGATTTTTGTTTTTTTAATTTTTAAATGTTTTATGGGTCTTTAATCTTGTAAATTTTTACTTTGATTTTGAAAGTAAGATATAAGCTTATATGTATTAAATATATGATGACCACAAAATCGAGCGAGCAAGGTAAATCAGGTATATCTCATGCGGTCGTTCCGACCTCAATCACTCGGGTGATCAATCGAGAAGAATATACCACCAAAATAGAATAAAAATCAAACAAGCTCAAGTAGCGGTCTCGCTATTATATTAACCTGGTATAGCGACCAGGGTCGAATACAAGGAGCACGTGATGGCCTTGCGGCCTACGAAGTAGTCTAAAAAAGGGAAATAAAATAAAAGACAAGTGTTTTTGGATTTTTAATTTTTATATATTTTTTTGGATTTTTAATCAATTAAGAAAATAAGAAAACAAGTAAACAAGCCAAATACAAACAATTATTTACCAACTCAAAAATCAACCAAAAATTCAAATAAAAATATTTTTATGTTTTTTATATTTTTTTACTATTTTTGGGTAATTTTTGGGATTTTTCTGATTTTTATTGGATTTTATAAAAATCAAACAAGGCCAGAAAACAAGGGTACTGTCCAGTCATGTGTCAAGGGCCAAATTAAAATACAAAATGACCCTTATAACACCTGAAGGTAATTTTCCTGTATAGTAGAAAACACAAGGAAAATTTAGGCACCAAAATTATTATTTTTGGGTTTTTCAATTAATTATTAGAATTTTTATAGGTTTTTTAGTGTTTTTCAATTTTTATGAGTTTTATATATCTAAAAATGACCAAAATTGGTCAGAAAATCAAACAACTCAAAAAAAACAAAATCTAATTTTTTAGAATTTTTGAAGACATTTTAATATTTTTTGTGATTTTTAAAGCTGGAAAGTAAGAAAATGGAGTGTTTTTGAATTTTTAAAAATAGAAAAAGGGCTCAAAAATTTCTCAAAAATTTAATGAAAATTTTACACTGTGGCAGGAGCCACATGTCCAATTTTCACAAAATTTGGAGTTAATTTGATATTTTATTTAAAACAATCAAAAGCCCACAGTGTACAAGGACCTGATTGCAATAAAAATATCTTCGAGGGGCCTAATAGTAACAAAAATTGGGATCCAGGGGGTCCTGGTGCAATTTTTCCAAGAAGTCACGCGTAAGGCACGTGTCCTGAGCACACAGGGACCTATATGCAAATACTTTAAGTCCCTGGACCAATTAGTAACACGTACTAAAGGTCCGGGGGCTTAAGTGTAAAATGCCCTCAAATTTCAACACATGTTCTAAAAAACCACGCACAGGGGCATAAGTGCAAATATGGAAACTATCAGGCCCTCTATGCAAATATCCACAAAACTCACGTGTCCACAATGCGCAGGGGTATAAATGCAAATAAAATAACTATCGGGGTCCAAGGTGCAATTTATCCAAAAACAAAACAACTCTACTCTATATTTACAGGACTATATAATAAAAATCAAAAACAGAGGGGCCTAAGGACAATTACCCCTTATTAACGATCCAAGGGCTGAGTGCGCGCCACGTGGAGATCCAACGGTCCAGAATAGGGGACGCCTCGCTACTGAAACCCTTGGTGCGATCCGACGGCTGGGAAGCTGCCACGTACGTGATCCAACGGTCGGGGAAGGGTGGTGCTTCTTCGTCCGGATCGAACGGTCTGGATCGACCCTCCTCACGATCGTGTGGTGATGGCGCTCCTGGAATGGATGGCTCGGATTGAATCTGGAGCTAGAGGACGATCCAACGGTATCTGGAGGTCGAGGAAGAACTGATGGCCGGCGACCTTTGACGGCTCGCTGCGTGCGCTCCAGACCTCCTCGCGGGCTGTTGAATATCGGAGGAGCTTCGCCTTGGCCTCCCGCGTCTGTAGGACGCCTCCGATGGAACAACGGAGCTCCGGAGAGCTCGGTCGACTCCGGCGGAGGAGAAGCTCCTGGGCTCGAGTTGGAGGACCTCAGACAGTCCTCGTCGTACCTGTAAAATGGCACCAGAAGACTCCTGGGTCGAGGGCAAAGTGCCTCGACCCCGTTAGCGGTGGTGGAGGTGATCGGTGCGGCAAGATGGTCGAGCTCCGGCGATGCGACAACGGAGGAGCTCGTAACCCCAGCTCCTGTGCAAGCTGGGTTGAATGGATGGGCGCAGAAGATGCGCGAGGGGAAGGCGATCGTGATGGGTGATTCCGATGGTCGGGACGAAGACTAGGGTGGTCGGAATCAAAGGTCGTCGGCGACGACCTGATTTGGGCGAAAATCAAAATTAAAGACAAGGAAAGAAAACTACGTCTACCTGGGCGGATGGGTCGACTGGGCTTGAGCTCAGGGAGCTCTGGGTCATCGCCTCGCGGGTCGTCGAGGCCCGAGGCTCGAGCTCTACCTTCAGGCGGAGCACGGCGGTGCGAAGATGCCGGATCTGAGGTCCGGGCACCCTCTCCTCTCTGCGACACGGCCAACGACGAGCTGTCACCTCGAGGATGGCAATGGAGGTCCTGGGATGGAGGATGGGGAGCCAAAGATCCAGGAAGAGGAGGCGGAGCTCAGAATTTATACAGCCAGGGGTCTGGCTAAAATCGATCGGGTAGGGCATCTCAGAGTGCGGACCCCGAGGCGGGCATGCCGGCGAGGGTGTCGGATCTGGCAAGAACGAGTTGGACCCTGGGTTTGGGTGTGAGGTGATCGGGTCTGGAGGGGAGAAGAGAGAGAAGTCGGGCAAAAATTCCAAACCCGCGAGAAAGAGGTCCGCGGGGGGCAGTTGACGGGAGGTCAACGTCCCCCGGGGACCAATCAGAGTTTTCCAGGTCATAATTATTTAGAAATTCAAAATAAAATAGAAAAAGGACGAATTAAGAAAAACTTAAAACATAAAAATTGTTTATTTATTTATAAACTATTTTTTTATGATTTTTAATTAAATTTTTGAAATAAAAATAGGTTATTTACAATATAGTACACTATATAGGTATATATACAACATTGATTTTAAATTTTTGATTTTTTTATTAATTATTTTTGTGCATTTTTATTCCCATTTTGTATTTTATTTATTTATAACATAAAATTAGGAATAAAAAGGTATTTTTTATATATTTATTATTTATATACAAGGGATAACTAATTAGATATATACATCTATATACATGGTGTATGTACAATGTTATTTTTTATTTTTTATTTTTAATTTTGTTCTTTTTATATTGATTTTTGCTTTTATGGTTTTTATTTTATTTATTTACACCATAGAATATAGAATATATACAAATTTTATGGAAATTAATTTATTCATTTATAAGGTGAAATAAATACAAGTGTGGGTTTATACACAAGGTGAATATGTACAAGGAGAGTTTTTTTCTTTTTAATTTTTTCTATTTTTGTTTTGATTTTGTATTTATAAATATATACAATTATATACAAGCCCATTTTATTCTATTTTTGGAGGAAAATATTTATGTGATATTTACAGGTATATTTACACACATGAGCTCCCTATCTCTCTCTACTTTGGCTTTTATGCGGTCAGGCCCATGCTGAGCCCTCCCTTGGAATTAGGTTGCTCAATATTTATTCTAAATATTTCCCTCTTTTTCTTTTTAATCTTTATTCTTTTATTTTTGCACAAAAACATGCTAATTATTAGTTTTTACACTATGCATGCTCTTTGGTAATTATTTGTATTTACAAACATATACATGCATTTGCAAAGGTTTTTGTAGCTAAGATATAAGAATAAAGAGTGATGAATGAGTATTCATCACCCCCCTATACTTAACTTTGCTAGTCCCGCAAACACTTATTTGATAAAGAAGTGCAAAAAGCGAAAGAAAAAGAAAAAGAGGAGAATGCACATGGTTCAACATTGAATATTAAACTTGCCTTCATTAAATTGAATTATGGAGCTTGATCAGATCTTTGGATTATTAATGTGTTGGAACCTTATTTGGACTTAAGCTTAAAACTCCACAGCCTCTAAGTTCCACTAATCTCTAATCAAGACTCCTCAATAATCCAGATCAGAACAAGTCATCAAACACAAACCCTGAAGACCATGAATCTTTCCTTGTACTGTGAATGTGAGGTATAAGCTCTCCACCTCAGAAATGGCAACTTGACAACCCTCCCCAACAAGGTAACTCTATGACCCCAATATGGCCACTCTTTCCTCGAGGAGCGGGGTATTCCCTTCTAAGTTCAAGTTCAACCGGCTCAAGAAGAGGGGGAAGAAGAGAATGGACCATGGCCAGTATGGCCATGTATCCTTGGGAGCTCAACCAGTGTAGCCAAGTCTCCCTGTTGCAAGCTACATAAGGTGGGACATGAATCTCAAGCTTTGCTTATTGCACTATATACATACTCCGGTGGGATTATCATTTTCTATCAGACCCACCACTTTTTTGGAGTTATTTGCATTTTTTTTTCAAATGCATCTATACAACATATACAAGTGCAGCATATATACAAGGAGTTTTTCCTCTTGATCCAGTAGACTATCCCTCCTTTGAAGCATTATTGCAACCCACAACTCCTGTCGTTAGACCTCATGGCAACCAGACCAAGTTGAGACACACTTCCTTCACTAAAAGAAGAAGAGAGGTTCCGCCTAGAAGTACTACCCTCATATGCTACCCCAAGTCAAGGAAGACTCCCTCCTCACCACCTCATCCGTAGAGAGCTCGATGCAAAGTGCTGTGTCCAAGTAAAGCCATTGTCCCTATGAGTCATGTGTGTGTTGTTAAGTGCTCTACTTAGGCTCATTGAGATGACATGTGATCATAGCCTAGTGGACTCAAAGAATTAAGTCACCATGGACCTGAAAAGCCTTAAACCTCAGCCCTATAAGGTTCCTCTTAGAAATTAGGTGGATTAAGATCTTAATCAAGCTCCATTTCCCAATTTAATTCCAGGCTAGTTTAAATGTCAACTATAATCCAGAAAAACTATATACATATATACAAAGATGTTATTTACACAATATTTACAAACATGCAAAATTTTTGAAAAATGTTTTGAAATCATGAATGCATGAAGTGCAAGTTTTGCAAAAGTATTTACACACATTTACACAAGATTTTTGCAAACTTTTTGATTTTCAAAACATTTTTGAAAAATTTTGTACTATATACATAATTTTGATAAGAAACTATTTACACAAACTTTACATAAAAAGATTTTTGAAATATTTTTACAAAATTAATTTATACACTAGCTATGTATGTGCAATAAAAGAATGTTTATTTACAAGAAAAAATTTTAATTTTTGTGGATTTTAGGGTTTTTAGCCATTTTTATTTATTAACACACTCACACAAAGTACGAGTTATGGCTAAAGTATATATGAAATATATACACACCTCCCTATACTTAGCTCGAACGATGTCCTCAGAGTCAAGAGCGATGAAGAAGACATAACTCGTGCTTAGTATAGGGAAGTGAAAAGGAAGGCTATATACAATGACGAATGAATGAATGAATAACCAAGAGAGTCTCGGCTTTTCCCCCTATACTTAGGATCTAATAATCCTAAGTATAGCAGGCTGTACACAAAGGGAAAACCGAGGGGAGAATGTACAGGGTCTACCCCCCCTATACTTAGGGTAAAATATCCCTAAGTATAGGCAGCAACAATACGGGTAGAAAGAAATCAAAAGAAATACTCAAAGGTCCTACATCCCCCCTATACTTAGGGTAAAGTACACCCTAAGTATAGCATAATCAAATATGAATAAAGGGATGTGGGACTAAAGAATGTGATGATATGGACATCTGGATCTATACAGGTCGGAAGAACAGTGAAAATCAGGCGTGAGATGCAATAGATGTGAGTCAAGAGACCACATCTCACGCAAAATGAATAGGGGCAACATCAACGACCCGCGGCTCATGATCTAGAAATGGCTTAAGCCGCTGGCCGTTCACTCGAAAGGTACTCTCTGAAGACAACTCGGATATGTCAATGCTACCGTTGTCGTGTACCTTTCTCACCAGGTAAGGTCCCTTCCATTTGCTCTATAGCTTCCCTGGAAATAGACGAAGCCTCGCATCAAACAACCATACTCTCTGTCCAGGCTCAAAATGCTTGTGGCTGATGTGAGAATCATGCCACTCCTTCACTCTCTCCTTATACTGTAGGCTGTTTGAGAAGGCGGTATCTCTAAGCTCCTCCGAGGCTGCTAACTCTGCCCTCCTCTGGTCTCCTACACTATCTGGATCAACAAGTATCTTAGTGACTTCCCAACGTGACCTGTGTCTCAGCTCAACAGGTAAATGGCACAGCTTGCCATATACGAGGCGAAAGGGAGATGTGCCCAATGGTGTCTTGAAAGACATCCTATATGCCCACAAGACTGAGTCCAAAAGCTGTGACCAATCCTTTTGGTCAGGGCAGACGACTTTCTGCAAAATAGTCTTGATCTCCCTTTTCGACACCTCGGCTAGACCATTCGTCTGTGGATGGTATGGAGTGGCAACTCGATGGTCTATACCGAACTCGCTAGCAAGGGCCTTCACCTGGTCGTTGATGAAATGAGACCCCCCATCTGAAATCAATACTCAAGGTACCCCGAACCGCGTGATGATGTGCTTCCTCAAAAATCTGCAAACGGTCCTGGCATCAGCGGTTCAGGCGGGGATAGCCTCAACCCAACGACTCACATAGTCAACGGTTAGCAGAATGTACTCAAATCCCTGACTTTTAGGGAATAGACCCATGAAATCGATGCCCCATGCGTCAAAAACCTCACAGAAGTGAATGGGCTGCATCGGCATCATATCACGCTGTCCACAAGTGCCCATCCTCTGACAGTCAGTACACCTCTTCACGAACTCATCGAAGTCCTTGAAGAGGGTAGGCCACCAAAAGCCGGATTGGAGCACTTTCTGTGCCGTTCTCCTCCCAGAGTGATGTCCTCCTGCCTCAAGCTTGTGGCAGTACGTGAGGACGCTATGGTGCTCCTCCTGAGGAATGCACCTACGCTAGACGCTATCCCCTCCTTCGTGGTAAAGGATGGGATCCTCCCAGTGGTAGGACTTGGTCTTCGCAAGGAAGGTCTCAAGCCTCTGCCTGGGCCAACCTTGTGGGACTTTCTTAGCAATAAGAAAGTTGACAATGTCGGCATACCACGGGAGTGAAGCGATAGCAAGGATCGCCTCATCTGGGAAGGTCTCACAAATGGGATCAATCAGCTCAGAATCCTCAGGCTGCTCTCGCTCTGCTCTCATCTGCTCCATCTCTCTCCTCATATCTAGCATGAAAGCTCCCTGATCCCTCAACTGCTGCTGTACTGTCTCGAGGGAGGCGATCAGGGTGGAGTTGATCGCACCCTGGTCCAGAACAAAGTGCTCGGGCTGTGGACCTCTAGAGCGATGATGAAAGGGATCTGACGAGGGTCTAGAGTAATCCACACAAGGCGGGATCACAATGTCGCTGAGGCGACCGCTCAACAGATCCCAAATCGATCAACAATTAACCCACAATAAATATATGCAATAAATATTCGAAAATGTGGAGTTAAAATTTATTATAACTCTACATGCAAATGTGTATAGGTGTAAGTACAGGTAGAGGTCGAACACTGGGAGGCGAATGGTTGTATGTGATGTATCATTCAATTATTCAATCAATTGTTCATGTCCTTTTATTGTTTTTGTGGGTTTTGGGTTTTATGTATTTTTTATATTTTTATTTTTATAATTTTTTTATTTTGAGTTTATATTTTATATATATATATATTTATATTTTTTTGTAATATAAATATATAGATATATATATATATAAGATATATATATAAAGAGATATATATATAAGAAGAGAGAGAGGATTAATATAGTCTATAGATATATATATATATAAATACTTAAAATATGCATAGATATAATTCTTTTTTTGCTTTTTAATATTTTTTTTCTATTTTTTTTGTTTTTCTGAAATATTTCTAATTTTTATGTATTTTTAATTTCAAAAAATGTCCTTAATAAAGGATTAAATAGATAGCCGAATATAATTTGGGTTTTAAAAATATAAAATAAACTCCAAAAATTCCCAAATTAATTTTAATACATTAATAATATATAGATAATTATAAAAGAGAAAAATGTATTTTTGGTATTTTTTAAAGGTTTTTCTATTTTTTTGGTGGATTTTGGAGCTTTCTGATTTTTTTATTTTTCTTTTTCATATTTTTAGGGTTTTTTTAATTTCTGGACTCAATATAGATATAAATAAACCATATATATTTTTTTTGGAATTTTTCAAAATCATTTTCTATTTTTTTTGTATTTTATAAATTAGACAGTACAAAAATGGCTCCTATTTCATTTTTAATAATTAGGAAAAGTGCAAAAAATGTAAAATAAAATATGGGCGTGTAAGAGCATCACATAGAGCATTTATCCTAATTTTTGTGAATTTTTAGAAGCCACGTAGGTAATTTTAATAAATGGATAAAAGACACAAAAATAATTAAGCCTGGCAGGGGCATTTTTGCAAATAAAATAAGTTCAAAGGGTTACAGTGCAAAAACACCAAAATATTATAACGTATTCTACAATTTTCAGGAATAAAACCAAATAAACCAACCCGCTAGGGCCCCCTTGCAATTTAACCATCACGTGGGACTACACGTGATCCGCACTCACAGGGACCAGAATGCAATTTCAGAAACTACAGGGTCGTGGTTGCAATTTTTCACAAAAATAATACACATTATATTTTATTTCATGGACTAAAGATAAATATGCAAAAATACAGGGGGACTTGTGCAATTTTCCCACCTCACGTGGGACGACACGTGAGGTGACTGATGAATACTCATTCATCACTCTTTATTCTTATATTTTTAGCTACAAAAACCTTTGCAAATGCATGTATAAGTTGTAAATAGAAATAATTACCAAAATCATGCATTGTGTAAAAACCTATAATTAACATGTTTTTGTGCAAAAATAAAAGAATAAAGATTAAAAAGAAAAAGAGGGAAATATTTAGAATAAATATTGAGCAACCTAACCCAAGGGAGGGCTCAGCATGGGCCTGACCGCATAAAAGCCAAAGTAGAGGGAGATAGGGGCTCATGTGTGTAAATATATATGTAAATAAAATAAAAATATTTTCCTCCCAAAAAGAGACTAAAATAGGCTTGTAAATACTTGTATATATTTATAAAGATAAAAACAAGATAAAAATAGAAAAATTAAAAAGAAAAAAAAACTTTCACCATGTATATAGTCCACTCATATTTATTTTTTCAGCCTTATAAATAAATAAAATTAATTTCCAAAATTTCTATAAATATTCTATATGATATGGTGTAAATAAATAAAATAAATTAAAACAAAAACAAAATAAAAAGAACAAAATTAAAAATCAAAAAGACTATTGTAAATATACCATGTATATAAATGTACATATGTATTTATTTCACTTATGTATATAAATAATAAAAATAAAATAAAAATATCTTTTTGTTCCTTATTTTATGATATAAATAAATAAAATATAAAATGGGAATAAAATTGTATAAAAATAACAAATTAAAAATCAAAATTAAAATCCTATATATTGTATATACACTTATATATAACCCTACTATGTAAATACCGTATTTTTATTTTGAAAAATTAATTAAAAATCACAAAAAAACAGAAAAAATTAAAACAAAAATATTTCATGTTTTGACTTTTTAATAATTGGCCGTTTTCTATTTTTAATTTAATTTCTAAACATTTGCCTCGCGGCCGCTTCCCATTGGTCCAGGGGATTGTTGACCGCCCGGTCAACTGCCCCCCCCAGGACCACTTCCCACGGGTTAGTTGCCCGACCCGACTTCTCCCTAATTTCGCACCTAAACCCGATCCCCTCTCGCCTAAACCCCGGATCTGATTCATTCATGATAAATCCGAGACCCTCGTCGGAGCCCCGCCTCGAGATCCGCGCACTCCATTACCTTACCCGACCTCATCTTTCCGGACCCTCCACCGTATATAGCTCGAGCTCCGCCACCTTCATTCCCATCTTTGGCTCATTCGCTCCACCCCCAGTGACCTCCAGTGCTTGAGTGAGAGTGACAGCTCGCTCCAGGTGTTGTCGCAGCGAGGAGAGGGGCCAGGAACCACTGATCCGGCGAGACACACCGCCGTGCTCCGCCCAGAGCAGGAGCTCGAGCCTAGGAGGTCGACGCTCCTCGAGGCAAGGACCAGGAGCTGCACAAGCTTCTTCCCAGTCGATTCATCCATCCAGGTAGAACCATTGCCCTTTCTTTTTTGCTAATTTTAGATTACCCCAAATTCGCTCCGCCGTCGTGTTTCGCTGATTCCGACCATCCCACTGTTCCGTTCGACCATCGGAATCTACCATCACCTCCGCCTTCCTCCCGCGCACCTTCTTCGCACCCCCATTCAACCCAGCTCACACAGAAGCTGGGGTTCGAGCTCCTCCGTCCACACCCTCGCCGGAGCTCGCCCACATCGACCCCCCGACCACCTTCACCACGCCTAACGGGTTCGAGGTAGTTTGCCCTCGACCCGCGAGCTTTTTGGTCTACTTTGCAGGTTCATCCAAGCCCATCTGAGGGCTTGGACCATCCGGTCCAGTAGCTCCACCTCCGCCGACCTCGCCGGAGCTCTCCAGAGCTCGGTTGGGCCATCGGAGGGCACCACTCGACGCGAAAGCCTCCCACGCACCTTCTCCGATCTTCAGCGAGCTTCCAGGAGGACGCCAGTGCCGCCACGAGCCCGGCAAAGGTCGCCGGCGCTCAGTTCGTCCAGCATCCTCTTCCGCCGTCCGATCGCCTTCGACCTCCAGTTTGCATCTCGACCGTCCATCTGAGGAGGTCCCGTCACCGTCAGATCCTTGGAGAGGCGATCTGTACCGCCCGATGCGCATGGTTTAGCCACCGACGCCCTCCACTGTTCGATCCTCCACGTGGCTACGCCTCCGCCGTCTGATCCGTGTGAGGAGTCCAGCTTTGGAGCGCCAGCCGTCCCTCACCGTCTGATTCACCACATGGCGTCCATCCAACGGCTCCATTAATAAAGGGTAATTTACCCTTAGGCCCTCCTTTTTCTTTTATTTAGCATTTAGTCTTGTAAATACATAGTGTAGTTATTTAGTTTTGGTACAATTGCATTGTGGACCTTGCACTTTACTTTCTTTGCTTATATGCCCCTGTGTATGGTGTAGCACGTGCTTCGACACGTGGTTTTCTGGGCTATTTGCATTTTATACCTTATAGTTCTGAGATGTTATGAATTGAATGAAAACTTTTGGAATATTACTTTTATACCCCTGTGCGTAGTGTAATTGTGCATGTGCGTCTTTTATTGGGTATTTTGCAGACAGGCCCTTGGGCTTTTGGTACCTATTACCAATTAGCCCTCGGAACTTGTTTTCCTTACATTTAGGTCCCTGAATGCCCCAGGTACACGCGACACGCGTGTTCTCCTGGGTATTTTGCGCCGGACCCCCCAGGACTCTTGGTATTTGCACTCAGGTCCCTGTGCACAGTACCTTCTTTCTATTTTTTAATAAAATAGCAAACATACTCCAAATCCAATGAAAATTGGATACATGGCTCCTGGCATAGTGTAAACTTTTCTGGGATTTTTGGAGACATTTTTGTTTTGATTTGATATTTTTAAAAATTCAAAAACATCAATTTCCGTTACTGTTTAATTTTGAAAATCACAAAAAAATATTAAAGCCTATCTAAAAATTACAAAACAATTACCTACTGTTTGTTTTGTTGTGCTTGATTTTCTAGCCAATTTTGGCTACTTTTCATTATACAAAACTCCTAAAAATTACAAAACACCTAAAAACTCATAAAAATTCTAATAAATAAACTAAAAACCCAAAAATAATAATTTAGGTGCTCAAATTTTCCTTGTTTATTTCTCTATACAGGAAAATTACCTCCAGGCTTAGTGGGGATTTCTAGATATTTTATCTAGGTCCCTTAAGCTCGGCTGAACAGTACCCCTCTTTTCTTACTTTTTTTCATTTTTAGAAAATTAAATAAAAATCAAAAAAATCCCAAAAATTCATTAAAACAGTAAAAATTATAAAACACACAAAAATATTTTTATTTGAATTTTTGTTGATTTTTAGTGCCTTAAATAAATAATTGAATTGCTTGCTTTTCTTGTTTGCTTTAGTTTCTTAATTAATTAAAAATCCAAAAAAATATAAAAAGACTTAAAAACCACCAAAAATACCTTTTTATTTCCTTTTCTTTTCTTTTTTGACTACTTCGTAGGCCGCGAGGTCATTTCGTGCTCCTTGTGTTCGACCCTGGTCGCTATACCAGGTTAAAATAATAGCAAGACCGCTATTGATTTCGATTTGATTTTATCTTTGATTGGTGGTCTATTTTTCTTGATTGATACGACCAATTGATTGAGGTCGCGATGACCATTTAGTACCTTTACCTTAGTCGCTCGAATTTTCGTGTCATCAGTGACGTTGACTGGACCCAAGTGTAATATGAAAACAATACAGGGGATCACATGCAAAATTTCCACATTATTTACAACTTGCTATTTATTTTACAGTATTACAAATTAAATGCACAAAAAGACAGGGGTAAAAGTGAAAATTACCCCCAAAAGGCGCGCTGGCGAACGACTAGGATTACTTCACTTGACACGCGTCGCACATCCAACGGCCTGTACCGGTTCGACGATGGGCGCTTGAGATTAGATCCCGTGGAAGATCTGACGGTCGTGGCATCGCTCCATCGGACGGCTGGCGTTAGAACTGGGGCCTTCGTCTTCATCCAACGGCTAGGAGCCCACGTGCAAGAACAGGGAAGAAGGCTCGCCGAGGCGAGCTTATTCCGCCTGGATCTCGCTCCTCCGCCGGTCTTCACCGCACCTGAAGGTCCTCCAAGCTTCCTGGAAGGTGTCTCTAGCTGCTGGAGGTCTCGGATCGACCAGAGGCACACTGGAGCGCCCCCGCGAGGTCGGAGAAGGCAAGGTGCTCCAGGTACCTTCGGCGTACTTTGATTTTGACTCTAGGTGCCTATTCGCGCACCAGACCTACACAGGAAGATCACACGGCTCGAGGGCGTCACCCTCGACCTGGGGTTTGAAGCTGTTAGCATAAAAACGACGGTGGGTGGTGATGCTCCGGCGAAGTGGCGGAGGCGAGCATCGATTCGCAGATCTAGGGAAGATCTGGTTGAACAAAGATGGCTGGAAGGTGGAGAAGGCGGTGGGGAACGAGATGACGGTGGAAGGTAGTCGGGAAACGGTCGAAAACACGGTGAAGAAGTCGTCGGAGCGGAGCTCCGGCGAAATTCGAAGAACCTAAATTACGCTAATCTACTAATCTAAATGCAAAATAAATGACAGGAATAAAATGCAAGAACGAAAAACTATCTAAGAAACATAAAGGCGCAGCTCTTATACCTGAAGGGACTCCAGGGAGCAGGGCGGCTGCCGGAGCACCGCCGTGGGTGCAACCTCCGCCTCTCCGATCGATTCAAGGTGCTAGCGAGCTCCTCCTGTCACAAGGAACATCGCCGGGACCGAATTCGGGGAAGGGATTGGCTGAAAGCTGACCAAAATTGAAGAGGAGGCGAAGGTTCCTTATTTATACACAAACTGGGCACCCTTATTGACCAGGCTGTAGCCGGCGATACGAGCTATGTACAAAGGATCCAGGATCACGGCGGGGATCGCGGATGATCATAGAATATTTCTCATGAAGAGACTGTTGTCGATGGAGCGATCAATCGAGCGGGAAAAAGGCAAGAAAATGGGGGAAGCGACATGTCTGACGGGTCAGTCAGAGGAGCAGGGGGAGTTGACCGAAGGTCAACTTTCCCTGGCCCCTGATTGGTCCACATCGGACCGATCTTGACCTTATTATTTAACATAATAAATGGATTAATTAGAATTTACTTATAAAATAAGAAATGTTTATAATTTAATATAGTATTTATTTCTGATTTTTATTTATTTTTTTGAATTATTTTATTATGGATTTATTTTAATAATGCATTTATAAGTATATTCATGTATATGTATTTTTATTTTGTTTATTTTATTTTATTATTTTATATTCTTATTTTATAAATTTATAACTTATTTTTGTGAGTATAAATATATTTTTATTTAATTTTTATGAGTTTACTTACATTTTTAAACAACTGTGTTTGTGTATATGTAAGTATACTTATAGGTATTTTACCTATATATTATATACATTTTATTTATTTAATGAATTTTATTTGTTTTATTTTGGATTTGTATTCTTAATAAGTTATATATAATATATACATTGTTATAGAAATATAAATGAATAAAGAATAAAAGAATAAGAATCCCTTTTATTTATGTACATATAGGTAGCATAGGTATCTTGCTTAGGTATTACCTAGGCTTATTTTATTTTACAAATTATTTTTGGTTTTATTCTAATGTCAATATGTACATGAATTATATACATTATCTACAAAATTCTAAAAATATGAATATAAAAAAAATAATGAATATTGAATAAAATGAATATTTTAATCAGGTATTATGTACAAGAAGGGCCAAAAACCTAACTTCCACAGATGGACTCCAAAAATTATGAAACCAATTTTATTAAATAGTTCTTGGAATGCTATATACAATTAAAGGTGAGCTTGGGTGATTTGGAGTTTTTATTTGTTATGGGTCTGTGAAGTTGAGATTTTGGCTTTTTATTCTGTGTATAAAATGTACACTGGACATTATTTTTACACAAACTCAATTTTGTATATTTATTTACAAGATTTTCTACAACTTTCATGAACAAAGTTTCTTTATTTGATGAATAAATAATTACGTACAAAATAGGTGTCAAAAATGCAGAAATGAATAAATAAATAAATGAGGTATTTATTGTATACAGACCCTTATCTCCCCCTACTTTATTCCTTGTCGACCAATTCCATGCTGGCCTTGGTCTCGGGGTTCGGGTCATAAAATATTTGCAATATTTTATTCCCTTTTCTTTTCTTCCCTTTATTCTATAATTTTGGCATTAAAAACCTTATTTAATGTACAATAATTACAAGAAACAATGAATGCTATTATATACAAATTAATGCTATTTACATGCATTTGCTGGGGTTTTTAAGGCCAAAATGATAGAATAAAGGTGATGAAATGGAGATTCATCACCCCCCTATACTTGCCTTTGCTAGTCCCTAGCAAATACTTATGCAATAAGTGCAAAAAGAACAAAGAATAAGAAGAAAAGAAAAAGCAAAAATAAAGAATTTAAAGAAATAAATTGAATTGATCATGATTATTAAACTCATCTGTACAAAATCAAAGTTTGGAGCTCAGGTTAGACCTTGGTGTGAGAATGTGTGTGGAACCTAGTCGGGAACTAGCTCTAAAACACAACAGCCTTCGATAGTCACAGAACTCGGTTCAACCCACCTCAATAGCCTGGTCAGAACCAGTCTACATCAGACGCAACCCCTTATGACTATGAAGCTGACTTGTATAGTGTAAGTGATAGTGGCTCTCCCCAACTGAAATGACAAAGGAACTGACATCTCCAGAATGACAACCCAATGATTCCCTAATCCAACAGCTCTTTCCTCGAGGAGCAGGGTATTCCCTTCTAAGTTCAAGTGGCATCCGACTCAAGAGGAGGAGGTAGAGAAAAGAATGGATGGTAGCCAGTGTAGCTACCTATCCTGGGATGCAAGACCAGTGTAGTCAAGTCATCCAGCTGCAGGCTCACATGGTATAACTTTGATGCTCAAGCTTGCTTATTTTCTATATACATACTTTGCAGGAATTTTATTTTTCTACAGGCCTGACCATTTTTTTTTCAAACATACTATTTACATCAGCATTTACATAAGGACTTTTTCCTCTTGAGCCAGAAGACTATCCCTCTTTTGAAGCTTTATTGCAACCCACAATCTCCTGTCTTTAGACCTCATGGCTATTGAACTAGGTTGGGGTGCACTTCCCTCCCTAGACAAGGACGAATGTTTCCACCCATGTGCGTCTCAGACTGGCAAATCAAACCCCCTCACCATTCCAACTGAGTTGAGCCAAGTGAAAGGTGCAAGTGTCCAAGTTAGGTCACGGTCGGCAAGAGTTGTACGTGTGTCTCGAAAAGTTCTAGTTAGTCCACTGAGGTGACTTGAACCCAGCCCTGTTTTCTCAAAGAATTAAGTCTGAATAGACCTGAGGTACCTTAAATCTAGTTCCCATAAGGTTCCAGTGCAGTTAGGTGCAGTAAGGTCCAACCAAGTTCCAATCTTCGACTTTATTGGACTAGTTCAAACATCAAGCTCAATCAAAGAATATAAGAATGCTATGCAAATGCTTTTTACAAATATGCAAAGAATAATGCAATTTTTCAAAGAATTTTGAAAACAAAGAGATAAATTTTTACACAAAGAATTTTTGCAAATAATTTTGGCACTCAAAGTATAAGATATGCTCAACTATTTACACAGGCGTGCCGCTTTATTTTAACAATTTTTAAAGAATTTAGAATTTAGTTTTTATTTAAAGGTATATATATGTACACTTATTAAAGAATCTTGTTTATTTTTATTAAAAAATAATAATATAGTATTTTAGTTATTTATTATATGTGACTATTCCTCAAACTTATTTTACACAATTTTTTCAAATAATTTTTGAAAACTATAGTCCAAAATAATTTTTACAATCATTTTTACAAACATGTACACACATTTGAAAAATCATTTTGCAAAGGTTTTTCAAAATAGTATGTATAGATTTTTCAAGATATTTTTGCAACCATTTTTCAAACCATTTGCAAATCATTTTTCAAACATTTTATTTCACACAAAGAAAATAAATTTTACAAACCACACATTTTTACACAGGTTGAAAACATGTAACAAAACATTTTCAAAATAGTTTTCAATAAATGTTCACAATGATTTTCAAACTATTTTTCAAATATTTTGCAAAAAACATTTTCACCTGATTTATTAATCAGTATATACAAAAAGAATTTGAGGAACAATCACATCTCTTTTTATTAAGGGTTTTTAATGAATTTAAAGAATTATTAGCCATATTATTAAGAGAATACGAAAGTACGAGTTATGGCTAAAGTATATACATAGTATATACGACCCCCCAATACTTAGCTTGAGCTATGTCCTCATAGATCGGAAAGAAAAGAGAAGACATAACTCGTACTGAGTATAGACAAGTCTAAAGAATATACGAATAAGAGATGAAGGAAATAGAAGTTGACCGCTCCCCCCTATACTTAGGATCAAGTAATCCTATGTATAGCAGACTGTACACAAATCAGGGAGGGTCAAGGGTGGGAATAGACAGATGAACAAATCAGGGGTCCACCCCCCCTATAGGACAAAGTACGTCCTAAGTACAGAAAACTAACACAAAGGGGCGACACCTTTTATTTAGATACAAAATATAGAAAAGGAAAAGAAGAAAAGAAGAAAAGAAGAAAAGAAGAAAGGAGAGATATATACAGATAGATGAAATGATCGTGGAGAATATACGCATCACTCCCCCTATACTTAGGGTGAGATATCCCTTAGTATAGGCAACAACAGGAGTGACAAAACTGAACAACGAAAGAACAACGCGGTGTGTACCCCCCTATACTTGGGACAAGGTACGTCCTAAGTGTAGACACAAAGATGTGGCGATAGATCTGGGGCACACATAACATACGGGAGAAAGAATTAAAAAGGGCACACATATATACAAGCGGTGAAAAACTGGTGTAGTACAGGACGGTGTCTGTTAAGCGACTACCGTGCTCTCGTCGTCGTCTCCCTATGAGAACGGGGACGCAGCCAGAAGGTGAAAAGACACCCTGATATGCAGTCAGGTGGGTGTCGGCTACCAGGGTTAATCAGATCAAAAAGTGAAGCAGGGTCCAGTAGCGTGAAGCAGTCAATCGGCTCATATGGTCAACATGAGGGAACAAAGCCGATACCGTAAGACCGGGAGGAAGAAAGAGCAGTACGGACTCCTCCGATCAATCATGGTCTCAGATAGATCGGAAATAAAACATATGAGACTGTGTGATGCACGGTGGTGATATAATCTGAAAGTCACAATAATACACCGAACAACACAATATGTGGCTCAATCTTGCGAGGGTTCTCAAGGTGAGTGAAATCAGAGAATAATCAGAAGACTCGGCTCCGTGCTCCAACAGAAAGGAGACACCAGCAATGAAGCTGAGTACCTACAAGGTGATGTACCCTCCCGCAAATAACCCTCGGGGAGTAGTACATGCTAGTCAATGAATAATCAGAACAGAAGCTCACCCTTCCGAGGGTCATCAAGGAGAGCGGGCTCAAAGGAGCCTGATCCATCAGACGGATCAAAGGAACGATCTCGGTAGGCGACAGAGCGGCTACCAACAGAAGAGACCGTCAAATCAAGAAAGTGTAGCAGCGTCCCGCAAATAACCCTCGGGGAGCGGGCTGCCAACTAGTCATGGGAACAGCAGATACCAGAAGCTCCACCTTACGAGGACCGTCAAGGCGAACAGGCTCAAAGGAGTCTAATCAGATAGGTCCCATGATCCGCAGATCAGATACACAACTCAAGATGGGACCAAAAATCATAGATATCAGACGACTCGATTCTGTGCTCCGCAAATCGGAGCCACAGTCAGAAGTGGGAGCCGAGCATAAAGAGAGTGTCGCAGTCTCTCGCAGATAGTCCTCAGAGAGCACTGTGAACTAAGCAAAGAATAGTCAGAACGTGTCTCTACCTTGCGAGGGCCATCAAGGATAGAGAATGGCTCAAAGGAGCCGGATCCATCAGATGGACCCGCCTAGTGGTCTCAGTAGTCGACAAGGCGGCTACCAACAGAAGAGACCAATCAGATCGGAAATATGCCATAGTCTCCCGCAGATAACCCTCGGGGAGCTATGAGCTAGGCATGGAATAATCAGAAAAGTGGAGCTCTTCCTTGTGAGGACCGCCAAGGAGAGAAGACTCAGATGAGTCTAATATATTGGCCTCGTGTACTGACAGATCAGGCACACAATCACAGGGGGAGACCAATCAAGCATATCAACTGACGTAGTTTCAGGTCCCATAACAATGGCAACCCAAGTAGTGGATGAAACCGCAGTCCTAGAAATTATCGCATTCTCCCGCAGATAGTCCTCGGGGAGGAATGCGAGCTATATCAATGAAGATCATGGGAATGCTGGCAAGTCATCTCAGGTCCTCAAAATCAATAAATCACTCAATCATCCGGAGGGCATAAGATCAAGCAAGGGAGCAAATAATCATGTCAATCACCAAACATCCCTCGGGTTAATCCAATCCGCTGAGATGGCACGAAAAATAGTCAGGAATCCTCTAAGTGCCAGGGTGGATTTGAGAGTCAGGAGATCAAGGATGGGTCAGTCAGGAAGATGAGAGATCATGTAGGAACCGCACACCTATATCAGGGAGTCCAAATCAAAATAATCAGTCAATCCTCAAAATCAAGATGGGTGGATCCTCAAGACAGATGGATCGATCAATACTCATGAAGTCTTCACCAAATCATCGCATCATATCACATCCTCAATCCGGTGTGCGAGAACTAAATCTTCAATAAATAATCACACCTAATGATCATGCATCATCAAAAATCCCCAATATGCTCGTATGCATGTATCAACGACAAATCCACCACATCAATCTCAACAACCTCAACATCATTGGCCCGACTTACACAAATAATTTGTATACGTATTCCTCGATGCGGGCCTCATCAATATGCACAGCATTCCTGGGTAAAGGGAGAGATGATACGGGGGAGACGATGAAGATGGATAAGAAGGGTAACACAGTGAAGTGGAGAAGCTGATTGAGCGGGCGTGCCAATATCATGGGTGGTAGAGAGGTGATACAGAGGGTACGAGGAGGGTGGGCTAGAAGATCGGTACATAGACAAAATTGGGTGTTCCACACAGGGCGGGAACACCGTCAAAATTGTGGTCCGAAGAGAGTGCTCTCCCCGAACCAGAGAATGAGAATGGTACAGAGAATACGAAGAAAGTGATGAAGAAGAGGGAAACAAAGGACATGGCAAAGAATGATTGAGCTCAAGCGCCAATATCACGACTCGATGCAATATGAAGAGATATATGTATAAGAGAGATAGAGAGACTCAAAGATAAAAATGCATGACTCACACGGGCGGGACCGACTGCTCTAGGGATGAAAAAACACAATGGACTCCAAGTCACAATCAAGACACAAGGCAAACCCCCGATTAACCTACTCAACACAGTGAAGACCATCAGGTGGCGGTCCTTTATCTTTTCAATTTTAGAGTTAGGTGAGAATCACAAAAATTGTACAATCACATAGGAGGCTTGATAGGATTTGGGCTCTACTCCTTAGTGTGTACGTGAGCAATTTAAAACGCATGCAATGAGGGGGTTGCTCTCCCCAAGACAAGGAATTCATTATATTTTATCTTTAAGTCTAATAGAGTTAGCAGTCCCGATTTTATTTAAGTTATCACTTTTTTGGGTATTTTCAATGCACGTGCCTATCGAGGTTCCAATTTCCATTAAACATCCTAGGTTGGCAAAATCAGAGGGAGAAGATCGGAAAAGCCATGCAAGTCGGAAAACGATGATGCATGCTAAGTAAGAAGACTTACAGTGCCTCCCAGCTCTCTCCATGCGGGATGCATAACCGAATTTGAAACCTATGCTATATGTGAATGAAAACCGAAGAAATCGCCCCAGGTTCAGAAATTGCTATTATCGTGAAGCACCACAAGTCTCTCATTAATCTTTAGCCTTAAAAAGTCCGGTCTTGGCTCACTCCTCCTCTGTGCTCAACACACTTGAGCTTAGGAGAAAGCGCTTTGCGGGGCTCGCTGTGGCACAAAGGCTAAAAGATAAATGAGCGGTTGTTTAGAGTTTGATCTAGGTCCAAAGCGAACTATAGGTACATGCAAATATTAGGGTGTTTGGACAAAAGCGCTTTACGGGGCTCGCTGTGGCACAAAGGCTAAAAGATAAATGAGCGGCTGTTTAGAGTTTGCTCTAGGTCCAAAGCGAACTATAGGTACATGCAAATATTAGGGTGTTTGGACCTAACTCTACGAGCAAGCAACTCCTAAGCTAAGGCTCATTCACACAAAATAATAAAAATAAAATAAAGAAAAGAAGAAGAGTCAAAATCATCGAGGCCCCCAAGGGAACAATCCCTCGGGCAATGGACCTCGGGAGTCGAAGCATACCTGTGAGAGTCATGTATTATTACAAACTTCAAGTGTCACTCTCTCACATAAATATACATGATAAAATGAAATAAAATAAAATGCTTAAAAATAGAGACTGTCTTCAAAAATCCTCCTTCTTCTGTCATGGATGCTCTCTCTTGTTGGCTCGCATAGAGGAGCCAACTCCACCTCGCTTGGATGCATAGGTCCTCCTAAGAGGTCCTCCTTCGCTTGGCGGTCCCTCGCATCAACGACAAAGAAAGAAGATGGTCAGAGCAATCAATCAAATAATATCAAATAGAAATAAAAACCAAACAAATAAATAAATCAAGGACATGAGCAAACAATTGAATAAATAGTCAAATACGCTTACAAAATCATACAAAATCCGTTGCCTCCCCGGCAATGGTGCCATTTGATGAAAGGGATCTGACGAGGGTCTAGAGTAATACACACAAGGCGGGATCACAATGTCGTTGAGGCGACCGCTCAACAGATCCCAAATCGATCAACAATTAACCCACAATAAATATATGCAATAAATATTCGAAAATGTTGAGTTAAAATTTATTATAACTCTACATGCAAATGTGTATAGGTGTAAGTACAGGTAGAGGTCGAACACTGGGAGGCGAATGGTTGTATGTGATGTATCATTCAATTATTCAATCAATTGTTCATGTCCTTTTATTGTTTTTGTGGGTTTTGGGTTTTATGTATTTTTTAAATTTTTGTTTTTATAATTTTTTTATTTTGAGTTTATATTTTATATATTTTTTTATATTTTTTTGTAATATATATATATATATATAAGAAGAGAGAGAGGATTAATATAGTCTATAGATATATATATATATAAATACTTAAAATATGCATAGATATAATTCTTTTTTTGCTTTTTAATATTTTTTTCTAATTTTTATTGTTTTTCTGAAATATTTCTAATTTTTATGTATTTTTAATTTCAAAAAATGTCCTCAATAAAGGATTAAATAGATAGCCGAATATAATTTGGGTTTAAAAAATATAAAATAAACTCCAAAAATTCCCAAAATAATTTTAATACATTAATAATAATATATAGATAATTATAAAAGAGAAAAATGTATTTTTGGTATTTTTTAAAGGTTTTTCTATTTTTTGGTGGATTTTGGAGCTTTCTGATTTTTTTATTTTTCTTTTTCATATTTTTAGGGTTTTTTTAATTTCTGGACTCAATATAGATATAAATATACCATATATAATTTTTTTTGGAATTTTTCAAAATCATTTTCTATTTTTTTTGTATTTTATAAATTAGACAATACAAAAATGGCTCCTATTTCATTTTTAATAATTAGGAAAAGTGCAAAAAATGTGAAATAAAATATGGGCGTGTAAGAGCATCACATAAAGCATTTATCCTAATTTTTGTGAATTTTTAGAAGCCACGTAGGTAATTTTAATAAATGGATAAAAGACACAAAAATAATTAAGCCTAGCAGGGGCATTTTTGTAAATAAAATAAGTTCAGAGGGTTATAGTGCAAAAACACCAAAATATTATAATGTATTCTACAATTTTCAGGACAAACCAAATAAACCAACCCGTCAGGGTCCCCTTGCAATTTAACCATCACGTGGGACTACACGTGATCCGCACTCACAGGGACCAGAACGCAATTTCAGAAACTACAGGGTCCTGGTTGCAATTTTTTCACAAAAATAATACACTTTATATTTTATTTCATGGACGAAAGATAAATATGCAAAAATACAGGGGGACTTGTGCAATTTTCCCACCTCACGTGGGACGACACGTGAGGTGACGTGGACTGGACCCAAGTGTAATATGAAAACAATACAGGGGATCACATGCAAAATTTCCACATTATTTATAATGTGCTATTTATTTTACAGTATTACAAATTAAATACACAAAAAGATAGGGGTACAAGTGAAAATTACCCCCAAAAGGCGCGCTGGCGAACGGCTAGGATTACTTCACTTGACACGCGTCGCACATCCAACGGCCTGTACCGGTTCGACGATGGGTGCTTGAGATAAGATCCCGTGGAAGAACTGACGGTCGTGGCATCGCTCCATCGGACGGCTGGCATTAGAACTGGGGCCTTCGTCTTCATACAACGGCTAGGAGCTCACGTGCAAGAACAGGGAAGAAGGCTCGCCGAGGCGAGCTTCTTCCGCCTGGATCTCGCTCCTCCGCCAGTCTTCACCGCACCTGAAGGTCCTCCAAGCTTCCTGGAAGGTGTCTCTTGCTGCTGGAGGTCTCGGATCGACCAGAGGCACACTGGAGCACCCCCGCGAGGTCGGAGAAGGAAAGGTGCTCCAGGTACCTCCAGCGTACTTTGATTTCGACACTGGGTGCCTATTCGCGCACCAGACCTGCACAGGAAGATCGCACGGCTCGAGGGCATCACCCTCGACATGGGGTTTGAAGCTGTTAGCATAAAAAGGATGGTGGGTGGCGATGCTCCGGTGAAGTGGCGGAGGCAAGCATCGATTCACAGATCTAGGGAAGATCTGGTTGAACAAAGATGGCTGGAAGGTAGAGAAGGCGGTGGGGAACGAGATGACGGTGGAAGGTAGTCGGGAAACGGTCGAAAACAC
This sequence comes from Ottelia alismoides, assembly GCA_037367405.1. Lineage (NCBI taxonomy): Eukaryota > Viridiplantae > Streptophyta > Magnoliopsida > Alismatales > Hydrocharitaceae > Ottelia > Ottelia alismoides. The sequence goes on along the minus strand of JAZKJV010008325.1, from coordinate 366,304 downwards.
GGTGAAGAAGTCGCCGGAGCGGAGCTCCGACGAACTTCGAAGAACCTAAATTACGCTAATCTACTAATCTAAATGCAAAATAAATGACGGGAATAAAATGCAGGAACGAAAAACTATCTAAGAAACATAAAGGCGCAGCTCTTATACCTGAAGGGACTCCAGGGAGCAGGGCGGCTGCCGGAGCGCCGCCGTGGGTGCAACCTCCGCCTCTCCGATCGATTCAAGGTGCTGGAGAGCTCCTCCTGTCACAAGGAACATTGCCGGGACCGAATTCGGGGAAGGGATTGGCTGAAAGCTGACCAAAATTGAAGAGGAGGGGAAGGTTCCTTATTTATACACAAACTGGGCACCCTTATTGACCAGGCTTTAGCCGGCGATACGAGCTATGTACAAAGGATCCAGGATCACGACGGGGATCGCGGATGATAAGAGAATATTTCTCATGATGAGACTGTTGTCGATGGAGCGATCAATCGAGCGGGAAAAAGGCAAGAAAATGGGGGAAGTGACAGGTCTGACGGGTCAGTCAGAGGCGCAGGGGGAGTTGACCGGAGGTCAACTTTCCCTGGCCCCTGATTGGTCCACATCGGACCGATCTTGACCTAATTATTTAACATAATAAATGGATTAATTAGAATTTACTTATAAAATAAGAAATGTTTATAAATTAATATAGTATTTATTTCTGATATTTATTTATTTTTTTGAATTATTTTATTACGGATTTATTTAAATAATGCATTTATAAGTATATTTATGTATATGTAATTTTATTTTGTTTATTTTATTTTATTATTTTATATTCTTATTTTATAAATTTATAACTTATTTTTGTGAGTATAAATATATTTTTATTTAATTTTTATGAGTTTATTTACATTTTTAAATAACTGTGTTTGTGTATATGTAAGTATACTTATAGGTATTTTACCTATATATTATATACATTTTATTTATTTAATGAATTTTATTTGTTTTTATTTTGGATTTGTATTCTTAATAAGTTATATATAATATATACATTGTTATAGAAATATAAATGAATAAAGAATAAAAGAATAAGAATCCCTTTTATTTATGTACATATAGGTAGCATAGGTATCTTGCTTAGGTATTACCTAGGCTTATTTTATTTTACAAATTATTTTTAGTTTTATTCTAATGTCAATATGTACATGAATTATATACATTATCTACAAAATTCTAAAAATATGAATATAAAAAAATAATGAATATTGAATAAAATGAATATTTTAATCATGTATTATGTACAAGAAGGGCCAAAAACCTAACTTCCACAGATGGACTCCAAAAATTATGAAACCAATTTTATTAAATATTCTTGGAATGCTATATACAATTAAAGGTGAGCTTGGGTGATTTGGAGTTTTTATTTGCAAGATATGGGTCTGTGAAGTTGATATTTTGGCTTTTTATTCTGTGTATAAAATGTACATTGGACATTATTTTTACACAAACTCAATTTTGTATTTTTATTTACAATATTATCTACAACTTTCATGAACAAAGTTTCTTTATTTGATGAATAAATAATTATGTACAAAATAGGTGTCAAAAATGCAGAAATGAATAAATAAATAAATGAGGTATTTATTGTATACAAGCACTTATCTCCCCCTACTTTATTCCTTGTCGACCAATTCCATGCTGGCCTTGGTCTCGGGGTTCGGGTCATAAAATATTTGCAATATTTTATTCCTTTTTCTTTTCTTCCCTTTATTCTATAATTTTGGCATTAAAAACCTTATTTCATGTACAATAATTACAAGAAACAATGAATGCTATTATATACAAATTAATGCTATTTACATGCATTTGCTGGGGTTTTTAAGGCCAAAATGATAGAATAAAGGTGATGAAATGGAGATTCATCAAGCGATCATCAGAACTGCCGACCATGGTCTCTGCAAAATCAAATGATCCAAACTCAGGTGCCGATAAATCTGCTAATCTCTCCTCTGGCAAAAGAAAGGGGGTCGAGGGGGAACATGGTGGAATCATACTCGGGTTCGGAGAGCAGGTCTCGGCTCTCGCGAACCAACCTAGATGAACGGATAGACGCGCCCGAAAGCGGTGCAACCAGAGGCTGCCTAAGAGATCGTCTGCCCATCATCTTGATGTGGCGAGTAAGGCGGATGAGATCTGGAGAAACTATGATCACAAGCAAACCCCAAGTTCACCAACGCAACGCGAGCTGAAGACCGTGAAGGCTCGGTCAATTATCTTGTCAATTTTATTTTGGTGAACAATCAAGATATCAGAGCGATTACATGACCTGCTGGGATACCCGATACTTTCCCAACCGATTGTCCCGCACAGAAGAGTCGGTAATCAGTCGAGAATGGTACCGGAGGGCTCTACCTAGTGTTCGAGTCACTCTCTCGCGCAATCAAACCAAGCAATGAGGGGGTTGCTCTCCCCAAGATAGATTTTTAAGTCAAGTGTCTTTTAGTGATCAATAGTTTTAGCAGTCCCAATTGTATGGTTTTTCTTTTTAGGTCTTTTTCAATAAAAGCAAAGAGGCCTAACGATTTTTCGGTTCTCCTTGTTATTAAGTCAAAAATAGAGGGAGAAGATGAAAAAGCCGATGCGCGATGAAATCAATGATGCATGCAAAGTCAGAAAGGCGTACCTGTCTCCAGCACTCTACATGCAATATGATCCGCGCAGAAATTTAAAGACAGAAAGTAAACTGCTTATATGGTGCAGCGGGACAAGCCAAGTCCTAAGCAGGCAACTTCTACTCGAAAGAACCATCTAGCTGGTCACCAGCCTTCGATCTTGAGAGTCTGGTCTCGGTCTACCCCTCCTCCTCCCGATAAATCGGGTTCAGGAGCAACGCTTGGCAGGGCAGGCTGCGGCACGTAGGCTCGAAGGAAAATGAATCAGCTATTTTTATTATCTTTTTATTAGTAGGTCCAATTAACGATATATAGGCACAAGCAGTCTATTAGGTATTTGGATCCTACTCAGTATGGCATAATCAAGTAGAAAGTCCTACGGCTAGGGGCTCGAGAAAAACCACGTAAAATCGTAAAAGGCAGCGAAAAACTAAAGCCGCGAAGAAAAGCCGCGAAAAACCTAAGGGTCCCCTGAGCACACCGATGCTCGGCGAAACAGACCCGAGAAAGTCTAAGTCCAAGCTGAGTGTCCCTGTATTATTACAATTATCCAAATGAATAAAAGAAAGTCTAGCTACTCTAACTACTCCTCTCCCACTCAGCTACTCTCTCACGCTCTCCTGCGGCTCCTTGTAGAAGGGAGCCGCCTCCGAATCCCGCGGTTGCTTCGGCGTCTTGAGAGTCGCCGCCTCTGTCCTCGGGCCCACGCAAGAAAGTAAACAAAGTGTTATCAACCAGAAAGAATAATCAAATCAATGCACGAAAAAATAAACAGGGTTATATGTGCAAAAATGACAAATAAAATAAACAAGTAAAATCAAACAAAAATAAAAATAAAAGAAAAGAAAATAAAACAAAATAAAACAAAAATAAGAGAAAAACAAAAAGCTGCGAAAAGCCGCATACTCAGAAAGAGCCGCGGAAAGCTGCGAAAAAGAAAATAAAAAGAAAATGAAAAATAAAGAAAAAGACTACTAAGCCGTGCTCCCCGGCAACGGAGCCATTCTGATGACCACAAAACCAAGCGAGCAAGGTAAATCATGTATATCTCATGCGGTCGTTGCGACCTCAATCACTCGGGTGATCAATCGAGAAAAATAGACTACCAAAATAGAATGAAAATCAAACAAGCTCAAGTAGCAGTCTCGCTATTATATTAACCTGGTATAGCGACCAGCGTCGAACACAAGGAGCACGTGATGGCCTTGCGGCCTACGAAGTAGTCTAAAAAAGGGAAATAAAATAAAAGACAAGTGTTTTGGTGGATTTTAAATTTTTATATATTTTTTTGGATTTTTAATCAATTAAGAAAATAAGAAAACAAGTAAACAAGCCAAATACAAACAATTATTTACCAACTCAAAAATCAACCAAAAATTCAAATAAATGTAATTTTTATGTTTTTTATATTTTTTACTGTTTTGGGTAATTTTTGGGATTTTTCTGATTTTTATTGGATTTTATAAAAATCAAACAAGGCAAGAAAACAAGGGTACATTCCAGTCAGGTGTCAAGGGCCAAATTAAAATACAAAATTTCCCTATTAACACTTGAAGGTAATTTTCCTGTATAGTAGAAAACACAAGGAAAATTTAGGCACCAAAATTATTATTTTTGGATTTTTCAATTAATTATTAGAATTTTTATAGGGTTGTTTGTGTTTTCAATTTTTATGAGTTTTATATATCTAAAAATGACCAAAATTGGTCAGAAAATCAAACACTCAAAAACAACAAAATCTAATTTTTTTAGAATTTTTGAAGATGTTTTAATATTTTTTTGTGATTTTTAAAAGTGGAAAGTAAGAAAATGGCATGTTTTTGAATTTTTAAAAATAGAAAAAGGGCTCAAAAATTTCCCAAAAATTTAGTGAAAATTTTACACTGTGGCAGGAGCCATGTATCCAATTTTCACAAAATTTGGAGTTAATTTGATATTTTTCTTAAAACAATCAAAAGCCCACAGTGTACAAGGACCTGATTGCAATAAAAATATCTTTGAGGGGCCTAATAGTAACAAAAATTGCGGTCCAATGGGTCCTGGTGCAATTTATCCATGAAGTCACGTACGAGGCGCGTGTCCTGGGCACACAGGGACCTATATGCAAATACTTTAAGTCCCTGGACCAATTAGTAACACGTACTAAAGGTCCGGGGGCTTAAGTGTAAAATGCCCTCAAATTTCAACACATGTTCTAAAAAACCACGCACAGGGGCATAAGTGAAAATATGGAAATAATCATGGCCTCTATGCAAATATCCACAAAACTCACGTGTCGACGCACGTGTCCACAATGCGTAGGGGTATAAATGCAAATAAAATAGCTATCGGGGTCCAAGGTGCAATTTATCCAAAAACAAAACAACTCTACTTTATATTTACAGGACTATATAATAAAAATAAAAAACAGAGGGGCCTAAGGACAATTACCCCTTATTAACGATCCAAGGGATGAGCGTGTGCCACGTGGAGATCCAACGGTCCAGAATAGGGGACGCCTCGCTACTGAAATTCTTGGAGCGATCCGACGGTTGGGAAGCTACCACGTACGTGATCCGACGATCGGGGAAGGGTGGTGCTTCTTCGTCTGGATCGAACGGTCTGGATCGACCCTCCTCACGATCATGCGGTGCTGGCGCTCCTGGAATGGATGGCTCGGATTGAATCTGGAGCTGGAGGATGATCCAACGGTATCTGGAGGTCGAGGAAGAACTGATGGCCAGCGACCTTCGCCGGCTCGCTGCGTGCGCTCCCGGCCTCCTCGCGGGTTGCTGAATATCGGAGGAGCTTCGCCTTGGCCTCCCGCGTCTGTAGGACTCCTCCAATGGAACAACGGAGCTCCGGAGAGCTCGGTCGACACCGGCGGAGGAGAAGCTCTTGGGCTCGAGTTGGAGGACCTCAGATAGTCCTCGTCGTATCTGCAAAATGGCACCAGAAGACTCCTGGGTCAAGGGCAAAGTGCCTCGACCCCGTTAGCGGTGGTGGAGGTGATCGGTGCGGCGAGTTGGTCGAGCTCCAGCGATGCGACGGTGGAGGAGCTCGAAACCCCATCTCCTGTGCGAGCTGGGTTGAATGGATGGGCGGAGAAGATGCGTGTGGGGAAGGCGATCGTGATGGGTGATTCTGATGGTCGGGACGAAGACTAGGGTGGTCGGAATCAAAGGTCGCCGGCGACGACCTGATTTGGGCGAAAATCAAAATTAAAGACAAGGAAAGAAAACTACGGCTACCTGGGCGGATGGGTCGACTGGGCTTGAGCTCAGGGAGCTCTGGGTCGTCGCCTCACGGGTCGTTGAGGCCCGAGGCTCGAGCTCTACCTTCAGGCAGAGCACGGCGACGCGAAGACGTCGGATCTGAGGTCCGGGAACCCTCTCCTCTCTGCGACACGGCCAACGGTGAGCTGTCACCTCGAGGATGGCAATGGAGGTCCTGGGATGGAGGATGGGGAGCCAAAGATCCAGGAAGAGGAGGCGGAGCTCGGAATTTATACAGCCAGGCGTCCGGCTAAAATCGATCGGGTAGGGCAGCTCAGAGCGCGGACCCTGAGGCGGGCATGCCGGCGAGGGTGTCGGATCTGGCAAGAACAAGTTGGACCCTGGGTTTGGGTGTGAGGAGATCGGGTCTGGAGGGGAGAATAGAGAGAAGTCGGGCAAAAAATCCAAACCCGCGAGAAAGAGGTCCGCGGGGGGCAGTTAAACCGGAGGTCAACGTCCCCCATGGACCAATCAGAGTTTTCCAGGTCATAATTATTTACAAATTCAAAATAAAATAGAAAAAGGTCGAATTAAGAAAAACTTAAAACATAAAAATGGTTTATTTATCTATAAACTATTTTTTTGTGATTTTTAATTAAATTTTTGAAATAAAAATAGGGTATTTACAATGTAGTACACTATATAGGTATATATACAACATTGATTTTTAATTTTTGATTTTTTTATTAATTATTTCTGTGCATTTTTTCCCATTTTGTATTTTATTTATTTATAACATAAAATTAGGAATAAAAAGGTATTTTTATTTTACTTTTATTATTTATATACAAGGGATAACTAATTAGATATATACATCTATATACATGGTGTATGTACAATGTTATTTTTTATTTTTAATTTTGTTCTTTTTATTTTGATTTTTGTTTTTATGGTTTTTATTTTATTTATTTACACCATAGACTATAGAATATATATAAATTTTATGGAAAATTAATTTATTCATTTAAAAGGTGAAATAAATACAAGTGTGGGTTTATACACAAGGTGAATATGTACAAGGAGAGTTATTTTTTTTCTTTTTAATTTTTTCTATTTTTGTTTTGATTTTGTATTTATAAATATATACATGTATATACAAGCCCATTTTATTCTATTTTTGGAGGAAAATATTTATGTGATATTTACAGGTATATTTACACACTTGAGCTCCCTATCTCTCTCTACTTTGGCTTTTATGCGGTCAGGCCCATGCTGAGCCCTCCCTTGGAATTAGGTTGCTCAATATTTATTCTAAATATTTACCTCTTTTTATTTTTAATCTTTATTCTTTTATTTTTGCACAAAAACATGATAATTATTAGTTTTTACACTATGCTTGCTCTTTGGTAATTATTTGTATTTACAAACATATACATGCATTTGCAATGGTTTTTGTAGCTAAAATATAAGAATAAAGAGTGATTAATGAGTATTCATCAATATACTATATAGAAAGGGAATAGAAAAGATATGCTTTTTGGATTTTTATAATATAACAAATAAACTCAACATTTCAGAAATAAGATGTTTTGGGGTTTTATAGATTTTTATCTATTTTTGGTGATTTTTGGATAATTTTTAAGAATGTTTATGGACTTTTAAATAATGAAATACACAAATTAAAGAAAACAAAAAATACAGGAACTTGAAACAAGTTTAATAAATATCTATCAAATCATATGAACCAAATTTCAATTTTCCTCTATACTAGATAATACAAAGAAAATTCAGAAACTTAAATCATCTTTTTGGGATATTTCTATGGGTTTTTTGAATTTTTATAATTTTTTGTATTTTGCAATTTTTAGGAAATTTAATTAATATTTTACAAAAATATTTGATTATAAGATAATATTTGAACAGAAGCTAAATAAAAATACATTTTTTAGAAATTTTCAAGACTTTTGTAGTTTTATAAGTTGTTAAATGCTAGACATGAGAAAATTCAATGTTTTAAATTTTTTCTAAGTAGGAAAATATTTTTAATTACCGTGCAAAAAATATATGTTATTGAATATGGTTTCAGGCACTTAAGATATTTTTCTATATTTTTTAGATGCAAAATGATATTTTTAATGATAAAAACACAAGTACAAAATTAAATCAGCAATATAGAGACCTAGTTGCAATTTCTTTGATGTTTCAGAGCATTTAACAATCTTTTAATAAGGTCCAAGGCATACATGAAATTTTCACATAATAAATATATTATATACAGTAGTGGGGGTATAAATACAAATAAATGGAATACTATGATGAAACATGCAAACTCTCCAAAATATTGTGTACTTCGATTCAAAGTTTCTGGATCAAATAATAACAACAAACCTAGAGAAGGCCGCACAAAATACCCTGGGCACAAGCACGTGAGGTGACGTGGTACATGACTAAAGTGCAATATAGATGGAGCATGGGTCCCAGTACGCAGATATTACAAAACTTTTATAACTGCAAATAAATGTTTAAATACTAAACTATAAATACAAAATGGCAGGGGGTGTAAGTTGGAAAATATCATCGCATGCGTGTTTACGGACAGCATAGATGATTTCACTTATCTATGTGGTGACTGCTCAATGGTCGATGATGCTTTGACAATGGAGGGTGAAGGTTAGATCCCATCCTCTAATCTAACACTCCTCTGGCATGTGATCAGATGGATGTTTTACATATGGAGCTCGCATCTTGATCCAACGGCTCTGAGATGCTCTGGAAGACATCTCAAGAGAAGGTGGGAGATGAACTTTGTTCGAGCCTCCTTGGCGATGTCGATGGTCTCCGGAGCTTCTGAGATGCTCAAAACATTCTTGAAGTGATTCCATAGCTTCCTGATGATTCAAAAAGTTTCAGACCTCGTCGGAGGAGGTCTAGAGGTTCAGAGGAGTTCAAGCTCCTGGAGCTGCTTGTCCGAATCGATTTGACCCTCAAATGAAGTCCCTTTCTGCACGGAAAACTTCAAGTCTCGAGGGCGAAGTCCCTTAACCCAGTGGGTAGCAAAAAAGGGTACTGGATGAGTGAGATGAATCGATCTTCGACGGAAGACGGGGGAGAAGATCGGGTGGATCTGATCTGAGCGAGATCAAGGTGGAATGATGGGCTGGAAGATGTGGAAGGGCAAGAAGAAGAAGATGGTATTGTTGGCGGGTAGGTCAATGGTCAGAACAGGAGGAAAAAAAGCCAAATCTCAAAGCTCCAACGAACTACGATTTTGGATAAAATTGACAAAATCAAATGAAATAAAATGCAAATATAAGATACCGCTACTCTTAAGAATTGAAAATATAAATAAAAAGGAAGCTCACTTGCCTGGAATGGCCAGAAGAAGAAGCACATGGAGAAGGTCTCCGACGATGGTGAATCGCTTCCTCCGCTTGTCCTCGGCACCGTAAATCTAGATGTTCCACTCATTGTCACTATGGATCATCTCTGGTAATGATTTTTGAAGAGAAAAATAGGTTAGAAAGGATTAAATTTCATAAATGGATAGAGGAGGTATTATTACAAGGTTGCTAGAGTGAGGGTCTTCGGTTAGGGTTTTCTCATAAATCAATGTTTGACTTGGGACACTCTTTTATCCACGTGAAGGTTGACGATTCTATGAAGAAGATCCACAAAGGAATCGAGAAGAGATTGGACTTGATTCAAGCACCAAAATTTGGAGAAAAATGGAAAAAACATAGCAGTGACTGGTCCATAGAGTTGGCGGGATCGTTGACCCAGGTCAACCGATGCGAAATAGAAATGAAGAGAAAATTATTTTGGTAAATAAAATGTAAAATGTGAAAATTGTTTCTTATTTTATGTACTATTTTAGGTTATTTTTATTTATTTTTACCATATTATTTGTTATAGGTTAATTTTTACAAGTGTAATTATAGGTATTTATACCTATGTTTTATGTATTTAATTTTTATTTTGTATTTTAAATATTATTAATGTGTATATATTCCATATATTTATTATATATTTAAATACATATTTACATATTTTTATTTCTTTTTTTGATTTTATTTATACACTTAAATAAATAGATTTATGTATATCATAGGTATAAAATACCTATGCATTTTATTATTTATTTTAATGTATTTTTAATGGTTTTATTTTATGCTTGTATTTTAGTATGTTTCAAATAATATCTATAAGTATTTAAAAATATAATGAATAAATAAAGTGGGTAAAATGTTTAGATGTAAAGTACAATGCGACCGAAAAAACCAACTTTTGCATCTTAAATCAATCTTTATTGAAACCACCTTTATTAAATTGATTAAACTAATTTTAAGAACAATGAAGTTGAGTTTGATGAATTTTGAATTCATGTGGCAGAGATATTGATCATTGAAGTTCTATTTGCAATTTTTTAATTTGTGTGTCCCGGCCTCCCAGTCACACTATACATTATTTTCATATGTAATTATTTTTGTATTTTTCCAAGTATTCTTGTACAAGTTCCATGTTGATTATTTATTTAAGGTCTATAAAATGAATAATAAAAAAAGTGTAAGAACGGTTGTACATGTAGTGTAGTGGGAACCTAGGGTTTCTTTTCCGTGTTATTTTGGTTGTATTTATTTGCCCTTATCCCCACCTACTTCATTCCTTGTTGACCAGGTCGATATTGACCTACTCTCGAGGTTTAGAGTCTGTCATTTATTTTTTCTTTTGTTTTTTTATTCATTTTTTTGTCTTTAAATAGAAATATTTGTGCACTATTTACACTCAACAATTGATGTGTTGATTTGTACAAGTTAGATATATTTTTGATTATTTATCTAGGGATATAACGACAAAATAAAGGAAATAAATGTGAATGAATGGGTATTCATCACCTCCTATACATACCTTTGCTAGTCTCTAACAAACACTTATTAGGATAATAGGTGATGCAAAAGAGAAAATGAAGAAAAGGAAAATAAAGAAGGCCGAATGATTATGACTTTTAAGTTGTCTTTACATGATCAATGTTTAGAGCTCAGTTAAGACCTTTAAATTGTTAATGTGTTCAGAATCATATTTCAGTTAGGAATTATGACTCAACAACCCTTAAGTTCTATGCTCCTCTTATTCAGTTCAACTCAATAGTCTGGTCAGAACCATCCTTTCATATATATACTCTTGTAACCTTGAAATGATAGGTACCATGTGTGTGAATTATGTTAACTCTTCCCAGATAAACTGATGAACTATCCAGTCGTCTCCTCTTCTGGTAACTCATGCTCGGGGAGATGAATATTTCCTTTTGAGTTCAAGCATGTGCTAGTGCACAACAAATTAGGTAGATGCTAGAAGAAAGGGAGAAAAAGTGTAAATTGACTAGTGTGGTCATATTTCTTTCTGAAGCGTGTACAGTGTAACCAAATATTCAACAAGAAGCAGGCCTTTTCTGTAAGCTCAAGATTTTTGGAATTTTTGGTATAATCATCTTTTTGGATATTTTTTTGTTTGGCATTGCTCTGCATTCTTGTTTTACCCAAGAAGATATAGAATCTTTTGTTCCACCCATGGTTTGGGGTCTTAGAAAAAATGTGCTAGCAGACCATTCCTCCTTCGAAGCTTTGTTTCAAACCATTCGTCAATCGTTAGATGTCCATGCTACCAGAAGGATAGAGGGTTGAAGTGCCAGTTTCAGCAGTCTCCAAGAATGGTACCTGAGCCACCCTTGAAGAAGCGGCCTAGTATCGTCCCAACTTAGACTCCAAGATCTTTCAACAACCCATCTTGGTTGAGCTATGTGTTGAGTGCAAGGTGTCAAGCCAAGCTACTATCTCAAGATATGTAGGGATGGCAAGAAAGGTTCTAGTTAGTCACATTGGATCGACTTTTGAACATAGTATCATAGAAACTAAAGAATTAAGTTGAAAAGACCTGAAGTGTCCCAATTCTAGTTTTAAACATGTTCCTCTGAAATTGTGTGGATTAAGGTCTAAACCAAGCTCTAATATTTAGATTTTATTTAGACTTGTTCAATTCAGAATCATTCAAAAAATGCTTATGCAATGCAAGGCGGAAAATATTTTTTTGTGAAGACATTTTCTAATTTTGAACTTTTTACAGGGTCTTCAAAAGTTTTGCAAATTTTTGTGGAGTTTTCAAAAAGTTTTGCAGATTTTTATTTATTTTTGAGTTTTTGCAAATTTTTATGGGATGCTTGAAAAAGAAAAGGTGTTAGTGAATTAGTGGTATGTGTAGATTTTATAGAAGTGTATTCTTATTAGTGTATACCCTTACCCAATATTTTTGCCATATTTATTGAAAATACGAAAGCATGAGTTATGGCTAATGTATATATTCATATATAGGATTGTCGCAACCCAGATTCCCGGGCCTTCAGATCCTCTCATATCCGGATCTGGTTAGTCAACAATAATTTATTCAGCAATCACAACTGACATTCAAAAATTGAATGCAAATAAAATTCTCAAAAGAAAGTATTTCAATACTTTTCATTCACAAAATAAAGTTCACATGATACATTATCCCATTATAACTGTTTACATGTACATCAGTCGAAGGAAATACACAGAAAGAATACTAACTACCTTACAAAGGAAAGTTACTGTGGCTAGCTGGATGTCTACTATGTAAGCTGGCTGGATTATTAAAGTCCTTGTGATGGCTCACCGACACCTGTTGGGTTTTTCATAAATCATTGGATAAAAATTAGTGAATGCTAAGTAACGAAGAAGAGAAAAGCAAATAAATGGGTAATTTTTTAAAACTTATTAGCACAAAAAGTTTCATTCCTTCTCATTAATTTAAGTCCTATTCCTTTCTATTCCACATCAGGGATTAGTCTAGGGAATTACCTCACCACTATAAGGACTCCGAAGCTGTGGACACTTCGGGATTGGAGATTGCGTTGATCTTGGTAAGCTTATGCCGCCACACATCGCCTCAACCAATACTCCAATACTACCCTGACAATTTCCTTTTCTTTTATTAATCAGCGTCTTGACCCTCAGCCTGGCAAACAAAGGAGCACACCATCCTCGAGGACTCGATTGCTTAAAACCTCAAGCGAACATTTAATCATATAACGTAGAAGCTTTAAATACATGTCGTCGTGACCCAGCTGCTATTGAACCACCCGTGCCTCCACATGGCACGACCACATCTTCCATCGTTCAACCCGAATATATTGGTTCCCAGTATCACGTGTTGCAAATCATTCATTTTCTGCGTACTTATCATAACAGGGCAACCGTGTACCACCTAGGTAGGGAAACGCCAATACGGGTTCCTTCCGACAAACCTACAGGTTGCATGCCCGACCTGTAGTTCTACTCCCAGTCATCCTTAACGTGACTCACGACCCTTTCAGGATCCAACTCAAAACACATAAATTCCTAAGATGTAATTCCTCTGTTAAGCCTTAGATTAGCGTAACCATAATTACCAATCATAGATTTACACATATATTAATTCATATATTTAAATACCCAACTTATGCTCTTTTTAACTTCCAAACCCTAACTTTCCAAACCACTGCATCCATACGATACTTAGACCTTATTTTAGTGAGAATCACAAAGCAACTTTTCATACCTTCTTAAAGATGGCCAAATTAGGATTCTTCGTAGTGAAGAAAATAAAATTAGGAATTTCGACGATCTCATATGAAAACCCAACAACAAAAGGAGGGATTTCATTACCTAATCGAGCTCTCTCTCACGTATGCAGTGCTTTATGGTGTTTCATTTTCAGAAAGGATGATTTAAGGCTCCTGAAACAATAGAATTTCATTTTCGTATAAAAAACGCTAAGAACGTGTCAAGAACATGAAGAACGAACTGAGAACACGAAAAACGCGAAGAACACAAAGAACACGAAGAACGCTAAGAACATATTTTCTCTTGAAATTTCGGCAGAGTTTCCCCTTCGGGACATATTTTTCGAAAATTTTTGGCAGAGTTTCCCCTTATACCGGGACATATTTCTTGGAAAAATTCGGCAGAGTTTCCCCTTATATCGGGATATAATTCAAAATAAAGTGAAAAGAGTTTCCTCTATAAAATCAATCGAGAGGAAAACAACAACGAAACTGAAAGAATATATTTAAACTAAAAGCGATGGAGAATCGGTAGACACCACGCATCTTATGTGAGTGAATGTGTGACGAATCACAGGGTTCATTGAGGTGTACAACCGCCCGCACCTAAGTAGGGTATTACACAGATTTCTCAATCAAAATAACTATAAAAGCAGAAAAGAAATAACAATAAGCAATGGAGAATCGGTAGACACCATGCGTCTTAGGTGAGTGAATGTGTGACGAATCACAGGGTTCACTGACGTGCACAGCCGCCCGCACCTAACTAGAGTGTTACACAGATTTCTCCTCGAACCGCAACAGGAAACAAATTAGAAATAAAGATGAATCAAGAAAAAAACTTTGAAGAAAAGAGGATGAATTGAAAGCCTAGCTTACGAAGCAAACTAAGAGAGGATCATACATTCCTCCTCCTCATTCTCCTGGCAGCGCTTCGCTAGCGCTCTTTCCCCACCTCCCACTCCTCCTCCTGACCTCTCAACCCTAGCCTTTGGGTGGTGGTGGTAGTGGAAATCGTAGAGAATGAATGGGTGGGGGGTATTTATAGGCTCCAGAAAACCTCTAACCATGGTTAGAAAACCATGGTTTATCCATTAACCGCGGTTACCCATGGTTTTGGCCCATGGTTTTGGCCAAAACCTATTCCAAACTTAGAGCTTAAGTTAGAACATTCAAGAGGATTCTAGATTCGCTAATGATTCTTAATTAACACTAATCGTGATTAACTTTCACTAATCGCGATTTAGCTTTCGCGGCTTACGCTTATCTTTTGCTAACAATTGATTAGTGTTTGCTAATGATCATTAGCAACATTCAATCCATCATTAGTTCTTTAATCATGCTTAATTAGTCTTAATGACAGTCATTATGGGTTAATGACATCTTAACCCTCCTTCTTCTCTTTCTTCCGAAAATCATAACAATTCGAAATGAAGACTGATTCACATGAAACAAATTCCGTTGGTTTCTTTTTGATGAGCCGAATCTTATGATATTAGATCAGAGAGATGCCAAGTTCAAGGCTTTACACTAGTTCCTCGATGCAGCGGAAATTAAATATTTTTATGTGACGAAGCAACATGATCCAAGAACACTTCTCGGATCGTTTTGTCTAAACCACAAACAAGTAATAGGATTACCTCTTGAAGCGTGGTTGTGATCGAGTCTCTAAACAAAGAGACCTCTTGTCTCAAGTCCGATCTGTCAGAGGAGACGCTTGCGAGCGCGTGGATGAGACGCGTGCTTCTCGCAATCCATGTTGATGATCCAAGCCACGGATCTCCTGATCTCGACAAACGAGATACGACATCTTCTTCACAAGCAAGGAACACCGAAGTAGACGGAGATCCATGAGCAAACGATCCGGCAGCATAACGACGACGCTGCAGCGATGGAGGATCTCTCTAGGGCATCCATAGTGGACGGCCACATGAGAGATAGAGGGAATGGGTGTGTAGAGAGAAAGAGTGAGAGAGAGAGAGAGAGCATTCATCTATGTCTAGTGTCTAGAAGAGCAAGGGTGCCTCTTCTTATATAGGGTTTTGGGAGTCCATGGATCCCAATCCATGGACAACACACAATCAACAGATGAGATTGATTGTGTCCCTTTCAACGGCTAGGATTATTGTTGGTAAAACACAACAGCAAGTGATTTAATTCAAATTAATTATCATTGATAAATCAATATAATTAATCTCAAATTAAATCACTTTTGACTAGAGATAGGATAATGAGAAGAGTAAACCAATGCCCTTAAAATAAGGGGACAGCTACCATCATCTCATGAGATCTCAATATCTCATGAGATCTCATTATCTCATGAGATCTCATTATCTCATGATTATATCATGATCTCTTGTCGATAATATTTTCACCAAAAAATAATTCCAAATTATCTTATTGAAATATCAACCATGCCATTGAAATTATGTGAATCTCATTCACAACTCAAAACTAAATGTAATTATATTTTCAATTAAATGTTCAATGTAAATTCAATTCACATTAACAATTAATCAACAAATATAAATCACAATATGCTCTCTCTAATATATTATAAATCATATTTATAATATATTAATGATTAATATGGATAGTGCTATCCACATTATTCATATCCATGATAATTAAATCACATTTATTCATATTGGATCTCCTTTTCTCATGTGCCCGAATAACATGAATCACCTTCACATTATTCACATCTTTGATAATTAAATCACATTTAATTATCTTAGATATCTCTCCTTATAATATGAACCAAGTTCATATTATCCATGATAATTAAAGCACAATTAATTATCAATTTTCTCGATGCTTGGATACACATATCAACAAATTATCCATGAACCCTTTCAAGGATAATGCGCTTTCTCCACGGATACTTGGAGATAAGGACAGGGCGATTGTATTGTTCCATGTATAGTGACTTGGATATTGAGATCACATCTCAAATCCAGATCTCGGGCCTCTCGTAGATGCTTGATTAAATCAAGACTACAAATCTAATCTTCTCATTTCATCTGAATCACATTCAGATCAATGTCCAACATTTGGAAAAAGATCAGATTACTTCTCTACTGAGAGGAGTCACTAAAATGCAGACCCGTTTCATCACTCCCTAGGAATGGAAGCGACATAGTTATACAATCGTTTATGATCACATCACCCTCAGGTATTCCCAACACCTGTACATCCTGCATATTGGAAGACTCAGAATAAACCCAAAGTATTATATCAACTTTATACTGTCTACTTCAGGATTTTATCAGTAAGTTTCTCATTTAATCATTGGGAGTTGGTATCGATCATATACTTTCCAAAAGCATATATCATACCTCAATCATGATCATATACTTTCCAAAAGTATATATCGAACCTACAAATTCAGTCAAGCTTCCAAAGCGAGACGAACGTGCACACGGAATTTGATTCTTCCCAATATCTCATGAGTGAGCTCATGTCTTCCGGTTCAGTAAATGAACATGTATGATTCCTTTGAGAGATCGTATTACTCATATGCCCTTATATGCACACCAGCGCGCCGGTGTATAGACCTTGGTTAGGCCATCAATAGTGGATGGCCACATGAGAGATAGAGAGAATGGGTGTGTAGAGAGAAAGAGAAAGAGAGAGCATTCATCTATGTCGAGTGTCTAGAAGAGCAAGGGGTGCCTCTTCTTATATAGGGTTTTGGGAGTCCATGGATCCCAATCCATGGACAACACACAATCAACGGATGAGATTGATTGTGTCCCTTTCAATAGCTAGGATTGTTGATGGTAAAACACAACAACAAGTGATTTAATTCCAATTAAATATCATTGATAAATCAATATAATTAATATCAAATTAAATCACTTTTTACTAGAGATAGGATAATGAGAAGACTAAACCAATCCCCTTAAAATAAGGGGACGACTACCATCATCTCATGAGATCTCAATGTCTCATGAGATCTCATTATCTCATGAGATCTCATTATCTCATGATTATATCATGATCTCTTGTCGATAATATTTTCACCAAAAAACAATTCCAAATTATCTTATGGAAAATATCAACCATGCATTGAAATTATGTGAATCTCATTCAAAATCCAAAACTAAATGTAATTATATTTTCACTTAATTGTTCAATGTAAATCCAATTCACATTAACAATTAATCAACAAATATAAATCACAATATGCTCTCTCTAATATATTATAAATCATATTTATAATATATATATGTATAATATGGATAGTGCTATACATATTATTCATATCCATGATAATTAAATCACATTTAATCATATTGGATCTCCTTTTCTCATGTGCCAAATAACATGAATCACCTTCACATTATTCACTTCTTTGATAATTAATTCACATTAGTTATCTTAGATATCTCTCCTTATAATATGAATCAAATTCATATTATCCATGATAATTAAATCACATTTAGTTATCAATTTTCTCGATGCTTGGATACATATATCAACAATGAAATTATCCATGAACCCTTTCAAGGATAATGCGCATTCTCCGCGGATACTTGGAGATAAGGACATGGCGATTGTATTGTTCCACGTATAGTGACTTGGATATTGAGATCACATCTCAAATCCATATCTCGGGCCTCTCATAGGTTCTTGGTTAAATCAAGACCGCAAATCTAATCTTCTCATTGCATCTGAATCACATTCAGATCAATGACCAGCATTTGGACCAAGATCAGATTACTTCAATATAGAGAGGAGTCACTAAAATCCAGACCCGTTTCATCACTCCCTAGGAATGGAAGCGTCATGATTATACAATCGTTTATGATCACATCACCCTCAGGTATTCCCAACACCTATACATCCTGCATACTGGAAGACTCAGAATAAACCCGAAGTATTAGATCAACTTTATACCTTCTACTTCAGGGTTTTATCAGTAAGTTTCTCATTTGATCATTGGGAGTTGGTATCGATCATATACTTTCCAAAAGCATATATCATACCTAGGTCTTGATCATATACTTTCCAAAAGTATATATCAAACCTACAAATTCAGTCAAGCTTCCAAAGCGAGACGACCGTGCACACGGAATTTGATTCTTCCCAATATCTCATGAGTGAGCTCATGTCTTCCGATTCAGTAAATGAACTTGTATGATTCCTCTGAGAGATCGTATTACTCATATGCCCTTATATGCACACCAGCGCGTCGGTATATAGACCTTGGTTAGGCCATCAACCTATTGGTCTGCCAAATATACATACTCAGACATATAGTAATACATCTGTATCCGGTCAGAGGATTCATGCATGTATCGTGAAAGCATACGATATAGGACTTTGGTTATCTCGATCTCGTCAAGTCAACTCTTTGACCTAACTAGTCTAACACCTCTGAATCTCTATTCCTATGCAGAGGATCTGCATCAAGAGGTCGGTCAGATATCAGCCTATGTGAGGAAGGATTGCCATCTCCTACTTAGGCTGTAGATCATCTCTTAGCAATCATTTGACAGTGCTTGATGAATCCTCAATCTAACCCTTTAGATATTTATCCAAGCACCAACCTCTATGATTCAATAGTTGAATCAACAGCTGTATGATTATTAAGATGGCCATGTTACATAACTCTAATAGTACAAAGGGACCTATTAGGGAAATTAGTTATTCTTCATTTCTGATCAGGGAATGATATTTGCAATAACATTTATTGCATAATGGCTCGTCGTGGGCTCGCATGTCCAACAAATACTTGCATGGTAACTATTGTTGTAGGTGAATTCTGCAAGAGGAAAATGTTTAATCCATGATTCCTTCCATTCTAAGGCACATGCTCATAGCATATCCTCTAGTGCTTGAATCGTACGTTCTGACTGACCGTTTGTTTGTAGATGATATGATGTGCTCAAGCATAGTTGTGTGCCTAATGCTTTCATGAAGTTCTCCCAATAGTGTGAGGTGAATTGTGAATCTCGATAGGAAACTACTTCCTTTGGGATACCATGGAGGTGGATCACATGTGTAATATATAACTCAGCAAGCTGGTCTGGAGTGAAAGATAAGCTTATTGGAATGAAGTGTGCTACCTTGATCAGACGATCTATTATAACCCAGATACTATCCTTACCACTAGTCATCTGAGGGAAGCCAGTAATGAAGTCCATGCAAATGTTTTCCCATTTCTACTCAAGTATGGGGAGGGGTTATAAAATCCTGGTGGCTTTTGGTGTGAAGCTTTTACCTATTGGAAAGTGAAACATGAATTCACAAACTCAACAACATCTTTCTTCATTCCTGGCCACCAAAAGTATGAATGAAGATCCTTATACATCTTCGTAATTCCTGGATGAATAGATAATCTAGAATAATGAGCTTCACGTAAGATGTCTTTCCTCAGTTCATGTATGTCTGGTACATAAGCTCTGTGATGGTTATATAGTAACCCATCTTGTATTTGGAATCCCTCTATCTCATTCTTCTCAAGTTGTTGTCTCCAGTCTTTAAGGATTGGATCATCCTCCTGTCCTTTCTATATTTTATCCCAGATCTCTGGTTTGTATCGGTGAGGAATAGTTATAGTATCAGCACTACTATCAAATGGTTTCCATTCACTTAACATTGATAGTAAACCCCAGAAGTTGATAGCACTCACTAACCCAGGTGAATAAGTTCTTCTGCTAAGGGCATATGCTACGACGTTCCCCTTACCAGGGTGGTAGGAGATAGTGCAATCATAATCTTTCAAAAAATCTAGCCACTGTCTCTGTCTCATATTGAGCTCCTTTTGATCAAACATATATTTTAAATTTTTATGATCAGTGAAGATTTCAAAAGTAATACCATACAGGTAGTGTCTCCATATCTTTAAAGCGAAAACTACGGCATCCAATTCAAGGTCATGTGTTGGGTAGTTCTTCTCATGTGTCCTGAGCTGTCATGATGCATACACAACTACCTTACCATGTTGCATAAGAACCGCCGCAAGTCCATCTTTAGATGCGTCAGTGTACACTGTAAACCCTTCAATCCCGGAGGGTAGAGTAAGGATGGGTGCAGATGTTAGGCATTCTTTCAGTGTTTGGAAACTAGTTTTGCATGCATCTGACCATATGAATGGAACATCCTTCTGGGTCAAACTAGTCATTGGCAATGCTATTCGTGAAAAGTCCTTCACAAATCTTCTATAATATTCAGCTAATCCCAGAAAAGATCGTATTTTTGTGACAGTCTTCGGGCGTTCCCAACTCATCACCGCACTAACCTTTGTAGGATCAACTGATATACCTTCCCCAAAAATAATATGGCCTAAGAAAGATACTTCAAATAGCCAGAAGTCACATTTGGTAAATTTAGCATATAGTTTGTTCTTCCTTAGAGTTTCAAGTGCCTGCCTGAGATGGTGTTCATGCAGATACTTATCCTTGGAGTAAATAAGCACATCATCAATAAATACTACTACAATGTGATCTAAGAACTCCTTGAATACTCTATTCATGAGATCCATGAAGGCTGATGGGGCATTTGTCAGTCCAAAAGCCATAACTAAGAATTCATAATGCCCGTATCTAGTTCAAAAAACTATCTTGGGAGTATCTGTATCTTTAATTTTCAACTGATGGTATACAAATCTTAAATCAATCTTGAAATATATAGTTGAACCCTATAACTGATCAAAGAGATCATCTATTCTTGGCAGAGGATACTTGTTCTTTATGGTCTTCTTGTGTAGTTGTTTATAGTCAATGCACAACCGCATTGACCCATCCTTTTTCCTGACAAATAAGACAGGTGCACCCCATGTTGAATTACTAGGACAAATGAATCCTTTATCTAACAGTTCTTGCAACTGTACTTTTAACTCTCGTAACTCAGCTGGTGCCATCCTATATGGAGGGATAGAGATAGGTGAGTAGAAGGTATGAGAGAGATTTCAAATTCAATCTCTCACTCATGTCGTAATCCCGGTAGTTCCTCTGGAAATACATCAGGAAATTTGCACACTATAGGTATATCTTCCATCATTCTGTCTAATCCTGATGTAGTGGTTACATAAGCTATATAGCCTTGGCACCCTTTCTCTAACAATTGTTGTGCCTTCAAAGTAGAGTTATATTCGACATTATCATTAGATGTCTTTCCAATGAACTGGAACTCTATCAAGTTAGGAAGGTGAAACGTTACTGTCTTCTAAAAACAGTCAAGACATGCATGATGCCTTTCTAGCCAATTCATCCCTAGGATAAGATCAAATTCCTCCATTTCTATTAGTAATAGTGAAACAATTAACTGATGTCCCGCTATCAATACTATACAATTATCCAGGATTTCTCGGATTATAAATACTTGTCCTCCTGGTCCCTTGATCAGATAGGACTGTTGTACTTCTACTGGTATATAACCCAAAGTGGGTACTAACCATCGAGTAATAAATGAATGTGAAGCACCAGAATCAAATAAGGCATGTACTGAAAAGACATGAATAATAACGGTACCTCGTACGATCGTGCCTAAGTTGTAGGCTTGTTCCTCAATAATTGCATTGAGCTGGCCATTAAGAATAGGCAAGCTAGAACCCCAACACTTTGTGGTGGTTTCTGTGTAGGAGATGCTCCTTGTGAGCCATGACCTCTACCATGTCTTCCTCCACGTGTTGCTCCATTGCTCTAGGTGAATGTTATACTGTTAATTGGAGTTGGTTTAAACCTTGAACCTCTCAACTTCAGACAATATTTCTTGATGTGGCCTTCTTGATGAGAGTAAAAATACACACGTGCTCTTGTTTGAGCTGAAGACCTAGCCACATAGGTGCTAGCTCCTACTGGTGAGTCGTGAGGATATAGTGGAGGTCTAGAAAAACCCCTTTTTCCAGATAATTCCTGGCCCAAAGTCTATGGCGAGCTTATATTAGACCCGACTAGATGATAACATTTGTCTCTTCGGTTGTAATTCATCTTATGTTTGGATGGTCTACCAGTCAAGTGGAAGCTTCTTCTTTGGCGATTTTCATCCCTCTCCATCTCAATACGAGATGCGATGTCCATGTCTTCGTCTACAGTGGTGGCTCTAAAACCTGCAAGCTTCTCTCGCAAATCTCCCTGAAGACCGCTAACAAATTTAGTAGGACACACTTGTGGTGAAACTTCTAAAGTTGGGGAGTAACGTAGCAGCTCCGTAAAGTGAATATAGTAATCTAGTACATTCTTGGATCCTTGGGTCAAAGAGCTAACTCCCTCCTATTCAATTCTTCCCAATGGGAGGGACAGAAGTGAGCTCGGAACCTTTCTTCAAAAACATCCCATGGAACATGATCTACTAATTTCTTGGAAAGGGCTCTCCACCATCGTCTTGCATAGTTTCCTAAGGAGTAATCAGCAAAGTGCACCTAAGTATCTGCCAATGCGTGTATTATTCTTAACATCTTGCTGACATCATCAAGCCGCAGTTCTGCCTCAGCAGTGTCTCTATGCCTTTAAATCGAGGAATCTTTCCCTTTCAGTAAGTGTCTAGTAATGTTTGGTGTCTAAGAAGGGCCTTCTCCATTGCTCCTTCGACCGGGGTAGGAGCAGACTCAATTGAAGGATGGTAACTAGATTCTTCCTCAGAAAGATGGACAGAACCATCAATCCTAGCATCCGCAGGCTTAGATGGCTCGGGTCTCTCAACTTGTGCATTGAGTCTCTCCTCCAATGCTTGATGCCTTTGCCCCATGTCTTGGAGCATTGTCATCATAGATGCTAATTGTCTAGATATGTCTTGGTCTGCCATGATCCTGGGATGAGTCAAGGCCAAAGGTTAGGTCCTATATGTCTTAGCATGATGTACGTAAGGGACAATGACTTGTGAATAGAATTGCAGTCAATTAATAAGATCAAAGGATCTTAATACAACCTTAATTTCTGAATACCGCTCATAGTTGTTAATTACTAAATAAATTAATGGAGTAACCGGGCTCTGATACCAATCTGTCGTGACCCCGATTCCCGGGCCGTCCGAAGCAATAATTTATTCAACAATCACAACTAACATTCAGAAATAGACTACAAATAAAATACTCAAAAGAAAGTATTTCAACTCTTTTCAATTCACAAAACAAAGTTCACATGATATATTATTCCATTATAACTGTTTACATGTACATCAGCCGGAAGGAAATACACAGAAAGAATACTAACTACCTTACAAAGGAAAGCTACTGTGACTGGCTGGATGTCTACTATGTAAGCTGGCTGGATTACTAAAGTCCTTACAATGGCTCACCGACACTTGTTGGGTTTTCCATAAATTATAGGATAAAAATTAGCGAATGCTAAGCAACGAAGAAGAGAAAAGCAAACAAATGGGTAATTTTTCAAAACTTGTTAGCACAAAAAGTTTCATTCTTTCTCATTAATTTAAGTCATATTCCTTTCTATTCCACGTCAGGGATTAGTCCAGGGAATTACCTCACGACTACAAGGACTCCGAAGCTATGGACACTTCGGGATTGGAGATTGTGTTGATCTTGGTAAGCTTATGCCAATGCACATCGCCTCAACCAATCCTCCAATACTACGCTGACAATTTCCTTTTTTATTAATAAGGGTCTTAACCCTCATCCTGGCAAACAAAGGAGCACACCATCCTCGAGGACTCGGTTTCTTAAAACCTCAGGCTAACATTTAATTATATAACCTAGCGGCTTTAAATACACGTTATCGTGTCCCAGCCGCTATTGAACCACTCATGCCTCCACATGGCACGACCACATCTTCCATTGTTCGACCCGAATATATTGGCTCCCGGTACCATGCGTTGCAAATCATTCATTTCATGCGCACTTATTATAACAGGGCAACCATGTACCACCTAGGTAGGAAAACACTAATACAGGTTCCTTCCGACAAACCTACAGGTTGCATGCCCGACCTCTCCCAGTCATCCATAACGTGACTCACGACCCTTTTCAGGATCCAACTCAAAACACATAAATTTCCATGACGTAGTTCCTCTGTTAAGCCTTAGATTAGTGTAACCATAATTACTGAGCATAGACTTACACATATATTAATTCATATATTTAAATACCCCACTTATGCTCTTTGTAACTTCCAAACCCTAACTTTCCAAACCGCTGCATCCATACGATACTTAGACCTTATTTTAGTGGGAATCACAAAGCAACTTTTCATACCTTCTTAAAGATGGCCAAATTGGGGTTCTTCGTACGAAGAAAATAAAATCAGGAATTTCAATGATCTCATATGAAAACCCAATAGCAAAAGGAAGGATTTCGTTACCTAATCGAGCTCTCTCTTGCGTATATAGTGCTTTATCATGTTTCATTTTCAAAAAGGATGATTTAAGTCTCCTGAAACGATCGAATTTCATTTTTGTATCAAAAACGTTAAGAACTTGTCAAGAACGCGAAGAACGAACTGAGAACACGAAGAACGCGAAGAACACAAAGAATGCCAAGAATATATTTTCTCTTGAAATTTCGGCAGAGTTTCCCCTTATATAGGGACATATTTCTTAAAAGTTTCGGTAGAGTTTCCCCTTATATCGGGACATATTTCTCAGAAAAATTCGGCATAGTTTCCCCTTATTTCGGAATATAATCCAAATAAAATAAAAAGAGTTTCCTCTATAAAATCAATCGAGAGGAAAACAACAACGAAACTGAAAGAATATAATTAAACTGCAAGCGATGGAGAATCGCTAGACGCCACGTGTCTTACGTGAGTGATTTTCTGACGAATCACAGGATTCACAGACATTCACAGCCGCCCGCACCTGAGTAGGGTATTACACAGATTTCTCCATCAAAATAACTATAAAAGTGGAAAAGAAAGAACAATAAGCAATGTAGAGTCAGTAGACACCACGCGTCTTAGGTGATTGAATGTGTGATGAATCACAGGGTTCACTGATGTGCACAACCGCCCGCACCTAAGTAGGGTGTTACACATATTTCTCCTCGAACCACAATAAGAAACAAATCGGAAAGAAAGATGAATCAAGAACAAAACTTGGAAGAAAAGAGGATGAACTGAAAGCCTAGCATATGAAGCAAACTAAGAGAGGATCATACCTTCCTCCTCCTCGTTCTCCCAGCAGCGCTTCGCTAGCGCTCTTTCCCCGCCTCCCACTCCTCCTCCCGACCTCTCAACCCTAGCCCTTGGGTGGTGGTGGTATTGGAAATCGTAGAGAATGAATGGGTGGGGTGGTATTTATAGGCTCCAGAAAACCATTAACCATGGTTAGAAAACCATGGTTTAGCCCTTAACTGCGGTTAGCTGCCCATGGTTTTGCCCCATGGTTTTGGCCAAGACCTATCCGAAACTTAGGGCTTAAGTTGGAACATTCTAGAGGATTCTAGATTTGCTAATGACGCTTAATTAACACTAATCGTGATTAACTTTCACTAATCACTATTAACTTTTGCGGCTTACGCTTATCTTTTTCTAACTATTGATTAGTGTTTGCTAATGATCATTTGCGGTATTCAATCCATCATTAGTTTCTGTAATCATGCTTAATTAGTCTTAATGACAGTCATTATGGGTTAATGACGTCTTAACCCTCCTTATTCTCTTTCTTCCGAAAATCATAACAATTCGAAACAAAGTCCGATTCACAGGAAACAAATTCCATTGGTTTCCTTTTGACGAGCCGAATCTTATGATATTGGATCTGAGAGATGCCAAGTTCAAGGCTTTACAAGGATCCCCTATACTTAGCTCGAACTATGTCATCATAGTGATCAAAGAGCAGAAAGGAAGATATATCTCATGCTAAGTGTAGAAGAGCCTAAACTACAACAACTCAAAGAATGTGAAGTCAATCGTACCCCATATACTTAGGATTAACTAATCCCAAATATAGCATATTGTACACAAAGTGGGGATGATTGAGGATTATAATGTAAAAAATCACCGGCTTGGTCTATCTCCCCCTATACTTATGGTAAAGATGCCCTAAGTATAGAAAAGAATTATCAACAAGTTGGGAGGCAGGTGAGGGATCAAATAGTGAACTAAAGTCAGTCATCCTCTCTATAGTTAGGATGAAGCATATCCTAAGTATAGGGGATGAGAGAGTATCCGGAAGAATAAAATGAAAAGATAAAAAGAAAAGAAGAACAAGAAGAATAAGAAAAGATGTTTTTTTAGAATTCTAGGTATCCGATCCATAGGGTGCTCTTCTTAATAGATCACATAAACTGCATCAACAGCAGAAAGGAAAAGTGTCATGCTCAAGGTAAGGCTTCAATAAATATTTGTTTACTACAAAAGGTTATTCATCAGATGACATGCCTGATATGACGATGCTACCGTTGTCACGCACAATTTTAACGATGAATGGTCCTGGCCATTTGATTTTCTGCTTGCTTGGAAATAATTTTAACTTTGCACTTATGATTCAGCTCGAAAGTATTTCTTCTGATGTGTTTATCTTGCCATCTATTGACTTTTTCTTTGTACATGAGGTTGTTGTCATATGCAGAGTCTCTTAATTCCGATAATAAGTTCTAGTCAATCTTTCTATTCTAGCCGGCTTTCTATTTGTCCAGATTGCATACACTTTGTGCCAATAATGATTTATGAATGAGTTCGATGGGCAAATGGCATGGATTGCCATACATAAGGTGGTAGGGAGACATGCCTAAAGGAGACTTGTACGTGGTGCGATAAGTCCAAAGAATTGAGTCGAGAAACTGTGACCAGTTCTTTCTATCAGGACACACAAGTTTCTGCAAAATTGTTTTGATCTTCCTTTTTGAGCACTCAGCCAAACCATTAGTCTATAGGTCGTAAGGAGATGTGACATGATGTTCAATGTCGTACTCCTTGGTCAGCTTCTTGACCTCTTTGTTAATGAAATGTCTTCCCCCATCAGATATCAGAATTTTGGGAAACATGACCACAAATGACGTTATCTTTGAGGAATCGACAGACAGTATGACTATTGATGGCTCAAGCAAGGATAGTCTCCTCCCATAGATTGACGTAATTGACAGCAAGCAAGATGTATTCAAAACCCTAACTTTTCGAAAATGGGCCCATGAAATCGATACCCATGCATCAAAGATATCTGATACCTGAATGTACTTGAGAGACATGGTATCTGTTGAACTAATGGTGTCGCCCATCTTTTAGCAGTCAACGCAAGCTTTGACATATCTTGTAGCATCATTAAAAAGAGACGGCCACTAGAGGCTGCGTTGAAGCACTTTCACTACTGTCTGCTTCCTATAATGGTGTCCACCAGATTCTAACTTGTGATAATGATTTAGGAAACTTGTATACTCCTCTTTAGGGATGCACCTTCGCCAGATATAATATGCATCTTCACAAAACAAGTAGGGATCCTCCCATTGGTAAAAATATATATCGGACATGAAGTTGCCCGCTTTGAGCTTCGTCCAATCTCGTGGAACTTACTTGTAGACAAGGTAGTTCACAGTGTTAGAGTACCAAGGGAGCAATGTGACTGATAGTATTGTTTCATCTGGGAGGGTCTCGGTAATTGGAATGATGTTCTTCTCAAGAATCTAACTCGGTAATTCTAGAAAGGTGATCTACCACAACATTGTTGACTCTAGGTTTATCTCGTATTTTCAAATCAAGCTTCTGGAGTAGAAGGATCCATCAATGTAAACGTGACTTCTCATCCATCTTGCTTTGTAAGTATCGTATGGAAGAATGGTCAGTGTAGACAATAACCTTTGAACCAAGAAAATGTGACCTGAATTTTTCCAGCGCAAACACTACTACTCACAGCTCTTTCTCTATGATCGTATAATTCATCTAGGATTCATTCAAAGTTTTGCTAGCATAATGAATCGCAAATGACCATCCTTCCGTCGTTGTCTCAACACAGTCCTAATGCCATAATCAGAAGCATCTGTCATGATCTAGAATGGAAGAGACCAATCCGGTGGCTGCATGACATGAGCCTGGGGGATTATTTCATTCGACTAATGAAAGGCTTGTAGTACTCTATCATCAACAATAAAGTCGGTGTCCTTACCGGGAAGCTCTATCAACGGTCGGTCAATCTTGCTAAAATCATTGATGAACCTTCAATAGAAACCAACATGCCCCATAAATGACTACTTGCTTCAATGTAGTAGGTGGCTCAAGTTTTGATATCACTTCCACCTTGGCCAGGTCGACATCTATGGCTCACTTGGAGATGATGTGGCCCAACACAACTCCCTCAGTCACCATAAATTGACTCTTCTCCCAAGAGAGCACCAATTAACTTTGCAACACCTCTGAAGAACTTGGTTTAGATAAGTCAGACGTTTATCAAAGTATTCTTTATAGAACTAAAAATCATCCATGAATACATCAATAAAACTGTCCACACATGTCAGCAAATACGGCTAGCATACATCTCTAAAATGTAGAAGGGGCGCTACACAATCCGAATGACATTTGTATGAAAGCATATGCCCCAAATGGACAAGTGAAGGTGGTCTTCTCTTTATTTTCAGGTGCTATTGCAACCTAATTATACCCAGAGTACTCATCCAAAAAACAAAAGTATTCCTATGTAGCAAGTCCTTGACTATTTCATCAACGAAGGGAAAAGACAAGTGATCTTTATTTGTGGCTAGGTTCAGGCATATGAAATCCACACAGGTGTGCCAAGATGTAGGTGCTTTGTTCGAAATCTCCTCTCCTAAGTTGTTCATTACAATAATGATTCCAGATTTCTTAGGGATCACATGTAATGGACTTATCTATTTTGATTTTGAGATGGGATAGATAAAACATGAATACTACAACTTCGTGATTTCTTTCATCACGACCTCCCGAAGGTTGGGTTCAACCAACACTGAAATTCATGGGACGGCTAGCAGTCTTCTTTTAAGTAAATGTGGTATGAGCATAATGAACGATTTATCCCATGGAGATTCATAATCTTACAACCAATTGCATTGCGGTTTCTTTCTAGAATATCGAGCAACTTAGATTCCTAGTCCTTAGTCAGCAGAGAATTGTTGATGATCGGGAACATGTTCGGCTCACCTGTAAGGAAGGCATACTTCATCGATGAGGGTAATTCTTTTAGCTTTAGAGGGGTCTGAATCGGCTTTGTGGTGACTTCAACAACTATGGTCAGTGTTAGCTCTGTCGACTATTGTGGCCACCTCGATTGTTTCTGGCTCAGAATACAAGACCATAGAAAGATCATCAAGGAATTCATCTTGCTTTGATAGGGATGGATTGATTTCAACTAGATTTTCTAGCCCATAAGCAAGGACCTCATCCTCAAGGACTGGGGGAAATTTGACAGTGCTTTCCAGAGGCTCCACCCTAGTAAGGAATTATTGGGTTTCATTATCATCCAAGAATAATGATGTGTCTCTGATTTCTGCTAGAAAATCACAGTCTTTTGTCTCTTTCTGAATCTGCTCGCTCTCATCTGACATGGACTCTGTGAGATTTTGTACTTGGATCATTTCAATCAGGACCTTATCGTTTCTTGAGCAAAAGGTAATCTTTTTGGTGCCATAATCAACTACTAGTTTGATTGTTTGAAGGAATGATCGTCCCAATATTATCGAGTATGAAGTAAGGGTACCGAGATGTCCATATCTAGAATAATAAAGTCCACTGGGAACTTCATCCCTTGAATTGTCACAATGACATCCTCCAAAATGCCCCTTAGCCGCTTTATGGATGAGTCTACAAATTGCATAATCATTCTTGTTGATTTCAGCAATCCCATCCTAAATTCATTGAGCAGTGATGTAAGAATCAAATTAGTAGATGATCCATTGTCAAGAAGTGTTCTTTCAACCTCTTGGTTGAACATCTTGCATTTGATGAGAGGCACTCCCATGTCCTTCTCTTTGCTCGGGAGGTTGTTGATAGCATTAACGGTCGCCATAGTCAGGATGTGCATGACAGGTTTCTCGCATCCTCTCTTACAACGCTTAGTTGTACATGTCTCCTTTAATCCTTTCTTCATCACAGGCATGTACGCCATGGCTTTTAGAAAAGGAATTTTTAGCATTATGTTTTGCAATATGTTCATTATGTTGGGATCAAACATGGTTGTTTTAAATTTTTTACCTGTCTTGATTTCCGTGCATCAAGAAATGGAATGCGAGTGTCATGAAAAATAGAATTTTCATTTAAAAAGGTTTTATTTTGTACAAATCGATGAAGCATAGTACAATCATCCACAACATGCGAAAAACTTAAAGAAGGAAATTCAACCGTGTCAGTTCGCAAGGGATCAGCTTCTAGTCCCGGCATCTTCTTGGCTGCATTGACTCATCATTGGTTGTTATTGCTTGTTTCTTTTTAAGTTTCTTCATTTTTTTGTTTTTTAGGGTATGATGCCCCTTCATTCTCGATCGCAGAGCTCTACGCTTGATTAGCTTATGGATATTAAGATTCATTAGTAGAAGCTTTATTCTCACGCTTCGTTGAAGCAGTCGGCAGTAGTGTCCTACCATTCCTGAGATTGACAACATTAGATAACATAAATGAATTTATATATGGCTCAAGAGGTGGTGTGGCCCTACAGTCTACCTGATCCTTTCTATAGAAGTTGTTGGGGTTTGCCTCAACATGCACGGGTATGGATGTCTTTTCGGTAGTGAGGTCATCTAGATTCTAGCTCATGTCATGCATGTTCTTGGTCAGCTAAGACAAAAATTCCAGAGCGGGATTAACTAAAGCTTCCTCTGATGATTCGGTGATCTGTGGAAGCTGAGGATATTGGTAATATTATTTTTGTTGATAGGGTTGATAGGGATGAGGATTATTTGTGTGGTGTTAATAACGAGTAGAGAATTAATTCTAGTATTGAGAAGTCGGCTGCTGCTAATGATATTGTTGTCTGTATGCCGGTTGCTGCTACTGGTATTGCAATATCCATTGTGGAGATTGGTGGTTGGAAATTTTGTCCACCTTATTGTGGGTGGAATGGTCAGATAGTTGTACTCTGACCTTGAGGTTGTTTTTCAGGACAGTTAAAAGATTGTTCATTACCCCACACAGCATTCACCTCTTGAATTTGTGGAGGCGTTGGATAGAAAGGCTCCATATAAGCATGAGATTATGGATGGTATACAACAATCTACTGCTATGGCGATGATCCCTAGTTCGGTGTCTGCATGTAGTACATGTGATGAACTGACTGGGGTGACCCTTGAATCTGCTGATGGGGATGTTATTTAGGTTTTGAAGAATGCTCGGTTGGTTCCTTCACAGACTGGAAGGCATGGATGGTGCTCACTAGAAGCTCAAGCTTCTTTGAAATATGATCGAGCTTGTCCAACGACTTGGTTTGTTGTTAAATCACATTTAATTTATAAAGGTCTTGTGATCACTTTTCAATGATATCAACTTTAGAGAGATGGTTTTCGATGATTCTAATATTTGAACTCATGTATCTCTCTTCTTCATGGGACGGTGCCACACTCATAGGCTTTTACAGGATCGATGGGGCTTTCTGGAATACCAGGATGAAGATAGATCGATTGATCCTTCATTCATCTCCTTGAAGATATGACACATGACACCTTCATCCTTGTTAAAATGTGATCCACCACAAGCGACATCCATGAGCCGTTAGCTTTCTTGGTGTAAGACCCCAAACAAATTCTAGACCAGGATGGTCTTTGGAAAATCATGATGTGGGAACTTCTTCATAAGATCTTTGAATCTTTCCTACGCCTTGTGAAACAGTTCATGGGACATCTGGGAGAAGTTGGAGATCAACACTCACATCTAATTCAGAAGATCCAGGGAATAGTATTTGTGCAGGAAGGTTGATTTGAGCTCCTCCCAGGTCATCACCACCTTTACCAAGTGATCAATCCAGTACAAGGCCTTATCTTTATGGCTGAAAGGGAAGGTAGTCATCTTTACTACCTCCAACGGGGTGTTGGGGTAGTGCATGGTGCTACAAATCGTATTGCATGGTTGTAGGTGAATGTAAGGCTCCTCATTGGTATTGTCATGGAAGATAGGCAAAAGAGGGAGCACTGATAGTTTCAACTCAAAGTGTTTGTGGATCGTAGGTATTCCGATCCACTCAGTAACTTGGGTCAGGACCAGGGTTGTTGGTTTCTTTTAGGGATGGTTTGGGTGGTCCTCCTCTCTTATATCCTCCTCCTATAGGGTTTTCATCTTCATTCCCACCATGGTGTTCCTCATACCCTCCTCAGCTTTCTCTATCCCTCTTCAACTCATTAAGTATATCCTTGAAAGCAACTTGGATGAGAGCTTCATCCATCAACCATTGCTGGATGGCTTGAAACTGTATGTTGACTTCATTATGCTCCACTATATCATACAAAATTAGCCCTTTATCTCGTCTCTGTGGAGCCATCCCAAGATCCAAATGTAACTCGGGCTCCTGATCGGGTGTAGAATTTGCATTAGGAAATAAAACCCGATCAATCCTTAGAAAGGAAGGAGCATGTTAGAGAGGAGAGTCTATATCAAACAATGGATTTATTGGTGAAAGGAAAGTGGTCAAATGAGAGACATCAGGATAAGACTCACTTCGATGTTTGAGTTGGGAGAAGACCAGGGAGTCCAAAGAGAAGTCTGCCAAGTCTGAACTCAGTTCATTGAGATCACCCCGTATTATTGAAGATGTCAGCATTTGGGAATTGATGTTCGTGTTCACGAAATACAAACAAAGCCATACTAGGCGCTATATATTTAGAGACAAGATAATTGAAGATGACGGAGTAGATGAAGGGTATGATGAATTTAAGAGGGATTGAGAAGAGAAGGCTCAAAAATAATCAAGGAAGAAAGGGAAATCAGAAGAGAGGTATGAGATAGAAAGGTGCAAAGGCGTGATATTTTTGATCTTGACAAGCTTTAAACTGATTAACCAAATCTCCAAACGAAGGTAGATTCACCAACTCAACACAATGAGCCGTAAGAGTTTGGATATTATCTTGTCAATTTTATTTGTTTGTATGAGGCAATCTTATTGGATTAGTCCTTAGTGGCTAATCCTAAAGGTGAGTGAGTACTGACCTGACAATCGTTATGTACTTTCCACTTCCTTTGTAATCAATAACATGTACTATTTAAAGGTCCTTGTTATAGGATCTTGACCACTACTCCGCTAAAGAAATATAAAAGGAAGCTGATAGGAGAAACCAATACTTTAGAACCGAGTGTACAAGCAGACAAGGCCCTACTCTAACACAAAACGATGAGACAGACTCCTCCGTGAGGGGATGGTCTAAGCTCAATACTTTAGACTAAGTGTGCAAGCAGACGAATCCCTACTTGCCCGTGTATGATAGAAGTGCCAATACTTCGTGAATCTCGATGATACACAAGGTAGTACCGAGGCTGAGATTTGGGCTATATTCCTTAAGGACCGTGCCTCGCTCTATTTGGATTTTTCTTGCAGGAGGCATAACTATTTTATCAATTCTTATTTGGATTATGTGTGAAAAGTCATAGGGATAAGACAGAAAAGCGATGCAAGTCAAGAAACGATGATGTGGTGCTCAATTAGAAGACTTACTGTGCTTCCCAGCTCTATCCATGTGGGATGCAAGGCAAAAATTTTTAAATCTATATTATATGCAATGTAATGAGGAAATCACACTAGAACATGAGCTTCTATTATCGTGAAGAACTTCTTCAATTTCACGAGATCCAAGAGTGAAACTATAAGCACATGAATTATATTAGGTTTTTGTACCTAATTTAATCTAACATCTACTCCTAAAATATAAGGTCACATTCCTTGAGGCGTAAAAGAAAATAAGGTATAAAACACAAATCACGGAAAATAAACAGAAATAAATGGGAAAATATGGAGAAATAAAAATAGAAGACGATAAAATGGGGAAAATATGAAGTCCCCCAGGTGAACAATGACCTAAAGAAATGGACTTGTGAGAGTCTAAGTGTTCAAGTTTTTAGGTATTGTATTATTATAATTTAAATGAATAAATCTCTCTCACACAAAATTAAACTAAATCTACACTAAGGAAATTCTGCGCGGCTTCTAGTATCTTCTACTACTTTCTCCTACCGATGGGCAAATCACCACAGGTCTCTGCTGCTCTTGGGTGCGTCAAATTTCCAAGGAAATCCTCCCTCGATAAGTGGACCTTCACAACAAATATAAACAAGAAGATGATCAGAATATTCTTAGATAAAAATAGAGTAAAGAGAGAAATAGACAATGAAGTGAATGATGGAAAACAAGTTAAGCATCTACTATGTGCTCTACAAACCGATTCTCCCTGACAACGACACCAATTGATGAGAGGATTTTGATACAGATGCTAATGTACGGTCTTGGAAGGCATGTGGCGTCCGACAAGTCGAATCCAGTAATCCTTGTGCCGGCCACTCTCGCATCGCGCAACACCCAATCTCAAGAAGATTAATCGGCAATTAACCCATAATAATGATTAATAAATAAAAAGGAATATACCCTACAAAGATGTGTATAGTGACAAGTAGTAGGGGTCCAACCACAATGAAGCGCACAAGGAAGAGCGGGAGAATTAATCGTCAACTTAGGGATTTTTATTTTTAAATTTAAATGTTTTGTGAGTTTTTAATCTTGCAAAATGTTACTTTGATTTTAAAAATAAGATATAGTATAATATATATATATTAAGAGAAAAATGGGACTTCCCTAGGGGACAAGTAATTGGCTTCCCCGCACCATTTTCTCGTAATTTTTTTCTTTTGAAAAAAATTGGCATGTATTTTCATCATGATATCCCTCGTATATATCATTCCAATTTCGTCAGATACAAAGACTCCTATGTCCTCCATCTAGAACATGTAATTTTAACAGTCCTAGAATTGATGTAATCGACCAATTCTGGATGGAGGGCATATGAGTCTCTATTTCGTATGAAATTGTAATGACATATTAGAGGGATATAGTGATGAAAATACATGGCAGAATTTTTCAAAAAAAATAGGCGAAAATGGGGGCAAGGCCAGCCTGTTGCCTGCCCTTTGGGGGCAGCCCCATTTTCTGCATATATTAAATATACTATATAAAAAGGGAATAGAAAATATATGTTTTTAGATTTTTAGAATATAATATATAAATTTAAAATTTCAGAAATAAAAAATTTTTGGGTTGTATAATTTTTTTCTTTTTTTGGATAATATTTGAGATATTTTTATGAATTTTTAAATAAGGAAATATATAAAACAAAGAAAATATAGGAACTTGAAATGGGAGTAATTAATATCTATCAAATTACATGGAGCCCTTTTAGTTTTTCTAGTTACTATATATTACAAAGAAAATTCAGAAACCTAAAACGTATTTTTGTGACTTTTCTATGAATTTTTAGAATTTTTATAAGGCTTTTTTTTGCAATTTTTAGAAGTTTTAATTAATATTTTGCAAAATATTTGAACATAAGATAAAATATAGCTAATTATCAACATGATTATTTTTGGATATTTTCAAAACTTTTCGTAATTTTTATAACTCTTTAAATACTATACATGGGAAAAATATTTTTTTTATAAATAGGAAAATAATTTTTATTGCCATGAGAAAAATATATGTGATCAAATATGGTTACAGACACATAAGATAATTTTCTTATCAGTTTTAGATGAAAATCATATTTATAATGATAAAATTACAAGTATAATATTAAGCAAATTATACAAGGACCTAGTCTAATTTCTATGAAGTTTCAGAGCAATTAATAACCTTTTAAGAAAGTCCATGGGCATACATGAAATTTTCACACAAAGAAATATAATACATGCTGGCTAGGGTATAAATGCAAATAAATGAAAAAATAGGACCAAGCATGCAAATTCTCTAAAAAATTTTGTACTTCTATTCAAAGTTTCTAAAGAAATAATAACACCAAACCCGAAGGGGGTCCATGCTAAATACCCGCCCCCTCACGGGCTTAGGCACATGAGGTGATGTGGCACACGACTAAAGTGTAATATAAATGGAGCCTAGAATCCAATATCCAAATATTAAAAAAATTTTATAACTACTAATGAAAGTTTAAATATTAAACTCTAAATACAAAATGGTAGGGGATGTAAGTTGCAAAATACTCCCACATGTGAGCTGGAGGATGACGCCGATGATTTTCCTTATCCATGTGGTGTCTCCTCAACGACTGATGATACTTTAGCGAAGGAAGGTAGAGATTATATCCCATCCTCTGCTTTGATGGTCTTTGGGCGTACGATTAGACGCCTATTGTACACTTGGAGCTCATTGCTTGATCCAATGGCTTTGAGCTACTATGTAAGAACAACATGAGAACAACCGGGAGATGAACTTTGATCGACCCTCCTGGGCAGTGTTGATGGTCTCCAAAGCTGTTGAGATGATCAAAACATTTCAAAAAGTGATTTTGTAGTAGCCTGATGGTTCAAAGAGGTCTAGACCTCATCGAACGAGGTTTGGTGGGTCGGAGAAGCTCAATCTCCTAGAGCCGCTTGTCCAAGTCGATTTGACCCTCGAATGAAGTCCA
Source organism: Ottelia alismoides (assembly GCA_037367405.1). Classification (NCBI taxonomy): domain Eukaryota; kingdom Viridiplantae; phylum Streptophyta; class Magnoliopsida; order Alismatales; family Hydrocharitaceae; genus Ottelia; species Ottelia alismoides. The sequence continues at coordinate 329,389 of JAZKJV010008325.1, read as the reverse complement.
TTTTGTGCGAACAGTTTTAGGACTCAAGAGTGAAGTCCCTCGACCCAATGTTGAGCAAAAATGGGGACTAGATGAGCGAGATGAATCAATCTCCAACGGACGACAAAGGAGAAGATCAGACCGATCTGATCTGAGCGAGATCACGGAAAAATGATGGGCTGGAAGATGTGGAAGGGCAAGGAGAAGAAGACGGTATGGTTGGTGGGTCTATTAATGGTCGAATTAGGAGGAATAAAAGTCTGAGCTCAGAGCTCCAGCAAACTAAAATTTTTTATTTTTTGGATACATTACATAAAATCAAATTAAATAAAATGAAAATTAAGCTACTGCTTCTCCTAAGAATTGAAAAGATAAAGAAAAAAGCTCGCCTACCTGGAATGGTTGGAATCAAAACCACCTGAAGAAGATCTCCGGTGATGGTGAATCATTTCCTCCGCTCCTCGTCCATGTTGCAAATCCAGATGCTCCACTCACTATCATTGATGGCAAGCTCCAGTGATGCTTTTTGGGGAGAAAAATTTGGTTGAAAGTATTAAATTTCATAAATGGGTGATGGAGGCATTATATACAATGTTACTCAAATGTGGGTCTTTGATTAGGGTTTTCACGAGAAGAAAACGTTGACTTGGGTCTATCTTTGATTCACATGATGTTTGAGGATTCTGCAAAGAAGTTTCATGAAATAGTCAAGCAGAGTTTGGGATTTGATTCAACACTTAAAATCTAGCAAAAAAGGAAAAAATAAAGCAGTGATTGATCCATAGAGGGGGCGGGCTAGTTGACCCAGGCCTACCAATGCCGCCTCATCATTGGTCCATGTCAGTGATGACTGAGAAAGTCAATCCGAAATCCGAGTGAAGATATAATAACAAGGGTCGTTGCGACCTGTATCTCGAATCTCAGTCAACAAGAAAAATCGGACCACCAAAAGAAGTCAAACAGTAAATGAAACATGAATAGTGGTCTCGCTATTTATTTAACCTGGTATAGCGACCAGGGTCGAACTCAAGGAGCACTGGTTGGCCAAGTGGCCTACGAAGTAGTCGAAAAAGAAATAAAATAAAGAAAAATGTTTTGGTGGATTTTATAAATTTTTAATTTTTTTTTAATTTTTAATTATGAAGGAAATATGAGAAGAAGGCAAAAAGCACACAAACAACAATTTATTATACACTCCAAAACAACTCAGAAAATTCAAATAAAGTTTTTTTTTGTATTTTATATATTTTTAAGTGTTTTTGGTAATTTTTCAGAATTTTATAATTTTTTGTTGATTTTATTAAATTAGAAAAAGGCAGAAATAAGGAACTAATGTGCAACCAGATTTGAAAGGCTAATTAAAAATATATAATTAGCCTCTAAAAATCGGAAGGTACTTTTTATGAAAACTAGAAATAAAAACTAAACTATAGAAACAAAGATTGTAATTTTTTGAATTTTTTAGAATTTTTAATAAATTTTGTAAGTTTTTTAAGGTTTTATATTTTTTTAGTGTTTTATAAATCCAAATAAGATGAAAATAGAACTGAAGCTCAAAGACACAAAAACAAACAAACACAAATTTTTTTAGAATTTTTAAATGAGTTTTTATATTTTTAATTGATTTTCTAATTCAAATAGTAGCAAAAATAAAGTTTTTTTATTTTTTAAAAATAGCAAACAATAATAAAAATGTCCCAAAAATTTGTGAAATTTTTACACAGTGGCAGGGGCCACATTTCCAAATTTCACAAGATTTGAAGTTTATTTGATATTTTATTCAACCAATGAAAAGGGCACAGCACACAGGAACCAAAGTGCAAGAAAAACTAAGTTCCAAGACACTATGATAACACGTATTAAAACTACAGGGTCGATTATGCAAAAAGCCTAGGTGGGCACGAGGCACGCACGTGATTCACAAAAACAAGGGCATTTATGTAATTCCTATATAAAAAGGTAAACAGTAACAATCCAAAACTATAGGATCAAGTATGCAAATGTTCCACAAATTACGTGGCAAAGCATGTGCACCACATACACAGGGACTAAAATACAAATAAAACAAGCACAGGATCCTATATGCAAATTACCCAAAATAAAAACAACTGTCTAAAATATTTACAGGACTACACTATAAATGCGAAAAGAAGAGGGGCCTAAGTGATATTACCCCATTATTATGAACCACAGCTAAAGGGGGTCCACGTGTTAGATCTGACGGTGGAGAACGGTGGGCATCCCTTCGATGATCTGTGGCTCAGATCTGATCCTCAGAGGAATCGACGGTCCGGAGCCTCCTGCAGATGAAGGGCTCAGATCAAAACTGGAGCGAGGAGGCTCAATCGACGGCTCTAGAGCGTCCTGGATGAACTGCTCACAGGCGAACTTCATCGGGCTATCGGTTGTGGTCCTCCTCTGGTGCTGCGGATGTGGGAGAATCGAAGAGGAAGTTCGTTCGCATCGATGGGAGTGCTCAGATGGGGCCGAGAGGACCTGGAAGGTCCTCGGCGACGAAGAATGGCCGGAGCACCTATGCCTGAACAGTTGAACCTCCAGATGAGGTTCTTAGGCCTCAATACCTGCACAGAAAACAAGGGGGGTCGAGGGCAAACTGCCTCGACCCATTAGCGGGCGAAAAGGGGAAGTGGGTGCGACGGAGCGTGGGCCTCCAGCGAGGCGACGACGGAGGAGACCTAAGTCCTTGTTCTGGGGTGAACCAGGATGATTGAAGGGGTGTAGAAGGTGTAGAGGGGTCCCGTGAAGGTGATGCGACGGTCGGATGATCGAAAGGATAGTCGGAGCGAAGTAGATTGGCCGGTGAAGGCCGACGGCGCAAAACCTCAAATCGGGAATGGAAGCTACGCTGCAGGCTAAAGAGGGTACTTGACGATCGAAAGCGTCTGTGGGGGAGATGATGCGTCTCCTGAGATCCTCGCCTCAATGGAGCGACACCTCCAGAGGCTCGAGCTCGCCGATGGGCAGAGCACGGCGGCGATGACCACTAGACCAGGGGCTAGAGCGCCTCTTTCCTCGCCGCGACACCTCCTACGACTTGCTGTCACTCAAGGAAAGAAGGTGGAGGTCCTGGGAGTCGAAGACGGTGGCTGAAGGTGCGTGAAATGGCGGAAGGAGGCAAAGCTATATTGTGTTCCAGGTCCTATAAGAGAGGAGTGGAGCACTTAATCCGATGCACGGACCCCTAGAGAGAAAAGCGGGCGTGAATCACGGATCCAGAGGATGCAATCGGAGCTAGGGGTTTAGGTAAATGGGAGGCGAAGTGGTTTAGGAAAAAGGGGAGAAGTCGGGTCGAAATGAGGTTCGGATCCTAAGTGGTCCAGGGGGGAGAGTTGACTGGGGGTGAACAATCCCCCGTGGACCAACCAGAGTGCGCCAATTATTAATTAATTGCAAATTAAATTAAAAATAGTAAATGGATTTATTTCAAGATATTTTCAAAATAAAAAATGTTTATTTATTTAAAAGGATTTTTTAGTGATTTTTATTTATTTCTTTGAAAATAAATTATGTATATACAATATATATTATTATATACATGTATATGTACCAATGTATTTTTTATTTTTCATTTTTAATTATTTTAGTTATGTACAATTATCCCAATTTTATATTTTATTTATTTACATCATAAAATTTGGAATATAAAATAATTTTTATTAATTTTTTACAAGGGTGAAATAAATATGTCTTTTATTTTATATACATGGTATATATACAATGAAAAGAGAGAAATTATTTAATTTTATTTTTCTTTTATTTTTCCTATTTTTATTTTATTTTTATAAATATATACAAAATAAGGGAAGCACAAAAATATTTTTATTTTTGGAAAATAAAATATATACACAAGAGGGAGGTTTGTACAAGATTGAGTCACCCTATCTCTCTCTACTCATTTTATTTTGAGGTCAGACCCCTGTTGGGCCTTCCCTTGGGTTCAGGTCACTCAATATTTATTGTAAATATTTCCCTCATTTTCTTTATTTCTTTATTCTTTTATTTTTGCACAAAAACATGCTAATTATGAGTATTTACACAATGCACGTTCTTTGGTAAATTATTCTATTTACAAACATATACATGGTTTTTTGCAAAGGTTTTTTAGCTAAAATAAAAGAATAAAGAGTGATGAATGAGGATTCATCACCCTCCTAAACTTAACTTTACTAGTCCCTTAGCAAACGCTTATTTGAAAAAGAAGTGAAAAAGAAAAGAAAAAGAAAAAGAGGGGAAAAATGAATGAATCAATGCTGATTATTAAACTTGCCTTCATTAAATTGAAGTATGGAGCTCAGTCAGTTCTTTGGATTATTAATGTGTCGGAACCTTGTTTGGACTTAGGTTTTAAAACTTAACAACCTCTAAGTTCCACTAATCTATAGTCAAGACTCCTCAATAATCCAGATCAGAACAAGTCTACATACACAAACCCTGAAGACCATGAAACTCTTCTTGTACTGTGTAAGTGAGGTATAGCTCTCCACCTCAGAAGTAGCAAAATGACAACCCTCCCCAACAAGGTAACTCTAAGACCCTAGTCTGGCCACTCTTTCCTCAAGGAGCGGGGTATTCCCTTCTAAGTTCAAGTTCAACTGGCTCAAGAAGAGGGGGAAGAAGAGAATGGACCATGGCCAGTGTAGCCATGTATCCCTGGGAGCTCAACCAGTGTAGCTAAGTCTCCCTACTGCAAGCTACATAAGATGAAACATGAGTCTCAAGCTTTGCTTATTGAACTATATATATTCCGGTTGGATTATCATTTTCTATCAGACCCATCACTTTTTTGGTGTTATTCTTTTCTTTTTGCATTTTTTTGATGTGCATATTTACAACATATCTACAAAGTGCAACATATATACATAAGGAGTCTTTCCTCTTGAGCCAGTAGACTACCCCTCTTTTGAAGCATTATTGCAACCCACAACTCCTGTCATTAGACCTCATGGCAACCAGACCAAGTTGAGACGCACTTCCTTCACAATAAGAAGAAGAGAGGTTCTGTCTAGAAGTACTACCCTCATATGCTACCCCAAGTCAAGGAAGACTGCCTCCTCACCACCTCATCCGTAGAGAGCTCGGTGCAAAGTGCTGGTCCAAGTAAAGCCATTACTATAAGAGTCATGTGTATCTTGTTAAGTGCTCTACATAGGCTCATCGAGATGACATATGATCATAGCCTAGTGGACTCAAAGAATTAAGTTACCATGGACCTGAAAAGTCTCAACCCTAAGCCTTAAAAGGTTCCTCTTAGAATCAGGTGGATTAAGATCTTAACCAAGCTCCATTTTTCAATTTAATTCCAGGCTAGTTTAAATATCAACTATGATTCAGGAAAAACTTTACAAATACATACAACGATGCAATTTACAAAATATTTACACATGTGCATAATTTTTGAAAAATGTTTTGAAAACATGGATGTATGCATGAATGCAAGTTTTGCAAAATATATACACAAATTTACACAAGATTTTTGCAAACTTTTGATTTTCAAAACATTTTACAAAAATTTTGTACTATATACATAATTTTGATATCAAAATATTTACAAGCTATTTACATAAAAGATTTTTACAAACATTTTTACAAAAAAATAATTTGTACAACTAGCTATGTATGTGCAATAAAAGAATTTTATTTACAAGGAAAAATTTTTAATTTTTATGGATTTTTGGATTTTTGCCATTTTTATTTATTAACACCCTCACACAAAGTACAAGTTGTGGCTAAAGTATATATGAAATATATACGACACCCCCCTGTACTTTGCTCGAATGATGTCCTCAGAGTCAAGAGCGATGAAGAAGACATAACTCGTGCTTAGTATAGGGAAGTGAAAAGGAAGGCTATATACAAAGAGGAATGAAAGAATAGAAATGCTAGAAGAAACTCGGGGTTTCCCCCTATACTTAGGATCAAGTAATCCTAAGTATAGCAGGTTGTACACAAAGGGAAATCCGAGTGAGAATGTACTGGGTCTACCTCCCCTGTACTTAGGGTAAAATATCCCTAAGTATAGGTAGTAAAACAGAGGTAGAAAGAATCAAAAGAAAATCAAAAGTCTCACACCCCCCTATACTTAGGGTAAAGTGAACCCTAAGTATAGCAACGTCGAAGATGCAAATGGGGTGTTGGACTGAAGAATAGTGTGATATGGACAACTAGATCTATACAAGTTGGAAGAACAATGATAATCAGGCGTGAGATGCAATAAATGTGAGTCAAGAGACCACATCTCATGCAAAATGAATCGGGGCAACGTTAACGACCAGCGGCTCATGATCTAGATATGGTTTGAGCAGCTTCCCGTTAACACGAAAAGTACTCTCAGAAGAAAACTCAGATATATCAATACTCCCATTGTCGTGTACCTTTATAACCAGATATGGTCCCTTCCATTTGCTCTATAGCTTCCCTGGAAATAATCTCAACCTGGCATCGAACAACCATACGCATTGTCCTGGCTCAAACTACTTGTGGCTGATATAAGAATCATGCAACTCCTTCACTCTCTCCTTGTACTGTAGGCTGCTCGAAAAGGCTGCATCACGAAGCTCCTCCAGGGCTGCTAACTCTTCCCTCCTCTGATCTCCTACACTCACTGGATCCATAATAATGTCTGTGACTGCCTAGAGTGACCTATGTCTAAGCTTAACAGGTAAATGGCAGGGCTTGCCATAAACGAGGCGAAAGGGAGATGTATCTAAAGGTGTCTTGAAGGACGTCCGATATGCCCACAAGACCGAGTCCAAAATCTGTGACCAATCCTTTCGGTCAGGGCAGATGACCTTCTACAATATAGTCTTGATCTCTCTGTTCGACACTTCAGCAAAACCATTGGTCTGAGGATGGTACGGTGTGGCTACTCGATGGTCTATGATGAACTCGCTAGCAGGGGCCTTTACCCTGTCGTTGACGAAATGAGAACCCCATAAGATATCAAAACTCTAGGCACCCCAAACCGTGAAATGATATTCTTCCTCAAAAATATGCAAACAGTCCTAGCATCTGCGGTTCGGGCGGGGATGGCCTCAACCCAACGACTAACATAATCCACGACCAACAGAATGTACTCAAATCCCTGACTCTTAGGGAATGGACCCATGAAATCGACGCCCCATGCGTCAAAAACCTCACAGAAGTGAATGGTCTGCATCGGCATCATATAACGCTGTCCGCAAGTGCCCATCCTCTGACAGTCAGTACACCTCTTCACAAACTCATCAGAGTCCTTGAAGAGGGTAGGCCACCATAGGCCCGATTGGGGCACTTTCTATGCTGTTCTCTTCCTAAAGTGATGTCCTCCTGCCTCAAGCTTGTGGCAGTATGTGAGGATGTTGTGCTGCTCCTCCTGTGGAATGCACCTATGCCAGACGCTATCCCCTCCTTCATGATAAAGGACGGGATCCTCCCAATGGTAGAACTTGGCCTTCACAAGGAAGGTCTCAAGTCTCTGCTTGGGCCAATCTTGTGGGACTTTCTTGACGACAAGAAAGTTCACAATATTGGCGTACCATGGGAAAGAGGCGATAGCAAGGATCGCCTTATCTGGGAAGGTCTCACAAATAGGTTCGATCTACTCAGAATCCTCAAGATACTCCAATCGGGAGAGATGATCCGCCACCACATTCTTGACTCCAGGCTTGTCCCTAATCTCTATATCAAACTCATGGAGTAGAAGGATCCATCTGGTCAATCTGGCTTTGGCATCCTTCTTTGCCATGAGGTACCTGATGGCGGTGTGATCAGTGAAGATGGTCATTCTAGCTCCAATGATGTAAGATCTGAACTTATCTAGGGTAAACACTACGGCTAGCATCTCCTTCTCAGTGACAGTGTAGTTCCATTGAGCGGCATCCAAATTCTGACTAGTGTAGTGAATAGCAAAGGGGACTTCATCCCTCCTCTGTCCCAGCACGACCCCTATGGCAAAATCGGAGGCATCCGTCATGATCTCGAATGGGAGAGACCAATCAAGTGGCTGAAGGACAGGAGCCTCTACAACTAGACTCTTGAGAGTCTCAAATGACGCTAGACACTTATCATCCACAATGAACTCGGTGTCTTTCGTCAGCAGATCAGTCACCGATCGGGCAATCCGGCTGAAATCATGAATGAATCGTCAGTAGAAATTGATGTGCCGCAGAAAAGATCGTAACTGCCACAAGTTGGACGGTGGACTGAGTTTCCTAATGATATCCATCTTGGCTGGATCAACCTCCATGCCCCTGTTGGAGATGATATGGCCAAGCACCGTCCATTGAGTCACCATGAAGTGACTCTTCTCCCATGAAAACTACCAGGTGCACCTCAATACAACGCTGGAGGATGCAGTCTAGGCAGTCAAGACAAGAAACGAATCCGTCGCCGTAGACCGAAAAGTCATCCATGAAGACCTCCAAGCACTCATCCATCATGTCTGAAAGATGAACAACATACACCTTTGGAATGTCACAGGAGCATTGCACAATCCAAAGGGCATCCGTCTGAAAGCATATGTCCCAAAGGGAGAGGTGAAGGTAGTCTTGTCCTGGTCCTTGGGCGTAATGGCCACCTGATTATATCTGGAATACCCATCCAAAAAGCAGTAATGGCTCTTCCCTGCCAGTCTCTCTATAATCTGATCAACAAAGGGCAAGGAGAAATGATCCTTCTTGGTGGCGTGGTTCAATCGTCTGTAGTCCACATAGACCCTCCTAGAAGTGGGTACCCGGGTAGCGATCTCCTCTCCAGACTCACTGACAACCGTGGTGATGCCCGTCTTCTTGGGCACCATATGTAATGGACTAACCCACTTGGAGTCGGAGATGGGGTAGATAAAATCGGCACTCCACCATTTCGAGATCTCCTTCATGACAACATCTCGAAGGTTCGGGTTCAGCCATCGTTGGAACTCACGCGACGGCTTCGTGTCCTCCTCGAGATAGATATGGTTGGAGCACAGGGCTAGACTTATCCCCTAGAGATCGGCTACGCTCCATCCAATCGCCTTGCGGTTCTTTTCAAGAGCCCCCATCAGACGGGATTCCTGCTCTCCAGTCAAATCTGCTGAGATAATTATTGGGTACATCTCATGCTCGCACACAAGGAATCGATACTTCAACGATGACGAAAGCGGCTTCAGCAAGGACAACACGGTGCTAGTGGATCTGGCCTCTGAAAGGTCTGAGTGAATGCGGCCAAATCTGCATGGGAGAATGAGACCTCTCGCTCACAATCTGAATCTGATGAAGGCTGCTTTGATGATATCTCTCTGCTCTGTGTGGAATCAGCCTCCTACCTAGCTGTAGGCTCTATGGAAGTCAGACACGGTATCAAATCATCAAACTCAGCCCGATCAAAATCTGACTCCGAGGGATCTATATCAGAATCACAATCAAAATCATCCTCACGATCGAGAACCGGCTCTTCTATGTATCCTGGACTAGGGGTGCGCTCTCCAAGCTCTCCTATGCTATCATCTATGCATCCGTAAACTCTGAAGGTGAGAGGATGGACTGTGCTACTGGGTCTGCCCAAACTGCCTCTTCATCTGTGATCACAAAGTCGCAGTCCTGGTGGATGTCCCGCCTTGCCTCTGTCATCTGCTCTGAATCTGACGTCGGCTCAGAGAAAGCTGAATTTCTGGCTCTAGTATCCTCGATCGTCTCTATTTGTATACTCTCGCCCTCGACACGAAAGTATACCTTCCTGCTATCATGATCGAACACTGCCTTGGCTGTGGCCAAGAACGGGCATCCTAAAATGATGGGGGTATCGGTCACGGAATCAGGGATCTCCATGTCCAATACAACAAAGTCCACGGGGAATTTCAAGCCCTGAATCATGACGACAACATCCTTCAGCAACCCCTTCGGCCTCTTGACAGATTGATCAGCAAATTGAAGGACCGTCCTGCTCTATCGTAGAGGGCCCAACTCGAAGTGGTCGAGTATGGCTGCCGGAAGTAGGTTGATCGAAGACCTGTTGTCTAATAGAGTACGATCGAACCTCTACTCCTGAATATGGCATCTAACATACGGGGCTCCTACATCTGGCCTCTTGGCTGGCAGACGGTTTTGGATCGCAAAGCATGTGGCACGAGTGAGCACATGGATCTCTAACCGGTGGTTCCTCCTCTTCTTCCGAACTATGGTCCTATCTCTAAGTGATCTTTGGAAGAGAGGTATGTGCTCCAAGGCCTCCTGTAGAGTCAGTTGTATCTGAAATCTGTCCATCATATGCTGGGTGAACTCTAGCTAGTGGGACTTCTTTGGGCATTTTTTGGTCTCCTTAGCCAAGCGAAGTGCTTGGGTAATGGGGACGGCTGGGTCCTTCTCAAGGACTAGGATAGGGTCTGGGCCACTCAAGAACGATAGAGTCCACACATACACAGGTGGATCGGAATAAATCAAACCCTTTCCTTTATTCACAGAAATGTCCTGAGGTACATGCACAGAAGGAAAAACAACAAGACTAGCAGTAGTAGTAATGGTGGCCTCAGCACCACCCTCAGCATCTGGATCCGTGGCATCAGTACCACGCTCTGTCTCGGCAACAAGTCTGGTGGCTTCAGTACCACCTCCTCCATCTGGTGAAATGACGGCCTCAGTACCGTCGGCTGGATCATCATCCTTGGTGGCATCAGCACCACCATCATCATATCTAGCGGCATGAGCAATGTTGTCCTCCTCGCCTGGCGCTCCTAAAGTAGCATCGAGTCATCGCTCAGATGAGGCGCTGCATGCTGGCATCCTACCGTTCCTAAGTGTAACAAAGTCAGCATCAAATAGATATGCAGAAATGTCACAAGTGAATCACTAGGAGTGGTGGTCTCTATGAACTCTACATGCTTAGACTTCCTCTTCAGGATGTTCGGGTTCGGCTCGAACTGGGTAGGGATGGCGGCCTTCCCTCTCACAATCTCCCTCATCTCCTAACAGAACTCGTCCTTCTCCCATCGAAAGGTAGCCTGCTGCTCGGACATGAGGCAGGATAGATCATCCAAGGCAGGGTTCTCATAGGTCGGCCCATGAGAACCTGATGGGTGGCCTCTTTGGTAGTGAGGTTGCTGCTGCTGGTGGTGAGGGTGAGAGGGGTACTGCTGATGATATTGCTGATGAGGCTGTTGTCGCCTCCAAGGCTATCCTTGTTGATAGGGACGAGGACCGTACTGCTCTCTGGGGAATGACTGCTGCTGAACTGGGGGTTGGGGTTGCTGGTGCTGCTCACTTTGCTGGCCGTACTAGACACCCTGAACTAGAGGTTGCTGCTGGGAAATGGTGCCTCCAGCTGACCAGCGGAATCCGAGATGGTCTAGTCAGATACCAGGCTGGGGTCAGTCGTAACGAATCTCATTGACATCCATCAATAGCTCATGCTCATACGAGGGTGAGGGAAGTACTGTTAGGGGCTGATCCGGCTGGTACACCACCATCTGAGTGTCCTGGGATGGTGGTGGCTGGTAAAACTGCGGTGGCTGCTGGTACAACTCTGCCTGTATAAGGTGAACCTGTCTAGGCTGACTGGAGTGCTGGGACGAGCTACCACTACTGCTCGGATCTCCTCGTGACCTGAGACAGGACTGAGAAGTCGTATGTGCCTCCTGGAGACACATGATCTGTGTCTTCAGGTCACTCAGCGTCTATGCCATCTGGTCGATCTACGTCATGACCTGGCACTGCTTCTTCTCTATCAGCTCGATCCAGTCCAACTTCTCATAGATGATACCCATGTCGGCGGTCGTTGACTCGGCCTGTGTTGCTGCTGCCAACGAAGTGGACGAAACGACATCGACCCGTGCTATCCTCTGAAACTGCATGACCTGTGGCTGGGGTCGTCCCTAAGTGTAAAGTCAGGTCTAGTACATCACGGTGTATTTCTCGGCCATCTCCTCATAGATGGACTAGACCTGATCCTCATCCTTGGCAAAGTAGGAACCGCCACAAGAAGCATTCACCAAGCCTTGCAGCTCTGGTGTCAGCCCGCAAAAGAAGCTCTGAACTAGGTTCAGCTTTGAGATGTCGTGGTGCGGGCATCTGTCGGTAAGCTCTCTAAACCTCTCCCATGCCTCGTGGAACTGCTTGTTGGGGAACATGGAGAAGTTGCTGATCAAGGCCCTCGTTGCATTGGTCCACCCGAGTGGATAGTACTTGTTCAAGTACTCGATGCAGAGCTGCTCCCAGGTAGTCACAAATCTCCCCAAATGCTTAAGCCAGTTGGCTGCTCTGTCGACTAGGGAGAACGGGAAGGAAATCATCCGAATGGTATCCTCGTCCACCTGGCGGTCGTGGACAGTGCTGCAGATCATCTCGAACTTCTGGAGATGTAGATGGGGCTCTTCAGTCGTAAGCCCGTGGAAATGGGGAAGAAGCCGAATCATCTGCGGGGGGATCTTGAAGTCCCCCACGAAGCCGGAAGCACGATCCACCGGTGTATAAGCATCGATCCGGGGTTGTGCAACTCCCGCATCGGTCTGGCTGCTACTGCTGGTTGGACTGGCTCATCAGGCTGATCTGGTATCTCTCCCACTGCTCCGGCTCTCGGCTGCTCTCGCGTTGTCCTCAGCCTCTCCATCTCTCTCCTCATCTCCACCATGAAATCTCCCTGGTCTCTAATCTGTTGTTGTATCGTCTCAAGGGAAGCTATCAAGGTGTTGTTGATCGCACCCTAGTCCAGTACATATGTCTGCTCTGGTCTCGGGCCTCCGGTGTGGTCATCACTGCTGCCGGCCATTGTCTCTGCAAAGGCAAAAGACCCAAGCTCAGGTGTCGAAATGTAATCTGTCTACTGCTCTATCTGATCGGGCACCTCGGGACTGTCAGAAGAAAGGTGGTCAGGTGGGAACAGGATGGAAGCGAACTTGGGTTCAGAGAGTGGGTCTCGGCTCTCACGAACTGACCTAGATGAACGGACCGGAGTGCTCGTAAGCGGTGTATCCAGAGGCTGCCTAAGGGACCTCCGACCCATCATCGTGATCTGGCGAGCCGGGGGGATGGGATCTGGAAAGCAAATAGGATGAAACAAACAAACCCCAAATTCACCAACGCGATGCGAGCTGATGACCGTAAGAGTTCGGTCGTTTATCTTGACTTTTTTTATTTTGGTGATAATACAGTCTAACAGAGCAATTAAGCGAGCTGTTGGGAATCTGCCCCAGGAGACTGTCCCGACCACGAACTAGATCTTTCCCAGCCAGTACAAGCCGCATACCATTTACCGGCTACCCGATCGGCTCGCTCTATTAAGGATATCGCGGCCCACTTTACCGGAAATCAGAGCGATCCTCACTGGAGAATGACTAGCCCAGAAGCAGTAGTTTGATGAAGGGTCGGATGTGGCTCTACCTAGGGTGTGGGTCACTCTCTCACCCAATCAAACCATACAAGTAGGGGGTTACTGTCCTAATACAATTTTTTTGGTGAGATGAATTTTAAGTCCAATTTGGTTAAGCAGTCCCAAATTTTATGATTTTTCTTTTTTAATTATTGTTCAAGAAAACAAATGCCTATCGAATTTTTCGGGTTCTCCTTATTATATTTAAGTCCAAAAAAAGGGGGAGAAGATGAAAAAGCCGATGCGGGAAGAAATCAATGATGCATGCAGAGTAAGATATGCGTGCCTAACTCCAGCAGTCTACATGCAAAGTGATCCGCGCATAAAAATAAAGACAGAAAGTAAACTACCTATATGATGCACGAGTAAAACGGACTTAAACGAAGCAATTTCTACTCGGGGAGAACAATAGCTAACGAGTCAACGGGAGGGGTCGGGGTCCGGTCTCTGATGCCAATCAGTGTCCGCCACAATGGATCCTGCCAACGTTGTATACGGCCTCTAGCGGCACATGACCCCTTAAGTGACCAGGTTAGCGTTTTTTCTTTATTAGTTATTAATCAGGTCCAATTAAACAGTCTATAGGAGCAGGCAATCTAATTAGGTTAGGGTCCTAATTAATTACGGTGCAAGCACAGAAAATCCTACGGCTAAGGCTAAATCCGCGTAAATCAGATAAGCAGTAATAAAATGTGAAAAATCAAAACTGGCGAAAACGCGGTGAGGTCCCCCGAGTACACCGGTGCTCGGCAAAACAGACCCCGCAATCACAAGTCTGAACATCTCTGAGAGTCTCTGTCCCTGTATTATTACAATAATCAAATAGTCTGAAAATAAAACTAACTATCCTAAGCTAATCCTCTCCTCTCTCTCCTGCTCAACCTCTCGTGCTCTCATGCGGCTCTGTAGAGAAGAGAGCCGCCTCCGCCTTTCGCGGTTGCTTCGGCTTTCCGAAGAAAGCCGCCTCGGTCCTCAGGCCCTCGCAAGAAATCAAACAAGAGAATGTCAGAACACAATTATTAAAAATATGCAAAGGAAGATAAAATAAAATAAAAGGACAACTATATGGAAAAATAAAAATAAAAATAAAAATAATCACAAAATAAAAAACAGAGAAAATAAAATAAAACAAAAGAAAAACAAAAACAAACAGAAAACAAAATAAAAAGAAATCAAAAAGCCACGGAAAAAGCCGTGATACTCAAAACCGAACAAAAACGACTACTAAGTCGTGCTCCCCGGCAATGGCGCCATTCTGATGACCGAGAAAGTCAATCCGAAATTCGAGTGAAGGTATAAAAATAAGGTCGTTGCGACTCAGATCTCGAATCTCAATCAAGAAGAAAAATTAGACCACCAAAAGAAGTCAAACAGTCAATGAAACACGAATAGCGGTCTCTTATTTATTTAACCTGGTATAGCGACCAGGGTCAAACACAAGGAGCACGGGTTGGCCAAGTGGCCTACGAAGTAGTCGAAAAAGAAATAAAAAAAGAAAAATGTTTTTGGTGGATTTTGTAAATTTTTAATTTTTTTATGATTTTTAATTATGAAGGAAATATGAAAAGAAGGCAAAAAGCACACAAAACAATTTATTAAACACTCCAAAACAACTCAGAAAATTTAAATAAATGTATTTTTTATGTTTTATATATTTTTAAGTATTTTTGGTAAATTTTTCAGAATTTTATAATTTTTAGTTGATTTTATAAAAATAGAAAACGGTAGAAATAAGGAACTAATGTGCAGCCAGATTTGAAAGGCTAATTAAAAATATATAATCGGACTCTAAAAATCTGTAGCAATTTTTATGAAAACTAGAAATAAAAACTAAGCTACAGAAACAAAGATTGTAATTTTTGAATTTTTTAGAAATTTTAATAATTTTTATAAGATTTTTATGGTTTTATATTTTTTTAGGGTTTTATAAATCCAAGTAAGATGAAAATAGAACTGAAGCTCAAAGACACAAAACAAACAAACACAATTTTTTTTAGAATTTTTAAATGAGTTTTTATATTTTTGATTTTCTAATTCAAACAGTAGCAAAAATAAGGGTTTTTGATTTTTTTAAAAATAGCAAACAGTAATTAAAATATCCCAAAAATTTTGTGAAATTTTTACACAGTGGCAGGGGCCACATGTCCAAATTTCACAAGATTTGGGTTTATTTGATATTTTATTCAACCAATGAAAAGGGCACATCACTCAGGGACCAAAGTGCAAGAAAAACAAAGTTCCAGGACCCAATGATAACACGTATTAAAACTACAGGGCTGATTGTGCAAAAAGCCCAGGTGGGCACAAGGCACGCACGTGATTCACAAAAACAAGGGCATTTATGTAATTCCTATTTATAAAAAGGTAAACAATAAAAGGCCAAAACACTAGGATCAAGTAAGCAAATGTTCCACAAATCACGTGGCGAAGCACGTGCACCACATACACAGGGACTAAAATGCAACACAGGGTCCTATATGCAAATTACCAAAAAAAAACTGTCTAAAATATTTACTGGACTACACTATAAATGCGAAAAGAAGAGGGGCCTAAGTGATATTACCCCATTATTATGATCCACGGATGAAGGGGGTCCACGTGTGACATCCGACTGTGGAGAACAGTGAGCACCCCTTCGATGATGTGCGGCTCAGATCTGATCCTCAAAGGGATCGACGGTTGGGAGCCTCCCGCAGATGAAGGGCTCAGATCAAAACTAGAGCGAGGAGGCTCAATCGACGGCTCTGGAGGGTCCCGGATGAACTGCTCGCCGGTGAACTTCGCCGGGCTATCATACACGCTGTGTTCCTCCTCCGGTGCTGCGGATGTGGGTGAATCGAATAGGAAGGTCGCCCACAGTGATGGGAGTGCTCAGATGGGGCCGGGAGGACCAGGAAGGACCCCAGCGACGAAGAATGGCCGGAGCACCTGTGCCTGAATAGTTGAACCTCCAGATGAGGTTCTTAGGCCTCAATACCTGCACAAAAAACAAGGGGGTCAAGGGCAGACTTCCTCGACCCATTAGCGGGTGAAAAGGGAAGTGGGTGCGGCGGAGCATGGGTCTCCGTTGAGGCGACGGCGGAGGAGACCTAAGTCCTGGTTCCGGGGCGAACCAGGATGATCGAAGGGGTGTAGAAGGTGTAGAGGGGTCTCGTGAAGGTGATGCGACGGTCAGATGATCGAAAGGATAGTCGGAGCGGAGTGGATTGGCCGGCGAAGGACGACGGCGCAATACCTCAAATTGGGAATGGAAGCTACGTTACAGGCTAAAGAGGGTACCTGACGATTGAAAGCGTATGTGAGGGAGATGATGCGTCTCCTAAGATCCTCGCCTCAATGGAGTGATGCCTTCAGAGGCTCGATCTCGTCGATGGGCGGAGCACGGCGGCGATGACCACCGGACCAGGGGCTAGAGCACCTCTTTCCTCGTTGCGACACCTCCAACGGCTTGCTGTCACTCAAGGAAAGAAGGTGGAGGTCCTGGGAGTCAAAGATAGTGGCCGAAGGTGCGTGAAATGGCGGAAGGAGGCGAAGCTATATAGTGTTGTAGGTCCGATAAGAGAGGAGTGGAGCGCGCAATCCGATGCATGGACCCCTAGAGAGAAAAGCGAGCGTGAATCACAGATCCAGGGGCTGCAATCGGAGCTAGGGGTTTAGGTAAATGGGAGGCAAAGTGGTTCAGGAAAAAGGGGAGAAGTCAGGTCGAAAGGAGGTCCAGATCCTAAGTGGCCCAGGGGAGAGAGTTGACCGGGGGTCAACAATCCCCCATGGACCAGTCAAAGTGTGCCAATTATTAATTATTTGTAAAATAAATTAAAAATAGTAAATGGCTTTATTTCAAAATATTTTCAAAATAAAAAATGTTTATTTATTTACAAAGTATTTTTAGTGATATTTGTTTATTTTTTGAAAAATAAATTATGTATATACAATATATATTATTATATACAGGTATATGTACCTATGTATTTTTATTTTTCATTTTTAATCATTTTATTTATGTACAATTATCCCAATTTTATATTTTATTTATTTACATCATAAAATTTGGAATATAAAATAATTTTTATTTAATTTTTATTAATTATATACAAGGGTGAAATAAATATGTCTTTTATTTTATATACATGGTATATATACACTGAAAAGAGAGAAATTATTTATTTACATTTTTATTTTATTTTTCCCATTTTTATTTTATTTTTATAAATATATACAAAATAAGGAAGCACAAAAAATATTTTTATTTTTGGAAAATAAAATATATACACAAGAGGGAGGTTTGTACAAGGCTGAGTCACCCTATCTCTCTCTACTCATTTTATTTTACGGTCAGGCCCCTGTTGGGCTTTCCTTGGGTTCAGGTCACTCAATATTTATTCTAAATATTTCCCTCTTTTTCTTTATTTCTTTATTCTTTTATTTTTGCACAAAAACATGCTAATTATGAGTATTTACACAATGCATGTTCTTTGGTAAATTATTCTATTTACAAACATATACATGGTGTTTTGCAAAGGTTTTTTAGATAAAATAAAAGTATAAATAGTGATGAATGAGGATTCATTAGTCAGCTACAAAAGGAGAAAATAGAAATGGAAAATAGAATGAAAAGGAAAAATAATATAGAAAATGATTGTATGAAAAAAAACTTAAAATGTGAAATTTATTTTTATTTTATGTAATACTTTTAGATGATTTTTATTTATTTATATCAACTTATTTATTGTAGGATAATTTCTACAAGTGTAACTATAGGTATTTATACCGTTGTTTTGTGTATTTTATTTTTATTTTGTATTTTAAATATCATTAAGATGTATATATATTATATATATTTATGATATATTTAAATACATGTTTACATATGTTTATTTTCATTTTTCTGATTTTATTATACACTTAAAAAAATAGATGCATGTGTACCATAGGTATAATATACCTATGTATTTCGTATATGTATATAGACCCAAACAACCAACTTGTGCATCTTAACTTCATCTATAATGAAACTATCTTTACTTAGTATATATATATATATATATTAATGTTAAAAACAATAAAGTTGAGTTTGATGAATTTTGAATTGATATAGCAGAGATATTGACCATTGAAGTTTTGTTTGCGGCTTTTCCAAATTTATGTCCCAATCATACTGTACATTTTTCCATATGCGTTTATTTTTATATTTTCCTATGTATTCTTATCTACAAGTTTCATATTTATTCTTATTTATTAGAGGTGTATAAAATGAAAAAAAATAATGTAAGAATGGATGTACATGTTGTGTAGTGGGCACCTAGGGCTTCTAGGTATCTGTGTTATTTTTGTTTGTATTTATTTGCCCTTATCTCTCCCTACTTTATTCCTTATCGACCAAGTCAATATTGACTTAGTCTCAAGGTTTACAATCAGTTGGTATTTTCAATACTTCCTTTATTTTTCTTTTCTTTTCTTTATTCATTTATTTTGTGTTTAAATATAGATATTTATGCACTATTTACAATCATCAGTCAGTGTGTTAATTTGTACAAGTTAGATATATTTTCATTTATTTATCTAGAGATTTAAATACAAAATAAAGGAATAAAGGTGAATGAATGGGTATTCATCAGCTAGGTTGTCTTATTAGTTTTTTAAAAGATAGTTTTTTTCCATTTCCCATGAAATCAAAAATTCATTAGCATGAGTCATTGAAGTTAGTTAATAAGAAAAGAATAGCCAACAATACTGTCTTAAACTAAAAGGATAAAAATTCAATAGAAAGCATGAAATTATTGTACTTAGACAAAACACATTAAGCACTATTGAAATGTTGATATACATGGAAAGTCATTCTCTGCTCTATTGTTAAGAAAAGCCTATTCACTTCTTTTTCACCTGAAAGATCTTAGAAATCAAACTTTGCTTTTATTTCTTTTTATCTTTTTCCATTTCTTTGAACCTTGCATAAATTCGGGCTTCTTCTTCGTGATCAGTTTCTTCCACCTCTCTCTCTCTCTCCTTCTTCATTCTCCTCTTGAGGCACTGGTGGTCTATGTGACCTATCAGAATTTAGTAAATGTAAGAAAGTAAAGAAGAAAATGAATATTTAGAATATACTTAATTTATACATATATTAATACTTACATGCATGCTAGAAAATCTTCTCACAACTTAGTCAGTTGGTCAACCATCGTGGTCATCTATGACTACATAGATGGCGATGGTTGTTGTGATGGTTGAGGTTAGGAATATGATGGTTTCTCATAGGAAGAGTAAGAGTGTCGATGTTACTCCACATAATATGGAGGAAGACAACCAAGTGTCTGCTTCCTATTGGCAAAACCAACATCCCACTCCTTCAAAACTTATACTCAAATTTAAAAACCATATAATCTGTGGCGTATACACATTTAATCAGTGATGAATTTGTGATTCATCAATCAAAAGTTGAAAATAGAGCTTTGTTGCCAAATAAATAGCTGCATTTCTTCATTTTTCTGCATTCTTATTATTCATGCACTTAGAATTATTATTGGCATTTTAGCAAGCATATTTGCAATAATAAGAAGCCAAATTCCCTTGTAAAAATCACATGTATATTACCATATATTTCCTCTATTTATATTTATTTTTCACTAACTTAGAATTTAACAAAATCTACTCTATAGTATATATATATTACTAAATAATTAAGGAAAAATACCAAAAAATATTAACTTGTATATTTGTCCAGTAAAACCCTAACCTTAGTTTGAGACTAAAAACCTTTAAATATGAATATCTCTCTCATAATCTCTTACAGACCCTGATGAACATGGATTTCAGCCTCTTAAGAATGTGGTTTTAATACTTCTGATGTCATTGCAGCTAGCCAAATTGGATGCATCAAAGACCGCTTGATTTAAAATTATCAATCAAAACAAAGCGGTCGATTTATTTTTTACTTGGGCAAGCCCAAGGTCGAACTCAGGGACACAAGCCTCTTAAGTATAATTTAGACTCTTGTTACTTGAATTAAGCATTGAATTTATAAATCTGTAGGTCACTATGCACATGGAGATGCTAACAGACACGATGCATAAAGAAACATGAAGATATGTAAATTTTTTTAATTGATTTTTTATATGCAAGGAAATGCAAGGTTAGAATGATGCATATGTGCCCAAATCAGATTAAATAATGAGCAATATAAGATACTCATATTCAGTTTTTTATTTACCAAGCACTTTTCATTGGCTAGATAACTAATGATATAAAAATCAATGAGCATATGCCACGACGTAATCAAAATTAATCAATGTAATCCAAAGTAAAACACATCAAAATCTATGCCATTAGAAAGACAATGAAATCAACTTCACAACGCAACCGAAATCGTTTAAAAAGGAGCTCGGATGCTCAAGATATGCAAGAAAGAAACCAGGGGCATAAATCTAAGAAAAGATGAAAAAAATATAGAAAATGCTACAAACAGGTCCCTGGAAGGACCAAAATGCAAATAAAAATTAAAGCATGGCATCCCTGTAATTTACCCACACACGCTGGCGTAATTTTGGAATTATTAATACCCGTGAGGGGTCGGATGCAAATTACCTGTAAAGCCTTGAACTTGGTCCCTCTCGAATCCTATATCATAAGATTCTGCTCGTCAAAAGGAAACCAACGGAATTTGTTTCGTATGAGTCGAACTTCGTTTGGAATTGTTATGATTTTCAGAAGAAAGAGAAGTAAAGAGGTTTAAGACATCATTAACCCATAATGACCGTCACTAAGACTAAATAAACATGGTTAAAGAAACTAATGACGGATTGAAAATCACTAATGACCATTAGCGAACACTAATCAATAGTTAGCAAAAGATAAGCATAAACCGTGAAAGTTAAATTATGATTAGTGAAAGTTAATCACGACTAGCATTAATTAAGCGTCATTAGTGAATCTAGAATCCTCTGGAATGTTCTAACCTAAGTCCTAATTTTCGGATAAGTTTCGACCAAAACCATGGGCCAAAACCTTGGGCTGCTAACTGCGGTTACGGGTTAAACCACGGTTTACTAACCATGGTTAGTAGTTTTCTGGAGCCTATAAATACCCCCCACCCATTCATTCTCTACGATTTCCCACTACCACCACCACCCGAAGAGCTATTGTTGAGAGGTCGGGAGGAGGAGTGAGAGATAGGGAAAGAGCGCTAGCGAAGCGATGCCGGAAGAATGAGGACGAGGAAGGTATGATCCTCTCTTAGTTTTCTTCGTAAACTAGGCTTTCAATCCATCCTCTTTTCTTCCAAGTTTTTATTTTTGATCTATCTTTCTTTCTGATTCGTTTCCTATTGTGGTTCGAGGAGAAATCTATGTAACATCCTAGTTAGGTAAGGGCAGCTATGCACATCAGTGAACCTAGTGATTCGTCACACATTCACTCACCTAAGGCGCATGGTGTCTACCGATTCTCCATTGCTTATTGCTCTTTCTTTTCCGTTTTTTTAGTTATTTTGATGGAGAAATCCATGTAATACCCTACTTAGGTGCGGGCGGCTATGCACATCAGTGAACCCTGTGATTCATCACACATTCACTCACCTAAGACATGTGGTGTCTACTGATTCTCCATCCCTTGCAGTTTGATTATATCTTTATTGTTTCGTTGTTATTTTCCTCTCGATTGATTTTATAAGGGAAACTCTGCCGAAATTTTCTGAGAAATGTGTCCCGATATAAGGGAAAACTCTGCCAAAACATCCTAGAAATATCACCCTGTATAAGGGGAAGCTCTGCTGAAATTTCAAGAGAGAATATATTCTTCGCGTTCTTCATGTTCTTTGTGTGTTATTCGTGTTCTTTGTTCGTTCTTTGTATTCTTGGCACGTTCTTAACATTTTTATACGAAAATGAAATTCGATCGTT
Source organism: Ottelia alismoides (assembly GCA_037367405.1). Classification (NCBI taxonomy): domain Eukaryota; kingdom Viridiplantae; phylum Streptophyta; class Magnoliopsida; order Alismatales; family Hydrocharitaceae; genus Ottelia; species Ottelia alismoides. The sequence goes on along the minus strand of JAZKJV010008325.1, from coordinate 307,184 downwards.
TCAGGAGCCTTAAATCATCCTTTCTGAAAACGAAACATGATAAAGCGCTGCATACACGAGAGAGATCTCGATTAGGTAACGAAATTCTTCCTTTTGCTGTTGGGTTTTCATATGAGATCGTTCAAATTTCTGATTTTATGTTCTTTGCTACAAAGAACCCTAATTTGGCAATTTTTGAGAAAATATGAAAAGTTGCTTTGTGTTTGCAACTAAAATAAGTTCTAAGCATCGAATTGATACAATGGCTTGGAAAGTTAGTGTTTTGGAAGTTAAAATGAGCATAATTATGAGTATATAAATTTATGAATTAATATATGTGTAAGTCTATATTCAGTATTTTATGGTTATGAAAATATAAGGCTGAATTGAGGAATTACACCATGGGAACTGATAATTGTTGGTTAGGATCGTGAAAAAGATCATGTGTTACATTAAGAAATGACTGGGAGTTGAACTACAGGTCGGGCATGCAACCTGTAGGTATGTCGGAAGGAACCCGTATTGGTGTGACCCTACCTAGGTGGTACACGGTTGCCTTGTTTTGATAAGTGCGCACGAAATGAATGATTTGCAACACGTGGTACCGGGTGCCAATATATTCGGGTTCATCAACGGAAGATGTGGTTGTGCCATGTGGAGGTATGGGTGGTTCATTAGCGGCTGGGTCATGATAACATGTATTTAAAGCTGCTAGGTTATGTGATTAAAGGTTAGCCTGAGGTTTTAAGCAACCGGGTCTTCGAGGACATTGTGCTTCTTTGTGTTCCAGGCTGAGGGTTTGAAACTCTTATTAATAAAAGAAAAGTAAAATTGTCAGGGTAGTATTGGAGGATTGGTTGAGGCGACGTGCGGCAGCATAAGCTCACCAGATCAACGCAATCTCCAATCCTGAAGTATCCACAACTTCGGAGTCCAATAATGGTGGGGTTCCCCTGGACTAATCCCTGATGTAGAATAGAAAGGAATATAACTTAAATTAATGAGAAGGAATGTAACTTTTAATGACAACAAGTTTAGCAAAATTACACAATTTGTTTACTTTTCTCTTCTTTCTTACTTAGCACTTGCTAATAGTTATCCTATGATTTATTGGAAAACTGAACAGGTGTCGGTGAGCCATCGTAAGGACTTTAGCCATCCAGTCAGCCACAATAGCTTTACTCTATAAGGTAGTTAGTAATATTTCTATGTATTTCCTTCCAGTTGATGTACATGTAAAGGGTTGTAGTAGGAGAATGGATCATATAAACTTTATTTTATGAATGGAAAAGTATTAAATACTTCTTTTTGAGTATTTTTATTTGCAGTTTGTTTCTGAATGTTAGTTGTGATTACTGGATAAATTATTCTGAGTAACCAGATCCGGATATGGGAGGATCCGACGGCCCAAAAGTAGCGTCGTGACAGATTGGTATCAGAGCCCGGTTACTCTATTATGTTATGTAGTAATTAACAACTATGAGTGGTATTCAGAAAACTAAGGTTGTATTAAGATCCTTTGATCTTAATAATTGACTACAGTACCATTCACAAGTCATTGTCCCTTATGTTCATCATGCTAAGACATATAGGACATAACCTTTGGCCTTGACTTATCCCAGGAACATGGCGGACCGAGATGTGTCTAGGCAATTATACGCCATGATGACAATGCTGCAAGAAATGGGGCAAAAGTAGAAAGCATTGGAGGAGAGGCTCAATGCACAACCTGAGAGACCTGAAGCATCCAGACCTGTGTATGCTACGATTGAAGGTTCTGTCCATCTTTCTGAGGAAGAATCTAGTTACCATCCTTCAACTTAGTCTGCTCCTACCCCAGCTGAATGAACAATGGAAAAGTCCCTTCTTAGACACCAAACATTACTAGACAATTACCGAAAGGGAAAGATTCCTCGATTTAAAGACATAGAGACACCTCCTGAGATAATTCTATGGCTTGATGACATCAGCAAAATGTTGAGAATAATACACACACGCGAAGACACTTGGATGCACTTCGCTGATTACTCCCTAGCAGACTATGCAAGATGATGGTGGAGAGCTATTTCCAAGAAATTAGTAGATCATGTTCCATAGGATGTTTTTGAAGAGAGGTTCCGATCTCACTTCTGTCCCTTCCATTAAGAAGAATTGAAGAGGAGGGAGTTGGCTTCTTTGACCCAAGGATCCAAGAATGTACGAGATTATCATATTCACTTTACGGAACTGCTACATTACTCTCCATTTTTAGAAGCTTCACCACAAGAGTGTCTTACCAAATTTGTTAGCGGTCTTCAGGGAGATTTGAGAGAGAAGCTTGCAGGTTTTAGAGCCACCACTATAGATAAAGCCATAGACTTCGCTTCTCGTATTGAGATGGAGAGGGATGAAAACTGCTAAAGAAGAAACTTTCACTTTACTGGTGGACCATCCAAACGTAAGGCGAATTATAATTGAAGAGACAGTTGTTATCATCCAATTGGGACTTTAGACCAGGAATTATCCAGAAGAAGGGGTTTCTCTAGACCTCCACTATATCCTCGTTACTCAGTAGCAGGAACTAGTACCTCTGTGGATGGGTCTTCAGCTCAAACAGGAGCACGTGTGTATTATTATTGTCAACGGAAAGGACACATCAAGAAAGACTGTATGAAGTAAAGATAGGGATCAACCCCAATTAACAGTATAACATCCACCTCGAGCAATGGATCAACACGTGGAGGAAGAGAGGGCAGAGGTCGTGGTTCACAGGGAGTGTCTCCTACACAGCAACCACCACAAAGTGTTGTGGGTTCTAGCTTGCCTATTCCAAATTGCCAGCTCAATGCAATCACTGAGCAACAAGCCTACAACTCAGGCACGGTTGTACGAGGTACCATTACTATTCATTGCTCGACAGCTAGTACCCACATTGGGTATGATACCAGTAGAAGTACAATAGTCCTATCTGATCAAGGGACCAGGAGGACAAGTATTTATAATCCGAGAAATCCTGGATAATTGTATAGTACTGATAGCAGGACATCAGTTACCTATTTCAGTACTACTAATCGAGATGGAGGACTTTGATCTTATCCTAGAGATGGACTGGTTAGAAAGGCATCATGCATGTCTTGACTGTTTTCAGAAGACTGTAACATTTCACCTTCCTAACTCGATAGAGTTCCAGTCATTGGAAAGACATCCAATGATAATATCGAATATATCTCTACTTTAAAGGCACAATAGTTGTTAGAGTAAGGGTGCCAAGGTTATTTAGCCTATGTAATCACTACATCAAGGTCAGATAGAATGATATAAGATGTGCCAATAGTGTGCGAGTTTTCGGATGTATTTCCAGATGAATTTCCTGAATTACCACCTGAACGAGAGATTGAATTTGAAATCTCTCTCATACATGATACTCAGCCTATCTCTATCCCTCCATATAGGATGGCACCAGCCGAGTTACGAGAGTTAAAATTACAGTTGCAATAACTATTAGATAAAGGCTTCATTCGTCCTAGTACTTCACCATGGGGTGCACCTATCTTATTTGTCAAGAAAAAGGATCGGTCAATGCAGTTGTGCATTGACTATAGACAACTAAACAAGAAGACCATAAAGAACAAGTATCCTCTGCCAAGAATAGATGATCTCTTTGATCAGTTACATGGTTCAACTGTTTATTCAAATATTGACTTAAGATCTTGATACCATCAGTTAAAGATAAAAGATGCGGATATCCCCAAGACAACCTTTCGAACTAGATATGGACATTATGAGTTCTTAGTTATGCCTTTTGGACTAACAAATGCCCCAGCAGTCTTCATGGATCTCATGAATAGAGTATTCAAGGAGTTCTTAGATCACTTTATAGTAGTCTTTATTGATGATGTACTTATTTACTCCAAGGATAAGTATCTGCATGAATACCATCTCAGGCAGGCGCCTGAAATACTAAGAAAGAACAAACTGTATGCTAAATATAGCAAATGTGACTTCTGGCTATCTGAAGTGTCTTTCTTAGGCCATGTTATTTCTGGGGAAGGTATATTAGTTGATCCTATAAAGGTTAGTGCAGTGATGAGTTGGGAATGCCCGAAAACTATCACAGAAATACGATCATTTCTGGGATAAGATAGATATTATAGAAGATTTGTGAAAGACTTTTCACGGATAGCATTGCCAATGACTAGGCTGACTCAAAAGGAAGTTCCATTCATATGGTCCGATGCATGCGAAACTAGTTTCCAAACACTGAAAAGATGCCTAATCATCTGCACCCATCCTTACTCTACCCTCTGGGAATGAAGGGTTTACAATGTACACTAACACATCTAAAGAAGGACTTGGGGCAGTTCTTATGCAACATAATAAGGTAGTTGCATATGCATCACGACAGCTCAGGATACATGAGAAGAACTACCCAACGCATGACCTTGAATTAGCTGCCGTAGTTTTCGCTTTAAAGATATGGAGACACTACCTCTATGGTATTACTTTTAAAATCTTCACCGATCATAAAAGCTTGAAATATTTGTTTGATCAGAAGGAGCTCAATATGAGACAGAGACGGTGGCTAGAGTTGTTAAAAGACTATGATTGCACTATCTCCTACCACCCTAGTAAGGGGAACGTCGTAGCAGATGCCCTTATCAGAAGAACTTATTCACCTGGGTTGGTGAGTGCTATCCACTTCTGGGGTTTACTATCAACGTTAAGTGAATGGAAACCATTTGATAGTAGTGTTGATACTATAACTATTCCTCGCCGATACAAACCATAGATCTGGGATGAAATAAAGAAAGGAAAGGAGGATGATCCAGTCCTTAAAGATTTGGGACAACAACTTGAGAAGAATGAGATAGAGGGATTCTAGATACAAGATGGGTTACTATATAACCATCACAAAGCTTGTGTACCAGACATACCTGAACTGAGGAAAGTCATCTTACGTGAAGCTCATTGTTCTAGATTATCTATTCATCCAGGAATTATGAAGATGTATAAGGATCTTCATTCATACTTTTGGTGGCCGTGAATGAAGAAAGATGTTGTTGAGTTTGTGAATTCATGTTTCACTTGCCAACAGGTAAAAACTTCACACCAAAAGCCATCAGGATTGTTACAACCTCTCCCCATACCTGAGTGGAAATGGGAAGGCATTTCCATTACTGCTTACCTCAAACGACTAGTGGGAAAGATAGTATATGGGTTATAATAGATCGTCTGACCAAGGTAGCACACTTCATTCCAATAAGCTTATCTTTCACTCCAGACCAGCTTGTTGAGTTATATATTACACATGTGATCCGTCTCCATGGTATCCCTAAGGAAGTAGTTTCCGATCGAGATTCACGATTCACCTTACACTATTGGCAGAACTTCATGAAAGCCTTAGGCACACAACTATGCTTGAGCACAGCATATCATCCACAAACAGATGGTCAATCAGAACGTACTATTCAGACTTTAGAGGATATGTTACGAGCATGTTCCTTAGAATGGAAAGGATCATGTTTGAAACATTTGCCTCTTGTAGAATTCACATACAACAACAGCTACCATACAAGTAATGGCATGGCATCATTTGAAGCACTTTATGGCCGTAGGTGTACTACTCCATTGTGTTGGCAAGAGGTCGGGATAAAGAACCTTTATGATTCAGATAGACTGCAAGAGATACGGGAAGCTGTAGAGCTTGCTCGAAAAAGACTATTGACTGCTCAAAGTCACCAGAGAATCTATAGTGATACAAGGAGAAGAGACCTTAATTTTGAGGTAGGTGACTTTGTATTTCTCAAAGTATCGCCTATGAAGGGAATTCAGAGGTTTGGTGTGCATGGTAAGTTAGCACCCAGATTTGTGGGTCCCTTTGAAATCATTCAGCGGATTGGAAAAGTGGCATATAGACTTGCACTTCCTCCACATATTTCGGCAATAGATGATGTTTTTCATGTACCAAATCTGAGAAAGTACGTTAGGGATACAAACCATAAGATAAGTTATGACAATTTACATGTTGATCCAGACTTGACATACCAAGAGATACATGTGCAAATACTTGATAGGGATATCAAGAAGTTGAGGAACAAAGAGGTACCTCTAGTTAAAGTGTTGTGGCGCAACTAAGAATTTGAAGAAGCCACGTGGGAACTAATAAGTTGCAAATTCAGCCCTCTAATAATGTGTAATTAATATTCAATGGTCATTGCAGTCGGGCTGAACTAGGTTCATCAAAAGACCATCTAATTAAGATATGTCAATAGAATCAGATGGTCGTATTTTTTTACTTGGCAAGATCCAAGGTCAAACTCAGGGACACGAGCCTCTCTTGTTATTATCGAGATTTTTATTAATTAATTAAGTGTTGAGTTACAAAACACAGGTCAAACAATGTGAGAAGACAAAATAAGGCATCAAGCGAATATGAAACATGCTTTTTTTATTTCATTTTAATCACGAAAATACACGCTATTCAAATAAAAATAATATGCCCTAGATCAGAATAAAATGATGAGCAAATTTAACAATAAGTCAATTTCGAGTTTAATTTATGGATCAAGCTTAATGGATAAATTAAACAAGGCAAAAACTTAAGCAATAAGGGACACGTGGATACTAAAATAATGCATCAAAAAATTTGTGTCCAAAATAATAAATGAGTATGTCATTAGAAAGATTAACAAATAAGCTTCGAAATGGAACTAAAATCAACTAAAACAGAGATACGGTGATCAAGATATACATGAAAGAAGTCAATGGCATAAATGCAAGAAAACATGAAAAGATAAATACAAACTGGTCCCTGGGAGGGACTAAAATGTAATAAAAGTTAAGGATGAGGCCTTCCCTGTAAATGTTCCACACGCGTGGGGGCATATTTGCAATTATTAGAATCTGCAAGGGTCAAAGTGCAAATAACCCGAGGCGCGCGTGACTTGCACGTGAATCTGGACCTGTCTGCGATATTGAAGAAATCCGTGGGCTTCTCTGCAATTTGCCCAGAATCGCACGTGACTAGCACATGTTATCCCATGCTCGGTGGATGTCTGGGCTCGGCGGAGGCTCGAGTAGCTTCGGCGAGGTTCGGGCTAGGCTCGGTTAGGCTCAAAGCTCCAGAAAGGTTCGATGTAGGTTCGGGAGCTCCAAGCTCGATGGTTTGGATGCCAAGGCTCGGGAAAGCTCTGGCTCTGACACTTGGCCCATCGTAGACCATTGGATGTTGGAGATCCAACGTCATCTGGAGAAGACACTCATGGGTGACGTGGATTCATCTGGGCCATCAGATGATCTCCTGGAGAGGATGTTTAACCCAAAAATCGGTGATCTTAAGTTCCACACAAGGCGGGAACTCAGTCGCTGAATCGACCACGCGAAATCCGGATTAAAACAACAATTAACCCACAACAATCAAATAAGGAAATCAAAGTGAATGTGTGGAGTTAAAATTTATTATAACTCTACAACAAAGATGTGTATAGGTGCAAGTATGTGTAGAGGTCGAACACAGGGAGCAGATAGGATAGATCGGGGTAAAATTGCTTAAAATGTGTGTGAATGTGATCAAGTGTCTACTATGCTATTTTTTATGGGTTTTTAATTATACATATATAAATATATATATTTCTATTTAATTTTTAATTTTATATTTTTGTATTTTGATTTTTAATTTTCTGATTTTATATTTTCTTTTTATATTTTGTATTTTTTATTTTCTTTTTTTTAATATTGGAATATATATACTATATAGGAAAGGAGGGGATAAAATATTTAGAAAAATAGGGGAAAATACTCAAAAATTACCAAATAAAATATTTTTGGTTTTTTTACGATTTTTTACTATTTTTGTGATTTTTAGTGGATTTTCAGAATCTTTTTGGTATTTTTAAAAGGCAAAATAAAGAAAATAATGGATTAGCTACTGGCTGAAACTAAAATGAGGATAAAAAATATCAAATGGTATCCAAAATTCCTCAAATTAATTTTCATCTTCTCAAGTCAGAACCCCGGGCGAAAGTGCTTCAGGGCCAGAGAAAAACACGCTACCCCAGCAGGCACTAGAGCTCTCTCTAGGTCCAAGATATTTGAAAGATAATAAATCAGTGAAGATACAGAAACTAGAATTGCATTTTTAGGATTTTTGTAGAATTTTTAACATTTTTATGAAGATTTTTAGAGTTTTATAATTTTTAGGAGTTTTGTTTTGTATTTTTTAGTAATTCTTGGACTGAAGTTAAAACACACTAAAATAGACAATATATTTTTTTGGGGGAATTTTTTGAGGTGTTTTTATAACTTTTATGTATTTTCTAATGCAAATAGTGCTGAAAATGAGTGTTTTTGAATTTTTGTAAATAATAAAATGCAATAAAAATGAAAAATAAAAATATGCCGTGAAAATATGATGCAATAGGAGCTTAACTCTATTTTTGGAGGATTTTTCGAATTTTATAGATGCATGCAATAAATAGAGACAACAACAAGAAACTACACTACTTGTAAGGGCATATATGTAATTAGAGAAAAATTCAGGGGGCAACTGCAAATTTTACAAAAGTTCACAACTTTAGATGAATGTTTCAGTCCCTAATGTTAATTACAAAAACTCTTTGGGTGAGAAGGCAAAATACCCAAAGTAATGGCGGATCCAACGCTGCAGATTTGTGACTTATACGCGTGACGCGATCAGGCGCGACGATACCTCTTCGAAATAAAGGGTCGCGATTAGATCCCAATCTCTGATTGGACGCTAGTTGTGATCAAGGATCGAACGGCGGCTGTAACGCAGCAAGAACGCAGCGGAACGGACGGTGCAGAGGCATGGAGGAAGAACCACCGACGAACTCGACCAGGATGAACTCGGAGCTCGAAATTCTCCACGCACGACGCTTCGAACGCCCCTCTTATGGTTCCACGAACCTCCAGGAACAACCTGAAACTGATAGGTTGCCCCAAAATGGCCTAGAAGTGGTAGAAGGTCCGCTGCGACTTGAAGGAGGGAGGGGTGCTCCAGGTGGTTCGTCCTGCAACAAAAATCGACCCCAGGAGGGGGTCTTTTGCCCCTGAGACCTGCAAAATAAAACACACGACCACAGAAAGTGGTCCAAGGGCAAACGTGGGTGCACGAATGTAGTGGGTGGCGGAGATGAACGTCGGAGCTCACGAGCTCTGGCGAGGTGTTTGATCGAGAAATCTAGGCTAGTGAATGATTGAATCAACAAACTAAATGTGCAAACTAAAAACTGAAACTAAGAGCTAACTAATCAGCGATAAAATGGAAAGAAAATGACCTCGACTGGTTGGTGAAAACCAAGAGATGTGAACCTCGACGACCACGACCGGAGATGGGGGTGGAGACACCGATTTACTCAGCCAAACGCCTCCGCAAGGAGGCCGGAGAGGACATGTCACCTCCTCTATCCAGGACCTACAGGATGGAGAGCTTGGCAAGGGGCAAAAAGGGTTCAAATTCGAAAAAATGGAGGAATGGGGTCTTTTGAACAAGTGGTCGAGTGGGCATGAAGATCGAGGTGGACCGAGCGAATCCTGGCTCCAAAGACCTATCCAAGCCATGGGCGTGTATCCTTGTTAGTAGGTCTACAAAAGTCGTGAAGGTTGCAATGCCAAATGGTGAAAGACGCACTCTCCAAAATTCGGAGAAGACGCCAAAAAAACTCAGATCTGACACTATACAGACCTTGGTCAGAGAGATGGTCAACACGGCCCAAAGGACGAAGAAAATAAGGCACATCAGTAACCCAATGCTCAATATTATGCCTGGGCGTGTATAAGGGATATATGGGGATAAAAAGTCATGAAGGGCACAAGGCCAAATAATGAAAGATGCGGCCTTGAAAAATGGGAGAAGATGGCTAAAAAACGCAGTCTGACGGGCTGCAGGAGCAAGAACCAGGGAGTTGACCAGCGGGTCAACTTCCACCTGGTTGGTCCACGTGGACCAACCAAGAAAATCCCTGGAAAAAACACTTGTAAAATCAAATAAAAATAGCAAATTACTTTATTAATTTTTGGTTTCAAAATAAAAAATGTTTATTATTTTATAAATTATTTTATGCTAATTTTTATTTATTTTTTCGAGATTAATAATTATAAGTTTCCCTTTATACCCTTTATAGGTATCTTTATCTATATATTTTAGTATTTCATTTTTATTTTGTATGTTTAATTTATTTAATTTTGTTTATTATTTTATAAATTTATATAATACTTTTATACACTTAGAAATATTTTTATTTTATTTTTTTGATGTGTTTTGTATACTTAATAAAATAAAAGTATAGAATGTATATGTATATTTATAGGTATAATACCTATGTATATGATATATACAAGTATTTTTATTTGTATTTCTTTTGTATTTTTATTATGATTTTAATATACAAATATATTATAAGTAATATTTACAAAATTATAAAAATATAAAATTATACAAATAATGAATAAATAATAAAATGAATATTTGAATCTGTACAGGTATACAAGTGGGGTCCAAAACTCAACTTTCAAACCGTAGCTCTGCCAAATGCGAAACCACCGGCATTAAATAGCTTATTTTAAACTATATACAATTAAAGGTGAGTTTGATGCATTTGGAGTTTTGAATTGTGAGATACAGGTCTGGGAAGTTGAGATTCTGGATTCTTATTCAGACCATAACTTTTTATCTGTACATTATTTTTGAGTGAAATCAATTTTGTATTTTTTTATTTAATTATCTACAACTTTCATGTACAAAGTTTCTTTATTTGAAGTATAAAAAGTGGAACCAAAAATAGGTCCCAAAATGAATAAAATGAATAGGTATTTGACCCTTATCTCCCCCTACTTTATTCCTGGTCGACCTATTCACCGAGATGTCTAGGTCTCGAGGTTTCGGGTCATAAAATATTTAAAATATTTTATTCTTTTTCTTTTCTTTATTCTATAATTTTGGCTTTTAAAACCGCATTTTATACAATATTTACACAATGATGCATGAATGCTAAAATGCCTAAATTAATAGTATTTACACGTGTTTACTAGGGTTTTTAAGGCCAAAATGATAGAATAAAGATGATGAAACATAGATTCATCATCCCCATATACTTGCCTTTTCTAGTCCCTAGCAAACACTTATGCAATAAGTGTAGAAAAGAAAAACAAAGAAAAGAAAAAGAAGAAATTGGGTTTAGTTTAATTATCAAACTTGTCTTCACAAAATCAATGTTTGGAGCTTAGGTCGGACCTTTGGAAGTTTAGTGTGGGCGGAACCTTAATGAGAACCGAATTTGAAATCCAACAGTCCCTGAGAATCCCAAAAACTCTGTTCAAGTCTCCTTAATAGCCAGGTCAGAAATATCTCAACGCATACGCAAACCTTACGACTATGATTCTGACTCGTACATTGTAAGTGATAGTGGCTCTCCCCAACTAGAATGACAAAGAGACTGACTTCTCCAGCATGACATCCCAATGATTCCCCAATCCAATAACTCCATCCTCGAGGAGCGGGGTATTCCCTTCTAAGTTCAAGTGGCAACCAGCTCAAGAGGAGGGGGTGAAGAGAACAATTGATGGTAGCCAGTGTAGCTACCTATCCTGGGATGCAAGACCAGTGTAGTCAAGTCATCCAGCTGCAGGCTCACATATTTGACTTTGGAACTCAAGCTTGCTTATTGACTTTACATACTTTGCAGGCATTTTATTTTTGTACAGGCCTGGCTTTTTTTTCTTTTTTTTAAATACTATTCACAACAGCATTTACATGAGTTTTTCCTCTTGAGCCAGTAGACTATCCCTCTTTTGAAGCTTTATTACAACCCACACTCTCCTGTCTTTAGACATCCTCATCACTGGACGGGTTGGGGTGCACATCCCTCCCTAGAGGAGGACAAGTGTTTCCACTTGTGTGCGTCTCATACAGGCAAATCCAATCCCCTCACCACTCCAACTGAGTTGAGCGAAGTGAAAGGTGCAGGTGTCCAATTTAGGTCATTATCAACAAGAGTCGTGTGTGTGCTCCGAAATACTCTACTTAGGCAGTCAAGAATCCGTTGAACCAAGTCTCGTGAACCTCAAAGAATTAAGTCAACTAGACCTGAAGTACCTCAAACCCAGTTCCTATAAGGTTCCTGTTATTTAGGTAGATTTTAAGGTCCAATCAAGCTCCAATCTTTGGATTTTACTTGGACTTGTTCAACTATCAAACTCAATCCGAAAAATGCTAATGCTATGCAAATGCTATGCAGATTGCAGAAAATATTTTTGTGATGCAATTTTCAAAGATTTTGAACTTTTTATGGATTTTTGAAAAGATGATGATGATGCATATGCATTTTTTGTATTTTTCAACAGATTTTTCAAATGTTTTTGGATTTTAATTTTTGCAAATGTTTTAGGGATTTTTGAAAACAAAAAGTTTTTGGCTGAAAAGTAGGTGAGAAATATGTACACGAGAGTGCTTCTTATATTTACAAGAAGTGGATTTTAAGAATTTAGAGGGTACATGATCAATTTTATAAGTATAGATATATAATGGATTTTAGGTGTGATATAAACATTCCTCTAACTTATTTGACACAGGTTTTTCAAAAAATTTTGAAAACTATAGTCCTAAATAATTTTTACACACAATTTACAAACATGTGCACACATTTGAAAATCATTTTGCAAAGGTTTTCAATCAGTATAGATAGATTTTTCAAAATAATTTTTGCAACCATTTTTCAAACCATTTGCAAATAATTTTTCAAACATTTTATTTCACACAAAGAAAATAAATTTTTACAAACCACACACTTTTACAAAGGTTGAAAACATGTAACAAAACATTTTCAAAATAGTTTTCAAAAGATTTTTCACAAAGATTTTCAAACTATTTTTCAAACATTTTGCAAAAAACATTTTCACCTGATTTATTTATCAGTAACTACAAAAAGATTTTGAGGAATAATCACATCTTTTTATTTAGGTTTCTAATGAATTTTAAAGAATTATTAGTCAGATTATTAATAAAAATATGAGAGTACGAGTTATGGCTAAAGTATATACGCAGTATATACGACCCCCCTATACTTAGCTTGAGCTATGTCCTCATAGATCAGAGAGAAAAAAAGAAGACACAACTCGTACTGAGTATAGGAAAATCTAAAGAATAAATAAACGAAGAAATAAATGAACAAATGAGAAGTTGACCGTTCCCCCTATACTTAGGATCAAATAATCCTAAGTATAGCAGATTGTACACAAAGCAGGGAGGGTCAAGGGTGGGAATGAACAGATCGTACTGAGATTGTCTCCCCCTATACTTAGGGTAAGATATCCCTAAGTATAAACAAGAAGAGGAGACAATGGAGAGGATCAAAGAATAAAACGACTCGGGGTGCACACCTCCCTATACTTAGGACAAAGTACATCCTAAGTATTGAAGACTGTCTACAAGGGGTGGCACCTTCTTTTTTATTTGGTAGAAAAAGAGAAAAGAAAAGGAAAAGAAGAAAAGAAGAAAAGAAGAAAAGAAATCAGAAGATGAGAGAAGAGATCGTGAGAATATACACATCACTCCCCCTATACTTAGGGTGAAAGAAGCCCTAAGTATAAGCAACGACAGGAGTGATGACACGGAACGATGAAAGAACACTCGGCTCATCCATCCACCTATATTTAGGACAAATTACGTCCTAAGTAAGGCAAACACGAGAATGGGTGGACGAGCAAAACGGGAGAAGGACGAAGATGAACAATACGAATGTACAACAGGATGGATGTACAAAGGGTCAAGAAGGTCGAAAGCAAACCTTCTTGCGTGACCGCTGAGGAATGGATCTCGTGTGGTGTAAATCGACATCGGGGTCCTCAGATGACGCAAACCGATCATGGTCGACATGGTAAAGATCCTCAGTGGCTCTCTGGTGTGAAGGCACGGACGTGGTAGTGAAAGAAGTACGCCTTGGTCCGGCCTTGGGAGTCTCACTAGTATCAAAGTGAAATGGGACGAACTCATCATCATCAGAAGAAGTGTACTCAGAGTCATCCTGCGAGGTGTCATCCAGATCAAAACCAAAAGGAACGAACTCATCAGTGGAAGTAATCGAACTCTGTTCGTCCTCTATAATCTCAACCGAATCATCTTTCTCATCAAAAGGCCCGAATTCTCGAATAAAAGCAATCAAATCAAATTCGACCTTTTTCAGTCTTATCTGAGTCTGCATGGACAGGCACGGACTCATCGGTGAAAGTAGTCGAAACATGTCCGTCCCGTTTGGTCTCTAAATCTGCCCTCCGCTCAATGGTATCGATCGTGTAAATCCCGCGGATGTCATCAACACAATGCCAAGTCCCAGAAGAAGGAATTCCGAGGTCCATGCTTTCCAAGTCTTCCTCCATGGGGAGGAGTTCTTGGGTCTCAGTGGATTCTAATAAGCAACAAAATTCTCTGATGGTATCATCAAGGTCATGGTCCTCGAGGTCGGCCAGAACAGGTGTGGTCACATCAGCTACAGGTCTCTGGTCAACTATGGGTGCAGTGATCAACGATTCGCTCTTGTCAGCAGGACGGAAGCGAATCTCTCCTGATCCATAATCAATAATGACCCTCGCAGAGGCGAGGAATGGTCGTCCCAGGATGATTGGAGAGTGCTCCCCTGTGGAGGTCTCCATGAGCAACACAACAAAATCAATTGTGTGGCTCATGCCCTGAATCGATATGACGACATTTTCAAGGATACCCTTCGGCCTCTTTATTGATCCATCAGCAAACTGAACGATTATCCTGGTTTTCTTTAAAGGCCCTAGGTGAAGAGACTGTACCAGGGAAAAGGGTAATATGCTAATCGAAGCACCGCCGTCTAGGAGAGTGTGATCACATGTGAAATCAGAGATGGTGCAACTAATGAAAGGTGTGGCAATGTTCTTCTTCCGAGGAATGGGACGGTGTGTGATGGCGTGGGCAGTGGCCATGGTCAAGATATGACGCTCAGATCTGCTCCTCCGCTTTATCTTCTTGGGAAGAGGAGCAGATAAATCAGTCATGGCCTGCTGAAGTGGGGCACGGATAATCTCATGAATGGTGGCCACCACTTCGGGTTCAGATAACATTTTTTTGAATTTTTGGACCTCCTCCACACAAGGGAGGAAGTCAGAATCATCATCTACACGAGGAATGCCAAGAGCAGTCTATACAAAAGCATCCTCGGGGTCAAAGGTGGGATAGTGTGTGAAATATTGTGTGGTCAGGTGATCTGGAAAGTGGGAGCTCTCTTCACAATCTGACTCGACCAATGGTCTCCCAATCTCTTTTTGTGTTGTTTAAATTTTTCTCATTTTTTTGTATTTTGGGTGATTGCAAGCTCTCATGATAATCCTCAAATGAATCCTCGTCCTCAAAGAATGGAGCGATGTTCTGGTTCTTATTTTCACTAAATAGATCACTCATCCTCGAGTTCATATGCTCCATCATCTTATTCAAAGTCTCAAGTGTGGATACCATGAAAGGTGACTCCAAAATCTCAGGATCGGGTGTGTCGAATGTGGGTGGAGGGTATGGGCAAAAATCACATTCCGGATCGGGATACTCAAGGAAGAGCAGGTTGTCGAAATGTGTAGGAGATGGTAGTGGAAATGATTGGTGAAGATCAAAGTCCGAATCCTGAAATAGTGGGTTGGTCGGATATGTACAAAAATCAGGAGCAAAGTCCTCCTGGATAAAGTGAGGTGGACCGGTTAGAGTGAAGGAGGGATCTGCAAAATCCGGACAAAATACGCTCCAGTCAGCCATCTCGAAACAAAAGGAAACGATCGGGAGAGCACGATGGTCAAGTCAAGGGAGTGGAGAAGAAGGCGCAAATGCGCAGGAATGATCTAGAACACACAAAACAGTCACAAGCAAAAATGAAACAAGACAAACCCTCAATTCACCTACTCAACTCGGTAGAGACCGTAAAATGCGGTCTTTTAATCTTGTTTGTTTTAGAGTTAGGTTAGAAGTCAAAGAGTTGCACACACACTTAGGGGCTGAAGATGGGATTTGGGCACTAGTCCTTAGGGTGTGCGCGAGCAAGTAAAAGCGAAGACTATGAGGGGATTACTCGCCCCAAGAGAATTTTTTTCTTTTTTGTCGGTTTTAGGGTCGAATAATATTAACACTCCCAATTTTATTTGTTCTCACTTTTTTTTGGATTTTTAATAAGAAATGCACAAGCCTATCGGGGAATCAATTCACTTATGCTCCTAGGTTGGCAAAATCAGAGGGAGAGGCGGAAAAGCAATGCAAGCGGCAATCGATGATGAATGCTAAAGAGAAATGCTCACCTTGCCTCCAGCACTCTACATGCAAGGATGCTCAGCAGAATTGAAACCTATCTATATGCAAATGCAACCGATGAAATTGCCCTAAGTTTCAGAAATTTCTATTATCGTGAAGAACCACAAGCTGACCACCAATCCTCAGCCCTAGAGTCCGGTCTAGGCTCACCCCTCCTCCTCTCGACAAATCGAGTTCAGGAGAAGCGCTTGGCGGGGAGAGCTCGCGGCGCGGTGGATCAAAGACAGTGAATCAACTATTTAATGATTTGACTAAGTCCAAACGATACTATAGGCACATGCAGAGATATTAGGTGTTTGGCCTTAATCTATCGCAAGCAATCCTAAAACTACGGGCTCAATCACACAAAAGAAATAAAATCGAAAAATCGGAAAACAAAGTAAAAAAATGCGAAGAAAAAGCCATAAAAACCGCGGCGAGCCCCCAGGTATACAAACACCTGGAAATTAGGCTCGAATGTCCAAGTGTCCGAGGGTACCTATATTATTACAAATATAGGTCGCTCTCTCACTTAAATTACAAAAATAAATGCAGGAAATAAATTCTACAACTAAAGGTGGAGCTCGGTCTTCAAAAATCTCTCCTCGTCTCCTCGGTTCTAAGCTAGCAGAAGCCGGCTTCACGTGGGTGCGTAGACGCCTAGGGTGGAGCGCCTCCCTCGATCCGTGGTACCTCGCACAAAGTCAAACAGGAGAGGGGGTTAGACAGCTCAACAGATATATCAAAAATAAAGAAAATAAAATAGCAAAAATGAAAGCTGCGAAATAGACAATCAATCACAATCACAAACAAGGCCCGAACTAAGCATTGTTGTTCCCCGGCAACGGCGCCATTTGTTTAACCCAAAAATCGGTGATCTTAAGTTCCACACAAGGTGGGAACTCAGTCGCTGAATCGACCACACGAAATCCGGATTAAAACAACAATTAACCCACAACAACCAAATAAGGAAATCAAAGTGAATGTGCGGAGTTAAAATTTATTATAACTCTACAACAAAGATGTGTATAGGTGCAAGTATGTGTAGAGGTCAAACACATGGAGCAGAAACGATATATCGGGGTAAAATTGCTCATAATGTGTGTGAATGTGATCAAGTGTCTACTATGCTCTTTTTTGTGGGTTTTTAATTTTATATATATTTTTTATTTAATTTTTAATTTTATATTTTTGTATTTTGATTTTTAATTTTCTGATTTTATATTTTCTTTTTATATTTTGTATTTTTTTTATATTCTTTTTTTAATATTGGAATATATATACTATATAGGAAAGGAGGGGATAAAATATTTAGAAAAATAGGGAAAAATACTCAAAAATTACCAAATAAAATATTTTTGGTCTTTTTATGATTTTTTGCTATTTTTGTGATTTTTGGGGATTTTTCAGAATCTTTTTGGTATTTTTAAAAGGTAAAATAAAGAAAATAATGGATTAGCTACTGGATGAAACTAAAATGAAGATGAAAAATATCAAATGGTGTCCAAAATTCCATAAATTCATTTTATTTGAAAGATAATAAATCAGAGAAGATACAGAAACTAAAATTGCATTTTTAGGATTTTTGTAGAATTTTTAACAATTTTATGAAGATTTTCAGAGTTTTATAATTTTTAGGATTTTTTTTTGTATTTTTTAGTAATTTTTGTACTGAAGTTAAAACACACTAAAATAGACAATATATATTTGTTTGGGAATTTTCTGACGTGTTTTTATAATTTTTATGAATTTTCTAATGCAAACAGTGCTGAAAATGAGTGTTTTTGAATTTTTATAAATAATAAAATGCAATAAAAATGAAAAATAAAAATATGCTATGATAATATGATGCAACAGGAGATTAACTCTATTTTTGGAGGGTTTTTCGAATTTTATAGATGCATGCAATAAATAGAGACAACAACAAGAAACTACACTACTTGCAAGGGCATATATGTAATTAGAGAGAAATCCAGGGGCAACTTGCAAATTTTATAAAAGTTCACAACTTCAGATGAATGTTTCAGTCCCTAATATTAAATACTAGAACTCTTTGGGTGAGAAGGCAAAATACCCAAAGTAATGGCGGATCCAACGCTGCAGATTTGTGACATACACGTGACGCGATCAGGCGCGACGATACCTCTTCGAAACAAAGGGCCACGATTAGATCCCAATCTCTGATCGGACGGTGGCTGTGATCAAGGATCGAACGGCGGCTGTAACGCAACAAGAACGCAGCAGAACGGACGGTGCGGAGGCCTGGAGGAAGAACGACCGACGAACTCAGCCGGGATGAACTCAGAGCTCCAAAATCTCCACGCACGACACTTCGAACGCCCCTCTGATGGTTCCACGAACCTCCAGGAACAGCCCAAAACTGATAGGCGGCCGCAAAATGACCTAGAAGAGGCTAGAGGTCCGCCGGACTAGAAGGAGGGAGGAGTGCTCCAAGTGGTTCGTCCTGCAACAAAAATCGACCCCAGGAGGGGTCTTTTGCCCCTGAGACCTGCAAAATAAAACACACGACCACAGCAAGAGGTCCAAGGGCAAACGTGGATGCACGAATGGAGTGGGTGGCGGAGATGAACGTCGGAGCTCACGAGCTCCGGCAAGGTGTTTGATCGAGAAATCTAGGCTAGTGAATGATTGAATCAACAAACTAAATGTGCAAACTAAAAACTGAAACTAAGAGCTAACTAATCAGCGATAAAATAGAAAGAAAACAACCTCAACTGGTTGGTGAAAACCAAGAGATGTGAACCTCGACGACCACAACCGGAGATGGGGGTGGAGACACCGATTTACTCCGCCAAATGCCTCCGCAAGGAGGCCGGAGAGGACCTGTCACCTCCTCTGTCCAGGACCTACAGGAAGGAGAGCTTGGCAAGGGGAAAAAAGGGCTCAAATTTGAAAAAATGGAGGAATGGGGTCTTTTGAACAAGTGGTCGAGTGGGCGTGAAGATCGAGGTGGACCGAGCGAATCGTGACTCCAAAGACCTATCCAAGCCATGGGCGTGTATCCTTGGTAGTAGGTCTACAAAAGTCGTGAAGGTTGCAATGCCAAATGGTTAAAGATGCATTGTCCAAAATTCGGAGAAAACGCCAAAAAAACTCAGATCTGACACTGTACAGACCTTGGTCAGAGAGATAGTCAACACGGCCCAAAGGACGAAGAAAATAGGGCACATCAGTAACCCAATGCTCAATATTATGCCTGGACGTGTATAAGGGATATATGGGGATAAAAATTCATGAAAGGCACAAAGCCAAATAATGAAAGATGAAGCCTTGAAAAAAGGGAGAATATGGCTAAAAAATGCAGTCTGACGGGCTGCAGGAGCAAGAATCAGGGAGTTGACCTGCGGGTCAACTTCGACCTGGTTGGTCCACGTGGACCAACCAGGAAAATCCATGGAAAAAACACTTGTAAAATCAATTAAAAATAGAAAATTACTTACTAATTTTTGGTTTCAAAATAAAAAATGTTTATTATTTTATAAATTATTTTATGGTAATTTTTATTTATTTTTTTGAGATTAATAATTACAAGTTTCCTTTTATACCCTTTATAGGTATCTTTATCTATATATTTAAGTATTTCATTTTTATTTTGTATGTTTAATTTATTTAATTTTGTTTATTATATTATAAATTTATATAATACTTTTAGACACTTAGAAATATCTTTATTTTATTTTCCTGATGTGTTTTGTATACTTAATAAAATAAAAGTATAGAATGTATAGGTATATTTATAGGTATAATACCTATGTATATGATATATACAAGTATTTTATTTGTGTTTCTTTTGTATTTTTATCATGATTTTATTATACAAATATATTATAAGTAATTTTACAAAATTATAAAAATATAAAATTATACAAATAATGAATAAATAATAAAATGAATATTTGAATCTGTACAGGTATACAATGGGGTCCAAAACTCAACTTTCAAACCGTAGCTCCGCCAAATGCAAAACCACCGCCATTAAATAGCTTATTTTAAACTATATACAATTAAAGTGAGTTTTATGCATTTGGAGTTTTCAATTGTGAGATACAGGTCTGGGAAGTTCAGATTCTGGATTCTTATTCAGACCATAACTTTTTATCTGTACATTATTTTTGAGTGAAATCAATTTTGTATTTTTCTTTATTTAATTATCTACAACTTTCATGTACAAAGTTTCTTTATTTGAAGTATAAAAAGTGGAACCAGAAATAGGTCCCAAAATGAATAAAATGAATATGTATTTGACCCTTATCTCCCCCTACTTTATACCTGGTCGACCTATTCACCAAGATGTCTAGGTCTCGGTGTTTCGGGTCATAAAATATTTACAATATTTTATTCTTTTTCTTTTCTTTTCTTTATTCTATAATTTTGGCTTTTAAAATCGCATTTTATACAATATTTACACAATGATGCATGGACGCTAAAATGCCTAAATTAATAGTATTTACACAAGTTTACTAGGGTTTTTAAGGCCAAAATGATGGAATAAAGATGATGAAACGTAGATTCATCAGAGGACCATCCAACGGCAACTGCTTATTCATCGTCTACAGTTGGCGGCGACGTTAGGGCTCTGACGAAGGGGCTCGAGCTCTGCTGCTGGTTCTCGGATGCGGTGAGCCACCACGAAGCTACTGTAAAGGATGTTGAGGATGCTGGTAGCTCGGGGGAGACGTCGGAATTCCGCAATTAAGCCATCGAAGTTCTGATGACGGTGGCGAAGTGGACGAAGTTGGCTCCGACGTATCTCCGGCCATTGAAGAATTTAACATCCTGTAGGGTTAATGCAATGGCCGAAGTATAGAGGAATGTGTGTACGATTGAGATGGGTTTCGTGCGAGCGAGGAGAGATGAGGAACCGGAACTCCATCTCCAGCGATCGGAGAGGAGGTGAGTCGATGGTGACCGAGGTATGGAAGAACGAAGAAAGGTGATCGGATGAAGCGTGTGAATGGGGGATGGAAGGTGAAGCTAATGCAAAGGTCCATGGAGTGTGAAGATGTGTGTATCTACCTAATTAATTAAGATAAACTGCACGAAAAATACAAAGAATGACAAGGGAACTTACCTGGTCGGAGATGGAGGTCGGAGGCTTGGGTTGGGGCTCGATTTGAGCCCCGGGTCGTCGCTGGACATCTGCAACCAATCGGGGCAGCTCAAGCTGGCTCGAAGCTCCACAACGCCGCCATGGGCAGCGGCGGGTTGACACCGGGGGAAAAGGTCATCGTAGCTCAATCCTTCCACCTCCCCATGTCACAGGGAGATGGAGGAGGGCTGGGCCCTACCCAGCATAAAGGTGGACACCGAGAATCGGTGGAGGGGGCTGGGTATTTGAAGGTGAAGGTGGCGGTTCAGGTGGAGACATCGTGGGTTTCGAAGAGAAAATGGGGCGAGCAGAGAGGCTTTCGTGGGGGGTGTGATGGTCCACGAGGATGAGGGGAGATGGGTGAAGGTCGTGGGCTACTGAGAGCGTGGGGAGGATGGCTGGCGTCGCGGAGAAAAAGGGAAGGGGGAAGTCGCCGCACGAGGTGGAGAACATGGGCGGAAGGGTAGTTGCGAGGTAGAAGAAGGTGCCCTGGCCGTTGGATCTCGAGATCCAACAGCAGAAAAGTAGGCACTAAAGAGCGACCGTGATTAGGTCTTGGGCGACACGATCGAAGGGTGGAGGAGCGTGCCACGTGTTGTTCTGTGGAAGGGGCGCAATGGGACGGTGGTGATGAGCTTGCGAAAGGGGATCGGAGGGTTGTTACTTGACACGGATGTAGCAGCTGAGATGGAGAGATGACGGCGTGATCGAATGGCGTACACGGCGCCACGTGGAGGGTTCTGGAAGAGGCGCTAGCGGGTGGTGAGGATGGATTTAGGGGGCAGATTGGTCGGTGGTTATTAAAGAGACGAAGACGAGATCGGAGGGCACACAAAGTGCCACATGGCGGGTTCTTATCGAGGTGCTAGCGGACGGTAATAATCAATGTGTGAGTGGAGATCGGATGGCAGGGAAAAAAGTGTAGCATGGCGATCATCTAACTGTTGGATCAAGACGAGATCCAACGGACCTGGGCGAGGGCGGATGATGCATAGGCGCCAGGCCACGTGGCTTAACCAGAGAGGGCCACGTGGCCCAATCAGATTATTCAGAGAGTAAATATGGAATATGAGGGGTTAAATGGCTGAATTTGAGAAAACTCAAAACATAAAAGTTGTAGATCTTGATGAGATCTACAAGTTTTATGTTGACCAAAAATGGAGATGAGGTCATTTGAATATACAAAATATTTTTGAGGGTATTTTTAAGGCTAAAAATACCACGAATTTTAATTTTACCATTTTTTGTAATTTTTAATTTATTCTAGACTCTAATAATTACAAGACTTTATCTGGTTTTTATTGACACAAAATTAAGCAAGGGGGTTAAAAATGAAGAATTAAGATGATGAAATCGAGTTTCATCAGGAACCTGAGGTGGAAATGAGAGAAAAAATACCCATACTTATTTGAATGATAAAACTATGTACTATGTATATCTTTATTGTAAATGAAATGTCATTCATCCTCTTTAAGGTTGTTATGATTTCGATCCCATTTAAGGTTGTTATGCCTGCATTTCTAGTCACGAGGAAGAGACTTCCTTTAAGGTTGTTATAATTGTAAAGCCTTAAACTTGGTCCCTTAAGATTCGTCTCGTCAAGAGGAAACCAACGGAATTTGTTTCGTATGAATCAGACTTCGTTTGGAATTGTTATGATTTTCAGAAGAAAGAGAAGTAAAGAGGTTTAAGATGTCATTAACCCATAATGACCGCCATTAAGACTAAATAAACATGATTAAAGAAAGTAATGACGGATTAAAAACCACTAACGACCATTAGCGAATAGTAATCAATAATTAGCAAAAGTTACGCATCAGTTGTGAAAGTTAAATCATGATTAGTGAAAGTTAATCACGATTAGCATTAATTAAGCTTCATTAGTGGATCTAGAATCCTCTGGAATGTTCTAACATAAACCCTAAGTTTCAGATAAGTTTCGACCAAAATCATGGGCCAAAACCATGGGCCGCTAATCGCGGATAAGGGCTAAACCATGGTTTACTAACCATGGTTAGCGGTTTTCTGGAGCCTATAAATATCCCCCCTACTCGTTCATTCTCTACAATTTCCACTACCACCACCACCCCAAGGGTTAGGGTTGAGAGGTCGGAAGGAGGAGTGAGAGGCGGGGAAAGAGCGCTAACGAAGGGCTACCAGAAGAATGAGGAGGAGGAAGGTATGATCCTCTCTTACTTTGCTTTGTAAACTAGGCTTTCAATTCATCCTCTTTTCTTCCAAGTTTTTGTTCTTGATTTATCTTTCTTTCCGATTCGTTTCCTGTTGTGGTTCGAGAAGTCTGTGTAACACCCTACTTAGGTGCGGGCGGCTATGCACGTCAGTGAACCCTGTGATTCATCACACATTCACTCACCTAAGACGTGTGGTGTCTACCGATTCTCCATTGCTTATTGCTCTTTCTTTTCCATTTTTATAATTATTTTGATGGAGAAATTCGTGTAATGCCCTACTTAGGTACGGACAGCTATGCATGTCAGTGAATCCTGTGTATTGTCACACATTCACTCACCTAGGACGTGTGGTGTCTACCAATTCTCCATCGTTTGCAGTTTGATTATATTCTTTCTGGTTCATTATTGTTTTCCTCTCAATTGATTTTATAAGGGGAGACTCTGCTGAAATTTTCTGTGAAATGTGTCCCGATATAAGGGGAAACTCTATCGAAATTTTCTTAGAAATATCACCCTGTATAAGGGGAAGCTCCACTGAAATTTCAAGAGAAAATATGTTCTTCGCGTTCTTCGTGTTCTTTGTGTGTTCTCTGCGTTCTTCGTGTTATTCTTGTGTTCTTCGCGTTCTTTGTGTTCTTCGTTCGTTCTTTGCGTTCTTGGCACGTTCTTAGCATTTTTGATACGAAAATGAATTTCGATCGTTTCGGGAGCCTTAAATCATCCTTTCTGAAAATGAAACATGATAAAGTGATGCATAAGCGAGAGAGAGCTCGATTAAGTAACGAAATCCTTCCTTTTGATGCTGGATTTTCATATGAGATCGTTGAAATTTCTAATTTTATGTTTTGTGCTACGAAGAACCCTAATTTGGCTATTTTTGAGAAAATATGAAAAGTTGCTTTGTGATTTCAACTAAAATAAGGTCTAAGCATCGAATTGATGCATTGGCTTGGAAAGTTAGGGTTTGGAAGTTAAAATGAGCATAATTATGAGTATATAAATATATGAATTAATATATGTGTATGTCTATATTCAATATTTTATGGTTATGCAAATATAAAGCTGAATTGAGGAATTACAGCATGGGAATTGATATTTGTTGGTTTGGATCGTGAAAAATATCATGTGTTACATTAAGAAATGACTGGGCGTAGAACTACAGGTCGGGCATGCAACCTGTAGTTTTGTTGGAAGGAACCCGTATTGGTGTAACCCTACCTAGGTGGTACATGGTTACCATGTTTTGATAAGTGCACACAAAATGAATGATTTGCAATGCATGGTACCGGGTATCAATATATTTGGGTTGAGTGACGGAAGATGTGGTCGTGCCATGTGGAGGCACGGGTGGTTCATTAGCGGTTGGATCATGATAACAAGTATTTAAAGCCGCTAGGTTATGTGATTAAAGGTTAACATGAGGTTTTAAGCAACCGGGTCCTCGAGGACGGTGTGCTTCTTTGTGTTCTAGGCTAAGGGTTTGAAACTCCGATTACTAAAAGAAAAGGAAAATTGTCAGTGTAGTATTGGAGGATTGGTTGAGGCGATGTACGGCAGCATAAGCTCACCAGATCAACGCAATCTCCATTCCCGAAGTATCCACTGCTTCGGAGTCCAAGAATGGTGGGATTCCCCTAGACTAATCCCTGATGTAGAATAGAAAGGAATAGGACTTAAATTAATGAGAAGGAATGTAACTTTTAATGACAACAAGTTTAGCAAAATTACACAATTTGTTTACTTTTCTCTTCTTCATTACTTAGTACTCATTAATTGTTATCCTATGATTTATTGGAAAACCCAACAGGTGTCGGTGAGCCATCGTAAAGACTTTAGCCATCCAGTCAGCCACAATAGAATTACTCTATAAGGTAGTTAGTAATATTTCTATGTATTTCCCTCTAGCTGATGTACAAGTAAAGGGTTGTAGTCGGACAATGGATCATGTAAACTTTATTTTGTGAATGGAAAAGTATTAAATACTTCTTTTTGAGTATTTTTATTTGTAGTTTGTTTCTGAATGTTAGTTGTGATTGCTGGATAAATTATTGCTGAGTAACCAGATCCGGATATGGGAGGATCCGACGGCCCGGAATTAGGGTCGTTACAATACCCTTGGTGCGAGTGGGATGTACGTGCTTCAGGACGTATCTGCAATTTGAAAAAAACTCAGAGGGATCCCTGCAAATATCCCCGCACGTAAATGACCGGGCACATGCTGGTCGAGGCTCGGTATAGGGCTCAGGCTCGAATGAAGCTTGGAGGCTAGGTCAGCCTTGGAGTTAGGCTCAGAAGGTTTGGAAGGTTCCAGCTGCTGGCTTGGTTGATCGAACCTCCGCACCTCAGAAGTGGTGACATGGACTGCTGTGGTCCGCCTGATCTTAGAGATGAGGTGGATGTTGTAAACTTCAGAGGAGGTGATGTGGCCAACTTCGGACCGCCCGATCTTTGGAGATCATATGGTATGTAGTGATTCAAGGAACGTCGATGTGGCTCAATAGGAGCCGTTCTATGGCCATCGGGGGGTACCATACAACGGTACCTGTAGACTCTAGCATTCTTTCCTTCGCTGTGTCCTGGCGGCGATATCTGGGCTCCGGCGGCATCGCACGAGCTCTGCCTATCTTATTTGGTCTTGATTGATCTCCCTGAAGCATCCTAGAGGTCGGTCGAGGTAGCTGGAAGCACGGCCTAGGCGCGACATGATCTGGAAGAGACCAACGACGTTCATTCGCTAGAGACGAAGCTATTTGAAGGTGCTTTGGCTTCAGCTCCGACCATTGACGAGGGCATCTGCACGTTAGATCCAATAGCCGAAGCAACGAGGTGTAACGCGAGGTGGATGGAATGAGAGCCTGTATGAATGAAGAAGATGAAGGATCGGGTGCTCCTCTGCCGCGAAGGCAGAGGAGATGGGTCAAGTGGTCGGAGGTTATGGAGGATTGAGGGGATGGTCGAAGTGGTGTGCGTGAATGAGGGTGGCGTAGGGAAGCTCAGACGATGTTTAATGGAGGGTGAACAGGCGTGTGAAATCCTAATTAATTAAGAGAAAATCAACGAAAAAGCAAAAGGAGATCTTAATACTTACCTAGGCTATGGAGGAGTGGAGGCTTGGGCTTGAGGACCTAGGAGGACCTCGGGTCATGCTGGACCCCCGCAGCAACTGGGGGCAGCTTGGCAGTGGCGGAGCACTGCAGTCCTGGCCTATTTTGGCCATGGGTCAATGTCGAAAGCCGTCGTCATCTTTGCTCCTCAATCAATCTTCCCCTGTCACGGGGAGGAGGAGAGGGGTTGGGCGGAACCCCACATAAAGACGGACAAAGAGGAAGTGGGGCGACGACGGAGTGTTTGAAGGGGGAGTTTGGGAGATGTGACGATGGCTGACGGGTTTTGCGGGGGCGATATGGAGTGAGGTAGAGGGGATCATGGATGGAGTGGATTCCCGTGAGGGTGACAGAAGAAGGGGCTTTGTTGTGGAGTGGTTGGCGAGTGGAGAAGATGGCAGAGAAGGTGGGGGAAATAGAAAGGGTGAAGCGGTTGTGCTAGGTAGAGATCATGGGAGAGAAGGAACGAACGGAGGAGGAAGACAAGGTCTTGGCCGTTGGTTCTCGCGATCCAACGGCCATGAGATGGGTGCCCAAATGCGGCTTAGATTAGATCCAAGGTTAACACGATCGAGGGCTAGGATCTTGCCATGTGTTGAAAGAAGGTTAAGGAAGGAGCAGACGGACTGGATGCCATCTGGAGATCCATTGGATGGTGGAGATCAGCTGCAGGATTCAGCGGCGGGGATTGAAGATCGTAGAGAAGATCGAGCGCTGCAGAAGGTGACACGTGGCAAGCGGGGAGAGAGGTGCTACCAGACGGAGGAGATGTGATAAGCGGGTTGTGATGGAAGGAAAAGAAGGCGATCGAACGACACAGAAAAGAGGGAGGGTGGCACACTGTGAGCGGTTTGCATGGTGCAACTAAAAAGTGCCACGTGGCCCAATCAGGTTATTCAACAAAGAAGGTGAAATATTTGGTTAAGAAGGCTGAATTTGGAAAAACTCAAAACATGAATAGATCTCGATGAGATCTACAAGTTTCACGTTGACCAAAAATGGAAACGAGGTCATGTCGAAGGAGAAATATTTTTGTGTGTTTTTTAAAAGCATACAAAAACACTACGATTTTAGTTTTGTTATTTTTTTGTATTTTTAATTTATTCTAAGACTCAGACGTATACAAGGATTTATCTGGTTTTTATTGACACTTAGTCTAAGCTAGGGGGTTAATATCTACGGATTAAAACCATGAAATTGGGTTTCATCAACCCCCTATACGTAAACTATGTTCATCCCCGAGCATCAAAAAAATTGAATGAGCTAGATTAACCCCCTTGTGCATGTGTGTACAGGATCTGATCAGTTCACGAGCTCTCAGTTTTTAGAGATATGAAATTTCAAAGCTCAACCCAACCTTAATCAAGAGGTATCCAATATCTCTAATTTCCCAGACTCACTCTTTGATACATATAAACTAAGGATATGAATTATAGTGTTTACTGCGACCACGAGAGTAGAGTCACAACGTCACCCAAGGTCCCGATCTAAGAAATTCTCCTAAGGACCCAATCCTCTACTCTTGGGAATGAATCAAATATTGCATCCAATCCACCATCTCTTTAGTTGTCAGACTTAAAAGTGTTGGTGGCAGGCTAGTTGATGGAGGGTTTTAGGATTGTGTTATTTATTCTCTCCCTCTCATTGGAACAAGGATTCTCTCTAGTGCCTTATCACTCAACGCTTAATTTTTTGGTGTCGATCAGTGTGTCTGTCAAGAGAAGTTGGAGTCGTCTACACTTGTTTTCCTGGGAGTACACCGGGTTGTGCCTTTTTTGAGTACCTATCATACCATCTACACCCAGACTTGTAGCATTTACGATGCAAAGCCCTTTTTGGTGCATGTCTGACTCCTGGTCCTAATAGCGGTGGTCCAAGTGGAAACTTTGAAATGGTTGGGAGCGCTCGCCTTTGGTGGAAGCAATTTTGAGAATTGACTTTGTGGAATGAGAGCTTTTATTCAACATTGATATTTCTTTACTTTATTTTTGGCTAGCTCCACTGCTTTTACCAAGAGTTTGCGCACAGTGATCAACATTTTTATTTTATTCACACCCTGACGCTTAGGTAGATGTCAAGAGAATAGTACAAGAACCAAGTTCCCATACTGGTTAAAATGCTTACACTCAGGTTTCATGAAGCCTTCAATGATCTTATCCCGTCCTCGAGCATCATTAGATCAAATCCAAACTTGAATTCCTCATCCCAGTCCCTTAAGTGAAATTTCAACTCATCTCATCGAGACCGCAGTCGTGCATGTGAAGTGTTGATCATATTCTTAAGGTAGGAGACTAAGCATGCAATATAGCACGCAAATCTGGCAAACTAGGGAAATGTGGATATTTAAGTCTAAGACCCTGATGGCTAAGGATGGCTAACCTAAAATCTCAAGACCTTTCAAACCGAGTGTCCTCGAACATTTCTGATCCGATGAGAGTGAAAAGGTCAGGGATTAAACCAACTCCTTCATTTATGTTTTAAAACTTTGTTTCAAAGTTTTATAAAGACTTTAAAAGACCTAATGACTGCCTAAACTCGAATGAGTAGATGCATATGCTTTCAGCCAGTATAGGTGTAAGTAAAGGCCATAGAATGGAACCCGGTTCTTGAGGACGGGGCCATACACGATGTCCTCTAAACCACTTACTCTGTTAAGGGAAAACACTCACTGAAAAGTGGCTACTTATTTGCGTTTAGTAGTTAATTTTACTTTTAAAGGTATTTTTGGTTTTCTCATTTTTATAGATTTTAATTAAAGTTAGAACACAAGTTAGACTCATTTTCCTTGAAATCAAGAAAATATTTCCCTCACTATGTCACACATATATAGATTTTTGCAAACATTTTTCAAACAATTTTTAAAATAAGTGGAACCCATTTTTCCAATCATTTTCAAAAATATTTTTCTTTGAAAATAGTGTAATATAGTATAGAAAAGCCTTGAAATATCTTGTCCACTTAGTTCATAAGAATATACTTAGCCCAAAAAGTTTTAAATTTTTCAAAATTTTTCAAAATATAGCTAAAGTACATATACTGTATGCACGATATACCCCCCTATACTTAAACTTTTCTATGTCCTCATAGCACTAGATGATACAAAGCTAAAGCTCCATTTAAGTATGGAGGAATATACAGGAATTGAGGAGGATGCCCTTATACTCAGGTTAGAAATAACCTGAGTATCAAGGAAAGGAAAGATGAGTAAGAAAAATCATGGGGACTCAGGTCCCCCCTATACTTAGGCTGAGAGTAGCCTAAGTATAGAGATGGATAATTGATGTTGGGGAGACCTGAGGGGAATGAAGAAGTTAGGATGGATGTACATGTCATCGAATGAATCTTCGGAGATGAATGGAGTACCTAAGGTCTAAGGGTGAGTGTCGGAGCAATCAAGGCTCAATCAAGCATGCAATACCCTTTGAATTCACCAACTCACACATGAAACCAACAAGTGTTGGTTAATTATCTAGTCATTTTTATTGGTGATTAAAACATTCTAATTTACGCAAGGATTAAAAACATGTCGAAGAAAAAACATCCTATGTAAACAAGGGTGTTGCTCTCCCAAAACTTAATTTTACTCCATTTTAGGTCACCTTGCATTTAATAGACCCAATTTATTTGCTTAAGGTTATCAGTGTTTAAATGTGAACATAAATCAAGCAATCATCATCTACCCATTCATTCCCAATTTCCATTAACCTAGGTGATCAAGCCAGGAAGAGAGGTCGAGAAAAAGCCATGCATTCGATAAAAGCATGAACTATGCTAAGAGAAAACTAGCAATGCCATGAGCAAAGTTTGTGAAAACCAGACTGAATTAAAATCCGACAATTCAGATGTATGCAAGTCGATGAAAAACCCAACTAACATGCTTCTATTAGCAAGAAAGAATAGATTTTTACTTTGGCTAGGTGAAGTGATGTTTATGTGCGCCTAGAATTAAAGTGTGTCCTACCTACGATCAAACACATAAAATAAAATTTGAAAATAGCTCAAAGAGCTGCGTGCCTGATCCTAAGTCGACACTCAAGTGGGGTGATCCCCACACAACCACGAAGAACTTTGTTCATTTACACGTGCGAGTCTTCGAACGAAGACCGCTGTAAAGATGATTATTACATGAACTTCAATAAAATGAAAGAATCATTTCTTTTTCGATTTTTTCCATTGTTGCTTCTACGGCTTCTCACGGCGGAAACTCTTGCTCCTCGCCTCCTTGAACTCCCAGGGCCATACCACAAAACAAAGGTTAGATAGCAATCGAAAAAGAATTAATGATGCAAAAGATAACATGACCATTGAATCAGAAATTAACACTTAATTAAATAAATAAAAATCCAAATAAAACATAAGACGAGACATGTCCCCGGTAACGACGCCATTTGATGAACCCAAAATTCGGCTTCTTAAGAGCGTGGTTTTAACACTTTTGATGTCATTGCAGCTTGCCGAATTGGATGCGTCAAAGACCGCTTGATTTAAAATTATCAATCAAAATAAGCGATCTATTTATTTTTTACTTGAGCAAGCCCAAGGTCGAACTCAGGGTTACGAGCCTCTTAAGTATTATTTATTCTCTTGTTACTTGAATTAAGTGTTGAATTTATAAATCCATAGGTCATTATGCACATGGAGACACTAGCAGACACTATGCATAAAGAAACATGAAGATATTTAAATAAAATTAATTTGATTTTTTTATATGGAAGGAAATGCAAGGTTAGAATGATGCATATGTGACCAAATCAGATTAAATAAATGACCAATAAAAGATACTCAATTTCAGTTTTTATTTACCAAGCACTTTTCATTGACTAGATAACTAATGATATAAAAATCGATGAGCATATGACACGATGTACTCAAAATTAATCAATGCAATCCGAAGCGTCCAAAACACACAAAAAGCTATGCCATTAGAAAGACAATGAAATTAGCTTCGCAACGCAACTGAAAACATTTAAAAATGAGCTCGGATGCTCAAGATATACAAGAACGAAACTAAGGGCATAGTTGTAAGAAAACATGAAAATAAATATAGAAAATGGTACAAACAGGTCCCTGGAATGAACAAAATGCAAATAAAAATAAAAGTGAGGCCTTCCCTATAATTTACCCACACGCACTGGGGTGATTTTGCAATTATTAAAACCTGCGAGGGGTCGGATGCAAATTACCCCAGCCGTGTGTGGGATGCACGTGCTTCAGGGCCTATCTATAATTTAAAAAAAACTCGGAGGGCCTCCCTACAAATATCTCCACACGCACGTAACCGGGCACGTGCTGGGCGAGGCTCAATATACGACTCAGGCTTGGGTGAGGCTTAGAGGTTGGGCCAGCCTTGGAGTTAGGCTCGAAAGGCTCCAGCTACTGGCTTGGTTGACCGAACCTCCGCACCTCAAAAGTGACGACATGGACTGCTGTGGTCCGCCCCATCTTAGAGATCGGGCGGCTACTATAAACTTTGGAGGAGGTGACGTGGCTGACTTCGGACCGCCTGATCATTGGAGATCATATGGTATCTAGTGATTCAAGGAACGTCGACGTGGCTCGGTAGGAGCCCTTGGATGGCCACCGGGGGTGCCATCCAACAGTACCTGTAGACTCTGGCATTCTTCCCTCCGTTGTGGCCTGGCAGTGATATCGGGGCTCTGGCAGCTTTGCGCGAGCTCCGCCTATCTTCTCCGATCTCGATTGAGCTCCCAGAAGCTTCCTGGAGGTCGGTCGAGGTAGATGGAAGCATGTCCTAGGCACGACATGATCTGGCGAAGACCAACAACGTTCATTCGCTAGAGTCGAAGCTATTAGAAGGTACTCCGACGTCAGCTCCGGCCATTGATGAGGGTACATGCACGTTAGATCCAATAGCCGAAGAGATGAGGTGTGATGTTGTTGTTCGTGTTTTTCTAGAGGAACGGAAATTAATGATAAGATTGTCGTTGCTATCCCCAAAAATCCCGTGATAAACAAATTTTTTTTGCTACTTATTAACCTCTATAGCGGATAGGCTCGAACTCAGGGAGGCTAAAAATCTCGAGGGTTATTCAATTAATCGAAAATCAATTACGAGAAAAAAAGAAATCTAAAAGGATAACTATCCTTGGTTTTTGTGATTTTTTTATCTTTTAGATTTTTATAAATTTTTTTATGTCTATTTTTTTAGTATTTTCTGAATTTTAAATTTTTAGTGATTTTGATTTTGTATTTTTTTTATTTTCAAAAACAATACGGAGCAATATTCACAAGATCAAAAATACACACACCAACTCTTTTTGTAATTTTTCAATTTATAAAAAATACTCAGAAAAATTCAGTGAAAATATTTCTGTGTTTTAAAAGGTTTTCAAATATTTTGGGAATTTTTGTGAAATTTTCAGATGTTTTTCTATATTTTTTTTAAAAAAATTATTGAAACAAATACGAAATTGTGCACAATCAGGATTAATTTGCAACTTACAAATATTTTAATTGCTCAAAACACCTAGAAAATATTTTTTTGACAAAATAGAAGCAATTATCTACAAATAGAAATTGAAATCACTATTTTTTTATTTTTGTAGAATTTTCTATGATTTTTATAAGATTTTTAGTAATTTTCAATTTTTTTGGGTTTTATAAATAATTAATGCACAACATTTGTTTAGAAATTAAAAGTCAGTGAAATAAAACTACTCTATTTTTTTAGAATTTTTAAACGATTTTTCGAATTCCTATGAATTTTGAAAATTTAGGCAGGCAAAAAGACACTATTTTTATTTTTTTAAAATATCAAATGTCAACCAAATTTGATGAAAAATTTATGCTTTGAAGAATATCACATAAGGAGCATAGCATAATTTTTGCAAGATTTTTAGATCACAAATAACATTTATTTCAATGAAAAATACATGCAACGATAATGTCTGGATAATTAGGACTGATCCGCAAATATTTACTATTCTCGCATAAAAAAATGACAAGAGAGAAATAAAGGGGAGAAATTGTAAATTACCCAAGTTGCACGTGCATCGCGTAATGTTCTTCCCTGGCGGAGACTGTTTTGCAAATTGAATAACGTCAGGAGTATGTTGCAACTGTCCCAAAAATTTTCTATTTTAAAAAAATTTGCCCGGAGGGCTTCTTCGTGCTCTTTGATTTCTTCATTCATAAGCCAACCCAAAATAGGATGGCCAAGGGGGTCGCCGCCCCTTCAGATTGCGGAGGAGCTCGACGGGGTGGCGCCACTAGATGGCGGAGGGTGACGATGAGGAGCAGGGCAGTGCGGGCTCGTACATCGAGGGGCTAGCCACAGAGGGGCCCACGCACGCTGGAGAATGGTAGTGGGTGGCGGAGCCGTGCACTCGGTGGAGGAGAGATAGCGGGCGGAGGTGTTGGAGGAGTCCTTCAGAGTCGCCGGCATGCGATACAATAGCGTCGCCCGCTGCTGGGAGAGTACAGGACGACGGGCGATCGACAGAGAGGGCGGCCCCTCACGCGGGGCGCCTGGGTGGTCGGTGCGCAGGCGATGGCGGGAGGGTCACGGCGCTGCTGGGTGAGCGTGGGACGGCGGGGCACGGCCTGGCGGAGAGGGGGGAAGGCGTTGGCTGCAGGGCCGTACTACGGTGGTGCAGTGGGAGGTGACGAGCAGACCGGACGGCGGCGGAGTGGGAGGCTCTGTGCTGGACGTGGCGGTCGACACGGAGGATGGAGGCGAGGGTTGACGACCCCGCGGCCTATTGCTATTTTTTTTTTTATTATTTTGTAAAATGTGAGCAGCAAACACAATAAAAAGAGAAGCCTTTTTTTATATAATTTTTCCTTGAAACAGAAAATGTAAATAGAAAAAGAAATTTTTTTCTTTATTTTATTTTATTATTCTTTTTAATGAACCTGCAAAATAAATGTCAAAGAGAACAAGAAAATAATTTTTTTATATTATTATTTATTTATTTACAAATAGAAAAATGAACGAAGATCCGACGGAAATGAAGTGAATCGAATCTGATTCTCCGACTACCGTGCGTTGTCCGAGTTGATAGATTGTGGGAGGTAGAAATTGAATGTAGAGAGATCAAGAACGTGCGATGAAAAATCGAGTCGAAGTGGATCAATCATGATGAAATTAATGATCCAAATAAATAAAAAAATTGATGATGAAATAAAAGTGCGAGAAATAAAACTACGATTAATCTAGAAAAAAATAAGAAAAATGTGGATCTCACCTTAGGAGCGAAAATGGATCGTGATCGCCTTGACAAGGCCGACTCGCTGTCACTGGACGGCTTGGAGACTAGGCACCTTTCTCGACAAATTTTTTCTCTCTTGGAGATCAGGCTCCTCTCACCAAAGATTGATCAAGTTAGAATGAGGGAGAAGGAGCCATATAAATAGAAAAGATAGAGATGAAATTTGAATTGTTGAATTTTTGAATTTTTTTGGTGGAAGAGATAAGAGAGATGAAATTTGAAATGAGATAAAGATAAAAAGAGATAAAACTATTTACAAAATTATCTAATTTTTTGAATTTTCATCATATTATTTATTTGAATTAAAAAATTGTTATTTTTTTATTTTTTTATGGTGGTTAATTAAAAATAGCAGCTATATACATATACTATATACATATATGACATTATATACAAGGGTAAATGAGGAAATTAACTTCTTTTTTTAATTAATTTTAATTGATTTTTTTTATTTTTAAATAATTAGTAGAAAATATTTACAAATATATACAAATACAATATGTACAATCTACATGGGAAAATTGCACAAACCACCCCAAAAAATCGACTTTTTACTCGTAATACAAAAATTATGAAATCATAGCTATTTTAAAGATAATTGAATTTAGAATCCAATGAAAGTGAGATTGGTTCAATTTGAGTTCATATGGACCAGGAATTGGTCTTTCAATTAGTGCTTAGTGGCTTTTTCCAAGTGTGGTTGCTTTTATTCTGTAAATGATTTAATTGTGCACTTATTTTTATTAATTAGAAGATATTTTTATTTACAACTTTGGTTTTGAAAGTTATTTGATTTGAGGTCAATTATGGTACAAATAAAATAGTGTCAGTTTAATACAGATATACACAAAATAAGTGATAAGTATTTACAACCACACACACACATTCTTTTTGGATTTTCTGCTTAAGGACCCTATCTCCCCCTACTTTATTCCTGGTCGATCAGGTCAAGTCTTGACCTTCTCTCGGGGTTCGGGTTAGCCTGTATCTATTACATATATATGGTCTTCCTTCTTTTTTTATTTTCTTTTCTTTATTTTTCCTTTATTTATTTATTTATTTTAGGTTAAAATAGTATACAAATATACAATATTTACACACAGATGCAAGTTAGTAAGAATATGGATTTAGTGTTATATGCATGTGTTTTATAAGGGATTTTAAGCTAAAATAAATGAATAAAGATGACAAATCGTAGATTCATCATCCCCCTATGCTTTACATTTGCTAGTCCCTTAGCAAACACTTATATGAAAGAATAAGTGAAGAAAAAGAAAAAGAAACGGAAAATAAAGAAAGTAGGACAATATTGAGTTTTAAACTTATTCATAAAATTGTAGTTTGGAGCTCTGTCAGACCTTTTGATTATTAATGTGTTGGAACTTCTGTGTCAGATAGAATTTTAAAATTCGACAGACTTCAAGTTCTACACATCATTGTCACAGTTTCGGCACAGAAGTCATCTTAGATCAATCCTCTTCCCAAAGCATACCATATGAACATTGAATAATCGACTCATGTGTGTGAAAGGTTTAAGCTCTTCTCATCCAGAATGTCGGACTACCATGCAAATCTCCTCTCCAATAACTCGTCCTTGGGGAGTCAGGTATTTCCTTCTAAGGTCTGTCACGCTGTGTTCACAATCGAATTGTGGGAGAAGTTAGAAGAAGGAGAAAAGAACTGGAGGGTGGCCAGTGTAGTCACCTCTCCCTGTGAAGATGGCTAGTGCAGTCGAGTCTCCACCAAGATCTGCAGGTTTTCTTGAAGCTTGGACTTTTTTGGTCAGATATTTATTTGGTAGTGGCTTCTTTATATTTGGATTTTTGGTGGTTCTTCTTAGATCTTGTTGTGCCCCTACAGATATAGAATCTTTTTGTTTCCGTACATGTTTTGGGGTCTTAGAAAAAATTGTACCCAGTCGTCCATCCCTTTTCCGAAGCTTTATTTCAACTTGTACTCTAGGTCTTTAGATTTCCACGCTACCAGAAAAGAAACTCACACAGTCTTCCAACATCCCGTCTGAGTTGAGCTAAGTGCATAGTGCGAGAGTACAAATTAATTCCATATTCCATAGTTGTACCCAGAATGAGGAGATCATGTTAGACACTAAGAGACAAACGCTGCACAATGTCATGTGTATCTCAAATAATTAAGTCAAAGACCTGAAGCTTCTAAAATCCTATTTCTCGGTGAAGTTCCTCTGAGAATTAGTTAGATTAAGGTCCAACTAAGCTCCATTCTTCAATTTTATTCCAAACATAGTTTAAATGTCAATACTATCCTGAAAAAATGCACATACAAATGGAAGAAAAGATGAACAATGCAAAGGTTTTTTTTGAAAGAAATGGGCACATGTGAAAAGAACATTTTTTAATACTTTTCTAATTTTGAACTTTTTATGGATTTTTGGTAAAAAATGCAGATGTAATCGAAAAGGGTTTTTTTTTAATTATGCAACTTTTTATGGATTTTTGGTTTTGTAGTTTTTTTAAGGAAAAAGGGTTAGTAAAAATATACAAGATTTTTTGTTATTTTTTGTTTTTTTTTGTTTTTTTGTTTTTTTGTTTGTTTTTTGTTTGTTTTTTTTATATGTTTTTTTTGTTTGTGTTTTTTTACATACGTGGATTTTACAAAATTATATACATAGCCCCCTAAATAAATGTATTTAAAAGTACGAGTTATGTCTAAAGTATATATACGACACACCCCTATACTTAGCTCGAACTATGTCCTCATAGTGATCAGAGAGCGAAAAAGGAAGACATAACAAGTGCTATGTATAGAAAAGTGAAAAGACTCCTATGCTATAACGACTCAAAGAAAATATAAAAAGAAGAGAAGTTGGTGATCCCCCCTTATACTTAGGATGAAGTAATCCTAAGAATAGTAGAGTGTACAAATGGGAAAACCGATTTAGAGAATTTACAGACTCCAAAATAAAAAAATGATATAAACAACATCACCCCCCCATACTTAGGGTAGAGTATCCCTAAGTATAGGCAACAACAAGAGTGATGAACAGGACGAATATGAACAACACAAATCATTCACCCCCTATACTTAGGATAAAGCACATCCTTAGTATAGCATATATACACACACGGAAAAGGGGTGAATGATAAAATGGAAGAAGAAAGAGTAAAACGAAAGGATATACAAGAGGAGTGGATGTACAAAGGTCAAGAAGGTCGAAAACGAACCTTCTTGCAGGACCGCTAAGGTATGGATCTGACAAGGTGTAGATCGATATTGGGGTTATCATTAGATATAAACTGAGTAGAATCGACCAAGAATGTATCCTCAGCAGTTTTAGATTATGCAGGCCTAAACCGGTCAGTGGAAGTAGTATGGTCATGTCTGGCCTGGGAAGTCTCGCAAATATCAATGTAAAAAGGCTCGAAATCATTATCGGAAAAAAGTAGGATCAATTTCATCCTGGCGAGCCTCTACTGGATCATCATCTTTATCAAAAGGCCCAAATTTCTTTATAAAGTAATCAAATCAAATTTGGCCTAATCAATCTCATCTGAATCAGGGTGAATAGGAACAGACTCATCAGTGAAAGTAGTCAAATCGTTTCCGTCTTGTCTAGTCTCAGGGTCTGCCTTCCGCTCTAGGGTGTCTATCGTGTAAATTCCGCGGAAGTCATCAATGCATCTCCATATACCAGAAGGGGAAAATCCAAGGTCTATGCTTTCTGGGTCTTCCTCCTTGAAGAGGAATTCCTGAGTTTCATTATCATACATATAACAAGAATCTCTGATATTATCATCGAGGTCAAAGTCCTTGGAGTTGGCTAACACGGGCGGGCTCTCATGGGATGCGGGTCTCTGGACAGTAGTGGGTGTAGTGATTAATACATCGCTCCCTACATCAGAACGACAGCAAATCTCTCCTGAACCTTAATCAATAACAGCTCCCGTAGAGGCGAGGAAAGGCCGTCCCAGGATGATGGGAGGGTGCTCCACAGGGGTGGAGGTCTCCATAGGCATTACAACAAAATCTGAAGTGAAATTCATGACCTGAATAAGAAGACAACTTTTTCTAAAATACCCTTCGGCCTCTTGATAGATCCATCAACAAATTGAACTATCATCTTTGTTTTATTGAGAGGCCTAAGATGAAGAGAGTGTACCATAGATAAGGGTATTATATTGATTGAATAGTCAGATATGGAGCAACTCACAAGAGGTGTGGCAGTGTTCCCTTTCTTAAAACACGGACGGTGAGAGATGACGTAGGAAGTGGCCATGGTCAAGATGTAACACTCAGATCTTCTCCTTCACTTTCTCTTCTTTTGTTGAGGAGTAGATAAATCTGTCATGGCCTGTTGAAGTGGGGTTTTAATGATCTCATGAAGGGTAGCTACCAATTCAGGTTTAGTCAACTTTTTTTTTGAATTTTTGGACCTCATCCATACAAGGGAGGAGGTCGGAATCAGCATTTACACGAGGATTGCCAAGAGTAGTCTGTATAATGGAATCCTCGGGGTCAAAGATGGGACATGATGTGAATAGATGTGTGGGTAAATGATTGGCATTTAGGTCCTTTCCTCATGAAATGAATCAATAATGTGTCTCCCAGAATCTTTTTGGATTTTAAAATTTTCACATTTTTTTGTATTTTGGGTGATTGCAAGCTCTCATGATTATCTTCAAATGAATCCATATCCTCAAATAGTGGAACAATGTTCTGGCTTGTATTTATGTTAAATAGATTGCTAATCCTCGAATTCATGTGCTCCATCATCTGGTTCAGTGTCTTAAGTGTGGAAATCATGAAAGGTGACTCCAAAATCCCAGTATCGGGTGGGTTGAATGAAGGTGGGTGAAAATCAAAGTCCTCTGATTCCTGAAATAATGGTTTAGGCGGATATGAACAAAAATCAGGAGGAAAGTCCTCCTGGAAAAAGGAAGGTGGATCGTCTGGAGAGTACGAGGTACCCGTGAAGATCGGATTAAAATAACTCCAGTCGGCCATCTCTGAAACAAAAATGGGATCGAGAGAGCATGAGTTGTCAAGTCAAAAGATATATAGAACAAGGCGTAAATGCACAGAAGGATCGAGTATGCCCACAAGCAATCAAACACAATACAAACTCCTAGTTCACCAACTCAACTCAAAGTGAAGACCGTGAAGGTTCGGTCAATTATCTTGTCAATTTTAGAGTTTGGTGACAATACAATTTATTAGAGCGATTAAAGCGAGCTGTTAGGAACCCAATGCTCTCAAGAGACTTTCCCAATCTCAAAGTTAGATCTTTCCCAGCCAGTATGAATTGCGGGCCATTTACAGGCTACCCGATCAATTCAATCTATTAAGGACATCACGGGCCGCTTTACCGGCTATCGGAGAGATCCTCACTGGAGAACAACTAACCCAAGATAGTAGTCTGAAAAGAGTTCGGGCGTCGCTCTATCCTAGTGTGTGGGTCGCTCTCTCGCTCAAGCAAACCAAACAATGAGGGGGTTACTCTCCCCAAAACAATGATTTTTCCTTGAGTTTATTTTAGGGTCGAGTTTTCTTTAGCAGTCCCGTATTTTAGGTAGTTGTCACTTGGTTGAAATATTTTCAAAGAATTGCCTACCGAGTGTCCAATTTCCTTTTTAACTTATGTGAGTGAAAACAAGGAAGGAGATCGGAAATGCTAATGCACGATTAAAAACAATGATGCATGCAGAGGTTAGAGATGCGTACCTTATCGCCAGCACTCTACATGCAAGTGATCTGCGCAGAATTGAAATAAACTATCCTATATAATGCAAGTGAACCGTCCTAGATGATAGCTTCTATTAACGTGCAAGAACAAGTTAAATTGACTAAGTCTAAATTACGCTCTACTCTATAGGCACAAAAATTTCTTGTTTAGGGTATTCGGAACTAATTAATTACCTGGCTCAAGCAAATTAATTAAAGCAATCAAGAGGTAGCTCACGAAATCCTCGAGAAACAAAGAAAAATAAGGCGATGAAAACAAAATCGGTGAGGTCCCCCAAGTGCACCGGCACATGGCGAAACAGACACCGTAACAAATGAATGTCTGTTTACAAGAGTTCAAATGGTAGAAATCTCTCTCTCTCTTTCTCTCTCTCTCTTTATGTCTCCTTCACTTCTTCTTCTCCTATTCTCACTCTATCCTGCAGCTTGGTGAAGAATCAAGCTGCCTCCACATCGCTTGGGTGCTTCGACTCTCCTAGGATCGCCTCCTTCACTCCGTGGGCCCATGCAAGAAAAAAAAGAGAATGTTTAAGAAATACAATTATCAATTATGAGAAAGAAAAATGAAACAGAAGTAGTGGATATGAACAATGGAATAATGTGGCAAATTATAAACAGATATTTACAACCAAGAATATCAGGTCAAAAGAGAAACCTAACTACCCTTGCTGTGCCTCCCCGGCAATGGCGCCATTTTGTTGTTCGCGTTTTTCTCGAGAATCAGAAATTAATGATAAGATTGTCGTTGTTATCCCCAAAAATCTTGTGACAAATAAAAAAAATTTTGCAACTTATTAACCTGTATAGCGGACAGGGTCCAACTCAGGGAGGCTACGAATCCCGAGGGTTATTCAATTTATCGAAAATCAATTAGGAGAAAAGTAGGAATCTCAAAGGATAACTATCCTTGGTTTTTGTGATTTTTTTATCTTTTTAATTTTTTTTATTTTTTTTTTCAATTTTTTTGTATTTTCTGATTTTCAAATTTTTAGTGATTTTGTTTTTGCAATTTTTTTATTTACAAAAATAATACAGAGCAATATTCACAAGATCAAAAATACACACACCAACTCTTTTTGTAATTTATCAATTTATCAAAAATGCTTAGAAAAATCTGAGAAAATATGATTGGGTTTTAAAGTTTTCAAATATTTTTGGGATTTTTTGTGAAATTTTCAGATGTTTTTCTATATTTTCTTAAAAACAAACAGTGAAAAAAATGTGAAATTGTGCACATCCTGGAGTAATTTGTAACTTAAAAATATTTTAAGTGCCTAAAACTATTGGAAATTATTTTTATACAAAATAGAAGCAATTATCTACAAACAGAAACTAAAATCACTATTTTTGGATTTTTGTAGAATTTTCTGTGATTTTTATAAGATTTTTAGTATTTTTCAATTTTTTTGGGTTTTATAAATAATTAATGACAAATTTTCACAGAAATTAAAAGACAATGAAATAAAACTACTCTATTTTTTTTAGAATTTTTAAGCGATTTTTCGAATTTTTAGGAATTTTTAAAATTTGGGCAGACAAAAAGACACTACTTTTTATTTTTTAAAAATATCAAATGTCAACCAAATTTGATGAAAAAATTATGCTAGGAAGAATATCATATCAGGAGCATAGCATAATTTTTAAAAGATTTTTAGATCACAAATAACATTTGTTTCAATAAAAAACACATACAATGATAATGTCTGGATAATAGGACTAATCCGTAAATATTTACTGTTCTCGCATAAATAAATAACAAGAAATAAATAAAGGGGAGAAATTGTAAATTACTCAAGTTGCACATGCATCACGTGATGTTCTTCCCTAGCGGAGACTGTTTTGCAAATTGAATAACATCAAAAGCTATATTGCAATTGTCCCAAAATTTTTTTATTTAAAAAAAATTGCCCCTAGGGATTCTTCGTGCTCTTTGATTTCTTCGTTCACAAGCCAATCCAAAAGAGGATGGCCAAAGGGGTCGCCACCCCTTCATATTGCGGAGGAGCTCGACGGTTCGACAGGGCGGCGCCACTGGATGGCGGAGGGTGACGACGAGGAACGAGGTGGCACAAGCTCGCATGTCGAGGGGCTAGCTGCAGAGGGGCCCACGCGCGCTGGAGAATGGCAGCGGGCGACAGAGCCGCGCACTCGGCGGAGGAGAGATAGTGGGAAGAGGTGCTGGAGGAGTCCTTCAGAGTCGCCGATGCCCGATACGGCAGCGCCGCCCGCTACTGAGAGAGCGCGGTACAAAGGGCGATCGGTAGAGAGGGCGGTCCCTCACATGGGGTGCCTGGTTGGTCGGCGCGCAGGCATGGCGGGAGGGTCGCGGCGCTGTTGGGTGAGCGCGAGACGGTGGAGCATAGCCTGACAGAGAGGGGGAAGGCGCTAGCTGCAAGGCCGTGCTGCGGTGGCACAGCGGGAGGTGACGGGCGGACAGGAGGGCGGCGGGGCAGGAGGCTCCGTGCTGGACGTGGCGGTCGACGCGGAGGATGGCGGCGGGGGGGTAATGACCCCGCGGCCTGTTGCTATTTCGCTAATTTTTTTTGTAAACTATGAACAACAGATATAATAAAAAGAGAAGCCTTTTTATATATTTTTTCTTGAAACTAAAAATGTAAATAGAAAAAGAAATTTTTTTGTTTATTTTATTTTAATATTTTATTAATGAACCTGCAAAACAAATGTCAAAGAGAATAAGAAAATAAATAATTTTTTTGTATTATTATTATTCATTTTTTTACAAATAGAAAAATGATCGAGGATCTGGCGGAGATAAAGGGAATCGAATCCGATTCACCGACCACCGTGTGTGGTCGGAGTTTATAGATCGTGGGAGGTAGAAATTGAATGCAGAGAGATCAAGAACATGGGATGAAAAATCGAGTCGAAGAGGATCAAATCGTGATGAAATTAATGATCTAAATAAATAAAATAATTGACAACGTAATAAAAGTGCGAGAAATAAAACTACTATTAACCTAGAAAAAAATAAGAAAAATAAAGATCTCACCTTAGGAGCGAAAATGGACCGTGATCGCCTCGACAAGGCCGACTTGCTGTCACCGGAAGGCTTGGAGACTAGGCACTTTTCTCGATGAAATTTTTCTCTCTCGAAGATAGGGCTCCTCTCACCAAATATTGATCAAGTTGGAATGAGGGAGAAGGAGCCATATAAATCGAAAATATAGAGATGAAATTTGAATTTTTGAATTTTTGAATTTTTTTGGTGGAAAAGATAAGAGAGATGAAATCTGAAATGAGATAAAGATAAAAAGAGATAAAACTATTTACAAAATTATCTAGATCTTTTGAATTTTCGTCACTTTATTTATTTGAATTAAAAAATGTTATTTTTTTATTTTTTTTATGGTGGTTAATTAAAAATAGCAACTATATACATATACTATATACATATATGGCATTATATACAAGGGTAAAGGCGGAAATTAGCTTCTTCTTATTTTAATTAATTTTATTTATTTTTTTTATTTTTAAATAATTAGTAAAAAATATTTACAAATATATACAAATACATTATGTACAAAATACATGGGAAAATTGCACAAAGCACCACAGATTACGACGTTTTACTCGTAACTCCAAAAATTATGAACTCACTGCCATTTTAAAGATAATTTAATTTAGAATCCAATGGAAGTGAGATTGGTTCAATTTGAGTTCATATGAAGCTGGAAT
Organism: Ottelia alismoides; assembly: GCA_037367405.1. Classification (NCBI taxonomy): domain Eukaryota; kingdom Viridiplantae; phylum Streptophyta; class Magnoliopsida; order Alismatales; family Hydrocharitaceae; genus Ottelia; species Ottelia alismoides. The sequence continues at coordinate 262,869 of JAZKJV010008325.1, read as the reverse complement.
TGGACTTTCAATTAGTGCTTAGTGGCTTTTTCCAAGTGCGGTTGCTTTTATTCTGTACATGATTTAATTGTGCACTTATTTTTATTAATTAGAAGACATTTTTATTTACAACTTTGGTTTTGAAAGTTATTTGATTTGAGGTCAATTAAGGTACAAATAAAATAGTGTCAGTTTAATATAGATATATACAAAATAAGTGAGAAGTATTTACAACAACACACACACGTTTTTTTGGATTTTCTGCTTAAGGACCCTATCTCCCCCTACTTTATTCCTGATCGATCAGGTCAAGTCTTGACCTTCTCTTGGGGTTCGGCTCAGCCAGTATCTATTACATATATACGATCTTCCTTCTTTTTTATTTTCTTTTATTTATTTTTCCTTTATTTATTTATTTATTTTAGGTTAAAATAATATACAAATATATAATATTTACACACAGATGCAAGTTAGTAAGATTATGGAGTTAGTGTTATATGCATGTGTTTTATAAGGGATTTTAAGCTAAAATAAATGAATAAAGATGAGGAATCATAGGTTCATCATCCCCCTAGGCTTTACATTTGCTAGTCCCTTAGCAAACACTTATTTGAAAGAATAAGTGAAGAAAAAGAAAAAAAAAGGGAAAATAAACAAATCTAGGACAATATTGAGTTTTAAACTTATTCATAAAATTGTTGTTTGGAGCTTTGTCAGACCTTTGGATTATCAGTGTGTCGGAATTTCTGTGACACATAGAATTTTAAAATCGACAACCTTCAAGTTCTACACATCATTGTCACAGTTTCAGCTCATAAGTCATCTTAGATCAATCCTCTTCCAAAAACATACCCTATGAACATTGGACAATCGACTCATGTGTGTGAAAGGTTTTAGCTCTTCTCATCCAAAATGTCAGACTACCATGCAAATCTCCTATTCAACTCATCCTTGGGGATTCAGGTATTTCCTTCTAAGGTCTGTCATGCTGTGTTCACAATCGAACTGGGGGAGAAGTTAGAAAAAGGAGAAAAGAACTGGAGGGCGGCCAGTGTAGTCACCTCTCCTTGTGAAGCTGGCCAGTGTAGTCGAGTCTCCACCAAGATCTGCAGGTTTTCTTGAAGCTTGGACCTTTTTGTTCAGATATTTATTTGGCAGTGTCTTCTTTGTATTTGGGTTTCTGGTGGTTCTGCTTGAATCTTGTTGTGCCCCTACGGATATAGAATATTTTTGTTTCTGTACATGTTTTGGGGTCTTAGAAAAAATTGTGCCCAGTCGTTCATCCCTTTTCCGAAGCTTTATTTCAACCCGTACTCTAGTCATTAGATTTCCACTCTACCAGAAAAGAAACACAGTCTTCCAACATCCCGTTCGAGTTGAGCTAAGTGCATAGTGAGAGAGTACAAATTAATTCCCTATTCCAGAGTTGTATCTAGAATGAAGAGATCAGGTTAGACACTAAGAGTCAAATGCTGCACATTGTCATTTGTAACTCAAAGAATTAAGCCAAAGACATGAAGCTTCTAAAATCCTATTTCTCGGTGAAGTTCCTCTGAGAATTAGGTGGATTAAAGTCCAACTAAGCTCCATTCTTCAATTTTATTCCAGACATAGTTTAAATGTCAATACTATCCTGAAAAAATGCACATGCGAATGGAAGAAAAGATGAACAATGCAAAGGTTATTTTTGAAAGAAATGATGCACATGTGAAAGAACATTTTTTTACATTTTTCTAATTTTGAACTTTTTATGGATTTTTGGAGAAAAATGCAGATGTAATCGAAAAGGGTTTTTTTTTTAATTATGCAACTTTTTATGGATTTTTGGTTTTGTAGTTTTTTCAAGGAAAAAGGGTTAGTAAAAATATACAAGATTTTTTTGTTATTTTTTGTTGTTTTTTTTGTTATTTTTTGTTATTTTTGGTTTTTTGTTTGTTTTTTATTTGTTTTTTTATATTGTTTTTTTGTTTTTTTACATATGTGGATTTTACAAAATTATATACATAGCCCCCCAAATAAATATATTTAAATGTACGAGTTATGTCTAAAGTATATATACGACACCCCCTATACTTAGCTCGAACTATGTCCTCATAGTGATCGGAGAGCGAAAAAGGAAGGCATAACCCATGCTAAGTATAGAAAAGTGAAAAGACTCCTATGTTATAACGACTCAGAGAAAATATAAAAAGAAGAGAAGTTGGTGATCCCCCCTTATACTTAGGATCAAGTAATCCTAAGTATAGTAGAGTGTACAAAAGGGAAAACCGATTGAGAGAATGTACAAACTAAAAAAACGATATAAACAACATCACCCCCCCCCCATACTTAGGGTAGAGTATCCCTAAGTATGGGAAACAACAACAGTGATGAACAGGACGAATATAAACAACACAAATCATTCACCCACCCCCCATACTTAGGATAACGCACATCCTAAGTATAGCATATATACACACACACGGAAAAGGGGTAAATGATAAAACGGAAGAAGAAAGAGTAAAATGAAAGGATATACAAGAGGAGTGGATGTACAAAGGTCAAGAAGGTCGAAAATGAACCTTCTTGCAAGACCGTTGAGGTTTGGATCTGACAAGGTGTAGGTCGATATTGGGGTTATCATTAGATATAAACTGAGTAGAATCGACCAAGATCTATCCTCTACAGTTTCATATTATGCAGGCCTAAATCAGTCAGTGGAAATAGTATGGTTATGTATGGCCTGGGAAGTCTCGCAAATATCAAAGTAAAAAGGCTTGAAATCATTATCGGAAAAAGTAGGATTAATTTCAGCCTGGCAAGCCTCTACTGGATCATCATCTTTATCAAAAGGCCCAAATTCCTTTATAAAAGCAATCAAATCAAATTTGGCCCGATCGATCTCACTGAATCAGGGTGAATAGGAATAGACTCATCAGTGAAAGTAGTCAAATCATGTCCGTCATGACTAGTCTCAGGGTCAACCTTCCGCTCTAGGGTGTCTATCGTGTAAATTCCGCGGATGTCATCAATGCATCTCCACATACCAGAAGGGGGAACTCCAAGGTCTATGCTTTTCGAGTCTTCATCATTGAAGAGGAATTCCTGGGTTTCATTATCATCCCGATAATAAGAATCTCTGATATTATCATCGAGGTTAAATTCCTTGGGGCTGGCTAACACGGGAGGGCTCTCATGGGATGTAGGTCTCTGGACAGTAATGGGTGTAGTGATTAACACATCGCTCCCTACATCAGAACAGAAGCGAATCTCTCCTGAACCATAATCAATAACGGCTCCCACAGAGGCGAGGAAAGGTCATCCTAGGATGATGGGAGGGTGCTCCATAGGGGTGGAGACCCTATCTCCCCCTGCTTTATTCCTGGTCGATCATGTCATGTCTTAACCTTCTCTCAGGGTTCGGGTCAGCCTGTATCTATTACATATATACAGTCTTCCTTCTTTTTTTATTTTCTTTTCTTTATTTTTCCTTTCTTACTATATTTTTTTATTTTAGGTTAAAATAATATACAAATATACAATATTTACACACAGATGAAAGTTAGTAAGAATATGAATTTAGTGTTATATGCATGTGTTTTATAAGGGATTTTAAGCTAAAATAAATGAATAAAGATGACGAATCATAGATTCATCAGATGCGAGGTGGATGGAATGAGAGCATGGGTGAAGAAGAAGATGGAGGCTCGGTTGCTCCTCCACCATGAAGGAGGAGGAGATGGGTCGAGTGGTCAGAGGTCATGGAGGATCGAGAGGATGGTCGAAGTGGTGCGCGTGAATGAGGGTGTCATGGGGAAGCTCGGACGATGTTTAATGGAGGGTGAACAGGCGTGTGAAATCCTAATTATTTGAGAGAAAATCGACGAAAAAGAAAAAGGAGATTGGACTACTTACATGGGCTATGGCGGAGTGGAGACTTGGGATTGAGTCCTAGGAGAACCTCGGGTCATCTCTAGACCCTCGCAACAACTGGGGGAACCTTGGCGGTGGCGGAGCACCGCAGTCCTGGCCTATGTTGGCCATGAGTCAACGTCGGAAGCTGCTGTCGTCTTCGCTCCTCAATCGATCCTTCCCCTGTAATGGGGAGGAAGCGAGGTGCTGGGAGGAGCCCCACGTAAAGGCTGACAAAGTGAAAGTGGGGCGACGACGAAGTATTTGAAGGGGGATTTGGGAGATGTGGTGGTGGCCGACGGGTTTTGCGGGGCCAATATGGAGTGAGGTAGAGGGGATCATGGATGGAGTGGATTCCAGCGAGGGTGACGGAAGATGGGGCTTCGTCGTGGAGTGGTTGGCGAGTGGAGAAGGTGGTGGAGAAGGTGGGGGAAATAAAAAGGGGGAAGCGGTTGCGCTAGGTGGAGATCGTAGGAGAGAAGGGGCGAACGGAGGAGGAAGACGAGGTCTTGGTCGTTGGGTCTCATGATCCAACGACCATGAGAGGGGCTCTCAAATGCTGCTTAGATTAGATCCAGGGTTAAAACGATCGAGGGCTAGGATCTCGCCATGTGTCGCAAGAAGGTTAAGGCAGGAGCAGACGGACTGGATGCCATCTGGAGATCCATCGGATTGTGGAGATCAGCTAAAGGATTTAGTGGCAGGGATTGAAGATCCTGGAGAAGATCAGGTGGTGCAGAAGGTGACACGTGGCAAGCGAGGAGAGAGGTGCTAGCGGACGGAGGAGATTTGATCAGGGGGTTGATCGAAGGGCTGAGATTTAAAGCGAGAAGGAGCAACTGTGATGGAAGGGAAGGAAGGTGATAGAACGATCGAGAAAAAAGGGTGGGTGGCACACTGTGAGCGGGTCACGTGGCGCAGCCAGAAAGTGCCACGTGGCCCAATCAGGTTATTCAACAAAGAAGGTGAAATATGAGGGAGAAGAAGGCCGAATTTGAAAAAACTCAAAATATGGAAGTTGTAGATCTTGATGAGATCTACAAGTTTCATATTGACCAAAAATGGAAACGAGGTCAAATCAAAGGAGACATATTTTTGTGAGTGTTTTTTAAGGGTATAAAAACACTACAATTTTAGTTTTATTATTTTTTGTATTTTTTATTTATTCTAAGACTGAGACATATACAAGGATTTATCTGGTTTTTATTGACACTTAGTCTAAGTTAGGGGTTAATATCTGCAAATTAAAACAATGAAATTGGGTTTCATCAAACCCCTATTCACTTTTGAATTAATGTGCATTCAATTGCCTACAAAAACAGATCAAATTCAAAAGAATCATGGTTCGCATGTGAAACTTGGATTTTGGGCCCCTATTATATATTTTACATATTTACTAATTTGACCTTATCATTTTATGTATAAAAATAAACCTTTTTGATTTATATCTTTTGTATTTATTATCTTTTATTATTATTTTAATAAAATGAGTAAAATTTCAAATAAAAATTGAGGCAAAAATTAGAGAAAATAAATCACCTTAGCATGTATCTATAGTCTGCACATATGTCCTTTTTATTTTATTCCTTTATTTTATTAATTATTGAAAATCCAAAAAAATATATTAAGTTGTAGATAATTATTTATATTTTCTCCGATTTTATTTTGATTTTTATCTTATTTAAAAATACCAAAAAATTTTGCAAAAGACAAAATGTAGTATTTTATATCTATAGAGTACCAGCAAATATACTTTATTGTACACATGATTTCTTTTGGTGTTGGGTCCTTCACGAAAGTTGTAGATCTCATTGAGACTAGCAACTTTATGTTGACCACGTTTTTATTTAACCTCTTTTGTTATTTCTTTTTTTATTTCTTTAAATTAAATTTTTCGAAATTTTTGGGAGCTGCACATGGTAGCTCCTTGAGTCGTCATGTGTCACCCCCATTTTCTTTATTATTATATTTTAATTTATTTTATATAATCATTATTATTCTTTTATTTTCTTTTAATTTTTATTTTTATTTTCTTTCATTTATTTATTTATTTTCATTTATTTTATTAATTTATTTTATTTAATAATTTATTTATTTCATTTAATTATTGTTAATTATTATTATTAATATTGATTTTAATTTTTATTTTTATTTTTCTCTCCATGCCATGTGGTCGCCACCTCCGCGCACCATGTGGCACCCATCCTCTCCTCTCTCCTATCTGCCCTATGTGGCGGCAACCACCCGCACCTCCATTGTGCGGCGATGCCCTCAACCACCCTCTCTCTCTCCCTCTGACCCCAACTACCTCCACATCTCGCTCCTCCTACCATCTCACTCACCTCTCACCCTCATGACCTAATATGCAACTGCTATCTGCAGGACCCGCAAAATATGCAAAGGTCACTTAAACCAACCTCCCTTAAAAACCCACCGCCTTCTGCCATGCATGCCTATCTGCTAGTAGGGAGAAGACCTCAGCCCCATGCTGAGTGTTGCCGGTGATAGCGCCGACGAGATGAGGTCAAGCGATGATGAGTATGAAGCTCTCAACCAATGGTGTTATCTTCAGCTTTATAAGTCATGCTACGAGTCCCCCATAGCTCGCTATTATTCGAAGATCTTCTCCGTTGGTCTTCTAGATGCCACAACCGGAGCAAAAGATCCCTCGAGCTCTTACCCTAACGAGAGACCCATCAGCGCCACCCAATTTGCACCTTATCCCCACCATCACCCTTCGACAATCGCCTCAAGGCACACGCCCTCGACTCGCCAGCGAGATCCTTGATCCTCGGCCGGCTATCATAAGTCTCTTCCCACCTCAACTTCTGCTTCATCCATGACTCCACAGTCGTGGTCCGCGACCGCCTTCCTCTTAGCACCGGCCCCTCGCTTCGATGACAAACCACTCGAGCACAGCTACTCGATCCGACCCATCTTCCTCCATCGGCCGCTCTGCCCCCCCAGCACTGCATATTAGCTGACCGATCCGCCTTCCTCGACCACCTTCACGCCTTGCCTGAGCACCCAGCCTTGAAGCTTGGACTCATACCCGAATCCGCCTCTTGCCACCTCACCTCTTCTAGTAGCCTCATCGCACCACCCTCAGCCCGCGCGTCGACACCCGCTCTGCCCTCACCTTGATCGGCCTCGGTCTGCATGCCCATCTCCCTTATCATAACATGAGAAACACGTAGGGTAGGGTGAAATTTTCATCGGAGCCTTTATTTTTCAAGCGAATTGAAATGCCCCATCTTTTGGGTGACGTCAGCCGCACATGCTATGCGCGTGTGCCCTGAGGAAAAATTGCATAAAGACCCCCTCAAGGTCCTGATAAGTGCATCATTTGTTTTTTTAATTAGTTTCAATTTCTCTGCAATTGCATTTAGCCCTTATGTTTGTGTCCTTATTTGAGTCTCATTTTATAATCTTTTTTTCATTCTAAAAATAGTACATTGTAGACCAACTTATGCTTTATCACTGTGAATGATATATTTTTATGAGCTATGGTTGATTTAATATAATTATTTGGGTCGAAAATTCCATATTTTATCCATTGCGTGCTATTAAATTAATTATTGTTCCAAAAATTCCCAAAATTTCACACAAGGAATATTTAAGTGTGTCTATTTTGTGCCCAAAAATCATTCCATTTGCATGCATATGGAGGACACAATAAATCAGTTGGTCATTTGAGTTGTTGATTTTTAATAGATCATAGATCAAATATTTTTATGATCTATTAATTTTCATGGATTTCACATAGATTTATCTAGGATAATTTTATTTTCGAGAATTAATTTTGTTTTCTATATATTAAAATTAATTTATGAAAAATCACCATGCATGCATTTTTAATTCATAAAAAAATCATTTTGCATCAGAAATTTCCAAAAAAATTATAGTGCATTCATTTCGTCATTTTTCATATTCTGACCAAGTTTTAGGATTTTAGGACTTCATTTAATCAAAAATTGCATTTTATCCCCTAAATTTGTTTGAATTTGCATGTCATTTTAATTACATATAAAAATTTAAAATACCAATATGTCATTTTATTTGCACAAAAAAATTTAAAAATACCAATATGAAAACCTTACTTCTAGATTGCCTATTAACCAACCTAAGGAGATAGTGGCCTCCCTAAGTTCGACCTTGGGCTTGCCTAGGTAAAATATAAATCTGACCGCTCACGTTAACTAATTAACTAAGTGGTCTTTTTATTAGTCCTAAGTGCCTTAATACCACGATAAAAATGGAATAATTAATAAGGGGAATTTTTGGGTATGTCAAATGGTGTTTTTGTCGGGGAGGCACGACTTAGGTTAATTTTTAAAAAATTTTGATCTTAGGTTTTCCATGCCCAGTAGTATGATCCCCAATTTTTCTTGTAGTTATCACTCCGTTTATTTTCCTGCATTTTTGTATTTCTTTTGTTTCCCTTATTTTATTTTATGTATCTCTCTGACCATCGTTTTATTTATATGTGAAGGACCTGACACGAAGGAGTGGCTTCTTAGGTGGCCGAACATCTCAGGAGCATTAGAGGCCATCTTTACTGCGAAATAAGTCGACTAAAAGAATGCATCAAAAATTAAGATTGAGCCGAGTCGTGAGAGAGCGCAGAGTCTAGAATTTTATTTTCTACATTTTGTTTTTGTAATTAATTTGTAATAATTTAGATAATGCACATTTATAGCAGATTTTATTTGGGATCTCGCCTGTGTGCACAGACATTGGACATTATTTTTGTGGTGTGTCGAGACTTATTCAACTCTCCGATGAGGGTGAGGCATGACTTGAGTGGATCGTAGGTTAAACATGCAAATGTGGCTCTTAGAGGTTTCATTTAGGTCAAATATCCATTGCTCGTGCTCGTTGAATTTAGGACCACATATTCACATTTAATAATACACACTTTAGATCATTCTACTTAATTAAATTGAAATCAATTCTTCCTTGCTAATAGAACTTTCTGTTAGGTGTGGTTTCTTCCCATGTATCTCATATACCATAAAATCTTCAATTTTGTATTGCAACCAGCTTGTAGAGCACAAGGATCGCTATATGTCTTCTGAACTGGGCATACATCATTAATTTTATTGTTGCATTGACTTTTCATAACTCCCTTCCCCTTTGTTTTATAACTTATGATTAAAGGAATTTAGGACTATCATTAAGCGTGCCTTGTGTGGTGGATTAAATTCAGCGAAAATCAAACTTAAGACCGAGACTTCTAATACCGTTTCAACCAAAAATTGAGTAAAATTAACCCTTTTTTCTAGGAAAGCAACCCCGACATTGTACACAGGTATTACCTCTAGACAGAGTGGCTAAGGATGCAGCCACTAAGGTTAGAGTACAAATCCCTAGACTTGCCCCCTAAGTCTCCATTTCCAACTTGCACAGATTTGGGAGTTGTAAGGGCTTGCCTACGACCTTAAAGAGATGTTTTGGTGAATATATTCTTACTACTATCCTTAGAGGTGTGATATTGAACCCTATGGACCAGGAAGATCATCTCTTTGATTCGGATATAGTGGGAGCATACGTTGAACATCAGGTGACTCACACCGTGTGTTTGTATAAAAAGATTGTTTTATCACTCAACTAAAATCGAAAAGATAACAGTCGGACCTTTGCGACCATCATAGTGTTAAGTTGGTGAAACTATGGTTTGTTCTTGCATTTGTTTTTGTGCCTGTTCGTGTGTGTTACTCCTATGTGTATTTTTCACATTTTTACATCAATCCACTCTCCTTCTCGAAGATGTCAGCTCAATTGTTTCCATACTGATCATCTTCACCAACTTTCTCCTCCACGAACCCTCTCTTCGAGATAGTTTCCCCACCCCATTCCAACTACGAAGTAGAACCTCTGACTGACTTCAAAGCTTCTTCTTATTTCTTCTAGTGAAATCCACTCTTTGAGAGAATTTCTCTGCAGCCAACCTTCTTCTCTCCATCCCACCTCGATTTCAGAACTTTGACCGACTTCCTTGCTTCTCTGCATTTCTCACCCATCCCACATTCTCACACTCAAATGCACTTCCATCATGGGTTGATTCATTTTATAGTCAGACGCTTATTGAAATCGAAGAGACATTTGAAGAGCAAGATACTATTGAATCAGAGGATTGGTAGAGTTACCTTCTTCACACATCGCTTTGGTTCTCATATGACTATTGGGATAGGTCAACAATTTACACATCTACATCCTAACTTGACTTTAAGGCACAACATGGTCGACATAACACATCGAGTGGATAGGACCGTACCATATAATTTTCCAGACTTGATTTACCCATGTGATGAAGCTCACATTGACCCTCCATTTGTAGAGCCAACACATACAGGGTATTGTACTCATGAGCTAGATCTACGAACCGCTTGTATCTCGAATCCATTAAATGAGGCTCCTACTAATATCTATCACACAGATGGTCTCTACTCAACCCGGCGCTACATGCTAGAGTCAAGGTATGCTGAGCACGAGACTTCGAAATTTCAAAAGTATCCTCAAATTGAGTAGAGTTCTCCAATGATTTGTCATGAGGACATTATGGAGGAGGACATTTCTAGACTTGTCAAGAGACATGAATTGAGGACATGCTAAAAAATGTCACCGACTTATTGAATTCATATGTTGCCAACCTGGGTATGGATGTGGAGAACGACATGAGAGACTTTGTTGTTGAAAACAAAGAGAACACTTGGGGATCCACACACTCTTAGAGTCAACTCTACCCCCTCTTCTACTAACCACTTTCCCCCCAATCTCGAGTCTGCACATTCTCCCACCCCTCCTTCACTTAAAAAATTTGAAAATCTTAAAAAGATAAAAAAATGAAAAAAACCAGAAAATCACATAAAATTGAAAATGAAAATGATCTAAAAATTGGATCCTACCATTAGGGAAGCCATTAGTAAGCAATTGATTCTTAAGCTTCCCTTAATAAAGGCCATAGATTACTTCCCTGACCTCAAAAGATTTGTGAAGAGTAAATTGATGCCCAAGAGGTCAGATAATAAGAGAAAAAGGATAGAAAGACACTTAGTAGATATGGCCACCTCCTTGGTGATGGGGAGAAAGATCAAGAGCCGCGGAGTGAAGCAAATGCTCTGAGTTGAATGTGGAATCAAAGACATCATATTCTCCCATCTAAGAATCTATGATGATTCATCGAGAAATATCCTCCCGACCTCCGTGTTTAGTAAGCTCAAACTCGGATCAATTTGGAAATCAAGAGAGATTGTCCAACTGGCTGACTGATCCATCAAACGGTCGAGAGGAACCATTTTAGTCATCATTGCTTTCCGAGGTGCTCCACTCGGAGAGGACTTCATGGTAATTGATATTGAGCACCTGGGAGAATTCACCCAATCTCTGATTATTTTAAGAAGTTGTTCTTAGCCTTGGATAAAGTGACTATAAATTGCGAGACTCAGGAGATCAATTTCTCTACATTGGGTACACACCTATCACACATGATCTTTGAGGACACATCCCAACCCAAGGCAACCAACATAGCCATTGACATCCGTGACCATAGAGAGACAAATGAGTCTGATCTCTCTACTACACCTGAGATACCGACTGTCGAGCTGACCATTGGATCGAAGACTCCTCACACATCTACATTTTCTACTGCTTGCATCACCGCCACTATGACAACTTCAACAAAGGACACAACCCAAAGCAATCCTTGAGTCGGACACCACTTTTTTTTATTATCTTGACCATTTCAATTTTCTGACACATGAAACTACCAATGCAGTGCCATTTGAGATAACTAGCAACTACCCGAGATATGTGATGACCCTACAGAAGCATTACAATCTATATGGTGACTCATCTGAGAAGGATCCCATAGTCATCATCTCATACACACTACCTCCCAGACCTTCAACAAAGTAGACAGTCAGGACCAAATGAACTCTTCCAAAAAACATGGTTGCTCCATCCTCAAGTCAGTTATCTAGTGAGAGGAAGTCGAGAATTGATTCCTCGAGATGTTCTCCCGAACCCCTCAAGGCTCGTCACTCTCCTCTCCCTCTCAATGCTTCAGATTCTAGAAAACCAACTATGAAAGTTTCCTTCGACATACCAGAGAAGCAATTTTCTAAGGATTCCTTATCGGGTCCAGATAAGGTGATTTATATGAGTGAGATAAATTCAACCATCCTTAAGCCATTTCTGAGTAATATGTCATGTGTCGACCCTCATTAGACGATCCCTTCACCTCATTATTATTCTTCTGAGGACGATTCCAACAACAACACACTTGTATATTCCCTACCACCTCATTCATGCAAGAAGGTTTGTTACAAACATTCTTGATTATTGTATATTCTCACTCCTCTTTGTATAGGTTTTTTTCATTTTGTTTTCCTCCCTCTCCCGTGATTCATACCACTCACCCTGGCTCCATATCATTGTCATTTTATGGCTATACTTAGGGTGCGTTCGGTTCGGGAATAAGAAGGAATAAGGATGGAGAATAAGGAGAATAAGAGTCTATTCTTTGTTCGGCTGGAGGATAGGAATAAGGAGAATAAGGTAAAATAAAGATAGGTAAGGTGGGATAAAGATAGGAATAAGAGTGAAATATGATGGAATAATGGAGAATAGTCGTACCACAGGGAACCGTGTCGGGAGGAGAATTGGCCCCTTATTCCAGGGCCTATTCTCCAACCAAACAGGGCCTTAGGATGATCAGATCCTATGTATAGTGGGGAGAGTGACCGAACCGCCCCTTCTTTTCTTTCTCATTTTCTCACTATACATCCCCCGATCCCATTGGTTCTCATACTTACTCATGTCCTATACTTAGGCTAACCAGAGCCTAAGTATAGGGGGGACGATCCCCACCCTGTATATTTATTCATCCATTTCTCCTTTTGACCTCGACCGCCACAATTTTTACTCTTCTTCTATAATTAGGCTAACCAGAGCCTTGGGGGCGGGTTGACCTCTATACTTTTCATTCTTTTCACTCTCCTACGCTTTAGCATGCACTATGTCTTTTCTTTGCTTCTTGTGCTCTGAGGACATAACACCCGCAATGTATATGGGGGCGTGTATATGTTACATATATACTTTAGCAATAGCTCATACTTTCACGTATTTGTGTATATATTATGCAATAATTACGGGATGTGCAATTTGGTAAAAAAGATCTTTGTAAAATACATGTATACTTGTATAATATGTATATTGTATACAAGTTGTAAAACTTGTATAATGTATATAATATACTCCCTATAAAACTTGTATAATCTTGTAAAATTCTTGTAAATAATACTCTTCTATAAATCTCTTATAAAATAGAAGGTATACCTAAAAAATCTCATAGAAAGGTTTTCTTATTTACTCTTGTGTATCAACCTTGAATAAAAATAAAACAAATCATCTTGCACTTCATTCATATGCATTTCATAACATCTGCTCATCTGCATATCTTGCATATACAAAGTGGAAAGTTAGTGGGTTCTGAATCGAGTTATGAATAGAAACTGAGGATGGACTTGATCTGACCTTAATTTACTTAATTTCAGAGTAACCTTGTAGGAATTGGAGTTGAGACTTTTCATGCTGTGCAACCTAATTCTTTGAGTACACAAGACTATGCTCACGTGTCATCTTGATTATTCTAAGTAGAATATTTCATACAGACGCACGATTCTTTTATATAGTGACCTAAATTGGACAAGCACCTTACACGTAGCTCTCCATTGATGAGGTGGTGAGGGGTACAATCCTCTAGCAAGAGATGCATGTGAATGGAAACATACACAGTCACTTCAAGTGGCCAGTGCACCCCAACCTAGTCTAGTGGCATGGACGTCTAAAGACGAGAGCAATGGGTTGAAATAAAGCTTTCGATGAGGGATGGTATGCTGACGCAATTTTTTCTAGACCTCAAAACATGTGCGGTAAGAAAGACTCTATATCGATCGGGCTACGATAAGATCAATGCAGTGCAAAACTTCTTTCCACAAAATAGAAGCAGATGTATTCAAATAAAAAAATAGAATAAAGTTATGTATATTGACCAAAATGATCCAGCTTTAGAGACACTACAGATCTACGTGGAGACTTGGCTACACTGGCCGGCTTTACAAGTAGATGTGGCTACACTGGCCACACTCCACTTCTCTTCTTATTCTTCTATCTTCTTCCCCTTTGATTGTGGACACAACACATACCTGAACTTAGAAGGAAATACCCCGCTCCTCGATGAAAGAGTATCTAGACCGAGGAATTAGAGTCACCTTGCTAAGAGAAGGTTGTTCTTTGTCACTTCTGATGTGGATAGCTATATTTCACTTACACAATACAAGTAAGATTCATAGTCATCAAAATTTTCATATGAGGACTTGTTTTGACCTAATTGTTGAGGCGATCAGAATAGATACTTGTGGATTTTAAAGGTTGTTAGGTCTTAAATCCTATTCCCAATAAGGTTCTACCAAACTAATAATACAAAGGTTAAGTCGAGCTCCATGTTCACCTTTTGTTCATGACCTTGATATGGAACCCAAAATCATTTCATTTATGCATTTCATTTTAGTTGCTCGTGGACGAGAAAGGTTTAAATATCAGGGATTGATGAATATGTGATTCATCGCTATAAAAGTTGAAAATAGACCTTCATTCCAGAGTAATTAGCTGCATTTCTCCATTTATTTCATATTTTTATCATTCATGAACACAGAATTAATATCGACATTTTAGCATGCATATTTGCATTAATAACAAGCCAAATTCCCTTGTAAATATCACATGTATATTATCAAATATTTCCTCTATTTTTATTTATTTTTCACAAACACATAATTGAATAAAATCAACAATATAGTGTATATATTACAAACACTAATCAAAGACAAATACAAAAAAATGTTTACTTGTAAATCTTCCCAACAAAACCCAAACCCTGGTTTAAGACTAAAAGCCTTCAAATGTGAATATCTATCTCATATAGTCTCCTATGGACACGTACTCACTATTGAATTAATGTACGTTCAATTGCCTACAAAACACCAAATTCAAAAGAATTAGAGTCATATGCGAAACTTGAGTTTTGGGCTCCTGTTGTATATTGTACATATTGTCTAAATTGTCCTCATTATTTTATGTATTAAAAATAGCCCCTTTTATTTATATATTTTATTTATTTTCTTTGATCATTGTTTTAAAAAAATGCGTAAAAATCTAAATGATAATTGATTCAAAAAACAAAGAACATAAATCACATTGAGTCTTTATATATACTCTGCACGTATGTCCTTTTTATTTTATTCCTTTATTTTATTAATGATTAAAAATCCAAAAAAAGAGATTAAGGTGTAACTATTTACTTATATTTTTTCTGATTTTATTTTGATTTTTATCTTATTTAAAAATGCCAAAAAATCTGAAAGATAAAAATATCGTATTTTATATCTATAGAGTACCACCAAAATACTTTTTGTACATATGATTTCTTTTTGTTTTGGGCCCCTTATGAAAATTGTAGATATCATGGAGAAGGGAAACTTTTGACCACTTTTTTATTTGACTCCTTTAGCTTTTTCTTTCTTTCTTTTTTAATTTAATTTTTCAAATTTTCTAGGAGTGACACGTGGTAGCTCTTATAGCCGCCATGTATTTCCCCCATTTTTTATTTTCTTTTAATTTTATTTTATTTAATCATTATTTTCTTTTTATTTTCTCTTTCTTTTTATTTTTTCTATTATTTTATTTATTATTTATTTTTTATTTGACATATTTATTTCCATTTATTTTATTTATTTTAATAATTTATTTTATTTACTCATTTATTTTAATTATTATTTTATTATTGATTTAAATTTAATTTTTTTATTTTTTCTCTCCCTACTACGTGGACACCACCTTCGCAAGCCACGTGGCGCCCCTCCTCTCCTCTCTCCTTTTCGCCTTATGCGGTGGCAACCGCCCACCCCTCCATCGCACGGTGGTGCCCACAACTGCCCTTGCTCTCTCCCTCTGACCCCAACGCCCGCATCTCCCTTCACCTCTTATCTCGCTCGCCTCTCACCCCCATGACCCGATCTGCAACCGCTACCCGTACGGCCCATGCAACACCCAAAGGTTGTTCAACCCAACATCCCTTAAAAACCCACTGCTTTCAGTCGTGCATGCCAATCCACAAGTGGGAAGAAGACTCCATCCCCCTCGTGAGCGTCGCCTATGACAACACCAACGCGATGAAGTCGAGCGACGACGAGTCTAAAGCTCTCAACCAGTGGTGTGATCCACGGCTTTATAATATGTGTTGCAAGTCCCCCCCCCAAGCTCGCTAAGCTTTGAAAATCTTCTCCATCGATCTTGTACAGGCCACAATTGGAGAAAATGATCCATCGACCTCCACTGACGAGAGACCTAGCAACGCCACCCAATTTGCTCTCGATCTCCACCATCATTTGTCAACAACCGCCTCAAGGCACACGCCCTCGAGTCTCCAGCGAGCTCCATGAGCCTCTGCAAGCCATCGGATGTCTCTGCCCACCTCGGCTTCCGCTTCGTCAATAACTCCAATGTCATGGTGCGCAACTGCCTTCGCTTCGCCTTTCACTCTCCATCAACTCCTCGCTTCAACGATCGACCCCTCAAGCAATATCTCGAGCTGGCCCACCTTCCTCCCTCGACCATCATGCCCTTCCAACACTGCATCTCAACTGAGCAGTCTACCCTCCTTGGTCACCTTCATGCCTTGATGAGCATCCAACCTTGAAGCCTGGAGGTGCATCCTGCTTTGCCTCTCGCCACCTCACTATCTTCAACAGCCTCATCGCACCGCCATGTCTTGCTCGTCAACACATGCTCTGTCCGCACCTCGATCGGCCTCGATCTGCATGCCAAGCCCCTTCCCCATCACATGAGCAACACGTAGGGAGGGTGAAATTTGCATCGGTGCACCTACTTTTCAAGCGAATCACAAAACACCCCTGCCTTTTGGGTGACTTCAGCCACACGTGCATTGCATACGCCCCGAGGAAGAATTGCATAAAGACCTCCAAGGTCCTGGTAATTGCATTATTCACATTTTTAATCTGTTTCTATTTTTTGTAATTGCATTTAGAACCTTATGTTTATGTCCTTGCTTGAGTCTCATTTTGTCATCATATTATCTTTCTAAAAATTGTACAGTGTGGATCACTTATGCTTTATCGTTGTAGATGATGAATATATTTTTATGAGCTATGATTTATTTAATATAATTATTTAAGTGGAAAGTTGCATATTTTACCCACTATGTGCTATTAAATTGATATTAAATTAATTATTTCTCCAAAAAATTGAAGTAGATAGATTTAAATGTGTTATATTTGTGCCCAAAAATCATTCCATTTCATGCATATTGAGGTCACAATAAACCATTTGGTAATTGAGTAATTGATTTTCAATAGATCATAGTTCAGTTATTTTTAGGATCTATTATTTTCCTAGATACCTCTCTCACATACTTATTTAGGATAATTTTATTTTTGAGAAATTATTTAGTTTTTAATTTATTAAAAATAATTTACGAAAAACCACCCTACACGCATTTTTTTTAATTCGTAATAAATTTATTTTGCATCAGAAAATTCTAAAATTACAATGCATTCATTTCATCATTTTTCACATTCTGATATGGTTTTTAGATTTTAAGACATCATTTGATCAAAAATTATATTTTAGCCACTATTATCTGAATTTAAATGTCATTTTTAATTGCAAAAAAAATTTAAAAAATACCTCTTTGAAAACCTCACTTCAAGATTTCCTATTAACCAACTTAAGGAGACAGTGACCTCCTCGAGTTCGACCTTGGGCTTGTCAAAGTAAAATATAAATCTAATCACTCACTTTGATTGATTAATTAATTATGTGGTCTTTTTTTATTGATCCTAAGTACACCATTACTAAGATAAAAATGACATAATTAATAGGGGTAATTTTATGTTTGTCAATCACTTAAATATTATGTCAATATACCTGTTTCCACGAGATTTTATCAAATGGAGGTCGTTGTTCTTTAGGAGTACTAGCAACTTCTCATCATTAAGGGTCATATATCGTTTCTGAAATCGAAATTAATTTATAAGAAAAAAAATATCTAATACCGTTTTGAATTATGTTATTCACTAACAACAAACCAAAAAACCATACCATCACTTCTCTTGCCTCAGGCATAGACTAATCGGAATCACCATCTTTTCCTTGCTCATGTATCTTGGCCTACTATTCATCAACAAATGGTTCTCTATCCATCTTAGCAGCCTAAACAATATAATTTATACAATATGTAAAATATGGCATACGTCAGAAATCAATGCCAAATTTTTTGTAAAATATTATTAAAGTTATATACTAGTTCAGCCCATATTTGATTATGGCTTTCAGAGCAATTTGTCGATCTAATATTTTCCTTTTGGCTATTCGATCTACCCTGTCGCCGACCTACTCCCAAACTCGGCATTAGAAGTGAATGAGTCACAAAAGTCAATCCATTTGCAAAAAAAAATATCAGTACATTGTTTAGATATAATCTAAAATTTAAGAGATTATCAATTTAAAAAAATAAATGTCATGGGTGCACCAAGCTAGAGGACATCTCCTCGTCTCCTCAACATTCATCTCCTCCAAGACAATCATTCTATGTGAGTCCCTTCTGGCCTTGAAAAATATTTCTCTTATTCTCTTCTCCATCGTAAGAGTGAAGGCTCGACGGTAGGAATCCTTCTCTAAACCAGAAGCAAAATGAAACCTACCCTACAAAATTAATAATAAATGTCATGTAACATAATTTATATAAGAATAAATTACCTTGTGAATTAAAATTTCTAAAAATATGTCAAAAGCCTATATTTTTCAATGTTGGGAATGTGGCACCATCAAAACTCAGTGCAAGCCATATGCGCCTTAATAATATTCGTTATTTCTTTAGCAACCTTGTTGATATTCAGAAAATCCCTGCAGAATGAGAATTATATTATATATCTATATTGCTGAAAATTTTAATAAAATTTGAATTACGAATGTTATTTACCTCCCATCAGTTGAAATCTGTAGAATAGGGTAGGAATCAGAAGGATGACTTCCTACTGACGGCATATGCACATCTACGCTATGACCTGCCGAAGAAGGACGAGCTGGAATCAGGATAGGACAGTGATCAGGAACCTATGAAGAAGATGGCTCACTGAAAACCCATGTATGAAGGAAGATGGGGAAAACTAAAAGACAAGTAATACACCATGAGTTGGCACATCTCATCAAAAATAGGTCCTGAAAAAATCAATGGAGTAGAAGGTGAAGGAGATTGTGGCAAGGATGACGATCAGATCGCTGAGATCCATGTTAACCTCCACGTCCAAAACCACTCATGTCTATATAAAACATGGAAGAAATTTAGTAAAAGTCAAAAAAATAGATTTATATTTTGCCGAACTTTGGACCTTAATCTTCACTACTTGAATATTGTGAAATATCATTATTTTCCTAAGTATTGTCCTCATTAGACGAATCATCGTTTATATCATCAACATCTTCAATTAGATCAACACTTGATATGAAATTTTCTGCTAATGGAATATTATAAATAATGGAATAACTTCTATAATATTATTACAGTCATAATAAGGTATGAAAGCCTCAACTTCGTCTTCATCTATACTGTTGTCCTCCTTACTTATGTAACTTTGTAAATTTATTCATACAACTATTAACTATTCAATATTTTTCCTTTTCCGCAAAACATGAGGAAGATAACATACTAGGTCCACTGTGTGCTAGAACAAATGGTTCATATCTTTGTATGTATTTCCTTGCGATCACATCAACCACATTATTCCTTTTATCAATAACTACACCTTCTTCGGGTCATACCAATTGCATTGAAATAAAAAAAATCTTGTTGAGACATGGAATATTGTACTCGACTTCCAAACCTTCTTTTTGAATTCCATAATAGTCGATTCTTCCACTATCATACTCTTTAATATACAACCTCGGCCGATTACATAGTATTTTTTAATCACAATGAGATTTATTTGAATCCTTTGTATGTCCGACAACATTCGGAACTATATAAAATATATTCTCGAACTTTTTTTCGATATACATAACATCTAAGTTATGATTAATCGGTAGCGTACTCCAATAAGGAAACTCCCAAAAAATACACTTCTGTATCCAATTATTAGTTTCACTGAAATGTGGTGATGGTTGAGTATGACCGTGTGTACAGTGGGTAGAATTTTCAAATTCTTCAAGCTCTAATAATAACATGTCACCAGTCCTCATTATTAGAGGATTAGATAATTCGACAGTATTACTTTTAAATGCTTGTTTTTGTGTCCTATGTGGATTCTCTTTCGAAAGAAAACTCCTATAACAATTGAAAAAGAAAGGTTTCGTGCCATGTTAAAATTGAAAAGATTTTATACTCTACATACAATAAGGACAACTCTTTCCCCCATGAATACTCCATCCTGAAAACATTTCATATGATGAAAAGTCATTTATCATCCACAGTAATGCCACTTTCATATTAAATGTCTGACATTTATTGGCGTCATATGTACCAATTCCGTTTATCCATAAAATTCCAACTTATCAACAAGAGGATGTAAATATATGTCAATATATTCTCAGGATGAGTGGGTCCAGGTAGTAAGAGTGATAGGAACATAAATTTTTGCTTATTACACAACCACAGATGTAAATTATAAGGATTTGTCATTATTGGCCAACAAGCATAGTCTTTGCTTCTATCGTGTGGGTTGAATCCGTCTGTACACAAATCGATAATACAATTCATTTTTCATCATTGCAAATGAAGGAAAAGTAGCCATCACTGTTTTCAAACTCTCTCAAGCAGATGGATCTTGTTGAATATGATCTGCATGCCACAACATATCTTTTGTTGTTTCTCTACAATAATACAATCTCTTTAGTCGAGGTATTTGTGGAAAGTAACGTAAAACATTATGTCCAACTCTACTTCCACTTTTTCCTGAATCCTTATATATTGGCTCATTACATTCTGGACAATATGTTAAATTCTCATTTTCACTATAATACAAAATATGATTATTTGTACATCAATCAATTTTTACATCTACTAAACCCATCTTCCTCATCATTTTTGCAGTTTATCATAATTGCTGAGTAATTCATGATCTTCAAGCAACATTTTCTTCAAAATAACCAATATTGGATCATAAGTCCTATCTATCATATTATATTTCATTTTCATAGACAAAAATTCTGAAACTGCCGAGAGTTTCGAGTATGTCTTACAATGTGACCATAATGGTTCTTCTACCTTCTCAAAAATCGTAAAATTCTTCAGACTCTCTATGTGATTCTTTATTGTCAAATATTTCATCCATAAAATAAGAATATGCAAATCCATCACCATTTCAAAAAAATGGATTATTTTCAGGAACACCTTTTGATTCATTTATCGATGGATATATTATTCCACCGTGTCTCCATCACGTATAATAACCCTCCATGAATACATTCCTATAGAGGTGTATTTGAAATTCACCTTTAACTTTCTTCTTAAGTGAATGCCACTTGAGACATGGACAAATGATTGTACCATCTGAATCAATAATTGTAGAACTATTGGCATAAGCAAATACCACAAACTCCTCTAGGACCCGTTGAAATGACTCCGATAAGCGTCTGTCTTTGACACATTTATACATCCACTCCCTATTGTTTAGTATCCTAATGAAAGATAGATTTCGGAAGTTAGAGGTAAGAGATAAATTTTTTATTCATATTAAGTCTTGCGCCCGTCTTTAAAAATTCAAAAACTAAATTAAGACTATCATCATTAAATGCATGTTAGAGTTTATATCTGAGCAAATTTCGGCAGCAAAACCATGCACCCCTTCAATATACCCCATAAACTAAGCTTTCTAGCCTTTAAAATTATTATAAATGTAATATTTGTTAATGTGTATTGAGATTAATTTGTATATCTAAGAGGAACATGGTTATATTTTCGAAAATGAGCTCATATATAAACAGTAAAATACATGTAGCGATGACGATCTTGATTAAGTTTTAATCTTTAAAGACTCCCTTAGTTTGAGACCTCTGAAATAAGGAAAGCTAACATAAATGTAATATTATATGGGTACCTTGCATCACTCATATGTACGTGCTACATTTGAGAATGTCAAGTTATTAGTATAATATATACATTTATGTTAGCTAGGCATTTACATAGATTTGGACGGTTTATAGTTGAGATATAGATCTAAGTGATTCAACAATTGTACCTAATAAAGTGTTTAATTTATTGGGAATGTACCTACAAAAAAATATCTTCCACTTGCACACATTAAAATCCACACCCATTGTACCGAGATATCTCATACCGAAATTTGTCCATTAGTTTTGTGAAAAAACAAAAATATAGCACATTGCAAGTGATGAAATTTTCTAATGTGTTGCACATGCCTCTCATTGTGCTGGGCCACACACCATCCGGTGTGGAGGAACAGATTATGTATGTAAGATTTTGTGCGATTTCCTATTTTTTCTAACACTTTTATCTTACTAACTACTAATGAATCTCCATTTCATAACCTTTATTATTCATTTCAAAATATAACATTGTTTTTTCATAAAAAAAACATCTATTATTGACTCCGTAAATATTATCTAAAATATTGTATTTAAAGCTAAAATAAAAGAATAAAGAAAAGAAAAAAAGAAACGAAATACGAGAGGTATTGGATGACCCTAAATACCGAGACCTAGGAATCATGATGACTGGGTCGGCAAGGAATAAAGTAGGGGGAAATAAGGGCCAATAAATGCAATAAAACCTTAATTTTCAATTCATAAATAAGTCCATTTTGGGACCTATTTTATTCTTTATTATTTATACATCAAATTAATGAACTTTGTACATGAAAGTTGTAGATAAAAATACATAGAAAAATACAAAATTTATTTCACACAAAAAAATTGCAGAATGTGCTTTATACACTCAAAATAAAAAAAACCCAAAATCCAAACTTCACAGGCATGTATCTTCTTCATATGAACTCAAAATTCACTAAAATCACCTTTAATTGTATATATCTTTTAAGTAGTTATTTAATGAAGGTTATTTCATTCAGTTTGGAGTTAAGACGCAAAAGTTAGGCTTCGGATCCCTATTGTACATTATACATGAATAAAATATTCATTTTATTTATTCTTTTATTTTCATCATTTTATATTTTTATAATTTTTTAAATATTGTTTATAGCATAGATACATAACTAAGAAAGAAAAACCATTTAAAAACACAATAAAATAAAATAGTATACACAAATACATAAATAAATTATTCATACTTATACCTATATAATAAATATACATATTTTGTTAAGTATACAAACAACTTCAAAAAAATATAATAAAAATATACTAATGTATATTTATATATTTTATAATTATATAAATTATGTATATAGAATAATAAAATTTAAACTAGAAAAAAATAATATACAAACTATATAGGTAAATATATCTGTAATTGTACATACAAAAAGTAGCATAGAATAAATAAAATTGTAAGAATAAATAAAAACCAGAATAAAATACTACATAAAATAATAAATATTTTAATGTTTTAACCCGCAATTAATAAATTTTTTATTATTTTTAAATGAATTAATAATGTTTTATTTCTCTATTATGTCTTTTCCCTAGCCTACATGGCCAATTGGGAAATTGGTCAGACTCGACCCAGGTCAACTCTCCGCCTCCCTAAGTCTGCTCTGTTAAATGCTAGACCAGTTGACTTCCTCGATTTTTCCTACTTGAATCTTTCACCATTTCAACTTGATTCCTTCTTGACTTTTGTCCCTCGATCTTTGCTCCTCCACGTGCACATGAAACATCGATCGATCGATCATTGCCTCGGGCAAATTCTACTCTTGAGCCACGGCCTATACATATACATCCACCTCACCCCATTTGGATTTTGATCCCCTATTTCCCTTTGAAACCCTAGATCTCTTGGTGGCTGAGATTCCCGGTGATAGCAGGAGGCTTGCCACGGTCTCAACGACACGAAGAAGGTGTGATTCGAGCATATCCAGTACTGCACCAGAGCTCCTTTGTTGCATGGTTCAACTCTCGATCTTCCAGGCAGGTGAGATTCTATCTCTTGCATTTTTTATTCCTATGATTAGCAGTAGAATATGCTAGATTTTATTTTCACTTCATTTTTCCTTTTATTTCATTAAACTCAAAATTCAAAGTTCGTCAGAGATGAGCTCTAGCGACCTTATTCATTGTAATCTGATTATGCTCCGCACATCTAAACTCCTTAATTTCCTTTCCCCATGCTTCAGCTACATCCCACACATTCTCATTACCCTTGATTCTCCTTGGATCGAGAGATCGGAGCCTCCACCTTCGCTACTCGCCAGAGGCTCTCTGCCCGACCCTTTCTCGCTCATTCTCTTCAATAAAGACCCTAGACCTTATATTTTCTATGTGTTGACTAACCATGTAGGTCCAGGCAGTCACAGACCCCTCCAGGGTCGATTTTGTCCAAGACCAAGGGCCTTGGAGCACCAAGTCTTCCTCGACCTCACTGGACCATGGTAGAGCTCTTCGGACCTTCTTGAAGCATTCAGCCAGTGAAGAATGTTGTCAGGATCATTTTGACCCCAGAGGAACACCAAAGAACACTAGAGCTGCTTCGAAGAACAGACTGAAGTTCGTTGCTCAAAACGTTCTTCCTTGTTCTTCGTGAGTAGTAGTGACAATTGGATCGACCGCTCGCTCTAGCCCCAACCATTGGATCTTGCCCCGCTTCATCCGCTAGATCGTCTACAACAATCTAATCTAGTCATCCATCACTGAACCACCATCCATCGTCCAACGACTAATGTGTGTATTAGTGGCACAAGATCCGCCGACCTCCAGTGCCTTTTAGGGTAATTTTGCCATATACCCCTCCACTTTTGTATTTTAATTTTAATCCTTAAATTATCATATGTAGTGTAAAAGTTTGTGGCCATTTTGCAAACTAACCCCTATACTTTCTGTATTTACATATAGGTCCTCTACCATGTCACCTAACGCGCCCTTACACGTGAGGTGGTGGGCTTTTTGCAAGGACTCCCACTACTTTTGTATTATTGTTTAGTCCAATAATTTTGTAACTTAGTTCAAAACTTTTTAGTATAATTGCATATATCACCTATTGTGGTCTCTAAATTGCATTTACACATATGCTCGCGTAGAATGAATAAAATATATGTACGAAAAATATGCAGTGGCCCCTAGACTTTATATTTTATTATTAATTGTATTTTATTTATTTTATTTGCATATTAGTCCCTTCCAGTTTGTATTTTTATTTATTGTATTTTATGAATTAAAAATAGTATTTTCTATTCATAGATAGTAGGAATTTTATTTTAAGTGCCTGCTATATTCTTAAATCACATATATTTTCCATATAACAATTTAAAATATTTTCTATATTTACATATTCAAAAACATTGCATTTATTCCTTATTTGTAATAAAAAATACATAAAAATTAGAAAAAAATAGGTTGAAAAATTCTAAAAAAATTAGAGAATTTTTATTATTATATTTTACATCTACAGACAAAAAATCATTAAAAAATCAAAAGAAAAACTAAGAAAATAACAAACCCTATCTAACCCTATAAAAATTATAAAAAAATCATTAAAAAACCTAAAAATGCATTTGTTGGTTTTATATTTTCTTTATTATATCTCTTATATATTAAGCTAGTTTTGGAAAATTTTGAGATATGCAGATCTTTTTGAAATCCAGAATAATTAGGCTATTTATTATTGCTCACTATTTTGACATTTTTATTCAATTAAGAATACAAAAAATGAAAAATCTGAGAAAAATATGAAAAATAGAGAAAAATATAAAAAAGACAAAAACAATTTATTTCATCATTTTTGAAGTATTTATAGCTATATAATAAATATAACTATGCCACATATATTTATATATACATATTTATTATATTATTATTATAATAAATCAAAAAAATAATACCCTTAAAAAATAAAAAGGACTGTACCTTAGGGTATTTTTCTATTTTTTTCTTTATTTTGTGTTATTATTGTCTATATTATATATAAAATAGCTATATATTATATATACTAATCTTATATCTAATTGAGAAAAAAGAAAATTAGAAAACAAAAATTATAAATTAAAAACCCATAAAAAATATAAAAAGAAACATAAAAAAACATGTAATTAGAAACCCATAAAAATTCAAAAATCATTGTAGAAACACTTAAACAACCATTGTCTTTTTTTGTCAATTTTTATCTATTTCCCTTTCTCCCTTTGTTTGACCTCTACATACTTGCACTATACACATATTTTGTAGAGTTATAATACATTTTAAATCCACATTTATTTTGCATTGCTTGATCTATTTTGTGGTTAATTGTTGATTGACATCAGAGTTTTGTGAGCTTGAGCGACAATGTAGGTCTCTCCTTGTGTAGAACACATTAGGCCCTCACAAAATTCACGTTTCCATGAATTTATTATCACATATTAACTATTACTAATGGTATCTATATTATGATTTAACTCATGAATTATACATGCCAACTCTATACATTACTTATTTTATGTTAAAAATGATCACATATTAAGCAATTATCATGCTAGGCATTACTTATTTTATGTTACGCTTAGACTTATGCAAGTCCATTGTGTAATAGAATCATGACATTTCCATAATTCACGAAAGATGGTCACATCTCAATTCATGAAATCGATACATGACATATACTGTGCATTTCTCCAATTACAAATCATCATCAAGGAAGTGCTAACAAGAATAAAAGTGACCGGAGTATGTTGTAATCAAGTATTATGCAATCATTAAGAGTAGTTACTAGTTGTGGCATTTCGTCATACACCTAGCATGCATATGGAATTCTATCTCTATTACAAAACAATCATCACATCTAATAACAAATAAGTACTAAATGAAACACACACATCATATATAACATGTCTACGCAATCAAAATCTAACATATATAATGAATAATCTATCAACGTTAGAAACAATATAAAACATCAAACATGAACAATAGGGGACGAAATGATTAAAAAAAGAGAGATAAAGGGATATACTTTAGAGATGATGCATGCGTGCTTGAGTAACACAAACGAAGGTCGCCAGAGGCAAGGTGAGAGGAGCAAGATTGCCGAGGGAGGGTTTTGAGATTGGTGGCACGAGTAGAGTGAAGAAAAAGGGCTTCTTATCATTCCGTTAACAGGCATTGGCGAGCACATTATGTGCTCACGCTGTGTTGGTCTGGTGCTCGCTCAGTAACGCACCACTGGATGTCGCTTAAATTTTTCAAATGGGTGATCACACCGATTGAGCACGAAAGTCAGCATAGTGCTAACTCGAAAATTCTGAAAGGCACGGTTCTAAAATTGGCCTAAATTTTAACTTGCGAGTCAATGGCCGAGCACACGTGTTCATCCATTCCTAGATATCCCATGGGAGAACACGTGTTCTCACCCATCCCTCGTGCAGATTTTCTCGCCATTTCCGATATTTCTTGTAGTGTTCAACACGGCATACGAGAGAGTGGCTGATTTTAGACTAAGAGATGCCCCTCGACATCAAGGGAGAGTAGCAGTGGGGTCATACACATATAATTGGAGAGCAAGGGGACGTGAAAACTTGAAATGAATATGCAGGACCGAATCCTAGCCATGTGAACTTCCTCCTCTGCACTCCCCTGTCTTCGAAAGTAGAATAGTGATGCGATGCAACCTAATTCTTTTCTTGTATCCTATCGGGTGGGCGAGGTCTTACTAGAAGGGATTCTTCCTTATCGACTAAGGGTGAGCTAGTCGGTGGATAGATAGGTAGGGTCAATAACCTCTAAGAAAAATAGTATCGAAAAACTCAAAATCTACTTAGCTTATTTCTAAGGTCTCTGATATATATTTTATATGCATATAAATTAGATGGTCTTTTAAATTTACAAGCTTATTTATAACGTGACAAATAAAAAGAATATAATCATACCTAAAAGATGTATATATTTGGATAAAACATGATATAAGCTTATGATAAATTTAATATATCGTTCTGATCTAATGCGACTTCTAATTGCTTCCCTTCCATGATATTAATTTTATTCTTGCGGTGATTAGAAACGCAATGTTCTCTGACAAGGGCAACCGTTGGTCATGGACAAACTCCTCCGTTGGTCCTTCCAGAATTGCAAGCAGGCTCGATAGAGCCTTCGTTAATGATGCCTGGCTTTCCCTTTTCCCGCACTCGAGGTCGGGATACTCTCCTGTTGCTGACTCTGACCATCTTCTTCTTTCACTCCGCCTCGTTGAGTCTCAGGCCACACGGACACCTTTCCGGTGCTTCGATTATTGGGCCTCAAGGTCCGGCTACTTCGAAACGGTTTCTAAGGCCTGGTCGCTGTGCGTCGACGGCAACCCACTTTTCAGGCTAATTCAGAAGTTGAAATCTGTTAAGAAGGCCCTACGGTTGTGGGCTTCTCGGGAAGCCAACGTGTTCGCTGAGGTTAAGGTGGTGGAGGCTGCCCTCAAGACCATTAATGAGGTCCTTAGCGTCGACCCCCTTGACTACCATTTCGCTCAGTTGGAGGTGGATGCTAAGGCGTCTTTGGCAAAGCTTGATGCAGATCTTGAGTCGGCTTGGCGCCAAAAAAGCCGGGATGACTGGCTGCTTTTGGGGGACAAAAACACCAAATTCTTCCACCTCTCGACTAAGGCCCGCTATGCAAGGAACCATATTCCCTCCCTTGTTGACCAGTATGGCTGCCAAGTTGAAAAACGCGTGGAGGTTGCTGCTGCGGCTTCTGATTTCTTTCAGGGGCTCCTATCGCCCGACCCCCTGAGGCCTACTAGGCCTGCTCCACCCGCCCCACACTGGAAACTTTCCCTTGAGGCTCGTGAATGGCTTGTTCGACCGTTTGCCGAGGACGAGATAGGTCGAGCCCTTCGTGACATAAAGTACACTAAAGCTCCGGGGCCCGATGGTTTTAACGCTGGATTTCTCAAGAGGCACTGGTCGCTGGTCAAGAATGACATTGTTGACGCCATGCTTTTCCTTCACAATGAGGGTGGTATGGTCAGGGAGGCCAACCATACCTTCCTCACCCTTGTGCCCAAGGGTGATTCAGCCACTGCGGTGGGTGACTTCAGACCCATTGCTTGCTGTAACGTCATCTACAAGCTTTTCTCTAAGATTCTTGCTTCAAGGTTGGCTGTGGTTCTGCCAAATCTGATCTCCAATAACCAATCGGCTTTCGTCAAGGGGCATCACATTGGTGATTCCTCCCGGCTTGCGCAAGAACTTCTCACTTCTTTCGATCGAAGGGCTTGCTTCAAGCGTGCGTGTCTAAAGGTTGACCTGTCTAAGGCCTTTGACACCATCGACCACTCATTCATCTTGTCCTCCCTCCGCCTCATGGGTTTCGACCCGGTCTGGATCTCTTGGATCGCTAACTGCATCACAACGGTTTCCTACTCTATCTTACTTAACGGCTCCTCTGTGGGGTTCTTTAAAGGCACAAGAGGTCTTAGGCAAGGTGACCCCCTAAGCCCCCTGCTCTTTGTGATTGGTATGGAGTCGCTTACCTCCCTCATGGAGATTGCGGTTGCTAATGGCCGCATTAAGCTTCTGGGCCGTGGCCGGGGGGCAGCCCCTAGCCACTTAATTTACGCTGATGATCTCCTCTTTCTCACTAAGGCTACCTCCACTTCCCTAATTGAGGTGAAATCGATTCTTGAAGACTTTGGCTCCATCTCTGGGCTCTGCCTGAACCCCCGCAAGTGCAAGCTTCTGAGGCCAAAAGGTGCCCCGGCCGATTTTGCCAGTACTTTGCGGCTGGGGATTTTGCGTAGTGGCCTCCCTACTACTTACCTAGGGCTTCCGATTGTCTCCTCTCTTGGGAGAGGCTCCCACGCTCAGGCTCTGGAAGATCGGGTTCGGGCTGCCCTTAGCGGCTGGAAGGCCTCTTCTCTGTCTATGGCCGGTAGGCTGCTCCTCCTGAATTCTGTTATTGCGGGCATTTTGCTTTACTGGGCTGGAGGGTGTTTCATCCCTTCCGCCACTGTGGCTAGGGTGGACAAGTTATGTGCTAATTTTCTTCGGGGCTTCGGTCCACACTATACCTCTTGGCACACGGTTTGCCTTCCTAAGGAGGAAGGAGGCTTGGGACTGTGTTCCCTGGCAATGATGCGTGCGGCTATGGTAGTGTCTTGGGGTTGGATTGTCCTTACCTCCAAGCACTCTCTTTGGGCCGACTTCCTAAGGAGAAGATACTTACACGATAGCTCCTTCTGGGATGCCATACCTAAGGCTGGTGATTCCTTGCTTTGGAAGTCCATTCTCCGTGGGAGAGGCTCTTATCAATGTTTCGTCAGCTGCTCCAATGGCCACCACACTTGGACGCGTTCCCCCAAAGGGTTTTCTTTCTCTCAGGCGATTGATGTTGTCAGGCATCGGGGACAGGTGGTCACTTGGGCATCTGTGGTGTGGTGCAGGGGCTCTGTCCCTAAGCATGCTTGCACCCTCTACCGTGCGGTCACTAACAGGCTCCCCACCCTCGACAGGCTTCAGCGGTTCGGGCTTGCAACCTCGGGTCAATGCTACCTCTGTGGTTCCTCCTCGGACAGTCGCGACCATCTCTTCTTCAGCTGTTCTTTTGCACAGGATATTTGGAATATCGTACTTGTGGACTTGGGCCTCCCGCGCCCCCCTTTCCTACTATCGATCACGAGCTTCATTGATTGGATTTGCTCAACCCAGTTCGGCAATCAAAAGCATCCTTGGTGCATCTTACTTTCTTCTATTGTTTGGGAAATTTGGAGGGAGCGAAACTCAAGATGGGCCTCGCGGCATTCCTCGTCTTCTTCGTCAATTGCTGCCTCCATTGTTGCCAGCGTCAACGACAATCCCTTCCTGAACAACTGCTGAGCACCCCAATTAGAGTTTCTCATCTTCATTTTTGCTGTGAATTGCAGTGTTTTTGACATCCCACTGCTCATACTTTTTTGGTCTACTTTTGTATGGCCTGCAGAGGCCCAAGCATGTACATTTAACATTTTGTGAATGAAATACAGATGATACCCCTTACCCATCAAAAAAAAATGTTCTCTGACAAGAAAAAAGACTGATTTCAGCTTGCTATTAAATTATGATGATCAGCATATGATCTTGCGATCAAAATAAAAAGAGATCAAGACCACCGTCCTAGCTCCGCACATACTCGTGGTCTGCCTGTTCTACAGAAGGAATGCCTGAAAATATCTAGATCAACATTCTCTACGGAAAAATAGAAACCACTGTAAGATTCCAGCCTCGTCTCCATTTGAGAAGTTGAGACAGGAATTGCTGAGGTCATTGGATTTTTCTGGATGAATTCATTTCCCTAGAAATCAGAACAATCCAATCTACTGTTACCCCGTTCTACGGGGTGGATGGAGTCAAAACTGTACAAGATATCATTTTCCAACAAAAAAACTGGATGTTCTGGAGACATGCAGAAGTCTTCATTATTCCAACAAAAATGGTTATTATAATGTCAGCATGCAGATCCAGCATAGAGAGATAGGAAGGAACTTGCGTGTGCACAGAAGATAATAGCAGGAGGATAAAAAATATCGTCTCTCGAACTTTGTGGGAATTTTGGATGAATTATCCATCGTTTATGTGCGTCCTCTTGTTGTCAGTTGTGCATATCCGAGACAGAGGCAGCACATTGAATCAGGGATAGGCGAAGGGTTGGATTCTCAGGGTAGCCCTATCCATAAGGGGAAGACCTTGTGGATCCGTGCAAGGGGATAAATCCAGCAGTCAATTTAATTATTATTTTATTTTGTATTTATTTTAGAACAGTGCATTTAGTGATGGCTGGATTTTGTGCGCATGGTGCCATACGAAAGTTCGCACACAGTACAATAAGTTCTACTAGTGCTAACCCCGTGCGATGCACGGGTAAGCATTCATAGATAGCGAGAGTAAAAATTGCGAGAAGATACAGTAAAATGGTGTAAAGACTTTGTATTGATGCAAAGATTAGATGAAAGCATTAAAAATAATTATATATATATATGTGAAATTATAATTATAAAATAGTATATAAATCATAAAAAACGTATTTTTTTAGTTTATAGAGTTTGTCACCAACGATGTAGAGACCAGTTCGTCAGTTCTGTTGAATCAACCTAGAATAAATAAGGATATAGGTGTTAGTATACCTTTATATATTTTTTAATACGAATGCGGACGTGGATACATATATTGATGGATATGAAAATTATATTACCATATTCATAAAAATGGATATTGACTGCATATAATAGAGTTTTTATCAGTTGTGCCTCTCTGAAATATTACAAATTCAGTTTTGCCCTTTCTTTTTTGGAATATCAGTTATGCCCCTACCTTCTTGCAAAATTCACAGTTCTGCCCTTCTGTTAAGATAAAGTAGGGGTATAACTGATATTACAAAAGGACAAAACTGTAAATTTGGCAAGAAAGTTGGGGCACAACTGATATTCAAGAAAAGGGAGGGGCTTAACTGAAATTGCAATATCTCATATGAGCACAACTGATAAAAACCCATAATATTAGAGATATTTAGATTGGACATAGAGCTATAAATATCATTTGATAATATTACAATTGTTATCGAGTTACATGTTTAATCATAATATAATATAATGTAATATGATCTTCTTATTATTATAAAATGATAACATAATTTATAGGCTATTGATGGATTGTCATATTTCTAGATATTTCTAACGTATTCATATTTCTGAGTATATGATTGCAGATGAAGAGAGACTATCCTGCATAATTTATTCCAATAATTTATTCAAATAAATATTAGCTTTGAAGATTATGTGTAATATACATGTTTTTATTAAATTAAAAAATATATAAGTACCAACGACATGCAAAAAAATTTACATAAATGCAAAATGCAGCGGGAAATTTTAAAGTGGTTTAAAGAATGCCACAACATAGTGTCACAATGTACTTTGTTAATTTCATTGCAGAGAAATAATTTTGGAATGTCGAGATTTATATTTACAGGTGCAACCACTAAAGCTAAAGCTCAACATATCCTCTATTTATGAAGTTTATTATAGGTCGACGTTGTTATTTCAAATTATGAAATTGTCATTACAATAGTGGACATGAACGTAATTCAGTAATTCAGTGAAGAACAATATGGCAGGTTCTACCGGTGCAACAACTACTGAACGTAATTCAGTAATTCTGTTGGAAGCGTTGCGACGAGTGAGGCGACGACGTGGAAGGCGTGTTCTACTGATGAATACCCATTCATCACTCTTTATTCTTCTATTTTAGCTACAAAAACCTTTTGCAAATACATGTAGATATGTGTAAATACAAATAATTACTAAAAGCATGCATTGTGTAAAAACCTATAATTAGCATGTTTTTGTGCACAAAATAAAAGAATAAAGAGCAAAAAGAAAAAGAGGGAAATATTTAGAATAAATATTGAGCAACCTAACCCAAGGGAGGGCTCAGCATGGGCCTGACCGCATAAAAGCCAAGTAGAGGGAGATAGGGGCTCACATATGTATATATTTGTAAATAAATAAAACTTTATATTTTCCTCACCCAAAAAGATGTTTGTCCATATTGTGTGTATATTTAGAAGCTATTAAAAACAAAATAAAAAGATAAAAATCAAAAATTCAAAAATACCCTTCCTTCACCATGTGTATAAACCACACCATTGTATTTATTTAACCCTGTAAATAAATTCAATTATTTTCTAAACTTTTTGTAAATATTTTATGTTATATTTTGTAAATAAAATAAATAACAAGAAACAAAACAAAAATCAAATAAAAATCACAAAATCAAAAATACCAAAATACATTGTATAAATACCATGTGTATAAATGTATATAATTATTTATTTCACCCTTGTATATAAGTGATAAAAATAAAATAAAAATATTCTTTTATTCCTCATTTTATCTTGTAAATAAATAAAATACAAAATGAGCATAAAAACACATAAAAATAACAAATAAAAAAAAATCAAAAATAAAAATCCATATAGTGTACATATACCTATATACATAGCCACCCTATTTTTATTTCCAAAAATTAATTAAAAATCACCAAAAAATAGAAAAAAATAAAAGAAAAATATTTCATGTTTTGAGTTTTATTTAATTCGACCTATTTCTGCCTTAAAATAAATAAACAAAATTCGGGCACACGTGGCCGCTCCTGATTGGTCCACGGGGGACTGTTGACCCCGGTCAACTCCCCCGCGACCTCCTTCCTTTTCTGGAAGATGCGTGCCGCGCCTCCTTCGCCGATTTATCCACGCGTCTCCAGGCTGTCACCCACTCAACCCCCGTGCTCGGATTCTTCGCCGTTCATCCCTCTCCCTCGCCGGATCCTTCGCCATCAAATCCATGCTTTCCATCGCTGTCGCTCCTCAACCCTAAACGCTCCTGTCACTTTATATATTCGCACCTCCGCCGCCTCCGCGCCCCATCTTTGGACCCTCTCCTTCTTCCCAGTGACCTCCATCGGCATCGCAAGAGTGACAGCAAGCCTTTGCCCTTGTTGCAGTGAGGTGAGGAGGCGTATCCTTTGATCCGGCGTACTTCGCCGTCCTTGCTCCGCCGCCGGCGTTGAGCATCGAGCTTCAGGCCTTGACGCCCTTCGAAGCTACGACCCGGAGTTAGCCACGCTCCAGCACAGTCTACTGCAGCCATCAGGTATCCGATTCGACCTTCCATTTAGCGTAATTTTTGATTTCGCCCAAATCATAGCTCCGACGTACATCTCCGATTCCGACCACCTCGCGTTACATCTCGACCACTCGACCCGATCATCATCTCCGCCGTACCCTCACGCACCTTCTACGCACTTTCACTCAACCCAGATCGCACAGGATCTGGGAGTCGAGCTCCACCGTCTCCACCTCGCCGGAGCTCTTCCGCCCCACCGCACCGTTCACCTTCACCCCGCCTTCTTGGGTCGAGGCATTTTGCCCTCGACCCGCGAAGCTTCTTGTCTACTTTGCAGGTCCAAAGGGAGGCGTCTGAGGCCTCCCAACTTCACGCCAGGAGCTTCTCCTCCGCCGACCTCGCCGGAGCCTTCCAGGGCTCGGCCGGGGCATTGGAGACCCGCAGCAGCTGCGCAACCTCACGCCGGATCTTCTCCGACCTTCAGGCGCAGCAGAGGAGGGCGGATACACCTTCACGAGGCCGGCGAAGTTCGCCGGCCACCTGTTCTTCGAGGACCCTCCATCGCCGTCAGATCAGCCTCACCGCTCCAGATCAGATCTTGGCCGTCCGATCGAGGAGCTGCTTCCACCGTCCGATCAGAGGAGATGTCATCTGGAGCGCCCACCAGCCGCAGCCGTTCGATCTACACGTGGCGCGCATCCAACGCTTCATTAATAAAGGGGTAAATATCGTAGGCCCCCCTCGTAGTTTGTTGTTTTCGTTTTAGTCCTGTAAATTTCAAGTCAAGTTGTTTATTTTCTGGGATATTTGCATAGAGACCCTCGCGCTTAATTTTATTTGCATTTATACCCCTGCCAGTAGAGACCCACGTGCTTCGTCATGTGTTTTGTTGGGTTATTTGCATAAGACGCCCTGTAGTTCTGGATGTTTTGAATTGAATGAATCTTTTTGTGAAATTGCAATTATACCCCTGTGAGCATTGATTATGCGCATGTGCGTTATTTCTTGGGTTTTTTGCAACCATACCCCTGGGCTTTTGATACGAGTTATCAAATAGCCCTAGGACTTGGTTTTTATTGCAATTTGGTCCCTGTGTGCCCCAGCCACGCGCGAAGCGCGTGACTTGCTGGGTATTTTGCACCAAGGCCCCCAGATCTTTGGGTATTTGCACATAGGTCCCTGTGCACAGTGCCCCACCTTTATTTTTGAATAAAATATCAAACGACCTCCAAATCCAATGAAATTTTGACACATGGCTCCTGCCATGGTGTAGGAATTTCTATGATTTTTGGGGACATTTTGGATTTCATTTATTATTTTTAAAAATTCAAAAACACATATTTTCGCTACTGTTTGACTTTAAAAATACCAAAAAAAATATAAAATCACCTTTAAAAATTCTAAAAAAATTAGGACTTGTTGATTACTTGTTGATTGATTTTCTAGCCAATTTTGGCTACTGTCCATCACGTAAAAACCTTAAAAATTGAAAAACCCCTAAAAACTCATAAAAATTGTAATAAATAAATTAAAAATCCAAAAACAATAATTAGGGTGCCTAAATTTTCCTTATTCTTTCTAGATTATAGGAAAATTACCTTCAGGGCTTTTCGAGATCCAAAATTATTTTATTTTTGGGTCTTAAGCCTTGCTGGACAGTACCCTCTGTTTGTTGCATTGTTTGATTTTTAATAAATAATTCCCCCATTAGAAAAATTCCAAAAATTCACCAAAAACAGTAGAAAACTTAAAAAACCTAAAAACCAATTTTCTGGAATTTTTGCATTATTTTTGGAGTGTTGTAGAAATTGTTGAAGTTCCCTTGTTTTTACTTTCTCTCATTTTCTCATCTTTTAAAAATCTAAAAAAATATAAAAATAAATAAAAAACCATAAAAAAGATTCCCTTGGATTGCTGACTACATCGTAGGCCGCAAGGCCAATCTGTGCTCCTTGTGTTCGACCCTGGGAGCTATACCAGGTTAATCCTATAGCTAGATCGCTCTATTGTGTGCTTGCTTGTTTTTATCTTATTTGAGTGATTGATTTTTCTTGATTGACGCATTCGAGTGACTGAGGCCGCAACGACCTCATTTTATACCTTTACCTCAGTCGCTTCGGTTTTCGCGTAATCATCTACCGGTGCAACAACTACTACGACTTGGAGACTTCGATCTCCACCCACTCTTCCACCAGAAGACGATTGCAGGGGCTGGTTCCAGTTTCTGGGGACCCACAAAAACGGTAAAGCAGGACAAGGAGGAGGAGGAGAAGGGTGGTCGGAGGGAGGCGAAGAATGCAGTGTAGTTCTTCGTGCATCCAGAGCATGACCTGGTGGATGGGGAGCTGGAGGGGAAGGGGTGGTGCGAGGTGTGCGGGGAGGAGGTAGAGGGGGATAAGGCGCATGGGAGCCACGCCCTGCACTACCAGAGGTTGAAGGTGAGGGAACGTGTTTTTTGCAGGGGGAGGTGCATCAAGTGGTTGACAGATCCAGGACGTACAACATACATCATAATTATATTGCGACGTAGAAAGAATCCGCATGCATGAGAAATAAGTAAAAATTTACGCAAATGGGCATGCATATTTGATGGAGGCAGATGTCGGGTAACGTACTTGGCGTTGAGGAGGTCATTGCATCGGAATTGCTGGTCATGGATGGTTGCGTTGGATTCATGCAGTCGTGCAACGGCGGTTGGATGAGCAGGCGACGAGAAGCGGATAGAGCACAATAAGAACATATATACGAAGGCGGCCATGCAGAAATACCGCACTTTGCATGCAAAGATGCGTGGTGGGGTGAGGTCGTGTCATGTGACACGTCTGGAGGAGATGCAAAAGCCACGTAGAAGGAATGTTGGTGCGTCAGCAGTAAAGTACATTAGGAGGGCGAGAGAGGATTAGAGAGGGAAATAATTAGAGCCAAAGGGTAAAATCGGAATGATAAGCAGAAACGTGGGGTGAAATTGGAATTTGCTGCAGAAAGATTGAGGGTGCGGGGCGAGATGTATTGGGCTGACGCTCTTTAATATATATATATATATATATATATATATATATATATATATATATATATATATGGTTATTAAACACACTACCGGTTTAATTTATACTCCTAATGTCAATCTCGTACCAAAACTTTTAAATCAACAAATATGCTATTTAATCATTCGATTCTGTAACATGGTCGTTTGTTAACAGAACAACCTTCATATGTTTTTTTATTTATTTGGAGAAAGCTTATCATTCAATTCCATGAGCCAAATGCATGTCGAGAGAAGTATCACACATTTTTTTCTTTTAACATTCATTACAACAATTAAGATATATAGTGATGGTCTTTATGTTAAGAGCACAACGAATAACACTTCACTAAACCATCTCCTGATAAATTCATGAGTCGTTGTAAGAATCATTGCTATATAAGCTATTGTTAAATTTTTAGCAACGATTACTAACCATTGAGAAATTTAAAATTGCAACGAATAAAAATTGTCACGAGATTAATGTCAACAACGAATAAAAATCATTGCCATTTGGATATGACAACGATTTTTTTGTCACAATATAGAGCTTATTATTTAACTCTTTTTATGTATAACATTTTTCTTTTGTCACTCTATGTGGCAATGCCAACGGATAATTTGTCACTAAATAAAGTATATGATTTATTCGTCATTATATAAATTAATATTACCATTGATTTATTGACTATAAATATATATTAATAATATAATCGTGATTCCAACGGATCACTACCTCCAACCGTCCTCACCATGAAGTAATTATAGAAATTGAGATCCATGTTCATTCCATGAGAAATCGTGGCTTGCTGAATTTTGAAGTAAACATTGCAATCCTCTTAATTAACAACCCCTATTGACCAGATCAAGTGAATCCAGATGTTTAAACAAGCATGTTTGAGTATCAACAGTAAAAAATTCACCCAAAGTATGATTGTGATGGATAGTTCTTTAACATCCACCTTGATATTCCGATATGCTGGCATGAGCCATTTTTACCTCAATCGAAATTGTGATGTATACACCAAATGTGGCTTATTAATATATAATTGATAAAAGTATGGAAATCATTTTTCACAAAGTTCTCTAACATCTGCATGTGAAAAAAAACAATAGAAGCATTACCTCAATTGAAGTTATGGTTACAGAGATATGGAGACATTTCCCATCATTGTCAGCCTCTAACATCGTCAAGCAGTTCGAACTTTCGTCATTCTGAGTCGGATCCTCACCAGTTGCTATAGAATAGCTGCTACAATGTTGTTGGCTTGCGTATTAAACTTGCCAAGAGCTCCCATGAGAGGTGAACGAAGAAGGTTATTGAGCTTGTTAATCTTCACAACTGCAGGCACCGTGGTCTTAAACACCTTCTTCACCACCTTCTCGATTATCGCTTCATAGACAACTGATTTCCCCCTTCGTTCGAGAAAATTGTTGGTAGTTGGTTCTTGTCAGCACAGAAGTTCCCTACTTAAAATCAATCCATTTAACTCCCAATACAATAGACCAACAAAGCCAGTACATCATACAAGAGTACAGGAAGAGAACCACGCTCCCAATCTGATATGCCTATAACTTCCATGCCCCCGAAATTTTCTTGATGAACACCAGCACATTCCACACATAATTCGACACCATTTTTACCCCCATCGCATCGTCTAACTTGCAGCTAAATCTTTTATACAAATTATTCCATGCGATCATGCATTGAATCCCTTAAAGAGAGCTACCATGTACTATGTCCATAAGAAGATAATCAGTTAACGATTACATCTAATTTAACGAGGAACTGGCCATAAAAATTATATAAATATACTTGAAAATGTAACAAGAATTCAAGATGATAGTGAGAAATAAAAGTAATAAAATATACTTACTTGAAAAAGTAAGAATCCAAGAGAAGTTGGTTTACTTCCAATAAACCTAATAATCTTCTTTACATGTCTCCACTTCTCTGCACAGAGAAGACAAACAATGGCATCAACGGTTGATATAAAAATGAAATTCGATGAGTTAGAAAACTATAAAATTCAAAAGGTAAGTTCGACAAGTGTTAAAATAATGCCAGCACCTGAATTTCAATTCATCTATACATTATCAGATCGATAACTTTCTTTTGAATATAAATATTCCAAACAAGAAAGGCTCAAATGATTTTACCATATGACATTTACATATAAGCAGATGTTAAAGAAAAGACCAGAAAATGTTCCAAGCAGTTGTTTAACAGTTATAAAATGTGTCTCTATTTATGGAACATGTAAACAAAGGCAAAGCCTAAACATGTTCACCCAATAATAATAAACTTTAAATCTCCCTCAAGCTTATGATAGGAAGGTTATAGATAATGACAACCAACCCATGCTTTCTTTGTTTCAATATAAACCATATAAACAAAAAAAAATACTCTACATAACCCTCAACAAACACAAATTTAACTATACAAACAAGGCAAAATATTGTAAGAAGTGTAAACATTGTTTTGAGAACTTTAATATATAACCTGAACGGTGATTGATAAATAAACTTACCTGTGTTTCTCTCTTTAGATGAAAATATAACCTCGTTTACAAAAATAAAAGGTACAAAATTAATAACTGACCTACAAGGAAATAATGTTGGTAGAACATTTAAAAAAAGTGCAAACATAAACCTAAATAGAGTCTAGTTTAGACATGTGCAAGGAACAAATAACTCTTGTTGAACACATATATTAGAAACCATCATGTCATCGAGAGTCAATCAATTAACCAACACAATAAGGCACAAGGTTATGCTGGAAAATAGAGAGTAGAAGCAAAAGAAAAAGAAATCTTTCACCTCTAGATCTGGCAATTACGAGAAGATGGAAGTTCCAAAGTAAAAGCTAGGATTCCATATACTTTTTCTCTAATTTCCCTATCACATATTTTACAAAAAAGAGTAAGATCTTTTTTTACTTAAACTTGCATTAGATCAGGTTATGTGGATATTGCCTCTTATCTTGAGACCATATAATCCCAGCCATAAAAGATACAACATTATCTTGAATTTATAAAATGAAGCCAGAAAAAGCCTACACCAAGGGAAGACTCTTGAGATTATCCCGAGGAACCTTGTTTAGATGAAATTTTGTAGAATGAAAGAAATTCAGTTCATTGTAATTTGGCATCTATTTTTATGTTGCAATGTCTTACATTCCTCCGCCCTCACCCCCCAAATTGTATTATATGAACCATGAAATACATTTTTTCCAAGATACACGTAAATATGACGTTAATAGAAGCAAGAATTAGCCAGGTCCAACCATCTTCCTCACTTTTATTCTTTAAGGCTTTTATCTTCCTCACTCTTCTTCTTTAAGGAAAAGCATGATTTAACCTACATACATGGAATCTGTAAAATGTGTGAAGTGCATACAACTCTACTAGACTATATTTAATCCAAACAATAAAAAATTAAGTACAAAATTCTACTCATCATGCCCAATTGCAGTAGACCCTCCTAACATATGCTTAAAAGATAAAGATAATTTTTAACTAAAAATAGATGACTTTAGGAGTTAAAGTAATACTCACAAAGTCCACCATTAAATACTCAGAGAGCACACTGAGACATAGCGTTGCTGCCACGATGACGTCCACGGTTGCGCTGCCTTCGATGAGTATGAACCTACCAAAGCGCAAGCAAAGTCGATCGTTTGTAAACCTAAGCAAAATCAAGTTTGAATTCTCCCATTAGATAAATCAACTATACTAACAAAGAATTACGTAAACAACTATATTCATGATCAATCACTAGTTCTACAGTGCTCAACTCTTACTAATATTAACTCGATAACTGCTTTACATATACACATCTACACAAAAAAATTTTATGTATACACACTTGATGTGTGCTTAGAAAATTGCTCAATTATAAAATGAAGGAACTTTTTGCATCAAACAAGTAAAAGAAAAGTTGTTAAAGTTGAGCAAACCTTTCACAGATGTAGTGCTTGATAATTCATTTATTTTAAATCTATAGACTTTCTAGATATCAAAATCCACACATGCGAGCACTGTTTCTGAAATAAAATCTATGATAATGAAAAGGCAAGCTATTGACTTATCCACACGAGCAAGCACATAATGTTCCTGAAATAAATCGGATTAAATATAGAAGTAAAGGTTATTGAGGAATTCATGATTCACCGCCTTTATTCTTTCATTTTGGGTAAAATCCTTGGTAAAATACATGTAAATATCCACTAATTCCAACTAATTATCATTCTAACCACAAATATTAATATTATATATTTAACACTTATTTTATCCAAAATATTATAAAAAAATAAAAAGAAAATAAAAGAAAAGAAGGCTGTAAATATGAAATATATATAGATTGATCCTAACTCTGAGATCAGGTCAATATTGACTTGGTCGACAAGTAGGAGAAAATAAGGATCCTAACCTATAAAAATATCAAGAAAATCAA
Source organism: Ottelia alismoides (assembly GCA_037367405.1). Lineage (NCBI taxonomy): Eukaryota > Viridiplantae > Streptophyta > Magnoliopsida > Alismatales > Hydrocharitaceae > Ottelia > Ottelia alismoides. The sequence continues at coordinate 220,699 of JAZKJV010008325.1, read as the reverse complement.
GACAAAAAATATAATTTATCCATTTATCACATCGTTAATATTTCACCTATTTTATTCATCACTTATATTATTCAAATCAAAACCCTTCTTTTACAATAGTTGTTCACAAAAATATACATTATTTTATAAAAAATATCAGAAAAATATTTCAACATAAAAATAATTAACTGCAATGAACCGTAAAAGCCGCAAAATCCGATTTCCTAGGTTCATAATTATTTATAGAAAACTCCAAACTGACCAACCTCACTTTTAAAATCTGTTTTATACTTAATATTATTTATTAAAAATATTAAAAAATATTCAAATAAATCCGGTGAGTTTTGGCATTTGGGACCCGTTGTCTATATGTACTATATGTAGTAATTCTCAAATTTTTAATTAAATAACCATAAATCTGATTAACTTAATTTTTTTCTAAAACCTTATAAAAATATTATAAAAATATAAAAATATAACTAAGGCAAAATACCAATAAAATGTGAAGCCTCGAAGCCGCTACCTAAATTTTTCGGACCTTACAACTCAGCCGTACAGAGTTCGAATTGGGCAATCTCCATTTTATAATTCATATTTTTAAATTATCTACAAAATGACACTAGTTTCGCTAAAATCAGAGTTAACACGAAAAACACGATTTTCGAGACTGTATTGGTATATTATATAATGAACCGTAGTTTATCTTACTTTTATAATAAGTAATTTATTTATTTATTTAATTTATTCAATTTATTTACTTAATTTATTTTCTATTATTAATTTTAATTTAATTTAATTAATTAATTTTAGTAATATATTAATTTTATTTTTATCTCTCTTTTTCTCTCTCCTCTCTTTTCTCCCTCTCTCTCTCTCTTACTTTACCAATTTCTCTTCTTCCTCTCGTCACCCTCTTCCTCCAACCCACCTCCCAAATTCCCTAACGGCCGACCGTTGGCTGGTCGTTCTCCCAACATCCCTACTTCTCGTCACCTACGGCCGGTGACCGGACTCCTCTCCCCCTATTTATACTCGTCGAACCCCATTCAACCTCGTATCCGCTATTATTCATTTCCACCGTCCCGGTGAGCTCTGAGCGAGAATGAGCATTCAGGTGATAGCCGCTCCTCCCTCTCAGATCCTTGTGGCAACAATGGACCGTGTGAAGATTCAACGAGATCACCACTCCGGCATTGCAGATCCGTCCTCCTCCGTGAGTCCAGTCTCCGGTGTCGCCGCACCATCGAAGCGTTCACCTGAAGCTCGCTCGGGCTTCATTCATCGGCAACGTCGTCCACCGCAAATTCTAGGTTCTTCCTCCTCTCATCTTTACTCCTTCTCTATTCTTATTCGCAACCTCTCCATTCTTCGCAACTTCTCGATATCTCTGCTTCTATCATTCCCTGGAGAGACTATCTCATCCACATTTTAATTCCAGTTTCAAGACAAAACTCATCCCATTCATCCATTCCATGTCAATCATTTCTCCGGAATTCTCTCATAACCTAAGGGCCCGTTCGGTAGGAGAATAAGCATGAATAAGGATGGGGAATAAAGAGAATAAGGGTCTATTCTCCGTTCGGCTGGAGGATAGGAATAAGGAGAATAAGGTGAAATAACGGTAGGTAAGGTGAGATAAAGATAGGAATAATAGTGAAATAAGATGAAATAATGGGGAATAGTCGTAACACGGGGAATCGTGTTGGGGGCTTATTCCCCTTATTCCATTCCCCCTTATCCTCCAAACCAACAAGGCCTAAGGATGCCCATACCATTCCACTATCATAAGATCGAAATTGAGTCTGAAGGGATTACACATGTGACATGTATATATTAAACAGAGATATTCACATTTGCTTTTAACTTTTGATCCGAATCTCATCGAATCGAGATAGTGGCATCCAATTGCAGGTCTGAGCATCAGATCAGACGTGCTCCATACAGCCAACACCGTCATTTATTTCCTGGAGACTTGAGCGAAGTGCGAGATTTGGAGCATCACTTTCGATCGAGACCCGCTGTCGTTTCTTCGATATACAGTAGCAGTACACTTGAAGACAACCGCCTGAGAATCTAAGCTCAAAGCAAAACCGTCATTCTCAGTGAAACGCCGCAGATCAAAGTCTGTCATCGCATGAGGTTGGGATTGCCTAGGTGTATCCGCCACAACAGCAAAAAGGGGGAAGAATAGAGGATTTCTTCGAATATTTCAGGCTGTTCAGATCCAATAGCTGGGAGCATCATCAATAAAATTTGCACCTGGAAGCTAAACTCCACGTCTGCAGGTTGGAATAAATAGAATAGCATTCGAATCTCACCCACCAGAAATCAGATTTATGCATCGTGTGGGAGTAGCAAGATCGAGCAACTAGAGTTTCGGATCCGCCGAACCTTCACAAAATAATTGGAGGCCATTACTCCCTCTGATTGAGTCCTTGGCACAAAGATTACTCTCTGTCGTTCCTGGATACGTCGCTTGAATTGGGGGAGATTAGAACAATGCCTAGATCAAATACCCTCCATACGATCGGTGTTGAATTGGGGGTGATCTGATCCAAGGGACGATCATGTGCCACTCGTCGGCATCCCCGCTAGCCACAATCCACCACTTAGAGGTGGAGCGGCGCACGTGCCTAGCACGTGCGAAGCTCGATATTTCGGGAAAATTTGCAGTTAACCCCCAAAACGTTCTCAGACTTGCTTGCAGGTCTTGAAGTTTTGGACACACGTGTTGCACAAGTGAGCAAGTGGAAATTGCATATACACCCTCGTAACTTCGTGGAATCGTAAGTAGGACCCAACACTAGAAGCAACACGTGAAGGGCACGTATTTGGTGGAACTTTTTTGGATATATCCTCCAGCTTCCCGCTATTTACACACATACTCCCATAACTTCCAAATTATTACAAACATATCCTTGTACCGTATATACATATAATATACACTATATATAAAAAGTACTAAATAAAAAAACAAAATAGAAAAATTTAATAAAAAATATATATATATATACTCTACACTATTATACTATATACACCAACAAATAAAGTTTTAAAAAATAAAAAAAGACATTTTCTATTATTAATAATTCATTAAATCAATAAAAATATATAACAAATTTTAAAATACATAAAAAATATATAAAAAAGCCTCTAAAAATCCTATCAAAACTATCTATAGCATATTTTACCTATAAACACAAAAAAAATAAATATTAAATATTAAAACCAATAAAAATATAAAATACATAAAACCTTCAAAATTTCATAACTAAATAAATAAAAATCACACAAAAACACACAATATATCGTTTTGAAGAGAATATCATCTACTTTCACTCAACGTAAAATAAAAATATCTTCACATCATTTTCAATCTTAAAATCCGAAACAAAAATCTGTTTTCAAATAAATATTCAATTCTCAACATTAAGAATAAACCATAAAACCAATTAAAATACTAAAAACTACCAAAAATTCATAAAAACTTTAAAACAAATTTAAAACCTATTAAAATAACAAAATAAAAACCAAGTAAAAATCATAAAACATTTTCTAAAATAATAAAAAATAATGGAATACTTTACATTTACAAAAACAATATAAAATTCATTAAAAGTCAAATAAAAATCCAGAAAAAATCTTTAACAATAAAAATTAGGAAACTATTTTACCTTAGTTTGTCTATAGTTGACCCTAGTTTCCAACAGTTTACCTCCCTGAGTTCGACACTCACATGCTTAACCGCTTCACACTTAAGTTTAGGAGTATAACTAAAATAAAAGAATATTAACTAAAAAATAATATTTTATGCAAATTAACTAAAAAATAATCTTTTCTGCAAAAAATTCACCTGGTCAATTTAACGACATTGTTCTTCTTTTAGAACGATTGATCAGGTGATTTTTTAGTTAGCTATAGACTTATAAGTCACTAAAGTGCTCTCAGCAACATCTTTTCTCTCAACTGAAGGATATGGAATAATCCTCAAGCGCATCACGGAAGCGTGAGCGTCGTATCGAATACGACAAAGAACGACTAGTCGTACTAGTTGTTCGGTGCAGCGGAATTTAAAATTTTTTCATGCGATGAAACCACATGATCCAAGAACGGTTCTCGGATCGTTTCATCTATAACCACAACAAGTATAGAGGAATACCTCTTGAAGCGTGGTTGATCAAGTGTCTACAAAAAGAGACCTCCTGTCTCAAGTCCGATCCTCGGAGAAGAAGCCTGCGAGTGCGGGGATGAGTCGTGTGATCCTCGCAATCCAAAAAGTTGATCCAAGCACGGTGAAATCCTGATCTCGTTGTACGAGATCAATCGTCTCCTTCGCGAGAGTAGCACTCTAAGAAGACAGACAACCGTAGAACGTCGAAGCGACAGCGCAGTGGCAGAGGCGATGACGGCTATCTCCCACCAGGGTATGGTGGACGGCCACCAAGAAGAGGGAGAGAGGGGTGACGTGTGGAGAGAAGAAAGAGAGAGAGAGAGAAGTGCTTCAAAAGCTTAGCCCTAGAGAGCATGGTATGCCTCTCTATTTATAGGGTTTTGGGATCCATGGATCTCAATCCATGGGACTCATAAAATCAATGGTTGAGATTGATTTATGATCAATCCAATGGTCAAGATTGTTGATGGTAAAAGCCAACAACTTATGATTTAATTTAGATCAAATATATTTGACAAATCAAATATACATCAATCCTAAAATTAAACCAATCAAATAAGGAGGCAAATTCCATGGAGATCTCAATCTCATTGGAATATAGTGGACGGCCACTTATTTCCAAGTGGGGCAATCTCATGAAATCTCATGAGATTGCATATCTCCATGAAATTCTCCATTATTTAATTCAACAACTTTTGTTGTGATTTATTCTTCAAAAATAATTCATAATTAATTTTTAGATTATTGCAATCTTGCCATTGGAAAATTGTGAATCATATTCACAACCCAAAATAAAATATAATTTACATTTTCAATTAATTACACAATGTGTATCCAATACACATTTATAATTAATCAACAAATATAAATTATAATTAGCTCTCTCTAGTACATTATAAATCACATTTATAATATATTATGAATAACTAGATATTTCTATCCACATTATCTTTATCCATAATAATTAAATCATATTTAATTATATTGGATAATTTCCACACACATCAAGATAATTAAATCACATTTAATTATCAATTTCTTAATGCTTAGATCTTATGGAATTATTCTTGAACCCTTCAAGAATAATGTGATTTCTCCGCTGATACTTGGAGATAAGTACAGGGCGATTATATTGTTCCACGTATAGTGACTTGGATATTGAGATCACATCTCAAATCCACATCCCATGGACCTCTCATAGATGCTAGATTAAATGAAGGCCATAAACCTAATCTTCTCATTGCCTCTGAATCTCATTTAGATCAATGTCCAATACATGGACTAAGATTAGGTTACATCTCTATTGAGTGGAGTCAATAAAATCCAGACCTGTTTCATCACTCCCTCAGAATGGAAGCGTCATGGTTATACAATCGTTTATGATCAAATCACCCTCAAGTATTCCCAACACCTGTACATCCTGCATACTGGAAGACCTATGATCATCCTGAAGATATAGATCACTTTTACACTGTCATCTTCATGGTTTGATCACTAACTTTCTCAATCTTGGTCCTTGGGATTTGGTACAGATCATATGCTTTCACAAAGCATATATCTTACCTTCAAATTCATGTCATGCTTCCAAAGCATGACGACCATGCATGGAATTTGATCAGCCCCAATACCTCATGAGTGAGCTCATGTCTCCCAGTTCACAAGTGAACCTGTATGATCCCTTTGAGAGATCGTATTACTCATATGCCCTTACATACACACCAGCTCACCGGTGTATAGACCTTGGTTAGGTCATCAACCTATTGGTCTGCCAAATGTACATACTCAGACATAGAGCAACATCTGGTCAGAGGATGTGTGCCTATGTTGTGACAGCATTCAACATAGGTCTTTGGTTATCTCGATCTCGTTAAGTCAACCCATTGACTCAACTAATCTGATACCTCCGAATCACTATTCCCATGCAGAGGACCTACATCAAGAGGTCGATCAGATATCAGCCTAATGAGAAAGGATTGCCATCTCCTACTCAAGCAGGAGATCATCACTTGACAATCATTTGATGATGCTTGATAAGTCCTCTATCTAACTCCTTAGATATTCATCCAAGCATCAGACTCTGTGATTCAATCAATGAATTAACAGCTGTATAATTATCAAGTTGGCCATGGTACATAACCCTTATTGTATAGAGGGACCTTATAGTGCATTCATTCAATCAATCTCAGAAAGGGGAGTGAAACATAATCAATAACTTTTTATCGATAAATCATTTATTACAATAACATTTATTGTAGGAATGGTTCGCCTCGGGCTCACATTGCTAACAGTCTTCCATTAGCCATCAGAACCACTCAGGAACAATCCTTAAATCCATACTCATTACATGCTGGTGGAAAACCTTCTGTGTCAGAGGTTTGATAAGAGGATCAACAACGTTGTCGGCAGAGGCCACCTTGGTGATGATGATGTCACCACGCTTTTGAATCTCCCGAATGATGTGGTATTTCCTTTCTACGTGCTTGCTCTTCTGATGCCATCCGGGTTCCTTCGCCTGGGCAATGGCTCCCATGTTATCACAGAGTAGCGGGATGGGAGTATTAGAGGAAACTGCATCAAGCTCTAGGAGGAACTTGCACAACCACACTGCCTCCTTTGCAACATCCGATGCGGCAGTGTATTCGACTTTTGTTGTTGAATATGTTGTAGTGTCATGCTTCTTGCTTCTCCAGCTCACAACACCACCATTCAACATGAATACAAACCTTGATGTTGACTTTCGATCATCAATATCCGTTTGGAAGTCAGAATCTGTATATCCCAAGACTTGGAGATCACCATATCCATAGACTAAGATGTAATCTTGCGTATGTCTTAGATATTTGAATATGTTCTTTACTGCATTCCAGTGTTGTTCTCCATAGCAGGATTGGTAACGACTTACCACTCCCACTGCATGGCAGATATCTGGCCTAGTACACATCATGGCATACATTAAGCTTCCTACAGTTGATGCATAAGGGAATCCAGCCATGGCTTTCTTTTTCTTTTCCTCAACAGTTTGAGGAGCCATTCCTTTAGACAGATGGATACCATGTCTTAAGGGTAGGAATCCTTTCTTGGAACTATCCATACGGAATCGTTCAAGAATCTTCTTAATGTATCCATGTTGCGACAATCCCAATATCCTCTTCTCTCGATTTCTGAACAACTTCAGACCCAAGATGTAAGAGGCTTCTCCAAGATCTTTCATCTCAAAGGTATGGGATAGACAAATCTTCACACTGGTCATCATCCCTATATCATTCCCAATGATAAGGATGTCATCTACGTAAAGCACGATGAACACAATGGCGCTCCCACTAAGCTTCTTATACACAAAAGGTTCATCAGGATTCTGCATAAAATCATAACTCTTTATGGTTTCGTTAAATTTGATGTTCTAGCTACGAGAAGATTACTTGAGCCCATAGCTGGATTTCTTCAGCTTGCATACTTTACCATCCTCAGTTATGAAACCCTGGAGCTGCTCCATATAGATATCCTCCTCGAGGTATCCATTGAGGAAAGCCGTCTTGACGTCCATCTGCCAAATGTCGTAGTCAAGATATGCAGCTATAGCTAGCAGTGTCCTAATGGATTTAAGCATAGCCACAGGAGAGAATGTCTCATCATAGTCGATGCCTTCTCTCTGTGTGTAGCCCTTGGCTATGAGCCGTGTCTTGAAAGTCTCTACTTTCCCATCAGGTCCCCTCTACCTCTTGAAGATCCATTTACACCCAACGAGTTTTACCCCTTTAGGTGGATCCTCTAGGGTCCATACACCATTCTTATGCATGGAGTCAATTTCTGACTTCATTGCTAGCATCCATCTATCCATGTTATGATCCGCGAGTGCTTCATCAAATGAAGTAGGATCATTGTCAGTTTCAATTGACACATGGAATCCATACCTTTCTGGTGGTGCAACCACCCTCGAACTCCTTCGAAGAGGTATGGGGGTTTCATCTTTATTTACTACTTCAGTTTCTGGTCTAGGAAGCTCAGAATCCTCAGAGGATTCTATGAGTTCCTCTACTTCACTTTTGTCTTGACCTTTAAGGAAATCGTCCTCCAGAAATTTCACATCTCTAGAGACAAAAACCTTTTGGGTCTCACGGTCATAGTGCTGGTATCCAATACCATCTTTAACATACCCAATGAAGTAACACTCACGAGTGCGAGATTCTAGCTAACTTGCATCCACGTTCTTCACATGAACCAAGCAACCCTAAACCCTCAAGTGATTAACACTAGGTTTGGTTCCATACCAGAGCTCATGAGGAGTCTTAGGTACATATTTGCTAGGAATCTTATTCAGGATATACTTTGCAGTCTCTACTAATATCCCCAGAAACTAAGTGGTAAATGTGCTTTGCTCATCATTGAACGGACCATATCCATGATGGTCCTGTTGCGTCTTTCAGCAACACCATTAAGTTGGGGAGTTTCAGGAGTAGTGAGATTGGAGACAATTCCATTCTCTTTAAGGTATTCCTTGAACTCATCTGAGAGGTACTCGCTACCTCGATCAGATCGAAATTTGTTTAGTATTCCTATCGGTTTGGTTCTCAACCAAATCCTTGAATTCTTTGAACTTTTCAAAGGCTTCATATTTATGATGTAATAGAAAGACAAACCCATACACGAATGGTCATCAATAAATGTCAAATAATATCGATATCCATTTCGAGTCACGGTACTCAAGGGACCACATACATCGCCATGTATTAGGGTTATGGAAAGGCATTCTAGTCATTTTACCTCGAATACAATGTTCACAAGTAGGTAAAGATTGAACCTGTAGAAAATCCAAAGGTCCATTCTTTATCAATCTATTGATCTTATCAACAGATAAATGACCAAGTCTTTGATGCCAAATCATATTTGAATGATTTTTATTCTCCATGGATCTTTTAGGGTTTTTATTAGTGGTTGTAACATTCACTACATGCTCATTAATGCATGAATATATTTATCATAATGATTTATGACTAATTTATTAAAGAAAAGGAATGAATATCCACTTCTAACTAGCTTAGATACAGATATCAAATTCCTCCTGACTTCAGGTACATAAAGACACTCTTTAAGTACTAGGACTCTACCACTAGAGAATGATAGTCGACAAGTCCCGACGTTGACTTCTACAACACTTGCATCAGATCCCATCTGGATGACTATCTCCCCTTCTTCAAGTTTTCTAGTTTCCTGAAACAAATGCAACAAATTGCATACATGAACAGAAGCACCAGAATCAACAACCTAACTTCCTTCTCGTCCAACGAGAAAACTGGTTTCAATGATAAAAGTAGATTTCATACCTGCTGGGGCTTTATCTTTGTCGACCGACTTCAGGTAATCCGGGCAATTACGTCTCTAGTGCCCCAGCTTCTTGTAGTGGCGACAGATGTCGGTTTTCTTCGACGCCATTAGAGTGGATGCATTGGAAGATGAGCCAACACCTTATCCATTCTTCTTTCTCTTCTGGGCCGGGCCCTTCCGAGATCCTTGCTTCTGACTGTGCTTCCCTCTGACCTGTGCAACCATTGCACTACCAGCAGGACCATCTTTCTTCATTACGTCTTCTGCAGACTTTATTACAGCAAGAAGACCAATGTTTGTCAATTCCATCTTGTTCTTGAGGAATGAAACCACAAAGTTATTGAAAGACTTGGGCAACGATAACAGAATGAAATCAGATTGCATGTCTGCATCCATGGTTGCCCCAAGAGTTTCTAGCTCCGACAAGTACCCAAACATGTTGAGTACATGTTCACAGACCAAAGTTCCTTCCTGCATCTTGCAGCGTACGAGTTCTTTCATAACGTTGTATCGCTAGGTGCGGTTAATGTCACCAAACATATCTTTCAGATTCTGCATTATCTCCGGGCAAGTACTCATCTCCACATGTTGTTTCTGAAGAACATTGGAGAGAGAACCCAAGATATAACATCTAGCCAAGACATGATCTTCATCATACTTGTCATTGTATGCTTTTTCTTCCTTTGATTTAGGGTTTTCATGCTTGTCTTCTGAGAGCACATAACTTATGCGCTCAGCCGAGAGAACAAGCTCCAAATTATTGATCCAATTTGAGTAATTCGGTCCAGTCAACTGGTTGACCTCCAAAAGCCTGCTTAGTGGGTTCATGGACTTCATTTTCTGAAATTAAGAATGCACTATATTAGAACATATAATCATATATTCAATTTATGATATTTGATTAAGGCATTTAAAATCAAATTAGTCTTGCTCTGTCAACTACGAAAGTTTATTCCCTTAATCACTTTCAAAGTAAGAGATATACTTACCGCTATATCTCAAGCAAGAACTGGGATCTCCTCTTTATCTTTGTCATATCCCAATAATATGAGAACCTATGACTCCAATAAAGAGAAGCGGGAACACATTCCGCCTTGCAAGTCTAACTTGCATTTCCCAATTCGGTCTTTAATACCCAGGCCCACCACCCCTAAGGTGATGTTGACCCGTCATTAATTGAACCAACCGTCAATAGGAATACAACTCGCTATGCACAATCAAATATCGCCCCAATAATATGAGGACCTGATATTGGGGTCACTACACATACGTCCCTACTCTTTCGAGAAGCGACGAGCCAGATCCAAATGGATCATATGCAGGAGCTGTCACTTCGGACATGAGTCTCCTACATATAATATCTGGCGACGAAATCCTTCGCCTTGACGGGAGACCATGGATGTCAGTTGTGTGATCCTCCATCTCATATTCAAATTTTAATTAATTATTCTAAATCATATTCATGTAATCAATTCTTCCAAGGGAATCAACAACTCTATTCATAATAGAGTGTTTTAATTGGACATAATTAATTCAATCATATTAAATTAATTATCAATTCAATCAACAAACTTGATTGTTTTACTTGAATATATATGGTATTATTCTCAAAGTACGTATTAATTCAAATTTAAATAATTAGAAAATACATCTTGATTTCTTCGGAATTATCAAGTCCCTACCCGCTATCCTGACCAGTACCGATGAGAGTGGGACGGACCACATACATTGCAACCCGCTACCCCAACGATCTCCGACTAGATACCATATCCGCCTCGAGATAGGATAATGCCAAATAGATCAATTTGTACTTGAGATGATCATCGGTTCTTCAACCAAAATTATACCATATAGTAGTAATCAAAACATTTTTGATTATAAGGAAATTTGCTAGACAAATTCCCGATCCTATTCAAGCAAGGAGTTTGATGATGGTATTTCCAATTGTGATCTAGATCAAATCTAATCAATTTATTGGTCGGGGCCAAGTCAATTAATAAAATAATCATCTTTCAATATTTCTCAAATATTTTCCATCATTATTTCTTGAAATTAACAATTCATTTCATTATTTGACAGTCACAAGGTTCTTGATTAGGACTGTAATTTCAGCAGTGACCCCTACTTACTAAAATTAACATATCTCAATAAATTTAAATCCAAATTAGACAAAATCAATTTTCAAAGATTGATAATTTGATTTAGGACAGAACCTAAATGATATTTCATGCATTTCGAGCAGATATAAACAGTAATTAACTCATTAATCATGTTAAGATTTGCAGCTCCCACAACAGTGCATACATGTTCATTAAAACAACCATATCTCGAGCAAACGGAATCCAAATTATGTAAACTCATATACTATGATTTTCTTATTTAATGGGGAACAAAATACAAGTGATTAATTTGTGTTTAAACAATTTAAACATGGCCGAATTTAATCACTAAACAGATGTGCGAAAATCAAATGCGACAAAAACTTTCGCGACCTCTACGAACCCAAGTTGTCCTAGGTTTGCGGATCGTATCCAAAAACTTCGACCTAAGTCTCTGATACCACTTGAAGGATATGGAATAATCCTCAAGTGCATCATGAAAGCGTGAGCGTCGTATCGAATACGACGAAGAACAACTAGTCGTACTAGTTGTTCGGTGCAGCGGAATTTAAAATTTTTTCATGCGATGAAACCACATGATCCAAGAACAATTCTCCGATCGTTTCATCTATAACCACAACAAGTATAAAGGAATATCTCTTGAAGCGTGGTTGATCGAGTCTCTACGAAAAGAGACCTCCTGTCTCAAGTCTGATCCTTGGAGAAGAAGCTTGCGAGCGTGGGGATGAGTCGCATGATCCTCGCAATCCAACAAGTTGATCCAAGCACGGTGAACTCCTGATCTCGTCGTACGAGATCAATCATCTCCTTCGTGGGAGTAGCACTCCAAGAAGATGGAGAACTGTAGAACGTCGAAGCGACATCACAGTGGCGGAGGCGACGACGGCTATCTCCCACCAGGGTATGGAAGACGACCACCAAGAAGAGGGAAAGAGGGGTGATGTGTGGAGAGAAGAAAGAGAGAGAGAGAGAAGTGCTTCAAAAGATTAGCCCTAGAGAGCATGGTATGCCTCTCTATTAATAGGATTTTGGGATCCATGGATCTCTATCCATGGGACTCATAAAATTAATGGTTGAGAATGATTTATGATCAATCCAATGGTCAAGATTGTTGTTGGTAAAAGCCAACAACTTATGATGTAATTTAGATCAAATATATTTGACAATTCAAATATACATCAATCCTAAAATTAAACCAATCAAATAAAGAGGCAAATTCCATGGAGATCTCAATCTTATTGGAATATAGTGGACGACCACTTATTTCCAAGTGGGGCAATCTCATGAGATTGCATATCTCCATGAAATTCTCCATTATTTAATTCAACAACTTTTGTTGTGATTTATTCTTCAAAAATAATTCATAATTAATTTTGAGAATATTGCAATATTGCCATTGGAAAATTGTGAATCATATTCACAACCCAAAACAAAATATAATTTATATTATCAATTAATTACACAATGTGTATCCAATACACATTAATAATTAATCAACAAATATAAATTATAATTATCTCTCTCTAATACATTATAAATCACATTTATAATATATTATGAATAATTGGATATTGCTATCCACATTATCTTTATCCATAATAATTTTTTTATATTGGATATTGCTATCCACATAATCTTCTCATTGCATCTGAATCTCATTCAGATCAATGTCCAATACATGGACTAAGATTAGGTTACATCTCTATTGAGATGAGTCACTAAAATCCAGACCTGTTTCATCACTCCCTCAGAATGGAAGCGTCATGGTTATACAATCGATTATGATCAAATCACCCTCAGGTATTCCCAACACCTGTACATACTGCATATTGGAAGACCTATGATCATCCTGAAGATATAGATCACTTTTACACTGTCATCTTCATGGTTTGATAACTAAGTTTCTCAATCTTTGTCCTTGGGATTTGGTACAGATCATATGCTTTCACAAAGCAATTATCTTACCTTCAAATTCATGTCATGCATCCTAAGCATGACGACCATGCATGGAATTTGATCAGTCCGAATACCTGGTGAGTGAGCTCATGTCTCCCGGTTCACAAGTGAACCTGTATGATCCCTTTGAGAGATCGTATTACTCATATGCCCTTACATGCACACCAGCTCGTTGGTGTATAGACCTTGGTTAGGTCATAAACCTATTGGTCTGCCAAATGTACATAGTCAGACATATAACAACACATCTGTCTCTGGTAAGAGGATGTGTGCCTATGTTGTGACAGCATTCAACATAGGTCTTTGGTTATCTCGATCTCGTTAAGTCAACCCATTGACTCAACTAATCTGATACCTCCGAATCACTGTTCCCATGTAGAGGACCTGCATCATGAGGTCGATCAGATATCAGCCTAATGAGAAAGGATTGCCATCTCCTACCTTGGCTGGAGATCATTACTTGAAAATCATTTGATGATGCTTGACGAGTCCTCTATCTAACTCCTTAGATTTTCATCCAAGCGTCAGACTCTATGATTCAATCAATGAATCAGCAGCTGTATGATTATCAAGTTGGCCATGGTACATAACCCTTATTGTATAGAGGGACCTTATAGTGCATTCATTCAATCAATCTCAGAAAGGGGAGTGAAACATAATCAATAACTTTTATTGATAAATCATTTATTACAATAACATTTTTTTGTAAGAATGGTTCATCTCGGGTTCACATTGCTAACAATATCCCACAAGCCCTCAGAACAATTCAGGAACAATCCTTCAACCCATACTCATTACATGTTGGTCGAAAACCTTCTGTGTCAGAGGTTTGGTAAGAGGATCAACAACGTTGTTGGCAGATTCCACCTTGGTGATGATGTCACCACGCTTTTGAATCTCCCGAATGATGTGGTATTTCCTTTCTACGTGCTTGCTTTTCTGATGCCATCTGGGTTCCTTCGTCTGGGCAATGGATCTCGTGTTATCACAGAGTAACGGGATGGGAGTATCAGAGGAAATTACGCCAAGCTCCAGGATGAACTTGCACAACCACACCGCCTCCTTTGCAGCATCCGATGCGGCAATGTATTCGGCTTCTGTTGTTGAATCTGCTGTAGTGTCCTGCTTCTTGCTTCTCCAGCTCACAGCACCACCATTCAATAGGAATACAAACCCTTATGTCAACTTTCGATCATCAATATCCGATTGGAAGTCAGAATCTATATATCCCAAGACTTGGAGATCACCATCTCCATAGATCAAGATGTAATCTTGCATCCGTCTTAGATATTTGAATATGTTCTTTACTGCATTCCACTGTTGTTCTCCATAGCAGGATTGGTAACGACTTACCACTCCCACTGCATGGCAGATATCTGGCCTAGTACACATCATGACATACATTAAGCTTCATACAGTTGAAGCATAAGGGCATCCAACCATGGCTTTCTTTTCCTCAACAGTTTGAGGAGTCATTCCTTTAGACAGGTTGATACCATGTCTTAAGGGTAGGAATCCTTTCTTGGAACTATCCATACGGAATCGTTCAAGAATCTTCTTAATGTATCCATGTTGTGACAATCCCAATATCCTCTTCACTCGGTTTCTGAACAACTTTAGACCCAAGATGTAAGAGGCTTCTCCAAGATCTTTCATCTCAAAGGTATGGGATAGCCAAATCTTCACACTGATCATCATCGATGTGTCATTCCCAATGATAAGGATGTCATCTACATAAAGCACGATGAACACAATGGCACTCCCACTAAGCTTCTTGTACACACAAGATTCATCAGGATTCTGCAAAAAATCATAGCTCTTTATGGTTTCGTCAAATCTGATGTTCCAGCTATGAGAAGCTTGCTTGAGCCCATAGATGAATTTCTTAATCTTGCATACTTTGCCATCCTCAATTATGAAACCCTAGAGTTGCTCCTTATAGATATCCTCCTCGAGGTATCCATTGAGGATAGCCGTCTTGATGTCCATCTGCCCGATGTCGTAGTCAAGATATGCAGCTATAGCTAGCAGTGTCCTGATGGATTTAAGCATAGCCACAAGAGAGAATGTCTCATCATAGTCGATGCCTTCTCTCTGTGTTTAGCCCTTGGCTACGAGCCATGCCTTGATAGTCTCTACTTTCCCATCAGATTCCCTCTTTCTCTTGAAGATCCATTTGCACCCAATGGATTTTACCCCTTTAGGTGGATCCTCTGGGGTCCATACACCATTCCTATGCATGGAGTTAATTTTTGACTTCATTGATAGCATCCATCTATCCATGTCATGATCCGCGAGTGCTTCATTAAATGAAGTAGGATTATTGTCAGTTTCACTTGACACATGGAATCCTTTCCTTTTAGGTGGTGCAACCACCCTTGAACTTTTTCGAATAGGTATGGGTGTTTCATCTTTATTTACTTCTTCAGTTTCTGGTCTAGGAAGCTCAGAATCCTCAAGGGATTTTATGAGTTCCTATACTTCACTTTTGTCTTGACTTTTAAGGAAATCATCCTCCAGAAATTTCACATCACAGAGATAAAAAACTTTTGGGTCTCAGGGTCATAGAGCTGGTATCCAATACCATCTTTAACGTACCCAATGAAGTAGAACTCATGAGTGCGAGATTCTAGCTTACTTGCGTCCACGTTCTTTGCATGAACCAAGCAACCCCAAACCCTTAAGTGATTAACACTAGGTTTGGTTCCATACTAGAGCTCATGAGGCGTCTTAGGTACATATTTGCTAGGAATCTTATTCAGGATAAATATTGCAGTCTCTACTAATATCCCTAGAAACTAAGTGGTAAATGGGCTTAACTCATCATTGAACGTACCATATCAATGATGGTCCTGTTGCGTCTTTCAGCAACACCATTAAGTTGGGGAGTTCCAGGAGTAGTGAGATTGGAGGCAATTCCATTCTCTTTAAGGTATTCCATGAATTCATCTGAGAGGTACTCACCACCTCGATTAGATCGAATTCGTTTAATCTTCCTATCGGTTTGGTTCTCAACGAAAGCCTTGAATTCTTTGAACTTTTTAAAGGTTTCAGATTTATGACGTAATAGGAAGACAAATCCGTATCGTGAATGGTCATCAATAAATGTCAAATAATATCGATATCCATTTCGAGTCACGGTACAGAATGGACCACATACATCGGTATGTATTAGGTCAATAATACATTTGCATCGTGTAACCTTGTTACTGAAAGGAATCCTAGTCACTTTACCTCGAATATAATGTTCATAGGTAGGTAAAGATTGAACCTGTTGATGAGGCTAAGAATCGGTTTCGCGCTTTTTATTGATGAAAGTGGTCGATGTAGCAAAAAGCCGCGAAACAAATTTTGATTCTTAAAACCAATCAAACTATTACGGTTCTCTTTCGGAAAACTGTTCACTAATATTTTACCAGGAAAGTGTTCTTGGGTCGAACTCAAGGAGGCATAATAAATTCCCTAGATTTTTATCTTCGTAGTTTTATTTTTTAATCTTCTCTAAGTGATCAAGTCAAAACCCCTTTTTATTGATTTTTATTTTTATTATTTTTATTTGATTTTATTATTTTCAAAAAGGTAGATTTTTCAAAAAGATTTATTTATTGTGTAATAGGTGGATATTATATAGGTGATATTATATAGTAGATTGAACGGGGTTCGAGCCGCGAGCTCGAACTACACAAGAAATCAAAACAAAGCAAGACGATCATCGATGAAGTCAAAACACGTCGAAAACTCGTCAAAAATCCACGAAAACTTTATACTATATAGGTGGGGTAGTTGTGTAACTACCCTCAAGAAATCGTCCAAAAACGAAGTCACAAGAAGTAGAAATAACCCCTACAGCCCAGGGGCATAAGCGCAAAGAAAAGCTATTTAAATTGTTCTCAAAATGGTCCTCAGGGACTGTTCTGTAGAAAAAGTACACAAAACTTTACATTTAGCTAAATGCAATTATGTAAAACCTGGGGGGAGGAGATATATTCTGGAGACCTGCTGGGTTTATTATGCAAAATTTCCACCGATTTGTCTTCAACGGCCTCGATTAGATTTGGCTGGAGCGGATCAGAAGGTTACGGGTGCGCCACGTCTCGCGCACCTGTGCTTCCCCTGTTCTTGGCCGGTTGAAGCAGCTGGTGAAGGGATCGTCTTCTCCGAATTCTCGCGGCTGACCGACAATGACTTTGGCACGCCGGCGGGGCCAGAGGGGTGGCACCTCCACCCCTCGAGCTCTCCCGCGGAAGAGTAGTGGCGGAGGTTGCTCGGAGTAGTGGTGGAGAGTCGATGAAGATGGCGATCTAAGCTTCCTGGAGGTGGCTCTGTTCCGACAAAGCTCCTTGGAGATGGCGTTTCATGACGAACTAAGCCTCCCAGATCGGAAGAGCTGGATAACGATAATCTTGAACCTGCAATTAACAAGATAGGATGCTCGATTCGTGTTGAATCGGCCAACAGATGAAAGATCACAAGCTCAAAACATATAGAAAAAATTCAGATGTCCAGAACATATATCCAACGTGTGAAGGTGACTATGGAACGATGATCGATTTGAAAGAGAAATGGAATGATTCGAAAGGTGATTTTGAAAGGGCGTCTAAGCCTAATGATTAAGCTATCGAAAATAAGGATTAGCCACGCTAATCGTGGCTCACAAATCGAGAAGAAAATCGAATGAAATGAAGGAAGAGGTCTGGGAGTTCCAAGGTGTATTACCTGGAATGGCTGCTCGACGGCGACCCTTGACCGGAGCTCCGACACGCGCTGGGCGGCGATGCAAGGCCAATGAAGTCCTGGAACGATCCTCCGACGTGCCCTCCTCCTCGCGAGCTCCTCCATGACGCTGTCACCACCACGATGCGGCTGGAACGAAGCTTGGAAGTAGGGGGGTCGGACAACCTAGAGCTGGAGCTCTGGGTAGCTGGAAAGTTAGGTATGAATGGCGACCTTGGAGGCTTTATATAGGAGAGATTTCGTGAGCTCCAAGTTCGGATCGACGGTCGGCGATGGAGTAGGTTGTTGGAGGAAGAGGATCGACGACTTAGGTTGGTTGGAGTGGTTAGAAATCACGTGGGAAAAATCAATGAAGTTGGCAGGTTGGTGCACTGGCGGCTGAACAACTCTTAGGGAAGAACCCAGGTGCTGACAAGTGTCAGCACCTGGTTGGCCTAAAAGCGAAATTACTTTGTAAAATAGATAATAAATAGTAGATAAACTTATTTTAAATAACTATAAACACAAGAAATGTAAATAAATTAATTTTCTAATTTGTGGTATAAATACTTTTTATAAATAATAAATACTATTTAAAATATAAATATTATATTAATAAATATGTATTTATAAATAGGTTTTAGATTATTAATTTAATAAATAAATAAGTAAAAATTAATTTTATATTTTCTTACTTATTAGAATATTAAATAGGGTTTACACGAATTTTTATAGATTTTAATAAGTCAATTTGTATATATAAATAAATATGGTAAGTATCTGAGTAGTTCAGTTATACCTATATTTTGGGATTTTTGATTTTATTAAAATAATAAATAGTCTACAAAAATTATGAAATTAATAATGGTGAAACTACAAGATCATGAAAAAAATTAAAATTTATAAAGTTAAGAAAATGATAAATAGTGTATGTTACAGAAAATAAATAGCCCAGAAAACCCGTTGTCTTTTGGTCCCAAAACCGACTTTTTGCAAACGGACTTCGAATTCGATGAAACCACCTTTATTAATTAGAGAATATTATTTTATGAACTTTAAAGTGAGTAGAGTGAAATTGGAGTTCGTATGAGGAAGTTTTGATGTTCGGAAGTTGAGATTTTGACAATTTGCAGGCTGGGTCTTGGCATATATACAGGGTAATATTTTTAACTTATTTTTATATTTTTATATATATTTTTAGAAATAATTAGGAGAAGAGTTTGGTAAAAAATATGTTCATATGAATTAAAATTCTGTGAAGTTTTGTATTTATTTTATAAATAGTGAAAGGTGTATATATGTGTGTGAAATTATTTTTCTCTGGTTTTCTTTCCTTATCTCCCCCTACTTATTAGTTTGTCGACCAATCCATGCTGACTTGGTCTCGAGGGTTGGGTTATAAATATATCTTACAACTATATTTATATTTTAAGTCATATTGTAAATATATACATATATTCAATCTGCCTTTTTCTTTATTTTTCTGGTTCTTGATTTATTTACATGACTTTAGTGGTTAAAAGTGAATATTTACACATGAATGGTGTTTTGTTAAAATATGAGAATTAATGGATATTTACATGTATTTGTTAAGGGTTTTAAGACAAAATGCGGCAGAAAAGTTAATGAATCATGGATTCATCAACCCCCTATACTTAAACTTTGTTAGTCCCTTAGCAAACACTTATTTTGAAAAAGTAAGTGAAAAAGAAAGAAAGTTAGAATGAATTTGTTTTCCTAAACCAATTCTTGAGAACAGATAAAGGACAGAGCTCGATCGGGCCTGAAACAAGCATTTTGTCGGATGCATAACTAGGATTAGGATTTTATCCTCAACAGTCTTCAAGTTCCATAATCCTTACTCAAGATCACTTCATCGGCTAGTTCAGACTCACTTATTCATATCGCAAACTCTATCATCCTTGAAGTCAACTTGTACAGTGTGTGAATTGATTTAGCTCTTCCTGCTTCGAGAACCGAAGAAACCGTCAATCCTGGCTATACACTCCTATGGCTTCCTCATCCCGCTACTCTTTCCTCAGGGAGGGAGGTATTCCCTTCTGAGTTCAGTTCTGTTATGTCCACAATCGAATATAGGGAGAAGTTAGAAGAATGAGAAAAGAAGTGGAGTGCGACCAGTGTAGACGCATCTCCTTGTGAAGCCAAACCGGTGTAGCCGAGTCTCCACTAAGATGTGCAGGCATATTTGGTGGAAGCTTGGACCATTGTGGTCTTATTTAGTGGCTTATGTATTGCTTTGACTTTGTAATTTGCTTGCACTGCATTCATCTTTTGTGCCTCGACGGATATAGCATCTTTTTAGTCCGTCCATTTGTTGAGGTCTTAGAAAAATTGTGTCAGCAGATCCTTCCCTCATCCGAAGCAACTATCGCAACCCCAATCTCTCCTGTCTTTAGACGTCAATGCCGCAAAGATAAGGATAGAAACATACTACCAAGGTGTACTGCTCTTCGGGACTCCATACGAGTCGAGCTAAGTGCAGAGTGCATGTGTTCAAGATTGGTTCACTGGTGTAGAGTTGTACAGATGACTCCAAATGGTCTACTTAAGCTCAGATGACTTGATTTCCCGAATATGGTCTTACGGAACCCAAAGATTTAAGTCACAAGACCTGAAGAGTCTAAATTCAATTTCCTAATCAGGCTCCTTACAACGAGAGTTAAAAGCCGTAATCAAGCTCCATCCTTTAGACTAGACTCAGTCCTTAGTTCCGGAAATCAAACTTATTCTGAAAAATGCGAATGCAAATGCAACCATGTTTTTGTGAAGTATATTTTCTGAATTTTAGTCATTTTTATGGATTTTAAGGATTTTGTAATTTTTATGAATTTTAGGACTTTGTATTTTTTACGGATTTTATGATTTTTATAAACAAGATTTTATTCATAAATTTTACAAGATATATTTTATTCGAGTTAAGTGTCTAATGTATTTTACAAGTTTTATCTACAAAGTATTTTACAAGGGTTGAATGGTTTTTATACATGTTTTAATAAATAGGATTTTAAATAAGTATTATACAAATTTTGAGTACAAATTTTAAATACATATTTTAATTACAAGTTTTAATACAAATTTTAAGCATATTTTACTTATTTACAAGGATCTTATAAATAATATATAAATATAAGTGGATTTTAAATTAACCCTTACCCACTTTTTATGGATTTTATAGATATAGAAAATACATAAAAGTACGAGTTATGGACGAAAGTATATATACAATATATACGCACCCCCCTATACTTAGCTTGAGCTATGTCCTCATAGCGTCAAAAGAGAAAAAGGAGGACATAATTCGTGCTAAGTAAAAGTGGGTGAAAAGGGATATCGATTACAAGTCAGTCAACCCCCCCTATACTTACGATCAGGTCATCGTAAGTATCACAGGAGAGTAAAATCGGGATGACTGAATGAAAAGGATAAATAACGAAATTTCAAAAGGAAAAGAATACGAAATCATCGAAATCACTTGGTCCCCCCTATATTTAGGATAAGGCATCCTAAGTAAAGAAAAGAGTGTAGCCAAAAATTGGGGACCAATGATTCGTGAAAAAGAATGGTTATACAAAAGAATCAGTACAAAAAAATAAAAGGTGAATTAGCGGGCAATCGGTCCCCCCTATACTTAGGATCTGGTATCCTAAGCATAGAAGACGAGCAAAAACAGGGACGATTGTGGTCTACGAAGAATATACAAGTGTTGTGAATCTCTAGAAAAGAATGGCTCAAATGAATTTGTACAAGAAGAAGTGAAGGAATGATCATGATTCCTGTACAAAGTAGATCACTTCAGTACGGGCCAGATGATCAGTAGTTTCTACGAAGTACTTCAGCATCTGCCTATTAACCACGAACGACTCTGCACCTGGTGACACATCTGATATTGCAATACTGCCATTGTCGTGCACCGTTCTGACTATGTACGGTCCTTCCCACTTGCTTTTCAATTTGCCGGGAAAAATTCTCAACCTTGCATTGAACAACCAGACTTTCTGCCCAGGGACAAAGCTCTTGTGCTGAATATGTCTGTCATGCCATTTCTTTACTTTGTCCTTATAGATGAGTGTGTTCTCGTATGCTTGATTTCGAATTTCTACCAGCTCATTCAGATCTATCTTTCTCTTGGCTCCTGCTTTCTGCATATCCATCAGTATCTCTCGAATTGCCCATTCAGACTTGTGCATGATCTCTACGGACAAGTGGCACGGCTTTCCATAAACCAATCTGAATGGTGAAGTACCTAAGGGAGTCTTGTATGCAGTACGATATGCCCAAAGAACCTGATCTAGAAGAAGTGACCAGTTCTTCCTATCTGGTCGTACTAGTTTCCGGAGAATTGATTTCACCTCCCTATTCGAGACTTCAGCCATGCCATTCGTCTGCGGGTGGTAAGGAGAAGCTACTCTGTGATCGATGCTGTATTGTTTCACTAGCTTTTTCACCTCCTTATTAATGAAATGGCTACCCCCATCAGAGATTAGAATACAAGGGATCCCGAACTGCGAAATGATGTGTTCCCTTAGGAAATTGCAAACAGTCTTACTGTCTGCGGTTCGTGCGGGTATAGCCTCCACCCATCTGCTAACATAGTCTACAACGAGAAGAATGTACTCAAAGCCGCTGCTAGAAGGGAACGGTCCCATAAAATCTATGACCCATGCGTCAAAGATCTCGCAGATAATGATGGGTCGCATCAGCATTGCATCTCTGGCACTGACTGTCCCTACAGCTCTCTGACAATCTGGACAACTCTTCACGAATGTGCAAGCATCTCTGGTAAGAGTTGGCCACCATAATCCGCTCTGTAGTACCTTCTGTGCTGTCCTCTTCCCTGAATGATATCCTCCTGATTCTAGAGAATGACACAAAGTGAGGACACTATTATATTCCTTCTGAGGAATACATCGCCTGTAAACACGATCCGGTCCTTCGCGAAAAAGAAGCAGATCCTCCCAATGGTAGTATCGTGCCTCAGAAACTAGTTTCTCAACTCTGTTCTTCAGCCAACCTGATGAATCCACGATTCATCATCTCAATATCTTGGTCTTAGCAAAATCCCCGAGTAAAATCCTCGAAAAATGTCCATAAAATATATAAATTAACAAAATGACTCTTGTAAATAAAACACACTAATTATTGTATATTAGATTGTACAAAATAAATTACACATAAAAAGCCGCAAAAATAAAGGAGTTTTATACCTGTAAGTAACCCAAAACTTCATGTTTTTTTAATAATTTCATTTCAACTCCTTTTTAGCTAATTCTTTCTCTAACTTGTTCATAATAATGTATCATAAAAATACAAAAATACAAAATAAATTATATCTCAAATAAATGCTCCTAGATCCCAATAGGAAAAAGCCGTAAAGACCAACTTCCAAGCTAAATTCCCGCTCCGTATGAACTCTAAATTCACCAAACTCACTTTTAAAGTTCAAGTTAGAAAATTATCTATCCAACGAAAGTGATTTCATTAAAATCGGAGCTCGTTTGCAAAAGTTGGGTTTTGGGACCTAGATGTACATTATATATTATGTATATATTCTTTCTTTCTTCATTTTTTATTTTATCTTTCTTAATTACTAAAAATCCAAGAAAATCATTATGGTCTTGTATTTTGATTATACTATTTTATTGTATTTTCCTATTGTATATAGCTACTATTAAAAAGAAAAAAAATATAAAAAGAAAAGCAAACAAAAAAATATGTACATGTTGTAGTCTTCTTTTGTAAATTCTCCACTCTTTTTCTTATCTTTTATTTTATTGTATTATAAGTAGCCTACTTTATTTCATTTCATTTTTTATTTATTTAATAACATTCTCTACAATAACTTCCCTTTCTCCATTAACCTCCAAGTCTTCTTTCAACTCCCATTCCACCCCACATTCTTCATCTAACTCCCATTCAACTCCACCAATAATATAACTTCTCATTCAACACCACCACCTCTCTAACTCCCATTATTCATCTCTTTATAATCATCTCCACATCCACATTTTTTCCCCATCCACCATTCTTATAGAATAAGGAGAGAGCTTGGAGTGTTTTGTTGGTGACAGCGGCGAAGCATCGTCCTCAAGTGACGACCTCCTTCAGGTGAGATCCGCGGAGCTCCACTCCGCGTCACGAGTTCCCCATCGAGCTCGTGTAGCTTCTCCGATTTTTATCTCGCCAATCGGATCGAGGCGACAACAGGAGTTCAGCGTAGCTGCTCCGCCAATCCGGCGAAGAATCAGGTAAGTGTTCCTCATCATTTCTCTTGTGGTTTTATTTCATCTAATATCTTACTTTCTTGTTGTCTTGATCATTTTTTTTATTACCACCACTTCACCACCTAGCATTGACATCCCTCATACCACCTTCTCACTTATTTTTATTTCATCACCCCCATTTCTCTGCTTTCATTTCCTGTTTGAAAAAAAATTTAAAAAAAAAAATAAAATCTAAAACAAAAAAAAATTAGAACAGCAAAAAGAAAAGTAAAAAAAATCAAAAAAAAAAAATAAAAAATTTTGCAGGGAAGCAGCAGCCCACGGCCGCCGCCCCCCTGCATCTCCACCACACGCCGCTACCGCGGGCGGCGCCTCCAGCCAGCGTGCCGCCGCGCGTGCCCGCCGGAGGGCACCTTCCTCTCCCTCGCCGCGGCTAGCGCCGCCAACCGCCGCCCCTCTCCCTTCCCCGCGCCCCAGCCAGGCCGCGGAACTCCACCCTAACGCCGCCAACCGCCGCTCTCTCCGCCGCTCCCCTCTGACAGCGGCCCTTGCACCCGCCTCCGCCGTGCGCCGCGGCGCGCACCGCCGACCTCCTCGCGCCCGCTCGCCAACCGCCGCCCTTATCCCTTGTTGGGTTCTCCCCACCTGGGAACGACGGGGAAGAAGAAGGTCCTCTGTTTAGTTTTTTTTTTATTATGTAAAAATTACGTTTTTTTATTCTAAGTTTCCAATATTATATAACAGTCCTTACATATATTTTGCTATGTAAATATTATTTTCTATTTTGCACAAAGACCCCTGTGTTCGCACCTTAATTTGGACTTCGTTTTTGCATCAATTCGTTCAATGAAAAATACCTTGATGTTGAGCAACTAGTTCTCTACATTGTGGACATTTATTTATATTTTTGTGGTCCTTGGGTAATTTAATTATAATTGTTTAACTGAAATTTTACATAGTTTACCCATTCTATGCCATTAAATTAATATCTCACACACGGTTGTTCTAAAAATTCTACAAAAATTATATGTGATGCCTTGAAATGTGATAAAGTTACAATCCAAATTTCACATCCATTGGAGTTGTGCTGTGCCTGAAATAAATTGTAAAGTGTTTTTAGTATTTGATTTTTAATTAAATCCACGAATATCCTTTTTGAGAAATTTCAAGTCTTCTGGATTGCTCATCTAAATATCTACTTGAGATAATTTGCATTTTGATTAATTTGATAACGTGGATTAATTAGGAATTAATTACTCACTGTCACTCTGTTTCCACTAAAAAATTTATAAAAACTTCATAACTTGTCAAAAAAATTCCAAAAAAATTACTGTAGCTTCCTTGCATCATGTTTTAGTTCCAGTAAATTTTTCATGATTTTTGCTTACTGTTTGTGTGAAAAATTGCAAAAAGACCCTTAAAAAGTGTGCATTTTTCATTGTTGCATTTTAACCCCTAAAATTCTAAAAAAATGTATTTGTGTTCATCACTGGATTAGGACTTTAGGAAAAATATAATTTGGCTGAATTGGATTAATTTGACATTAAAAATTAATTTGGTCTTGTTGTATGCTTTCTTAGTGTCTTAATTCAACCGCATTTTGTATTTGGCATTTCCTTTTGCATAAAAAAATATAAAAAAATACCGCACTGAAATCTAAACCTAATTTCTTGAATTAAAACCTAAGTTGCTCCTTTGCCTCCCTGTGTTCGACCCCGGACTTGCCCGGGATATAAATTAAAGCCGAGACACTCTTCACGGAGATCTTCTCTCGGTTCTGACCGAATTGCTAAGTACACGTGCTACAACGAAGACGAATTAAACATCGTATCTAGCGACTCGTCACAACCCTGAGGACTTTTCAGTGTGACCAGAAAGTTCACTATGTCTGCATACCATGGAAGTTCTGTAACCGCAAAGATGCTCTCGTCAGGAAATCTCTCTGCGATCTCTAGCGTGTACTCATCTGAAGGATGATCTATCTGTAATCGGGAGAGGTGATCAGCTACCACATTCTTTACTCCAGGTTTATCCTTAATATCCAAATCGAATTCCTGAAGTAAGAGAATCCATCTAAGAAGTCATGCCTTGGCATCCTTCTTCTCCATTAGAAATCTGATAGATGAGTGATCAGTGTATACGGTGATTTTCGAGCCAATCAGATATGATCGAAACTTGTCTAATGCAAACACTACTGCCAACATCTCCTTTTCTGTCACTGTGTAGTTTCTCTGAGCATCATCTATGGTTTTGCTGGCATAGTGAATAGCAACGGGAAGTCCATTCCTCCTCTGCCCTAATACAACCCCGACCGCAAAATCTGATGCATCCGTCATGATCTCAAAGGGTAGAGACCAATCAGGCGGCTGTAGGACAGGAGCACTGATTATCTTTTCTTTCAATGTGAGAAAGACATTAAGACATTTGTCATTTAAAACGAACTCGATGTCTTTGCCTAGCAATTCAGTTAACAGTCGGGCAATCTTGGAGAAATCTTGGATAAATGTCGGTAAAAGCCGACGTGCCCCAGAAATGACCGTAACTGTTTAATGTTGGATGGTGCCTCGAGTTTCTTGATGACATCCACCTTGGCAGGGTCAACTTCCATGCCTCGCTGGGAGATGACGTGCCCCAACACGATCCCGTGAGTAACCATAAAATGGCTCTTTTCCCAGGACAGAATGAGATCTACCTCACAACACTTTTTCAGAACCTGGTCTAGGTGCGCTAAACAATCGTCAAAGGACTCACCATAGACCGAGAAATCATCTATAAAATCCTCTAGAAAATCACCTACCATGTCCGCAAAATAGCAAGCATGCACCTCTGGAAAGTCGCAGGAGCGTTGCACAATCCAAAGGGCATCCGTCTAAAGGCATACGTGCCGAACGGACAAGTAAAGGTGGTTTTCTCCTGTTCTTTAGGAGCAATTGATACCTGGTTGTATCCGGAGTAACCGTCAAGGAAACAGAAGTACCCCTTCCCTGCCAACCGTTCTATGACCTGGTCTATGAAAGGCAAAGGGAAGTGATCCTTATTCGTCGCGATGTTCAACTTCCTGTAGTCAACACATACTCGCCACGACGTGGTTACTCTCTTTGGAATCTCCTCTCCACTCTCGTTTTTCACCATCTGAATTCCCGACTTCTTCAGGACAACATGTAATGGGCTAACCCATTCGGAGTTGGAGATGGGATAAATGAACCCTGCGTCGCACCGTTTCGTGATCTCATTCTTAACAACTTCTCGTAAAACCGGATTCAGCCTACGCTGAAACTCACTGGAGGGTTTGCTGTCATGATCGAGATAGATATGATGTGAACACAAAGTAGGATTAATCCCGCGGAGATCGGATACAGTCCACCCAATGGCCTTGCGGTTTCTTTTAGAATCTCCATTAGACGAGATTCTTGATCATCGGTCAAAGTTGAGCTGATAATGACCGGAAACCGTTGATGTGGACCCACAAGGAAGGCATATTTCATGTTTGGTGGCAAAGTTTTAAGTTCTGGCAAGGTAGTATCTGTACTGCCGAAACATCATCTGTAGTTGTATGGAGATCTGTATCGGTAGGTGATGTGTCTGCGATTTGATTCTCCACCATCTCAATGTGCTCTAGAGTCGGACTACAGAAGATGTTCAAGACATCATCCGACTCCTCAGAATGATCAGAAGAGAATAAGTCAGCTAGATAGAATTCTGATTCATCTGAGATGGAGGAATTGTGTAGAATTTCTGATTCTGAAAGATGTGCATTGATTTCATCAGAAGCCTGATCCCTTTGTTTCTCATCATCCAGACTAAAATATAAGGTCCCGTCGGAAGAATCACCTCCTGAGGTCTCAGACCCATCCTCTGTCAAACATTCTTGGGTCTCTAGCTGATATCTTTCGAGGTCGTCAAGACGAACCTCATCCATGTAATCGCAGGAGGCTAAAGAGCTCAGAAAATCTGAAGATGCATCACTGAAAGTGTTCGATTCTCTCGCCATCTCTATATGTACCTTTTCTCCTTCGGCGCGAAAAGATACCTTCCCTGTATCATAATTGAAGAGGGCCTTTGCGGTCTCTAGAAAAGGCCTCCCGAGAATGATCGGGGTAAGGTGTAACTGTGCAGGGCAATTCATATCTAGGACCGTAAAGTCCACTGGAAATTGAAGACCCTGAATGGTTACGATAACGTTCCTAAGTATACCCTTAGGTCTCTTTACGGATCTATCAGCAAACTGAAGGATCGCGCGGGATTTGTAAAGAGTACCTAGCTCGAGCTTCTCGAGTAAGGACGCTGGTATCAAATTGATCAAGGAACCATTATCTAATAGAGTGCAATCGAACTTGGCTTTTGCGATCTCACACCTGACATAATGCGCACCTGAGTCCTTTTTCTTCTTCGGTAGCTTATTCTGTATCGCACAGGATGTAGCCTTAGTCAAGACATGCTTTTCTGTTAGGGATCTCTTTTTCCTACGCGTGGTGCATCTGCTTTGTAATTGATTCATGAGCATAGGTAATTGATCTAAGGCATCATGAAGAGGGATCTTCAGAAAGATGTGATCTTTGAGTAACTTTTCGATCTGTGGAGATTCGAGATTATTTTTGGTCTTTTTCTTTCCTTTTCCAAACAAAGCATCGGGAAAAGGAATAAAGTTAGGAGTCAGAAAATCAGAATTTTTATTCAACTCAGAATCAACATTTACATCGAGAGTCTCAGAATTATTTACAAAACTCTCTAAAACAGGAGAATAGATGTTTTTATCTGGGCTCTCTGCCTGATCTGGCGTGATGTCATCGTCTGAGTTGCCAATGTCCATATCTGAAGTGTTGGCATTGCTCCCGTCTCTTGATTATGCATACTGGTCCTCATCCTCTTGCGGTTTCTCCTCCTCGGCTTCAGGATCATGCTCGTGCTCCTCAAGTGCCCTCTCCTCTTCTTCAACATGTGCTTGTGGTGATCTACCGCTCTTGAGACGAATGAAGTTAGATAACAATTCAGGAAATGAGATCTTACCTGAAGTATCTACCTGCTCTGGATGCCTCCTCTTGTTGTTCGGGTTCATCTGAGGCTGGGCTGGGAGAGTGATCTTCGGCACGGTTAACTCGTCCAGACGACAGTTAACTTGCTCCATCTCAGTCTTGTACGCGATTTGGAGCGTACTGAGCATATCCATGATCTGGTTGAGCGCCTGGGCCTGTGAAGACATCTCCGATTCGGTGTGGTGGCCCTGGCTTGCTCCACTCTCCTGCCTTGGCGTGAAATGCTGAGAGGTGGAAGGCTGGGAGTTGCGCTGAGGTGTGGAGGAAGACTGCTGCGGCTGCTGAAAAGGATGATTCTGTGAGTAGTGAGCAGGGTGCTGATATGAAGGCTGCGGTCTCTGATGGTAGACATTCGGATGAGATTGCTGCGGCGTGAAGCTCTGGCGGTGCTGAAATTGTGGACGTCCATGCTGCGGATGATCGTACGACTGCTGCAGCTGCTGATTCGGTATACTCGGCTGCTGCATCGGAGTATACCAAATCCCGTTGATCTCGAAAGTGGATTGCGGCTCCACCTCCATCTCTGCAGTGCAGATGATCGGGCTGGAATTGGCATGAGACTGATCCTCATACCAATCAATCTGCGGAATCTTGGGCTCGCTTTGGACGTAGTGTATCTGACGGGTGGGTGGAGCGGGTACGATCCTCCGTGCTGATTGTGCGTTCGAAGAAGTCTGGTTCTACTGGTACTGGATCTGAAGATCAGCGACCTTCTTCGAAAGATCACTCAGCTGCTGAGGTAGAGATGAGAGTTTCTCCAACTCTCGCAGCGGTTGTAGGTCTTGGACCTGTTTGTGAATCACATCCACCAATGTCATGTTCTCGCTAATGAAGCCCATGTTGGTGTTGGATTTAGAGTCCGAGATATTCGCCACTTGTGATGTTCTCGGTGATGTGGTGGCTGCGGGGCTTTCTGAAATGCCCGAGTAGAGTCTACGACTCTCGAGTTCTCGGCCATCCCTTCAAAGATGGCCCAGACTGACTCGACGTCCTTGTTCAAGTAACTGCCGCCACATGCGGCACTCACGAGCCCCTGTACTTCCGGCTGGAGTCCTCCAAAGTAGTTCTGCACGAGCACCTTTATCGGGATCTCATGATGCGGGCATCTCTCCGTCAGGTCCTTGAATCGATCCCATGCCTCATGGAATGATTCGTGCGGCAGTTGCGTAAAATTGGAGATCTGACTCCTCATCATGTTCGTCCTTCCAAGAGGAAAATACTTGCGCATGAAGGTGGACTTCAGGTCGTCCCACGTAGAAATTTCCCTCCTCAAATGACTCAGCCAATAAAGGGACTTATCGGCTAAGGCAAAGGGGAAGGCCTTGAGGTGCACCGCTTCCTATGTTACTCTTGGATAACACGCCGTTCCACAGATCATCTCAAACTGCTGTAGAAACGTGAACGACTCCTCTGCGGCATTCCCATAGTACTTGGGAAGCAAGGAGATGAAGGACGGTCAGAGTTCGTATGGCCCTTGATTCGACGGTAGCCGAATCCAGTGATGGAGCGTTCGAGCGCCCGGGTCATACTCATCCCGTAAAGTTGCGAGAACCGCAGGCGGTAACTGGTTCCCGGCCCCTGCTCTTAGTGCGGCTAATTCAGCCCGCAGTTCGATCTGAACTCTATACTGTTTTCAAATCTGTAAATTCATCTGCTGTAATGTATCGAGAATGCCTGTCGTGACATCTGCGTTTAGCTCTGGTCTTCCCTCCTGATGATCCCCAGCTGGTGGCCTCTCGTCTGCTGCTGGTCCTTTCCCGCGAGCCATCTGATCGTCTGTAAAGTAAAAACTCTCGTAAGAACTCAGCGAAAAGTACTCAGGAGATCTAGGTGAAGTATTGAGGCGAGGGTCTGCCTCAATGATCTGGCCAGGAGGCGAGGGATTCTGGGTCTGACTCGCCTCGAGATCGGATGGGACCGGCTCGAGAAGAGTCATCCCAAGCCTGTGAAGACATACGCTCGATGCTGGACGGTCGAAAGCTCACAGAGTCTGAGCCGAAAAGCTGTCAAGACGTCATCTTCAATTTCAAAGGAAATTTCGGGAGAGCACGTTTTACGATTCAAATGGGGGAGAAATGCGAAAGCCGCGGAAACTCACGCCCCACAATCAAACACAAAGCAAACCCCGTTTTCACCAACTCAACCCTGACGAAGACCGTAAGAGTTCGGTCTTTTTATCTTTTCGGTTTTAGGGTTGTGATTAGCAAACGTTTTGTTTACGCGGGCTGAGCAAGCCAATAGGTGCCCGATAGTTTCCCCGAAACACTGGCCCAAATCCTTACACGAGACCGCTCGCACTCAGCCAGTATGGGAGTAAGTACGGACCGTTTCCGGCTACCCATTTTACTTAAGGACGGAGCCTTGCGCAGTGTCCTCTAAACCTCCCACTCTGTTAAGTAAACCCGGACCGTTTCCGACTACCCGAGCTTACCCACTGAGGAACAACGATCAAATGTATTGACCCAGTAGTATCCCGTGAGAAATACGGGGTTTGGGCTCTATCCTTAAGTGTCGGCTCTCAAGCTCGCGCACTCTGAGAAATGTACGGGGGTTACTCTCCCCAAATCACTTGAATCGATTTACGACTTTAAGTCAGATAGATTTAGCAGTCCCGATTTTAGTTTTGTTGTTTTTATGGTTTTTTCAGTCAACGTGTATCGATTTTTTTTCTTTTTATTTAAAAACCCTAAAGCATGCACCTAGGTTGCGAGTCCTAAGACTAACTACGCGGCACAAGCAGATAGAGTAAAAAACCTAAACAAGCATCTAGAAAAAAGCCCCGGAAAACCGATGAGCGATAAAAAGCCGCGGTGGGTGCCCTGATCCTCGGATACACGGTATCTGGCGAATCAGGCCTCGAAGAAAATGGGGGGGGGGTTTGTTTATTGTAATTACAACATCTCTCTCCCTTTCTCTCTCTTTTACAAAAATACCCTAACTACTCTGCCCTCTACAGCCGACTCATGAAGAAGGAGCCGGCCTCTGCTCTTTCAACTGATTCGGCTTCTGAAGAAGCCGGCTGATCCTGTAGGCCCTACAAAGATAGTTAGCAAAAGATCGATCGAGAAAGCCGCGAAAAGCCGCGAAACTGAGAAAGCCATAAGAAAACAAAAGAAAGACTCAGAAAACAGAACACGAAAAAGCCGTACGAAAAACTATACAAAAAATGAAACAAAGAGAAGAGAAAAATAAAATCACAAAGAAATGAAAAATAAAAAAGAATCTAACGCCTCCCCGGCAACGGCGCCATTTTGATGAGGCTAAAGAATCGGTTTCGTGCTTTTTATTGATGAAAGTGGTCGATGTAGCAAAAAGCCGCGAAACAAATTTTGATTCTTAAAACCTATCAAACAATTACAGTTCTCTTTCGGAAAACCGTTCACTAATTTTTTACCAGGCAAGTGTTCCTGGGTCGAACTCAAGGAGGCAGAATAAATTCCCTAGATTTTTATCTTCGTAGTTTTATTTTTTAATCTTCTCTAAGTGATCAAGTCAAAACCCCTTTTTATTGAATTTTATTTTTTTTATTTTTATTTGATTTTATTATTTTCAAAAAGGGAGATTTTTCAAATTATTTATTTATTGTATAATAGGTGGATATTATATAGGTGATACTATATAGTAGATTGAACGGGGTTCGAGCCGCGAGCTCGAACTACACAAGAAATCAAAACAAAGCAAGACGATCTTCGATGAAGTCAAAACACGTCGAAAACTCGTCAAAAATCCACGAAAACTTTATACTAGATAGGTGGGGTAGTTATGTAACTACCCTCAAGAAATCGTCCAAAAACGAAGTCACAAGAAGTAGAAACAACCTCTACAGCCCAGGGCATAAGCGCAAAGAAAAGCTATTTAAATTGTTCTCAAAATGGTCCTCAGGGACTGTTCTGTAGAAAAAGTACACAAAACTTTACATTTAGGTCCCTGTGGAGGGACCTAAATGCAATTATGTAAAACCTGGGGGGCGAAGATATATTCTGGAGACCTGCTGGGTTTATTATGCAAAATTTCCATTGATTCGTCTTCAACGGTCTCGATTAAGATTTGGCTGGAGCGGATCGGAAGGTTACGGGTGCGCCACGTGTCGCGCACCTGTGCTTCCCCTGTTCTTGGCCAGTTGAAGCAGCTGGCGAAGGGCTCGTCTTCTCCGAATTCTCGCGGCTGACCGACAACGACTTTGGCACGCCGGCGGGGCCAGAGGGGTGGCGCCTCCACCCATCGAGCTCGCCCGCGGAAGAGTAGTGGCGGAGGTTGCTCGGAGCGGTGGTGGAGAGTCGATGAAGATGGCGATCTAAGCTTCCTGGAGGTGGCTCTATTCCGACGAAGCTCCTTGGAGATGGCGTTTCATGACGAACTAAGCCTCCCAGATCGGAAGAGCTGGATAGCGATAATCTTGAACCTGCAATTAACAAGATAGGATGCTCGATTCGTGTTGAATCGGCCAACAGATGAAAGATCACAACCTCAAAACTTATAGAAAAAAATTCAGATGTCCAGAACATATATCCAACGTGTGAAGATGACGATGGAACGATGATCTATTTGAAAGCGAAATGGAATGATTCGAAAGGTGATTTTGAAAGGGCGTCTAAGCCTAATGATTAAGCTATCGAAAACAAGGATTAGCCACGCTAATCGTGGCTCGCAAATCGAGAAGAAAATCGAATGAAATGAAGGAAGAGGTCTGGGAGTTCCAAGATGTATTACCTGGAATGGCTGCTCGACGGCGACCCTTGACTGGAGCTCCGACGCACGCTGGGCGGCGATGCAAGGCCGATGAAGCCCTAGAACGATCCTCCGACGTGCCCTCCTCCTCGAAGCTCCTCCACGGCGCTGTCACCACCACGATGCGGCTGGAACGAAGCTTGGAAGTAGGGGGGTCGGACAACCTGGAGCTGGAGCTCTGGGTAGCTGGAAAGTTAGGTATGAATGGCGACCTTGGAGGCTTTATATAGGAGAGATTTCGTGGGCTCCAAGTTCGGATCGACGACCGGCGATGGAGTAGGTTGTTGGAGGAAGAGGATCGACGGCTTAGGTTGGTTGGAGTGGTTAGAAATCGCGTGGGAAAAATCAATGAAGTCGGCAGGTTGGTGCATCGGCGGCTGAACAACTCTTGGGGAAGAAGAACCCAGGTGCTGACAAGTGTCAGCAGCTGGTTGGCCTAAAAGCGAAATTACTTTGTAAAATAGATAATAAATAGTAGATAAGCTTATTTTAAATAACTATAAACACAAGAAATGTAAATAAATAAATTTTCTAATTTGTGGTATAAATACTTTTTATAAATAATAAATACTATTTAAAATATAAATATTATATTAATAAATATGTATTTATAAATAGGTTTTAGATTATTAATTTAATAAATAAATAAGTAAAAATTAATTTTATATTTTCTTAATTATTAGAATATTAAATAAGGTTTACACGAATTTTTATAGATTTTAATAAGTTAATTTGTATATATAAATAAATATGGTAAGTATCTGAGTAGTTCAGTTATACCTATATTTTGGGATTTTTGATTTTATTAAAATAATAAATAGTCTCCAAAAATATGAAATAAATTATGGTGAAACTACAAGATCAGGAAATAATTTAAAAATTAAAAAATTAAGAAAATGATGAATAGTGTATGTTACAGAAAATAAATAGCCCAGAAACCCGTTGTCTTTTGGTCCCAAAACCGACTTTTTGCAAACAGATTCCGAATTCGATGAAACCACCTTTATTAATTAGAGAATATTATTTTATGAACTTTAAAGGTGAGTAGAGTGAAATTGGAGTTCGTATGAGGAAGTTTTGATGTTCGGAAGTTGAGATTTTGACAATTTGCAGGCTGGGTTTCTTGGCATATATACAGGGTAATATTTTTAACTTATTTTAATATTTTTATATATATTTTTAGA
Source organism: Ottelia alismoides (assembly GCA_037367405.1). NCBI lineage: Eukaryota > Viridiplantae > Streptophyta > Magnoliopsida > Alismatales > Hydrocharitaceae > Ottelia > Ottelia alismoides. Next base: position 185,251 of record JAZKJV010008325.1, on the reverse strand, counting down.
AATAATTAGGAGAAGAGTTTGGTGAAAAATATGTTCATATGAATTAAAATTCTTTGAAGTTTTGTATTTATTTTATAAATAGTGAAAGGTGTATATGTGTGTATTAAATTATTTTTCTCTGGTTTTCTTTCCTTATCTCCCCCTACTTATTGGTTTGTCGACCAATCCATGCTGACTTGGTCTCGGGGGTTGGGTTATAAATATATCTTATAGCTATATTTATATTTTAAGTCATATTGTATATATATACATATATTCAATCTGCCTTTTTCTTTATTTTTCTGGTTCTTTATTTATTTACATGACTTTAGTGGTTAAAAGTGAATGTTTACACATGAATGGTGTTTTATTTAAATATGCGAATTAATGGATATTTACATGTATTTGTTAAGGGTTTTAAGACAAAATGCGAAAGAAAAGTTAATGAATCATGGATTCATCACCTGTAGAAAATCCAAAGGTCCATCCTTTACCAATCTATTGATCCTATCAACAGATAAATGACCAAGCCTTTGATGCCAAATCATATTTGAATGAATTTTTTTCTCCCTGGATCTTTTATGGTTTTTATTAGTGGTTGTAACATTCACTACATGCTCATTAATGCACAATTCATAGAGTCCACCAGAAGTCAAAATACCATCTGCAATATATTTATCATTGTGATTTATGACTAATTTATTACAGAAAAGGAATGAATATCCACTTCTAACTAGCTTAGATACATATATCAAATTCCTCCTGACTTCAGGTACATAAAGACACTCTTTAAGTACTAGGACTCTAACACTAGATAATGATAGCCGACAAGTCCCGACGGCGACTGCTGCAACACTTGCATCAGATCCCATCTGGATGACTATCTTCCCTTCTTCAAGTTTTCTAGTTTCCTGAAACAAATGCAACAAATTGCATACATGAACAGAAGCACCAGAATCAACAACCCAACTTCCTTCTCATCTAACGAGAAAACTGGATTCAATGATAAAAGTAGATTTCGTACCTGCTGGGGCTTTACCTATGTCGATCGACTTTAGGTAATTGATGAATTTCCATTTCATCACCATTATTCTATCATTTTGGCCTCAAAAACCCCAGCAATTGCATGTAAATAACATCAAATTGTACATAATAACATTCATCATTCATTGTATTAATTATACATTAAATAATGTGTTTAATGCCAAAATTATAGAATAAAGGGAAGAAAAGAAAAGGAATAAAATATTGAAGATATTTTATGACCCAAACCCTGAGACCAAGGCCAGCATGGAATTGGTCGACAAGGAATAAAGTAGGGGGAGATAAGGGCCAGTGTACAATAAATACCTCATTTATTCATGCATATATTTATGCAATTTTGACACCTATTTTGTACATAATTATTTATTCATCAAATAAAGAAACTTTGTTCATGAAAGTTGTAGATAATAATGCAAATAAAAATACAAAATTGAGTTTGTGTAAAAATAATACTCAGTATACATTTTATACACAAAATAAAAAACCAAAATCTCAACTTTACAGACCCATATCTTGCAAATAAAAACTCCAAATCACCCAAACTCACTTTAATTGTATATAGCTTTCCAAGAACTATTTAATAAAATTGGTTTCATAATTTTTGGAGTCCATCTGCAAAAGTTAGGTTTTTGGCCCCCATTAGGCAGCCTGCCTGATTAAAATATTCAATATATTCCTTGGCTATTATTCTTGTCAAATTATATTTCTAGAATTTTGTGAATAATGTATATAATACATGTACATACTAAAATTAGACTGAAACTAAAAGGGATTAATAAAATAAAATAGGCCTATGCAAGTTAGTAGGCAAAATACCTATGACCAAGAATGTATATAAATAAAAGGCGAAAACACTCTTTAATTTTTCTCTTCTTTTATATTTTTATAATAATGTAAATAATACATCTAACCTATTAAAAATGCAAATCCAAAATAAAACTCAAGAAAATACATTAAATAAATTAAGTACACAAAATACATAGGTAAAATACCAAGAAGAATACCTACACATACATATACCTATTTATTTAGAAATGAAAATAAACTCATAAAAATTAAATAAAAATACCTTTATAATCACAAAAATAAGTTATAAATTTAAAATCTAAGAAAATAGAATAATAAAATAAAATAAACAAAATAAAAATAAATATAAATAAATATACTTATAAATAAACTATTTTAATAAAATCGTAATATAATATATCAAAAAAATCAAAATAAATACTACATTAATTAACAAACATTTTTTATTTTATAAGTAAAATTAAATAAATTCATTTATTAGGATAAAATAATAAGTCAAATATGGGCTGACATGGCCCAATCAGCGTTCAACATTTTGTTGACCGCCTGGTCAACTCGACCCCCAGGCGGCTGAAGTGACGCGGCTGGTCTTTTCCGCCCGTTTTCTCCCTTTTTTCCCGCTCGACTCGTCCATCGTTGGCCATCGACGTCTTCTGACAAAATGATCCCTGATCATTGTACATCCCCACCATCAACCCAGATCAATCATTTAACCGGTCGATCCTTCGTGGCGTCCCGGTCAATAAGGGTACATACCCATGTCTCTAAATAAATCCTTCGACCTCCTTCCCCATTTTGGTCTCCCTTCGGTCGCTTTATACCCTCAATTCAAGCCCTTGGATGATACTCGTGACAGGGGGGTGCTCCTGGCAGTCTTAGACGGTCGGAGGAGTCGAAGGAAGTGCCCACGGCCGCCGCTCGCCGGAGGACCTGCTCCCTGGTCGACCACCAGGTATAAGAGCTGTTTTTATCTCGTTTTTAGCTTAGTTTTAGTTTTTAATCTTTAATCTAGCCTTTAGAATAATTAGTAGGACCTTAGGTGTTCGATTAGAATAAGATCGAAGTTCGTCGGAGTTCCTCTCCGGCGAACCTCTCTACCCTGATCGATACACGACTCGACCCCCGCTTCATCTCATTTCATTTCCCGACGCGTTCCTCGCTTAACCCACTCATCAGATCAACCAGAGCCTCGCCAGCTCTGCGAATCAAGGTCTACCTCCTCTGCTTCGCCGGACCTCGCCACCCCCAGTCATTCCTTCGCTTTTTACCCTTAACCCCTGGTCGAGGAAGACCCCCTCGAGCCCCTCATTCTTTTGGTGCAGGCCTGAAGCTGAACGGAGCCCCCTGGGGCTCGATTCAATCCCCTGAGAGGTTCCAGAACCCGCCTTTCTTCTCCGAGCTCGTTCAACCGATCTAGGGGGTCCTGGGCCTTCTAGAGTACCTCGTACAGTGCGCGCCACCTTGCCGGACGTTTGGAACCCATCGTTAGCAACCTGGAGCGCCTGGAGATGGAGAAATCAACGATCGAAGCGAGGGAAGACAGCTGTTCTTCCCTGTTCTTCGTGACGAGCAGTCACCGTCGGATGAAGGAGACGACCCCAGATCTAATCAGGACCGTCCGTGTAGCATATGCCTTGGCCGTGCGATCAGACTTCAGATGCAATCTCAGCCGCAGATCGTCGAAGGGGTATCGGGCTTCGAGGGCTCGACACGTGGATAAGTGGAACGCCCAAAGCCGTTGGATCACGCACCTTTGGGGGTAAATTTCAGACCTAACCCCCCTCTTTTTGTATTTATAGTTTAATGCTAAAAATAAAAAGTTACGTTGTAAATAAATTGTATAATTTGCATTACGCCCAATGGAGTTTATGTATTTGCATATTAGTCCCTCCGCGCCTCACGTGCAGTCCCACGTGAGGCGCGTGATTTTTGCACCTAAGCCCCGCCGAGTTTTGTTAATTGTAAAATGGCCCCGGAAATAAAAGTAAATGTTTATTTCTGTTGTAATTTTTGCATGGATGCCCCTGATAAATATTTTAATTGCAAAAATGCCCCTGCCAGGCCATATATTGTTCTATGCTTTGTCCATTTATTTTGTGCCTCATATTAACTCGAAAAATTTTGCAAAAATGGATATAAGCTCCTGTTAATGTACCCTTGCACGCCATATTTTTGGATTTTAATTTTGTTGAATTTTTGCATTTATTAAAAACCAAAAACATGCCTTTTATTTACTGTCTAGCTTATAAATACCAAAAAAATATTAAAAGACCTCGAAAAATTCCAAAAAATTCTCTAGTGTGTAATTTGACCTATTTTAGTGTCAGTTCAAAAATCCCTAAAAATCTCAAAAGGAAAACCTTAAAAATTCAAAAATACATAAAAAATTCAAAAAAATATATAAAATCAAAGAATAATCAAAAAAATATAAACTCAGCTCCTATCTCTTCTATAATCTGTATTTGAAAATAGAGTGGAAAAGTTTTGTGGCTGTTTGCTATTTTTGATTCCTATTTTACTTACAGCCAGTACCTATTTCACTATTTTCCTTTTTTTTCAGCTTTAAAAATACCAAAAACGATTTGAAAAATACCCAAAAATCACCAAAAAAGTAAAAAATTATGAAAATCCCAAAAAGATTTGATTTCTATATTTTTGAGTGTTTTTATATATTTTTATAAATATTTTATCACCCCTCTCTCCCCTTTGTATATATATTCCTCTATAAAAAATATAATAATACATATATATATATATATCCATATTTATTAATATATAAAATTCTAAAATGAAAAAAAAATAAAAAAAATTAGTATTATCTATATATATCTATATCTAATGTATGTATTATATGATATGTACTCACCCTCTATGGGTATACTTATATATTTAGATATTTATATTCTATAAATTATCTATATTACCTAATTATATTATTAAAATAAAAATAAAAAAGTATAAAAGATAAAAACCCACAAAAATAGGCTTCACCCATGGATGACTCTGCGGTATATGTATATCATAGGCTATTGCATTTTGTATTGCTCTCTGTGGTTCGACCTCTACATGCTTAGTCACTGTACATTTTGTGGTAGAGTAATAAATATTAATTCACATTTTTGGGACTTAATCCATTCATTCTTTCTTTGTGGGTTAATTGCTGATTAACATAGGTATTCTATGAGTGGTCGCCTCAGCGACAACATATTTATATCATTCATGGTGACCCTTGTAGAATTACTCAGTTATCAGATGGCGTCGTTGCCGGGGAGCAATGATTATAACCTACTTTATTTGTCATTCTTGTGTAAAATGTTTGATTTATCATTTATTTCATGAGCAGCTATTTCTCTTGTAATTAATCACCATGCTTATTGATTGATTTAAATTGTGATTAATTTCTTCCTGCTCTAGTTTAATCGATTAAACCTCTACTAGTGCAATCTTTTTGTGTCTTTGATGCGAGGGCCCGCCACGCGAGAATGGCTTCTTAGGGAGCCAAGGCAACCGAGCTTGGAGGAGGGTGCTCTTCACCTCATGATCACTTGGAGAGAGCATCAAGGAAGCAAGGAGCTGGGGATTAGATAGGTGTAGAATATTTACGATTATTTTTGTAATTTATGGTGAGAGAGAGATAATTTTGGCATGTAATTAAACATGACTCTACTCTTCACAATGAGGTCCAGTGCCCGGGTGATTGTTCACCTGGGGGCCTCATCGTGGCTTTCGAGTTTTCATCGCTTTCTTTTCTTCATTTTCCGAAGTTTTGAGCTTTCCGCCTTTCTTTTACTTTGTTTTGTGTGCTTGGAGCCCCTAGATGTAGGTTGCTTGACTCGGTAGCTAGGTCCAAACATTAATAAGAATGCATGCTCCTATAGTCTACTTCGTATGGATCTAGTCAAACTTAAACAAGCCGCTCATTTGTCTCTTAGCCCTTGTGCCACAACGAGCCCTGTAAAGCGCTTCCTCCTAAACTCAAGTGTGTTGAGCAGAGGAGGGGTGAGCCAAGACCGGACCCTTTGGGCTAGAGATGAATGAGCGACTTATGGTTCTTCACGCTAATAGCAGCTAATGTTTAGGGCAATTTTGTGCCTTGCATACCGACATGTAGATTGGTTTAAAAATTCTGTTCTGCATACCGCATTGAGAGAGCTGAAATGCATTGTATGTCTTCTAACTCAGCATGCATCATTCGGTTCAGTGGTGAGATTTCCATCGAGGAACCACTTGCACGGCTTTCCGCTATCTTCCTCTAATTTTGAGCACCTAGGACTTAAATGAGAATCTACAAAGACGTTAGGCACTGGTATGAAATAGACTCAAAAAAAAGTGAAAACCCAAAAATTAAAACAAGGGGACTGCTAAATAAACTTTGACCTTAATTAAAATCTGTAATGACTATCATTGTACCGGGTTCATAAAGCCCTCATTGTTTTCAGGTACCTTGGAGGGGGACCAAAACCCTACTCCCTTGAGCGAGTGCGACCCCCTAGGGATTAAAGCCAAAAACCCAGTCTGCAACTGCCTTGTGTATCGCCTGGATTTCCGAAGTAATGGCGCTCCTATCGTACGTAGGCGAGTAGGGCTTGGTACCAATGATGACTCTCTGTTGTGTAGAGCATCAACCCTGTCTGAAGTATTGAGCATAGGCCACGCCTTCACGGGGGTGTCTGTCTCATTGTCCTGCGTCCGAATAGGTTCTTGCACGCTTACGGGTGATTCCGTTGCGAGCGAGAACCGAAGTAGTGGTTTCGCCTATCGACTTCCACTCTCTATTTCTTTGGCTGAGTAGGGATCCAGGAAGGGTTACAAGGACTCCAAAAAGTACAGACTACAGGTTACACAGGAGGAGGACAAGTACGGGATACTCTTCTGGCAGTACTCTCTCTCCTATAGGGTAGCGTACTAAGGACTTGTTATAAGATATGCCTGAATTCACAACTTTAAAAATGAAAAGATAATAAATAGCCGAACTTTCACGGCTTCACATGGCATGAGTTGGTGAACCCGATTTTGTATTGTGTTTGTATGGATCTAGATTAAGGTTCAAAGCTCAACTCCCGCGCACTTGCGCACATTTTTGTTGTTTCTCCCTTTGACCACCCCGCTCAACCAAGCCCCTCTACTGTTTTACACTCCTTTTATTCGTCGTTGTCCATCGTATCTTTCTTCCAACATCCGATCTTCTCTTGTTCTTCGCGAACTTGAACCATGGATGGTTTCTGTCGGGGACCTTGCTGACACCTACATCGATTCCATGGACTCAACTCTTGCCAATAAGTTCGAGGCGATTCCCGAGAACCCGATCCGGACTTTACGGATCGATCTCCAGACTCCTCGTTTTCTACCTTTCTCTTGGCCACCCAATAAACTGGGATCACTTTTGTCCCACTTTCACCGTTGTGAATGGAAGTCGATTACAGTCTACATCCTTTTCCATTCACAACATGCTGGGGTTGACCCGAATTCCAGCTTCATCACGGCAACTGAACATTAATTGCAAGCGTTCTGATCAGAACTATCTCATTATGCTGATAGAAGACAGAGCGAGCCCTGGAGACTACTCCGGAATTCATTTCGTCTGACTCAGACCCTGACTGGCTCCAGGAGGAAAGGGTAAGGGTCAGCAGCCACCCCATCCAGAGGGACAGGTGCCAGATCAGAATCAAGTCAATGCACAGTTGCTGGCATCTATCCAGGCCATCCAGCAGCAGCTGACCAAGCAGGCCTCACACAGACAACATTTCAGGACATGTTGAATGATATGATGAACGAGACAACGGAGGAGGAGGCAGAGGCAGAGGAGGCAGGGGAGGAGGAGGTGGAGGTGGAGGTGGTGGTGCAGATGATGATGTAGAATTTCCACCACCACCAAAGCTAACCCTTAAAGAAACATACAATCCAGGAGACAGCCAGATGACCGAGTGGATCCTCATTCCACCGGTACACGCTCACTTGAGATGAAGCCCCAATTCATTTCTCTTCTCCCTACATTTCATGGAAACACCAGCGAGGAGCCGTACATTCACCTGCAGCAATTCTCTCACATTTGCCGTACTACGCACTATCCCAATGTCCTTCTGGACATTGTCAAGATGATGGCATTCCCATTCAGCTTACAGGACAAGGCCCTTTATTGGGTCAACCATCTGGGGAAGGTCGTGATGACCTGAGAGGAGTTGAAGTCCGCATTTCTGCACAAATATTACCCTCTAGGTCGGCTCAACCATATGCGAGCCCGTATCAGTAATTTCTCCCAAGGACCCCATGAAGTCAATACATGAAGCATGGGAAATATTCACCGACCTGCAGGAGAAGTGTCCCAATCATGATATTCCGAAGACCAGCTTGGTCCAGCATTTCTTTGGGGGACTAAACATTGAAAGCCAAAGGCTCGTAGACGCAGCATGTGGGGGATCTCACTTCAATAAGGATGAAGACGTAGTTTGGCAATTATTTGAAGGAATGGCCGAAGGAGAGGCCGCTCTCTCTTCATCCAAGGCGTATCAGAAGCAGCCCCAGATTCTTCAAAAACAAGTACACATGGCAACGTCCAAGGAAGCAGAGAGAGATGAAAGCTCCAACCTCAGTATCATCGGGGGGCCATCTCTCTAAAGTTGACATCATTGAGAAGCGATCACAGGACCTCGCGAAAGTCGCCGTGATCGAGAAGAGGACCCAGAACTTGGACAAACTTGATCAGATCAATAAGTACCTTGAACTGTTGGTGGGAACCATCAACTCTGTTCAGTCGTCTACACCATCGGAAGCTCCCGCTGAGAAGAAGGACGAGCAGCAACCGCAGCATCAGCCTCAGCCGAGCCAGCAGCCACCGGCAGTCCAGCACGTGTACTACGTGCAGGCGCCCGACCAGGGCCAGCCGCAGCAGCAGATGGTCGTGTACCAGCCATAGTTCCTGTCCGGACCTTATCCAGTCTTCCCACCACCACCCCTGATTCAGGAAGTGAACGGGGTATGGAGCAATTATGCACAGCCGACCCGTCCTCAGGGACAACCCCAGGGTCAGCAATTTGCCAATCGCCAATACCACCAACCTCAGGGTGGTCGTTTTGGACAATCCTCTCAACAGCACCAGCAGTATCAGCAGGCTCCCCAGTATTCCAATCAATGGAGGCAGAATTTTCCATACCAGCAGCAGCCGCAGTACCGTTATCCCCAGCCGTTTCACCAGTTTGCGGCTGCCCCGCCTCAACACTATCAACAATATCCTCCTCCCTCGTACCAACAACTTCAACTTCCTGCACCACCGCAGCACCACCAGCAACAACCTCCACACCCATCCAACCAACAGCAACGTGGTCTGCACGCTGAACCTACTGAAGCACCCCCTGTGAACCCGACCATGGATTGTCTGGCCCAACTTGTCAAAGGGCTAGCGGATATGACTAAGCGGCTTGACGACCTGACCGCCACCCAAACTACCATTTCGGCTCAGGTCGAAGCCAACCCCAATAATTTCAAGAAGAAAGAGCAGGTAGAATGTGATGTCCTGTCCGTGTCTGGTAATGATATTACTGTTTATTCTAATGCTGTTACTCTCAGGAGCGGTAGGGCCTTGCCTCCTCCTGCTACCAAAAGTGGGGTAAATAAAGAAACAGGTGGATCATCATCTTCCGCATCAGCCGTGCCAGCTCCAGGGGCGGGTGAGGAGGAAGAAGAAGGAGAAGCCAGTCCATCAATCGTGCATTTCTAGCAGCAGCCTCAGCCAAAAATACAAAAAAATTAGCAAAAGCAAAAACAACAAAAAGAAGCTTGTAGCCGAAGCGAAGCCGCACCAGCATTGGAGGAGCCGCCAGCAGCAGTCGATCCTTCGCCAGCCGATGGAGCAGACGCTACTCTTTTTGATCGCCCTGCAGCACCAGCATGTCAAGACACAGCTTGTACTCCTTTTTGTAGTTTGGATGTACAACATTCTATGGGCGATGATTTTGATGTAAATAAGAACACTCATTTTCCTGTCAGTGATGTACATATTCCTTTTCCTCATGCAATACAAAAATCCCAAAAAATTGCAAAATGAAAAAAGGCATTGTCTGATCCAGGTGTTGTGGAAATTTCAGATAAGTTGACTATTGAGATTCCTTTGTTGAAAGTCGTGGAGTACATGCCAGCTGTAAAGAAAGGACTAAAGGAGGTATGTAGCAGCAAGCGTCGCCCATCAAGAAAGAACAGACGCCAGCAAGTTGAGAAGCATGTCCTCACCTTGGCCACGGTAGCAGCTATCAGTAACCTCCCGCAGAAAAAGCAAGACACAGGAGCACCTCTGATCAGTTGTGAGATTTTTGACCAGGTCTTCGAGCGCACTCTCCTTGACAGTGGATCTTCCATCAACCTTCTGCCCTCATCCATAATGCAAGAATTCAGGCTGGGTCCGCTCAAGCAGACACGCATGATCCTTCAGTTCGCTGACCGATCCGTCAAGCGGCCCCGAGGTCTTTTGGAAGACGTCGTAGTTAAAGTGCAGGAGTTGCAATTCCCAGCTGATTTTGTTGTCTTTGATATGGACTCGCCTGCACCCCTACTCCAGACCCCTATCATCCTTGGCAGACCATTCCTTTGTACTTCAGGTGTCGTGGTTGATTACGGGTCTGGCAAGATTACTTTCAGCTCGAACACCCAGCAGATCACGATAAACATGAACAGAGAGCCGAATGCCACAACTGATGAGAGCCAGGCAGCATCAGAAGCAGACTGTGATTTTATTGCAGAGATCAGAGATTCATGCTTGTCATTGGATGATCCATGGACCCGAGAAATCCTCACTCTTGAGGAGGACTCGGAAAGTGCAGTCAGCGTATGCTCTGACGATTCATGGGAGACATATTCTCAGATGCAGGCGCATCTCTTCGAGCAGTCGCTCCAGACCGAACACGATCAGCTTAGCGCAGACCCGTTCGACACATCATCAGGATCTCAACAACATGATGAGGATGGTGGCAGCTTCAAGGAAGTACATCCCACCACCAGCATAGTCTCTGAAGTGACAGATAAAGTGGACAGGTCAAAACCAGAACTCAAGCCACTTCCTGCAGGCCTGAAGTATGCTTTCCTTGCGGGTGAAGAACAAATGTATCCGGTCATCATCAGCAGCAAGCTGAATCCGGATCAGGAATCTCGTCTTCTCGAAGTTCTAGAAAAGAACCGCAAGGCACTTGGTTAGAGCGTATAAGATCTCCGAGGGATAAATCCATCCTTGTGTTCACACCACATCTATCTAGAAGAAGACGCCAAGCCGTCCCGCGAATTCCAAAGAAGGTTGAACCCTAACCTCCGGGACGTCGTCATGAAAGAAATAACGAAATAGTGTGATGCAGGCTTTATCTATCCCATCTCCGACTCAAAATGGGTAAGCCCACTGCATGTAGTTCCGAAGAAATCCGGGCTTACCGTGGTTACAAATGACAAAGGAGAGGAAATTTCCACTCGGGTACCAACATCCTGGCGGGTGTGTGTTGACTACCGCCGTCTCAATACAACAACTAAGAAGGACCACTTTCCCTTGACCTTCATTGATCAAGTTTTGGAAATAGAGTTCTTCTGCTTTCTGGATGGGTATTCCGGATACAACCAAGTGGCGATCGCCCCTGAGGATCAAGAGAAGACTACCTTTACTTGCCCGTTCGACACCTACGCCTTCAAGAGAATGCCCTTTGGTTTGTGCAATGCACCTGCAACCTTCCAAAGATGCATGTTAGCAGTCTTCGCCGAGATGGTAGGCAGTTTTCTCGAGGTGTTCATGGACGACTTCTCTGTCTATGGTGATACTTTCGATTCCTGTCTTGAGCACCTAGACAGAGTGCTTCAGAAATGCCGAGAAGTCAATCTAGTGCTTTCATGGGAAAAGAGCCACTTTATGGTCACTGAAGGGATTGTGCTGGGCCACGTCGTTTCCAAACGTGGCATGGAAGTCGACCCAGCGAAGGTGGATGTCATTTCAAATCTTCAGCCACCTCAGTCAGTGAAGAATGTGAGGTCATTCCTAGGGCATGTGGGATTCTGCAGGCGATTCATCAAGGATTTCAGCTGCATCGCCCGACCTCTGACAAAACTTTTGTGCAAGGAGACTGAGTTCATTGTTGATCAGCCGATTTTCCTTGCTTTCAACCAGCTGAAGGAGCTTATCACTCAGGCTCCAATCTTACAGCTGCCCGACTGGACTCTTCATTTTGAGATAATGACCGATGCATCAGACTTTGCAGTCGGGGCTGTTCTTGGGCATAGGAAAGACAGAGCGCCCTACGCCATTCACTATGCCAGCAGAACATTAGACGAAGCACAAAGAAATTATACTATGATAGAGAAAGAACTGCTGGCTGTGGTTTTCGCCCTCGAGAAGTTCAGATCCTATTTGTTGGGATCAAAAGTTAAAATCTTTACAGACCACTCTGCTATCCGGTACCTACAGCAGAAGAAGGATGCCAAGCCAAGACTGATTCGTTGCATCCTTCTCCTCCAGGAATTCGATTTGGAAATTAAGGACAAGCCTGGAGTTCAAAATGTGGTACCAGACCATCTCTCCAGAATAGAGCAGCATGAATCTCCTCTGAACAGTGCACCCATCACAGAAACCTTCCCTGACGAAGCCATCTTAGTAGTGGATTCTCTTCCTTGGTATGCAGATATAGTCAACTACCTCGCCTCTGGGGTAACACTGGCGGATTGGATGAAAAACCAGAAGAACAAATTCATGTCGACCATCCGATTCTACCAATGGGAGGATCCTCTTTTATTCAGGGAAGGAGCAGATTGCATTTGGCACAGGTGCATCCCTCAGACGGAGCAATCTAGTGTCCTCGAGCATTGTCACTCGCTCAAATCTGGTGGACACCATTCTGGAGATCAGACGGTAGCCAAAGTACTTCAGTGTAGCTTCTGGTGGCCCACTTTATTCAAGGATGCAGCTGAATTTGTCAAGCGATGTACTGACTGTCAGCGAATGAAAGGTACACTTACTGCCAAAGATTCAATGCCCCTGAAAATCATTCAGATAGTAGATGTTTTCGATGCATGGGGCATTGACTTCATGGGACCTTTCCCTAACAGTCAAGGTTTTGAGCACATCCTTCTTGCCGTCGATTACGTGAGTTGTTGGGTTGAAGCTATCCCTGCTCGAGCCGCCGACAACCGTACCGTCTGTCAGTTCCTAAAGAAGAACATCATTTCACGGTTCGGATACCAAAAATTCTTATATCAGACGGGGATAGCCACTTTATTAACAAAGAGGTTCAGAAGTTAACGAAGGAGTACGGCATCGATCATCGTGTCGCGTCTCCTTACCATCCTCAGACCAATGGCATGGCAGAGCTATCAAACAGAGAAATCAAGACTATCCTGCAGAAACTTGTTAGGCCAAACAGAAAGGACTGGTCTCAACTCTTGGACTCGGTCCTATGGGCTTACCGAACCGCCTACAAGTCTCCCTTGGGCATGTCACCCTATCGTCTTGTATATGGAAAATCGTGCCATCTGCCTGTGGAAGTAATTCACAAGTCTCTTTGGGAAATCAACAGTTGCAATTTGGACTCACGCAAAAGTGGTTAGAAGAGAAAAGACGATCTGAACAGGCTCTTGGAATTCCGAGACTATGCATACGATAACACCTTGATGTACAAGGAGAAGATGAAACGCTGGCATGACCGACACATCAGACGAAAGACCTTCGATGTTGGACAGAAAGTGTGGTTATTTGATGCAAAGTTGCGGATATTCCCGGGTAAATTAAAGAGTAAGTGAACATGGCCATTTAGAGCTTGTGAAGTACGTGACAATGGAAGTATTGCAATATCAGAATTGTCCCCTGACGCACAACCCTTAGTCGTCAACGGCCAACTCCTGAAGCCTTACTTAGAACCAGATGCATTCTTGGCTGTTGTTGACTCTATCCAACTCGTGCAACATGATGACATCCCCACAACATCTGCAGCATCAGAAGATTCAGACGATGTACTCCAACCACTGTTTATCTGATTTTCTTCTTTTCTTCTTTTCTTCTTTTCCTTTTCTATTTTCTCTTTGTATCAAAAAGGTGCCGCCCTTGTAGACAGTTTTCTATACTTAGGACGTACTTTGTCCTAAGTATAGGGGGGATGTGCGCCCTGAGTTTTTCATTTCATTCCGATCCTCTCCATTGTCTCCTCTTCTTGTCTATACTTAGGAGTATCCTACCTTAAGTAAAGTGGGAGACAATCTGAGTACGATCTGTGTATTCCCACCCTTGACCCTCCCTGCTTTCTCTACAGTTTGCTATACGTAGGACTACTTGATCCAAAGTATAGGGGGGACGGTCAACTTCTCATTCATTCATTTCATTCATATAGATTTTTTTAGATCTGTCTATACTCAATACGAGTTATGTCTTTGCTTTTTCTTTCGACCTATGAGGACATAGCTCAAGCTAAGTATAGGGGGGTCGTATATACCATGTATATACTATAAGCCATAACTCATACTGAAAAATAAAATATATCACCCCAGTATAAAATATAATGTAAAAAGTAGTCCTATAATAATAAAAGATGATTGTGAGCTCCTCAGGCTCTTTGTACTTATACTGATTATTAAGTCAGGAAAAATGTTTAGTGAAAGAAAGTTTTCTTTGAAAAACCTTGTGAAAATTGTTTGAAAATAGTGTGTACAAGTATTCAACCTTTGAGAAAATTAGTTTTGTGTGTAAAATTTATTTTCTTTGCGGGAAATCAAAATGTGTGAAAATCAGTGTGCAAATGATTATAAAAACTTGATTGTCAAAAATTGTTTTGAAAAACCTATCTATGCTGTGTAAAACCTTTGTAAAATCATTTTCAAATACGTGTACATGTTTGCAAAATTATTTTGGACTAAAGTTTTCAAAACTCTTGTGAAAATGATTCTTGAATAAGTCTGAGGAGTCTGCACAAAAATCTCTTATACAAAAATAAGCATAATCCCAAATAAAGCTTATAAGAGCCAAAATCATATTATACATCAAATATAGTTTTCTTCTTTTGTATATACTGATTAATAAATCAGGTTAGATACCTATACAGTATGATTTGAAAAATAGTGTGAACTATTTGAAAAATTTGCTGTGAAATGTTTTCAACCTGTGTAAAATTGTTTGGATTGCAAAACTTTTCTTCGTGTGAAATAAAGGATTTGAAAAACCTATGTGCAAATGTTTTGAAAATTGTTTGTCAAAATTATTGTGAAAAATGTATATATAGTGTGTGAAAAAGCTTTGCAAAAATAGTTTTCAAATGTGTGTAAATGATTGCAAAAAAGTATCGTGTACTATAGTTTGCAAAAATTATTTTCAAACTAGATCTGAGAAATAAGAGCATTATTACAATACTTATAACTGGTAAATAAAACACATAAAATTCTTTCTGGACAACTTAAATAAACTACTTCATTAAAACATGTAGAGTCTTTACAAATCCATTTATTTTGTAAATAAAGCGGCCCGCCCGTGTAAATATTCGTGTATACCTTTGTATGTGTCAAGCTTTCTACTCTCAAAAAAAAATTCTTTGTGTAAAAAGATTCTTTGATTCTTTGTGAAAAATTGCATCATTCATTGTGCATAGCATAAGCATACCATTCATATTCTTTTTGAGTGAGCTTGATGATTGAATCGGTCTAATAAAGTCTCAAATTGGAGCTTGGTTAGACCTTACCGCACCTAACTGCACTGGAACCTTACGGGAACTAGGTTTAAGGTACTTCAGGTCTATACAGACTTAATTCTTTGAGAAATCAGGGCTGGGTAGTCACCTCAGTGGACTAACTAGAACTTTTCGAAACACACGTATGACTCTTGTCGACCATGACCTAACTTGGACACTTGCACCTTTCACTTGGCTCAACTCAGTTGGAATGGTGAGGGGGTTGGATTTGCCAGTCTGAGACGCACACGGGTGGAAACATTCGTCCTCGTCTAGGGAGGGAAGTGCACCCCAACCTGGTCCAATAGCAATGAGGTCTAAAGACAGGAGATTGTGGGTTGCGATAAAGCATCAAAAGAGGGATAGTCTACTGGCTCAAGGGGAAAAACTCCTTATGTAAATGCTGCTGTGCATAGTATTTCGAAAAAAAAATGGTCAGGCTTGTACAAAAATAAAATGCCTGCAAAGTATGTACATATGTTGTAAAGCCAATAAGCAAGCTTGAGTTCCAAAGTCAAATATGTGAGCCTGCAGCTGGATGACTTGACTACACTGGTCTTGCATCCCAGGATAGGTAGCTACACTGGCTACCGTCCATTTTTCTCTTTACCCCCTCCTCTTGAGTTGGTTGCCACTTGAACTTAGAAGGGAATACCCTGCTCCTCGAGGAAAGAGCGGTTGGATTGGGGAATCATTGGGTTGTCATTCTGGAGAAGTCATTTCCTTTATCATTTTAGTTGGGGAGAGCCACTATCACTTACAGTGTACAAGTCAGCTTCATAGTTATAAGGGTTTGCGTATGATGTAGACCAGTTCTGACCAGGCTATTGAGGTGGGTTGAACCGAGTTCTGTGACTATCGAAGGCTGTTGTATTTTAGAGCTGGTTCCCGACTAGGTTCCACACACATCTACACCCAAGGTCTGACAGGAGCTCCAAATTCAGATTTTATAAAGACATGCATTGCACTAAGAGCACCCTATTCACTCTATCCTTCTTTAATTGTCCTTTTTCTTTTCTTTATTCTTTTTGTACTTATTGCATAAGTGTTTGCTAGGGACTAGCAAAGGCAAGTATAAGGGGTGATGAATCTCCATTTCATCACCTTTATTCTATCATTTTGGCCTCAAAAACCCCAGCAAATGCATGTAAATAGCATCAAATTGTACATAATAGCATTCATCATTCATTGTATTAATTATACATTAAATAATGTGTTTAATGCCAAAATTATAGAATAAAGAGAAGAAAAGAAAAAAGAATGAAATATTGAAGATATTTTATGACCCAAACCCCGAGACCAAGGCCAGCATGGAATTGGTCGACAAGGAATAAAGTAGGGGGAGATAAGGGCCAGTGTACAATAAATACCTCATTTATTCATGCATTTATTTATGCAATTTTGACACCTATTTTGTACATAATTATTTATTCATCAAATAAAGAAACTTTGTTCATGAAAGTTGTAGATAATAATGCAAATAAAAATACAAAATTGAGTTTGTGTAAAAACAATACTCAGTATACATTTTATACATAGAATAAAAAGCCAAAATCTCAACTTCACATACCCATATCTTGCAAATAAAAACTCCAAATCACCAAACTCACCTTTAATTGTATATAGCTTTCCAAGAACTATTTAATAAAATTGGTTTCATAATTTTTGGAGTCCATCTGCAAATGTTAGGTTTTTGGCCCCCATTAGGCAGCCTACCTGATTAAAATATTCAATATATTCCTTGGCTATTATTCTTGTCAAATTATATTTCTAGAATTTTGTGAATAATGTATATAATACATGTACATACTAAAATTAGACTGAAACTAAAAGGGATTAATAAAATAAAATAAGCCTATGCAAGTTAGTTGGCAAAATACCTATGACCAAGAATGTATATAAATAAAAGGGGAAAACACTCTTTAATTTTTCTCTTCTTTTATATTTTTATAATAATGTAAATAATACATCTAACCTATTAAAAATGCAAATCCAAAATAAAACTCAAGAAAATACATTAAATAAATTAAGTACACAAAATACATAGGTAAAATACCAAGAAGAATACATACACATACATATACCTATTTATTTAAAAATGAAAATAAACTCATAAAAATTAAATAAAAATACCTTTATACTCACAAAAATAAGTTATAAATTTATAAATTAAGAAAATAAAATAATAAAATAAAATAAACAAAAACAAAATAAATATAAATAAATATACTTATAAATACACTATTTTAATAAAATCGTAATAAAATATATCAAAAAAAATAAATAAAAATCAGAAATAAATACTACATTAATTAACAAACATTTTTATTTTATAAGTAAAATTAAATAAATTCATTTATTAGGATAAAATAATAAGTCAAATATGGGCTGACATGGCCCAATCAGCGTTCAGCAATTTGTTGACCGCCTGGTCAACTTGACCCCCAGGCGGCTGAAGTGACGCGGCTGGTCTTTTCCGCCCGTCTTCTCCCTTTTTTCTCGATCGACTCGTCCATCGTTGGCCATCGACGTCTTCTGAGAAAATGATCCCTGATCATTGTACATCCCCGCCACCAACCCAGATCAATCATTTAACCGACCGATCCTTCGTGGCGTCCCGGTCAATAAGGGTACATACCCATGTCTATAAATAAATCCTTCGACCTCCTTCCCCATTTTTGTCTCCCTTCGGTCGCTTTCTACCCTCAATTCAAGCCCTTGGAGGATCCTCGTGACAGGGAGGTGCTCCTGGCAGTCTCAGACGGTCGGAGGAGTCGAAGGAAGTGCCCACGGTCGCCGCTCGCCGGAGGTCCTGCTCCCTGGTCGACCACCAGGTATAAGAGCTGTTTTTATCTCGTTTTGAGCTTAGTTTTAGTTTTTAATCTTTAATCTAGCCTTTAGAATAATTAGTAGGACTTAGGTGTTCGATTAGAACAAGATCAAACTTCGCCGGAGTTCCTCTCCGGCGAACCTCTCTACCCTGATCGACACACGACTCGACCCCCGCTTCATCTCATTTCATTTCCCGACGCGTTCCTCGCTTAACCCACTCATCAGATCAACCAGAGCCTCGCCAGCTCTGCGAATCGAGGTCCACCTCCTCCGCTTCACCGGACCTCGCCACCCCCAGTCATTCATTTTCTTTTTCCCCTTAACCCCTGGTCGAGGAAGACCCCCTCGAGCGCCTCATTCTTTTGGTGCAGGCTTGAAGCTGAACGGAGCCCCCTGGGGCTCGATTCAATCCCCTGCGAGGTTCCAGGACCCCCTTTCTTCTCCGAGCTCGTTCAACCGATCTAGGGGGTCCTGGGCCTTCTGGAGTACCTTGAACGGAGCGCGCCACCTCGCCGGACGTTAGGAACCCATCGTCAGCAACCTGGAGCACCTGGAGGTGGAGAAATCAACGATCGAAGCCAGGGAAGCCAGCTGTTCTTCCCTTTTCTTCGTGACGAGCAGTCACCGTCGGATGAAGGAGACGACCCCAGATCTAATCAGGACCGTCCGTGTAGAAGATGCCTTGGCCGTGCGATCATACTTCAGATGCAATCTAGGTCGCAGATCGTGAAGGGGTGTCGGGCTTCGAGGGCTCGACACGTGGATAAGTGGAGCGCCCAACGCCGTTGGATCACGCGCCTTTGGGGGTAAATTTCATACCTAACCCCCCGCTTTTTGTATTTATAGTTTAATGCTAAAAATAAAAGGTTACGTTGTAAATAAATTGTATAATTTGCATTACGCCCCCTGGAGTTTATGTATTTACATATTAGTCCCTCCGCGCCTCACGTGCTGTCCCACGTGAGGCGCGTGATTTTTGCACCTAAGCCCCGTCGGGTTTTGTTAATTGTAAAATGTCCCCGAAAATAAAAGTAAATGTATTTCTGTTGTAATTTTTGCATGGATGCCCCTGATAAATATTTTAATTGCAAAAACGCCCCTGCCAGGCCATATATTGTTCGATGCTTTGTCCATTTATTTTGTGCCTCATATTAACTCGAAAAATTTTGCAAAAATGGATATAAGCTCTTGTTAATGTACCCTTGCATGCCATATTTTTGGATTTTAATTTTGTTGAATTTTTGCATTTATTAAAAACCAAAAACATGCCTTTTATTTACTGTCTAGCTTATAAAATACCAAAAAAATAGTAAAAGACCTCAAAAAATTCCAAAAAACTTCTCTAGTGTGTATTTTAACCTATTTTTGTGTCAATCCAAAAATCCCTAAAAATCTCAAAAGGAAAACCTTAAAAATTCAAAAATACACAAAAACTTCAAAAAAAATATATAAAATCAAAGACAAATCAGGAAAATATAAACTCAGCTCCTATCTCTTCTATATTTTATTATCTGTATTTGAAAAATAGAGTGGAAAAATTTTGTGGCTGTTTGCTATTTTTGATTCCTATTTTACTTACATTCAGTACCTATTTCACCGTTTTCCTTTTTTTTCAGCTTTTAAAAATACCAAAAACGATTTGAAAAATACCCAAAAATCACCAAAAAAGTAAAAAATTATGAAAATCCCAAAAAGATTTGATTTCTATATTTTTAAGTGTTTTTATATATTTTTATAAATATTTTATCACCCATCTCTCCCCTTTTGTATATATATTCCTCTATAAAAATATAATAATAATAATAATAATATAGATATATATATATCCATATTTATTAATATATAAAATTCTAAAATAAAAAAAATAAAAAAATTAGTATTATCTATTTATCTATATCAAATGTATGTATTATATGCTATGTACTCACCCTCTATGGGTATACTTATATATTTAGATATTTATATTCTATAAATTATCTATATTACCTAATTATATTATTAAAATAAAAATTAAAAAAATAAATATAAAAGATAAAAACCCACAAAAATAGGCTTCACACATGGATGACTCTATGGTATATGTATATCATAGGCTATTGCATTTTGTATTGCTCTCTGTGGTTCGACCTCTACATGCTTAGTCATTGTACATTTTGTGGTAGAGTAATAAATATTAATTCACATTTTTGGGACTTAATCCATTCATTCTTTTATTGTGGGTTAATTGCTGATTAACATAGGTATTCTATGAGTGGTCGCCTCAGCGACAACATATTTATATCATTCATGGTGACCCTTGTAGAATTACTTAGTTATCAGTAATCCAGGCAATTACGCCTCCAGTGCCCCGGCTTCTTGCACTAGTGATAGGCATCGGTTTTCTTTGATGCCATTAGAGTGGATGCATTGGAAGATGAGCCAACACCTTGTCCCTTCTTCTTTCTCTTCTAGGCCGGGCCCTTCCGAGAACCTTGCTTCCGATCGTGCTTCCCTCTGACCTATGCAACCATTGCACTGCCAGCGGGACCATCTTTCTTCATTACGTCTTCTGCAGACTTTAATGCAGCAAGAAGCCCAGCATTTGTCAATTCCAGCTTGTTCTTGTGGAATGAAATCACAAAGTTATTGAAAGACTTGGGCAACAGCATCAAAATGAAATCAGATTGCATGTCTTCATCCATGGTTGCCCTAAGAGTTTCTAGCTCCGACAAGTACCCAAACATTTTGAGTACATGTTCATGGACCGAAGTTCCTTCCTGCATCTTGCAGCGAACGAGTTCTTTCATAACGTTGTATCGCTGGATGCGGTTAATGTCACCAAACATATCTTTCAGATTCTGTATTATCTCTTGGCAAGTACTCATTTCCACATGTTGTTTCTGAAGAACATTGGAGAGAGAACCCAAGATATAGCATCTAGCCATGATCTTCATCATACTTGTCATTGTATGTTTTTTCTTCCTTTGATTTAGGGTTATCATGCTTGTCTTCTGAGAGCACATAACTTATGCGCTCAGCCGAGAGAACAAGCTCCAAATTACGGATCCAATCCGAGTAATTCAGTCCGATCAACTGGTTGATCTCCAAAAGCCTTCTTAGTGGGTTCATGGACATCATTTTCTGAAATTAAGAATGCACTATATTAGAACATATAATCATATATTCAATTTATGATATTTGATTAAGGCATTTTAAATCAAAATAGTCTTGCTCTGTCAACTATGAAAGTTTATTCCCTTAATCACTTTCAAAGTAAGAGATATACTTACCACTATATCTCAAGCAAGAACTGGGATCTCCTCTTTATCTTTGTCATATCCCAATAATATGAGAACCTATGACTCCAATAAAGAGAAGCGGGAACACATTCCGCCTTGCAAGTCCAACTTGCATTTCCCAATTTGGTCTTTAATACCCGGGCCCACCACCCCTAAGGTGATGTTGACCCATCATTAATTGAACCAACCGTCAACAGGAATACAAGTCGCTATGCGCAATCCAATATCGCCCCAATAATATGAGGACCCGATATTGGGGTGACTACACATACGTCCTTACTCTTTCGAGAAGCGATGAGTCCGATCCAAATGGATCATATGCAGGAGTTGTCACTTCGGACAGGCGTCTCTTACATATAATATCTGGCGACGAAACCCTTCGCCTTGACGGGAGACCATGGATGTCACATGTATGATCCTCCATCTCATATTCAAATTTTAATTAGTTATTATGAATCATATTCTTGTAATCAGTTCATCCAAGGGAATCAACAACTCTATTCATAATAGAGTGTTTTAGTTGGACATAATTAATTCAATCATATTAAATTAATTATCAATCCAATTCAATCAACAAAGTTGATTGTTTTACTTGAATATATATGGTATTATTCTCAAAGTACGTATTAATTCGAATTTTTAATAATTAGAAAATACATCTTGATTTCTTCGGCATTATCAAGTCCCTACCCGCTGTCATGGCCAGTACCGACGAGAGTGGGACGAACCACATACGTTCCAATCCGCTACCCCAGCGATCTCCGACTAGACACCATATCCGCCTCGGGAAAGGATAATGCCAAATAGAATAATTTGCACTTGAGATGATCATCGGTTCTTCAACTGAAATTATACCATATAGTAATAATCAAAACATTTTTTATTATAAGGAAATTTTCTAGACAAATTCCCAATCCTATTCAAGCAAGGAGTTTGATGATTGTGTTTCCAATTATGATCAAGATCAAATCTAGTCAATTTATTGGTTGAGGCCAAGTTAATTAAGGAAATAATCATCTTCCAATATTTATCAAATATTTTTCATAATTATTTCTTGAAATTAACAATTAATTTCATTAATTGTCAATCACATGGTTCTTGATTAGGACTATAATTTCAGAAGTGACCTTTACTAAAATTAACATATCTCAATCAATTTAAATCCAAATTAGTCCAAATTAGACAAAATCAATTTTCAAAGATTGCTAATTTGATTCAGGACAGAACCTAAGCGATATTTCATGCATTTTGAGACAGATATAAACAATAATTAACTCATTAATCATGTTAAGATTTGCAGTTCACGCAACAGTGCATACATGTTCATTAAAACAACCATATCTCGAGCAAACGGAATCCAAATTACGTAAACTCAGATCCTATGATTTCCTTATTTAATGGGGAAAAAATACAAGTGATTAATTCGTGTTTAAACATTTTAAACAGGGCCGAATTTATTCACTAAATAGAAGTGCGAAAATCAAATGCGACAAAAACTTTCGCGACCTCTACGAACCCAAGTTGTCCTAGGTTTGCGGATCGTATCCAAAACCTTTGACCTAAGGCTCTGAAACCACTTGAAGGATTTGGAATAATCCTCAACTGCATCATGGAAGCGTGAGCGTCGTATCGTATACGATGAAGAACGACTAGTCGTACTAGTTGTTCGGTGCTGCGGAATTTAAAATTTTTTCATGCGATGAAACCACATGATCCAAGAACAATTCTCATATCGTTTCATCTATAACCACAACAAGTATGAAGGAATACCTCTTGAAGCGTGGTTGATCGAGTCTCTACGAAAAGAGACCTCCTGTCTCAAGTCCGATCCTCAGAGAAGAAGCTTGCGAGCGCGGGGATGAGTCCGTGATCCTCGCAATCCAACAAGTTGATCCAAGCACGGCGAACTCCTGATCTCGTCGTATGAGATCAATCGTCTCCTTCACGAGAGTAGCACTCCAAGAAGACGGAGAATTGTAGAACGTCGAAGCGACAACACGGTGGCGGAGGCGACGACGGCTATCTCCCACCAGGGTATGGTGGACGGCCACCAAGAAGAGGGAGAGAGGGGTGACGTGTGGAGAGAAGAAAGAGAGAGAGAGAAGTGCTTCAAAAGCTTAGCCCTAGAGAGCATGGCATGCCTCTCTATTTATAGGATTTTGGGATCCATGGATCTCAATCCATGGGACTCATAAAATCAATGGTTGAGATTGATTTATGATCAATCCGATTGTCAAGATGGTTGTTGGTAAAAGCCAACAACTTATGATTTAATTTAGATCAAATATATTTGACAAATCAAATATACATCAATCCTAAAATTAAACCAATCAAATAAGAAGGCAAATTCTATGGAGATCTCAATCCCATTGGAATATAGTGGACAACCACTTATTTCCAAGTGGGGCAATCTCATGAAATCTCATGAGATTGTATATCTCCATGAAATTGTCTATTATTTAATTCAACAACTTTTGTTGTGATTTATTCTTCAAAAGTAATTCATAATTAATTTTGAGAATATCGCAATTTTGCCATTGTAAAATTGCGAATCATATTCACAACCCAAAATAAAATATAATTTACATTGTCAATTAATTACACAATGTGTATCCAATACATATTAATAATTAATCAACAAATATAAATTATAATTAGCTCTCTCTAATACATTATAAATCACATTTATAATATATTATGAATAATTGGATTTTGCTATCCACATTATCTTTATCCATAATAATTAAATTATATTTAATTATATTGGATAATGTCCACACACATCAAGATAATTAAATCACATTTAATTATCAATTTCTTAATGCTTAGATCTTATGGAATTATTCTTGAACCCTTCAAGAATAATGCGATTTCTCCGCTGATACTTGGAGATAAGGACTGGGTGATTGTATTATTCCACGTATAGTGACTTGGATATTGAGATCACATATCAAATCCAGATCCCATTGACCTCTTATAGATGCTTGATTAAATCAAGACCATCTACCTAATCTTCTCATTGCATCTGAATCTCATTCAGATCAATGTCCAATACATGGACTAAGATTAGGTTACTTCTCTATTGAGAGGAGTCACTAAAATCCAGACCTGTTTCATCACTCCCTCGGAATGGAAGCGTCATGGTTATACAATCGTTTATGATCAAATCACCCTCAGGTATTCCCAACACCTGTACATCCTGCATACTGGAAGACCTATGATCATCCTGGAGATATAGATCACTTTTACACTGTCATCTTCATGGTTTGATCACTAAGTTTCTCAATCTTGATCCTTGGGATTTGGTACAGATCATATGCTTTCACAAAGCATATATCTTACCTTCAAATTCATGTCATGCTTCCAAAGTATGACGACCATGCATGGAATTTGATCAGTCCCAATACCTCATGAGTAAGCTCATGTCTCTCGGTCCACAAGTGAACTTGTATGATCCCCTTGAGAGATCGTATTACTCATATGCCCTTACATGCACACCAGCTCGTCGGTGTATAGACCTTGGTTAGGTCATCAACCTATTGGTCTGCCAAATGTACATACTCAGACATATAGCAACACATCTGTCTCTGGTCTGAGGATGTGTTCCTATGTTGTGACAGCATTCAACATAGGTCTTTGGTTATCTCGATCTCGTAAGTCAACCCATTGACTCAACTAGTCTGATACCTCCGAATCACTATTCCCATGTAGAGGACCTGCATCAAGAGGTCGATCAGATATCAACCTAATGAGAAAGGATTGCCATCTCCTACTCAGGCTGGAGATCATCACTTGACAATCATTTGATGATGCTTGATGAGTCCTCTATCTAACTCCTTAGATATTCATCCAAGCATCAGACTCTGTGATTCAATCAATGAATCAACAACTGTATGATTATCAAGTTGGCCATGGTACATAACCCTTATTGTACAGAGGGACCTTATAGTGCATTCATTCAATCAATCACAGAAAGGGGAGTGAAACATAATCAATAACTTTTATTGATAAATCATTTATTACAATAACATTTATTGTAGGAATGGTTTGCCTCAGGCTCACATTGCTAACATCAACCCCCATCTTGAATTTAGCAAGGTATACAAACTTTAAGGGTAACCATAATTAAACACTAAACATAATAAGATATATGCAACTTTAATATTAAAACATGATAATAATATTCACATGATGTATTAAAGATTTTTTTCATAAATTTTTTTGATATTTTTGTTTGGGGTAATTATATGGGAAGGGAGATTGGCATGGCAAGAGAAGAGAGTGGAGGGCAAAAGTATGACAAATTACATTTTTTTATCCATAGGTCTTAAGAATTTTCCATCCTCCTCTAGATTGAAATTAGAACCTATGAAAGAAAATACCTCGTTCTTTTGATTTTCCATTAGCTTATCCACAGAGTGTGATACAATGAAGCCAGCTTTTCCACTAATCAGAATTTGAAGATTGGCATGTAGGCATTATAAAAATTGAACAACATGATAGAATAACACTAAATAAAAAATATGTTCACAAACAACATGACAACATGGACATATGACCTTTATGGATAGAAAGCGACACCATTTTTATATACAAATTACTTTGCAATTTATTCTTCCTAAATCTAGATAAGAAAATGCTAACATAATACCACCTATAAATGCATTGAAAGAAACTAATGGCATCAAAATTTTTTTGAAAATGTAAAAAAAGGAATTTCTAGTACATAATCAGTTCAGATCCCAATCGGCATAGTTATGTACGGTAAATCAAACAAAGGAAAACTACTAACAATAATTAACAATAATTACATAATTGTAAACATAATACTAATATTTATATAATCACTGCTACTATGACCAGGCAAGGCAATTAACTGAAAAACTTTGAATTCCACAAAGGTGACAGAGTCAGCAGTGGCTTCACCACCAATTCATTCAATGCTTCCTTCGACATTGCTCATATCCCTTCTAGATATAAAATCAACAAATCTGCATCAAAATATGATTTCTAAAGGAGATCTACAAAATCCAACATGACGCACACAAGTTCAACGAAATGTATCTGAATGTGTAGAAAAGCAACTCAAGTTGGACATCGCAACCAAACCCCCCTATAATTTCTATCCTCCCTCGTTGTTCTTACTAAGATCCTTTAAAACCACATTCACATAGTCAAGACAACAATCACGAATGGGTTCAATGAAACATCAACCGATCATCTAAGCACGATTGGCTGCAGTAGAAAAAACACAATAAAGTCGCACAGAAATGCCCCAATAGATCTAAACCTACATGCACTGCTAATAACCAGATCACAAACAAATGAACATGGATAGATTGTCATGATGATCGCAAGGAATTCTAATGCAGATGAGGAGGAGAACCGATTGAGAAGTGATAAAAATGTTTGAATTGAGACCACATAAATGGAGGGTTGTGTATACCTCGCACCGATGGAGACTGATGGAGGTGAAAAGAGGGAGGAAAGCTGTCGTGAGGATTGTTGCTAGAGCCGAGGAGACGGGAGGGAAGCCATACACCGTCAAGCAATTTAGAGAGGGGAAGGCGTGAAGAGATCGATCTAGGGTTTATTTTTGGATAATATCTTTTTAGATACAAGGTCCTACGTGGAACTTAGGCGACAACGACATGAGGAATGAAGGAAGGGATGGTTCCCTCCTAGGAATATGGTATTTCCCTCCTAGAAATGAAATATTTATTTTGGGTATGTTTGTAAATATAATTAGTATCAAAATTATTTTATTATATATAATTTATTTCTTTTATCATATCATTACTATGTGTATAGCAAAAATAATAAAATGCATGCAAACTCCTAATAAATAAATCGTGATTTAAAATTTTACCAACGATTTAATTGTAGTTATATTGAATGGCGGAATTCAAAAACATCATTGTTTCTAATAAAAACAGTGAGGAATAGATATAAACATCGTTATATTTATAAGTTTGTAAATATAATGACGAATTTGGTTAATCGTTGTTATCTAATTGTCACCATAGCTATTATTTGTTGTAATGATTTTATGTTTGGCACTAAAATTAGACATATAGTTCATGAAGTTTTGCGTAGTTTATTTTTGCTCAAATTTAAAATGACTCGACTTCACCTATAGTACTTAGCCTCTAGTTAGACACAACCATTAAAATTAAACCTCAAAAATAAATATTAAAAATAACTCTACTTCTCCTATAGTTCGTGGACCTTTGCATAGTTACTAATCAGTCAAAATAAATCTCAAAAAGTCCACAACCACTAAAAATATCACAACTCTAGGAATACACAAACCCCTTCACCTATAGTGCTTAGCCTTTAGTCACACACAACCAAGTAGCTCTTTTAAATTCCATCTCTTTGAGTTTGACCTTTCAGCTTGCTCTAGTAAAATAAAGTTATCATTTCACTTGCACTCATATATCTTTTTTTATAAGTGATTCTCCACATACCACACTAATTAGTTAAGAGCTTTCTCTTAACATTTGGGGGTAAACCATATAAACTATAATGGATGGATCGTGAGCCTCTATTTTGGGATAATGGACCAAAAGATCTATATCAACCCAACATAGAGTAGGAACTCCCCATCATTGTGTTAAGTTTCCCAAGCAGTACAATGCATTCACCATCTTATTGGTAACTATGCCCTCCTATGGCATTTACACTTCAAATGATTGAGAGAGAGACTAGTATTCTTCTCATGGGATGTCGACGAAGGTGAAGGCGAGGGATTATACCTCACATATCATGAAAGCATGAAGATTGAATCAAATATGACCTAGTGTTGACAATGGTTTTCTAGAGGATCAGATAAATTATTGGTAAATCTAGTGTCGTTGCTATCCCTAAAAATCCTATGACAAACAATTTTTTTATTTTTGCTACTTATTAACCTGTAAAGCGGACATGGTCAAACTCAGGGAGGCTACAAATCCTGAAGGTTATTCAATTAATCAAAAATCAAATAAGAGAAAACAGGGATCTCAAAGGACAACTATCCTTCGTTTTTGTGATTTTTTTATTTTTTTTATTTTTTTTATTTTTATTTTTTTTTGTATTTTCTGATTTTCAAATTTTAGTGATTTTGATTTTCCAATTTTTTTAATTTTCAGAAATAACACCAAGCAATATTCACAAGATCAAAAATACGCACACGAACTCTTTTTTTTAATTTTTCAATTTGTCAAAAATGATCAAAAACAATTCAGAGAAAATATTTTTGGGTTTTAAAAGTTTTAAAATGTTTTTGATAATTTTTATGGAATTTTCATATGTTTTTTTATTTTTCTAAAAACCAAACAGCGAGAAAATACAAAATTATGCACAACTTGGAGTAATTTGCAAATTAAAAATATTTTAAGTGCCCAAAATTCCCGACAATTTTTTTGTAATAAAGTAGAAGAAATTATCTATAAACAGAAATAAAATCACAATTTTTGGATTTTTTGTAGAATTTCTGTGATTTTTATAAGATTTTTAGTATTTTTTAATTTTTTGTGGTTTTAGAAAGAATCAATGCGTGAAAATTGGTCAGAAATTAAAAGACAATTAAATAAAACTACCTTAATTTTTTTTGGAATTTTTGGGACAATATTTGAATTTTTATGAATTTTTAAATTTCGGACGAGTAAAAAGACAGTGTTTTTGAATTTTAAAAAATATCAGACGTCAATAAAAATTGATGAAAAAAATTTATACAATGTTTAAGCGTATAGCAAGAACACATAGAAATTTTCTCAGAATTTTTGCAACTATAAAAGTATTTATTCATTTAAGAAGATAATGCAAAGTCAAGTCTGTAATCACATGGACTGAAATGTAATTGTTCATAGTTTTTACATCGAAAGTTAAGCATAAATAAAACATGATGAAGTATGCAATTTACCCATAATCATGTGTGTTGCATGTGATCTGGATTTGAAGGCGGGGACATCTCTACAATTTAAGAAACCTTAGAGAACAACATTACAAAATTTCCAAAGATATTTTTTATTCAAAAACCCAATTTAAGGCTTCTTCGTTGCTCCTCTCAAAGGGCCAAAGAGGGAGTGAACCAGTCGTCGCCCCCTTCAACAAGGAGGAGGAGCTCCGTGAGGCACGCGGGGCGACGTCGGAGTGAGATCGGCAGGGCGCTTCTACGTGTGGAGGTGCGGGCAGCGGGGCACCGCGTGTTGGCGCAGTGGTGGAGGGTGGCGCACTGCTGCACGTCGACGGCTAGAAGGGTGAGCGTCACCGCCCACGCGCAACTGGGTGCTGGATGGAGGCGCTGGGGCCACCGTTGGAAGGGCGGCGGGGCTGGGCGTCGATCACGGAGGGACGCGGGCTCGCAGGAGGAGGGGCTGCAGGACGCACGTGGGGCTGGAGTTCTGAAGGGGCGGCGATGGAGGAAGGCACGGAGGGCTCGGTGGGCGGTGGAGGCACGCGCCGTCACGCGGGCCTGGAGCGGGGGAGGCGCAACCCTACTGCTTGCGAATTTATTTTTTTTTTTGTTTTTTTAATATTTTTTTATTACTTTTGTAAAGCAGAATGTAAACAGTAATAACGAAAAAAAATATTTTTTTGTAAATCCGAAAAAATAAAAAAAACAGAAAATGAGAAATGTTTTTTTTATTTTTTGTTGTTTTGTTTTTAGTGTTCCTGCAAAACAAACGTCAGAGGAAAACAAACCAAATTTTTTTATTATTTATTTGTTTATTTATTTACAAATCTTAAAATGAACGAGGATACGTCGAAAATGAAAGATTCGAATCCGATCTCTGGCCACCGTACACGGCTGGAGTTGATAGGTCGTTGAAGATAGAATAGAACGTGTGGAGATCGAGAAAGTGAGATGAAAATTCAGAATCTGAGACGGATCAAATCGAGATGGATTTTTTTGAAAGATCTAAAAAAACCAAAATGACGATGGAATTAAAATGCGACGAAATAAACTATGATTAACCTTGATAAAAATAAGAAAAATGTGGATCTCACCTTAGGAGCGGAAATGGACCATGATCGCCTCGACAAGGCCGACTCACTGTCACCGGATGGCTTGGAGACTAGGCAACCTTCTCGACGAAATTTTCTCTCAAAGATCAGGATCCTCTCTCTAAAGATAGATCCAGTTGGAATGAGGGAGAAGGATTCATATAAATAGAAAAGAGATGAAATTTGAATTTTTGAAATTTTTTGGTGGAAGAGATAAGAGAGATGAAATTTGAAAGGAGATAAAGATAAAAAGAGATAAAAGTATTTAAAAATTATCTATTTTTTTAAATAAAAAATAATAATTTTATATTTTTTATGGCGATTAATTAAAAATAGCAAATATATACATATACTATATACATATATGACCTTATATACAAGGGTAAATGAGGAAATTAGCCTTTTTTGTTTTAAGAATTTTATTATTTTATTATTTTTTTTATTTTAAATAATTAGTAAAAATATTTACAAATATATACAAATACAATATGTACATAATACATGAGAAAATTGCACAAACTACCGCAGAACATCGACTTTTCACTCATAACTCCAAAAATTATTAAATCACATCCATTTTAAAGATAATTTCATTTAGAATCCAATGGAAGTGATTAATTCAATTTGAGCTCATATGGAGCTGGAATTGGTTTTTCAATTAGTGCTTACTGGATTTTTCTAGTGTGGTTACCTTTATTCTGTACATGATTTAATTGTGCAATTATTTTTATTAATTAGAACACATTTTTATTTACAATTTGATTTTGAAAGTTATTTGATTTGAGGTCAATTAATGTACAAATAAATTAGTGTCAGTTTTATACAGATATACATGATGAGCTGAAAAACCCGATCAACTAAGGAAAAGAAATAGAACTAAGGTCGTTGCGACCTCAGTCGCTCAAGAGTCCCTCGGTCAATCAAGAAAAAGTAGAACAGACCACCAAAATCAAATCAAAATCAATCAAATACGATAGCGGTCCTGGCTATTAGATTAGCCTGGTATAGCGACCAGGGTCGGACTCAGGGAGCACGTGATGGCCTCGCGGCCTACGAAGTAGTCTAAAAAAGAATTAAAAATAAAATACAAGTGTTTTTGGTGGATTTTTAATTGTTTTTAATTTTTTTGGATTTTTAATTAATTAAGAAAATAAAGAAAACAAGGAAACAACCAACTTCAAGCAATTATTTAATGCATCAAAATCAAGCAAAAATTCAAATAAAAATGTTTTTGTGTATTTTATGATTTTTACTATTTTTTGGTTAATTTTTGATATTTTTCTGGTTTTTATTCAATTTTCTAAAAATAAAACAAGGCAGGGAAATGAAGGTACTGTCCAGTCAGGAGTAAAAGGCCAATTTAAAATGCAAAAGGGCCTATTTAGCTCCTAGAGGTAATTTTCTTATAAACTAGAAAATCTAAGGAAAATTAAGGCACCAGAATTATTATTTTTGGATTTTTAGATTATTTATTAGAATTTATATGAGGTTTTTAGTGTTTTGTAATTTTTATGAGTTTTATATAATGAAAAATGACCAAAATTGGTCAGAAAATCAAGCAAGACAACTAAACAGTAGCTATTGTTTTGTAATTTTTAGATGAGTTTTAATATTTTTTGTGAATTTTTAAATCAAACAGTAAAGAAAAAGGCTGTTTTTGAATTTTTAAAAATATCAAATAAAAGCAAAAATGTCTCCAAAAATTCTAGAAAATTTTACAACAATGCAGGAGCCATGTGTCCAATTTTCATTGAATTTGGAGTGAGTTTGATATTTTATTCCAAATTAAAACTTAGGTACAGTGCACAGGGACCTGTACGTAAATAATGAAAGTTCTGGGGGTCCGGTGCAAAAATCCCAAGAAGTCACACACGAAGCGCGTGTCTGGGGAACTCAGGGACCTATTTGCAAACAAAAAAAGGTTCTGGGACTAATTGGTAACAGGTACCAAAAGTCCGAGGGCCTTACTGTAAATTACCCAAAAATAAACGCACATGCACAAATCAACCACGCACAGGGGTATAAATGCAATTATCTAAAAAGATTCATTCATTTCATAACAATCCAGAACTACAAGGCTATCAGTGCAAATATCCTAGACAAACACGTGTCGATGCACGTGACTCACTATAGGTAAGGGTATATATGCAAATAGCGTAAAAGACGAGGTCAAACATGCAATTTACCTAACGTAAATAAAAAACTAAAAATATTAACAGGACTAACAGGAAACTACACTAAATCTAAGGGCCTAAGGGGTAATTTACCCTTTATTAGGTCGACCGTCAGATGGGCGCCACGTGGTGATCCATCGGCTCAGGTGCGCTGCGGCTCCACCTCTACGATCGAACGGTCCCAATCGCTCCTCCTCAGATCAACGGTGCTGGCAGATCCTAAAGCAAATGGTGGCGATCAAAACTGGAGCAGGAGGAGCATCGGACGGCTGCGGAAGATGGAGGACGAACTGATGGCCGGCGAACTTCGTCGGCTCGCTACTGGTGCTGGTGTCCTCCTCGAAGGCCTCTGAAGATCGGTGAAGAATCGTGCAAGCCTTCCGCATCCAATAGTGGTCTCCGATGGCCCGACTGAGCTCCGAGGAGTTCAGACGGAGTCGGCGGAGATCAAGCGCCTGCTCCTGGATGGTCGGGCCCTCAGATGGGCTCGACTGGACCTGCAAGTCACAACAAAACACTCGCGGGTCGAGGGCAAAGTGCCTCGACCCTGTGAGAGGGGGTGAGGGTGACTGGTGAGGCGGGGCGGTCAAGCTCCGGCGAGGGGGTAGACGGTGGAGCTCGAAACCCCAGCTCCTGTGCGACCTGGGTCGAATGGAGGGGCGTAGAACGTGCACGGGAAGACGACGAGTGTGATGGTGCGGTCAGGTGATCGAATGGAAGGTGGGGGTGGCCGGAATCGATGATGGTCGGCGACGGCGATATTTGGGGCAAACTAGAAATTAATGAAAAAGAAGGGGAACTAGGGCTACCTGAGTGAAGGAATCGACTGTGGCTGAGCTGGGGGTGCTCTGGGTCATCGCCTCGCGGGTCGTTGTGGCCCGAGTCTCGAGCTCCTGCTGCTGGCGGAGCACGGCGGCGCTTGCTCGTCGGATCAGTGGTTCGAGCACCCTCTGCCTCGCTGCTACACCACCGGGGCGAGCTGTCACTCTCGCGAGGATGATGGAGGTCACTGGGTGGAGAAATGACGAGCCAAAGATTCAATAAAAGGAGGCGGAGCTCGGCTTTTATTCAGCCAAGGGTCCGGCAAGATTCGATTGGGTAGGGCAGCGTGGAGCGCGGACCCCGAGGCGGGCATGCCGGCGAGGGTGTCAGATGTGTCGTGAGTGAAACGGACCCGGGGTATAGGCACGAGGTTATTGGGTTTGGATGCTAAAATTCTGAGAACTCGGGTCGGGCATCCATAACCCGTATGAAGTGGTCCACAGGGGGAGTTGACCGGGCGGTCAACAACCCCGTGGACCAATGAGAGGGGGCCACCTGGAAAAGATTTAGAAATAAAATTAAAAATAGCAAATGGCCGAATTATTAAAAACTTAAAGCATGAAATATTTCTGTTTTAATTTTTTCTATTTTTTGGTGATTTTTAATTAATTTTTCAAAAGAAAAATAGGGTATGTACACGTTATACTATACATAGGTATTTACACAATATGCCTTTTTAATTTTTGATTTTTAATTTGTTATTTTTGTGCTTTTTTATTCCTATTTTTTATTTTATTTATTTATAACATAAAATAAGGAATAAAAAGGTATTTTTGTTTTATTTTTATTATTTATATACAAGCGTGAAATAAATAGGTATTTACATTTATGTACATGGTATATTTACAATATTATTTTTTGTTTTTAATTTTGTTCTTTTTATTTTGTTTTTTTTGTTGTTTTTATTTTATTTATTACACCATAATAGATAGAATATTTACAATATTTTTGGAATTTTAATTTATTTATTTATAGGGTGAAATAAATATAGGAGTGATTGTATGTACATGGTGGATATTTACACAAGTGACTCTTTTTATTTTCTTTTTAATTTTTCTATATTTGTTTTAATTTTTATTATAAATATATACACAATATATACAAACCATTTTATTCTATTTTTAGAGGAAAATATTTTTATTATATTTACAAATATATTTACACACATGAGCCCCTATCTCCCTCTACTTTGGCTTTTATGCGGCCAGGCCCATGTTGAGCCCTCCCTTGGGTTAGGTTGCTCAATATTTATTCTAAATATTTCCTCTTTTTCTTTTTAATCTTTATTCTTTTATTTTTACACAAAAACATTCTAATTATTAGTTTTTACACAATGCATGCTTTTGGTAATTATTGGTATTTACAAATATATACATGCATTTGCAAAGGTTTTTGTAGCTAAAATATAAGAATAAAGAGTGATGAATGAGTATTCATCACCCCCTATACTTAACTTTGCTAGTCCCTTAGCAAACACTTATTTGAAGAAGAAGTGAAAAAGAAGAAAGAAAAAGAAAAATAGAAGAATGTACATGGATCAAGGTTGATTATTAAACTTGCGTTCATTAAATTGAATTATGGAGCTTAATCAGATCTTTGGATTATTAATGTGTCGGAACCTTATTTGGACTTATGCTTAGAACTAAACAGCCTCTAAGTTCCACTAATCTCTAACCAAGACTCCTCAATGCTCCAGATCAGAACAAGTCATCAAACATAAACCCTGAAGACCATGAATCTTTCCTTGTCCTGTGAATGTGAGGTATAAGCTCTCCACCTCAGAAATGGCAACTTGACAACCCTCCCCAAC
The DNA here is from genome assembly GCA_037367405.1 of Ottelia alismoides. Taxonomy (NCBI): domain Eukaryota; kingdom Viridiplantae; phylum Streptophyta; class Magnoliopsida; order Alismatales; family Hydrocharitaceae; genus Ottelia; species Ottelia alismoides. The sequence continues at coordinate 149,850 of JAZKJV010008325.1, read as the reverse complement.
AAGGTAACTCTATGACCCCAATCTGGCCACTCTTTCCTCGAAGAGCGGGGTATTCCCTTCTAAGTTCATGTTCAACCGGCTCAAGAAGAGGAGGAAGAAGAGAATGGACCATGGACAGTGTAGCCATGTATCCTTGGGAGCTCGACCAGTGTAGCCAAGTCTCCCTGCTGCAAGCTACATAAGGTGGATCATGAATCTCATGCTTTGCTTATTGCACTCTATATACATACTCCGGTGGGATTATCATTTTCTCTCAGACCCACCACTTTTTTAGAGTTATTTTCTTTTTGCATTTTTTTTCAAGTGCATCTATACAACATATACATGTGCAACATATATACAAGGAGTTTTTCCTCTTGAGCCAGTAGACTATCCTCTTTTGAAGCTTTATTGCAACCCACAACTCCTTTCATTAGATCTCATGGCAACCAGACCAAGTTGAGATGCACTTCCTTCACTAAAAGAAGAGAGGTTCCGCCTAGAAGTACTACCCTCATATGCTACCCCGAGTCAAGGAAGACTGCCTCCTCACCACCTCATCCGTAGAGAGCTCGGTGCAAAGTGTTGTTGTCCAAGTAAAGACATTGTCTATATGAGTCATTGATGAATACCCATTCATCACTCTTTATTCTTATATTTTAGCTACAAAAACCTATGCAAATTCATGTAGATATGTGTAAATAGGAAAAGTTAGCAAAAGCATGCATGTTTGTAAAATTAGATAATTAGCATGTTTTTGTGCAAAAATAAAAGAATAAAGAAGAAAAAGAAAAAGAGGGAAATATTTAGAATAAATATTGAGCAACCTAACCCAAGGGAGGGCTCAGCATGGGCCTGACCGCATAAAAGCCACAAGTAGAGGGAGATAGGGGCTCACATGTACATATTTGTAAATAAATAAAATTATATATTTTCCTCACCCAAAAATATGTTGTAAATATTTGTAAATATTTATAAGCTATTAAAAACAAAATAAAAATCTTAAAAATCAAAAAAATACAAAAAGAACCTTTCACCATGTACATAAACCCCTATCTTATATTTATTTCACCTTGTAAACAAATTTCTTTATTTCCAAAACTTTTTGTAAATATTCCTTTTTATGTTTTGTAAATAAAATAAATAAAAAGAATTAAAACAAAAATCAAATAAAAATTACCAAATTAAAAATACAAAAACATCTTGTATATATACCATGTATATATTATGTATATAACTAACTAATTAACCCATGTATATAAATAATAAAAATAAAATAAAAATAGCCTTTTATTCCTCATTTTATCCTATAAATAAATAAAATATAAAATAGGAATAAAAATGTATAAAAATAAATAATTAAAAATCAAAAATCAAAAATCAACATAGTGTATATATACCTATGTATAGCTATATTGTATATACTTTATTTTTATTTCCAAAAATTAATTAAAAATCACAAAAAAATAGAAAAAATTAAAACAAAAATATTTTGTGTTTTAAGTTTTTGAAAATTCGGCCATTTAAAGGCCCAAAAAAATAAAATAAAAATTCCAGCCTTGGCGGGCTCTGATTGGTCCACGGGGGACTGTTGACCCCCGGTCAACACCTCCCCCAGGACCACCAGAGCCGCGGATCTGCTTTTCGACCCGACTTCTCCCAATTACCCCCACCAGATCCGATCGCCAACCCATCAAATCCCGGGTCCGGATCATTCCTTGTGCATCCGGCATGCTCGCCGGAGCCGCCCCCTCGGGATCCGCGCGCTCCCGAGCTCGCCCGATCCTCTTCTTCCCGGACCCCTAGCACTATAAAGCCCGAGCTCAGCTGCCTCCTCATTCCATCTTTGGCTCCCCATTCTCTCTCCAGTGAGCTCCATCGCAACCAGCAAGGTGACAGCTTGCATCCACCGGTGTCGCAGCGAGGAGGAGGTGCTTGGACCATCGATCCGGCTGCCTTGCGCCGCCGTGCTCCGACGTCTGACCGGAGCTCGAGCCTCGGGCGTTGACGACCCTTGAGGCAAGGACCAGGAGCTAGCTAAGCTCCAACCCAGTCTCCCGCATCATCCAGGTATCCATTTCGCTCCGCCATTTAGTGTAATTTCAGATTTCGCCCAAATCCACTCTCCGACGTGCTTCCCTGATTCCGGCCATCTCGCTTAATATCTCGATCATCGGAGCACCCCATCACCTTCGCCACTTCCTCACGCATGTTCTTCGCACTCCCACTCAACCCAGCTCGCCCCGGAGCTGGGAGTCGAGCTCCACCACCTGTCGCTCGCCGGAGCTCCTTCGCCCCGCCGCACCGATCACCCCCACTTCGCTTCTTTGGGTCGAGGCATTTTGCCCTCGACCCGCGAAGCTGTTGGTTTGCTTTGCAGGTCCAAAGGGAGTCGTCTGAGACCCCCTTACATTCCAGCCAGCTCCTTCGCGCCAGCCTCGCCGGAGCCCCTCCAGGGCTCGGTTGGACCATCGGATAGCACCCACAGCTGCGGCATACCAAGGCGGACCTGCTCCGATCTCCAGAGGCAGCTGACGAGGTCCCAAGCTCGTGCACGAGGCCGGCGAACCTCGCCGGCCACCTGTTCTTCGAGGAGCCTCCAGCACCGTCCGATAGCTCCTCCGCTCCAGTTTTAATCCCAGCCGTCCGTTCATCGTGGAGCAGCTACCGTCGATCACCTGGAGGGGCTGATCAGGACCGTAGAGCAGAGAGAGGGAGCCACCTGAGACCTGACCCGTCCGATCCTCCACGTGGCTCCTTCTGGAGCGTCGATTCGGCCCGAGAGAAGAAGAGGAAGAGCGCCAACGCACCAGAGCCGACCGATCTTCCACGTGGCGCGCATCTGGCCGTCGACGAAATAAGGGGTAATTTGCTTAGGGCCCCCTCTTAGTTTGTCGTTTTATTTCTAGTCCTGTAAATATTTTAGAACTTTTATTTACGTAGGGTAAATTGCAACTGGGACCTTGTGCTTGTTTTCATTTACGTTTATGCCCCTGTGTATGTGAGACCACGTGCTTCGTCATGTGCTTGTTTGGGTTATTTACATCTTCTTCCCTGTAGTTCTGTTGGGTTAATGAATGAATGTTAACTTTTTGGTAATTGCATTTATGCCCCTGTGAGTGTTGATTATGCGCATGTGCGGATTTTAGTGGGATTTTTGCATCTAAGCCCCTGGACTTTTGGTACGAGTTACCAATAAGTCCAGAAACTTGGTTTTTATTACCAAAAGGCCCCTGAGTGCCCCAGCCACGCGCCACGCGCGTGACTTGCTGGGATTTTTGCACCTTGGCCCTCAGAACTTTGGGTATTTGCACTTACGTCCCTATGCACAGTGCCCCCTCTTTGATTTTTGAATAAATATCAAACCACCTCCAAATTCGATGAAAATTTGACACATGGCTCCTGCCATGTTGTTGGGTTTTTGAGAATTTTTGAGGACATTTTTGATTTTATTTAGTATTTTTAAAAATTCAAAAACAGCCTTTTTAGTTACTGTCTAGGTTTAAAAATACCAAAAAAATATAAAATCACCCCTAAAAATTCTAAAAAAATTAGATACTGTTTCTTGTGTCTTGTTTGATTTTCTAGCCAATTTTGGCTATTTTTCATTGTCTAAAAACCCTAAAAATTAAAAAACCCTTAAAAACTCATAAAAATTATAAAAATTAATCTAAAAATCCAAAAACAATAATTAGGGTGCCTAAATTTTCCTTATTCTTTCTAGATTACAGGAAAATTACCTCCAGGGCTTTTTAAGATCCTTCGATATTTTATTTTTGGGTCTTAAGCCTTGCTGGACAGTACCTTTCATTTTTAGCACTGTTTGATTTTTAGAAAATAATTTACCCGTTAGAAAATTATCAAAAATTAACCAAAAACACTTAAAAACTTAAAAAACACAAAAACAATTTTTCCTTAATTTTTGCATTATTTTTGGTGTGTTTAATAAATTGTTGAAGTTGCCTAGATTTTACTTTCTTTTATTTTCTTTATAATTTGAAAATCCAAAAAATATAAAAATTCATAAAAACCTCTAAAAAACATTTTCTTTTATTTTTATTTCATTTTCACTACTTCGTAGGCCCTAGGCCAATCCGTGCTCCTTGTGTTCGACCCTGGGGGCTATACCAGGTTAATCACATAGCTAGGACCGCTTGCTCGCTTTTGATCTTTGATTTCTTTTGCGGTTCGATCTTTTTCTTGATATACATGGTCTGATTGCTCGGGTCACAACGAACTGATTTTTTGTACCTCATACCCTAGTGATCAGGCCCGTTGTCAGAATGGCGCCGTTGCCGGGGAGCACGGCTTAGTAGTTGTTTTTGTTTTATTTTTCGTTTTTGTTTTCGCGGTTTTTCGCGGCTCTTCGGAGCTCGCGGCTTTTCGCGGTTTTTGTGTCGATTTTATTTTTATTTTATTTTGTTTTATTTTGATTTTTGTTTTTATTTTTGTTTTATTTTGTGTGACTATTTTGTTTCCATTTTTGCACATATACCCTTGTTTTTACTTTCATTTATTATTTGATTATTTTATTGGTCTGACCACTCTTCCTGTTTTCTTGCGAGGGCCCGAGGACCGCGGAGGCAACTTTCGAGGAGCCGGTGCAGCCGCGAGACTCGGAGGCGGCTTCCTTCTCTACGAAGCCGCAGGAGAGAGCGAGAGGAGAGAGTTGAGTGGAGTGAGGCAGTAGGATAGTTTTATTCATTCATTTATTAATTGTAATAATACAGGCCTCTAACTGTGGACTTGGACTCTTAGACACTTAGACCGTAGCGGGTCTGTTTCGCCGAGCACCGGCGTGCTCGGGGGACCCATTAGGACCCTCGGTTTTTACGCGGCTTTTTACGCGGTTTTCTTTTTCTTTTCTTACTGTCATTTTCCGGATTGTTCGCGGTTTTTGTTCGAGCCCCTAGACATAGGATTTTTGTTGATTGTGACGTAAGATTTCTAAGGCCCAACACTTAATAGAATATCTGTTCCTATAGAACGTAATTGGACCTTACTAAAATTCACTAAAAAAGTTAGTTTAATTGGATTTGAGACCACGTGCCGTTAGGAGTCACATACAGCGCTGGCAGGACCCGTTGTGGCGGGCACCGAGTGACTCCCAAGATCGGACTCCGGACTCGATTCGGTTAGCTAACTATTGTTCTTCACGATCAATAGAAGTTGCTTATCTTAGGACTCGGCTTTTTACCGTTGCATCATATAGCTTAGTTTACTTTTCTGTCTTTATTTTATGCGCGGATCACTTTGCATGTAGAGAGCTGGAGGCAGGTACGCATTTCTGACTCTGCATGCATCATTGATTTTTCGTGCATCGGCTTTTTCGTCTTCTCCCCCCGATTTTGGACTTAATAACCAGGAGAAACCGAAAAATTCGTTAGGCGTTTTGTTTGATTTGAAAAATACCTAAAAAAGTGTAACCATAAAATTGGGACTGCTAAGACTATTGACCTTAAAACACGCTCACCCTAAAATTCTGTCTTGGGGAGAGCAACCCCCTCATTGTTTGGTTTGCTTGAGCGAGAGAGTGACCCGCACACTAGGATAGAGCCACGCCTGAACTTCCGTTAGACTACTAGTCTTAGAGTTAGTCGTTCTCCAGTGAGGATCTCTCCGGTACCCGGTAAAGCGGGCCGTGACATCCTTAACAGAGCAGGTTGATCGGGTAGCCGGTAAACGGTCCGCAACTTGTACTGGCTGGGAAAGATCTAGCTTTAGGATTGGGCCAGTCTCTTGGGAGCATCGGGTTCCCAACAGGTCACGTAATCGCTCTGATATCTTGAGTGTTCACCAAAATAAAATCGACAAGATAATTTGACTGAACTTTCACGGTCTTCAGCTCGCGTTGCGTTGGTGAACCGGGGGTTTGTTTTTCGATCATAGTTTTTCCAGATCTCATCCGCCCTACTCGCCAGATCGAGATGATGGGTAGACGATCTCTTAGGCAGCCTTTGGCTGCACCGCTTTCGGGCGCGTCTACCTCATCATCTAGGTTGGCTCGCGAGAGCTCAGACCCGCTCTCCGAGCCCGAGTACGATTCCACCCTGTTCCCCCTCGACCCCCTTTCTGACTTACCTGAGAGACCTGAGCCCGAGGAGAGACTTATTCATTTGACAGCACCTGAGTTGGGCTCCTTCGATTTTGCAGACGTCGCGATGGCCGGCAGTTCTGATGATCACTCCCGCAGACCAGAGCACTTTGTACTAGACCAGGGAGCGATCAACTCCACCCTGATCGCACAGTTAGAGACAGTCCAGCAGCAGCTCCGCGATCAGGGAGCTTTCATGATAGAGATGAGGCGCGAGATGGAGAGGCTCAGAGCAGAGAGAGATGCACAGAGCGAGCCCGAGGACCCCGATGAGGCACAGGCACGAGCCGCAGCAGCAGCAGCAGCAGCCGCGGCCGCCGCCGCAGCAGCAGCTGCCGCAGGAGGAGCAGGACCACCTAGACCGATGCGGGAGTTGCACAACCCCGGATCTACCTTGATGCACCATTGGGTTGTGGTTCCAGCCATCGTGGGGGACTTCAAGTTCCCCCCGAACACCTTGCAGATGCTCCCGCGGTTCCATGGACTGGCTACAGAGGAGCCCCATCTCCACCTTCAGGAGTTTCTCATGATTTGCAGTACTGTCCACGACAGACATGTGGACCAGGATACCATACGGATGATTGCCTTCCCCTTCTCACTGGCAGATAGAGCAGCCACCTGGCTGAAACATTTGGGGAGATTCGTGTACACATGGGAGCAGCTCCGCACCGAGTACTTGAACAAGTACTATCCACTCGGGCGGACGAATGCAGCGAGGGCCCTGATCAGCAACTTCTCCATGTTCCCCAACGAGCAGTTCCATGAGGCTTGGGAGAGGTTCAGAGAGCTCCTGGACAGATGCCCACACCATGATATCACGAAGCCGAACTTGGTTCAGAGCTTCTTCAGTGGGTTATCACCAGAGCTACAGGGCCTGGTGAACGCTTCTTGTGGCGGGTCCTACTTCGCCAAGGACCATGACCAGGTCTGGGCTATTTTTGAGGAGATGGCGGAGAACTACATGGTTATGTCCCAGACCCGCCTCTACACGCAGAAGACCCAGCCACATCAGCCAGGACCCGTGCAGTACCAGAGGATAACACGGGTAGATGCAGGTCCTTCCAGTTCGTCCGCAGCAGCCACAGCAGCAACACAGTTAGAGTCGTCAGCTGCGGACATGGGCATCATCAGCGAGAAGCTGGACCGCATGGAGCTGATAGAGAAGAAGCAGTGCCAGAGCATAGCACAGATGGATCAGATGGCACAGGTCTTGAGCGACCTGAAGACACAGCTCATGTGTCTCCAGGAGACACAGACGGCTTCTCAGCCCCGTCTTCAGTCGCGAGGCGACTCCGGCAGCAGCAGCAGCTCGTCCCAGCGCTCCAGCGCCCCAGCGCAGCCTAGACAGGTTCACCTTGTACAGGCGGAGCCGTACCAGCAGCCGCAGCCCACCTACCAGTCCCCACCATCTCCAGAGATGCAGATGGTGGTCTACCAGCCGGATCAGCCGTTGGCGGTACTACCCCCAGCCCCCTTGGATGCAGAGCCGTTGATGGATGTCAACGGGATCTGGTACGACCGTCCCCAGCCTGGGATCCGACGTGATCATCCCGGATTCAGGTGGGGGAGCGGTGGTGCCCAGCCCCAGCAGCAGCCGTCAGCACAGGGAGGGCAGTACTCCCAGCCGAGAGACCATCACCAGCAACCGCAGCAGCAGCACCCAGTCTACCAGCAGCAGTCGTCTTACGGTCCTCGTCCCTATCAGCAGGGACAGTCTTGGAGGCGTGAGCAGCAGGCTCACCCGGGATATCAGCACCAGCAGCAGCCTCCTTCCTACCCCTCTCACCCGCAGCAGTACCAGCAGCCTCACCCACAGCGAGGCTACCCGTCGGGCTCCCACGAGAGCCCTGCCTTGGATGATATCGCCCGCCTCCTCACGGATCAGCAGGCGACCTTTCGACGGGAGATGGATGAGTTCCGCCAGGAGATGCGGGACTTGGTGAGAGGGAAGGCCGCCATACCTGCACAGATAGAGCCGAATACGAACAACCTCAAGCGGAAGTCTGAGCAGGTAGTACATACTGAGTTAGTCACTCCTAGCGATCCATTTGATGATACTTCTTCAGATCTGTTTGATGTTGATTTTGCCATGCTTAGGAGCGGTAGGACCCCAGCAGGCGGCGGCGTCTCAGCTGAGCTTCACCCCGAGGCGCCCCAGGAGGAGGAGGAGAGCGGTACTGAGGCCGCTCCAGTCGATGACGGTGGTACTGAGGCCACCGAGGATGCTGATTCCACCGGTGGTACTGAGGCCTCCACTTCACCAGATTCAGGAGGTGGTACTGATGCCACCCCAGCAGCAGCCGAGCCAGTTAGCGGTACTGATGCCGCGAGACATCTTCCAGCAGCAGCAGCAGCAGAGCAGCCCACTCGTGGTGGTACTGAGGCCACCAGTGTTTGTAGAGAGAGATCTGATGTTGTTTTTCCTCATGGTCATGTATCCCAGGATTCTGTGATAAATAAAGGAAAAGGTTTACATTCTTTTGGTCCCACTGTGGTGCATGATGTATGTGTGGATCTGGTCCTTGAACCGCGTAGATCTTTTCCTGGTCCTTCATCTGAGAAGGACCCAGTGATCCCCTTCCCTAGAGCCCTTCAGATGGGGAAGGGGAAGAAAGAAAATACCAAAAAGAGAGAGTTCGAGGAGTTCAGCCAGAGCATGATCGATCGCTTCCACATCCAGCTGACCCTCCAGGAGGCTTTGCAGCACATCCCCCTTCTCCAGAGATCTTTGAGAGAGAGGACTACAGTCAGGAGGAGGAGGAGGAACCACACTTCAGAGATACATGTGCTGACCAAAGCCACGTGCTTCGCGATCCAGAACCGACTGCCAGCCAAGAGGCCAGATGCAGGGGCCCCGTATGTCAGATGCCAGATCAGTGAGCAGTGGTTCGACCGTACTCTTCTAGATAGCGGATCTTCGATCAACCTACTTCCGGCAGCCCTTCTCGACCGCTTCGAGTTGGGCACTCTTAGACAGAGCAGGACAGTCCTTCAGTTCGCTGATCGATCTGTCAAGAGGCCGAAGGGGTTATTACGAGACGTTATCGTCACGATTCAGGGTCTGCAATTCCCCGTGGACTTCGTAGTGTTGGACATGGAGATCCCTGAGTCAGTGACCGATACCCCCATCATCCTTGGTCGTCCGTTCTTGGCCACAGCCAAGGCGGTGACTGATCATGATAGCGGGAAGGTGTACTTTCGCGTCCAGGGCGAGAGTATACAAATAGAGACGGTCGAGGACTACAGAGCCAGATCTAGATCCCGCTCAGATGCCAGCACCGACTCAGAGCAGCTGACAGACGCAGAGCCAGACATCCACCAGGACTGTGATTTTGTGATCACAGATGACGAGGCAGCTTGGGCAGACCTTGAGTCACAGACTACCCTCTCACTTTCAGATACAGCTGATGCAGGGATGACAGCAGAGGAGAGTCTGGAGAGCACAGACCTGGGTTCGGATACAGTCGCGGTAGCAGAGCCGGTTCTCGATCGCAGCACAGTGATTAGTGATGGTGGTGCTGAGGCCACCTCGTTTTCCGGTGGTACTGATGCCACAGATTCTGATACAGATCCCTCGGATTCAGAGTCTGATTGGGCCGATTGTTATGAGCAGATGCCAGACCTGAGTCCACCCGAGCCTATAGAGGAGGAGGTAGAGGCAGAGCAGAGCAGAGACAGTGCAGTTGAGCCGCCTTCTCCCGACCCAGTTTGCGAGAGTACACTCTCACTTTCCCAGGCAGATTTGGCAGACCTTGCAGCCTTCACACAGTTCCTTCCACAGCCAGATTTGCCGGCACCCAGCATTCCAGAGCTGAAGCCGCTCCCTACTTCGCTGAAGTATCGATTCCTTGTGGGCGATCCTGAGATGTACCCAGTCATCATCTCCGCCGAGTTGACTAGAGAGCAGGAATCCCGTTTGATGGGGGTTCTTGAAAAGAACCGCAAGGCGATCGGATGGAGCGTAGCAGATCTCCATGGGATTAGTCCATCAGTGTGCTCCCACCACATCTATCTCGAGGATGGGGCAAAGCCGTCGCGTGAGTTCCAGCGGCGTCTGAACCCAAACCTGAGAGAGGTTGTCATGAAGGAAATATCGAAGTGGTGGGGTGCAGGTTTTATTTATCCCATTTCCGACTCCAAGTGGGTCAGCCCCTTGCATGTGGTGCCCAAGAAGACGGGCATCACGACTGTGATCAGTGAGTCGGGGGAGGAGATTGCTACACGGGTACCCACCTCTTGGAGGGTTTGTGTTGACTACAGGAGACTCAACCAAGCCACCAAGAAGGACCATTTCCCCCTGCGTTTTATTGACCAGATCATTGAGAGACTGGCAGGGAAGAGCCATTATTGCTTCTTGGATGGGTACTCGGGCTACAACCAAGTGGCCATCGCTCCTGAGGATCAGGAGAAGACCACCTTTACCTGTCCCTTCGGCACATACGCTTTTCGATGCATGCCATTCAGGCTATGCAACGCCCCTGCGACTTTCCAGAGGTGCATGCTGTCAATCTTTTCGGACATGGTAGGGGAGTGCCTTGAGGTCTTCATGGATGATTTCTCGATCTACGGCGACGGATTTGATTCTTGTCTTGACTGCCTAGATCGAGTACTCCAGCGATGTATTGAGTATCACTTGGTGCTATCTTGGGAGAAGAGTCACTTCATGGTGACTCAAGGGACGGTGCTTGGCCACATCATCTCCAACAGGGGCATGGAGGTTGATCCGGCCAAGGTCGATGTCATTAGAAAACTCACACCGCCGTCCAATCTGAGGCAGTTACGGTCATTTCTGGGGCACGTGGGATTCTACAGGAGATTTATTCAGGATTTTAGCAGGATTGCCCGACCGTTGACCGACCTCTTGACGAAAGACACCGAGTTCCTTGTCGATGACAAGTGTCTTTCGTCGTTTGCTACTCTCCAGAGATGTGTGATTGAGGCTCCTGTCCTCCAGCCACCTGATTGGTCTCTCCCATTCGAGATCATGACGGACGCCTCCGATTTTGCCGTAGGGGCAGTGCTGGGACAGAGGAGGGATGGAGTACCATTTGCTATACACTATGCTAGCCGCACATTGGATTCCGCCCAGCGGAATTATATGGTCACAGAGAAGGAGATGCTAGCAGTAGTGTTTGCCCTGGATAAGTTCAGATCGTATATCATTGGATCCCGAGTGACTTTGTACACAGATCACACCGCCATCAGGTACCTCATGGCAAAGAAGGATGCCAAGGCCAGACTGACTAGATGGATCCTTCTACTCTAGGAGTTCGACATTGAGATCAAGGATAAGCCTGGAGTCAAGAATGTGGTGGCGGATCACCTTTCCCGATTAGAGCAGCCTGAGGAGTCAGAGCAGATTGATCCGATCAGAGATACCTTCCCAGATGAGGCGATCCTTGCTATCGCCTCACTCCCATGGTATGCCGATATTGTGAACTTTCTCGTTGCTGGGAAAGTCCCACAAGATTGGCCCAGGCAGAGGCTTGAGACCTTCCTTGCGAAGGCCAAGTCTTACCATTGGGAGGATCCCATCCTTTACCACGAGGGAGGGGATAGCGTCTGGCGTCGGTGTATTCCTCAGGAGGAACACCATAGCGTCCTCACTTACTGCCACAAGCTTGAGGCAGGGGGACATCATTCTGGGAGGAGAACGGCACAGAAAGTGCTCCAATCCGGTTTGTGGTGGCCTACCCTCTTCAAGGACTCAGATGAGTTCGTGAAGAGGTGTACTGACTGTCAGAGGATGGGCACTTGTGGACAGCGTGATATGATGCCGATGCAGCCCATTCACTTCTGTGAGGTTTTTGACGCATGGGGCATCGATTTCATGGGTCCATTCCCTAAGAGTCAGGGATTCGAGTACATTCTGTTGGCCGTAGATTATGTGAGTCGTTGGGTGGAGGCTATCCCCGCCCGAGCCGCTGATGCGAGGACAGTTTGCAGATTTTTGAGGAAGCACATCATTACGCGGTTCGGGGTTCCACGAGTTCTGATTTCTGATGGGGGATCTCACTTCATCAACGACCAGGTGAAGGCACTTGCTAGCGAGTTCGGCATAGACCATCGAGTTGCTACACCATACCATCCACAGACGAATGGTCTAGCCGAAGTGTCGAATAGGGAGATCAAGACTATTCTGCAGAAAGTCGTCCGCCCTGACCGAAAGGATTGGTCACAGCTATTGGACTCGGTCTTGTGGGCATATAGGACGTCTTTCAAGACACCTTTGGGTACATCTCCCTTTCGCCTCGTATATGGCAAGCCTTGTCACCTACCTGTTGAGCTGAGGCACAAGTCACTCTGGGCAGTTACAGACATTCTCATGGATCCAGATGGTATAGGAGACCAGAGGAGGGCAGAGCTAGCTGCCCTGGAAGAGCTTAGAGATGCAGCTTTCTCGAGCAGCCTACATTATAAGGAGAAAGTCAAGGAGTGGCATGATTCTCATATCAGCCACAAACATTTTGAGATTGGACAGAGAGTATGGCTGTTTGATGCGAGGCTTAGATTATTTCCAAGGAAGCTACAGAGCAAATGGAAAGGACCTTATCTGGTTCGGAAGGTACACGACAACAGTAGCATCGACATATCCGAGTTGTCTTCTGAGAGTACCTTCCGAGTGAACGGCCAGCGGCTCAAGCCATTTCTAGATCATGAGCCGCAGGTCGTTGATCTTGCCCCTATTCATTTTGCGTGAGATGTGGTCTTTTGACTCACATCTAATGCATCTCACGCCTGAGCTTTACTGACCCTCCGCTGTACATAGATCCAGATGTCTATATCATCACTTTCTTTAGTCCCACATCCCTTTCCTCATCTTTTGATTATGCTATACTTAGGGTGCACTTTACCCTAAGTATAGGGGGGATGTGAGACCTTTCAGGTTTTCCTTTTGTTTCTGTCTACCCTTATTTTTGCTGCCTATACTTAGGGATATCTTACCCTAAGTATAGGGGGGGTGGACCCTGTACATTCTCCACTCGGTTTTCCCTTCGTGTACAGCCTGCTATACTTAGGATTACTTGATCCTAAGTATAGGGGGAAGACCCGAGTCCCTTTTCACTTTTCATCTCCTTTTGTATAGCTTTTCTTTTCACTTCCCTATATATAGCACGAGTTATGTCTTCTTCATCGCTCTTGACTCTGAGGACATCGTTCGAGCTAAGTATAGGGGGGTGTGTATATATTTCATATATACTTTAGCCATAACTCGTACTTTGTGTGAGTGTGTTAATAAATAAAAATGGCTAAAAACCACAAAAATTAAAAAAAATTTTTCATGTACATAATCTTCTTTTATTTTGCACATACATAGCTAGGGTACAAATTATTTTTGTAAAAATGATTTCAAAAATCTTTTGTGTAAAGCTTGTGTAAATATTTGTGTATCAAAATTATGTATATAGTACAAAATTTTTTCCAAAATGTTTTGAAAAATCAAAAGTTTGCAAAAATCTTGTGTAAATGTGTGTAAATATCTTTTTGCAAAACTTGCACTTCATGCATCATCATTCATGATTTCAAAACATTTTTCAAAAATTTTGCATGATTGTAAAATATTGTGTAAATATGCATCTTTTTGTACATATGTATATAGTTTTCCTTGGATGATAGTTGACACTTAAACTAGTCTGGAATCAAATTGAGAAATGGAGCTTGATTAAGATCTTAATCCACCTAACTTCTAAGAGGAACCTTGTAGGACTTAGGTTTAAGCTTTTCAGGTCCATGGTGACTTAATTCTTTGAGTCCACTAGGCTATGATCACATGTCATCTCAATGAGCCTAAGTAGAGCACTTAACAACAACACATGACTCATATAGATTATGGCTTTACTTGGACAACCGCACTATGCACCGAGCTCTCTACGGATGAGGTGGTGAGGAGGCAGTCTTCCTTGACTTGGGGTAGCATATGAGGGTAGTACTTCTAGGCGGAACCTCTCTTCTTCATTTAGTGAAGGAAGTGCGTCTCAACTTGGTCTGGTTGCCATGAGGTCTAACGACGGGAGTTGTGGGTTGCGATAAAGCTTCAAAAGAGGGATAGTCTACTGGCTCAAGAGGAAAAACTCCTTGTATATATATGCTGCACATATACATGTTGTATAGATGCACTCGAAAAAAAAAATGCAAAAAAAAAAAAGAAAAGAACTCCAAAAAAAGTGGTGGGTCTGAGAGAAATGATAATCCCACCGGAGTATGTATATAAGTGCAATAAGCAAAGCTTGGTTTCATGATCCACCTGTTGTAGCTTGCAGCAGGGAGACTTGGCTACACTGGTCAAGCTCCCAAGGGTACTTGGCTACACTGGCCTTGGCCCATTCTCTTCTTCCCCCTCTTCTTGAGCCGGTTGTACTTGAACTTAGAAGGGAATACCCCGCTCCTCGAGGAAAGAGTGGCCAGATTGAGGTCATAGAGTTACCTTGTTGGGGAGGGTTGTCAAGTTGCCATTTCTGAGGTGGAGAGCTTAGGACCTCACTTTCACAGGACAAGAAAAGATTCATGGTCTTCAGGGTTTGTGATTGATGACTTGTTCTGATCTGGAGCATTGAGGAGTCTTGGTTATAGAATAGTGGAACTTAGAGGTTGTTAGGTTTTAAGCTTAAGTCTAAATAAGGTTCCGACACATCAATAATCCAAAGATCTGATTAAGCTCCATACCTCAATTTAATGAAGGCAAGTTTAATAATCAACCTTGATCCATGTACATTCTCTTTTTTCTTTTTCTTTTTCTTTTTCTTTCTTTCTTTTCCACTTCTTTTTCAAATAAGTGTTTGCTAAGGGACTAGCAAAGTATAGTATAGGGGGTGATGAATACCCATTCATCACTCTTTATTCTTATATTTTAGCTACAAAAACCTATGCAAATGCATGTAGATATGTGTAAATAGGAAAAGTTAGCAAAAGCATGCATGTTTGTAAAATTAGATAATTAGCATGTTTTTGTGCAAAAATAAAAGAATAAAGAAGAAAAAGAAAAAGAGGGAAATATTTAGAATAAATATTGAGCAACCTAACCCAAGGGAGGGCTCAGCATGGGCCTGACCGCATAAAAGCCACAAGTAGAGGGAGATAGGGGCTCACATGTACATATTTGTAAATAAATAAAATTATATATTTTCCTCACCCAAAAATATGTTGTAAATATTTGTAAATATTTATAAGCTATTAAAAACAAAATAAAAATCTTAAAAATCAAAAAAATACAAAAAGAACCTTTCACCATGTACATAAACCCCTATCTTATATTTATTTCACCTGTAAACAAATTTCTTTATTTCCAAAACTTTTTGTAAATATTCCTTTTTATGTTTTGTAAATAAAATAAATAAAAAGAATTAAAACAAAAATCAAATAAAAATTACCAAATTAAAAATACAAAAACATCTTGTATATATACCATGTATATATTATGTATATAACTAACTAATTAACCCATGTATATAAATAATAAAATAAAATAAAAATAGCCTTTTATTCCTCATTTTTATCCTATAAATAAATAAAATATAAAATAGGAATAAAAATGTATAAAAATAAATAATTAAAAATCAAAAATCAAAAATCAACATAGTGTATATATACCTATGTATAGCTATATTGTATATACTTTATTTTTATTTCCAAAAATTAATTAAAAATCACAAAAAAATAGAAAAAATTAAAACAAAAATATTTTGTGTTTTAAGTTTTTGAAAATTCGGCCATTTAAAGGCCCAAAAAATAAAATAAAATTCCAGCCTTGGCGGGCTCTGATTGGTCCACGGGGGACTGTTGACCCCCGGTCAACACCTCCCCCAGGACCACCAGAGCCGCGGATCTGCTTTTCGACCCGACTTCTCCCAATTACCCCCACCAGATCCGATCGCCAACCCATCAAATCCCGGGTCCGGATCATTCCTTGTGCATCCGGCATGCTCGCCGGAGCCGCCCCCTCGGGATCCGCGCGCTCCCCGAGCTCGCCCGATCCTCTTCTTCCCGGACCCCTAGCACTATAAAAGCCCGAGCTCTGCCGCCTCCTCATTCCATCTTTGGCTCCCCATTCTCTCTCCAGTGAGCTCCATCGCAACCAGCAAGGTGACAGCTTTGCATCCACCGGTGTCGCAGCGAGGAAGGAGGTGCTTGGACCATCGATCCGGCTGCCTTGCGCCGCCGTGCTCCGACGTCTGACCGGAGCTCGAGCCTCGGGCGTTGACGACCCTTGAGGCAAGGACCAGGAGCTAGCTAAGCTCCAGCCCAGTCTCCCGCATCATCCAGGTATCCATTTCGCTCCGCCATTTAGTGTAATTTCAGATTTCGCCCAAATCCACTCTCCGACGTGCTTCCCTGATTCCGGCCATCTCGCTTAATATCTCGATCATCGGAGCACCCCATCACCTTCGCCACTTCCTCACGCACGTTCTTCGCACTCCCACTCAACCCAGCTCGCCCCGGAGCTGGGAGTCGAGCTCCACCACCTGTCGCTCGCCGGAGCTCCTTCGCCCCGCCGCACCGATCACCCCCACTTCGCTTCTTTGGGTCGAGGCATTTTGCCCTCGACCCGCGAAGCTGTTGGTTTGCTTTGTAGGTCCAAAGGGAGTCGTCTGAGACCCCCTTACATTCCAGCCAGCTCCTTCGCGCCGCCAGCCTCGCCGGAGCCCCTCCAGGGCTCGGTTGGACCATCGGATAGCACCCTCCAGCTGCGGCATACCAAGGCGGACCTGCTCCGATCTCCAGAGGCAGCTGAGGAGGTCCCAAGCTCGTGCACGAGGCCGGCGAACCTCGCCGGCCACCTGTTCTTCGAGGAGCCTCTAGCACCGTCCGATAGCTCCTCCGCTCCAGTTTTAATCCCAGCCGTCCGTTCATCGTGGAGCAGCTACCGTCGATCACCTGGAGGGGCTGATCAGGACCGTAGAGCAGAGAGGGGAGCACCTGAGACCTGACCCGTCCGATCCTCCACGTGGCTCCTTCTGGAGCGTCGATTCGGCCCGAGAGAAGAAGAGGAAGAGCGCCAACGCACCAGAGCCGACCGATCTTCCACGTGGCGCGCATCTGGCCGTCGACGAAATAAGGGGTAATTTGCTTAGGGCCCCCTCTTAGTTTGTCGTTTTATTTCTAGTCCTGTAAATATTTTAGAACTTTTATTTACGTAGGGTAAATTGCAACTGGGACCTTGTGCTTGTTTTCATTTACGTTTATGCCCCTGTGTATGTGAGACCACGTGCTTCGTCACGTGCTTGTTTGGGTTATTTACATCTTCTTCCCTGTAGTTCTGTTGGGTTAATGAATGAATGTTAACTTTTTGGTAATTGCATTTATGCCCCTGTGAGTGTTGATTATGCGCATGTGCGGATTTTAGTGGGATTTTTGCATCCAAGCCCCTGGACTTTTGGTACGAGTTACCAATAAGTCCAGAAACTTGGTTTTTATTACCAAAAGGCCCCTGAGTGCCCCAGCCACGCGCCACGCGCGTGACTTGCTGGGATTTTTGCACCTTGGCCCTCAGAACTTTGGGTATTTGCACTTACGTCCCTGTGCACAGTGCCCCCTCTTTGATTTTTGAATAAATATCAAACCACCTCCAAATTCGATGAAAATTTGACACATGGCTCCTGCCATGTTGTTGGATTTTTGAGAATTTTTGAGGACATTTTTGATTTTATTTAGTATTTTTAAAAATTCAAAAACAGCCTTTTTAGTTACTGTCTAGATTTAAAAATACCAAAAAAATATAAAATCACCCCTAAAAATTCTAAAAAAATTAGATACTGTTTCTTGTGTGTTGTTTTGATTTTCTAGCCAATTTTGGCTATTTTTCATTGTCTAAAAACCCTAAAAATTAAAAAACCCTTAAAAACTCATAAAAATTATAAAAATTAATCTAAAAATCCAAAAACAATAATTAGGGTGCCTAAATTTTCCTTATTCTTTCTAGATTACAGGAAAATTACCTCCAGGGCTTTTTAAGATCCTTAGATATTTTATTTTTGGGTCTTAAGCCTTGCTGGACAGTACCTTTCATTTTTAGCACTGTTTGATTTTTAGAAAATAATTTACCCGTTAGAAAATTATCAAAAATTAACCAAAAACACTTAAAAACTTAAAAAACACAAAAACAATTTTTCCTTAATTTTTGCATTATTTTTGGTGTGTTTAATAAATTGTTGAAGTTGCCTAGATTTTACTTTCTTTTATTTTCTTTATAATTTGAAAATCCAAAAAATATAAAAATTCATAAAACCTCTAAAAACAATTTTCTTTTATTTTTATTTCATTTTCACTACTTCGTAGGCCCTAGGCCAATCCGTGCTCCTTGTGTTCGACCCTGGGGGCTATACCAGGTTAATCACATAGCTAGGACCGCTTGCTCGATTTTGATCTTTGATTTCTTTTGCGGTTCGATCTTTTTCTTGATATACATGGTCTGATTGCTCGGGTCACAACGACCTGATTTTTTGTACCTCATACCCTAGTGATCAGGCCTGTTGTCAGTCATGTGTTGTTGTTAAGTGCTCTACTTAGGCTCATTGAGATGACATAGGATCATAGCCTAGTGGACTCAAAGAATTAAGTCACCATGGACCTGAAAAGCTTTAAACCTAAGCCTTGTAAGGTTCCCCTTAGAAATTAGGTGGATTAAGATCTTAATCAAGCTCCATTTCCCATTTAATTGTAGGCTAGTTTAAATGTCAACTATCATCCAAAAAAAACTATATACATATGTACAAAAGATGCTATTTACACAAATTTTTACAAACAAGCAAAATTTTGAAAAATGTTTTGAATTCATGAATGGATGAATGCATGAAGTGCAAGTTTTGCAAGAGTATTTACACACATTTGCACAAGATTTTTGCAAACTTTTGATTTTCAAAACATTTTGGAAAATTTTGTACTATATACATAATTTTGATACAAAAATATTTACACAAGCTTTACACAAAAGATTTTGAAAACATTTTTACAAAAATAATTTGTACACTAGCTATTTATGTGCAAATAAAAGAATGTTTATGTACATGAAAATTTTTTAATTTTTGTGATTTTTAGGGTTTTTAGCCATTTTATTTATTAACACACTCATACAAAGTACGAGTTATGGCTAAAGTATATATGAAATATATACACCCCCCTATACTTAGCTCGAACGATGTCCTCAAGGTCAAGAGCGATGAAGACGACATAACTCATGCTATGTATAGGGAAGTGAAAAGAAAGGCTATATACAAAGACGAATGAATGAATAGAAAGTCAAGAGACTCTCGGATTTTCCCCATATACTTAGGATCAAGTAATCCTAAGTATAGCAGGCTGTATACAAAGGGAAAACCGAGTGGAGAATGTACAAGGTCTACCCCCCATACTTAGGGTAAAATATCCCTAAGTATAGGCAACAAAACAGGAGTAGACAGGAACAAAAGAAATACCCAAAGGTCCTACATCCCCCCTATACTTAGGGTAAAGTACACCCTAAGTATAGCATAATCAAAGGATGAATAAAGGGATGTGGGACTAAAGAATGTGATGATATGGACATCTGGATCTATACAAGTCGGAAGAGCAGTGAAAATCAGGCGTGAGATGCCATAGATGTGAGTCAAAGGACCACATCTCACGTAAAATGAATAGGGGCAACATCAACGACCCGCGGCTCATGATCTAGAAATGGCTTGAGCTGCTGGCCATTCACTCGAAAGGTACTCTCAGAAGACAACTCGGATATATCAATGCTACCGTTGTCGTGTACCTTTCTCACCAGATAAGGTCCCTTCCACTTGCTCTGTATCTTCCATGGAAATATGCGAAGCCTCGCATCAAACATCCATACTCTCTGTCCAGGCTCAAAATGCTTGTGGCTGATGTGAGAATCATGCCACTCCTTCACTCTCTCCTTATACTGTAGGCTGTTTGAGAAGGCGGTGTCTCTAAGCTCCTCCAGGGCTGCTAACTCTGCCCTCTTCTAGTCTCCTACACCATCTGGATCCATAAGTATCTCAGTGACTGCCCAAAGTGACCTGTGCCTCATCTCAACAGGTAAATGGCACGGCTTGCCATATACGAGGCGAAAGGGAGATGTGCCCAATGGTGTCTTGAAAGACATCCTATATGCCCAAAAGACCGAGTCCAAAAGCTATGACCAATCCTTTCGGTCAAGGCGGACGACTTTCTGCAATATAGTCTTGATCTCCCTGTTCGACACCTCGGCTAGACCATTCGTCTGTGGATGGTAAGGTGTGGCAACACGATGGTCTATGCCGAACTCGCTAGTAAGGGCCTCACCTGGTCGTTGATGAAATGAGACCCCCCATCTGAAATCAATACTCGAGGTACCCCGAACCGCGTGATGATGTGCTTCCTCAAAAATCTGCAAATTGTCCTCGCATCAGCGGCTCGGGCGGGGATAGCCTCAACCCAATGACTAACATAATCTACGGCCAACAGAATGTACTCAAAACCCTGACTCTTAGGGAATGGACCCATGAAATCGATGCCCAATGCGTCAAAAACCTCACAGAAGTGAATGGGCTGCATCGGCATCATATCACGCTGTCCACAAGTTCCCATCCTCTGACAATCAGTACACCTCTTCACGAAATCATCAGAGTCCTTGAAGAGGGTAGGCCACCACAAGCCGGATTGGAGCACTTTCTATGCCGTTCTCCTCCCAGAATGATGTCCTCCTGCCTCAAGCTTGTGGCAGTAAGTGAGGACGCTATGGTGCTCCTCCTGAGGGATGCACCTACGCCAGACGCTATCCCCTCCTTCGTGGTAAAGGATGGGATCCTCCCAGTGGTAGGACTTGGCCTTCGCAAGGAAGGTCTCAAGCCTCTACCTGGTCCAATCTTGTGGGACTTTCCCAGCAACGAGAAAGTTCACAAAATTGGCATACCACGGGGAGTGAGGCGATAGCAAGGATCGCCTTATCTGGGAAGGTCTCACTAATGGGATCAATATGCTTAGACTCCTTAGGCTGCTCTAAACGGGAGAGATGATCCGCCACCATTCTTGACTCCAGGCTTATCCTTGATCTCAATGTCGAACTCCTGGAGTAGAAGGATCCATCTAGTTAGTCTGGCCTTGGCATCCTTATTTGCCATGAGGTATCGGATGGCGGTGTGGTCAGTATACAGGGTCACTCTAGATCCAATGATGTAAGATATGAACTAATCTAGGGAGAACACTAAGGCTAGCATCTCCTTCTCTGTGACTGTATAATTCCGCTGGGTGGAATCCAATGTGCGGCTAGCGTAGTGGATAGCAAAGGGAACTCCATCCCTCCTCTGTCCCAACACGGCCCCACGGCAAAATCGGAGGCATCCGTCATGATCTCGATGGGAGAGACCAATCAGGCGGCTGAAGAACAGGAGCCTCAATAACACTCTGCTTGAGAGTCTCAAAGGACGAAAGACACTTATCATCGATAAGGAACTCGGTGTCTTTCGTCAGTAGGTCAGTCAACGGTCGAGCAAGCCTGCTGAAATCATGAATGAATCGTCGGTAGAAACCGACGTGCCCCAGGAATGACCGTAACTGCCTCAGATTGGATGGCGGTGCGAGTTTTCTAATGACATCTACCTTGGTCGGATCAACCTCCATGCCCCTGTTGGAGATGATGTGGCCAAGCACCATCCCTTGAGTCACCATGAAGTACCTCTTCTCCCAAGATAGCACCAAGTGAACCTCTATACATCGCTGGAGTACTCGGTCTAGGCAGTCAAGATAGGAGTCGAATCCGTCATCGTAAACCAAGAAATCATCCATGAAGACCTCCAAACACTCCCCTACCATGTCCGAAAAGATCGACAGTATGCATCTCTGGAATATCGTAGGGGCATTGCATAGCCCGAATGGCATGCGTCGGAAGGCGTATGTGCCGAAGGGACAGGTAAAGGTGGTCTTCTCCTGGTCCTCAGGAGCGATGGCCACCTGGTTGTAGCCCGAATACCCATCCAGAAAACAATAATGGCTCTTCCCTGCCAGTCTCTCAATGATCTGGTTAATAAAAGGCAGGGGAAATGATCCTTCTTGGTGGCCTAGTTGAGTTTCCTATAGTCAACACAGACCCGCCAAGAAGTGGGTACTCGTGTAGCAATCTCCTCTCCTGACTCACTGATCACAGTCGTGATGCCCGTCTTCTTGGGCACCACATGCAAGGGGCTGACCCACTTGGAATCGGAGATGGGATAGATAAAATCGGCGCTCCACCATTTCGAGATTTCCTTCATGACAACCTCTCTCAGATTTGGGTTCAGCCGCCGTTGGAACTCACACGACGGCTTCGCCTTATCCTCGAGATAGATATGGTGGGAGCACAGGGCCGGACTAATCCCCTAGAGATCTGCTACGCTCCATCCGATTGCCTTGCGGTTCTTTTCAAGAACCCCCATCAAACGGGATTCTTGCTCTCCAGTCAGATCGGCGGAGATGATGACTGGGTACATCTCAGGCTTACCCGCAAGGAATCGATACTTCAGCGAAGTAGGGAGCGGCTTCAGCTCTGGACAGCTGGGTGCTGGCAAATCTGGCTTCGAAAGAAGACGCGTGTATGCTGCCAAATCTGTCTGGGAGAATGGGAATGTACTCTTGCAAACTGGATCTGAAGAAGGCTGCTCAACTAAACTGTCTCTGATCTGCTCGGCATCTACCTCCTCCTCAACTGTAGGCTCAGTGGAACTCAGGTCTAGCATGTAATCCTCGCAATATGCCCAATCAGACTCTGAATCCGAGGGATCTGCATCAAACAAGGTAGCATCAGTACCACCCTCATCACAAAAATCCGTGTCGCGGTCAAGAACCTGCTCTGCTGCCACTGAAGTATCCTGAACCAGGAATGTGCTCTCTAAGCTCTCCTCTGCTGTCATCTCTGCATCAGCGGTGTCTTAAAATGAGAGGATGGCCTGTGCTACTGGGTCTGCCCATACTGCCTCATCGTTTGTGATTACAAAGTCACAGTCCTGGTGGATGTCTAGTCCGGCATCTGTCAGCTGCTCTGTATCTGAAGTCGTCTCTGAGAATGATCTCTCTCTGGCTCGGTTGTCCTCGACCGTCTCTATTTGTACACTTTCGCCCTCGATGTGAAAGTATACCTTCTCGCTATCACGGTCAGTCACCACCTTGGCTGTGGCCAAGAACGGACGACCGAGAATGATAGGGGGTATCGGTCACTGAATCAGGGATCTCCATGTCCAACACTACGAAGTCCATGGGGAATTGCAGGCCCTGAATAGTGACGACAACATCTCGTAACAACCCCTTCGGCCTCTTGACAGATCGATCAGCAAACTGAAGGACTTTCCTGCTCTGTCTAAGAGTGCCCAACTCGAAGCGGTCGAGAAGGGCTGCCGGAAGGAGGTTGATAGATGATCCGCTGTCTAATAGAGTGTGGTCGAACCTCTGCTCTCTAATGTGACACCTGACATAAGGGGCTCCTGAATCTAGCCTCCTGGTCGGCTAACGGTTCTTAATCGCGAAGCACGTGGCTTTCGTCAGCACATGGATCTCTGAATGGTGGTTCCTCCTCTTCCTCCTGACGGTAGTCCTGTCTCTCAACAAACGTTGAAGAAGGGGAATGTGCTGCAAAGCCTCCTGAAGAGTCAGCTGGATATGGAAACGATCTATCATCTGCTGGCTGAACTCTTCCTGATCTCTCTTTTTTGGATTTTCTTTTTTCTTCCCCTTCCCCATCTGAAGGGCTCTAGGGAAGGGGATCACTGGGTCCTTCTCAGATGAAGGACTAGGAAAAGGTCTAGACGGCTCGACGGCCGGATCCACACATACATCAAGCACCACAGTGGGACCAGAAAAAACCAAACCTTTTCCTTTATTCACAACATGGTTCCGAGATACATCAGGGGAAGGAAAAACAACAGATCTCTCTACATGAACTCTGGTGGCCTCAGTACCACCAGTGGCTGGATCAACTGGACGTCTCGCGGCCTTAGTACCGTGCTCTGGCTCGGCATCCCGGGTGGCATCAGTACCACCTCCTCAAACCGGTGAAATGGTGGCCTCAGCACCGCTTGTGGAGTCAGCATCCTTGGTGGCATCAGTACCACCGTCATCATCTCGAGCGGCCTCAATACCGCTCTCCTCCTCCTCATCTGGCGCTCTAGGTATATCCTCATGACGTCGCTCAGACGAGGCGCCGCCTGCTGGTGTCCTACCGCTCCTAAGTGTGACAAAATCAGCATCAAAAAGGTCTGCAGACATATCATCAAATGGATCACTAGGAGTGGCATGCTCAGTGTAAGCTACCTGCTCAGACTTCCGGTTCAGACTGTTGGGGTTCGGCTCGATCTGGGCAGGGATGGCGGCCTTCCCTCTCACTATGTCCCGCATCTCCTGGCGGAACTCGTCCATCTCCCATCTGAAAGTAGCCTGCTGGTCTATGAGGAGGCGGGCTATATCGTCCAAAGGGGGGCTCTCGTGGGAGCCCGACGGGTAGCCTCTCTGGTAATGAGGCTGCTGGAACTGGTGCTGCTGCTGTTGAGAGGGGTATGGGTGTGGTGGATGCTGCTGCTGGTGAGGCTGCTCACGCCTCCAAGACTGTCCCTGCTGATAGGGACGAGGACCATAGGACGACTGCTGCTGCTGCTGTGAAGGGTAGACTGGGGGCTGCTGCTGCGGCTGGTGATCTCTCTGCTGACTGTACTGGCCTCCCTGACCAGATGGCTGCTGCTGGGGCTGGGTACCTCCGTTCCCCCACCTGAATCTGGGATGGTCTCGTCGGATTCCAGGCTGAGGGCGGTCATACCAAATCCCGTTGACATCCATCAACGGCTCTGCATCGTACTGGGCTGGCGGGAGTACTGCCAGAGGCTGATCAGGCTGGTATACCACCATCTGCAAGTCTGGAGATGGTGGTGTCTGATAGGTGGTCTGCGGCTGCTGGTACGGCTCCGCCTATACAAGGTGAACCTGTCTAGGCTGCTGGTGTGAGCTGGAGCGTTGGGACGAGCTGCTGCTGCTGCCATGATCGCCTCGCGACTGAAGACGGGGCTGGGAAGCCGTCTGTGCCTCCTGGAGACACATGAGCTGGGTCTTCATGTCGCTCAGAGTCAGTGCCATCTGCTCCATCTGAGTGATGCCCTGGCACTGCTTCTTCTCTATCAGCTCCATCCGATCCAACTTCTCGCTAATGATGCCCATGTCCGCAGCTGAAGACTCTGCCTGTGCTGCTGCTACTGCGGACGAACTGGAAGGACACACGTCGACCCGTGCTATCCTCTGGTACTGCACAGGTCCTGGCTGCTGGGGTTTGCCCTGAGTATACAACCTGGTCTGAGACATCACCATGTAGTTCTCGGCCATCTCCTCGTAGATGGCCCAGACCTAGTCGTAATCCTTGGCGAAGTAAGACCCACCACAAGAAGCGTTCACCAAGCCCTGGAGCTCTGGTGTCAGCCCGCTGAAAAAGCTCTGCACAAGGTTGGGCTTGGAAATGTCATGGTGCGGGCATCGATCAGTCAGCTCTCGGAACCTCTCCCATGCCTCATGGAACTGCTCGTTGGGGAGCATGGAGAAGTTGCTGATAAGGGCTCTTGCTGCATTGGTCCGCCCGAGTGGATAGTACTTGTGTAAGTACTCGGTGCGGAGCTGCTCCCAAGTGTAGACGAACTTCCCCAAATGCTTCAACCAGGTGGCTGCTCTATCTGCCAAGGAAAAGGGGAAGGTAATCATCCGAATCGTGTCCTGGTCCACCTGGCGGTCGTGGACAGTGCTGCAAATCATGAGGAACTCCTGGAGGTGGGGCTCCTCGGTGGCGAGCCCGTGGAAGCGGGGGAGTAACTGCAAGGTGTTCGGGGGGAACTTGAAGTCCCTCATGATAGCTGGTAGCATGATCCAATGATGCATCAGTGTCGATCCGGGGTTGTGCAACTCCCGCATTGATCTCGGTGGTCCTCCTGCCGCGGCTGCGGCGGCTGCTGCTGCGGCGGCTACTGCGGCTGTTGTTGCGGCAGCTGCATCTGCATCATCCAGGATCCTCGGTCCCTCTCTCCTCTGCTCTGCTCTCATCTGCTCCATCTCTCTCCTCATGTCTAGCATGAACGCTCCCTGATCCCTCAACTGCTGTTGAACTGTCTCGAGGGAGGCGATCAGGGTGGAGTTGATCGCGCCCTGGTCCAATACAAAGTGCTCAGGCACCGGACCTCTGGAGCGATCCTCTGAACTGCCGGCCATGGTGTCTGCAAAACCAAATGAACCAAACTTAGGTGCCGATAAATATGATAATCTCTCCTCTGGCACTGGTCTCTTGGAACAGAAAGAAAAGGGGTCGAGGGGGAACAGGGCGGAATCATACGCGGGCTTGGAGAGCTGGTCTCGGATCTCGCGAGCCAACCTAGATGAACGGGTAGACGTGCCTGAAAGCGGTGCAGCCAGAGGCTGCCTAAGAGATCGTCTACCCATCATCGTGATGTAGCGAGTAGGGCGGATGGGATCTGAAGAAACTATGATTAGAAAACAAACCCCTCTGTTCACCAACGCACGCGAGCTGAAGACCGTAAAGGCTCGATCAAATTATCTTGTCTATTTTATTATGGTGAACAAGCAAAATATCAAAGCGATTATGTGATCTGCTGGGATACCCAATGCTACCCCAACCGACTGTCCCGCACGAAAGAGTCGGTAATCAGTTGGGAATAGCACCGGAGGGCTTGACCTAGTGTACGGGTCACTCTCTCGCACAATCAAACCAACCAATGAGGGGGCTGCTCTCCCTAAGACAGATTTTTTTAGGTCAAGTGTCTCTTAGTGTCAATAGCTTAAACAGTCCCAATTTTATGGTTTTTCTTTTTAAAATTTTTCAATAAAAACAAAAGGCCTAACGAATTTTTCGGTTCTCCTGATTATTAAGTCAAAAACAGGGGGAGAAGATGAAAAAGTCGATGCGCGATGAAATCAATGATGCATGCAAAGATAGAAATGCGTACATGTCTCCAGCACTCTACATGCAAAGTGATCCGCGCAGAAATGCAAAGACTGAAAGAAACTACCTATATGATGCAGTGGAAAAATCGAGTCCTAAACAGGCAATTTCTACTCGAAGAACCGTCTTACTGGTCACCGATCCATCAAGCCAAAGGGTTCGGTCTCGGTCTACCCCTCCTCCTCCCAGGAGCAGCGCTTGGCAGGGCAGGCTACGGCACGTAGGCTACGAAGGGAGTGAGTCAGTTATTTTCATTAATGATTTATTAGTAGATCCAATTAACACTCTATAGGAACAGGCAAGAAATTAAGTGTGGGGATCCTACTAATTACGGCACAGTCAAGCAGAATATCCTAAATCTAGGGGCTCGAGAAAAGTCACGAAAAACCGTAAAAGGCAGCGAAGAAAACCAAAACCGCGAAAAGCCGCGAAAAATCCTAAGGGTCCCCCGAGCACACCGATGCTCGGCGAAACAGACCCGCTACAAAATCTAAGTCCAAGTCCACAGTTTGTCCCTTTATTATTACAATAATCAAATGAAGTAAAATAAAATCTAAGCTAATCCTACTCTAGTCCTCTCCCACTCATCTCTCTCTCTCTCACGCTCTCCTGTGGCTCCGTGTAGAAGGGAGCTGCCTCCGAGTCTCGCGGTTGCGCCGGCTTCTCGAAAGCTGCCGCCTCGGTCCTCGGGCCCACGCAAGAAAGAGACAAAGTGTCAAACCAAATAAAATAATCAAATGAAAGCAGAAAATATAAACAGGGTATATGTGCAAAATGACAAGTAAAATAAAAAAGCACAAATAAAAATAAAAGAAAAAGAAAAAGACAATAAGCAAAAATAAAATAAAAACAAAAAGCCACGAAAAGCCGCGGACTCAGAAAGAGCCGCGGAAAGCCGCGAAAAAGAAAACAAAGACAAAATGAAAAATAAAAAGAAAAACTACTAAGTCGTGCTCCCTGGCAACGACGCCATTCTGATGAGCCGAAAAACTTGAGCAACTAAGGAAAAGAAATAGAACTAAGGTCGTTGCGACCTCAGTCGCTCAAGAGTCCCTCAGTCAATCAAGAAAAAGTAAAACAGACCACCAAAATCAAATCAAAATGAATCAAATACGATAGCGGTCCTGGCTATTAGATTAGCCTGGTATAGCGACCGGGGTCGGACTCAGGGAGCACGTGTTGGCCTCGTGGCCTACGAAGTAGTCTAAAAAAGAATTAAAAATAAAAGACAAGTGTTTTTGGTGGATTTTTAATTGTTTTTAATTTTTTGGATTTTTAATTAATTAAGAAAATAAAGAAAACAAGGAAACAACTAACTTCAAGCAATTATTTAATGCATCAAAAATCAACCAAAAATTCAAATAAAAATGTTTTTGTGTATTTTATGATTTTTACTGTTTTTTGGTTAATTATTGGTATTTTTCTAATTTTTATTTAATTTTCCAAAAATAAAACAAGGTAGGGAAATGAAGGTACTGTCCAGTCAGGAGTAAAAGGCCAATTTAAAATGCAAAAAGGCCTATTTAGCTCCTGGAGGTAATTTTCCTATAAACTAGAAAATCTAAGGAAAATTAAGGCACCAGAATTATTATTTTTGGATTTTTAGATTATTTATTAGAATTTTTTTAGTGTTTTGTAATTTTTATGAGTTTTATGTAATGAAAAATGACCAAAATTGGTCAGAAAATCAAGCAAGACATATTAAACAATAGCTAGTTTTTTTATAATTTTTAGATGAGTTTTAATATTTTGTTGTGAATTTTTAAATCAAATAGTAAAGAAAAAGGTTGTTTTTGAATTTTTAAAAATATCAAATAAAAGCAAAAATGTCTCCAAAAATTCTAGAAAATTTTACAACATGGCAGGAGCCATGTATCCAATTTTCATTGAATTTGGAGTGAGTTTGATATTTTATTCTAAATTAAAACTTAGGTATAGTACATAGGGACCTGTACGTAAATAATGAAAGTTCTGGGAGGTCCGGTGCAAAAATCCCAAGAAGTCACACGCGAAGCACGTGTCTGAGCCACTCAGGGACCTATTTGCAAATAAAATAAGGTTCTGGGACTAATTGGTAATAGGTACCAAAAGTCCGAGGGCCTTACTGTAAATTACCCACAAATAAACGCACATGCACAAATCAACCACGCACAGGGGTATAAATACACTTATCTAAAAAGATTCATTCATTTCATAATAATCCAGAACTACAAGGCTATCAGTGCAAATATCCCAGACAAACACGTATCGATGCACGTGACTCACTATAGGCAGGGGTATACATGCAAATAGCGTAAAAGACGAGGTCCAACATGCAATTTACCTAACGTAAATAAAAGACTAAAAATATTTACAGGACTAACAGGAAACTACACTAAATCTAAGGGCCTAAGGGGTAATTTACCCTTTATTAGGTCGACCGTCAGATGGGCGTCACGTGGTGATCCATCGGCTCAGGTGCGCTGCGGCTCCACCTCTACGATCGAATGGTCCCAATCGCTCCTCCTCAGATCAACGGTGCTGGCAGCTCCTGAAGCAAACGGTGGCGATCAAAACTGGAGTAGGAGGAGCATCGGATGGCTGCGGAAGATGGAGGACGAACTGATGGCCGGCGAACTTCGCCGGCTCGCCACTGGTGCCAGTGTCCTCCTCGAAGGCCTCTTAAGATCGGCGAAGAATCGTGCAAGCCTTCTGCGTCCAATGGTGGTCTCCGATGGCCCGATTAAGCTCCGAGGAGTTTAGGCGGAGTCGGCGGAGATCAAGCGCCTGCTCCTGGATGGTCGGGCCCTCAGGTGGGCTCGACTGGACCTGCAAGTCACAGCAAAACACTCGCGGGTCGAGGGCAAAGTGCCTCGACCCTGTGAGAGGGGGTGAGGGTGGCTGGTGAGGCGGGGCGGTCGAGCTCCGGCGAGGGGGTAGACGGTGGAGCTCGAAACCCCAGCTCCTGTGCGAGCTGGGTCGAATGGAGGGGCGTAGAACGTGCACGGGAAGACGGCGATTGTAATGGTGCAGTCCGATGATCGAATGGAAGGTGGGGGTGGCCGGAATCGATGATGGCCAGCGACGACGAGATTTGGGGCAAACAAGAAATTAACGAAAAAGAAGGGGAACTAGGGCTACCTGGGTGAAGGAATCGACTGTGGCCGAGCTGGGGGTGCTCTGGGTCGTCGCCTCGCGGGTCGTTGTGGCCCGAGGCTCGAGCTCCTGCTGCTGGCGGAGCACGGCAGCGCTTGCTCGCCGGATCAGTGGTTCGAGCACCCTCTGCCTCGCTGCTACACCACCAGGGCAAGCTGTCACTCTCGCGAGGATGATGGAGGTCACTGGGTGGAGAAATGACGAGCCAAAGATTCGGAAAAAGGAGGCGGAGTTCGGCTTTTATTCAGCCAAGGGTCCGACAAGATTCGATCGGGTAGGGCAGTGTGGAGTGCGGACCCCGAGGCGGGCATGCCGGCGAGGGTGTCGGATGTGTCGTGAGTGAAACGGACCCGGGGTTTAGGCACGAGGTGATCGGGTTTGGATGCTAAAATTCTGAGAACTCGGGTCGGGCATCCATAACCCGTGTGAAGTGGTCCACAGGGGGGGTTGACCGGGCGGTCAACAACCCCGTGGACCAATGAGAGGGGGCCACCTGGAAAAGATTTAGAAATTAAATTAAAAATAGCAAATGGACGAATTATTAAAAACTTAAAACATGAATTATTTTTGTTTTAATTTTTTCTTTTTTTTGGTGATTTTTAATTAATTTTTCAAAATAAAAATAGGGTATGTACACTTTATGCTATACATAGGTATTTACACAATATGCCTTTTTAATTTTTGATTTTTAATTTGTTATTTTTGTGCATTTTTATTCCTATTTTATATTTTATTTATTTATAACATAAAATAAGGAATAAAAAGGTATATTTGTTTTATTTTTATTATTTATATACAAGGGTGAAATAAATAGGTATTTACATTTACGTACATGGTATATTTACAATATTATTTTTGGTTTTTAATTTTGTTCTTTTTATTTTGTTTTTATTTTTGTTGTTTTTATTTTATTTATTTACAACATAATAGATAGAATATTTGCAATATTTTTGGAATTTTAATTTATTTATTTATAGGGTGAAATAAATATAGGAGTGGTTGTATGTACATGGTGGATATTTACACAAGTGACTCTTTTTATTTTCTTTTTGATTTTTCTATTTTTGTTTTGATTTTTATTTTAAATATATACACAATATATACAAGCCATTTTATTCTATTTTTAGAGGAAAATATTTTTATTATATTTACAAATATATTTACACACATGAGCCCCTATCTCCCTCTACTTTGGCTTTTATGCGGTCAGGCCCATGCTGAGCCCTCCCTTGGGTTAGGTTGCTCAATATTTATTCTAAATATTTTCTCTTTTTCTTTTTAATCTTTATTCTTTTATTTTTGCACAAAAACATGCTAATTATTAGTTTTTACACAATGCATGTTTTTGGTAATTATTGGTATTTACAAATATATACATGCATTTGCAAAGGTTTTTGTAGCTAAAATATAAGAATAAAGATTGATGAATGAGTATTCATCAATACACAAAACACATTTTTTTAGATTTTCCAGTTAAGGACCCTATCTCCCCCTACTTTATTCATGGTCGATCAGGTCAAGTCTTGACCTTCTCTCGAGGTTTGGGTCAGCTTGTATACAGTCTTCCTCTTTTTTTTTTTCTTTTTTTTCTTATTTTTCCTTTTTTTCTTTATTTATTTATTTTAGGTTAAAATTAGTTAGAAGTGTACAATATTTACACACAGATGCAAGTTAGTAAGAATCTGGAGTTAGTGTTTTATGCATGTGTTTTATAAGGGATTTTAAGCTAAAATAAATGAATAAAGATGACGAATCGCAGATTCTTCATCTCCCTATGCTTTACCTTTGCTTGTCCCTTAGTAAACACTTATTTGAAAGAATAAGTGAAGAAAAAGAAAAACGAAGGGGAAAATAAAGAAAGTAGGATAATATTGAGTATTAAACTTATCTTCATAAAATTGTAGTTTGGAGCTCTATCGGACCTTTGGATTATTAGTGTTAGAACTTCTGTGAGACTTAGAATTTTAAAATCGTCAGCCTTCAAGTTCTACACATCATTGTCACAGTTTCGGCTCAGAAGTCATCTTAGATCAATCCTCTTCCCAAAGCATACCCTATGAACATTGAACAATCGACTTTTGTGTGTGAAAGGTTTTAGCTCTTCCCATCCAGAATGTCGGACTAACATGCAAATCTCCTCTCCAGTAACTCATCCTCGGGGAATCAGGTATTTCCTTCTAAGGTCTGTCGTGCTGTGTTCACAATCGAATTGGGGGAGATGTTAAAAGAAGGAGAAAAGAACTGGAAGGTGGCCAGTGTAGTCACCTCTCCTTGTGAAGCTGGCCGGTGTAGCCGAGTCTCCATCAAGATCTGCAGGTTCTCTTGAAGCTTGGACCTTTTTGGTCAGATATTTATTTGGTAGTAGCTTCTTTGTATTTGGATTTTTGGTAGTTCTTCTTGGATCTTGTTGTGCCCCTACAGATATAGAATCTTTTTGTTTCCATACATGTTTTGGGGTCTTAGAAAAAAATTGGGCACATCCGTCCATCCCTTTTCCGAAGCTTTATTTCAACCCGTACTCCGGTCTTTAGATTTCCATGCTACCAGAAAAGAAACTCACACATTCTTCCAATATCCCGTCTGAGTTGAGCTAAGTTCATAGTGCGAGAGTATAAATTGATTCCCTATTCCAGAGTTATACCCAGAATGAAGAGACCAGGTTAGACAGTAAGAGTCAAACGCTGTACATTGTCATGTGGAACTCAAAGAGTTACTTCAAAGACCTGAAGCTTCTAAAATCCTAATTCTCGGTGAAGTTCCTCTGAGAATTAGGTGGATTAAGGTCCAACTAAGCTCCATTCTTCAATTTTATTCCATATATAGTTTAAATATCAATACTATACTGATAAATGCAAATGCAAAATATTAACAATGCAAAGAGTTTTTTTAAAAGAAATGATGCACATGTAAAAATAACATTTTATAAACAATTTTCTAATTTTGAACTTTTTATGGATTTTTGGAGGAAAAATGCAGATGTGAAAGAAAGATTTTTTTTGAATTATGCAAATTTTTATAGATTTTGGTTTTGTAGTTTTTTTAAAGGAAAAATGGTTAGTAAAATATATACAAGATTTTTTTGGTTTTTTTATTTTTTTGTTTGTTTTGTTTTGTGTTTGTTTTGTTGTGTTTTTTTTTGTTTGTTTGTTTTTTTGTTATGTTTTTTGTTTTTTGTTTTTGTTTTTTTACACACGCAGATTTTACAAAATTATGCACATAACCCCCCAAATAAATGTATTTAAAAGTACGAGTTATGTCTAAAGTATATATACATTATATACGACACCCCCTATACTTAGCTCAAACTATCTCCTCATAGTGATCAGAGAGCGAAAAAGGAAGACATAACTCGTGCTAAGTATAGAAAAGTGAAAAGACTCCTATGCTACAACGACTCAAAGAAAAGATAAAAAGAAGAGAAGTTGGTGATCCCCCCATACTTAGGATCAAGTAATCCTAAGTATAGTAGAGTGTACAAAAGGGGAAAATAGATGACGAGAATGTACATACTCAAAAATAAAAAGACACGATATGAACAACATCACCCCCCTATACTTAAGGTAGAGTATCCCTAAGTATAGGCAACAACAAGAGTGATGAACATGACGAATATGAAAAACACAAATCATTCACCTCCCTATACTTGGGATAAAGCACATCCTAAGTATAACATATACACACACAGAAAAGGGGTGAATGATAAAACGGGAGAAGAAAGAGTGAAACGGAAGGATATACAAGAGGAGTGGATATACAAAGGTTAAGATGGTCAAAAGCGAACCTTCTTGCGGGACTGCTGAAGTATGGATTTGACAAGGTGTAGGTCGATATTGGGGTCATCATTAGATATAAACTGAGTAGAATCGACCAAGAATGTATCTTCAACGGTTTCAGATTGTGCAGGCCTAAACCAATTATTGGAAGGAGTATGGTCATGTCCGGACTGGGAAGTTTTGCAAACATCAAAGTAAAATGGCTCGAAATGATTATCAGAAAAAGTAGGATCAATTTCAGCCATGCGAGCCTCTACCGGATCATCATCTTTATCAAAAGGCCAAATTCCTTTATAAACGTAATCAAATCAAATTTGGCCTGATCGGTCTTATCTGAATCAGGGTGAATAGGAACAGACTCATCAGTGGAAGTAGTCGAATCATGTCCGTCCTGTATAATCTCAGGGTCTGCCTTCCTCTCTAGGGTGTCTATCGTGTAAATTCCGCAGATGTCATCAATGCATCGCCACATACAAGAAGGGGGAACTCCAAGGTCTATGTTTTCCGAGTCTTCCTCCTTCAAGAGGAATTCTTGGGTTTCCTTATCATCCAACATATAACAAGAATCTCTGATATTGTCATCTAGGTCAAATTCCTTGGGGTTGGCTAACACGGGCGGGCTCTCATGGGATGCAAATCTCTGGTCAATAGTGGATGTAGTGATCAACACATCGCTCCCTTCATCAGAACAGAAGCGAATCTCTCATGAACCATAATCAATAACGGCTCTCGCAGAGGCGAGGAAAGGCCGTCCCAGGATGATTGGAGGGTGCTCCACAGGGTTGGAGGTCTCCATGGGCATTACAATAAAATCCGAAGTGAAATTCATGCCCTGAATAAGAATGACAGCGTTTTCTAGAATACCCTTCGGCCTCTTGATAGATCCATCGACAAATTGAACTATCATCCTAGTTTTCTTAAGAGGCCCAAGATGAAGAGACTGTACCACAGAGAAGGGTATTATATTGATTGATGAACCAATGTCAAGGAGAGTGTTATTACAAGAATAGTCAGATATGGAGCAACTCACATGAGGTGTGGCAGTGTTCCCTTTCTTAAAATATGGACGGTGAGAGATGGCGTAGGCAGTGGCCATGATCAAGATGTGAAGTTCAGATCTTCTCCTTTGCTTTCTCTTCTTGTGTTGAGGAGTAGATAAATCTGTCATGGCATGTTGGAGTGGGGCTTTAATAATCTCATGAAGGGTGGCCATCACTTTGGGTTCAAACAACATTTTTTTGAATTTTTGGACCTCGTCCATACAAGGGAGGAGGTCAGAATCACCATTTACACGAGGATTGCCAAGAGCAGTCTGTATAATTGAATTCTCGAGATCAAGGTTGGGACATGATGTGAATAGATGTGTGGGTAAATGATTGAGCATTTGGGTCCTCTCCTCACAAAATGAATCAATAATGTGTCTCCCAAAATCTTTTTGGATTTTTGAAATTTTCTCATTTTTTGTATTTTGGGTGATTGCAAGCTCTCGTGATTATCCTCAAGTGAATAAATATCCTCAAATAGTGGAGTAGCGTTCTGGCTCATATTTATGTTAAATAGATTTCTAATCCTCGAATTCATATGCTCCATCATCTGGTTCAGTGTCTCAAGTGTGGAAATCATTGATGAATCCATGATTCATCACTCTTAAAGATGAAAATAGAGTCTTGTTCTTGAGTATTTAGCAGCATATTTCCCTTTATCTTGCATAATTAGCATACATACATGCATACATAATACATGCATTTTAGCATCCATATTTGCATTAAATAAGAAGCCTAATTCACCTGTAAAATACTCACCTATTTATCTGTATTTTATACCACCTCCAAAAGGCAATAAAACTGACCCTATACTATGTATATTACTAACTAGTAATACAAGGCAAAAGGGCACGATTTTCATCTTGTAAAAATATCCAACAAAAATCCCAAACCCAGTTGGAGACCTCAGACCTTAGAATGCAAATATCTACCTCATTCAACCTCCGATTTAGGTCCACTCACTTTCAGATTAATACACATTCAGAGATCTTCAAAATGAGACCAGTTTCATTTAAATAGGAACTCGTAAGCAAAACTTGGGTTTTTGGGCCCCTTCGTGTAATATATGTATGCATATTTGTACCCTTGTATTTTTGTATCTTATTTGACATCATCTCCGTTTTTGGTCAACATGAAACTTGTAGATCTCATCGAGATCTACAACTTTCATGTTTTGAGTTTTTCGAAATTCGTCCTCCATCTCTCTCTAAATCCATATTATTTCTCAACCATTCAGAGCAGGCCACATGGTGCCCTCTGATTGCGCCACACGACCCTCTCCATTACGCGCCACACGCCCTTCGCCCTCTGCTATCCGATCTCGCCCCCTCTCTCTTGATATGGGCCATCCATTCCTGCACCCACTGGAAACTCTTCGATCAAGCCCCAGATTCAATTGTAACCGTTCGCCAGCGCCACGCCCTATTTGCGCCACGTGGCGGCATACTCACCCTTCGATGCTTCCTCTACTTGCTTCATCTCCACCATCCATCTCGCCTTTAACCTCTGCCGTTCAATCGAAGCTCAAGATCTCATCACAACACTCCGTCTCCGCCTTCACCTTCGCCCGCCACGTGGTTCGCCCTGTGCCGTTGATCTTATCACCTAGATCTAATCCCAGCCGCCCCGTAGCACCTCAGTCTCAGCCATTGGATCGCGAGATCCAATGACAGGGAAGTTGTGTTCTACCTCCCGCAGCTCCAGCACCCACGTCGTCCATGTTGCACGCAAGATGCTCCCTTCCTATTTTGGGATCCACTCCGGCCTCTAACACCTCCACATTGTAGCCCACTCTACCCGCATCCTCGCCGACCTCCATGATCACCATAACCCGCAACCACGTCGCCCCACAACCTCCACCAACCTCGCCCTCCATCACTTGTCATTGTCACCTTCCACCTATAAATACTCCACCTCCATCGACCTTCGACCACATCCGCCATTACGGAGAGAAACCCCGAGCTCCTACCATCCTATTGGTGACATCGATTAGAAGAGACGTTGAGCGAAGACCGAGCTTCTTCTCCGGCGAGATCCATGGCCAACCCCGTCGTGCTCAGCTTCCCCCATGAGCTGCACGAGCTCAAGAACCCCTACTGGTTTTAGGGCGACGACCAGGAGCTTAGATCCGAGCTCCATTACCCAGGTAGCAACATCCATCTTCCCTTCGATATTCTTCTTCTTTTTCTGTCTTTTTCTCGAATTTTATTCACCTCCTCCGCTCATCTTCACCTTCGCCTGCCCATCCTCCGAGCTCCGCCTCGGAGCTGGCACCCTCGCACACATCTTCATTTGCTCAGACAACACACCGCACCTTACTCCGACCAAAGCTCCACCACCTTAGCGGAGCAGCACCACCGGACCATCCTCACTCCACGCCAGGCCTCCCATCACACTCCCGTTCATCTTACGGACACTTCGCACGCCTCGGCTATCAAGCTAACCCTTGCAGGAACTCATTCATTGATTGGCCGGAAGCCTCACCGGAGCAACTTCGAGCGTCATCTCCGTTGGTCCCCAGATCGCCTCCGCCTCCTCATGGACCTCCAGAAGCACCACCACGTCCCCACGATCGGTCCGAGTCCTCCAGAAGTCCCCCACGAGCTTCACCGACCTCAGACGAAGGAGGCGGAGCAAGCAGCTCTTCGCTGGAGCATAGCCACCTCCGCCGCAGGTGGCGGCGGACCGTTTAAGCACGAAGCCTAGTAGCCGTCCGATCCCCTTGATCGTACGGTTCTAAGAGGTCCACGTCGCCATCAGCCTACAACTGTCGGATCAGGAGGATCCCACGCTCCGCATCATGCCACGTCGCCTCTTCCTCAAGCTCCAAATACTGTTGGATCCATCTTGATCCAATGGTCTCCACCACGCCACGTCTCCAGCTATCAGAGACCGTTGGATTTACACTTGATCTAATGGTCTAGAGAGCGCCACGTCGCCTCATCCTCGACCTTTACGCTCGGAGCCCCCGAAGTTAGCCCGAGCCACGTTCGAGCCTGCAGCACCCCCGAGCCTCCATCCGAGCCTCTGACGTCTCCCGAGCCTGGGACCTCACGCGTTTCTCATGTACGGTCTGGGCATTTTGCACTGAGGCCCCTGTAGGTTTTGAAAATTACATTTCAATCCCTACCAGGAGCACCACGTGAGGTGCACGTGTTTTGTGGGCATTTTGCATACATGTCCCCCGCATTATAGGTAATTGCATTTAAGTCCCTATCAGCATGTTTAATTTTCAGCTATTTATTTTCTGTATTTGCAATTTGGTCCCTGTCTTTGCACACATTTTTAGGTACTCATTTGACATCATTTTTCAAGTCTA
Source organism: Ottelia alismoides (assembly GCA_037367405.1). Classification (NCBI taxonomy): domain Eukaryota; kingdom Viridiplantae; phylum Streptophyta; class Magnoliopsida; order Alismatales; family Hydrocharitaceae; genus Ottelia; species Ottelia alismoides. Next base: position 111,596 of record JAZKJV010008325.1, on the reverse strand, counting down.
AAAATTGCATTGTGTATCTTAACTTGTCCTCTTTCGTATGTGATACTTGTCTAGTTTTTGTGACATCAGTGGATTTTATTATAATTAAATTGGTGAAATTGCCCATATTTTGCGAATTTGAGCCTTTTAATTTGTATTAATTCTCCGTTGCTTCAAAAGTCACCAAAAACTCATATTAGACTTAGGATAATTTATTTTACATTGTTCCCAAAAATCTTTGCATTTGCATGCATCTTGAGGCCTAAATAAATTAATTTGTGATTTTCTTAATTATTTTTATAGGCCTAATTCACACAGATATTTAGGTTTATTAATTTTTCTAGATTCATCATACTTAGATCTATCTAGGATAATTTTTATACTTGGAAATAATGAGTTTTATATTTATTAAAATTAATTTTGTAAAAATCACCTTGCATTCGTCTTTAATTCACTGTAAACATAAAGTGTCATAAAAATATAAAAAAATTAGGGTAGCTTAATTTCATTGCATTTCACATTCTAGCCAAGTTTCATAATTTTTGAACTTAATTTGACTACATTTCTGATATAACTTGTAAACTGGCTTGAAAATTGCATTGTCTTTCATTTTAATTGCATAAAAATTGTTGAAAAATACCAAAAAGAATCTTCTGAAAATATGACCTCTGAAATTTGCTTAAAATTCACCTAAGGATACAGCTGCCTCCCTGAGTTCGACCTTGAGCTTGCCCAAGTAAAATAAATTTGCCGCTCGTAATTAACTCGACAGTAATTAAAAGTGGTTTTTGATTAGTCCGTATTACCTTACTAAAACGAAAGACAAGACATTAATTTGACAATTAATTTGATCGAATTAACAAGGGTAGTACGTGGCTCATCAATCATGAAAGGTGACTCCAAAATTCCAGGATCACGTGGGTTGAATGAGGGTAGGTGAAAATAAAAGTCCTTCGATTCCTGAAATAATGGGTTAGGCAGATATGCACAAAAATCAGGAAGAAAGTCCTCCTGGAAAAAGGAAGGTGGATCGTCTGGAGAGTACGAGGTATCCGCGAAGATCAGATTAAAATAACTCCAATCGGCCATCTCCAAAACAAAAGACATGATCAGGAGAGCACGAGTGGTCAAGTCAAAAGATATGGAGAAAAAGGCGCAAATGCACAGAAGGATCGAGTATGCACACAAGTAATCAAACACAATACAAACCCCCAGTTCACCAACTCAACTCAATGTGAAGATCGTGAAGGTTCGGTCAATTATCTTGTCAAATTTAGAGTTTGGTGACAATACAATGTATCATGGCAGTTAAAAGCGAGCTATTAGGAACCCAATGCTCTCAGGAGATTAGCCTAATCTCAAAGTTAGATCTTTCCTAGCCAGTATGAATTGCGGACCGTTTACCGGCTACACGATCAATTCAATATGTTAAGGACGACATGGGCCGCTTTACCGGCTACCGGAGAGATCCTTACTGGAGAACGACTAACCCAAGATAGTAGTCTGAAAAGAGTTCGGACATGGCTCTATCCTAGTGTGTCGGTCGCTCTCTCACTCAAGCAAACCAAACAATGAGGGGGTTACTCTCCCAAAAACAATTATTTTTCCTTGTATTTTTTTAGGATCGAGTTTTCTTTAGCAGTCCTAGTTTTAACAGTTATCACTAGGTTAAATTATTTTCAACGAATCGCCTACCGAGTGTCCAATTTCGTTTTCAACTTATGTGAGTGAAAACAAGGAAGGAGACCGGAAATGCCAATGTGCGATTAAAAGCAATGACGCATGCGGGGGTTAGAGATGCGTACCTTATCGCCATCACTCTACATGCAAGTGATCCGCGCAAAAATTAAATACAATATCCTATATGATGCAAGTGAGCCATCCTAGATGATAGCTTCTATTAATGGTCAAGAACAAGTTAATTTGACTAAGTCCAAATTACCCTCTACTCTATTGGTACAGAAATTTTTTATTTAGAGTGTTTGGACCTAATTAATTACCTGGCTCAAGCAAACTAATTAAAGCAATCAGGAGGTAGCTCACGAAATCCACGAAAAACAAAGAAAAATAAAGGCCATGAAAACAAAATCGGTGAGGTCCCCCAAGTGCACCGGCACTTGGTGAAACAGACCCCACAACAAATGAATGTCCGTTTACGAGAGTTCAAATGCTAGAAAAGATAAACTCTCTCTCTCTCTCTCTTTTAAAAAATTTTAATCTTCTTCTCCTCTTCTCACGCTATCCTGCGGCTTGGTGAAGAATCAAGCCGCCTCCACGTCGCTTGGGTGCTTCGGCTCTCCTAGGATCGCCTCCTTCGCTCCATGGGCCCTCGCAAGAGAAAGAAGAGAGAATGTGTAAGAAATACAATAATCAAATATGAGAAAAAAATGAAACAAATGCAGTGATATGAACAATGGAATAATGTGACAAAATATAAACAGATATTTACAACCAAGAAAACAGGTCAAAAGAGAAATCTAACTACCCTCGTCGTGCCTCCCAGCAACGGTGCCATATTGTTGACAACGTTTTTCTAGAGGATCGGATAAATTATTGGTAAATTTAGTGTTGTTACTATCCCTAAAAATCCCGTGACAAACATTTTTTTATTTTTTCTACTTATTAACCTATATAGCGGACAGGGTCGAACTCAGGGAGGCTACAAATCTCGAAAGTTATTCAATTATTCAAAAATCAATTAAGAGAAAACATAGATCTCAAAGGACAACTATCCTTGGTTTTTGTGATTTTTTATTTTTTTTATTTTTTTATTTTTTATTTCTAATTTTTTTATATTTTATAATTTTTAAATTTTAATGATTTCGATTTTGCAAATTTTTTTATTTTTTCGAAATAACACAAAGCAATATTCACAAGATCAAAAATACGCACACCAACTCTTTTTTTTAACTTTTCAATTTATCAAAAATGCTCAGAAAAAATCCAAAGAAAATATTTTTGGGTTTTAAAAGTTTTAAAATGTTTTTGAGAATTTTTGTGGAATTTTCAAATGTTTTTGTATTTTTCTAAAAATCAAATAGTGAGAAAATGCAAAATTATGCACAACCTGGAGTAATTTGCAAATTAAAAATATTTTAATGCAAAACTCCTGGCAATTATTTTTTAAAACAAAATAGAAGAAATTATCTACAAAAAGAAACTAAAATCATAATTTTTGGATTTTTATAGAATTTTCTATGGTTATTGTTAGATTTTTAGTATTTTTCAATTTTTTCTGGTTTTATAAAGAATCAATGCATGAAAATTAGTCAGAAATAAAAAGACAATGAAATAAAACTACCCTACTATTTTTGGATTTTTTGGAACAATATTTGAATTTTTATGAATTTTCAAATTTCGGACGAGTAAAAAGGCACTGTTTTTGAATTTTTAAAAATATCAGATGGAATAAAAATTGATGAAAAATTTATACAACGTTTAGGCTTATAACAGGAATACATAAAAATTTTCTCAGAATTTTTGCAACTATAAAATTATTTATTCCATCAAGAAGATCATGCAAAGTCAAGTCTTTAAGAATAGGGACTGAAAAGTAATTGTTCATAGTTTTTGCATCAAATGTTAAGAATTAATAAAACAAGATGAAGTATGCAATTTACCAATAATCATGTGCGTTGCATGTGATCTGGATTTGAAGGCGGGGACGTCTCTGCAATTTAAGAAACCTTAGAGGATAAATTTGCAAAATTTCCAAAGATATTTTTTATTCAAAAACCCAATTTAGGGCTTCTTCGTTGCTCTTCTGAAAGGGCCAAAGAGGGATTGAATCAGCCGCTGCCCCCATTAACAAGGCGGAAGAGCTCCGCAAGGCACGCGGGGCGGCGTCGGAGTGAGATCGGCGGGGCGCTTCCACGCGCGAAGGTGCGGGGCACCGTGCGTCCGCGCGGTGGTGGAGGGTGGCGCGCTGCCGCACATCGACGGCTGTAGGGGCGAGCGTCGCCGCCCGCGCGTGACTGGGTGCTGGATGGAGGCGCTGGGGTCGCCGCTGGAAGGGCGGTGGGGCTACGCACCGGTCACGGAGGGACGCGAGCTTGCGGGAGGAGGGGTTACAGGACGTGCGTGGGGCTAGTGTTCTAAAGGGGTGGTGGCGGAGGAAGGTGCGGAGGGCTCAATGGGCAGTGGAGGCACGCACCGCTGCGAGGGCCTGGAGCGAGGGAGGCGCGACCCTGCTGCTTGCAGATTTATTTTTTTTGTTTTTTATATTTTTTATTCCTTTTGTAAAGCAGAATGTAAATAGTAATAATGATTTTTTTAATTTTTTTGTAAATCCGAAAAAATAAAAAAAACAAAAAATGTGAAATGTTTTTTTTGTTGTTTTCTTTTTAATGTTCCTGCAAAACAAACGTTAGAGGGAAAGAAACAAATAATTTTTTTATTATTTATTTATTTATTTACAAATCGGAAAATTGAACGGGGATCAAGCGAAAATGAAAGATTTGAATCCAATCTCTGGCCACCATACATGGCCGGAGTTGATATGTTGTGGAAGATAGAATAGAACGCGTGGAGATCGAGAAAGTGAGATGAAAATTCAGAATCTGAGACAGATCAAATTGATATGGATTTTTTTAAAAGATCTAAAAAAACAAATGATGATGGAATTAAAATGCGATGGAATAAACTACAATTAATAAAGATAAAAATAAGAAAAATGTGGATCTCACCTTAGGAGCGGAAATGGACCGTGATCACCTCAACAAGGCCGACTCGCTGTCACCGGACGGTTTAGAGACTAGGAAACTTTCTCGACGAAATTTTCTCTCGGAGATCGGCTCCTCTCTCTAAAGATTGATCCAGTTGGAATGAGGGAGAAAGAGCCATATAAAAAGAAAAGAGATGAAATTTGATTTTTTGAATTTTTTTGGTGGAAGAGATAAGAGAGATGAAATTTGAAAGGAGATAAAGATAAAAGGAGATACAAGTATTTACAAAATTATCTAATTTTTTAATTTTCGTCACTTTATTTCTTTGAAATTAAAAATATTAATTTTTTATTTTTTATGGCGGTTTGGCAACTATATACATATACTATATACATATAGGACATTATATACAAGGGTAAATGAGGAAATTAGCCTTTTTATTTTAAGAATTTTATTATTTTATTATTTTTATTTTAAATAATTAGTAAAAATATATTCAAATATATATACAAATACAATATGTACAAAATACATGGGAAAATTGCACAAAGCACACCAGAAAATCGAATTTTCACTCGTAACTCCAAAATTATGAAATCACAACCATTTTAAAGATAATTTAATTTAGAATCCAATGGAAGTGAGATTGATTCAATTTGATCTCATATGGAGCTGGGATTAGTCTTTCAATTAGTACTTAGTGGCTTTTTCCAATTGTCGTTACTTTTATTCTGTACATGATTTAATTGTGCAATTATTTTTATTAATTAGAACACATTTTTATTTACAACATTGGTTTTGAAAGTTATTTGATTTGAGGTCAATTAATGCACAAATAAATCAGTGTCAGTTTTATAAAGATATACAAAAAACAATTTTTTTGGATTTTCTAATTAAGGACCCTATCTCCCCTATTTTATTCCTGGTCATTCAGGTCAAGTCTTGACCTTCTCTCGGGGTTTGGGTCAACCTGTATACAGTCTTCCTCTTTTTTTCTTTATTTTCTTTATTTTTCCTTTGGTTATTTATTTATTTATTTAAGGTTAAAATTAGTAAGAAGTGTACGATATTTATACACAGATGCAAGTTAGTAAGAATATGGAGTTAGAGTTTTATGTATGTGTTTTATAAGGGATTTTAAGCTAAAATAAATGAATAAAGATGACGAATTGCAGATTCATCACCTAGGTCAACTAGTCATATTAGTCGATGGTGCAATAGAATTTTGGAAAAAAAATCTATGAAATCACATGGCATGGGAACAATTCCCATACTGTTTCACCATGATCACATGAGTGTAAGGTTTACCTCTTTAAGTGTGAGAATGATCTCAAAGCCTCTAAAGGAAGATGCCTCTTGTCTCAAATCTTATCTGATCAAAGAGCACTTGTGGGCGTGAAGATGAGATGTGTATTTCTTGTAATCCATGGTGATGATTAGATATAAGACTCTCTTGATTTTATCTCATGAAATCCAATGTCTTATTCAATAGCACGAAAGGTGCGATCCTCCTACTTGAATTCGTAAGTAAACTCTAACTTGAGCTAGGCTTTCGATCATCTTCTTCTAGCTTAGTTTTCGATTCATCTTCCTTTTCCTATTCATTTTCTGTTGTGATTCGAGGAGAAATCTATGTAACACCCTACTTGGGTCAGGCGGCTATGCATGTCAGTGAACCCTGTGATTCGTCTCACCTTAACTCACCTAGGAGATGCAGTGTCTACTGATTCTCCATCTCTTGCAGTTTGATTATATTCTTTCTGTTCTGTTGTTGTTTTCCTCTCGATGATTTTGTAGAGGAAACTCTTTCCGTTTTTCTTTTGAAATATGTTCCAATATAAGGGAAAACTCTACCAAAATTTTCATAGAAATATGTCCCAATATAAGGGGATACTCGGCTGAAAATTTCCTAGAAATATCACCCCATATAAGGGGAAGCTCTACTTAAATTTCGAGAGAAAATATGTTTTTCATGTTCTTCGCGTTCTTCATGTTCTTTGTTTGTTCTTCACGTTCTTGGCACGTTCTTAGTGTTCTTGATACGAAAATGAAATTCGATCATTTCAGGAGCTGTAAATCATCCTTAAATCATCCTTTCTGACAACGAATCACGATAAAGCATTGCATACGTGAGAGAGATCTCGATTAGGTAACGAAATCCTTCCTTTTGCTGTTGGATTTTCATATGAGATCGTTTATATTTCTGAGTTTATGCCCCTTGCTATGAAGAACCTTAATTTGGCTATTTTTTTGAGAAAATATGAAAATTTGCTTAGTGATTTTGATTAAAATAAGGTCTAAGCATCGAATGGATGCAATGGCTTGGAAAGTTAGGGTTTGAAAGTTAAAATGAGCGTAAATATGAGTATATAAATATATGAATTAATATATATGTGAGTATATTCTAGATATTCATGATTATGCTAATCTAAGGCTTAACAGAGGAACTTAATAATGGAAATTGATGTATATAGAAATGGATCCTAAAATGGATCGCGTGTTACGTCAGGAATGACTTGGAGTAGAACTAAATGTCAAGCATGCAACCTGTAGGTTTGTCGGAAGGAACCCAAATTGATGTTGTCAATATAATCATTTTGAATGACGAAAGATGTTGTCGTGCCATGTCGAGGCACGGGTGGTTCAATAGCGGTTGGGTCACGGTAACATATTTTCAAAGCCGCTAGGTTATGTGATTAAAGATTCTCCTAGGGTTTAAGCAACCGGATCCTCGAGGATGGTGTGCTCCTTAGTTTGCAAGGCTGAGGGTTTGAAACCTTGGGTAATAAAAGAAAAGGAAAATTGCCAGGGTAGTATTGGAGGATTGGTTGAGGCGACACGCGGCGGCATAAGCACACCATATCAACTCAATCTCCAATCCTGAAGTGTCCACAGCTTCGAAGTCCATGACTAGTGGGGTTCCCCTGGACTAAACCCTGGCGTGGAATAGAAAGAAATAGGACTTCAATTAATGAGAAGGAATGAAACTTTTTGTGATAACAAGTTTTGTAAATTCACATTTGTTTGCTTTTCTCTTCTTCATTACTTAGTATTCGCTAATTGTTATCTTATGATTTATGGAAAACCCAATAGGTGTTGGTGATCCATAACAAGCACTTTAATAATCCATCCAACTAACATAATAGTCATCCAACCAACCACAATAGCTTTACTCTATGAGGTAGTTAGTATTCTTTTTGTGTATTCCTTTCCAGTTGATGTACATGTAAATAGTTATAGTGGGAAAGTGTAACATATAAACTTTATTTATGAATGGAAAAGTGTTGAAATACTTCCTACTAAGTATTTTTTTTCATCCCTTGCAGTTTGATTCTCCATCTCTTGCAGTTTGATTATGTTATTTCAGTTTTGTTGTTATTTCCTCTCAGTGACTTTGTAGAGGAAACTCTTTCGGTTTTTCTTTTGAAATATTTCCCGATATAAGGGGAATTCTGCCAAAAGTTTCATAGAAATATGTCCCAATATAGGGGGAAACTCTGCTGAAATTTTCCTAGAAATATCACCCCATACTGGAGGAAGCTCTGTTGAAATTTCGAGAGAAAATTTATTTTCCGCGTTCTTCATGTTCTTCATGTGTACTTCGCATTCTTCTCGTTCTTGGCACGTTCTCAGTGTTCTTGATATGAAAATGAAATTCGATCATTTCATGAGCAATAAATCATCCCTTCTGAAAAAGAATCACGATAAAGCATTGCATACGTGGGAGAGATCTCGATTAGGTAACAAAATCCTTCCTTTTATTGTTGGGTTTTCATATGAGATCATTGATATTTCTTATTTATGCTCTTTACTACGAAGAAGCCTAATTTGGCTATTTTTTTGGAGAACACATGAAAAGTTGCTTAGTGATTTCAAATAAAATACTGGATGCAGTGGATTGGAAACTTAGGGTTTGAAAGTTAAAATGATCATAAATATAAGTATATGAATATATGAATTAATATATATGTGAGTCTATACCCAATGTTGATGATTATGCAAATCTAAGGCTTAACAGAGGAATTTCATAATGGAAATTGATGTATATAGAAATGGATCCTTAAAAGGATTGTGTGTTACGTCAGGATGACTTGGAGTAGAACTGCAGTTCGAGCATGCAACCTGTAGGTTTGTCGGATGGAACCCGTATTGGTGTTACCCTACCTAGATGGTATACGGTTGCCCTCTATGATAAGTGTGCACAAAATGAATGATTTGCAACAAGTGGTACCGGGTGCTAATATATTCATGTTGAACGACGGAAAATGTGGTCGTGCCATGCGGAGGTACGGGTGATTCACTAGCGGCTGGGTCACGATAACATGTTTTTAAAGCCGCTAGGTTATGTGATTAAAGGTTAGCCTAAGGTTTTAATCAACCGGAGCCTCGAGGATGGTGTGCTCCTTTGTTTGCCAGGCTGAGGGTTTGAAATCATGGGTAATAAATTAAAAGGAAAATTGTCAAGGTAGTATTGGAGGATTGGTTGAGGCGATGTGCAGCGGCATAATCTCACCAGATCAACGCAATCTCCAATCTTGAAGTGTCTATATCTTCGGAGTCCATAAGTGGTGGGGTTGCCCCGGACTAATCCCTGATGTGGAATATAAAGGAATAGGACCTAAACTAATGAGAAGGAATGAAACTTTTTGTGATAACAAGTTTTAAAAAATTACATATTTGTTTGCTTTTCTCTTCTTCGTTACTTAGCATTCGCTAATTGTTATTCTATGATTTATGGAATACCCAACAGGGGTCAGTGAGCCATAACATGGACTTTAATATTCCAACCAGCCAACATAATAGTCAACCAGCCAACCACATTAGCTTTCCTCGGTAAGGTAGTTAGTAATCTTTTTGTGTATTTCCTTTCCTGCTAATGTACTTGTAAATGGATATATTGGGACAATGTAACATGTAAAATTTATTTTGTGAATGGAAAAGTGTTGAAATACTTCCTTCTGAGTATTTTTAATCGCAGTTTGTTTTTTAATGTTAGTTGTGATTGTTGAATAAATTATTGTTGAGTAACTAGATCCGGTTATGGGAGGATCTGACGTCCCGGAATTGCGGTCTTGATAGTGAATGGGAGGTCAAGAGTAGGTCTCTGACCCGTGGTTATTAGAGGTGGGAGGATTCATGCGATAGGGAGAAGATGAAGATGAAGAGGAGGTGGGGTGAAGCTCGATCATTGGGGGTATGCACAGGTATTGATCAAAGAATATACATGAAGGGTGGAAGCTGAGAACGAAAGAAAATTTAAGGGAAGAGTAGAGAAACAGAGAGAATAGAAAGAGAGGAATAAGGAGAAGAATAAGAAGAAGAAGAAAGGAAAAGAAGAAAGCAGTATTAGAAAGGGGGAAAGGGATTCTAACTATAGAGGATGATGAGGAGCTTAGGATCTGTGGAGTCTCATCAGAACTCCATTGGTCTTCACTCAAGACCCTGGTCATGGGTCGAGCTCAGCTGCGGCCAAAAGCAACAACAATAGGAGGCGCTTGCCTCCTAGATCATGTCAGATGGAGATGGAGTTTGTTGCTCCAGCCTGTCACTTGGATCTATCATCGGAGGCAGGGCGAGCTCTCTCTACTTACCGAAGAATGGTGGATGTGGGCGAAGTGAGGTGACAAAGGGGAATTTATGGTCAGTTAGGGCGAGCGATCAAGGCAAAGATGGAGCATGTGGAGGGAAAGGGGAAAGGTAGTGGGAGAGTGATGTGGAGGAGAGAGGTGCGAGGAAGGAGGAGGCCGGTGGGTGACTTGGGAAGGAAGAGGTTGCAGGGGAGTGGAGGGGATGACCAACCACGGTCGTTCGATTAGCCATGATCGAGCGGTTGTGAGTGAGACATGTGGCAAAGCCAAGTAAAGAAAGTTCTTTAGTCCACTAGTGAAAGCTGGCATAGGTAGGACTCTTAGCGGCTAAGCAAGGAGAATGACGTATGCACTTTCACCCGCTCCTTCCAATCTACAGTTACCTATAGCACAATCGATGTCTCTCGTGAAATGACTCCTGATGCCTCGTCCCATGAATATCTAGAAACAATGCATCTCCAGAAAAACTAGACCGGTTCCTTGCTTTTTTCTACGGAATGATTGCGTACCCCTCGGGAACCCATAAGGAGAACCTGCCTCTGCCCTAATTGATCTGTGGAAGTAGTAATACCGACCCCCTATTCATATTTAGAGCTTGACCCGATGGAGCAGCCCGATCCGAGTCGAAAGGCCTCCTTGCAGCTTTCGTATGACGGACGAATGTGTGGAGTTACCAGAAAAATATGGGTTTGCATATTTCACGACAAACCCGTTACACTAAGATCAACATAAACATGTATGGGTTCCGGTAAGGGATCCCCTGAATATTGGGTAGTCGTTGTTAAACATGGCCGAATACTTTATTAAATGGTTGGAGTATCAGAAACCGTAGATAAAGCTGCTATGTCAATAGCTACTGTAAAATGCTTATACAAACTCAATTTGTTATTGCACGATAAGTAAGAATGTAGAACCAAAGGAAGAGATGAAAAAAGGGATTTTTTGATTTCTTGACACATCAAATTTCTTTTTTTCCCTTACTCTTTGCATTGAAAGAGCATATAAACAAAAATCATGATAGGATTCAACCTCAGACCCTTTTGAATGTAGCAGATAAATTCTGGGCAAGATAATTGATCTGTATTCGAATCTTAGGGGCGAGTAGTCATCAATATTGTCATATTGGTGATGTTTTTGTTGTTGTAATTAAGGAAGCAGTGGCTAATATGCCTCTAGAAAGATCAGAAGTAACTAGAGCAGTAATTATACGTACACGTAAAGAACTTAAACAAGACAACAGTATGACAATACGATATGATGGCAATACTGCAGTTATCATTGATCAAGAAGGAAACCCGGAAGGGACTCGGGTTTTTGGTGCAATTGCTCGAGAATTGAGACAGATAAATTTCAAAAAAATAGTCTCGTTTACCCTCTTAGATCAAATTATGATATAAAATAATAACAAACAAATTTAAAAATAATAAATAAAATAAAGGACTAATCCAAGCCATTAGATGAAGGGTGCATCATACAATGACACAAGATGAGGGCGACCAATAGAAGATAGTGGGGGGCATGTGGTGGCTCTTAGAGCGGCCACATGTCACTCCCACCAAAATCCGAAAATAAAATAAAAAAAATCATATAGAAAATGATGTCAAATAAAAAAGTAGTCTTCACAAAAATTGTTCATCTCGATGAGATCTACAACTTTTGTGAGAGAACCAAAACCAAAAGAAATCATATGTACAAGGCATATTTTTTATGGTCTTCTATGTATATAAAATACATCATTTTTAGGTTTTGCATTTTTTACGATTTTTATATAAGATAAAATTAAAAAATATAATACAATATAAATATTTAATATTAATCTAGTTTTTATTGGTGTTTTTAATAGCTTAGAAAATAAAGAAATAAAAGAGGAGGAACTTATATACATACTATATATACGTACTCAGGATGACTTAGTTTCTTTTATTTTTAATTCAATATTGATTTAGATTTTTCTCATTTTATTAAAATATAAATCAAAAAATTAATAAAAAATAAATTCATAAAAAACTTTTTTGTACATAAACTAATAAGGTCAAATTGGTCAACATATACAATATGCAATTAGATACCAAAATCCAAGTTTCATATATGAACTCCGATTCTTTTGAATTTAGCCTTATTTTGTAGATAATTGAATGCAATTTAATTTAAAAGAGAGTAGGGGTTCATAGGAGATTTTATGCAAGAGATATTTGCATTTGCATCTTTTTATCTTAGAACTTGGGTTTAGTTTTATTTGTCTAATACACATGTTAGTATTTTTCTAGTATTTCTTTCTTTGGTAATGTTATTAATATGTACACAATTCACTTTATTTAGAGTTAGTATATCATAATTAAAAATAATGGAAGTTGTGTTAATATACATGTGATAAACATAGATTTTGGCTTCTTATTTATGCAATTATGAATGCTAAAATATGAAAATTATTTACACATGCATGATTGTTAATAATGCAATTTATATGATTAAATGCAATTAATCTATTGGGGAACATAGCTCTATTTTCAGCTTTTAGAGTGATGAATTACATATTCATTGGTCGTCTAAATTAGTTGCGAGCCTGATAAATATCTGGTTTATCATTTCTATACCCCCTTATTATCCTCGAAGCATAAGAACTTCATTGTAAGTCTTCATTAATTATGTGTCTTTATCAATAAATCCTTCTCTTGTAATTAACCAATAAAAATTAACCCTTTTATTTTCTTTCATATTTCTTTATTTTATTCCCCATGAAAAACAACTAAAAATTAGAGTAGTTATTGTAGATATTGTATTGGCTTTAAAAAGAAATTAAAAATACAAAAAATCTTAAAACAATTAAAAACCTTAGTTTTATCTATTAAAAATTTCTCCCAAAAAAATTCCTTGTTTATTTGACCTTGTTCGACTTTGTGGTCAACATGAAACTTGTAGATCTCATCAAGATCTACAACTTTCATTTTTTGACTTTTTGTTAATTCAACATCTTATTATTTATTTTCCAATTTTCTTTATTTTTCTTATTTGTGAATAATCTGATTGGGCCATGTGGCACCCTCTGGGCCACCCACGTGTTCCTTCGCACCACCCAGCTGCCAGTTGGTCGACTGATCACCTTCACCTGCCTTCATCCAGACCGCCCATCTCCTCCTCCTCCTTGGTCGTTCATTTCACTTCCCCTGCCCTCATCTGAGCCACACAATTCCGCATATATCGCAGCCACTGGATGACTCTTAATCTAATGTCTCTGCACCCTCCACATCACCCTTTTCCTCGAGTTGTAGGATGAAGCTGCCGATCCCATCACCTTCGTTTGTTCCCGCTTCGCTCTCAATCCTTAGATCAGATCTACTAATCTGATCTAAGCATCAACTTGTGCCTCTCTCCACATTGGATCTCATAATCCAACGATCACTGCTCGTCTTCCACCTCCGCATACTCTTCACTGGATATTACACCTTAACGTGACCCTCACCCCTTCATATTTTGGTCATCACCTCAGCCATTCACTCCATGTTCTAATGGCCCTCCCACGTAGTCCTAGCTGTCGCCACTCTTGCACAACCAATAACAGCTGCAAATCACACCTCCCTTATCTCTGTCTAGCCGTCACAAATCCCCTCGCCACCTTCCATAATTGGCCAGGACTTCTCTTATTTGAAGACGCTTCTACCACCATCAACCTTCGTGCACCAATTCTCCAGAATCTCCTGTGACGTAGGAGAAGGGATCGATGGCTGACGAACCCATCCACCGCAGTGTTGACCCATGGCCCTAGTGGACATGTTACGGCCACCACCGGCGCTGTGGAGCTCGGTGCCTCGGTTGGGTACTTCGAGCGACGGCCAGAGAGCCTCCTAGCGCTCAGCCCAAGCAGTTTCCTCCAGCACATCTTCTTCTCCAGTCGGGAAAGCTCTTATACACTTTTCTACTTAGATACTCGTTTTTATCTACATGCACACATGATACAAAACCCTAATTCAAAATGCCCACGTGCTTCGTAGCACATCAATAACCTACGTCGACTATTCCGAACATCATCTCCTTCTTCCGCAAACTCTGTCTATCCCAAGTTTTTATCTCCGGCAGAGACGTAGATGAACCCATAGGGCCTCCATCTTCTTCATCTCATAAAGGCCTCCACTCTCCTCACACACGCACGGCATTGCTTCTGCTAGATTCTTTGCTAATGATTTACAAGTAGTCCTTCATTGATCGAAGCAACGAGACATGCTCCATTCTAGAGAAAGAGGTCTGGTGGAGCCCATTTGTCTCTTTGATCCAATTTCCTTAGTTGATCCCTCGACACTCCAACACCTTCGCTATGCCCTCGCAATGGGTGTCAGAGCTTCAGAACAACTTGAGATGGGTGGATAAGTAAAGTGGTCATCACTGGAGCTCCGCTTTAGTGCAGCCGCGCAAGTAGGAGATGAAGATTCTATGATGAGCAGATACTATTCGATCGAAATGATCATACGGTCCACAAGTGTCACCAGCCTCTGCGCCACGTCTGAGGCCTCGATGGAACCAAGGAATGTCTCGAAGCATATGGGAGTGCCACGTGCCCCAAGACCTACAGCCGAACTAACCCTCACCCTGAGCCTTACCCGCAACATGCCATGCAAGTGCAGGATGGGATAATTGCATCTATGCCCTACCATGTTCCAGATATTGTATAATGGTATAACCCATGCGCACGTGCCTCATGTGCCGTGCTTGGGTAAATTGTAGTTGACCCCTGCAAGCTTTCTTTTATTGCATAAATACCCCTCCTAGAGGCTATTATGAATAAATATTTTTTTATTTATTTCTATGGTTTGATTTGCAATTATACCTCTAAACTTTATTGATCACATCTTGAGCATCCGAACTCAAATTTAGTTGATTTCAGTCTCATTTTAATGCTTGTTTCATGATCTATAGGTAGGCATTATTTATTTGGTATTTTGATACTTTACTCTATATTAAATTCTAGGTGTTCATTGTATCATTTGTTCATCATTTGAATACCATTATTGAGTTTTTGTTCAGTTTTATTGCACTAATTGCCTCTGAAATTGGCCTAACTTTTATTTCTCATTGACTTGGATATATTTAGGGTATATTTGTACATTATTTCACGCATGAATATCTTTGCATCACATAGCAGTCTGTTGCACATCATTTGCATCTCATCTATAATTGCATTAAAACCTAATAAAAATGCATGCATCATTACTATGCCATTTTGTTTGCATTATTACATTGTGACTATGTGCATTTTGTGTTATGCATTGTAACTGCATTTGAAGACCTAGATCTATGATCACTCGAATTAAATCAATAAACTCCGATAAATAAACGAGGAGGCTTGTGTCCCTGTGTTCAACCTTGGTAGACTTGCCAAGTAAAAATTCTTCAAAACATTAAAAAATTGTGATTTTCGATAGATCATTTTTTGTCTTCCTATACTACAACATATCATTCTTAAGTAAGGTAGAAATCGGTTCATCAAATGGTGACGTTGCTGGGGACATGGCTCACTAATGAATACTCATTCATCACTCTTTATTCTTATATTTTAGCTACAAAAACCTTTGCAAATGCATGTATATATTTGTAAATATAAATAATTACCAAAAGCATGCATGGTGTAAATAGTAATAATTAGCATGTTTTTGTGCAAAAATAAAAGACTAAAGATCAAAAAGAAAAAGAGGGAAATATTTAGAATAAATATTGAGCAACCTAACCCACGGGAGGGCTTAGCATGGGCCTGACCGCATAAAAGCCAAAGTAGAAGGAGATAGGGGCTCATGTGTGTAAATATATTTGTAAATATAATAAAAGTATTTTCCTCCAAAAATAGAAGAAAATGGGCTTGTAAATACTTGTATATATTTATAAATATAAAATCAAGATAAAAATAGAAAAATAAAAAAAAACAAAAATAGATCACTTCTATATATCCACCTTGTACATACAATCACACTTAGATTTATTTCACCTTACAAATAAATAAAATTAATTTTTATAAAATTTGTATATATTCTACTTTTTATGTTGTAAATAAATAAAATAAAAACCATTAAAACAAAAACAAAATAAAAAGCACAAAATTAAAAACCAAAAATAATATTGTAAATATACCATGTACATATATGTACACATATATTTATTTCACTATTGTATATAAATAATAAAAATAAATTAAAAATATCTTTTTATTCCTTATTTTATGATATAAATAAATAAAATATAAAATGGGAATAAAAGTGTATAAAAATAACAAATTAAAAATAAAAAAAATCCATATATTGTATATATACCTATATATAGCCCTACTATGTAAATACCTTATTTTTGTTTTGAAAAATTAATTAAAAATCACAAAAAATAGAAAAAATTAAAACAAAAAATATTTCATATTTTAAGTTTTTAATAATTCAGACATTAACTATTTTTAATTGATTTTACAAATATTTTACACGTGGTTGATTCCCATTGGTCCACGGGGGTTTTGACCGCCTGATCAACTCCCCCCTGTGGACCACCTCCCACAGATCTGGTTCGCGGACCCGACTTCCTCCATTTATTCCCGCCAGACCCGATCACCATTTAGCCTAACCCAGGGTCCTAATCACTCCCCAAGTATCTGGGAATCTCGCCCGACATTGATCCTAGGGATCCGTGCTCCATAGAGCCGGACCCGAGCCATCCTTCCCGGACCTTCCACCATACATAAGCTGAGCTCCGCCACTTCATTCCACATCTTTGGCTCATTTGTTCACCACCCAGTGACCTCCACCGTCTTGGCGAGAGTGACAACTTGCTTTAGAAGGTGTCGCAGCGAGGAGGGAGCAAGGAACCACTGATCCGGCGAGTTAGCTCCGCCGTGCGTCGCCTGGAGGTAGCGCCAGAGCCTCGGACGCCGACGGTCCTCGAGGCAAGGACCCAGAGCACCAGCTGCTCTTCCCCACTCGATCCCTCCACCAAGGTAGCTTAGATTCCTCCCCCTTTTCTTTGATTTTGATTTTCCCCCCATTTGCGTCGTCCCCGTCCACCTCTAATTCCGGTCACGTCACCCATCATCCCGACCATCGGACCTCACCATCGTCTCCGCCTTCCTCCCGCGCACGTTCCACGCCCCGCCACTCAACCCAGCTTGCACAGGAGCTGGGGTTTCGAGCTCCTCCGTCCACCCCTCACCGGAGCTCGACCGCTCCGCCTCACCAGTCACCTTCACCCCCTCTCATAGGGTCGAGTGATGAACCTCAGTTTCATCATCTTTATTCTCCATAATTAACCCCCTTTCTTAAAAGTTTGTCAATAATTCCCTGTTAATGTCTAATAATTAACAGAGTCCTAAATAAATTAAAAATCACAAAAAAATGGCAAATCAAAAATCTGTGGTATTTTTAACCTTAAAAATACCCTCCAAAATATTTCGGGCCCTTGTTTGATTTCATTTCCAGTTTTGGTCAACATAAAACTTGTAGATCTCGTCAAGATCTACAACTTTTATGTTTTGAGTTTTCTCAAATTCGGCCAATAGGGCCCTCAAAAATAAGGAAAACCCTCTGAATAATTTGATTGGGCCACGTGGCCCGTTCTGGGGGCGCCACGTGGCCCCCGCCTCTCTTGTCTTTTCCGCCTCACCTATTGGCCGTTGGATCGGCCTTTTGATCCAACGGCCAGGCCTCATCCACGCATGTTCAAAATCGGAGCCATCCGATCATTCCTCCTTCTCATCTAAGTCGTCCGCCAGCGCAGCATCCTCAGCTCGACACGTGGCGCTTCGTAGGCCGCTTGATGGCGCCTCAGATCTGCCATCTCCGCCGTTATCCCCTGGATCTGATTCCATCCCTTCGATCAACCCCAGGATACGATCTCGGCCGCTCAATACTGCCACACCTTGTGATCGACACGTGGCAGCCCATCTGCCCTCCGATCATGCCGCCCTAGATCTTATCCTGGCCGTCACTCCGCGCCTTACTCTCCACCGTTGGATCTCCAGATCCAACGGTCAGGAGACCGTCGTCAACCTCCCGTCAGCCTCTCTCTCCCACGATCTAGTGCACGAACACCTCGCCCCCTTCCCATTTCCTCGCCCTCACCAGCCACCGCTTCCACGCGCCAACAACCCCACGACCATCACCATTCATCTCTCTCCCTCGCGACCTCTTCGTCAACCCATGAATCCCTCTCCAGTCCTCCCATTTCTCCCTCAAACCCACGTCGTCCACCATCACCTCCGCCACAACCATCTTCAAATACACCGGTCTCCCCTCCATCTCAAACTGTCCACCTTTACGAGGGAGTTCGCCCATCCTTCCTCCACCTCCCTGTGACAGGGGGAGGTGGAAGGATTGAGCGAAGACGACGAATCTTCCCGGTGACGACCCTCCGCCGATCACGGCGGAGCTGCGGTGCCTCCAGGCCCGCTTGAGATGCGTCGACCGGCTGGCGACGTCCAGCGAAGACCCGGGGCTCCATTTGAGCTCCAGCCCAAGCCATCCGACCACCCCCCAGACCAGGTAAGCTTCTCTCTCTCTTCTTTGATTTTTTTTAATTTCGTTGCTTTATTCTAGGCTCCTCCAGTAGATATCGCTGTCCATTGACCATTCCATCAACTCCGCCGTACTTCCCCCTTCCACGCGCCCGCCTCCGACCATCCTCTTCGTTTCATCCATACCTCGAACACCGCCGACCCAACTCATCTCTGACCACCGGAGATGGAGCCCCGGTTCCTCGCCTCCCCTCACCCGCACGGAACCCCATTCCGCTCGCCCTCACCTTCTTTTGCTTCGGCTATGTGGTCTAACCCTGCAGGTATCCTATATGTCAATGGCCGGAGACGTCGCCGGAGCTTGTTGACCGAGCATCGATTCCAGCCTCAGAGCTCCGATGGGCTACGCAAAGGTGTCCAACTTCTTCCCCGAGCTCCGGGCTTCCTCGACGACCACTTAGGGAGCTTCGGGGAAGACCATACTGATGGAGAAGGAGCGGCGGAGGAGAACCTCCTTCGCCGGAGTCCAGAACATGCCGCCAGCCCCTGGCCGGGGGAGAAGAGCAGCCACCGTTGGATGGTCCACCCCCGGTGACCATCCAACGGTCCAGACGAGGCCACGCCATCCGCATATGCCTCCGTTGGATCTTTTAGATCCGACGGGCTACATTCAGCCACGCGTCGTCACCAGAGCACGCCCGAGCCTCCGTCTCCGAACCTACAGGCTTGGATTCGCCGAGCCTTGTCCGAGCCTACATCGAGCCAAAGCCTACGCCCGAGCCACGCCGAAGCAACCCGGGCCTCCTCCGAACCTCCGATCTACCCGAACCTGAGGAAGCGCGTGCCTGGCACGTGCTTCTTGGGTAATTTGCAAGGAAGCCCAGCCGACTTCTTCAATTTGCAAATAGGTCCCGATCACGTGCAGCGGGCGTGCACAGTGGGTATTTTACAGGGAAGGTCCATTTACTTTACGTATTTACATTTTAGTCCCTCCCTGGACCTTTTTGTATTTATCATTTCATGTTTTCTTGCATTTATGCCCCTGTCTTTCTTTATGCATATCTTGAGCTACATAGCTCCAATCAAGTTCATTTCAGTTTCGTTTTGAAGCTCTTCTCGTCCTCTACATTATGGCATGGTTAAATTTCAGATTTGATATTATGAACTGTGATGTTTTTTTTTATTATCTAAGTGTCTTGATCTCTTTATTTATCATGCCCACTTGCTTAATGAGAGTAGAATGCTTCTTAATGCTAACTCTGTTTAACTTGCATTTTTTTTGCTATGGTTCAAGTGACTTTTATATTGGGCATATCATTCGCTTTGCATGCTCATTTACTTGCATAATTAAAATTAAAAAAAAATGCATGTTTATTTTTAATGCATTGTCATGTCTTGTGTTGTTTCTCTGTTGTTGCTTTGACCTATTTGCCTATAACTCAACACCTAATTGAATACACTTTAATCCGATTAATACGAGAGAGGCTCGTGTCCCTGAGTTCGACCTTGGTATCTTGCCAAGTAAAAAATAATCTGACGATCACCTCATTTCGAGTCATGGCATATCTTTAAATGAGGTGATCGCTTTGACGACCCGAAACCGGCCCGACTACGATGATGATTCCATGTGCTAAAAACACTCTATTAAAAGGCCGATTTTGCGGCTCGTCAAATGGCGCCGTTGCCGGGGACACGGCTCATTTCTTTTATTTTTTGGAATTTTTGTGTGTTTAGTTTAGTGTTTCTTTGTATAGGTCAAATGATCATATATTTTGCATATAAAATTTTTTCTTCTTTATTTGATATCTAACTATTGTTTTTGTGATAGGGCCCTTGATGGATCAAGGAGGCGAGGAGCTGGATACTCCCCGCTGCGAGGAGCCGCAGAAGCATGCTTGGAGTCGATAAGAAAAAAAAATGTGTCGCATTTATTTTTATAATAAACTCGTCTTTTACAGCGGTCTACGATCGAAGACTCGCGATTGTAATCGGACGAATGTGGTTGTGTGGGGATCGTCCCCACTTGAGTGTCGACCTAGGATTAGGCATGCGGCTCTCCGAGCTCATTTTATTTTTTATCTTATGTGCTTGATCGTAGGTTAGGACACACTTTAAATGAAGACGCACATAATCTCGTATCACTTAGCTAAATTTCATGAAGATTAATCACCGCTAATAGATGCATGATTAGGTGCGGCTTTTTCGACTTGCATACATGTTGGATTTGAGTTTCAAAACGGCCCCAGATTTTTCGCGGCTTTTATCGTCAAATCACTGCATGATTTCTCACTTAGCCTCGATCGCGTTTTTCTTCATCGAATACATGTTTTTCTCGGCTTTCATTTTTCTAGATTGATCACCTAGGATAAATGGAAAATGGAATGAACGATAGACGATGATTTTCTGATTGATGTGCTAACTTTAATTCAGTGATAATTTAAAATAAAATTGGGACTGTTAATTGCAAGTCAACCAAAAATGGAGTAAAATTCGGTTTTGGGAGAGCAATACCCTCGCTTACGCAATAATTTTCACTTCACATATTTTCTTTGCGTAAAAATCAAATGTTTTACCACCAATAAAATAGACAAGATAATTGACAACCTTGGTTGGTTTCATGTGTGAGTTGGTGAAATTAAGGGTTTGCTTGCTTGATTGAGCCGTATATTTTGCGACACATAACCCCAAAACCGTAGTCACTCCATCTACAAGATTCAAAACCGCTCACTTGTATATCCATCCCTCTTCTTCGTTCACCTTGGGTCCCTCCCGACATCAAATCCCATCTTTATACTTAGGCTAATCTCAGCCTAAGTATAGGGGGGACCCGAGTCCCCGTGATTTTCTCTACTCCTCTTTTCTTGCCTTTATACTTAGGTTATTTCTAACCTAAGTATAGGGGGAGCCCCTCTTAGCTCCCGTATATTCTTCTATATTTAAATGGACCTATGTTCTTGTAACATCTAGTGCTATGAGGACATAGCAAAGTTTAAGTATAGGGGGGTATACCGTATATACCGTATATTTACTTTAGCTATAATCTGAAAAATTTGAAAAATTAAAAACTTTTTGGCTAAGGTAAAAATTCATTGGACTAAGAAAACTCAAAGGATTTTCGCGGTTTTTCGATATTATGTTACACTATTTTATAGAAATATTTTCGAAAATGATTTTTGAAAATGTTTTGAAAATTTTTCATTTTATGTGACTTGGGTTTTGAAAAATCGCCATCTCTTTTCAAGGAAAGTTGAGTCTAACTTGTGTTTTAACTCTCTTATTAAAATCCATAAAAATCAGAAAACCGCTAAAAACCTTTAGGAGCTATTAGTGACTACTAAGCCCAATTAAGAAAGCCGCGTTCAGTGAGGGTTCGCCCTTAGCAGATTGGATGGTTTAGAGGACATCGCGTAAGGCCCCGTCCTCAAGCAATGGGCTTCGGCCTGTACTTACATCCATACTGGCTGAATTGTAGCTACTTAATTGAGTTTAGGCAGTTGTTATATCTCTTAAAGTTCAAAAAAAAAGTGTCTTGTTTTTGAATGAAGAAGTTGGATTAGTCCTCTACATTTTCACTTTCACCCGGGATCGGATTTGGTCAAGAAGACTTAGCTTTTAGAAGTCTTTGAGATTTTAGGTTAACCAGCCTTAGCCATCAGGGTCTTAGACTTAATCATCCATATTTCCTTAGGTTTCTAGATTTGCATGCTATATTCCATGCTTAGTCTCAGACATAAAGAATATGATCAGCACATCACATGCACGACTGCGGTTCTCGATGAGATGAGTTGATTTTTCACCTGAGGGATTGGGATGAGGAAGTCGAATTTGGATTTGATCTAATGATGCTCGAGGATGGGATAAAATCTTTGGAGGCTTCAGGAAACCTGAGTGTCAGCAATATTAGCCAATATGAGAACTTGATTCTTATACTAATCTCTTGACATTAACCTAAGTGCCTGGGTGTGAAAAATAAATAAAAAATTGTTGATCAGTGTGCGCCAACTCTTGGTAAAAGCAGTGGAGCTAGCCACCAATTATACAAGTCAATGAAATTCAAAGAAAAGCTCTCATTCCACAAAGTTACATATCAAAGAGCTTCCACCAAAGGCGAGCGCTCCCAAAATTTTTCAAAGTGTCCACTTGGACCACCGCTATTAGGACCAGGAGTCGGGCTTGCACCAAAAAAGGGCTCTGCATCGTAAATGCTACAAGTCTGGGTGTCGAAGGTACGATAGGTACTCAAAAGAGACACACCCCGGTGTACTCCCAGGAAAACAAGTGCAGACGGCTCCAACTTCTCTTGACGGACGCACTGATCAACACCAAAAAAATGTGTTGCGTAAAATGGCACTAGAGAGAATCCTTGTTCCAATAAGAGGGAGAGAAGAATTGACACAATCCCATGCCCTCCATTTTCTGGCCTGCCATCCACATTTTCTAAGTCTGACAAACTAAAGAGACGGTGGACTGAATGCAAGATTTGATTTATTCCCTAGTGCTGAGGATTAGGTCCTTAGGAGATTTTCTCGGACCAAGATTTTGGGTGACAACTTGACTCTACTCTCGAAATTGCAGTCAACACTAAATTTCATATCCTTTAGTTTATATGTACATCAAAGAGAGAGTCTAGAGAAGTAGAGGAATTGGAAGCCTCTTGATTAAGGCTGGGTTGAACTCTAAAATTTTGGATCTCTGAAGCCGAGTCGACTTGATCAGATTAGATCCTGTATTCACATGCCCAAGGGGGTTAATCCAACTTAGTCATTCTTTTTGATGCTCGAGGACGAGCATAGTTTAAGTATAGGGGGGTGATGAACCTCAGTTTCATCATCTTTATTCTCCATAATTAACCCCCTTGCTTAAAAGTTTGTCAATAATTCCCTGTTAATGTCTAATAATTAACAGAGTCCTAAATAAATTAAAAATCACAAAAAAATGGCAAATCAAAAATCTGTGGTATTTTTAACCTTAAAAATACCCTCCAAAATATTTCGGGCCCTTGTTTGATTTCATTTCCAGTTTTGGTCAACATGAAACTTGTAGATCTCGTCAAGATCTACAACTTTCATGTTTTGAGTTTTCTCAAATTCGGCCAATAGGGCCCTCAAAAATAAGGAAAACCCTCTGAATAATTTGATTGGGCCACGTGGCCCGTTCTGGGGGCGCCACGTGGCCCCCGCCTCTCTTGTCTTTTCCGCCTCACCTATTGGCCGTTGGATCAGCCTTTTGATCCAACGGCCAGGCCTCATCCACGCATGTTCAAAATCGGAGCCATCCGATCATTCCTCCTTCTCATCTAAGCCGTCCGCCAGCGCCGCATCCTCAGCTTGACACGTGGCGCTTCGTAGGCCGCTTGATGGCGCCTCAGATCTGCCATCTCCGCCGTTATCCCCTGGATCTGATTCCATCCCTTCGATCAACCCCAGGATACGATCTCGGCCGCTCAATACTGCCACACCTTTGATCAACACGTGGCAGCCCATCTGCCCTCCGATCATGCCGCCCTAGATCTTATCCTGGCCGTCACTCCGCGCCTTACTCTCCACCGTTGGATCTCCAGATCCAACGGTCAGGAGACCGTCGTCAACCTCCCGTCAGCCTCTCTCTCCCACGATCCAGTGCACAAACACCTCGCCCCTTCCGATTTCCTCGCCCTCACCAGCCACCGCTTCCACGCGCCAACAACCCCACGACCATCACCATTCATCTCTCTCCCTCGCGACCTCTTCGTTAACCCACGAATCCCTCTCCAGTCCTCCCATTTCTCCCTCAAACCCACGTCATCCACCATCACCTCCGCCACAACCATCTTCAAATACACCGGTCTCCCCTCCATCTCAAACTGTCCACCTTTACGAGGGAGTTCGCCCAGCCCTCCTCCACCTCCCTGTGACAGGGGGAGGTGGAAGGATTGAGCGAAGACGACGAATCTTCCCGGTGACGACCCTCCGCCGATCACGACGGAGCTGCGGTGCCTCCAGGCCCGCTTGAGCTGCGTCGACCGGCTGGCGACGTCCAGTGAAGACCCGGGGCTCCATTTGAGCTCCAGCCCAAGCCATCCGACCACCCCCCAGACCAGGTAAGCTTCTCTCTCTCTTCTTTGATTTTTTTTAATTTCGTTGCTTTATTCTAGGCTCCTCCAGTAGATATCGCCGTCCATTGACCATTCCATCAACTCCGCCGTACTTCCCCCTTCCACGCGCCCGCCTCCGACCATCCTCTTCGTTTCTTCCATACCTCGAACACCGCCGACCCAACTCATCTCCGACCACCGGAGATGGAGCCCCGGTTCCTCGCCTCCCCTCACCCGCACGGAACCCCATTCCGCTCGCCCTCGCCTTCTTTTGCTTCGGCTATGTGGTCTAACCCTGCAGGTATCCTATATGTCAATGGCCGGAGACGTCGCCGGAGCTTGTTGACCGAGCATCGATTCCAGCCTCAGAGCTCCGATGGGCTACGCAAAGGTGTCCAACTTCTTCCCCGAGCTCCGGGCTTCCTCGACGACCACTTAGGGAGCTTCGGGGAAGACCATACTGATGGAGAAGGAGCGGCGGAGGAGAACCTCCTTCGCCGGAGTCCAGAACACGCCGCCAGCCCCTGGCCGGGGGAGAAGAGCAGCCACCGTTGGATGGTCCACCCCCGTTGACCATCCAACGGTCCAGACGAGGCCACGCCATCCGCATATGCCTCCGTTGGATCTTTTAGATCCGACGGGCTACATTCAGCCACGCGTCGTCACCAGAGCACGCCCGAGCCTCCGTCTCCGAACCTACAGGCTTGGATTCGCCGAGCCTTGTCCGAGCCTGCATCGAGCCAAAGCCTACGCCCGAGCCACGCCGAAGCAACCCGGGCCTCCTCCGAACCTCCGATCTACCCGAACCTGAGGAAGCGCGTGCCTGGCACGTGCTTCTTGGGTAATTTGCAAGGAAGCCCAGCCGACTTCTTCAATTTGCAAATAGGTCCCGATCACGTGCAGCGGGCGTGCACAGTGGGTATTTTACAGGGAAGGTCCATTTACTTTACGTATTTACATTTTAGTCCCTCCCTGGACCTTTTTGTATTTATCATTTCATGTTTTCTTGCATTTATGCCCCTGTCTTCCTTTATGCATATCTTGAGCTACATAGCTCCAATCAAGTTCATTTCAGTTTCGTTTTGAAGCTCTTCTCGTCCTCTACATTATGGCATGGTTAAATTTCAGATTTGATATTATGAACTGTGATGTGTTATTTTATTATCTAAGTGTCTTGATCTCTTTATTTATCATGCCCACTTGCTTAATGAGAGTAGAATGCTTCTTAATGCTAACTCTGTTTAACTTGCATTTTTTTTGCTATGGTTCAAGTGACTTTTATATTGGGCATATCATTCGCTTTGCATGCTCATTTACTTGCATAATTAAAATTAAAAAAAATGCATGTTTATTTTTAATGCATTGTCATGTCTTGTGTTGTTTCTCTGTTGTTGCTTTGACCTATTTGCCTATAACTCAACACCTAATTGAATACACTTTAATCCGATTAATACGAGAGAGGCTCGTGTCCCTGAGTTCGACCTTGGTATCTTGCCAAGTAAAAAAATAATTTGACGATCACCTCATTTCGATTCATTATGGCATATATCTAAATGAGGTGATCGCTTTGACGACCCGAAACCGGCCCGACTACGATGATGATTCCATGTGCTAAAAACACTCTATTAAAGGGCCGATTTTGCGGTTCGTCATCGAGGCACTTTGCCCTCGACCCACGAGCATTTTGTTGTGCTTTGCAGGTACTATCGAGCCCATCTGAGGGTCCGACCATTCAGGAGCAGGCGCTTGACCTCCGCCGACCTCGCCGGAGCTCCCCAGGGCTCCGTTGGATCATCGGAGGCCACCGCCCGATGCGGAGGGCCCGCAACGTTCTTCTCCGATCTTCAGCGGGCTGCGAGGAGGACGACCGAGCACACCCAGCCCCGACGAAGTTCGCCGGCATCCAGTTCGTCCTCCACCTTTCAGAGTCGTTCGATGCACCCCCAGCTCCAGATTTGATCTTCATCGTCTGTTCGAGGAGCAGCCATCACCGTTGATCCTTGGAGGGTTGATCGAGACCGTCCGATCGGCGAGGTCGTCCCACGTCCATTCCCATCCGATTGATCCTCCACGTGGAGACACCCCAGCCGCTCGATTAGACGAAGGCTTCCTTCGTTGGGTGCCACCCATTTCCAGCCGTTCATCCGCACACGTGGCACCCATCCATCGGCTCGCTTAATAAAGGGTAATTTATACCTTAGGCCCTTAGTTTAGCTTAATTTCATTTTAGTCCTGTAAATATTTTTGGACTTTTATTTACATTGGTACTTTTGCATGTTGGACCTTGCGTTGTTTTCTTATTGCATATAAGCCCCTGTGTGTGGTGTGCCACGTGCTTCGACACGTGGTCTTTTGGGCTATTTGCACATTTATCCCTGTAGTTCTGGACTGTTATGAAATGAATGAGTCTTTTCAGAAAATTGCATTTATGCCCCTATGAGTAATTTTTATGCGCATGTGCGTGATATTAGTGGGTAAATTACACTAAGGCCCTTGGACTTTTAATACCTGTTATTAAATAGTCCCAGGACCTTATTTTATTTGCAAATAGGTCCCTGAGTGCCCCATACACGTGCCGCACGCGTGATTTCGTGGGATTTTTGCACCGGACCCCCCAGAACTTTGGATATTTACGCACAGGTCCCTGTGCGCTGTACCAAGGTTTTTTTTGAATAAAATATCAAACCAACTCCAAATTCCATGAAAATTTGACACATGGCTCCTGCCATGTTGTAAAATATTCTAGAATTTTTGTAGACATTTTTGCTTTTATTTGATATTTTTAAAAAATCAAAAACACCCTTTTTCCTTACTGTTTGACTTTAAAAATCACAAAAAATATTAAAATTCGTCTAAAAATTACAAAAAAATTAGCTACTGTTTACTTTGTTGTGTTTGATTTTCTGGCCAATTTTGGCCATTTTGCATTATATAAAACTCTTAAAAATTGAAAACACCTAAAAACTCATATAAATTCTAATAAATAATCTAAAAATCCAAAAATAATAATTAAGGTGCCCAAATTTTCCTTGTTTCTTTTTCTTTACAGGAAAATTACATCCAGGCTTATTGGAGATTTTTAGATATTTTATCTAAGTCCCTTAAGCTCGGTTGGAAAGTGCCTTCATTTTCTTGCATTGTTTTGTTTTTAGAAAATTAAATAAAAATCCGAAAAATCCCAAAAATTCATTAAAAATAGTAAAAATCATAAAAAGCACAAAAACTTTTTTATTTGAATTTTTTTCTTGATTTTTGATGCATTAAATAAATTGTTGAATTGCCTTGTTTCTTTGTTTTCCTTATTTTCTTAATTAATTAAGATTCCAAAAAAAAATTAAAACAATTAAAAATCCACCAAAAACACTTGTATTTTATTTTATTTTATTTTTGAGACTACTTCGTAGGCCGCGAGGCCATCACGTGCTCCTTGTGTTCAACTCTGGTCGCTATACCAGGTTAAACTAATAGCAAGACCGCTATTTGATTTTGATTGATTTTATTAGATTGTGGTGGTCTCTTTTTCTTGATTGACATACCAGAGATTGAGGTCGCAATGACCATTTGAGATATACCTGATCTACCTCGCTTGCTCGACTATTTCGTGGTCATCAGAATGGCGCCGTTGCCGGGGAGCACGACTTAGTAGTTTTTGATTTTTCTTTTTCATTTTCTCTTTGTTTTATTTTTCGCAGCTTTTCGCAGCTTTTTGTTTTTCTCTTCTTTTTGCTTTATTTTGTTTTTTTTATTTTCTTTTGTTTTTGTTTTTGTTTGACTTTTGTTTGTTTATTTTATTTTGCATTTTTGCACATATACCCTGTTTTATTTTCTTGCTATTATTTGATTATTTTATTTGTCTAACCACTTGTTTCTTTCTTGCGAGGGCCCGAGGACCGAGGCGGTAGCTTTCGAGAAGCGAGCGCAACCGCGAGACTCGGAGGTGGCTCCCTTCTGCACGGAGCCGTAGGAGAGCGTGAGAGAGAGGCTGAGTGGGAGAGGATTAGAGTAGGATTAGTTTAGACTTTATTTTTATTTTTATTTGATTATTGTAATAATACAGGGACAGACTCAAACACTTTGGACTTGGCTTGACTAGCGGGTCTGTTTCGCCGAGCACCGGTGTGCTCGGGGGACCCTTAGGTTTTTCGCGGCTTTTCGCGGTTTTTGATTTTCTTCGCTTCCTTTTACGGTTTTACGCAGTTTTTCTCGAGCCCCTAGATTTAGGATTTTCTGCTTGACTATGTCGTAATTAGTAGGATCCCCACACCTAATTATCTGCTTGTTCCTATAGTACGATTAATTGGACCTACTAATAAATCACTAATAAAAATAACTGATTCACTCCCTTCGTAGCCTACGTGCCGTAGCCTGCCCTGCCAAGCGCTGCTCCTGAACCCGATGTGTCAGGAGGAGGAGGGGTAGACCAAGACCGGACCTTTGGTTTGAAGGATTGGTGATCAGTTAAACGGTTCTTCGAGTAGAATTGCCTGTTTAGGACTCGGGTTTTCACTGCTGCACCGTATAGGTAGTTTCTTTTCTGTCTTTACATTCTTGCACGGATCATTTTGCATGTAGAGTGCTGGAGACAGGTACGCATTTCTATCTTTGCATGCATCATTGATTTCATCATGCATCGGCTTTTTCGTCTTCTCCCCCCTGTTTTCGACTTAATAATCAGAAGAACCGAAAAATTCATTAGGCCTTTTGTTTTTATTGAAAAATATTAAAAAGAAAAACCATAAAATTGGGACTGTTTAAGCTATTGACCCTAAAAGACACCTGATCTAAAAATTTGTCTTGGGGAGAGCAACCCCCTCATTGATTGGTTTGCTTGTGCGAGAGAGTGACCCGTTCACTAGGTAGAGCCCTCCGGTGCTATTCCCGATTGATTACCGACTAATTCGTGCGGGACAGTCGGTTGGGGTAGCATCGGGTATCCCAGCAGGTCACGTAAATCGCTCTGATAGATTGTTTGTTCACCAAAATAAAATTTGACAACATAATCCGACCGCCTTTACGGTCTTCAGCTCGCGTTGCGTTGGTGAACTGAGGGGTTTGTATTCTGATCATAGTTTCTCCAGATCCCATCCGCCTTACTCCCCAGATCACGATGATGGGTATACGATCTCTTAGGCAGCCTCTAGCTGCACCGCTTTCGGGCGCGTCTACCCGTTCATCTAGGTTGGCTCGTGAGAGCCGAGACCACCTCTCCGAGCCCGAGTATGATTCCGCCATGTTCCCCCTCGACCCCCTTTCTTTCGGTTCTGAGAGACATGAGCCAGAGGAGAGATTGGCAGATTTATCAGCACCTTAGTTCGGCTCATTTGATTTTGCAGACGCCATGGCCGGTAGTTCCGGGGATCGCTCCCGAGGTCCACAGCCTGAGCACTTTGTGCTAGACCAGGGCGCTATCAACTCCACCCTGATCGCCCCCCTCGAGACCGTTTAGCAGCAGTTGAGGGATCAGGGAGCATTCATGCTTGATATGAGGAGAGAGATGGAGCAGATGCGAGCAGAGAGAGATCAGAGGAGAGACGGGCCGAGGATTCCGGATGATGCAGATGCAGCAGCCGCAGCAGCAGCCGCAGCAGCCGCCGCAGCCGCGATAGGAGGACCACCGAGACCGATGCGGGAGTTGCACAACCCCGGATCGACGCTGATGCACCACTGGGTCGTACTTCCAGCTATCGTGGGGGACTTCAAGTTCCCCCCGAACACCTTGCAGTTACTCCCCTGCTTCCACGGGCTCGCCACTGAGGAGCCCCATCTTCACCTCCAGGAGTTCCTCATGATCTGCAGTACTGTCCACGATCGTCAGGTGGACCAGGATACGATTCGGATGATCGCCTTCCCCTTTTCCTTGAAGACAGAGCAGCCACCTGGCTGAAGCACTTGGGGAAGTTTGTTTACACTTGGGAGCAGCTCTGCACCGAGTACTTACACAAGTACTATCCACTCGGGCGGACCAATGCAGCGAGAGCCCTCATCAGCAACTTCTCCATGCTCCCCAACGAGTAGTTCCATGAGGCATGGGAGAGATTCCGTGAGCTGACTGATCGATGCCCGCACCATGATATTTCGAAGCCCAACCTTGTGCAGAGCTTCTTTAGCGGGCTGACACCAGAGCTCCAGGGCTTGGTGAACGCTTCTTGTGGCGGGTCTTACTTCGCCAAGGATCACGACCAGGTCTAGGCCATCTACGAGGAGATGGCCGAGAACTATATGGTGATGTCCCAGACCAGGTTGTACACTCAGGGCAGACCCCAGCAGCAGCCAGGACCCGTGCAGTACCAGAGGATAGCACGGGTCGATGCCGGTCCATCCAGTTCGTCCGCAGTAGCAGCAGCACAGCCAGAGTCGTCAACTGCGGACATGGGCATCATTAACGAGAAGTTGGATCGGATGAAGCTGATAGAGAAGAAGCAGTGCCAGGGCATCACTCAGATGGAGCAGATGGCAAAGACTCTGAGCGACATGAAGACCCAGCTCATGTGTCTCCAGGAGGCACAGACGGCTTCACAGCCCCGTCTTCAGTCGCGAGGCGATCATGGCAGCAGCAGCAGCTCGTCCTAGCGCTCCAGCTCACAACAGCAGCCTAGACAGGTTCACCTTGTACAGGCGGAGCTGTACCAGCAGCCGCAGCCCACCTACCAGTCACCACCATCTCCAGACTTGCAGATGGTGGTATACCAGCCTTATCAGCTTCTGGCAGTACTCCCGCCAGCCCAGTATGATGCAGAGCCGTTGATGGATGTCAACGGGATTTGGTACGACCTCCCTCAGCCTGGAATCCGAGGAGACCATCCCGGATTCAGGTGGGGGAACGAAGGTGCCCAGCCTCAGCAGCAACCATCTGGTCAGGGAGGCCAGTACAGTCAGCAGAGAGATCACCAGCCGCAGCAACAGCCCCCAGTCTACCCTTCACAGCAGCAGCAGCAGTCATCCTACGTTCCTCGTCCCTATCAGCAGGGACAGTCTTGGAGGCGTGAGTAGCCTCACCAGCAGCAGCATCCACCTACTTACCCCTCTCAGCAGCAGCAGCAGCACCAGTTCCAACAGCCTCATTACCAGAGAGGCTACCCGTCGGGCTCTCATGGTCCACCATACGAGAGCCCCACCTTGGACGACATAGCCCGCCTCCTCACGGACCAGCAAGCTACTTTTAGACGGGAGATGGACGAGTTCCGCCAGGAGATGCGGGACATTGTGAGAGGGAAGGACGTCATCCTTGCCCAGATCGAGCCGAACCCCAACAGCCTGAAGCGGAAGTCTGAGCAGGTAGCTTACACTGAGCATGCCACTCTTAGTGATCCATTTGATGATATGTCTGCGGACCTTTTTGATGCTGATTTTGTCACACTTAGGAGCGGTAGGACACCAGCCGGCGGCGGCGCCTCGTCTGAGCGACATCACGAGGACACACCTAGGGCGCCAGATGAGGAGCAGGAGAGCGGTACTGAGGCCGCTCATGTTGATGATGGTGGTACTGATGCCACCAAGGATGCTGATTCCACAGGCGGTACTGAGGCCGCCATTTCACCAGTTCGAGGAGGTGGTACTGAGGCCACTCCTGACGTTGAGCCAGAGCGCGGTACTGAGGCCGCGAGACGTCCAGTTGAGCCATCCAATGGTGGTACTGAGACCACCAGAGTTCATTCTGAGATAGCTGTAGTTTTTCCTCATTCTGATGTATCTCGGAACCATGTTGTGAATAAAGGAAAAGGTTTGGTTTTTTCTGGTCCCATTGTGGTGCTTGATGTATGTGCGGATCCGACCGTCGAGCTGTCTAGACCTTTTCCTAGTCCTTCATCTGAGAAGGACCCAGTGATCCCCTTCCCTAGAGATCTTCAGATGGGGAAGGGGAAGAAAAAAGAAAAAGATCCAAAAAAGAGAGAGCATGAGGAGTTCAGCCAGAACATGATTGATAGATTCTACATATAGCTGACTCTTTAGGAGGCTTTGCAGCACATTCCCCTTCTTCAGTGTTCGTTGAGAGACATGACTACAGTCAGGAGGAAGAGGAGGAACCACCACTCAGAGATCCATGTGCTGACGAAAGCCACGTGCTTCGCGATTCAGAACCATCTGCCGGCCAAGAGGCCAGATTCAGGAGCCCCTTATGTCAGGTGTCACATTAGAGAGCAGAGGTTCGACCGGACTCTATTAGATAGCGGATCGTCTATCAACCTCCTTCCGGCAGTCCTTCTCAACCGCTTCGAGTTGGGCACTCTTAGACAGAGCAGGACAGTCCTTCAATTCGCTGATCGATCTGTCAAGAGGCCGAAGGGGTTGTTGCGAGACGTTGTCATCACTATTCAGGGCCTGCAATTCCCCGTGGACTTCGTAGTGTTGGACATGGAGATCCCTGATTCAGTGACCGATACCCCCATCATCCTCGGTCGTCCGTTCTTGGCCACAGCCAAGGCGATGACTGACCATAATAGCGGGAAGGTATACTTTCGCGTCGAGGGCGAAAGTGTACAAATAGAGATGGTCGAATACTACAGAGCCAAAGACAGATCATGCTCGGAGACCAGTTCAGATTCAGAGCAGCTGACAGATGCCAGGTTAGACATCCACCAGGACTGTGATTTTGTGATCACAGATGATGAGGCAGCATGGGCAGATCCAGCAGCACAGGCCATCCTCTCATTTTCAGACA
This sequence comes from Ottelia alismoides, assembly GCA_037367405.1. Taxonomy (NCBI): domain Eukaryota; kingdom Viridiplantae; phylum Streptophyta; class Magnoliopsida; order Alismatales; family Hydrocharitaceae; genus Ottelia; species Ottelia alismoides. Next base: position 78,160 of record JAZKJV010008325.1, on the reverse strand, counting down.
CATCTGATGCCGAGATGATAGCAGAGGAGATCTTGGAGAGCACATTCCTGGTTCAGGATACTTCAGTGGCAGCAGAGCCGGTTCTCGACCGCGACACGGAGCTTAGTGAGGATGGTGGTACTGAGGCCACCTTGTGTGACAGTGGTGCTGATGCCATCTTTATTGATACAGATCCCTCGGATTCAGAGTCTGATTGGGCAGATTGCGAGGATTACATGCCAGACCTGAGTTCAAAAGAGCCTACAACTGAGGAGGAGGTAGATGCCGAGCCTAGTAGAGACAGTCAGTCAGAGCAGCCTTCTCCAGTTCCTGAGATTGAGAGAGAGTTTCAGTTCTCCCATATAGATTTGGCAGCATACACAGAGACACTTCAGAGTCCAGATCCACCAGCACCCAGCTGTCCAGAGCTGAAGCCGCTCCCTACTTCATTGAAGTATCGATTCCTTGCGGGCGAGCCTGAGATGTACCCAGTCATCATCTCCGCCGATCTGACTGGAGAGCAAGAATCCCGTTTGATGGGGGTTCTTGAAAAGAACCGCAAGGCAATCGGATGGAGCGTAGCAGATCTCTATGGGAATAGTCCATCACGTTGCTCCCACCATATCTATCTCGAGGATGGGGCGAAGCCGTCATGTGAGTTCCAGCGGCAGCTGAACCCCAATCTGAGAGAGGTTGTCATGAAGGAAATCTCAAAATGGTGGAGCGCAGATTTTATTTATCCCATTTCCGACTCCAAGTGGGTCAGCCCCTTGCATGTGGTGCCCAAGAAGACGGGCATCACGACTGTGATCAGTGAGTCGGGAGAGGAGATTGCTACACGAGTACCCACCTCTTGGCGGGTCTGCGTTGACTACAGGAGACTCAACCAGGCCACCAAGAAGGATCATTTCCCTCTGCCTTTTATTGACCAGATCATTGAGAGACTGGCAGAGAAGAGCCATTATTATTTTCTTGATGGGTACTCGGGCTACAACCAGGTGGCCATCGCTCCTGAGGACCAGGAGAAGACCACCTTTACTTGTCCCTTCGGCATATACGCCTTCCGACGCATGCCATTTGGGCTATGCAATGCCCCTGCGACATTTCAGAGATGCATGCTGTCGATCTTTTCGGACTTGGTAGGGGAGTGTCTGGAGGTCTTCATGGATGATTTCTCGGTTTACGGCGACGGATTCGACTCCTGTCTTGACTGCCTAGACCGAGTACTCCAGCGATGTATAGAGGTCCATTTGGTGTTGTCTTGGGAGAAGAGTCACTTCATGGTGACTCAAGGGACGGTGCTTGGCCACATCATCTCCAACAGGGGCATGGAGGTAGATCCGGCCAAGGTAGATGTCATTAGAAAACTCGCACCGCCGTCCAATCTGAGGCAGTTACAATCATTTCTGGGGCACGTTGGTTTCTACCGACGATTTATTCATGATTTCAGCAGGATTGCCCGGCCGTTGACTGACCTCTTGACGAAAGACACCGAGTTCCTTGTTTATGACAAGTGTCTTTCGTCCTTCGAGACTCTCAAGTAGTATGTTATAGAGGCTCCTGTTCTTCAGCCGCCTGATTGGTCTCTCCCATTCAAGATCATGACGGATGCCTCCGATTTTGCTGTGGGGGCCGTGCTGGGACAGAGGAGGGATGGAGTACCCTTTGCTATCCACTACGCTAGCCGCACATTGGATTCCGCCCAGCGGAATTATACGGTCACAGAGAAGGAGATGCTAGCCGTAGTGTTCGCCCTAGATAAGTTCAGATCTTATATCATTGGATCTAGAGTGACCTTGTACACTGATCACACCGCCATCCGACACCTCATGGCAAAGAAGGATGCCAAGGCCAGATTGACTAGATGGATCCTTCTACTCCAGGAGTTCGACATTGAGATCAAGGATAAGCCTGGAGTCAAGAACGTGGTGGCGGATCATCTCTCTTGTTTAGAGCAGCCTGAGGAGTCTGAGCATATTGATCCCATTTGTGAGACCTTCCCAGATGAGGCGATCCTTGCTATCGCCTCACTCCCGTGGTATGCCGATATTGTGAACTTTCTCGTTGCTGGGAAAGTCCCACAAGATTGGCCCAGGCAGAGGCTAGAGACCTTCCTTGCGAAGGCCAAGTCCTACCACTGGGAGGATCCCATCCTTTACCACGAAGGAGGGGACAACGTCTGGCGTAGGTGCATTCCTCAGGAGGAGAACCATAGCGTCCTCACTTACTGCCACAAGCTTGAGGCAGGAGGACATCATTCTGGGAGGAGAACGGCACAGAAAGTGCTCCAATCCGGCTTGTGGTGGCCTACCCTCTTCAAGGACTCTGATGAGTTCGTGAAGAGGTGTACTGACTGTCAGAGGATGGGCACTTGTGGACAGAGTGATATGATGCCGATGCAGCCCATTAATTTCTGTGAAGTTTTTGACGCATGGGGCATCGATTTCATGGGTCCATTCCCTAAGAGTCAGGGATTTGAGTACATTCTGTTGGTCGTTGATTATGTGAGTCGTTGGGTTGAGGCTATCCCCTCCCGAGCCGCTGATGCGAGGACAGTTTGCAGATTTTTGAGGAAGCATATCATCACGCGGTTCGGGGTTCCTCGAGTTTTGATTTCAGATGGGGGGTCTCATTTCATCAACGACCAGGTAAAGGCCCTTGCTAGCGAGTTCGGCATAGACCATCGCGTTGCTACACCTTACCATCCACAGACGAATGGTCTAGCCGAGGTGTCGAACAGGGAGATCAAGACTATATTGCAGAAAGTCATCCGCCCTGACTGAAAGGATTGGTCACAACTTTTGGACTCGGTCTTGTGGGCATATAGGATGTCTTTCAAGACCCCATTGTGCACATCTCCCTTTCGCCTCGTGTATGGAAAGCCGTGCCATTTGCCTGTTGAGTTGAGGCACAGGTCACTTTGGGCAGTCACTGAGATACTTATGGATCCAGATGGTGTAGGAGACCAGAGGAGGGCAGAGTTAGCAGCCCTGGAGGAGTTGAGAGATACCGCCTTCTCTAACAGCCTACAATATAAGGAGAGAGTGAGGGAGTGGCATGATTCTCATATCAGTAACAAGCATTTTGAGCCTGGACAGAGAGTATGGCTTTTTGATGCGAGGCTTCGTTTATTTCCAGGGAAGCTACAGAGCAAATGGAAGGGACCTTACCTGGTGAGAAAGGTACACGACAACGGTAGCATTGATATATCCGAGTTGTTTTCTGAGAGTACCTTTCGTGTGAACGGCCAGTGGCTCAAGCCATTTCTAGATCATGAGCCGCGGGTCGTTGATGTTGCCCCTATTCATTTTTTGTGAGATGTGGTCTTTGACTCACATCTAATGCATCTCACGCCTGATTTTCACTGATCTTCCGACCTCTATAGATCCAGATGTCCATATCATCACATTCTTTAGTCCCACATCCCGTTTGTCATCTTTGATTATGCTATACTTAGGGTGCACTTTGCCCTAAGTATAGGGGGGATGTGAGACCTTTGGGTATTTCTTTTGTTTCTGTCTACCCCTGTTTTTGCTGCCTATACTTAGGGATATTTTACCCTAAGTATAGGGGGATAGACCCTGTATATTCTCCACTCGGTTTCCCTTTTGTGTACAGCCTGCTATACTTAGGATTACTTGATCCTAAGTATAGGGGGAAGACCCGAGTTCCTTTTGACTTTCTATTCATTCATTCGTCTTTGTATATAGCCTTCCTTTTCACTTCCCTATACAGAGCACGAGTTATGTCTTCTTCATCGCTCTTGACTCTGAGGACATCGTTCGAGCTAAGTATAGGGGGGTGTGTATATATTTCATATATACTTTAGCCATAACTCGTACTTTGTATGAGTATGTTAATAAATAAAAATGGCTAAAAACCCTAAAATCACAAAAATTAAAAAAATAATTTCTCATGTACATAAACATTCTTTTATTTGCACATAAATAGCTAGTGTACAAATTATTTTTGTAAAAATGTTTTCAAAAATCTATTGTGTAAAGCTTGTGTAAATATTTTCTTATCAAAATTATGTATATAGTACAAAATTTTTCCAAAATGTTTTGAAAATCAAAAGTTTGCAAAAATCTTGTGTAAATGTGTGTAAATACCTTTTGCAAAACTTGCACTTCATGCATCATCCATTCATGATTTCAAAACATTTTTCAAAAATTTTGCATGTTTGTAAAAATTTGTGTAAATAGCATCTTTTGTACATATGTATATAGTTTTTCTGGATGATAGTTGACATTTAAACTAGCCTGGAATCAAATTGAGAAATGGAGCTTGATTAAGATCTTAATCCACCTAATTTATAAGAGGAACCTTATAGGGCTTAGGTTTAAGGCTTTTTAGGTCCATGGTGACTTAATTCTTTGAGTCCACTAGGCTATGATCACATGTCATCTCAATGAGCCTAAGTAGAGCACTTAACAACAACACATGACTCATATAGACAATGTCTTTACTTGGACACCAGCACTTTGCACCGAGCTCTCTACGGATGAGGTGGTGAGGAGGCAGTCTTCCTTGACTTGGGGTAGCATATGAGGGTAGTACTTCTAGGCAGAACATCTCTTCTTCTTTTAGTGAAGGAAGTGTGTCTCAACTTGGTCTGGTTGCCATGAGGTCTAACGACGGGAGTTGTGGGTTGCAATTAAGCTTCAAAAGAGGGATAGTCTACTGGCTCAAGAGGAAAACTCCTTGTATATATGCTGCACATGTATATGTTGTATAGATGCACTTGAAAATAAAAAATGCAAAAAGAAAATAACTCCAAAAATGTGGTGGGTCTGAGAGAAAATGATAATCCCACCGGAGTATGTATATAGAGTGCAATAAGCAAAGCTTGTATTTTATGTTCTACCTTATGTAGCTTGCAGCAGGGAGACTTGGCTACACTGGTCAAGCTCCCAAGGATACATGGCTACACTGGCCATGGTCCATTCTCTTCTTCCTCCTCTTCTTGAGCCGGTTGAACTTGAACTTAGAAGGGTATACCCCGCTCCTCGAGGAAAGAGTGGCTAGATTGAGGTCATAGAGTTACCTTGTTGGGGAGGGTTGTCAAGTTGCCATTCTGAGGTGGAGAGCTTATACCTCACATTCACGGGACAAGGAAAGATTCATGGTCTTCAGGGTTTGTGATTGATGACTTGTTCTGATCTGGAGCATTGAGGAGTCTTGATTAGAGATTAGTGGAACTTAGAGGCTGTTGAGTTTTAGACTTAAGTCCAAATAAGGTTCCGACACATTAATAATCCAAAGATCTGATCGAGCTCCATAATTCAATTTAATGAAGGCAAGTTTAATAATCAACCTTGATCCATGTACATTCTTCTTTTTTTCCTTTTCTTTCTTCTTTTTCACTTCTTTTTCAAATAAGTGTTTGCTAAGGGACTAGCAAAGTTAAGTATAGGGGGGTGATGAATACTCATTCATCACTCTTTATTCTTATATTTTAGCAACAAAAACCTTTGCAAATGCATGTATATATTTGTAAATATAAATAATTACTAAAAGCATGCATGGTGTAAATAGTAATAATTAGCATGTTTTTGTGCAAAAATAAAAGAATAAAGAAAAAAAAGAGGGAAATATTTAGAATAAATATTGAGCAACCTAACCGAAGGGAGGGCTCAGCATGGGCCTGACCGCATAAAAGCCAAAGTAGAGGGAGATAGGGGCTCATGTGTGTAAATATATTTGTAAATATAATAAAAGTATTTTCCTCCAAAAATAGAAGAAAATGGGCTTGTAAATACCTGTATATATTTATAAATATAAAATCAAGATAAAAATAGAAAAATCAAAAAAAAAACAAAAATAGATCACTTGTATATATCCACCTTGTACATGCAACCACACTTAGATTTATTTCACCTTATAAATAAATAAAATTAATTTTTACAAAATTTGTATATATTCTACTTTTTGTGTTGTAAATAAATAAAATAAAAACCATTAAAAACAAAAACAAAATAAAAAGCACAAAATTAAAAACCAAAAATAATATTGTAAATATACCTTGTACATATATATACACATATATTTATTTCACTATTGTATATAAATAATAAAAATAAAATAAAGATATCTTCTTATTCCTTATTTTATTATATAAATAAATAAAATATAAAATGGGAATAAAAGTGTATAAAAATAACAAATTAAAAATCAAAAAGAAAAACCATATATTGTATATATACCTATATATAGCCCTACTATGTAAATACCCTATTTTTATTTTGAAAAATTAATTAAAAATCACAAAAAAATAGCAAAAATTAAAACAAAATATTTAATGTTTTAAGTTTTAATAATTCAGCCATTTACTATTTTTAATTGATTTTACAAATATTTTTACACGTGGCTGATTCCCATTGGTCCACGGGGGTTGTTGACCGCCCGGTCAACTCCCCCGTGGACCACCTCCCACGGATCTGGTTCGCGGACCCGACTTCCCCCATTTATTCCTGCCAGACCCGATCACCATTTAGCCTAACCCAGGGTCCTAATCACTCCCAAGTGTCCGGGAATCTCGCCCGACATTGATCCTAGGATCCGTGCTCCATAGAGCCGGACCCGAGCCATCTTTCCCGACCTTCCACCATACATAAGCTGAGCTCCGCCACTTCATTTCGCATCTTTGGCTCATTTGTTCACCACCCAGTGACCTCCACCGTCTTTGCGAGAGTGACAGCTTGCTCCAGAAGGTGTCGCAGCGAGGAGGGAGCAAGGAACCACTGATCCGGTGAGTTAGCTCCGCCGTGCGCCGCCTGGAGGTAGCGCCAGAGCCTCGGACGCCGACGGTCCTCGAGGCAAGAACCCAGAGCACCAGCTGCTCTTCCCCAATCGATCCCTCCACCCAGGTAGCTTAGATTCCTCCCCTTTTTCTTTGATTTTGATTTTCCCCCAATTTGCGCTGTCGCCGTCCACCTCTGATTCCGGTCACGTCACCCATCATCCCGATCATCGGACCTCACCATCGTCTCCGCCTTCCTCCCGCGCACGTTCTACGCCCCTGCCACTCAACCCAGCTCGCACAGGAGCTGGGGTTTCGAGCTCCTCCGTCCACCCCTCGCCGGAGGCTCGACCGCTCCGCCTCACGAGTCATCTTCACCCCCTCTCACAGAGTCGAGGCACTTTGCCCTCGACCTGCGAGCATTTTGCTGTGCTTTGCAGGTACCGTCGATCCCATCTGAGGGTCCGACCATTCAGGAGCAGGCGCTTGACCTCCGCCGACCTCGCCGGAGCTCCCCAGGGCTCCGTTGGATCATCGGAGGCCACCACCCGACGCGGAGGGCCCGCAGCTTTCTTCTCCGATCTTCAACGGGCTGCGAGGAGGACGACCGAGCACACCCAGCCCCAGCGAAGTTCGCCGGCATCCAGTTCGTCCTCCACCTTTCAGAGTCGTTCGATGCACCCCCAGCTCCAGATTTGATCTTCACCGTCCGTTCGAGGAGCAGCCATCACCGTCGATCCTTGGAGGGTTGATCGAGACCGTCCGATCGGCGAGGTCGTCCCACGTCCATTCCCAGCTGACCGATCCTCCACGTGGAGACACCCCAGCCGCTCGATCAGACGAAGGCTTCCTTCGTTGGGTGCCACCCATTTCCAACCGTTCATCCGCACACGTGGCACCCATCCGTCGGCTCGCTTAATAGAGGGTAATTTATACCTTAGGCCTTAGTTTAGCTTAATTTCATTTTAGTCCTGTAAATATTTTTAGACTTTTATTTACGTTGATACTTTTGCATGTTGGACCCTGTGTTGTTTTCTTATTGCATATAAGCCCCTGTGTGTGGTGTGTCACGTACTTCGACACGTGGTCTTTTGGGTTATTTGCACATTTATCCCTGTAGCTCTGACTGTTATGAAATGAATGAATCTTTTCATAAAATTGCATTTATGCCCCTGTGAGTAATTTTATGCGCATGTGTGTGATATTAGTCGGTAAGTTACACTAAGGCCCTTGGACTTTTAATATCTGTTATTAAATAGTCCCACGACCTTATTTTATTGCAAATAGGTGCCTCAGTGCCCCATACACGCGCCGCGCGCGTGATTTTGTGGATTTTTGCACTGCCCCCCCCCAGAACTTTGGATATTTACACACAGGTCCTTGTGCGCTGTACCTAGGTTTTTTTTTTGAATAAAATATCAAACCTACTCCAAATTCCATGAAAATTGGATACATGGCTCCTGCCATGTTGTAAAAATTTTCTAGAATTTTTGGAGACATTTTGCTTTAATTTATATTTTAAAAAATCAAAACACCCTTTTTCCTTACTGTTTGACTTTAAAAATCACAAAAAAATATTACAATTCGTCTAAAAATTACAAAAAAATTAGTTACTGTTTAGTTTGTTGTGTTTCATTTTCTGGCCAATTTTGGCCATTTTTCATTATATAAACTCTTAAAATTTGAAAAACACCTAAAAACTCATAAAAATTCTAATAAAATAATCTAAAAAATCAAAAAATAATAATTAAGGTGCCCAAATTTTCCTTGTTTCTTTCTCTTTACAGGAAAATTACCTCCAGGCTTATTGGGGATTTTTAGATATTTTTATCTAAGTCCCTTAAGCTCGGTTGGATAGTGCCTTCATTTTCTTGCATTGTTTTGTTTTTAGAAAATTAAATAAAATCAGAAAAATCCCAAAAATTCACTAAAAACAGTAAAAATTATAAAAAGCACAAAAATATTTTTATTTGAATTTTTGCTTGATTTTTGCTGCATTAAATAAATTGTTGAATTGCCTTGTTTCTTTATTTTCCTTATTTTCTTAATTAATTAAAATTCCAAAAAAATTTAGAACAATTAAAAATCCACCAAAAACACTTGTCTTTTATTTTATTTTATTTTTGAAACTACTTCATAGGTCGCGAGGCCATCACGTGCTCCTTGTGTCGACCCTGGTCGCTATACCAGGTTAAACTAATAGCAAGACTGCTATTTGATTTTTATTGATTTTATTCGATTTTGGTGGTCTCTTTTTCTTGATTGACACACGAGTGATTAAGGTCGCAACGACCATTTGAGATATACCTGATCTACCTCGCTTGCTCGGCTATTTTGTGGTCATCACTCACCCTTATTTTTTTATTGAATTTTATTGTATTATTTTGAGTCTATTATTTTCAAAAATTTAGGTCCTCATGTTGTGTTTGTCTTTGCATTATTCTTGAATAAAATTATCGATATTTTTCCTGACATTTTCTTTTGTGGCAGGGCCTATGAAGATGGAGGACGTTCGATCTACATGGAGGCGTGGAGTTTAGAACTCCCACTGGGAGGAGCCACAGAGAGAATCAGGAGAAAATAAGGTATTTAATCAACATTATGTCCATGCATTATGTTTTTTGTATATAAGTGTAATTATTTGCATTTCCAGCGATCCTCGTTTGAGGCTTACGCACGTAAGTTGGACCTGGACATTGCATGTGGTGTGTGAAGTCATTTCACCCCTAATCCGGGTGAGGCTTCACTTGAGTGTCGACCTAGGGCTAGGCACATGGCTCTCAGAGCTCTTTTATTTTCCTATTAATTGTGCTTGCTTCAGAGGTTAAGACACACATAATTCATGAAATGCACGTACATCACTTCACTTAGCCAAATTAAATGAATTCTTTCATGCTAATAGAAAGCATATTTAGGGTGTGTATTCTTCGACTTGCATGCACGTAGCATAAAATTTTAAATACAGTCTTGCACGTGCATGGATATTGCTAGAGGCACTGTAAGTTCTCTCTCAAGCACGCATCATGACTTTCATGAATGCATCGGTTTTTTCTAGATCTTTCCTTGATTTGTCACTTATATTATTAAAGGAAATCCGGAATGGTCGACTAGACGATGAAAGCTTGACTTGTGTTCACATTAATACAGTGATAACTTAAGCATAAAATTGGGAATGTAATGCAAGTTGATTAAATAAAATGGAATAAAAACAACCTTGGATTATGGGAAAGAAATGTCCTCATTGTATGCAGCTTGCGATTGATTGTTGAGAGGAGAAGATGTAACACTAGTATAGTGCCCAAAAACTATCTTTAAATCTATGTAATCGACTTCAACTTTGGATGATCACCAATAAAATAGATAATATAAATATGATCGAACCTTCACGATCCTCATGTGTGTGTTGGTGAATCAAGGGTATTTCATGGATGATTGAGCCTTGGATGACTATTCTACTTAGCTCTCTTGTATCCCTAGAAGATCCACCTCCCCCTCATCTCCACAGATCCATTCATCTTTGTAAATCCATTCTGCCCCCACCCCAACCCCCCCAATAGCATCCAATACTTAGGCCACTCTTCAGTCTGAGTATAAATGGAACCCTATACAGTAACTGATCATTTACCACAGGTCCCTCCATCCTTATTGGTATATCCAATACTTAGGTTGTTCTCAGCCAAAGTATAAGGGGGGTCAGAGTCAAGTATTTGCTTCCCTCTTATTGTTCTTCTTATACTTAGGTTATTTTTATCTTAAGTATAGGGGGAGCATATGAGACAGTTCTGCTATATCACCTTGTATTTAACATGAGCTATGGCTTCATATACTTTATGCTATGAGGACATAGTAACCGTTAAGTATAGGCGGGATATACTATATATATTGTATATGTACTTTAGTTGTTGCTCGTATTTGAAATTTTTGAAACCTTTTGAACTAATTTTCGTAAAAATATTTGTAAAATGCTTTGAAAAGTTTTCTAACTGTGTGACACTCTTTTGAAAAATATTTGACATTAGTTAGAAAAATGAGATTTGACTCGTTTGAAAAATGTTTTGAAAATCTTTATATTATGTGACATGGTTTGGAAAATGTTTTCAAAATCTTTTCAAAATTGAGGGACTAACTTCTAGTTTTATAATTACAATTGACATTATTCAAAAATCCCATAAAATCTAAAAAATAAAATTTTTTTCTTAAGCAACTATTTTTGACTATTGAGCTTAAAAATGAGTAGCCATTTCTTAGTGAGGGAACTATGATCTCCTTTAGCAGAGTGGTTTGTTAGAAGACGATGCAAATGGCACCATCTTGAGGTAATTCAAGTAGCCATGTAGCGGTCTGTACTTACACCCATACTGGCTGGAAATGGATGCAACTATTCATATGAGCTTGGGCCAGTCATTATTTCTCTTGAGATTAAAAAAAAACCCATAAAAATTGCAAAATTCAAATCACAAAATTCACTAACTTTGGAGTTGGTGTATTCTTGACACGTTCACTATCACTCAAGGCTTAAGGATTTAATGACATTCGATTTTGAGGTCTTGAGAGTCTGAGTTAACCATCCTTAGTCATAAGGCTCTACACTTCCCTAGTTTGAAAGATCTGAGCGCTATATTGCACTCTCAATCTCTACCTTCAAAAGAATATGATCAACACATCACTTTCACAATTGCATGAATGATGAGATGATTTGAGTTATCACTTGAGGAACTGGGACCGGTGAGTTGAGTTTAGACCTAATTTAATGATGCTCGAGGATGGGATAAAGTCAATGAAGGCTTTAATAAACCTGAGTGTCGGTAAACCCTAGCCAGTATGAGAACAAGTTCTCATGCTATCTTTTGGTATTGATCGATGTGCCATGGTGTGTTGAAACTAAATAATTGTTGATCAGTGTATGCCAACTCTTGGTAAAAGAAGTGAAGCTAGACAAAAAGAAAAGAAAAGAAAAGAAAGAAATATTGAAAGAAAATCTCTCTTATCTCAAAGTTAAAAATCAATGAGCTTACATCAAAGGCAAGCACTCCCAACCTTTTCAATGTGTCCAATTGGATCAAAGCTAGTTAGGACCAAGGAGTTGGGCTATTACCCAAAAAAAGGCTCTGCATCGTAAATGCTATAAGTCTGGTTGTAGAAGGTATATTAGATACCCAAAAAAGGCACACCCCGGTGTACTCCCAGGAACGCAAGTGCAAACAACTCTAAAAACTCTTGATGGATGCACTGGTCAACAACAAAAAATATACATGCGTTGAGTAATAAGGTGCTCGAGAGGACCCTTTTTCCAATGTGAGGGAAAGAAGAAAATACGCAATCCTATGCCCTCCATTATATGGCCTTCCATCTTCACTTTCAACTCTGACAAACTAAGGAGATGGTAGATTGAAAGCAAGAAAAGATTTATTCCCTAGTGTTGAGGATTAGGTTTAGAGGAGAGTCTCCTAGACTGGACTTGGAGTGACATCTAGACTCGACTCTCATGATTGCAATACACTAAATGTCATATACTTATATTATATGTACAAACAAAGAGTTTGATAATTAGAGGAAATTGGATTCCTTTTGGACTAGAGAATGGTTGAACCTAGAACTTTAGGATCACTCAAATTACGGGTCCTTGATGAATTGAGCCTTGAAAAATCACAAGCATTGTCAGGAATTAATCCAACTCCTTCATTATTTAGATGCTCGAGGATGAGCATAGTTTAAATATTGGGGGTGATGAATCTCTAATTTATCATTTCCATACTCCATTATTATCCTCGAAGCACAAGAACTTCATTGCAAATCTTCATTAATTCTGTGTCTTTATCAATAAACCATTCTCCTGTAATTAACCCTAATTGTTGAATAAAAATTAACCTTTTTATTTTATTTATTTTTCTTTGTTTTATTCCCTATTTAAAACCCCCTAAAAATTAGAGTACTTATTGTAGATAGTATTTTGGTTTTAAAAAGAAATTAAAAATACAAAAAATCGTAAAACAATTAAAAAGGTATTTTTGTCCATTAAAAATGCCTCCAAAAATGTTTCCTTGTTTATTTGACTTTGTTCTACTTTGTGGTCAACATGAAACTTGTAGATCTCATCAAGATCTACATCTTTCATGTTTTGAATTATTGCTAATTCAACCTCTTTTATTTATTTTCTAATTTCTTTTATTTTTATTATTTGTAAATAATCTGATTAGGCCACATGGCACCCTCTGGGTCGCCCACACGACTGCTCTTCCTTTGTGCCACCCGAATGCCTGCTGGTTGACCGATTACCTTCACTCGCCTTCATCCATACCACCCATCTCCTCCTCCTCATTGGTCATTCATCTCACTTCCCCTTCCCTCATCTGAGCCACACGATTCTGCCTACATCACATCCATTGGATGACCCCTCATCCAATAGCTTTGCTCCCTCTATGTCACCCTTTTTCCCTAGCCGTAGGATGAAGCCACCAACCCCATCATCTATGTTCGTTCCAGCTCCGTTCTCGACCCTTAGATTAGATCTACTGATCTGATCTTAGCATCCACTTGTGCCTCTATCCTAATCGTTGGATCTCATGATCCAACGATCACTGCTTGTCTTCCACCTCCTCATACTCTTTGCCGAACATTATGCCTTAGCACCACCCTTACCCCTTCCTCTTTTGTCCATTACCTTGACCACTCACTCTCTGATCTAATGGCCCTCCCATGTAGCCCTAGCTTCCGCCACTCTCACACAACCAATAACGATAGTAAATCACACCTCCCTCATCTCCGTCAAGCCATCACAAAACTCCTAGCTACCTTCCATAACCGAACCAGGACTTCTCCTATTTAAAGCCTCCTCCGCCACCGTCAACCTTCTGTCACCAATTCTTCAGCCCAGGGATAGGTCCTCTCCTCTCTCGTGTGATAGAGGAGAAGGCATCGATGGTCGACGACCCCCTCCATCGCGGTGTTGACCCATTGCCCTAGTTGCCATGTTACGGCCACCATCAGTGCTGTGGAGCTAAGTTCCTTGTCTAGGTACTTCGAGCAACGACTAGAGTGCCTCACGGCGCTCATCCCAAGCTATTTCCTCCACTGCATCTTCCTCTCCTGTCAGGTAATCTCTTATCCACTTTTTTCTTCTTAAATTCTTATTTTTATCTACAAGCACACACAACACAACACCCTAATTCAAAACCCCCACAAGCTTCGCATCACATCAATCACCTACACTGACTATTCCGAACATCATCTCCTTCTTCTGCAAACTCCCTCCACCCAAAGCTTTCATCTCCAGTGAAGCTGGAGATGAACCCATAGGGCCTTCATCTTCTTCACCTCATAAACGCCTCCACTCTACTTACGCATGCACGATATCGCTTCTGCTAGATTCTCCGCTAACAATTTGCAGGTAGTCCTTCACTGATCGGAGTGATAGGCATTCTCCATTGTAGAGTAAGACGTCCTGTAGAGCCCATTTGTCTCTTTGATCCAATTTCCTCGGTTGATCTCTCGACACTCCAGCACCTTCGTTGTGCCTTCACGGTGGGTATTAAAGCTTCAGAATAGCTGGAGATGGGTGGCGAAGCAAGGTGGTCATCACCGGAGCTTCTGCTTTAGGGTAGTTGCACAAGGAGCATATAAAGATTCCACGAAGAGTAGATTTCGTTCGATCGAAATGATCGGACGGTCCACAGGTATCACGAGCCTCCGCGCCATGCCTGAGGCCTCGACAGAATCAAGGCATTTTCTGAAGCACCAAGGAGTGCCATGTGCCCCAGGATCTAAAGCTGAACCAACCCTCACCCCGAGCATGGCTCGCACTTGTTCCATGCACATGCGTGCTGGGCTAATTGCATCTATGCCCTGCCATGTTCCAAATATTACAGAATAGTCTAGCCCATGCACGCATGTCTGATGTGTCGTGCCTGGGTAAATTGCAGTGGACCCCTGTTGGCTTTCATTTATTGCATAAATACCCCTCCTAGAGGCTATTATGCATAGATATTTATTTATTTATTTATATGGTTTTATTTACAATTATGCCCCTGAATTATATTGATAACATCTTGAGCATTCGAATTCCAATTTAGTTGATTTGATTCCCATTTTAATGCTTGTTTCATGATCAATATTATGGCATTATTTTTTGTACTTTGACACCTTAATCTATATGCTAAATTCTAGGTGTTCATTGTATGATGTGTTCATCATTTGAATGCCATTATTGAATCTTTGTTCAATTTTATTGCACCAATTACCTCTAAAATTGACCTAACTTTTATTGCTCATTAATTTGGATAATTTTAGGGCATATTTGTACATTGTTTCATACATGAATATTTCTTTGCAGCACATAGTAGTTTGTTGCACACCATTACATATTGCATCTCATCTGTAATTGCATTAAAACCAAAAAAATGTGTATGTATTCCTATGTCCTTTTGTTTGCATTATTAGATTGTGAATATGTGCATTTTGTATTGTGCATTACGACAACATATGAAGACATAGATCTATGATGACTTGAATTAAATCAATAAACTCTGATAAATAGATGAGGAGGATCATGTCCCTATGTTCGACCTTGGTAAACTTTCCAAGTAAAAATTCTCCAAAACATTCAAAGATTATGATTTTGATAGATCATTTTCTTCCTTCCTATGCTACAACATATCATTCTTAAGTGAGGTAGAAATTGGTTCATCAGAGCATAATTTCTAACTTCTCGCAATTGTCCCACGAGTCGATTCATGAGGCATGGGAATGCTACAAGGATTTATAGGAGAAGTGCCCCCATCATGACAAACCAGAGACCAGCTTGGTCCAGAATTTTTTTAGTGGTTTGAATCAGGACAATCAAAGGATGCTAGATGCCTCCTGTGTACATCAACTGGAAAGGAAATGCTTAAAAAGATTACCAAGTACCTTATAGAGTAATGCTACTGAGGCTTGCGGGATGTCTACTATCCCTATGATAACCCTATGATGCATGTCAGGTTTCTAGACATCATGTGACAAAGATTAGACAGTGCTAAGTATCGAAAAAGAGAAAAGTAAAGAAGAATTAAAGTTTAACAAATTTATTATACTAGAAAGTTTCGTTTCTTCTCAATAGTATAAGTCGTATTCCTTCCATTCTACGTCAAGAACTAGTCTAAGGAATTTGACCTCACCACTCTTGGACTCCGAAGCTATGGACACTTCGGGATTGGAGATTGCGTTGATCTAGTTAGCTTATGCCTCTACATGTCGCCTTAACCAAACCTCCAATACTAACTTTATAATTTCCATTATTTTTATTATCCAGGGTTCCAAACCTTTACATTGACAAACAAAGAAGCACACTGTCCTCGAGGACTCAGTAGCTTAAAATAATAGGGTGACCTTTAATTACCTAAACTAACAGCTTTAAATACATGTTATCATGGCCTCGTCACTATCAAACTACCCATGCTCCACATGGCACAACCCCATATTCAGTCAGTCAACCTGCCTAATTGCAGTCGAGTACCGTGCGTTCTAAATAATTTATTCCATGCGCTCAATATAACTAGGCAATTGTGTACCACCTAGGTTTGGCCTGCTAATACAGATGTTCTTCTGACAAACCTATAGGTTGCATGCCCGACCTGCAGTATCTACTCCAACTCATCCCTATCGTAAAAGATAGTTTGAAACTTGAAACTAGATCTCATTTATGACATATTAATTCTCAGCTAGTAGCGGCATCATTTTGCTCAATTATCACAACAACTGCAAGGATGATTCATTTCACCAATTCTATTTTAGTAATTATTTTAGAGTAAATTATGAAACAAGCATGTGAACGTTCTTCAAATTACCGAGCATGATAAACATATATTCTTATCTAGTTTAACTTGAAAAACCCAATAGCAAGAGTCAGAATTTCGTTACATAATCGAGCTCTCTCTAGTGTATGTAGTGCTTTATCATGATTTGTTTTAGAAAGGATGATTTACGACTCTTGAAACGATCGAATTTAACTTTTATATCAAGAAACACTATGAACCTGCCAAGGAATACAAAAAACGAATGAAAAACGTAAAGAATGCAAAGAACATATTTTCTCTCATTATTTCCGCAGAACTTCCCCTTATACGAGGTAATATTTCTAGGAAATTCTGATAGAGTTTTCCCTTATTTCATATCATATTTCTATGAAAATTTCGACAGAGTTTCTTTTTATATCAAGGCCTATTTCCTATGAAAATTTTGGCAAAGTTTCCCTTAGGACATATTTCTAAAGCAAAATGGAAAGAGATTCCTCTATAAAATCATTGAGAGGAAAACAACAATAAAACAGAAATAATATAATATAACTGCAAACGATGGAAAATCGGTAGACACCACACGTCTTAGGTGAGTAAAGCATGTGACGAATCACAGGGTCCACTGATGTACTTAGTCGCCAACACCTATAAAGGGCGTTACACAGATTCCCCACCAAAAACAACTGTAAAATCGATAATAATCGATGAATCGACAAGTCTCTTGTCTAGGGTGAGTGAGTCATACAAATAACATGTATGCTCACTAACGACCTAGTTGCCCGCACCCGAGCAGGTCTGTGCTCAGATTCCTCCTCAAACCACAACATAAAATGAATTGGAATGGAAGATGAATCGAAAACCTAGCTTGGAAAAGCAGATGAATCGAAAACCTATCTCAAGTTAGAGCTTACTTATAAAGCCAACTAGGACAGGATCGCACCGTCTTCCTCCTCCTCATCCTCTCAGCATCGCTTCGCTAACGCTTCTTCCCTGCCTCCCTCTTCTCCTCCCGACCTCTCAACCCTATCCCTCGGGGTAGTGGTAGTAGTGGAAATCGTAGAGAATGAATGGGTAGGGAGCTATTTATAGGCTTCAGAAAATAACCATGGTTTAACCCTGAACTATAGTTAGCGTCCCATGGTTTTGGCCCATCATTTGGTAAAAACTTATTTGAAACCTAAGGCTTAAGTTAGAACCTTCTAGAAGCTTGTAGACTCGTTGATGATGCTTAATTATCGATAATCGTGATTAACTTTCACTATTCATGATTTAACATTCACGACTCAAGATTAACTTTGCTGACCTCTGATTAGTGTTTGGTAATGATCATTAGTGGTCTTTAATCCATCATTATTTTCTTAATTATGATTAATTAGTCTTAATGATAGTCATTAAGAGTTAATGACATCTTAAGCCTCCTTAATTCTCTTTCTTCTGAAAATCATAACAATTCAAAATGAAGACTGATTCACATGCAACAAATTCTGTTGTTTTCCTTTTGACAAGCCAAATCCTATGATATAGGATCTGAGAGAGACCAAGTTCAAACATTTACAATTATAATAACTTTCACGGAAGTCTCATCCTCGAGACTTGAAGTGCATGCATAACAACCTTAAAAAGGATTAAAACCATAACAACCTTAAAGAGAATGAACGACATTTCATTTATAATGAAGATATACACAATACATAGTGTTATCATTCATATAAATAGGGGTATTTCTCTCTCATATCTACCTTAAGTTCCCATTTGGCTACTTCAAACTCTTGGTTCCACCATAATACTTCAACTAGAGGTACCTCTTTATTCCTCAACTTCTTGATATCCATGTCTAGTATTTACATAGATATTTGTAGGTATGTTAATCTTATGCTCGGGATCCTTAATATACTTTATCTGATTTGATACAAGAAAAACATCATCTATTATGTGGAGGAAGTGCAAGTCTATATGCAACTTTCCCAATCCACTGAATAATTTCAAAGGGATCGACAAACCTGGATGCTAACTTCCCACACAAGCCAAACCTCTGAACTCCCATCGTAGACGATACTTTTAGAAATACGAAGTCACCTTCCTCAAACTCAAATCTTTTGTGCATGGCATCACTATAGCTTGTTTGGCAACTCTAAGTGTTATTAGTCTTTTTCGAGCAATCTCTACAGCTTCTCGTATCTCCTAGAGTCTATATGAATCGTATAGGCTCTTTATCCCCACCTCTTTGCAACACAGAGGAGTAGTACACCTACATTCATATAGTGCTTCAAACGGTGCCATGCCAATAACTGCATTGTAACAGTTGTTGTAGGTGAACTCTACAAGAGGCAAATGTCTAACCTATGATCCTTTCCATTCTATGGCACATGCTCGTAGCATATTTTTTTGAGTTTGAATAGTATGCTCTGATTGACCATCTGTCTGCAGATGATATGTTATATTCAAGCATAGTTGTGTGCCTAAGGCTGTCATGAAGTTCTCCCAATAGTGTGAGGTGAATCGTGAATCTCGATCGGAAACTACCTCCTTTAAGATACCATGGAGATGGATCACATGTGTAATATATACCTTGGCAAGTAGGTTTGGAGTGGAAGATAAGCTTATTGGAAAAAAATGTGCTACCTTGGTTAGACGATCTATTATAACCCATATACTATCTTCATGACCGATCATCTGAGATAAGCTAGTAACAAAGTCCATGGAAATGCTCTCCCATTTCCATTTAGGGATAGGGAGAGGTTGCAACAATCCTAGTGGCTTTTAGTGTGAAGTCTTTACTTGTTAGCAGGTGAAATATGAATTCACCAATTCAACAACATCATTCTTCATTCATGGCCACCAAAGTGTGAATGAAGATCCATATACATCATTGTAATTCCAGGATGAATAGATAATCTATAGAAATGTGCTTGACGTAAGATGTATTTTCTCAAATCATGTGCCTTTGGTAGACAAACTCTACGATGGTTATGTAGTAACTCATCTTGTGTGTAGAATACCTCCATCTTATTCTTCTCAAGTTATTGTCTTAAGTCTATAAGGACCGGGTCATCCTCATATCCTTTCTTTATTCTATCCCAGATCTCTGGTCTGTATTGACGTGGAATAGTTATAATATCAACACTACTATCAAATGGTTTCCATTCATCCAATGTTGATAGTAACTCCCAGAAGTGGATAGCACTCACTGATGAATCTCCATTTCATTACCTTTATGCTATCATTTTGGCCTTAGAAACCTGGCTATTGCATGTAAATAGCATTTATTTCTACAAATTAACATTCATTATTTATTCCATTTATTATGTATAAAATACCATTTTTAATGACAAAATTATAGAATAAAGAAAAAAAGAAAAAGAATATACTTTATGACCGTAAACCCCGAGACCTAGGCATCTTGATGATTTGGTCGACAAGGAATAAAGTAGGGGTGATAAGGTCAAAAAATCCACTAAAAATACTATTCTTTTATTCATTAATAAGTCCATTTTGGGACTGATTTTATTCTTTATTATTTCTTCATCAAATAAAGAAACTTTGTAGATGAAAGTTGTAGATAATAAATAGAAAAATACAAAATTGAGTTTATACGAAAATAATATGCAGTGTACAAATTATACTCTAAATAAGATTCCAAAATCCCAACTTCACACACGCATATCTCTTAAATAAGAACTCAAATGGATAAAATAATTTTAATTGTATATAACATTTAATAAGATATTTAATGAAGGTTGTTTCTTATTTTTTGGAGTTAAGGTGTGAATGTTAGGTTTTGGACCCCTATTGTACAATATACCCGAATAAATATTCATTTTATTTATTTTTTATTTTTATAATCTTATATTTTTAAACTTTTGTAAATATTACTTATAATATATGTAGATAATTAAAATAGAATAAAACCATAAAGAAAACACTAAAATAAAATATGTATACTAAATACATAGTTGAATATACAATAAATATACCTATATAATATATACCTAGATTTAGATAAGTGTAAATATTATATTATAAAAATATAATAAAAATATATTTATGTATACAAAAATATGTTATAGATACATAAAAGAAGAAAATAAAATAATAAATACAAAAAATAAAAAGACTCAAAACATAGATAAATATTCCTATAAATAAAACCCTAAAAATTAACTTGTAATAAAACATCTCAAAAAAATAAATATAATTCATAATAAAATAATTTAGAAAAAACATTTTTTATTTTATAGATTAAAATTAATAAAATCATTTAGTATTTATTATAGAATTTCCAATTATTTTTGGGCTGGTTTTCCCTGGTTGGTCTACATGGACCAATCAGGTGGCTTTGAGTGTTGACTTAGGTCAACTCTTCTATCCTATGTCTAGCCCTTGACAAAACAACCTTTTTCCTTATTCTCAATTTTTACGCACTGATGCGTCGCTCGAGGAGGATAGGACTCTTCAGAAGATTTGTTCCCTATACATCCTAGATCCACGCCAACCACCTCTCGTGCTCCAGATCTTCTCCCTTCGCTTGTGATATTGCCTCGAGCAAGCTACCTTCATCATCCTGTACATAGGGTCGTTTACCTCGATTTTGATTCTTTGGTTCCCCTCTACCATATTTCAATCCCTCGGACCACCACAAATGTGTTGAAATTTGTGATAGAAGTCACCGCTGTGGTTCACAACATGGAAGAAGAACTATAGGTGGCGAATCCACCATTTCCGACCATATTAGCCGTGAGGTTCGATCTCATGGCTTAGCTCCGTTCGAGGTACCTCTTTTCCTTGTTTCTAGCTTAGTTTTAAACCTAGATTTTATTCATTGCATATGTTTTATCTTTTAGTCACGTGATTAAGTTTAATTAAGCACCTTCGTAGTTTACCAGAGCCCCGCTCCGGCGACCCCCCCCCATCGTGCTCCGCTCCTGTTTTACGACTCGTCGACCATCCAATTTTTTCCCCTGATGCTTGTTTATCTTGTTCCACCATCCACTCATCCAGATCAACCCATGATCTCGTCTTTCGGATCTCAACTCCTCCACCTCACTGGAGGTCCGCCACCGTACCCCATCTATTATTCACCTACGCCGATACTAGCTCCCAGGACCCCCTTTTGCTTGTGCTTACATTTCTTGCAGGTCCTGGAAGCTCAGAACCCCTTGGGGGGGAGGTCGTTTTTGTATTTATAGAAGATACATGGAGCTACCGACCTTCTCCGACCTCACGACGGCACACCGCGGTCCCCACTCCATTTCGAAACTATCGGTCATTTGAGGAACCTCCAAGAAGCACCTAGGTCAGTTTAGAGAAGTGGAGCACGTTGGAGGAGGCTGATCTTGCCTGAGGAAGCTCGCCCCATCGAGGCTTCTTCCCATTTCATTCACCTCCCTTCCCTATAGTTGATCATGGACCAGTTCTTCGCACGCTACAGTTGTAGTCGGATCCCATTGATCCTCCACCGTCGATCTCCCACAGGAGATCTAATAAAAGACGTCTAGGTCGAACCATAATCATGCATTTTGGTGGTGACGGATGGCTAAGCTACTCTTTTTATAGTTTACTTTAGTCATTTATTAAGTGAAAATAATCCCACAGATCCAGAGTATTTGATCATATATTTTTATTTGTCAATTAGTACTTGTTGATTGGTAAAATTGTCATGATTGGCATTCTGGAGTTGTACTAATCGATCAATGCAACATGCATGACGTTCAGTACTAATCGATCTACATAACTGCATGATCATAAATGTTGATCCATCAGTACAACTTTCATGATCGATCAATAATGATCTATCAGCATAACTTGCATGATCGTTTAGTGCCGATATCAATCAAACATCGGGCAGTAGCCATAACTACTCTAGCAACGTTGTGTAAACTTGTTCCAATCGATGATACAATTTCATCATTATGTTCATCTTAACACCCATATCGAGAAATTATATGTAGCATTCACATACAATCCACAGATCAATAGGAAAGCCTGAAAACATTATGTGATATGTTCGCCCCTTTTCCCAAAATCACGTCGTATTGCAATGAAAACATTGGCATATGGTAGAGAAAACCCATTGTAACCTAACAATGTGAAAATTTCTCGAATCCTACAGAAAAAGGAGGGTTAAAATTGCACTTCAGGGTCATTCTCTCGTGACACTCCCTCGCTAGAAAGAGTGTTCTATGAGATTTAGCGTGATTTCTTGCCCACCACGCAACTTCCCACGTCGAGGCCTTTGAGACAGTGTCCTCAGATCTCTTATCTACCATCGAAAATGTCTTCAATGGCAGATCTACGATGAGGGGTAGTAGAGCTCCGATGAGCATAGTGGTCTGGTTATCCAGACTATCTGAGCACACCTCCTTATGTAGGTACATATATGGGTCAGAAAGTCCTAACTAGATCATGTTTTGTTCGTAACATCCAAATACATACTCCAGTTCGATGTTCCTGGGCTCGTTGGAAACACCTCGATGAGTACTATAAGATAAAGTGATTTTTTATCTCAGTCAAATGCATTAAACCCAATAATTAGAGTTCTTACATATAGGCCTATTATGATAAAAACATCATGTAAGGTTGGGTTGGTCACGTGATGGATTTGACCTATTTCAAAGTGTACAACCATTGTTGATTTGTATAGTTCTTGTATTGTACATCATAAGCCCCACGGATGTCGATGAGATCATCCTTTTTGTTGCTTATATTATTGATACCTACACATGCATTATCCAATACAATAGATATATACATGCAGTCATTCAAAGATGAACTGACGCCTGCCAATATGATATATGATACAAATAAGAAAGAGTTTTTCAAGATACATGTTGTACTTTTATGGATGATTAACAATTTTCATACATATATGAATCTACTAGGTTCGAGCTCAATTGGAGAACCGGCATGTATGGTATGGGTAGTGATGAATCTCCATTTCATCACCTTTGTTCTTTCAATTTGGTCTTAAAACCCTACCTAAATGCATGTATATATAATTATTTTGCATAAACTAGCATTCATTATTTATTGTATAAATATTTTATAAAAACATATTTTAAAGCCAAAATAAAAGAATAAAGAAAAGGAAAAAGAGAAATAAAATATCAAAGTTATTTTATGAATGTAAACACCGAAACCTAGGCATCCTGATGACTGGATCGACAAGGAATAAATTAGGGGAGATAAGGGCCAAAAACATCAACAAAACCCTCATTTTTATTCTTCAATAATGCATTTTTGAGACCTATTTTATTCTTTAATATTTATTCATTAAATAAAGAAACTTTGTACATGAAAGTTGCCGATAAAAATACATAGAAAAATACAAAATTGATTTCTCACAAAAATAATACACAGTGTATATTTTGTGCTAAGAATAAAATTCCCAAACCCAAATTTCCCAGACCCATGTCTTCTCCTTGTGAACTCAAAATGCATCAAAATAACTTTATTATATATAACTTTTTATTAGCTATTTAATAAAGGTGGTTTCATCTAAATTGGAGCTAAGATACAAAAGTTAGGTTTTGGACCCTTATTGTACTATATACCTGAATAAAACATTTATTTTACTTATTCCTTAGATTTTTCCACAAATATATTTTTATAATTTTATAATTTTTTTTTATAAATTATGTATGTATTTAGAATAAAATAAAATCTCAAATAAAATAATAAAATAAATTAGCATATAAAAATAAATAGATGAATATACAATACTTATACCAATATAATAAGTATTCATATTTATTTAAGTGTACAAAATACATCCGAACAAATTAATAAAACTATATTTATGTGTATTTAAATAAGTTATAAATATATAAATTGAGTTTATAAAATAATAAAATATAAATTACAAAATAAAAATAAAATATGCAAAACATAGGTAAATTTATCTATAAATTAACCCCTAAAAAGTAACTTGTAATAAATTAAGTTTTAAAAATAAATAAAAATCATAATTAAATATTATAGAAATACAAATATTTTTTATTTTATAACCTAAAATTAATAAATTCATTTACTATTTATTCTTTTTTTACAAGTCATTTTTTTGCATTTTTCTAGTCGATCCACGTGGACCAACCATAGCTCTTCTTTCGTTGACCTTGATCAACTGCCCCTTGGCGTCTCTAACCATAGTCAGAACCACACTCATCACATTTCCTCATTTTTTTCCAGACCGCACTTATTACCAAATGCCTCAATTTCTTCTTTGATTCTCTTCCCATCACTACCGTCTTTCCCGCACCATCACTAGATCCTATTGATCTCCATCGAGCAACTAAATGATTCCAATCGAAGTCGATCAGTACCTTTTTCTATAAATAAAACCTTCTTCCTCCAAGCTCAGTTTCATCCCTCTTTGAGACCTATTTCCGCTCCAGCCTAGTGTGTATGTGTGTGTGTGTGCATGGGTGTTTGATGTGCCCGAAAATTAACCTCCTAAATCCGGGTAAGGTAGAGAACACTCTCGGGTCGTTGCGACCTGGATCTCTAGAATCGGACTCAACAAGAAAATATAAGAACCACCAAACAGGGGATAAAACAATGAAAATCACAAGCGATCCTCGCTAGTTTATTAACCTGGTATAGCGACCAGGGTCAGACTCAGGGAGCACGAGTTGGTCGAGACGGCCTACGAAATAGTCTAAAAATAAAATAAAATAAACAAAAGAATTTTTTTGGTGGATTTTTAATTCTTTTTAATTTTTTGTACTTTTAATAATAAGGAAAATATGAGGAAAGATATAAACAAGCAACAAGCACAATTTATTTAAACATCCAAATACTCCAAAAATTCAAACAAAATTGTTTTTGTGTTTTTTATGTTTTTAACTGTTTTTGGTAATTTTCTGGAGATTTTATAATTTTTATTTGATTTTCTAAAAATCAAGAAAGAAGAAAAAACATTGCTCAATGTGCAGCCAGACTTGAAAGATCAATTAAAAATAGATAATTGATCTATAAAAATCTGGAGACATTTTTATGAAAAATATATGTAAAAGCAAAGCTGTAGGAAAAGACTTTATATTTTTTTATTCTCATAGATTTTTTTAGAAATTTTATAAAATTTTTAGGGTTTTGCAATTTGTATGGGTTTTATAAATACAAATATGCTCAAAACTGGAAAGAAGGTAGAAAACACTAAAATTAACAATCACTAATTTTTTTTTAAATTTTTAAAGGAGATTTTATATTTTTCTTTTATTTCTTTTTCAAACAGTAACAAAAATGCATATTTTTTATTTTTAAAAATATCAAAAAGCTTAAAAAATGTCCCAAAATTGTAGGGAAATTTTTACATCGTGGTAGGAGCCACGTATCCAAATTTCACCTAATTTGGATTTAATTTGATATTTTATTCAATAAAAACAAGGCACATAGCAAGCAGGGACCTAAATGCAAAGAAACATATTTCCAGGACTAATCAATAACACATAAAGAAAGTGCAGGGCCTGGAATGCAAAAAGCCCACAATGCACGCGTGTAGCACGTGATTCAGACACGGAGGGGTATAAGTGTAATTCATATTTAAAAAGATGCAATCAATAACACACCAGAATCACAGGACTAAAAGTGCAAATATCCCAAGTCCTCATGTGTCGATGCACGTGGCTCATATAAACAAGGACTAAATTGCAAATAAAATAAAACTAGGGTCCTAACTGCAAATGTTCCAAAATAAAAATAACGTGCTAAAATATTTACAGAACTCAACAGAAATAATGAAAAGGCGAAGGGCCTAAGGGATATTACACCATTGTTATGATCTGATGGACGAGGGGGTGCCACATGTAGATCCAACGGCTGAGAGCGTTAGGCACCCCTTCGCCGATGAACGCTCCAGATGAGCTCTTGATCGAGATCCGACGGTTGGGGCTGCCCGAAGAATGAAGGGCTGAGATCAGAACTGGGACGAAGCTCGATCCGACGGTGGTGGAGGGTCCTGAATGAACTGGCCTCCGGCGAACTTCGCCGGCTCACTCCGTGCGGGCGGGACCTCCTCCTAGGCTGCTGAGATGGGGAGAAGGAAGCTCGGACTCTTCTGCAGCTGATGGACTCCTCCGATGAGACCGAGAGGCTCCGGAGAGCTCCGTCGACAAAGAGGGAGTGGAGCTCTTATGCTCGGACAGATGGACCCTCAGATGGGTCTCATTGACCTGCAAAATGGCACATAAAGACTCATGGGTCGAGGGCAAAGTGCCTCGACCCGGATAGGGGTGGAATGGGTGGTCAGATGAGTCGCGGCGTAGTCCTCCAGCGAGCGACAGAGGAGGAGGACTGAGATCCTGCTCCGAGGTGAGTCAAGTTGATCGGAGGTGCAGAGAAGGTGGAGGGAAGTCTGACGGAGGTGGTTGTCAGGTCGGATGAGCGAATGGGTGGACGGAGCGAGGTGAATCAGCCGGCGAAGCCGGCGGTGCGATTTGGGCGAAATCGAAAATTAATCTAACCTAGAAGTTATCTACGCTACATGATGGCTGCAATCGACTGGGCTGGAGGTGCTGGACCTCCAGGGGTCGTCGCCTGGATGGCTCGTCAGGGCCAGAGGCTCGGGCGCATCTTGCGGCGGCGCACGGCGATGAAGCTCGTCGGATCAGTGGTTCCCGGTTGCCCGTGCCTCGCTGCGACCCTCCTCCGCACGGTTGTCACTCAGGAGAGGGAGAGAAGCTCACTGGCGACGAGGGTGAAGGCCAAATATAACGTGAAATTGCAGCCGGAGCTGGGATTTTACACAAGTGAGGGTCCGACAAGGAGTCGAGCATGGCACGTTGAAGCATGGATCCCTACGTAGATCCCCGGGCGAGGGTCTCGGTCAACAGGTGATAATCGGGGCCCGGGGTTTAGGTGTATGGAGATCGGATTAGGTGGGGGAAATTCGAAGAAATCGGGTCAGAAACCCGATTCGCAAGGAAGGGGGTCCGCGGGGGAGAGTTGACCGGGGGTCAACATCCCCCGTGGACCAATCATAATTCTGATTATTAATTATTTATAAATTCAATAAAAAATAGAAAATGACCTTATTTTAAAATATTCACAAAATAAAAAATATTTATTTATTTTCAAAGAATTTTCTAGTGATTTGTATTTATTTTTTTGGAAAATAAATTATATATTTACATTATATTATTATTATATATAGGTATATACATGTATGAATTTTTTATTTTTATTTTTAGTTGTTAATTTTTGCAAAATTATTGCAATTTTATATTTTATTTATTAACAATACAAAATTTTGAATAAAAAAGAATTTTATTTTATTTTTATGATTTATTTACATTAGATAACTAAATAGGTTTATATACATATGTACATGGTATATATACAAGATGGAAAATGATTTTTATTATTTTTATTTTTATTTTGATTTTTACGATTTTTATTTTATTCTTATAAATAAGTACAAATTAACAAAAAGTCATTTTTATTTTTATTTAGAGGAAAATAAAATTATTTATATACATAGGGTTATGTACACACATGATTGACCCTATCTCCCTCTACTTGGTTTCTTTTGCGGTCAGGCCCATTCTGAGCCCTCCCTTAGGATTAGGTCACTCATTCTAAATATTTCCCTCTTTTTCTTGTGTTTCTTTATTCTTTTATTTATGCACAAAAACATGCTAATTATGCATAATTACAAGATGCATGCATTTTGACAATTCATGATATTTACACATATTTACATGGTGTTTTGCAAAGGTTTTGTAGCTAAAATAAAATAATAAAGAGTGATGAATGAGGATTCATCACCCCCTATACTTAACTTTGCTAGTCCCTTAGCAAACACTTATTTGAAAAAGAAGTGAAAAAGAAAAAGAAAAAGAAGGGAAAATGCAAGGATCAATGCTGATTATTAAACTTTCCTTCATTAAATTGAAATATGGAGCTCAATCAGATCTTTGGATTATTAATGTGTCGGAACCTTATTTGGACTTAGGTTTAAAACTTAACAGCCTCTAAGATCCACTAATCTATAGTCAAGACTCTTCAATAATCCAGATCAGAAAAAGTCTACATACACAAACCCTGAAGACCATGAATCTTTCCTTGTACAGTGTAAGTGAGGTATAGCTCTCCACCTTAGAAGTAGCAAAATGACAACCCTCCCCAACAAGGTAACTCTATGACCCTAGTCTGACCACTCTTTTCTCGAGGAGCGGGATATTCCCTTCTAAGTTCAAGTTCAACCGGCTCAAGAAGAGGGGAAAGAAGAGAATGGATCATAGCCAGTGTAGCCATGTATCCCTGGGAGCTCAACCAGTGTAGCTAAGTCTCCCTGCTGCAAGCTACATAAGCTGGAACATGAGTCTCAAGCTTTGCTTATTGCACTATATACACTCCGGTGGGATTATCATTTTCTCTCAGACCCACCACTTTTTTGGAGTTCTTTTCTTTTAGCATTTTTTTGATGTGCATCTGTACAACATATCTACAAAGTGCAACATATATACATAATGAGTTTTTCCTCTTGAGCCAGTAGACTATCCCTCTTTTGAAGCATTATTGCAACCCACAACTCCTGCGATACCTCATGGCAACCAGACCAAGTTGAGACGCAATTCTTCATTATAAGAAGAAGAGAGGTTCCGCCTAGAAGTACTACCCTCATATGCTACCCCAAGTCAAGGAAAACTGCCTCCTCACCACCTCATCCGTAGAGAGCTCGATGTAAAGTGCGGGTCCAAGTCAAGCCATTGTCTATATGAGTCATGTGTGTGTTGTTAAGTGCTCTACTTAGGCTCATCGAGATGACATATGATCATAGCCTAGTGGACTCAAAGAATTAAGTCACCATGGACCTGAAAAGTCTCAACACTAAGCCCTATAAGGTTCCTTTTATAATTAGGTGGATTAAGATCTTAATCAAGCTCCATTTTCCAATTTAATTCCAGGCTAGTTTAAATGTCAACAAATATCCAAGAAAAACTATACAAGTATTTACAAGGATGCTATTTACAAAATATTTACACATGTGCAAAATTTTTGAAAAATGTTTTGACAACATGGATGTATGCATGAATGCAAGTTTTGCAAAATATGTACACAAATTTACACAAGGTTTTTGAAAACTTTTGATTTTCAAAACATTTTACAAAAATTTTGTACTATATACATAATTTTGATATGAAATATTTACAAGCTATTTACACAAAAGATTTTTACAATCATTTTTACAAAAATAATTTGTACACTAGCTATGTATGTGCAATAAAAGAATTTTTATTTACAAGGAAAAAAATTAATTTTTATGGATTTTGGATTTTAGCCATTTTTATTTATTAACACACTCACACAAAGTATGAGTTATGGCTAAAGTATATATGAAATATATACACACCACCCCTATACTTAGCTCGAACGATGTCCTCAAAGTCAAGAGCGATGAAGAAGACATAACTCGTGCTTAGTACATGAAGTGAAAAGGAAGGCTATATACAAAGATGAATGAAAGAATAGAAATGCAAGAGGATCTCGGGGTTTCCCCCTATACTTAGGATCAAATAATCCTAAGTATATCATGCTGTACACAAAGGGAAATCCGAGTGAGAATGTACATGGTTTACCCCCCTATACTTAGGGTAAAATATCCCTAAGTATAGGCAGTAAAACAGGGGTAGAAATGAATCAATAGAAAATCAACACATATAAACAAGATGGGAGGACATCACTCCCCCTATACTCAAGGTGAAGAATCCTTAAGTATAGGAAACAACAGAAGTGATGAAACGGAACGAAAGGAACAACTCGGTGTTTCCACCCCCCTATACTTAGGATGAGGTATATCCTAAGTATGACAATGATAATCCTAAGCGAGACCTGGGATGAAAACAAACACGGAAGAAAGAAAGATCAAATCACGACAAAACACGTATATACAAAAGGGTACAATGTTGAGGTGCCTCTCAACAAGCGCTAGGTTTTACGCACCTAGCTGGGCACAAAGGCTAGGACAATGCTGTGTCAAGGTTCATGACGGCATCTGTAAGGCGAATGCCGTACTGTTGTTGCAGTCTCGGTGAGAACAACAATGAAATCAAAAGTGTAAAGAAAGACACCCAGGTATGCAATCAGGTGGGTGTCTGCTACCGGCCAAGGATATGGTAATATGTGATCGGGATCCGGTAGCACAAAAGAAATCGTCGGCTCAGTATCAGACTGGATTGGAAGTGTAGAGCCGAAGAAATCAAACGTGGAGAAGGATGGATCAGTCATGGAATCCTCCATGTCGATCAGTGTCTCAAAATGGTGTGGACAATCAAGATCAGGAGACTCTCTGAGAAAACTGATATCTGATGAATATAATGAAGACAAATCAGACAGCACGTCGAATATCTCAAGGATCGGCTCATCCTCGCGAGGGTCGTTGAGGTGAGATGACTCAGAATCAGAATTATCGGAAGACTCGATTTCGTGATCCGCCAGATTGGATAAACTCTCAGAAGGTGAACCAGAGTACTCATCGTGTGTGGCATTCTCCCGCAGATAACCCTCGGGGAGAAATGCAAGATCAGAGGTGAGAAATAGAGGATCAGGATCTATCAGGGCATTTGCGCTGCTGTCAAGCACCCACTCTGTACACCAGGTTGCATCATCATCTGAAGTCTGGCTGTCGGCAATCTGGAAGCAGGAGAAGGTACTAGTCAACACCGCGGGGGTTGGCAATGTGGCTGTGGCAGATCCTCGCTATGCGGCAATGCTGGCTGCCATCTGGTCCTCAGCAAAGGTATATGTCTCGTCAAAGTGGAGGACAAAAGGCTCGAATATAGGACTCTCTATGTCTAGCCTTTCAAAGTGGTGTCCCATATCGAGCTGTGGCTGTTGGTCTGAGTCATGGTATCTGTCGGACTCTAAGAAGTGTCTCTGCATAAAAGAGGCTGAATCATCGTGGACTGGAATCTGTAATGGCTGGATCGATGGTTATAGTAGCGGGAGCTCCTCCTCTCCTGGAGTATCAGAATATCTGATATCCAAGAATCGTCAACTGAATAATCTAGGGCTGACTCGAACTCTCGCTGAAAGACCAACGGGAACTCGAGTAGACTCTAGGTCAGAACTTCCACTGTAGCAGTCATCTCCTCTGTCATCTGTGGTGCTGCAGAATCCAACTCCTCGATCGGGTGTGTAGAAGTTGTATCCTCCTCATGTATGGAACACCCTACTGGTACTGCAACATCCTCATGTGTTGTTCCGACCACGGCATCTCGTGAAGATGGTCTCTGTGAAAGTAACCTCGAGATGGTATCTAGTAAGTCAATGTCGGAACTGCGGTGTGAACCGCCACATGATGTAATCACCAGTGCTATCTGATCCACGGTCATCCCCGCATGGAGATCTCAATAAGATCTATCAGTGGAAGTCCGTAATAGGGAAATCTCCACTAGAGGTCAAGAAACCTTGGCCGTGCCTCGTGCAATGGCTCCTGGGTGTCTACTGAAAACTTGGTGATCAAGGACCGCATCGACTCTGCTCTACGCTGGGGAAAGTATCTCTGTAGAAACTCTCGGCGTAAGTCTCCCCATGTAGTGAATCTCCTTCCACACTGTAGGTGCCATCTCATGGCTCTGTCCTGAAGTGTGAATGGGAAGGTCTCCAGCATCATCTCCTCTGCAGTGATATCTGAATAGATATGTGTCCTGCAAAACTCCTCGAACTTGGACAGGTGAAGATAGGGCTCCTCGTGCCCCTCTCCTGAAAATGTCGGCAGTCTCTGTATATGCTCCAAATCCAGAACGAATGGACCTAATGTAGAAGCTGACTGAGCTCCCTGTCCTATCTGCTCATCCACCATATTGGGATAGAAGACATCTGATACTCGCATCTGCTCTAACTAATCGCGTATGAGGTGCACTCTCAGCTTAGCAATGGCATCGTCCAGGCCTCGTATTTGCTCCATCTGATCTCTGCGGACGTCTAGCACAGCATGCCTAGAGTAATGCAAGGGATGGGAGGGAGGGTACGGGAGGTTGGTCGAAGATCTGACCTCCCTTGAAGGTGGACTGGACTGATTGTCAGAAGGTGAAGAAGAAGCCAGAAAAGCCGGCCAGAAGTGAGGGGGGTCCATCATCAAGGGATATAGGAGAGGGAAAATAGAAAACTGAAGGGAGGGTGGGTGGGAGAAGGATAGATGAATAGATGGAGAAGATAGATGGGAAGAAGGCAGAAGGGATCTTGGAAAACACAAAAGATGAGAAAGCAAACCCCCGATTCACCTACGCACACTGAGCTGAAGACCGTAAGGGGTCGGTCCATTATCTTGTTAATTTTATTTAGGTGATCAAGTCAGTCTTTCAGAGCGATTACGTGAGCTGATAGGAATCCAATATTCTCAACCGATTGTCCCGAATAAAAGGCCGGTAGTCAGTTAAGAAATCGGATATGGCTCTAGCCTAGGATGCGGGTCACTCTCTCGCTCATCCAAATTAAACAATGAGGGGGTTAGTCTCCCCGAGACAGATTTTTAAATGATGTGTCTTTTAGGTCAAGTATGATTAGCAGTCTCGATTTTATTGTTTTTCTTTTTATGTCTTTTTCAAAAATCGTCTAACGAATTTTCCGATTTCCTTTTATTCCTAAGTCCAGAAAAATAGGGGGAGGAAAGCAGAAAAGTCGA
Source organism: Ottelia alismoides (assembly GCA_037367405.1). Classification (NCBI taxonomy): domain Eukaryota; kingdom Viridiplantae; phylum Streptophyta; class Magnoliopsida; order Alismatales; family Hydrocharitaceae; genus Ottelia; species Ottelia alismoides. The sequence continues at coordinate 45,048 of JAZKJV010008325.1, read as the reverse complement.
TGCACGACAAAATCAATGATGCATGCACGAGATAGAAGGCGTACCTGTCTCCAGCAGTCTACATGCAATTATGATTCGTGCATAAATATAAACTAACTATATGGATGCAGTGCGAGAACCGTCCTAAGCAGAAATTTCTATTATCGTGAAGCACAGGTTTATTTGTATAGATCCAAGCATGTTCTATGGAAACAGATAATCTATTAGGGCTTTGGACCTAAGGCTACCTGGCTCAACGAAATAAAAACCTAAGTCTAGGGGCTCAAGCACAGAAATCCATGTGAAATCAAAGAAAAGAAAAACGAGAAAAAGCAAAACAGCGGTGGGGCCCCCCAAGCACACCGGTGCTCGTCAAAACACACCCCGTAAAGTCCACAAGTCTGAGAGTCCGGGTACCTGTATTATTACAATAATACAATCCTATTGAAAATTTAATCTAAACTAAACTAAACTAAACTATGGCTAATTCTCACGGCTATTTCGCAGCTCTCGCACTTCAGTTCTCCTCCTCGCGCTCTCTTGCGGCTTCGTACAGAAGGAAGCCACCTCTGAATTCCACGATTGCTTCGGCTTCCGAAGAAGCCACCTCGGTCCTTAGGCCCTTGCAAGAAACAGAGACAGAAGTGTGTCAGTCCAGATTATTATAATAAAAGAAAAGTGATAAAATACAATGTATGCAAAAATGAAAATAAAGTAAACACACAAAACAAACAAAAATAAAATAAAAGAAAATAAAATAAAACAAAATAAAAATAAAAATAAAAGAAAATAGAGAAAATTGAAAAGCCGCGAAAAGCCGCAGAAAAACCGAAAAGCCGCGGACAAAGTCGTGAAAACAAAACCGAACAAAAATAAAAAATGAAGACTACTAAGTCATGCTCCCCGGCAACGACGCCATTCTGATGTGCCCGAAAATTAACCTCCTAAATCCGGGTAAGGTAGAGAACACTCTCGAGTCGTTGCGACCCGGATCTCTAAGAATCAGAATCAACAAGAAAATATAAGAACCACCAAATAGGGGATAAAACAATGAAAATCACAAGCGGTCCTCGCTGGTTTATTAACCTGGTATAGCGACCAGGGTCGGACTCAGAGAGTACGAGTTGGCCGAGACAACCTACGAAGTAGTCTAAAAATAAAATAAAGTAAATAAAAGAATTTTTTTGTGGATTTCTAATTCTTTTTAATTTTTTTGTACTTTTAATAATAAGGAAAATATGAGAAAAGATATAAACAAGCAAAAACCACAATTTATTTAAACATCGAAAATTACTCTAAAAATTCAAACAAAATTGTTTTTGTGTTTTTTATATTTTTAAGTGTTTTTGATAATTTTCTTGAGATTTTATAATTTTTATTTGATTTTCTAAAAATCAAGAAAGAAGAAAAACATTGCTCAATGTGCAGCCAGAATTGAAAAATCAACTAAAAATAGATTATTGATTATAAAAATGTGGAGATAATTTTTATGAAAAATATATGTAAAAATTAAGCTACAGGAAAAGAGTTTATATTTTTTTGATTTTCATAGAATTTTATAGAATTTTTATAAGATTTTTAGGGTTTTGCAATTTGTATGGGTTTTATAAATCAAAATATGCTCAAAATTGGAAAAAAGGTAGAAAACACTAAAATTAACTATGACTAATTTTTTAGAATTTTTTTAAAAGAGTTTTATATTTTTTTTTATTTTCTTTTTCAAACACTAACAAAAATGCGTATTTTTGATTTTTTTAAAATATCAAAAGGCTTCAAAAATGTCCCAAAATTGTAGGGAAATTTTTACACAGTGGCAGGAGCCACGTCTCCAAATTTCACCCAATTTGGATTTAATTTAATATTTTATTCAATAAAAACATGGCTCACATCAAGCAGGGACCTAAATGCAAAGAAACATATTTCCAGGACCAATCAATAACACATAAAAAAAGTGCAGGGTCTGAATGCAAAAAGCCCACAATGCACGCGCATAGCACGTGATTCAGACATGTAGGGGTATAAGTGTAATTCCTTTTTAAAAAGATGCAATCAATAACACACCAGAATCACAGGACTAAAAGTGCAAATATCCCAAGTCCTCAAGTGTCGATGCACGTGGCTCACATAAACAAGGACTAAATTACAAACAATATAAACCTAAGGTCCTAACTGCAAATGTTCCATAATAAAAATAACATGCTAAAATATTTACACGACTCAACAGAAATAATGAAAAGGCGAAGGACCTAAGGGATATTACCTCTTTATTATGATCTGATGGACGAGGGGGTGCCACGTGTAGATCCAACGGCTAAGAGCATCGGGCACCCCTTCATCGATGAACGCTCCAGATGAGCTCTTGATCGAGATCCGACGGTTGGGGCTGCCCGAAGAATGAAGGGCTGAGATCAGAATTGGGACGAAGCTCGATCCGATGGTGGTGGAGGGTCCTGAATGAACTGGCCTCCGGCGAACTTCCTGGCTCACTCTGTGCGCGCGGGACCTCCTCCTGGGCTACTGAGATGGGGAGAAGGAAGCTCGTACTCTTCCGCAGCTGATGGTCTCCTCCGATGAGACCGAGAGGCTCCAAGGAGCTCCGGCGACGAAGGAGGAGCGAAGCTCCTGTGCTCGGACTGATGGACCCTCAGATGGGTCTCGTTGACCTGCAAAATGGCACAGAAAGACTCCTGGGTCGAGGGCAAAGTGCCTCGACCCGGTTAGGGGTGGAATGAGTGGTCAGATGAGTCACAACGTAGTCCTCCGGCGAGCGGCGGAGGAGGAGGACGGAGATCCTGCTCCGGGGCGAGTCAGGTTGATCAGAGGCGCGGAGAAGGTGGAGGGAAGTCTGACGTAGGTGGTAGTCGGGTCGGATGAGCGAATGGGTAGACGGAGCGAGGTGAATCAGCCGGCGAAACCGGCAACGCGATTTGGGCGAAATCGAAAATTAAGCTAACCTACAAGTTATCTACGCTACCTGATGGCTGCAATCGACTGGGCAGGAGATGCTGGACCTTCGGGGGTCGTCGCCTCGATGGCTCGTCGGGGCCAAAGGCTCGGGCGCACCTTGCGGCGGCGCACAACGATGAAGCTCGCCGAATCAGTGGTTCCTAGATGCCCGTGCCTCGCTGCGACCCTCCTCTGCACTGCTGTCACTCAGGCTAGGGAGAGGAGCTCACTGGCGATGAGGGGGAAGGGCAAAGATAGCGTGAAATTGCGGCCGGAGCTGGGATTTTATACAAGTGAGGGTCCGACAAGAAGGAGTCGGGCAGGGCAAGGTGAAGCATGGATCCCTAGGTAGATCCCCAGGCGAGGGTCTTGGATCAACAGGTGATAATCGGGGCCCAGGGTTTAGGTGGATGGAGATCGAATTAGGTGGGTGAAATTCGGAGAAATCAGGTCAGAAACCCGATTCGCCAGGAAGGGGGTCCGCAGGGGAGAGTAGACCGGGGGTCAACATCCCCCGTGGACCAATCAGATAATTCTGATTATTAATTATTTATAAATTCAATAAAAAATAGAAAATGACCTTATTTTAAAATATTCACAAAATACATTATTTATTTTAAAATGGCCTTATTTAAATTTATTTTCAAAGAATTTTTTAGTGATTTTTATTTATTATATTGGAAAATAAATTATGTATTTACATTATATTATTATTATATATAAGTATATATATGTATGTATTTTTTATTTTTATTTTTAATTGTTTATTTTTGCAAAATTATTCCAATTTTATTTCTTATTTATTTACAACATAAAATTTGGAATAAAAAGGTATTTTTATTTTATTTTTATGATTTATTTACATTAGTTAAATAAATAGGTTTATATACATATGTACATGGTATATAGACAAGATGGAAAATTATTTTTATTATTTTCTGTTTATTTTGATTTTTATTTTATTCTTATAAACAAGTACAAATAAAAAAACACATTTTTATTTTTATTTAGAGGAAAATAAAATTATTTATATACATAGGGTTATGTACACACATGATTGACCCTATCTCCCTCTACTTGGTTTCTTTTGCGGTCAGGCCCATGCTAAGCCCTCCCTTGGGATTAAGTCACTCAATATTTATTCTAAATATTTCCCTCTTTTTCTTGTGTTTCATTATTCTTTTATTTATGCACAAAAACATGCTAATTATGCATAATTACAAGATGCATGCATTTTGACAATTTATGATATTTACACATATTTACATGGTGTTTTGCAAAGGTTTTGTAGCTAAAATAAAAGAATAAAGAGTGATGAATGAGGATTGATCAGTGTTCGGTGACAAAGGAACGTCCCCCTGGTGTTGAAGCATAGAAGGAGAAGGAGAGGAGGTCTACGACAGAACCCTGGCCCGTCCTGCTTCCTCATAAACCAATAGGTATGAATTAAACGTTTTTAATTCCTATGTAGATTTTCTTATCGTCATTTCAATTCCACATTAAGTTTAGTAATTAGATCAATAGATTAGCATAGAATCGAAATCTTCGATCATCAGAGATCCAAGATTCGGCCATGCTTCGCCATGTTTCTAATTATAACTAACCCCTATTATCACCTCACTTCCTTTCTTTGCCATTTCCCCAACATTCGCTCATCACTAGCCACCCAGATCATCCCATGATCTAGAGATCGTTGCTCGTCTGCCACACTCACTAGAGTACCTTCATATCCCTTCATACACCTTCGATCTTCTTCGAATAACAACCTAGACCAGTACCACCCACCACCTTCGTGCTTATGAGAACATGTGTAGGTATAGAAGGGAGCATCTGAGCTCCGCTTGAAGTCCAAAAGCCCCTCCAAGAAGATCAAGAATCTAGGACCCTCTGATGGTGCTCGAACCATTCTGAACCTTCTATCCGCGATGGAAGACCATTTAGCATCTACTGAGCACCTGATGAATACCCATTTCATCACCTTTATTCTATCAATTTGGCCGTAAAAACCCTAGCTAATGCATATATATAGTATTATTTTGTATAAATTTGCATTCATTATTTGTTCCATTTATTATGTGTAAAATGTTGTTTTTAATGCCAAAATTATATAATAAAGAAATTAAAAGAAAAGAATTAAAATGCCAAAGGTATTTTACGACCCTAAACCCTGATACCGAGGCATCTCGATGATTTGGTAAACAAGGAATAAAGTACGGGGAAATAAGGTCCAATAAGCACCACTAAATCTCATTTCTTAAATCATCAATATTGCAATTTAGGGACCTTTTTTATTTTGAAATATTTACAACTCAAATAAAAAAACTTTGTAAATGAAATTGAAGAAATAATATATACAAAAATACAGATTGATTTCATAAAAAATAATACATAATGTACTTTTTATACTCCAAATAAAAAGCCAAAATCCCATGTTCCCATACCCATATCTCCTAAATAAAAAAAATGTATCAAAATCAACTTTAATTATATATAACTTTTAATAAGCTACTTAGTGAAGGTGGTTTTATATTTTTTTGAGTTACGGTGTGAGAGTCAGGTTTTGGAGCCTTATTGTACAATATACCCGTATAAAATACATTTTATTTATTCTTTATTATTTTTATAATTTTATATTTTATAATCTTGTAAATATTATTTATAACATATGTAAATATTTAAACACAATAAAACCACAAATACAACATTAACATAAAATATGTATACAAAACACAAAGATGAAATACCTATACTTATACCTATACAATATGCACCCTGATTTATTTACGTGTACAAAATACATCAGAAAAATACAATAAAAATATATATGTGTATATAAAAATAAGTTATAATTTATAAACTATGATAAGAAATTAATTAAATAAAAAATAAAAAAAATGATTAAAACATAGGTAATTATACCTATAAATGTACCTTAAAAGTAACTTCTAATAACTTAACTCCAAAAAATAAAAAAATGAAAATTAAATACTACATAAAATAATAAAGATATTTCATGTTTATAGTTTTTTTCGAATAAAATCATTTTCCATTTTATTTCTATTTTAAAATCTTTTCATTTCTTATTTTATCTTGTTTTGTCGACGTGGACCAATCAGGGGAGAGCGCGGGTTGATCGAGGTCAACTCCCCGGTCTTCCCCTTTGTTCCAGCGCATGCCTGTAGTTCATCCCGTTCCTCTATATTTTTCCTACCAAATCTTACTTTGTTTTGGATAAGAATCGCCTCAGATCTTTGCCTCGATACATGCAGATGCATGTCGGGATGATTCCTCGATCGAGGAATCCATGTGCCTCCAGGATTGATCGCTCGAAGTCTTTGCCTATAAGATATCTCCTCTGCCAAACCTCGTCTATCTTCCGATATTTAACCCTAAGCCATGGGCCACCTTCATGGTGATAGCAGGAACACGATCGACCTTCTTGCAGTCCACTTGCGCGTCGAATCGAGGAGATCTGGGCTCGTCGTCTACGTTGGAAGGTCCCCTTTAGGTGGTGTTTTATCGGTAAGTCTTCTATTTTCTTAGTGCTTTCAATTCCTTATCGTAACAATAACATAGGTCTGCCTTTTGTTTTGCTTTATTTCGTTTAATTTTTCATGGAATTCAAATCCTTTGAACGATAGAGCTCCAGCTCTGCTGCCTCGTTCCTACCATCCCAACCAACCTCAGCCCCACCTTACACCTCCATCTCCTTCCCCTTCACCTGATGAAGGCTCGACACCCCTCCATTCACCTAGATATTGCACAGATTCACGAATCGCTTCACCTACTCTGTCGTCTCACTAGTGAACCTCAACCCACTCCATATGTCTCATTCCTTTACCTGAAGCCTCCTTTGGCTTTGCCTTTAACTCCCTAGCCATCTCCTATAGGAAAGAATGAAGAAAGATGCACTTTCGGGAATCATCGAACCCCATGAGTACCCCCCAGTACAACTTCTCCGTCTGACCTTGTCGGACAGTATCAGCGCATTTTGAGACCATCAACAGGAGTGAAAGGCTCCCAGGAGTGTTTTTAACCACTCCTGAGCTCTCGGGAACAATGAACGAGAAAAAGAGGCCGAATTGAACTACTCTAAGGAGGAGTTCTTCTATTGTTCTTCCTCATCGCCTCTGCGTCATCCGATTTAGCCCGAGCTCCAGACTCTACACAACCATTGGATCGAAGGAGCCACAACCACCACATCATCATGTGCGGTCTAATCTCCATCGTCGACCCTCGAAGTGGTATCGATCGTCTGAGATGGGACATATAGGCAAGTGGGCCTCTCTCCGATGTCCCCTTATGTGCGATTTGAGGGTATTTTGTACATCACCCCTAGCAAATTTTAGATTTTCCTTTTGATACTCAAACTCTCATTTGCAGTGTTAATGTTTCTGCAATATTTATGCTTTGAACCTCGAATATTCCGTTATTTGCATTTTAGTCCTCTTCCATCTTAACAAACAAACCTTGGAAAAATTGCAACCGAACCCTTGTAGGTTTAGCGTATTGTTGTTTAGTCGGGATTTTTGAATAAAAAGAGTAATATTTTGAAGGAAAATTGCATAATGGCCCTTAAAAGCTCGATATTTGAATATAGACACCAACTAGGTTGTGTATATTTTATTGCATGGGATACTTGCTTTTTATCCCATCAGTTTATTTTAGGGGTTCGGGAATCACATATAACTTCGCTTTTATTGCATAACTACCCATACGTGCTTGTATTTTCATTTTGTGTCAATTGAGAAATTAAAATAGTCTCCATGCTTTAAAAATCCAAAGAAAATTAAGTTACACTCACTACCACTATATTAATCACATATATTTTTTGTGGAGTGATTTAAGTTAGTTTTCTATTTTTAAAAAATAAAAACATGTGCTTTTCATTTCAGTTTGAGTTTGAAATATATAAAAAAATATACAAAAAACTTCCTATAAATCCTATAATAAGTATTTCCTACTTATTTTGTGTTGTTTTATAATATATCCAAAAATCAACTAAAAATACAAAAAAAATCGCTAAAATTGAAAACACTTAAAATATTATAAAATTTTAAAAAATTCACAAAAAACTCAAAAATAGTTTTCTCTATTATGGATTTTCTATTTTGAGGTATATTCAGAGTTAAATATTATTTTGGATTTTCTGAGGTGGTTTTTTATTTTTAAACTCACAAAATACTTCTATTTGTTTTATTGGGCACTGTTTTGACTTTTATTCCAATTAAAAAACCTTAAAAATTGGCAAAAATTCCCCCAAAATCACAAAACAGTAGAAAAACAAAAAAACCTAAAAATATTTTTTCCCTGTATTTTTGGCATAGTTTTACCTATTTTTGACTTGTGTATCTATCTATCTTTATATATATTAGCTTAATATTTTTTATCTATTTATAACCTGACTTTCCTTTTATTCTTATTCTTATTTTTATTTCATTTTATTTTATTTTCAAAAAAACAAATTTCCAAAAACATTTGCAAAAATTAAAAATTAAGTAAAAAATAAAAATCCAAAAACCCACAAAAAAACCTAATTTGGCTAAGTAATTGAAAGGCAAATACATGTGTCGATTTTCTATTATACATTGCTCTACACCATTACCTCCTGAGTTCAACCCCTACTTGCTTGTCACTATGCATATTTAGTATGGCATAATAAATTTTAACTCTGAGAATAATTGCTTGATTATTGTATGGGTTAATTGTTGAATTAGCAAGAGATTTAAGTAGTTGCATCAACGACAGTGAGTCCAACTTGACATGCCACTTTAATGGCTTCGATTTCTTTGCTTTTCAAATGGTGTCATTATCGTGTAGCATCGGTGGTAACAGCGATTTTCCACGAGAGTCACCATGAATAATATAAAAAGTGTCGCTGAGGCGACCACTTACAGAAGACTGGTGTTAATCAGCAATTAACCCACAATGAAAGAATAAAATAATTAAGCTCAAAAAGAAATGTGAATTAATCTTTATTACTCTACCATAAAATGTATAGGGAACAAGCATGTAGAGGTCGAACCACAGAGAGCAATACCAAATGCAATAGCCTACATGTACATCTCAGAGTCATCCTTGTGTGAAGTGGGGTTTTTTTTAAATTTTATATATTTTTTTATTATTTTTATTTATTATATATCTTCTTTTTTTTAATTTAATTAGGTAATATATAAATATAATATAAATATGTAAATACATGTATACCCATAGAGGGTTAGTATATAGCTTATAATACATACCATATATATATATGTATATATAAGTATAATAAATATTTTTTTTATATCTTAGGATTAATAAATAGATATATAAATACATATAAGTAGTTAGATATATATACATATACATTTTTTTCATTTTTTTAGGGAATACATATATATATAAAGGGCTACTATAATATTTATAAAAATATACAAAAATAGTCAAAAATTCAGGAATAAAGTCTTTTTGGGATTTTCATGATTTTTTGTTGTTTTTGTTATTTTTGGGCATTTTTCAAAACATTTTTAGTATTTTTAAATAGCAAAATAAGAGCAAACAGTGGAATAGGATCTGGATGTAAGAAAAATAGGCATTAAAAATAGCAAACAGCCTCAAAAATTTTCCGCACTATTTTTCTAATAAAGATAATAAAATATAGCATAAATAGGGACTGGGTTCATATTTTTCTGATTTTTCTTTGATTTTATGCATTTTTTTTGAAGTTTTTGGGTATTTTTGAATTTTTAAGTTTCCTTTTGAGATTTTTAGGGAATTTTGGACTGACATTGAAATAGGTTAGAATACACCATAACTAAGTTTTTTGGGATTTTTCGAGGTGTTTCAATATTTGTTTGGTATTTTATAAGCTAGACAGTAAATAAAATGCATGTTTTTGATTTTTAATAAATGCGAAAATGCAATAAAATTGAAAACTAAAATCATGGCGTGCAAGAACAACCAAACAGGAGCTTATGTCTATTTTTGCAAAATTTTTCGAAGAAAGATGAAGCACAAAATAAATAGACAAAGCATTCAAAAATAAATGGACTGGCAGGGGTGTTTTTACAAATAAACTAATTGATAGGGGCATATATGCAAAAATCACAATAAAAATGAACGTTAACTTTTATTTTCAAGACCATTTGACAAATAACAGAACCCGGCAGGGTTTACATGCAAATTTCACGCGCCTCACGTGGGGTCTGCACGTGAGGCGCAGAGGGACTAAAAAGTAAATACAAAAACATCAGGGGGTGTTCTGCAAATTTTACAAGTTATTTACAACGTGACTTTTTATTTTTGGGATTAAACTATAAATACAAAAAGCGGGGGGATAGATGTGAAATTTACCCCCATAAGGCGCTTCATCATGCGGCGCTAGATGCGCCACTTATCCACGTGTCGAGCATTGGACGGTCGACGCCGATTCACCGATGAAGGGTGCAGATTAGAAGCTTCTGGCTGATCTGACGGTTGGGGCATATCTTCATGGGACGACTCCTGTTGGATCTGGGACGAGCCTCCTGATCCGACGCCTCTGGAGCTCCCTAGAAGAACAGGGAAGGAGCTCGCGCCTGGCAAGCTTCGATCGAGAAGCTTGGGCTCCTCCGGGGCTCTCCGGCGCGTCTGAGGTGGTCTGCACGTAGCTGGAAGCATCCCGCGTCGACTGATGGGTCCATTATGGCTCCTGGAGGTCCGAGTCGTTCGGACGAGGTCGGAGAAGTAGTGGACCTCCAGGAACCTCTTCTTGGTTCGATTCGAGCCCAGATGGGCTCTATCCTTCGTTTGACCTATAGAGGAAGAACCGGGGGCGAGAGGGATACCTCCTCGACCCGGGGTTTTGAAGCTGCGAAGCAAAATGGAGCGGGGCGGAGGGGCTTCGACGAACGGCGAAGGTGGAGCCCCGATTCGCCAAGACCAGGGGTCCTGGGTTGGTCAACGGTGATGGAACGATGGAGAATGCGATGGGGAGTGAAATGGGGTGCACGTGGCGGTCGGAGACAGTGGGTTTCACAGTGGCGAACTTCGAATTTTAGATTTTACGCTAAAGGGGTTAACTACAGACTAATCTAACTACTGGAATTAAAAGTTAACATTAAAAACAAATTAAAATGTATAAAAGGACAGCTCTTATACCTGGGGGCCACCAGGGAGCTGGGCTGATGCCGGAGCTCCGCCGCGTCAAAATTCTCCTTCCTCCGGCCGAGTCGAGGTGCTGGGGCACTCCCTCTGTCACGAGGAATGGTCCAGGAACAAGATCAAGGTGTTGGGTTGGAATGAAATTGGCCAAATTCGAGGAAGGAGGCGGAGCTACTTATTTATAGACATTGGCGAGTAGCCTTATTGACCGGCGATTATTGATTAATCCAATGAGCATCTGATCGATCCAAGTTATTAGCGGGCATTATGGATAATCAGAGAGCAATTCTTGTGAAGGAAGCGAGCTTGAACGATGGACGGGATGGCCGCAAAAAAATGGAGGAAATCGGGTGAGTTGACAGTTAAGAAGCGCCAGAGCAGGGATGGGACAGTTGACCAGGGGGTCAACGAAGGCCGGCGCCACATTGGTCCACGTCAGCCGCTAAAGGACAAAACAAAAAATTTTAGCCTAAAAGTATTTATTTCCCATAGTAAATGATTTTATTCGAATTTTCTCAAAACATAAAAAATGTGTATTTTTTCATGTAGTATTTAATTGTGATTTTTATTGAATTTTTCGAAGTATTTTATTATGGTTTTAATTTGATAATGTGTATATGTATGTATTTGCATGTATTTTTGTATATTTTATTTTTAATTTGTTTATTTTCTTTTATTATTTTATTGGCTTATTTTATAAATTTATAATTTATTTTTGTGAGTATAAAGGTATTTTTATTTAATTTTTAGGTGTTTATTTACATTTTTAAATAAATAGGTATATGCATATGTAAGTATACTTATAGGTATTTTACCTATGTATTTTGTATACTTAATTTATTTAGTGTATTTTATTAATTTTATTTTGGATTTACATTTTTAATGAGTTATGTATAATGTATACATTATTATAAAAATATAAAAGAATAAAAGAACCAAGGAATAAAATCCTTTTTATTTATATAAAGATATATAGTATAGGTATTTTGTCTATGAATTTCGTAGACTTATTTTATTTTACAAAGTCTTTTTTGGTTTTCTTTTATTTTTAATATGTGTATGCATTATATACATTGTTTACAAAGTTCTAAAATTATAAATTTGTTGCAATAATGAATAATGAATAAATGTAATAATTTATTCAGGTATTATGTACAAGGAGGGCCAAAAACCTAACTTTTGCACATGGACTCCAAAAATTATGAAACCAATTTTATTAAATAGCTCATGGAAAGCTATATACAATTAAAGGCAAGTTTGAGTGATTTGGAGTTTTTATCTGCAAGATATGGGTCTGTGAAGTTGAGATTTTGGCTTTTTATTCTGTGTATAGACTGTGCACTGAGTATTATTTTTACACAAACTCAACTTTGTAATTTTATTTACATTATTATCTACAACTTTTATGAACAAAGTTTCTTTATTTGATGAATAAATAATTATGTACAAAATAAGTGTCAAAAATGCATAAATAAATGAAGAAATAAATGAGGTATTTATTGTATACTGGCCCTTATCTCCCCCTACTTTATTCCTTGTCGACCAATACCATGCTGGCCTTGGTCTCGGGGTTTGGGTCATAAAATATCTTCAATATTTTATTCCTTTATCTTTTCTTTTCTTTTCTTTATTCTATAATTTTGGCATTAAAACCTTATTTAATGTACAATAAATACAATGAATCATGAATGCTATTATGTACAATTTGATGCTATTTCCATGCATTTGCTGGGGTTCTTGAGGCCAAAATGATAGAATAAAGGTGATGAAATGGAGATTCATCACCCCCCTATACTTGCCTTTGCTAGTCCCTAGCAAACACTTATGCAATAAGTACAAAAAGAATAAAGAAAAGAAAAAGGAGAATGAAAGAAAGATAGAGTGAATAGGGGTGCTTTCAGTGCAATGCATGTCTTTACAAAATCTGAATTTGGAGCTCCTATCAGACCTTAGGTGTAGATGTGTGTGGAACCTAGTCGGGAACCAGCTCTAAAATACAACAGCCTTCGATAGTCACAGAACTCGGTTCAACCCACCTCAATAGCCTGGTCAGAACCAGTCTACATCATACGCAAACCCTTATAACCATGAAGCTGACTTGTACGATGTAAGTGATGGTGGCTCTCCCCAACTAAAATGACAAAGGAACTGACTTCTCCAGAATAACAACCCAATGATTCCCCAATCCAACAGCTCTTTCCTCGAGAAGCAGGGTATTCCCTTCTAAGTTCAAGTGGCAACCAGTTCAAGAGGAGGGGGTGAAGAGAAGAATGGACGGTAGCCAGTGTAGCTACCTATCCTGGGATGCAAGACCAGTGTAGTCAAGTCATCCAGCTGCAGGCTCACATATTTGTCTTTGGAACTCAAGCTTGCTTATTGACTTTGTACATACTTTGCATGCATTTTTATTTTTTGTACAGGCCTGACCATTTTTTTTTCAACATACTATTCACAGCAGCATTTACATAAGGAGTTTTTCCTCTTGAGCCAGTAGACTATCCCTCTTTTGAAGCTTTATCGCAACCCACAATCTCCTGTCTTTGGACCTCGTGGCTATTGGACCAGGTTGGGGTGCACTTCCCTCCCTAGACGAGGACGAATGTTTCCACCCGTGTGCGTCTCAGACTGGCAAATCCAACCCCCTCACCACTCCAACTGAGTTGAGCCAAGTGAAAGGTGCAAGTGTCCAAGTTAGGTCACGGTCGGCAAGAGTCGTACGTGTGTCTCGAAAAGTTCTAGTTAGTCCACTGAGGTGACTTGAACCCAGCCTTGATTTCTCAAAGAATTAAGTCTGCATAGACCTGAAGTACCTTAAACCTAATTCCCGTAAGGTTCCAGTGCAGTTAGGTGCGGTAAGGTCTAACCGAGCTCCAATTTGAGACTTTATTAGACTGATTCAATCATCAAACTCACTCAAAAAGAATATGAATGGTATGCTTATGCTATGCACAATGAATGATGCAATTTTTCACAAAGAATTTAAAAGAATCAAAGAATCTTTTTACACAAAGAAATTTTTGCAAATAGAAACTTTATACATACAAAAAGGTACATACAATTATTTACACGGGCGTACCGCTTTATTTACAAACTGTATGGATTTTCAAAGACTCTACAGGTTTTATTAGCGTACCGAACAAATTTTATGCATTTTATTTCTGATTTACAAGTCTCTGTATCATTGTTCTTTATGCTTCATCTCTAGTTTTGAAAATAATTTTGCAGACTATAGTACACGATAATTTTTGCAATCATTTATACACATTTGAAAACGATTTTTGCAAAGGTTTTTCACACTATATATAAAATTTTCACGATAGTTTTGACAAGCATTTTTCAAAATATTTGCACATAGGTTTTTCAAATCCTTTCTTTCACACAAAGAAAAATTTTGCAATTTAAACAGTTTCACACAGGTTGAAATCATTTCACATCAAATTTTTCCAAACTTGTCACACTAGTTTTCAAATCATAGTGTATAGGTATCTGATTTATTAATCAGTATATACAAAAGAAGAAAATTGTATTTGTTATATAGTAAGGTTTTTATCAGTTTTATTTGTGATGATTCCTTATTTACAAATGAGAGATTTTTTTGTAGACTCCTCAGACTTATTCAAGAATCATTTTTGACAAGAGTTTTGAAAACTCTAGTCCAAAATAATTTTGCAAACATGTACACGTATTTGAAAATGATTTTACAAAGGTTTTACACATCATAGATTGGTTTTTCAAGATAATTTTGTCAATTGAATTTTTACAATCATTTGCACACTGATTTTCAAACATTTTGATTTCACGCAAAGGAAATAAATTTTACACACAAAAATGATTTTTCAAAAGTTGAATACTTGTACACACTATTTTCAAACAATTTTCACAAGGTTTTTCAAAGAAGCTTTCTTTCACAAAACCTTTTTCCTGACTTAATAATCAGTATAAGTACAAAGAGCCTGAGGAGCTCACAATCATCTTTTATTATTATAGAGCTACTTTGTACATTTTAATTTATATTGGGATTATATATTTTATTTTTCAGTATGAATTATGGCTTATAGTATATACATGGTATATACGACCCCCCTATACTTAGCTTGAGCTATGTCCTCATAGATCGAAGAGAAAAGCAGAGACATAACTCGTACTGAGTATAGACAAGTCTAAAAAATTAATATGAATGAAATGAATGAATGAATGAGAAGTTGACCGTCCCCCCTATACTTAGGATCAAGTAATCTGAAGTATAGCAGACTGTACAAAAAGCAGGGAGGGTCAAGGGTGGGAATACCCAGATCGTACTCAGATTGTCTCCCCCTATACTTAGGGTAAGATACTCCTAAGTATAGATAAGAAGATGAGACAATGGAGAGGATCGGAAAGAAATGAAAAACTCTGGGTGCACATCCCCCCTATACTTAGGACCAAGTACGTCCTAAGTATAGAAAACTGTCTACAAGGGCGGCACCTTTTAGATACAAAGAGAAAATAGAAATGGAAAAGAAGAAAAGAAGAAAAACAAAGAAGAAAATCAGATAAATAGTTCTTGGATTGCATAGTCTGAATCTTTCGATGCCGCAGGTGCTGAGGAGATGTCATCATGGTGCATGAGCTGAACAGAGTCAACAACGGCCAGGAATGTGTCTAGTTCGAGGTACGGCTTCAGGAGTTGACCGTTGACGACGAATGGCTGTGCATCAGGAGACAGTTCTGATATAGTGATGCTTCCATTGTCACGCACTTCACAAACTCGAAATGGCCCTGTCCACTTACTCTTTAATTTGCCTGGAAATATCCGCAACTTTGCATCAAATAACCACACTTTCTGTCCAACATCAAAGGTCTTTCGTCTGATGTGCCGGTCGTGCCAACGTTTCACCTTCTCCGTGTACATCAAGGTGTTATCGTATGCATAGTCTCGGAATTCCAAGAGCCTGTTCAGATCATCTTTTCTCTTCTGACCACTTCTGCCTGAGTCCAAATTACAACTGTTGATTGCCCATAAAGACTTGTGAATTAATTCGACGGGCAGATGGCACGGCTTTCCATATACAAGACGATAGGGCGACATGCCCAAGGGAGACTTGTAGGCTGTTCGGTAAGCCCATAGGACCGAGTCCAAGAGTTGAGACCAGTCCTTTCTGTTTGGCCTAACAAGTTTCTGCAGGATAGTCTTGATTTCTCTGTTTGATAACTCCGTCATGCCATTGGTCTGAGGGTAATAAGGAGATGCGACACGATGGTAGATGCCGTACTCCTTCGTTAACTTCTTGGCCTCTTTGTTAATGAAGTGGCTACCCCCGTCTGAGATGAGGATTTTCAGTATCCCGAACCGCGAAATGATGTTCTTTTTTAGAAACTGGCATACTGTTCGACTGTCAGCGGCTCGAGCGGGGATAGCTTCAACCCAACGACTCACGTAGTCGACAACAAGAAGGATGTGCTCAAATCCTTGACTGTTAGGGAAAGGTCCCATGAAGTCAATGCCCCATGCATTAAAAACGTCTGCTATTTGAATGATTTTCAGGGGCATTGAATCTTTGACAGTGAGTGTACCTTTCATTCTCTGACAGTCAGTACATCGTTTGACAAATTCCGTGGCATCCTTGAATAAAGTGGGCCACCAGAAGCCACACTGAAGAACTTTTGCTGCCGTCTGATCTCCAGAGTGGTGTCCACCAGATTCGAGCGAGTGACAATGCTCGAGGACACTTGATTGCTCTGTCTGAGGGATGCACCTGCGCCAAATACAATCTGCTCCTTCTATGAATAAAAGAGGATCTTCCCATTGGTAGAAGCGGATGGTCGACATGAATTTGTTCTTTTGGTTCTTCGTCCAATCCGAAGGTATTACCCCAGAGGTGAGGTAATTGACTATATCAGCATACCAAGGAAAAGAGTCCACTGCTAAGATGGCTTCGTCAGGGAAGGTTTCTGTGATAGGTGCATTGCTCAGAGGAGGTTCATGCTGCTCTATTCTGGAGAGATGATCTGCTGCCACATTCTGAACTCCAGGCTTGTCCTTTATTTCCAAATCAAATTCCTGGAGGAGAAGGATCCAACAAATCAGTCTTGGCTTGGCATCCTTCTTCTGCTTTAGGTAACGGATAGCAGAGTGGTCTGTAAAAATTGTGACTTTTGATCTTAACAAATAGGATCTGAACTTCTCTAAGGCGAAAACCACAGCCAGCAATTCTTTTTCTGTCACTGTATAATTTCTCTGTGCTTCGTCTAATGTTCTGCTGGCATAGTGAATGGCATAGGGTGCTCTGTCTTTTCTTTGTCCAAGAACAGCTCTGACTGCAAAGTCTGACGCATCGGTCATTATCTCAAAGGGAAGAGTCCAGTCGGGCGGCTGCAAGATTGGGGCCTTGGTAATAAGCTCTTTCAACTGATTGAAAGCAAGGAGAACTGGCTGATCAACAATGAACTCTGTTTCCTTGCATAAAAGTTCTGTCAGTGGTCGGGCAATGCGGCTGAAATCCTTGATGAATCGCCTATAGAATCCCACATGCCCCAGGAATGACCTCACATTCTTCACGGTTTGAGGTGGCTGAAGATTTGAAATGACATCCACCTTCGCCGGATCGACTTCCATGCCACGTTTGGAAACGACGTGGCCCAGCACAATACCTTCAGTGACCATAAAATGGCTCTTTTCCCATGAGAGCACTAAATTATCTTCTCGGCACTTCTGAAGTACTCTGTCTAGATGCTGAAGACAAGAATCAGAACTATCACCATAGACAGAGAAATCGTCCATGAACACTTCGAGAAAACTGCCGACCATCTCAGCGAAGACTGCAAACATGTACCTTTGGAAGGTTACAGGTGCACTGCACAAACCAAAGGGCATTCTCTTGAAGGCATAGGTACCGAACGGGCAAGTGAAGGTAGTCTTCTCTTGGTCTTCAGGGGCGATCGCCACTTGGTTGTACCCGGAATACCCATCCAGAAAGCAGAAGAACTCCTTGCGTGCTAATCTTTCCAAAACCTGATCAATGAATGGCAAGGGAAAGTGGTCCTTCTTGGTTGCTGCAATAAGTCGGCGGTAGTCAACACACACCCGCCAGGATGTTGGTACCCGAGTTGAAATTTCCTCTCCTTTGTTATTTGTAACCATGGTAAGCCCTGATTTCTTGGGAACTATATGCAGTGGGCTCACCCATTTCGAATCGGAGATGGGATAGATGAAGCCTGCATCACACCATTTCGTGATCTCCTTCATGACGACGTCCCGAAGGTTAGGATTCAGCCTTCTCTGAAATTCACGGGACGGCTTGGCTTCTTCTTCCAAATAGATATGGTGTGAACACAAGGCTGGATTTATCCCTCGGAGATCTGATACGCTCCAACCAAGTGCCTTGCGGTTCTTTTCTAGAACCTCGAGAAGTCGAGATTCCTGATCCGGATTCAGCTTGTTGCTGATGATGACCGGATACATTTGTTCTTCACCCGCAAGGAAAGCATACTTCAGGCCTATCGGAAGTGGCTTGAGTTCTGGTTTAGACCTGTCCACTTTATTTGTCACTTCAGATACCATGGTGGTGGTGGGATGTACTTCCTTGTGATACTTACCATCCTCATCATCTTGTTCAGATCCCGGTGATGCACCGAAGGGTTCTGCGCTACGCTGATCATGTTCGGTTTGGAGTGAATGCTCAAGAAGATGCGCCTGCATCTGAGAATCTGTCTCCCAAGAATCATCGGAGCATATGCTGACTGCGCTTTCCAAGTCCTCCTCAAGAGTGAGGATTTCTCGGGTTCATGAATCATCCAATGATAAAGCTGAGTCTCTGATCTCTACAATAAAATCACAGTCTGCTTCTGATTCCGTCTGGCTCTCATCAGTTGTGGCATTCTGCTCTTTGTTCATGTTTAGCGTGATTTGCTGGGTGTTCGAGCTGAAAAGTGATCTTCCCAAACCCGTAATCAACCACGGCACCTGAAGTACGAAGGAATGGTCTGCCAAGGATGATAGGGGTCTGGAGCAGGGGTGCAGGCGAGTCCATATCAAGGACTACAAAGTCAGCTGGGAATTTCATTTCCTGCACCTTAACTACCACGTCTTCCAGCAGACCTCGGGGCCGCTTGACGGATCGGTCAGCGAACTGAAGGATCATGCGTGTCTGCTTGAGCGGTCCCAGCCCGAATTCTTACATTATGGACGAGGGCAGAAGGTTGATGGAAGATCCGCTATCCAAGAGAGTGCGCTCGAAGACCTGGTAAAAGATCTCACAACTGATCAGAGGTGCTCCTGTATCGTGCTTCTTTTGGGGGAGATTGCTGATGGCTGCTACCGTGGCTAAGGTGAGGACATGCCTCTCGACCTGCTGGTGTCTGTTTTCTTGCGCTAGGCGACGCCTGTTAGTACATGCCTCTTTCAGTCCTTTCTTCATAGCTGGCATGTATTCCACGGCTTTCAACAGGGGAATCTCAACAGTTAATTTATCCAAAATATCCACAACACCCGGATGAGACAATGCTTTTTTTCTTTTTGCAATTTTTTTGGATTTTTGTATTACATGAGGAAAAGGAACATGTACACTACTAGCAGGAAAATCAGAGTTCTTATTTACATCAAAATCATCGCCCACAGAATGTTGTACATCCGAACTAGAAAAAGGAGTACAAGCTGGATCTTGACATGCTGGTGCTGTTGGGCGATCAAAAAGGGTAGCATCTGCTCCATCGGATGGCGAGGGATCGGTTGCTGCTGGCGGCTCCTCCAATGCTGGCGCGGCTTCGCTTCTGCTACAAGCTTCTTTTTGGTGTTTTTGTTTTTGCTGATTTTTTTGTATTTTCTGCTGAGGTTGCTGGTGACATGGCACGACGGCTGGACTGGCTTCTCCTTCTTCTTCCTTCTCACCCGCCCCTGGAGCTGGCACGACTGATGCGGAAAATGACGATCCACTTGTTTCTTTATTCACCCCATTTTTGGTAGCAGGCAGAGGCAAGGCCCTACCGCTCCTGCTCTTTCTTTTTGAAATTATTGGGGTTGGCTTCGACCTGCACCGGAATGGTAGTTCTGGTGGCGGTCAGGTCATCAAGCCGTTTGGTCATATCCGCTAGCCCTTTGACGAGTTGGGCCAGACAGTCCATGGTGGGGTTTGCAGGGGGCACTTCAGAAGATTCAGCGTGTAGACCACGCTGCTGTTGGGTAGATGGGTGGGGAGGCTGTTGCTGGTGGTGCTGCTGCGGTGGAGTAGGAATTTGAAGTTGTTGATACGACGGAGGAGGATACTGCTGGTATTGTGGAGAGGGGGCAGCCGCGTACTGGTGATACGGTTGTGGGTGGCAACACTGCGGCTGCTGCTGGTAAGGAAAATTCTGCCTCCATTGATGTGCAAACTGGGGAGGCTGCTGGTGTTGTTGGTGAGGCTGAGAGACTTGCCCAAAACGACCACCCTGAGGTTGGTGGTGAAGGATATGGTTAGATCCTCAAGCGCATTACGGAAGCGTGAGCGTCGTATCGAATACGACGAGGAGCGACTAGTCGGACTAGTTGCTCGATGCAGCGGAATTTAAAAATTTTTATACGACGAAACCACATGATCCAAGAACACTTCTCGAATCGTTTCGTCTAAACCACAAACAAGTAATAGGATTACCTCTTGAAGCGTGGTTGCGATCGAGTCTCTAAACGAAGAGACCTCCTGTCTCAAGTCCGATCCGACGGAGGAGACGCTTGCGAGCGCGGGGATGAACCGCGTGCTTCTCGCAATCCATGTTGATGATCCAAGCGGCGGATCTTCTGATCTCGACACACGAGATCCGACGTCTTCTTCACGAGCGAGGCGCACCGAAGGAGACGGAGATCCACGAGCAGAAGAACGGGCAGCATAACGACGATGCTGCGGCGATGGAGAACCTCTCCATGGCATCCATGGTGGACGGCCATGAGAGGGAGAGAGAGGGCTGACCTCTAGAGAGAAAGAGAGAGAGAGAGATGCTTCTCAAGCATTGTGTGTAAAGAGAGAGCATGGGTATGCCTCTCTATTTATAGGGTTTTGGGATCCATGGATCTCAATCCATGTGTCATATAAAATCAATGGTTGAGATTGATTTATGACAATCCAATGGTCAAGATTGTTGTTGGTAAAAGCCAACAACTTGTGATTTAATTTTGATTAAATATATTGATAAATCAAATATATATTAATACCAAATCAAACCAACTAAATAAGGAGTGAAGAAACAAATGAGAGCCTCCTTCCCTATTGGGAGGAGTGGACGGCCACCAATTCCATAAAGGAATTGGTGCCGCCCCCCTCTTCCCATATGGGGAGGGCAATCCCATGGATTCCCATGGGATTGCATATCTCCTTGTTTTTCTCTCAACTTATTTTCCAACAATTATTAACCAAAAAATAATTCTCAATTAATTTTGGGAATATTGCAATCTTGACATTGGAATATTGTGAATCACATTCACAACCCAAAACAAAAAGTAATTTACATTTTCAATTAATTAAACAATGTGTATCCAATACACATTAATAATTAATCTACTAATATAAATTATATTTAACTCTCTCTAATACATTATAAATCACATTTATAATATATTGTGAATAATTGGATATTACTATACACATTATTCTTATCCTTGATAATTAAATCATATTTAATCATCTTGGATTTCTTTATCTCATGTGTTCAAATAATATGAATCACATTCACATTATTCACATCTTTGATAATCAAATCACATTTAATTATCTAAGATAACTCTCCTTATAATATGAATCAAATTCATATTATTCATGATAATTAAATCACATTTAATTATCCTTTTTCTCAATGCTCGGATACATATATCAACAATAGAATTATCCATGAACTCTTTCAAGGATAATGCGCTTTCTCCGCGAATACTTGGAGATAAGGACAGGGCGATTGTATTGTTCCACGTATAGTGACATGGATATTGAGATCACATCTCAAATCCAGATCTCGGGCCTCCCATAGATGCTTGATTAAATCAAGACCGCAAATCTAATCTTCTCATTAAATCTGAATCACATTCAGATCAATGTCCAACATTTGGACTAAGATCAGATTACTTCTCTACTGAGAGGAGTCACTAAAATCCAGACCTGTTTCATCACTCCCTAGGAATGGAAGCGTCATGGTTATACAACCGTTTATGATCACATCACCCTCAGGCATTCCCAATACCTGTACATCCTGCATACTGGAAGACTCAGAATAAACCAGAAGTATTAGATCAACTTTACACTGTCTACTTCAGGGTTTTATCAGTAAGTTTCTCATTCGATCATTGGGAGTCGGTATTGATCATATACTTTCCAAAAGCATATATCATACCTAGGTCTTGATCATATACTTTCCAAAAGTATATATCAAACCAACAAATTCAGTCAAGCTTCCAAAGCGAGACGACCGTGCGCACGGAATTTGATTCTTCCCAATATCTCATGAGTGAGCTCATGTCTTCCGGTTCAGTAGTGAACCTGTATGATCCCTTCGAGAGATCGTATTACTCATATGCCCTTATATGCACACCAGCGCGCCGGTGTATAGACCTTGATTAGGTCATCAACCTATTGGTCTGCCAAATGTACATACTCAGACATATAGTAACACATCTGTCTCTGGTCAGAGGATGTGTGCCTATATCATGATAGCATATGATATAGGACTTTGGTTATCTCGATCTCGTTAAGTCAACTCTTTGACCTAACTTATCCGACACCTCCGAATCTCTATTCCTATGCAGAGGACCTGCATCAAGAGGTCGGTCAGATATCAACCTAAATGAGATAGGATTGCCATCTCCTACTCAGGCTGGAGATCATCTCTTAATAATCATTTGACGGTGCTTGATGAGTCCTCAATCTAACTCATTAGATATTCATCTAAGCACCAGCCTCTATGATTCAATAATTGAATCAACAGCTGTATGATCATTAAGATGGCCATGGTACATAACCCTAATTGTACTAAGGGACCTATTATGCAAACTATGTACTCTTTATTTCAGATTAAGGAGTGAATTGCAATAACATTTATTGCATAATGGCTCGCCGTGGGCTCGCATTTCCAACAATCTCCCACTAGCCCAAAGAGCCATTAATGGGCTAATCATTTAAACCCACACTCATGTGACAATCATAGGCTATTTAGAAAATAGCTAGGTAAGCTGATCAGTCACTCCGTTCTCAAGAGACTACGCCAAGCCCTTTTACGGCACTTGCATATCTCCTAGTAACAGTGCTCGCATCCAATGCGAATGTTGCATCTTATGCAACCAATGCTCAATTTTTATCGGTTATAGTGTCCTTGACACTAGTTCTTATTAATTATCATAACCAGTATTCTCATAATCCTTATTAGAATACCTTCATTCCTGGAGATCTCTATCTCCTAAGGTATCTACAGTTAAGACCCTTATAGATCACTATCTACAAGGTCTTAAACCTTTGAAGATAAAACTTTGAGATCACTATCTCTAAGTTTCATCATCTTTGAAGATATTGTTATTACTGCAACTAAGTGTTTTATTTCCAGAGTAGGATTAGTAACGGTTTACTACTCCCACTGCATGGCAGACATCTGGCTCTTGTACACATCTAGCATATACCCAGCTTCTCATAACTGATGCACAAGTGCAAGCAGTTCTAGCATTCACTTCCTCAACTCTTTGAGGTGCTATCCCTCTAGACAGGTCACTACCACATCTTAAGGGAAGGAAGCTTTTCTTGGAATTGTCCAGAAAATGGAATAAGTCCAAGGTGTACTACTAATGCGACAGTCCCAATACCCTCTTCTCTTTGCTTCTGAACGACTTCAGAATTAAGATCTAAGAGGTATCCTTGAAATCATATCTCAAGGTATGGAACAACCAAATTATAAAACACTTATTATTATTATTATTATATCATTCTACCTGATAAGAATAATATCTACATTTAGCACGATGGCACTCCCACTAAGCTTCACATGGTTCATCAAGATTTTATCTGAAATCACAACATTTATAATTCATCAAATCTTATGTTCCAACTACAAGAAACTTATTGGAGCCCAAAGATGGAGTTCTTTAGCTAGCACACCTTGCTTTCCTCAACCATGAAGCCCTAGGGCTACTTCATATGAATATCCTCAGAGAGGTATTCATAGAGGAATGCAATCTTGACTCACATCATGAAGATGTTATAGTCAAGTTGTGTAGCTATAGTTAGCAATGTTCTGATGGGTTAAAGCAAGGTCACTGGAGAGGAAGTCTCATCGCAAGCGATGTCTTCTCTTTGGTGTGTAACTCATGGCTACGAACCGTGCTATGAAGGTCTATACCTTCTCATCAGGTTCCCTCTTTCTCTTGAAGATCCATTTACACCTTAATGGGTCTGACCCATATAGGTGGATCCTCGAGGGTCCATATACAACATTTGTATATGAAGTCTACATTAGACTTTTATTGCTAACATCCATCCTTCCATGTCATGATCCTCAGGAGCTTCATCACATGTAGTCCGATCATTTTCAGATTTAACTGACACATGGAATCCATCCTCAAACTTATTTGAAGAGGTATTAATGTTTCATCTTTAATTATCTATTTTAGTTTCCGATTTCAGGAGCCTCATTATCTTTTCAAGATTAAATGAGTTCCTTTACTTCATTTTCATCTTGATTCTCAAGAGAGTCATCCTATAAGACTCAAATTCTTAAAGATGAGTTCTTTTAAGAATCTCAAGGTCATAAAGTAGGTATCTAATACCATCCTTTATTTTCCTAATGAAGTAGCACTCTCTAGTGCTAGATTCCAGCTTACATGCATGGAACCTTATTAAGTATATAATGTAGTCTCTACTACATATATATCTTGGAAACTTAAGAGATAATTATGCTAGGATTAATCATTGATTAAATCATGTCACACATGATCAATTGTATCTCCCTACAACTCCTTTGAGTTAAGGTTCATTAGGAGGATTGAGATAGGAATGATATTCATATCTCCATAAGGTATTTCTTGAATTCTTCTAATAGGTACAGGCTACCTTGGTTAGATCAAATTCATTTCATCTTCCTTCAAACTTTGGTTCTAAACCAAAATTGCGAAATCTTTGAACATTTCAAAGGTTTCTTAGGTGAAGAGAAGAGATATCATATCATACATAATCATTAACAGATATCACATATCCATAATGTTTACTATGATATAGATGATCTGCATACATCAATATGTATGAGATCCTTAATACCTTGGCATCTTACACCTTTCCCAAGGAAGGATGTATTAGACATTTTACTTTGAATACAATATTCACAAGTATGTGAGATTTGAATCTTTAGACAATCTAAAGTTTCATGTCTTACTAGTCCATTGATCTCATCAACAGACATATGTCCAAAAATTGATGTCAGATCATTATCAAATGATTTTTATCCTCCTATTGATCCTTTTAATTCTCAGTATTAAAAAACTTAATGAATCATTCATTAATTTTCTAATTTAATAGAGTCCACTAGATTTTAGATTACTATCTGAATATCTCCATCATAACTCTTTATGATAGATTTATTACAGAATTTATGTTTATATCCAACAATTAGAAATAAACAATGAGTGTATTCCAATATCTAGGTCATAGAGACATTCTCTAAGACTAAGGGCTCCCACTGAAAATATGAAGTCTATTGATCTCATGGAAATTGTTGCAACACTTGCATCACTTTCAACATGGATGACCAATAAACCTTAAGATCAAATTTCTAATACATATGCAACCAATTGCAAGTGTCATTAGAAAATTTGAGATACAATTATTAGACTTTATCTTATCAAATAAGTAAGTCAATATCAATGATTATATGTAGATTATACTGATGCTCCATCCGAGTCCTTTTCTGAGGATTCTAGACAAACTTGATAGTCATACTATCAACACATCAACTTATTGCAGTATTGGCATTCATCCAACTCTTTGGATGTCATATGGAAGTCACAGAAGTACAATCAACTCTTTGACTATACCTCTTACTTGGGTCCAACCCATGCTTCCACTGCGCTCCCTTTGTCTATAAGCAACCTTTGCTCAAGACCAAGGATCTCTTATGTTAAAATCAAAAATTTCAATATAAGAGTATTTCAACATTTATACAAGCTTCATTTAAGTTCATATAATATGAATATTATGAAGCTTCATGAAGGACTAGAGTATAGACAGTAGAATGATGACACTCATCATCCACATCCATCTAAACTCTTTGAAGCATCGGTTCAGGTAGGTATTCAAACAATTTGAATACATTATCTCTAATAGAGCTACCATTCTACATGATGTAGAGAACCATGTCATTCATGATTAAATGTCAAGAGCACATATGTATGCCATAATATCTTCATTGATTTTATAAGGATTATTTGATAATTACGATCATCATCGACATGTCACTTCCAAAGTACATTCGATGAGATCAAGACTTATAGAGACATACAAACCCTAGGGTTTTAGTCCTATTGTCTTATTTAATTATCACTTCTCATTATTATGAGGAATCTTGCACATTGCAACCACATACATTATGTGTCCAATCGCAAGAACAATATCTGGATCAAGGGTCCAATCCATGATATTTTACTGGTTATTATTGAGTATAGAATTGAGTGGGATTAATGAAGGATTATCTGAAATAAGAAATTTGCATAAATATATATAAATATTTAATTTACTTTGATTTAGGAATTTTTATATCAAAGTTGTCTTACCTTGTCAAAGACACTGAAAGTTCATTCCCTTAATCACTTTCAATGTAAGAGATATACTTACCATTATATCTCAGCAAGATCTGGGATCTCCTCTTTATCTTTGTTACATCCCAATAATATGAGAAACTGCAACTCCAATAAAGAGAAGCGGGAACACATTCCGCCTTGCAAGTCCAACTTGCATTTCCCAATTCGGTCTTTAATGCCCGGGCCCACCACCCCTAAGGTGATGTTGACTCGTCATCAATTGAACAAACCGTCAACAGGAATAGAACTCGCTATGCGCAATCCATTATCGCTCCAATAATATGAGGATCCGATATTGGGGTCACTACGCATACGGCCTTACTCTTTCGATAACCAAAGAGTCCGATCCAGATGCGCTTGCATATAGGAGTTGTCACTTCGTACAGGCGTCTCCTATATACAATCCCTGGCGACGGAAACCCTTCGCCTTGACGGGAGACCATGGATGTCACTTATGTGATCCTCCACCTCTTATTCAAATTTAATTAATTACTATGAATCACATTCATATAATTAATTCTTCCAAGGGAATTATTAACTCTAATCATATTAGAGTATTCTTAATTGGACATAATTAACTTAATCATATTAAATTAATTATCAATCCAATTCAATCAATCAAACTTAATTTTATGCTTGAATATATATATGATATTATTCTCAAAGTACGTATTAATTCGTATTTTAATAATTAGAAAAATACATCATAATCCCTCGGACATTATCCCGGCCCTACCCGCTGTCATGGCCAGTACCGACGGGAGTGGGGCGGACCACATACGTTGCAACCCGCTGACCCAGCGATCCCCGACTAGACACCATATCCGCCTCGGGAAAGGATAATGCCAAATTGATTATTTTGTACTTGAGATGATCATCGGTTCTTCAACCGAAATTATACCATATAGTAATCAAAACAATTTTGATTTTAAGGAAATTTGCTAGGCAAATTCCAAAGTCCTATTCAAGCAAGAAGTTTGATGACTGTAATTCCAATTATGGTTTAGATCAAATCTAATCAACTAATTGGTTGGGGCCAAGTAAATTAGGCAAATAGTCATGTTTCAATATTTCACAAATATTTTTCAAGATCATTTCACGAAATTAACAATTAATTTCACTAATTGACAATCACTTGGTTCTAGATTAAGAAAGCAATTTCAGCAGTGACCCCTACTTACTAAAATTGGCATATCTCAATCTTTTTAAATCCAAATTAAGCAAAGTAAATTTCTAAAGTTTGCTAATTTGATTTAGGACAGAACCTAAGTGATGTTTCACGCATTTCGAGGTAAGTCTAAACAGTAATTAACATTTTAATCACGTTCAGATTCACAGTTCCCGCAACAGTGCATACATGTTCATTAAAACGACCATATCTCGAGCATACGAAATCCGATTTACGCAAACTCAGATTCTATGGTTTCCTTATTTAATGGGGAACATAATCCAAGTATAAAATTCGTGTTTAAACAATTTAAACAGTGCCGAATTTATTTACTAAACAGATCTGCGAAATCAAATGCGATGAAAACTTTCGCGACCTTAGAGAACCCAAGTCGTCCTTGGTTAACGAATCACTATTCGAAACCATCAACCTGGCTCTGATACCACTTGAAGGATATGGTTAGATCCTCAAGCGCATCACGGAAGCGTGAGCGTCGTATCGAATACGACGAGGAGCGACTAGTCGGACTAGTTGCTCGATGCAGCGGAATTTAAAAATTTTTATACGACGAAACCACATGATCCAAGAACACTTCTCGAATCGTTTCATCTAAACCACAAACAAGTAATAGGATTACCTCTTGAAGCGTGGTTGCGATCGAGTCTCTAAACGAAGAGACCTCCTGTCTCAAGTCCAATCCGACGGAGGAGACGCTTGCGAGCGCGGGGATGAACCGCGTGCTTCTCGCAATCCATGTTGATGATCCAAGCGGCGGATCTCCTGATCTCGACACACGAGATCCGACGTCTTCTTCACGAGAGAGGCGCACCGAAGGAGACGGAGATCCACGAGCAGAAGAACGGGCAGCATAACGACGATGCTGCGGCGATGGAGAACCTCTCCATGGCATCCATGGTGGACGGCCATGAGAGGGAGAGAGAGGGCTGACCTCTAGAGAGAAAGAGAGAGAGAGAGATGCTTCTCAAGCATTGTGTGTAAAGAGAGAGCATGGGTATGCCTCTCTATTTATAGGGTTTTGGGATCCATGGATCTCAATCCATGTGTCATATAAAATCAATGGTTGAGATTGATTTATGACAATCCAATGGTCAAGATTGTTGTTGGTAAAAGCCAACAACTTGTGATTTAATTTTGATTAAATATATTGATAAATCAAATATATATTAATACCAAATCAAATCAACTAAATAAGGAGTGAAGAAACAAATGAGAGCCTCCTTCCCTATTGGGAGGAGTGGACGGCCACCAATTCCATAAAGGAATTGGTGCCGCCCCCCTCTTCCCATATGGGGAGGGCAATCCCATGGATTCCCATGGGATTGCATATCTCCTTGTTTTTCTCTCAACTTATTTTCTAACAATTATTCACCAAAAAATAATTCTCAATTAATTTTGGGAATATTGCAATCTTGACATTGGAATATTGTGAATCACATTCACAACCCAAAACAAAAAGTAATTTACATTTTCAATTAATTAAACAATGTGTATCCAATACACATTAATAATTAATCTACCAATATAAATTATATTTAACTCTCTCTAATACATTATAAATCACATTTATAATATATTGTGAATAATTGGATATTACTATCCACATTATTCTTATCCTTGATAATTAAATCATATTTAATCATCTTGGATTTCTTTATCTCATGTGTTCAAATAATATGAATCACATTCACATTATTCACATCTTTGATAATCAAATCACATTTAATTATCTAAGATAACTCTCCTTATAATATGAATCAAATTCATATTATTCATGATAATTAAATCACATTTAATTATCCTTTTTCTCAATGCTCGGATACATATATCAACAATAGAATTATCCATGAACTCTTTCAAGGATAATGCGCTTTCTCCGCGAATACTTGGAGATAAGGACAGGGCGATTGTATTGTTCCACGTATAGTGACATGGATATTGAGATCACATCTCAAATCCAGATCTCGGGCCTCCCATAGATGCTTGATTAAATCAAGACCGCAAATCTAATCTTCTCATTAAATCTGAATCACATTCAGATCAATGTCCAACATTTGGACTAAGATCAGATTACTTCTCTACTGAGAGGAGTCACTAAAATCCAGACCCGTTTCATCACTCCCTAGGAATGGAAGCGTCATGGTTATACAACCGTTTATGATCACATCACCCTCAGGCATTCCCAATACCTGTACATCCTGCATACTGAAGACTCAGAATAAACCAGAAGTATTAGATCAACTTTACACTGTCTACTTCAGGGTTTTATCAGTAAGTTTCTCATTCGATCATTGGGAGTCGGTATTGATCATATACTTTCCAAAAGCATATATCATACCTAGGTCTTGATCATATACTTTCCAAAAGTATATATCAAACCAACAAATTCAGTCAAGCTTCCAAAGCGAGACGACCGTGCGCACGGAATTTGATTCTTCCCAATATCTCATGAGTGAGCTCATGTCTTCCGGTTCAGTAGTGAACCTGTATGATCCCTTCGAGAGATCGTATTACTCATATGCCCTTATATGCACACCAGCGCGCCGGTGTATAGACCTTGATTAGGTCATCAACCTATTGGTCTGCCAAATGTACATACTCAGACATATAGTAACACATCTGTCTCTGGTCAGAGGATGTGTGCCTATATCATGACAGCATATGATATAGGACTTTGGTTATCTCGATCTCGTTAAGTCAACTCTTTGACCTAACTTATCCGACACCTCCGAATCTCTATTCCTATGCTGAGGACCTGCATCAAGAGGTCGGTCAGATATCAACCTAAATGAGATAGGATTGCCATCTCCTACTCAGGCTGGAGATCATCTCTTAATAATCATTTGACGGTGCTTGATGAGTCCTCAATCTAACTCATTAGATATTCATCTAAGCACCAGCCTCTATGATTCAATAATTGAATCAACAGCTATATGATCATTAAGATGGCCATGGTACATAACCCTAATTGTACTAAGGGACCTATTATGCAAACTATGTACTCTTTATTTCAGATTAAGGAGTGAATTGCAATAACATTTATTGCATAATGGCTCGCCGTGGGCTCGCATTTCCAACAGGTGGTACTGCCGATTGGCAAATTGCTGACCATGGGGTTGTCCCTGAGGACGGGTCGGCTGTGCATCATTAGTCCATACCCCATTCACTTCTTGAATCAGGGGTGGTGGAGGGAAGACTGGATCAGGTACAGAAAGAAACTCCGGTTGGTACACGACCATCTGCTGCTGCGGCGGGCCCTGGTTGGGCGCCTGCACGTAGTACACGTGCTGGACTGCCGGTGGCTGCTGGCTCGGCTGAGGCTGATGCTGTAGTTGCTGCTCGTCCTTCTTCTCAGCGGGAGCGTCCGATGGTGTAGCCGACTGAACAGAGTTGATAGTGCCGACCAACAGTTCAAGGTACTTGTTGATCTGATCTAGCTTGTCCAGGTTCTGGGTCCTCTTCTCGATCACAACGAGTTTCTCGAGGTCCTGATCGCTTCTCAATGATATCTACTTTAGAGAGATGGCCCCCGATGATGCTGAGGCTGGAGCTCTCATCTCTCTATGCTTCCTTAGATGCAGCCATGTGCACTTGCTTCTGGAGGATCAGGGGCTGCTTCTGATACGCCTTAGATGAAGAGAGGGCGGCCTCTCCTTTGGCCATTTCTTCGAAAATCTGCCAGACTACATCTTTATCCTTATTAAAATGTGAGCCCCCACATGCTGCGTCCACGAGCCTTTGGCTTTCAATGTTCAGTCCCCCAAAGAAATGCTGGACCAAGCTGGTCTTAGGGATCTCATGGTGGGGACATTTCTCCTGCAGATCAGTAAATCTCTCCCAAGCTTCATCTATCGACTTGTGGGGTCCTTGGGTGAAATTACTGATACGGGCTCGCATTTGGTTGAGCCGACCGAGAGGGTAATATTTGTGCAGGAAGGCGGACTTCAACTCCTCCCAGGTCGTCACGACCTTTCCCAAATGATTGACCCAATAGAGGGCCTTGTCCTGTAGGCTGAAGGGGAAAGCCATCATCTTTACAATGTCCAGAGGGACATTGGGATAGTGTGTAGTAAGGCAAATGCGGGAGAATTGCTGCAGGTGAATGTACGGCTCTTCATTGGTGTTTCCATGGAATGCAGGGAGAAGGGCGATGAACTGGGGCTTCATTTCAAAGTGAGCGTGTACCGGTGGGATGAGGATCCACTCGGTCATCTGGCTGTCTCCCGAGTTGTATGTTTCTTTAAGGGTAGGATTTGGTGGTGGTAATTCAAGGTCATCATCAGGAGGACCACCACCTCCACCTCCTCCTTCCCTACCTCCTCTGCCTCTACCTCCTCCTCCATCGTCACGGTTCATCATGTCATTCAACATATCAAGGAATGCGGTCTGTGTCAGGACATGCTCGGTCAGCTGCTGCTGTATGGCCTGGATAGATGCCAGTAACTGTGCATCTACTTGGTT
The DNA here is from genome assembly GCA_037367405.1 of Ottelia alismoides. Taxonomy (NCBI): domain Eukaryota; kingdom Viridiplantae; phylum Streptophyta; class Magnoliopsida; order Alismatales; family Hydrocharitaceae; genus Ottelia; species Ottelia alismoides. Next base: position 12,586 of record JAZKJV010008325.1, on the reverse strand, counting down.
CTGATCTGGCACCTGTCCCTCTGGTTGGGGTGGCTGCTGACCCTTGCCCTTTCCTCCTGGAGCCATGTCAGGATCTGAGTTGGACGAGATGAACTCCGGTGTAGTCTCCAGGGCTCGCACTATCTTCTATCTGCATAATGAGATGGTCCGAATAAGATCACTTGTAATTAATGTTCAGTTGTCGTGATGAAGCTGGAGTTCAGGTCAACCCCAGCATGTTGTGAATGAAAAGGATGTAGACTGTAATCGACTCGATTCGCAACGGCGGAAGTGGGACAAAAGTGATCCCAGTTTATTGGGTGGCCAAGAGAAAGGTAGAAAATGAGGAGTCTGGAGATTGATTTGCAAAGTCCGGATCGGGTTCTCGGGAATCGCCTCGAATTTATTGGCGGAGTTGAGTCCACGGAATTGATGTTGGTGTTGGCATGGTCCCGACGGAAACCATCCATGGATCAATTTCGCGAAGCACAAGAGTAGATTGGATGTTGGATGAAAGATACGATGGTCAACGAGGAATAAAAGGAGTGTAAAACAGTAGAGAGGCTCGGTTGAGCGGGGTGGTCAAAGGGAGAAATAACAAAATGTGCGCAAATGCGCGGGACTTGATCTTTGAACCTTAATCTAGATCCATACAAACACAATACAAAATCGGGTTCACCAACTCATGCCATGTGAAGCCGTGAAAGCTCGGCTATTTATTATCTTTTCGTTTTTAGAGTTGTGATTTTCAGGCATATCTTATAACAAGTCCTTAGTACGCTACCCTATAGGAGAGAGAGTACTGCCGGAAGAGTATCCCGTACTTGTCCTCCTCTTGTGTAACCTGTAGTCTGTACTTTTTGGAGTCCTTGTAACCCTTCCTGGATCCCTACTCAGCCAAATAAAAGAGAGAGGAAGCCGATAGGCGAAACCAATACTTCGGTTCTCGCTCGCAACGGAAGCACCCGTGAGCGTGCAAGAACCTACTCGGACGCAGGACGATGAGACAGACACCCCCGTGAAGATGTGGCCTATGCTCAATACTTCGGACAGGGTCGATGCTCTCACAACAGAGAGTCACCATTGGTGACCAAGTCCTACTCTCCTACGTACGATAGAAGCGTCATTACTTCGGAAATCCAGGTGATACACAAGGCAGTTGCAGACTGGGTTTTGGGCTTTAATCCTTAGGGGTCGCACTCGCTCAAGGGAGTAGGGTTTTGGTCCCCCTCCAAGGTACCTGCAAACAATGAGGGCTTTATGAACCCGGTACAATGATAATCCATTACAGATTTTAATTAAGGTCAAAGTTTATTTAGCAGTCCCCTTGTTTTATTTTTGGGTTTTCACTTTTTCTTTGATTCTGTTTCATACCAGCACCTAACGTTTTTGTAGATTTTCATTTAAGTCCTAGGTGCTCAAAATCAGAGGGAGATAGCGGAAAAGCCGTGCAAGTGGTTCCATGATGGAAATCTCACCATTGAACCGAATGATGCATGCTGAGTTAGAAGACTTACAGTGCATCCCAGCTCTCTCCATGCGGTATGCAAAACATAATTTTTAAACCTATCTACATGTCGGTATGCAAGGCACAAAATCGCCCTAAACATTAGTTGTTATTAGCGTGAAGAACCATAAGTCGCTCATTCATCTCTATCCCAAAGGGTCCGGTCTTGGCTCACCCCTCCTCTGCTCAACACAATTGAGGGTAGGAGAAAGCGCTTTACAGGGCTCGCTGCGGCACAAGGGCTAAGAGACAAACGAGCGGCTTGTTTAAAGTTGACTAGATCCATACGAAGTAGACTATAGGAACATGCATTCTTATTAATGTGTGGACCTAGTTACCGAGTCAAGCAACCTACATCTAGGGGCTCCAAGCACACAAAACAAATGAAAATAAAGGCGGAAAGCTCAAAACTTCGGAAAACAAATAAAAGAAGGCGATGAAAACTCGAAAAGCCGCGATGAGGCCTCCAGGTGAACAATCACCCGGGCACTGGACCTCATTGTGAAGAGTAGAGTCCTGTTTAATTACATGCCAAAAATGTCTCTCTCTCACCATAAATTACAAAAATAATCCTAAGTGTTTTAGCTCTAACTAATGCCCATCTCTTTGCTTCCTTGGTGATCTCTCCAGATGGTCATGAGAAGAAGACCATCCTCCTCCAGGCTTGGCTGCCTTGACCTCCGAAGAAGCCATCCTCGCGTGGCGGGCCCTCGCATCAAAGACACAAAAAGATCGCATTAGAAGAGCTCAATCAATCACAATAGAGTAGATAAAATAATCACAATAAATGAATCAATGAAGCATGGTGATTAATGACAATAGAAATAGCTGCTCATGAAATAAATAAATCAAACATTTACACAAGAATGACAAAAATAAAGTAGGCTATGCTCATTGCTCCCCGGCAACGGCGCCATCTGATAACAACGATTTTCCATGAGAGTCATCATGAATAATATAAAAAGTGTCGCTGAGGCGACCACTTACAAAAGACCTGTGTTAATCAGCAATTAACCCACAATGAAAGAATAAAACAATTAAGCTCAAAAAGAAATGTGAATTAATCTTTATTACTCTACCATAAAATGTACAGGGAACAAGCATGTAGAGGTCGAACCACAGAGAGCAATACCAAATGCAATAGCCTACATGTACATCTCAGAGTCATCCTTGTGTAAAGTGGGTTTTTTTAAATTTTATATATTTTTTTATTATTTTTTTTATTTTTATTTATTATATATCTTCTTTTTTTTAATTTAATTATGTAATATATATATAATATAAATATATAAATACATGTATACCCATTGAGGGTTAGTATATAGCTTATATTACATACCATATATATATATATATGTATATATAAGTGTAATAAATATTTTTTTTATATCTTAGGATTAATAAATAGATATATAAATACATATAAGTAGTTAGATATATATACATATACATTTTTTTCTTTTCTTTTTTTTAGGGAATACATATATATAAAGGGCTACTATAATATTTATAAAAATATACAAAAATAGTCAAAAATTTAGGAATAAAGTCTTTTTGAGATTTTCATGATTTTTTGCTGTTTTTGTGATTTTTGGGCATTTTTCAAAACATTTTTAGTATTTTTAAATAGCAAAATAAGAGCAATTAGTGGAATAGGATCTGGCTGTAAGAAAAATAGGCATTAAAAATAGCAAACAACCTCAAAAATTTTCCACACTATTTTTCTAATAAAGATAATAAAATATAGCATAAATAGGGATTGGGTTCATACTTTTCTGATTTTTCTTTGATTTTATGCATTTTTTTGAAGTTTTGGGGTATTTTTGAATTTTTAAGGTTTTCCTTTTGAGATTTTTAGGGATTTTTGGATTGACACTGAAATAGGTTAAAATACACCATACTAATTTTTTTGGGATTTTTCGAGGTGTTTCAATATTTTTTTGGTATTTTATAAGCTAGACAGTAAATAAAATGCATGTTTTTGATTTTTAATAAATGCAAAAATGCAATAAAATTGAAAACTAAAATCATGGCGTGCAAGAACAACCAAACAGGAGCTTATGTCTATTTTTGCAAATTTTTCAAAGAAAGATGAAGCACAAAATAAATAGACAAAGCATTCAAAAATAAATGGCCTAGTAGGGGTGTTTTTGCAAATAAACTAATTGACAGGGGCATATATGCAAAAATTACAATAAAAATGAACGTTAATTTTTATTTTCATGACCATTTGACAAATAACAAAACCCGACAGGGTTTACATGCAAATTTCACGCGCCTCACGTGGGGTCTGCACGTGAGGCGCAGAGGGACTAAAAAGTAAATACACAAACATCAGGGGGTGTTCTGCAAATTTTACAAGTTATTTACAACGTGACTTTTTATTTTTGGGATTAAACTATAAATACAAAAAGCGGGGGGATAGATGTGAAATTTACCCCCATAAGGCGCTTCATCCTGCGGCGCAAGATGCGCCACTTATCCACGTGTCGAGCATTGGACGGTCGACGCTGATTCGCCGATGAAGGGTGCGGATTAGAAGCTCCTGGCTGATCTGTCGGTTGGGGCATATCTTCATCGGACGACTCCTGTTGGATCTGGGACGAGCCTCCTGATCCGACGTCGCTGGAGCTCCCTGGAAGAACAGGGAAGGAGCTCGCGCCTGGCGAGCTTTGATCGAGAAGCTTGGGCTCCTCCGGGGCTCTCCGGCGTGTCTGAGGTGGTCTGCACGTAGCTGGAAGCATCCTGCGTCGACTGATGGGTCCATCATGGCTCCTGGAGGTCCGAGTCGTTCGGACGAGGTCAGAGAAGTAGTGGACCTCCAGGAACCTCTTCCTGGTTCGATTCGAGCCCAGATGGGCTCTATCCTTCGTTTGACCTATAGAGGAAGAACCGAGGACGAGAGGGCTACCTCCTCGACCAGGGGTTTTGAAGCTGCGAAGCAAAATGGAGCGGGGCGGAGGGGCTCTAACGAACGGCGAAGGTGGAACCCAATTCGCCAAGACCAGGGGTCCTGGGTTGGTCAACGGTGATGGAACGATGGAGAATGCGATGGGGAGTGAAATGGGGTGCACGTGGCGGTCGGAGACAGTGGGTTTCACAGTGAAGAAGTTGCCGGAGCGGAGCTCCGGCGAACTACGAATTTTAGATTTTACGCTAAAGGGGTTAACTACATACTAATCTAACTACTGGAATTAAAAGCTAACATTAAAAACTAACTAAAATGCATAAAAGGACAGCTCTTATACTTGGGGGCCACCAGGGAGCAGGGCGGACGCCGGAGCTCCGCCGCGTCAAAATTCTCCTTCCTCCGGCCGAGTCGAGGTGCTAGGGCACTCCCCCTGTCACGAGGAATGGTCCAGGAACAAGATCACGACGTTGGGTTGGAATGAAATTGGCCAAATTCGAGGAAGGAGGTGGAGCTACTTATTTATAGACATTGGCGAGTAGCCTTATTGACCGGCAATTATTGATTAATCCAATGAGCATCTGATCGATCCAAGTTATTGGCGGGCATTATGGATAATCAGAGAGCAGTTCTTGTGAAGGAAGCGAGCTTGAACGATGGACAGGATGGCCACAAAAAATTGGAGGAAATCAGGGGAGTTGACAGTTCAGAAGTGCCAGAGCAAGGATGGGACAGTTGACCAGGGGGTCAACGAAGGCCGGCGCCTCATTGGTCCACGTCAGCCGCTAAAGGACAAAACAGAAAATTTTAGCCTAAATTGATTTATTTCCCATAGTAAATGATTTTTTTCGAATTTTCCCAAAACATAAAAAATGTGTATTTTTTCATGTAGTATTTAATTGTGATTTTTATTGAATTTTTCGAAGTGTCTTATTATGGTTTTAATTTGATAATGTGTATATGTATGTATTTACATGTATTTTTGTATATTTTATTTTTAATTTGTTTATTTTCTTTTATTATTTTATTGGCTTATTTTATAAATTTATCATTTATTTTTGTGAGTATAAAGGTATTTTTATTTAATTTTTAGGAGTTTATTTACATTTTTAAATAAATAGGTATATGCATATGTAAGTATACTTATAGGTATTTTACCTATGTATTTTGTATACTTAATTTATTTAGTGTATTTTATTAATTTTTATTTTCGATTTACATTTTTAATGAGTTATGTATATGTATACATTATTATAAAAATATAAAAGAATAAAAGAACCAAGGAATAAAATCCTTTTTATTTATATAAAGATATATAGTATAGGTATTTTGTCAATGAATTTTGTAGACTTATTTTATTTTACAAAGTCTTTTTTGGTTTTCTTTCATTTTAAATATGTGTATGCATTATATACATTGTTTACAAAATTCTAAAATTATAAATTTGTTGCAATATTTGAATGATGAATAAATGTAATAATATATTCAGGTATTATGTACAAGGAGGGCCAATAACCTAACTTTTGCACATGGACTCCAAATATTATGAAACCAATTTTATTAAATAGTTCATGGAAAGCTATATACAATTAAAAGTTAGTTTGAGTGATTTGGAGTTTTTATTTGCAAGATATGGGTCTGTGAAGTTGAGATTTTGGCTTTTTATTCTGTGTATAGACTGTGCACTTAGTATTATTCTTACACAAACTCAATTTTGTAATTCTATTTACATTATTATCTACAACTTTTATGAACAAAGTTTCTTTATTTGATGAATAAATAATTATGTACAAAATAGGTGTAAAAAATGCATAAATAAATGAAGAAATAAATGAGGTATTTATTGTATACTCGCCCTTATCTCCCCTTACTTTATTCCTTGTCGACCAATACCATGCTGGCCTTGGTCTCGAGGTTTGGGTCATAAAATATCTTCAATATTTATTCCTTTTTCTTTTCTTTTCTTTATTCTATAATTTTGGCATTAAAAACCTTATTTAATGTACAATAAATACAATGAATCATGAATGCTATTATGTACAATTTGATGCTATTTCCATGCATTTGCTGGGGTTCTTGAGGCCAAAATGATAGAATAAAGGTGATGAAATGGAGATTCATCAATCGGTTTTTAGATTAGTTTGTCTTTTTACACTTTTTAGCCATTTTTACAATGATTTACTTTCATTTGATTATCATTTTTCATTCTGTAGACATCTCTTCTTTTTGTCTTCTTGCGAGGGACCGCAGAGCAAGGAGGATTGCCTAAGTGATCCTATGTATCCTTGGGACGAGGAGTCGACTATTATGACCTAGCCAACAAAAGAGAGTAGGAAGCTCTAGAGAGATAAACAGTAGCCTAGCTTAGTTTTCTTTTTTCTTTGTGTGAGAGAGAGAGACATTTTATTTCCGCTCTATTAATTTGTAAGAATACAAGTAAATTGGGCTTTGGGTACTCGGGCCCAATTTTCAAGTGATTGACATTTGGTTCTTCACGTGTAGCAATTGCCTGCTTAGGACAATTTCCGTGTGCATATCGACATATAGCATAGGTTAATAAATTCATCTTTTGCACCCCGCATGGAGAGCACTGGGAAGCATTGTAAGTCTTCTAATGGAGCATTCATCATTTAGGCCCTAAGGTGAGATTTCCATATTAGTGTCGCCTTGCATTGCATTGCTGCTATCTCCCTCTGTTGTTGGATCACATTGGAATTTAAAGAAAATCCAAAAATCGTTAGGCACTTGTGTTGAATCTACTCAAATCAAGTGATAACACAAAAAAATTAGAAAAGGACATCAACAACCTAACCCCGAGCATACTAATGAGCATGAACATCACACTACACAGGATGAGGTCAATAATCAGCTTCTCACATCAATACAAGTGATCCAACAACAACTGACCAATCATGCCTTAGCCTAGACCGCATTCTAAGAGATGCTGAATGATCTGCGGGGGAAGACTGATGAGAAGGAAGGTCGTGAGGAGGAAGAATTTAATCGAGAGAACTTTGAGAATTTTTCTGTCCATGGAGGAGGGTCATGAATCCCTGATCATCACTCTTTATTCTTTTATTTTTGCTATTTATCTTGGCAAAGCATCATGTAAATAGTTGTAAATACAATAAGTTAGCATTATGCATGCATTTGTTAATACTACATAATTAGCATGTATTTGTGCAAAAATAAAAGAATAAAGAAAAATAAAAAGGAAAGAGGTATTTAGAATAAATACATAATGAGCCGAACCCCAAGAGAAGGTCAAGCATTCACCTGATCGCCAAATAAAACATGTAGAGAGAGATAGGACCCACTCTATATTGTACATATTATTTATGTAAATAAATAATTATTTTTGAAAAAATAAGAATAAAAAGATTATTTTTACCTCCTTGTATTTAGTCCTAAAATTAAATCAAAAACCAATAAAAAAATAAAAATAAAATCCTCTCTCCCTTGTACGAGATACATGCATATATGTCTTATTCTCTATTTTATGATGTACCTACAAATAAATAATGAAAATCAAATAAAAATTAGTTTATACTCCAAAAATTATGTTATAAATAAATAAAATATAAAATTGAGCCATTTGTGTGAAAATAATAAAATAAAAATAATTGTATAAAATACATAGGTATATTATACCTGTATATAATACACTATATTGTATAAAGATCAATTTATTCTTTTAAAAATAATTAAAAATCACAGAAAAATTCCTTGAAAAATAATAAACATTTTTCATTTTATTCATTTTTTAATTTTATTTTTAAATCAATTTTCTTTATTTTTCTAGCAATTTTGTCGTGTAGTGTATTTTGTCCTATTCTAGCCCGCTCCTGACTGGTCCAGCAGGGATTGTTGACTTCAGTCAACTGGTCCCTCGGACTCCTCTTTCGCTCGGACCCGATTCGCTTCAATTTTTGCCGAATTATTCCAACCTGATCCGATCTATTTTTCTTCTCATTTGCAGCTCCGATTACAGAGGGTAGATCCATGATCCACGCCCGATGATATCCTTAGGGATCTGACCCTCGGTTCGCACGCCCTTGCTCCATCTTTCTTAGACCCTGCAAACTATATAACCTCTTGGGCTCCATCTTCTCCCTCACCTTTTAGCTACTCCACCTCTTCGGTTGCGCCTGCCTCCCCTTTTCCAGAGTGACAGCGAGAGAAGGAAAGGATAAGGACGCCATTTGGAGGGTGGAAACCCTAGGTCCGACAAGGTTCATGCTAGCTCCACCGCAAGGAGTTCCAGCCTCTAGCGACACCGGCCATCGAGGCCAAGATCCCCATGTGTTGTCATCCGCATTCCCAGGCGTACTCCTCCACTTCCAGGTACCTCATTTCTCACTTATTTCCCATTGATTTGATCTTCTCCCCAAGAGACAGAGCACCTTAGATACCCATTCCCATTTCATCGCTTCTGACCGCCTTGACTGACTTACACCCCATAACCGAAGTTTTTTTGATTCTCTGATTGCTCCGCAACCCTTCGTGTGGTTCTAGCCATCGATCTGGAGCACCCACACAGGTTGAATCCCTCACACACCGGAGACCTACTATCCATCTATCCTTCATCTGATTTTTGAATGTTTTAGCGTCCTAACCCCCGCCGGAAGATTCCTTTCGGAGCACACGATACACCTTGCAGGGGTTGGATGCATCTAGACCTCATCTGGAGGTTGACTTGAGGAGGCATAGAAGTTCCAACTCGTCACACCTCACCGGGCCCTTCGAGGAGACCTTGGCCCCTTCTGAGCCTACTAGTAGCTACAAACCATCTGCACCGACCTTTCCCATCCTACATCAGCTCCAGAGGATGTTGGAGTAGTACGACATCATCGATTAAAACTCGATGGAGGTGAGTTCTTCCATGCATCGTCTCCACCATCCGATCGAGGCTCATTCCAGTTCTAATCCACGCTATCCATCTACGGGGAGCCCTCGACCGTCCGATCCATTTGAGGATCCTCCAGCAGTCGTTCATCGTCAAAGCGGTACCGTTAGATCTCAACCGTCCATCCGCTAAGTGGATTGCTCCCGACCGTTGGATAGCTAATAATAAAGGGTAAATTGCACTTAGGCCCTTTCTTGTTTTGCATTTACTTGTAGGTCCTATAAATATTTGTCGTAGTTCTTTTTATTTTGGATATTTTGCACCAGGACCCTTGTACTTTTTAGTATTTACATTTCAGTCCTTCCTTAGGTGAAGCATGTCGCCTGGCATGTGATATTTTGGGTGATTTTCATGTTACCCTTGGGGTTTATGAGTATTACGCTTTGAATAAAATCTTTTTGAGAATTTCACTTATGCCCCTCCGAGCCTGTGTCACGTGTTTCGTGCGTGATTACCTGGATTTTTGCAATATTAGACCTAGGATTTCTATTGTGTTATTGATTGGCTTATAACTTTTTAATAATTGCATTTAGGTCCCCATAACCTGTGTGATTTAGTTTAAATCAAATAATTATCAATTTTACTCCAAAAATTCCTCTAAAAATTACTATTAGCTCTTGCTAATGTGTAGAATTTTTGGTAATTTTTGTGATGCAATTTGATTTTATTTTATAATTTCTAAAAATAAAAAATCCCTACAAATGTGTCTATATGTTTTATAAAATACCAAAAAAAATAAAGATACCATAAAAATTCTATAAACATTCCTGTTTGTTTTTTTTGTTCCTTTTAATTTCAGTACCATTTTTGTTCCATTATATTTTGTAAAACCCCTAAAAATCAAAAAATACTAAAAATCTTATAAAAATCTTATAAATTCTAGAAAAATCAAAAAGATGCAATTCTAGTTTATGTAATTAGGTCTTTTTATCTACTTTTTCATAAAAATAGCCACCAAGACTTTCAAGCAATTTTAGTATTTTAATCTTGCCCAGTGGTCATGGATGAACAATTTTATTTAGTTTTGTGTTTATTTTATTTTTAGAAAATCATATAAAAATATGAAAAACACCACAAAATCACCAAAAACACTTGCATATTTTAAAAATATAAAAATATTTTTATTTCAAATTTTTAGGAATTTTGAGTCTTCATAAAAATTTTTGAAGTTTAATTTCCTTAATCTTTTTATTTATTTCCTTATTAGAAAATATAAAAAAATGCAAATTAAAAACCACAAAAATACGCCTTATGTTTCCTGATTCTCGACTACTTCGTAGGCTTCGCTTATGCTCCTTGTGTTCGACCCTGGTCGCTATACCAGGTTAAATAAATAGCGGAGACCGCTACATTCGATTTTTGTGCTTTGATTGTTTTATTTTTGGTCTTTATTTTCTTGATTGAACATTACTAGCGATTCTGGTAGCAACGGCCATAGAGACTACTTAACCCGAGTTGCTCTAGGCCGCTCATCAGAGGACGAGGGGGAGAAGGAGAGATACTCCCTGCACCTAAGCCCACATTGAAGTAGACCTATATCCCTAGGGAAAGGCACATTACAGAATGGATTCAGGTCCCAGAAGTTCACGCCCATTTTGAGATGAAGCCATAGTTTTTGTCTCTCCTTCCGTCATTTCACGACAACACTATTGAGGAACCTTACATCTTCCTGCAAAAATTCAACCACATCTGCACCGCGACCCACTATCACAACATCCCATTGGGTATAATCAAGATGACAACCTTCTCGTTCAGCATGCAAGACAAGGCCCTTTATTGGGTGAATCATCTCGGGGAAGGTTGTGACTACATGGGAGGAGCTAAAGTCTACCTTTCTTTACAAGTTCTATCCTCTGGGAAGACACAACCAGATGTGAGCTCAGATCTCAAACTTTATGCAAGAACCCCACGAAACCATTCATGAGATGTGGGAGACGTTCCGAGATCTTCAGGAGAAGTGTCCCCACCAAGATATACAGAAGACTAGCATCGTGCAACAATTCTTTGGTGGGCTGACACTTAAAAGCCAGAAGCTTGTCGATGCTGCCTATGGAGGCTTCCATTTCAACAAGGATTGTGATGTCGTCTCGCAAATCATCAAAGAGATGGCCGAAGAGAAGCTGCTCTGTCCTCATCCCGTGCATATCCAAAGGCCATTACACTTAGAGCCAACCACAAAACTGTCAACATGGCGGCACACATCGAACAGAGGGACATGAGCTCCAATCTGAGCATCATTGGGAGCCACCTCTCCACGGTTAACATCATTGAGAAGAGGTCACATGACCTCGAAAAGCTTGCAGATATTGAGAAGAGGACCTGGGCTTGGAGAAGCTCGATCAAATTTCACAATAATTAAAGAAACTTGTGCGAGCATTAAATGCCAATGCTTGCAATTCTGTTATTTACAAGTGTCCGGACTCTCGCTGAGCCGAAGGAGTCGACACTGACACAACCTCCTTGGCCAAGTCCCTCATCGCCCCAACCTATCCAACACTTATATTACGTGGAAACCCCGGATTAGCCCCCGCAGTCCCAGAATCAGATGATTGTATATCAACTTGAGATGCCCCCGGCTGAACCTGAGCAGTTCTTCCCACCACTACCGCAGATATAGAAAGTAAATTGTGTGCGAAATAACGATGCACAATTGAACCGTCCTAAAAAACACTCCCAGGGTTAGAATATGGCCAATAGGCCCTACCACCAGCAACAGCAGGAAGGAAGATAGTTCCAGACCCATCAGAACCAGCAACATCCAAACTACAACAACACTTGGAGGTAGAATTTCTAGCACGGTCCTTAGTAGTTAGGTTACCGCATCCAGGGATACCATCAGCAGTAACTGGCTGCTTTGTGTCAGCATCAATACTCTGGTCCTCCACACTCTCAATACTCCTAGCACTTATCATTCCAGTGTCCTCATTATTAGTGGTACCAGGGTTACCAGAAGCCAACCCCTCCACGGTACCACAGTCAAAGGCCTCATCCGGATGATTAGTCTGAGGCCTAGTCAGTGAATCCGGCTCTTGATTGCTTAGCTCTACTCTTGAATAATATGGCCGAGATGACCCAAAAGATCAATGACCTGACGACTGCCAAGACAGTCTTTCTAGCCCAGGTCGAGGCTAATCCGAATAACTTCCGATGTAAGGAGTAGGCAGTCAGTACTGTCCAACCCGATTTAGGTGAATTTATTTATTTGATTAATGTTGTTACTTTCGTGAGCAGTAGGACACTCCAGCCATCGACGACGGTGAAGGGAAAGATCTAACATCGTATGGGA